>CM069540.1:18635000-19835000 GCA_035773235.1 Eospalax fontanierii
CTCAGGGATCTAACTCAGGCCATCAGGCTTGGTGGTAAGTACCTTAACTCATGAAACTATCTTACTGGCTCCTAGGTGTTTCTCTTTAATCAAACCACTCCTGAGGGTGCTATATCCTTAAAAGAAAGACCTACATCACTCATGGGGGATTGTTTCATGATGGACAGCAGTACCTCACTCTGCAGGCTGTTCTATATAATACACACACCAAATGGGCCTCCTAACATAACACATTTGCATTCAATCTCAAATAAGTGACTTTTGCTTCGCCAAAAGAGGAAGGACCAGATGAGATAACTCTGCTTAGTGGTATGATTTCCCTAAAGAAGAAAATCCATTTCTCCCACAGGCAGAAGCCTGGCTTCAAAAAAGCCCATCCCAAGGATACTCTCAGTGAAAATGCACAGCACAGCTTGTTATTAATCAATTAATTCTCAGCTAGCTTTGTCCAGAGTCATCCAGCAGACAGAGCAAGAAGAGATTTGCAAACTGCATGCATTTGAATTAATATTTTTAAATGGCATAAGCGTGTAATTAATACTTTCAAAGAACACATCCACACCAGATCAGGCAGTGTTGTTGGTATTTTTCCCCTGTCCATATGTCTCTATTTTTAATTACTTTTAGGAGGAAGACAACCATTCTGTTTGTTTCGTTATTTCTTTTGTGACTCAAAATAACCATGTTCTTTCTGCTTCAGTAAATCATTACTGCAGCTTGAGAGGGTTCCTGGAAAGTTCTAGTTTCATTCAGTTTTTAGGAGGAGAAGCAACCTGCAAATGAGAGCAGCTGAAAGCTGCGCCCATGAGGATGTCTGCAGCAGGACGGTTCCAGCTGCAGAGCTCAGGAAAGGCAAGGTTGTGCTGCAGTAACAAGGAAGCCCTGAAATGACAAGGTTTCCCATTTACTCCTCATGTCTTAATCATGCAAAATCCCCTAGAGTCGATGACTCCACGTGTTTGCTTTCAAGGAAATGACTTAGGGATCAAGGCTGGTTTTATCTTGTGTCTCTGCCATCTCAATATCAGCCTCCATGATCACAACATGTTGCTAAAGCTGAGGCATCCATTGCTCTGTACCTCTGGGAAAAACTCTTGTGATCCTACAATTGTCACAGCTCCTGCTCTCCTGCCCTCCATAGCCTGGGGCAGAGATGATTGAGTGAAGGGATCAAGAATGAATGGGGTGAGTCTAAGTGCTTAAGTGGATAAGGAATGGCATGAAGAAGCAGGCAGAGGCATGACATCGATTCAGGCTCACAGTGACATCCCATCATTTCTGCTCCAAAGCCATCTAAATGCAAGTGGTCCAAGAAGCATGAGAAAGTCCAGGATCATTTGATGGTTACTAACATTTCTCTACACGGGTTATCATTTTCCAGTGTTCAGAGACTTAGTGATAAGGTTCTCGGACTTAGCAACTCCTGTATTCCACTCGGTGAATTCTGTTCTCTAAGTTCAGCATCAGGTAATTACCAGAGGCGAAGGGGAGGATGAGAACACTGAGCAGCTCAGCAGATGTGTATACACATGTACTTAATCAGAAGCGGAAAGTTCCCTTTTCCCTTTCTCCTGTGAGAATCTCAGAACTATCATAAGGGACTACCTCCTGTTTTTCAGAGAGAGAACAAAGCCAGGAGAGGGTTACCTTGAGCTTAAAGTTGTTAAGCTGAAGAAGGCCACAAGGACCACCCAAGAGTATTCGTGCTGGAGAAATTTCATTTCAAATTTTCCTCTGCCTGAGATCTGGTAAATAGGCAAACTCATTGTTCCCCAACATTAGAAGGAGGAATGATGCTTAGAAATAAAGTATCAACTCTACATATTTTAGTTAAGTTCAGTCCAAGCTGGAGCACCTTAAGATAAGCGTGACTCCCAACCATATTTTGCAGTTTTTGTACCAGGATGGGTAAAGTGCTTGTTATACAAGCATGAAGGCCTGATTTTGATACCTGGCAACCACACAAAAATAGGCCAGGCATGACAGAAAGCACCATCAACCCCAGAGTGGGGGTTGAGGAGACAGATAGATAGGTGCCCACAATTCACATATATTCATTAAGAGGCCTTATCTCCAAAAACGGGGGGAGGGCCATAAAGGAAGACATCAGCATTCTAGCATTCACGTGCATAGTGGGTACATATTCTCTCTCTCTCTCTCTCTCTCTCTCTCTCTCTTTTTCACACACACACACCCCCCACAATGTGGCTTTGACATTCCCATAGACTGTTTGATACATGCTATCTCACAGACTCTCAGAGACAATCCATCCCTTTATCTCATCAGAGCCCTGGGCTCCCAGTAATACCTGTTAGAAGCTAGTTTTTATCCTGAGAATGACCTGCTCAACAAAGAAGCAACTGGTCCCTTTACTTCCAAACTATGATTTCTAGGAGTTGAATTTTTCTGTCAGTGAGAAGTTGAACTTTCTGAAAAAATTTTACAGATGTGGAAGAGTAGCTTTGAGGAAGGAGAAAAATTCGAACAAGCAAAGTGTCTGTTTTTGGCCTCTTCATTCCCTGTCAGCTTCAGGGAATCCGCAGGGATGCAGGGAGACATATGAATGTGGTACAGAGGAATATGACTTGGTTTTGAATCTGTCCTTGTCCTATGTTCACAGCCATCACTTTACAAGAGGATGAGTTTATGACAAAAGAATCATGTGGCTTGTGAAATCAGCTTGGAGATCTGGGGGGTAATTTAGACAATTAAGAACTGTTAAGTAGGGGCTGGATAGAAGGTTCAACAGTTAAGAGCACTGGCTGCTCTTACAGAGGATTCAGGTTCAGTTCCCAGCACCCACATGGTGTCTAACTGAACCATAACTCTAGTTCCAGGGGATCCACTGCCCTCTTCTGGCCTCCCCAGACATTACATGCACAGGTACACTTGTGTGCAGGCAAAGCACTCACACACATAAAACTAACATCTTTAAAACTTAAAGAAGCATTAGGTAAAAATGCACTGATTTGTTTTCGTCCTCTCCTGCCCCATGCATCACTGTGCTTCCTAGGGGTCCGGGATCATGCCTCGCTTCTTAGAGTTCCTTCTGCTGCAGAGGGGTCAGGCTGTCTTAGTTGGACTTTCTAGTGCTGTAGTAAACATTATGACCACAAGCAACTTGGGGTTTGTTTAGCTTACATCAAGGGGAGTCAAGGCAGGAACCTGGAAGCAAGAAGTGAGGCAGGGACCACTGCTTACTGGTTTGTTTCTTCTGGTTTGCTCAGCTCTCTTTCTTATACAGGCCTGACCCACCTACCTAAGGATGGCATCACCCTCCTACATCTGTTTGCAATCCTAAGAATATGCCTTATAGACATGCCCACAAGCCAAACTGTTGGAGGACATTCCTCAATTTAAGTTCCCCTTTCCCAGGTGTCTCTAATTCATATCAAGTTAGCAAAAACTACCCAGCACACAAGCATGTTCTAAGGTCTGAACTGGGCTCAAAGCAGCAGAGTGTGCATGACCAGGCTATCAGAGATAGGACTTGTCTAGAGGCAGATTTTGCAGAAAAGATCCCAAGAACATCTGAATGGGCCTGAAGCAGATCTTGGGACACTGAGCTCTCAGATCCACTGCAGGCAGGACAAGAGAGTAGGAAGGAATGTGCCCCAGTAACTGTAGGGTGGGAATGAGTGCCAAGTGACCCGGTCTCCTCAAGTGTCAGGCAGGCATGGTTTCCTTCCTTCACTGCCACCCAGAGCTGAGAAAACCCCTCAGCTCATCCAGTGCTTTCATGTATACAGAGGACAACCAGACCCAGCCTACTGTGTCCTAGTGAGAATTCAATGATCTACAATGAAAGGACCCAGTATCAAGTCTGGCACTTATCAATATCCAACATCGTAAGGCTTTGCTTCCTCCCCTGGAACAGAACCTGCCCCACCCATCTCAGTGAGCCACAATGAGACCACTGTAGACGCTCACACTCTGTGTAGCCCTGGGAGAGAATTTTGTCACATTCTCCACACTCTTGATGTGCATGCCAGTAGTTCAGTCCATGAGCCTCCCTGCCTGCCCACAAATAAGTTTCTGATGGTAGCTGGAATGCCAGGGTGCGGTGAAAGCAGCAGCAGAACTCAAGGAGTCCTATTAAAACCCTTATGCCCAAGTAGCCAAGATGTTTGGGCTGGGATTCAATTTTAAGAATATCAAGAAGGAAAATTACAAAAAGTAATTCTGAATAATAGGGGGGTGCAGTTTGGGAGTGTTGACTTTGAGCTAAATAGGTCCGGTCCCTTCCATTACTATGTTGATACACACAGTCAAGACCACATCCTGGCCAGACCACCAAGAAGACATGAAAACAGAAGTCAATTCAGGATGCAAACACCTCATTGTTGCAGCAAATAAACGATTCACCCTTTCATTAAATGTCAAGCTAATATTTCTCTTGGCTCAGCAGGGTCTCTCCCGCTCCTTCCCTGCCATAGGAGCCAAGGCTCCCAGAAGCAGGCTCTATCCTTCAGCTGCCATCCAAACTCAGCACAGGGAAATGCAATGAGTAGTCACGGCTAGGGCAGTGAATGCAAACAGAACTGCTCCAACTGCAAAGGAGAAACACCTTTGAGTGAAACGACATCCTGGACAGTCCCAAGCTCTGGCTTCAGGGAACTTTCATCTTTGGGCGCAGCTTGGGCAGCTGACCAAGTCATGGAGTGGCATTAACGGTCTCCTGTCCCTGCTCTGAGGAAGAAAGTAAGCCAGGCAGGGGAGAAATGGATGACACCCCAAGCCAGCTACCGACTGCCTCGAGTTGCACTTGCCATGAATGACTACTGGAGTCCTTCCACCACCAAGTCTACCCACCACTCTCATCCCCACTCTTTCTGCCCGGTCTCTGCACTGACACTGCTTCTGCCTCTGCGGCGACTTTGCTCTGCACAGCAGCACTGCTTCCGTGGACCTTCGCATCTCCAGGTCAGACGGATAATCTTTCCAGCGTACTCTCCATCTCAGAATCTTAATCTTTGAGTTCCTCTGGATTCTCACAGGAAACGAAACCTTTGGCAAAGACCGAAGTCTTAGCCCACTCCTCTGAATTTATGTGTTTCCCTGAGGTTGGCCTTGGTCTACCCTTACTGTCCAGAAGGGTGGCTCTCTGATTGGTGGAAGGATGGTCTTTTTCGCCATTCCTGAGGACAGAGTTCTGTGTCTTATCTACACGATCAGATTCCGGAACAATGAATGCTCAGTTGTGAAGTCTGGGTCTATCGTAAAAGGTATTGAGCAAAGCCAAGCAACCCCAGATACCCGGAAGGGACAGTAGGAGTCTGGCCTGCTCTGCCTGATGTGATAACCTGGCCCCAGGAAGCCACTATAGATATCAATCTTCTTTTCCCCCCACAGAGATCAACCCCAGACCAGAACCAGGTTTTTGGGTTTCGTTTCCTCATTCCTAATTTCCATGTCAGCCCTACAACCTTCCCACCTTTACCTAAAGACCCCACCTTTAACTTTCTTGCCTTCTGTTAATGGTCAGAAAGACCTCCTTATATAAACCCCTGCCTTGGTTTTCCCGGCAACTCCTCCTCCTGACGCACTCTGAGCCACCTGAGGACCTGTTCGATTGTCCTCCTTTCTCTGGGTGGCTGGAGCACAACAGCCGTGCTGGAGATGAAGACCACCCACACAGTAATGACAGGAAGGTCTTTCACTCATCTGTCAGATTTCCCTCCTCGTAATTCCTAAGTATGGGCGTTAATCGGCCCTTGTTCGGTTGTTCAGGCGGTTCTTTGGATGTAGCTATCCTCTGCTTCTTGTCTGCTTCTGTGGTCATGATTCCCTTTGGAAAGTTAGCTTAATTTCACCCATACCTTTCACGATTTTCACAAAGCCTCCATACCTCTGTCTTTTTTTAAAAAATATTTTATGTCTTACTTTTATTTCATGTGTACAAGTATATTGCTTGCACGTACGTAGGTGCACTCGTGTTGCATGATGCCCGAGGAATCAGAAAAGGGCATCAGATCCCCTGGTACTGGAGTTAAGGACAGTTGTTAGCCACCATGTGGGTACTGGGAATCGAACCCAGGCCCTCTGCAAAGCAGTCAGTGCTCTTAGCCACCAAACCATCTCTCCATCCCCCTTCTCTGTCATTTCTAAGCCTCTATTCTTCCAGATGAACTGTGTTCCCCCACAAAGGGCTTTATAACGGAGGACTTTGAAAAAGTAGCTTGACATTTTGAGCCTTATCTGTGAACATGGCTAATAATAAGCTTTAAAGACATGATATAAATAAAGCATGCAGCATAGGCCTTGGCACATAGTAAGTGCTTACAATCAGTGTGTTTGATGATGGTCATTTGGATATGGTGTTGTTGTTTGCTATAACAGTGATGATGTTGTTGATGCTACTGATGATGTTGGAGATAGTGCTTGTAATGATTATGGTGGTGCAGTTGGCATTGGTGATGATCCTAATGGTAATGATGACGACAGAAATGGTGGTGGTGATGATGTTATTGATGTTGCTGGTGGTGGTAATAGTGGAGATGTTGATAGCTTGACATTGGTGGAGGTGGGACTGGTGATGATAGTGGAGATGGTGGTGGTAACGGTATTGGTGATGGAGTTGGCATTGGCTTTAAGGGTGATAATGGTGGTGGAGGTGGTGTTGGTGATGCTGATGATGGTAACTGTGGAGGTTGTGATGGGTGATGATGATGGTGGAGGTGGTGTTGGTGATGCTGATGATGGTAACTGTGGAGGGTGTGATGGGTGATGATGATGGTGGAGGTGGTGTTGGTGATGATGATCCTACTGATTTATATTTTTAAGCACTCTTACTTTCTCTTGATAAACTTCAAAGGGGACTGGGCATCAATGCCTATCAAGTTGCAGTCACATCTCTCTACAGAGTGAGAAAACAGACTCCATGTAAGGTGATGCTGTCTTAATACAAGGAGAAGGAAGCAGGCATAGCCCACTGACAACAAAACAGACAAGACTTGGCTTCTCCATAATCTATTTAACCACAAGCAACTCATGAACTACTGCCTGTCTCATCTACTGTAAAGTGGGGATTCTAGTCACAACACCACCCCAGAGACAAGGACCCCAGTGTAATGACATTCATGGAGCACACATATGGGCGTGTGCACGGAAGTGGTAAGCTCCCTGTTCTCACTCTGAAGACCATGTTTGGGTGCACACAGGATGCCCTTGAGGCTCAGAGTGGGGATAGTGCTCATATGTTTGCAATCTCACTGGTCCTCTTTTAGTTTACATAGCCCATACCTCCGTATCTTCAACTATAAAATTGCATGTAACACTAGGATCGTTGTGGGAATTAGGAAAATAGCACAAAGGACTCGCAACAGTGGCTGCTTCAACTGAAACACCCAGTAAATACCCACTCTCATTGCCAGCGTCATCAGCAGTGTCATTTGATGATACTGAAGAACTGATAAATGCATGTCACTTGCTTTGAGTTTTGGCACCAGGTGCACTTAGATGGGCCAAAGTCTCAGGCAGAAGGGTTACATATAAAGTAAATACTTGGTACTCTCAAGTCTTACAGTCACAGAATGAAACAATGTGAAGGAGGAACATATACTCACTCTGCACATCCTCTAGAAAATAATTAAAGCATCATCCATGCTGATGTCAGTAGACAAGGCTGTTGTGACTTTCCCATAAGGGTTAGAAAAAATATCCTGAAGAATATAAAATGGACTAAAAAACACAGGCATGTGGGCTGATGAGATGGTTCAGCAGTTTGGAGTGCTTGCTGCTCTTCCAGAGGACCCAGGTTCGAATTCCAGTATTGAGATCAAGTTGCTCACAACTGCTCCAGGAGATTTGACACCTTCTTCTGACCTCTGTGGGCAGCTGGACATGCATGGCCTACACACACAGAAACACACACACACACACACACATAAAACTAAAAATAAACGTTATGGGGGGGATAAAGGTTAAAAGTAAAACAGGCATATCTTAGTTTGTCCAAACACACCCTGATCCCTGTCCATGGTCCTGAAAGAGACAAGCGGACAAATGCTGGTGAGCAGGCCAGCCTTTTTATTTTGATTTGATTCCATTTTATTGGATTTGGTCCTTTGTAAACCAGATGAAGGCTTTATTGATGAAAACATAACCAAAAAGTAATAGAATAAAATACATATTTATAGACCTAAACAGAAATTAGAATTCAAACAGAAATCAAATTCAGATTTCTAGAGTTTTCCAAGAAAGAAAAAGGAATATTTGATTTGATGTTCACATAAACACAGTAATTGGTAGCAGGTATGGTTTGGCTTAGGAACTGTGCTTTCTCACTCTTGTACTCTTTATTCTAAATTTACTCCAAAACAATTCTTAATAATGTATTCCAGAGCCAAAATTGATCACTTGGGAAATCACTGTTTCCTGCTATGGAAAGAATTCTTAGACTCCACTGAATTTATACATCAGTATCCTAAATCTCCTCCCCTAATATGATGGTATTAGGAGGTGGAGACTCTGGGAGACGATTAGGTCCCCAATAGGAAGGCCCATGAATGGGATTAGTGCCCTTGTATAAGACATGATAAAGAGGACATACCAAGAAGCCATCACGACCCTCACCAGACATGGAAATCTACCAGCCCCTTGATCACAGACTTCCAGTTCCACAACTAGAGAAATATATATTTCTTGTTTAAGTTGCCCAGTCTATATGGTGTTTTTATTGCAGCAGATCAAATGGACTAAGACGTCTTCCTTCTGCTAGCTGGGATAATAAACCACATGACATACATCTCCCATCTTGAATGAGTTATCTCTTCTATTCTCTAATTCACTGGAAAGAGGTGGTAGATAATATTGACTCACAGTGAGGCTCTAGCATTTCAGTCCTAATTTCTGAAGTTTAATCTTGGCTGTAGTACTAATCAGAATGTGACCGTGGGCAAGTTTCTTCATCTTTTTGTCTCCAGGTGCATTCATCTATAGCAATAATCATGAAAGGAATACTTACATCATACAATTATTTATAACCTCAAGTGAGATGATGCACCCTTGGGCTGGTGAGACAGATCAGTGGGTAAAGATGTTTGTTGCCATGTCTGATGACTTGAGTTTAATCCTCAAGATCCATGTGGTCAAAGGAAAGAACTAATTCCCACAGGAAGTTCTCTCTCACACACACACACACACATACACACATGCACACACACACCCCCCACACACATACCCACACACACCATGGCACATCCATATGTATACATCCACCTACAAAATAAATAAATGCAAAACTCCTATGAACACAATGCACCAGAGGGGCTTAGAAAGCGCTTGTCACATGGTGAGAGCACAGTAAAGACATATGCTATTACCGTAAATATTATAGATTCACTCCTCCATATCCAAGTTCCTACATTTGCAGATTCAACAACTACAGATCAAAACTACAGGAAAACAAGAAAAAGAAGCAGCCCTGTGTGTGTGTGTATGTGTGTGTATATGTGTGTGTGTATGTGTATGTGTGCTGAATATATCCAGATTTTTCTTATTATTCCTTAAACAATGCAATATATCAACTACTTATAAACAATTGACAATGTATTACATATTATAAGTCATCTAGAAATAACTTATAGCATATAAGAGATGTGCATAGGTTCTGTGCAAAGATGCTATTTTATATAAGGGACTCGAGCTAGGGGTTTTAGCTTCTGCACAATCCTGAAACTGGTCCCCCAAGTCCAATGACTATAGTTGTTGTTTTTGTTATTGCTCCAAGTCAAATTAACAAAGAGCCCTTCTGTTTTCCCTGCCCCCACCTTGTTTGGCATGGATGCTCTCTATTCTCCCTGTTTCTAATTAGTTCCTCCTGCTCCCTCTTCAGCAAATTATTGACAGATCATGTACAAGCTTAGGGAACTTTGTTTACTCATCAACTCAGTTCAACAAAACAGAAAGAACTCAGAAATTTCTTAAAATGGAGAGAATAAAATTTCACACAGGCAACAACCTCCCTCCCTTAAACCCATGGCATGCTACAGGCCCTCCATCTATATATAACGGAATTGTTCTCCACCTTCCTCATGTATATTTGGAGTCATCCTTGCCTACTCCTCCATTCCTCTGTTTTCTTCTGGAAGATCCCAGAAGTTCCTGAGCTTACACCACTCTGAAGATCACCAAAGCCAAGACCTGATTGACTGGTGCCTTTGAAGAATGTCTGATGTCAGCCAGGATCAGAAATCCAGAGGTCAGCAGGAAGGGTAAATTTTTATTGTGGTCTCTGCTGCTCTTGAACTCGAAACACTTTCTTCAGTTGGAGCACTTTTGAATCCCACACTGGCCTGGACCACCACCTCTGGTATTCTCCTGGGCCTCTTAAACTGACTGGCAGCAGGTCTGAGCATGAGGTATGTTGTGGTTAATCACAAGCAATCACCCCACTCATCCTTATGTTTAATCTATATACTACTGCTTCATGATATATGGCATCTTTGCAATAGTAGATCAATGAGACGTGTCTATTTCCAAAAACAACATATTCGTTTCCCTAAACAACCATCCCTGTCTTGGCTAGGTAGAAGCAATACAGATGAAACAATTTTGAAAAGGGAAGCAGTCAACAATATTTCATAATTGTGGATGCTTTTTATTTAATAAATGTGATCAAGAAGACAGATAATCTGTCCCCACTCTCATATTTCTCCGGAGAGTTTGTCAAAGTCTTAAAGACGTAAAGTTGGGATTGTCTGACCATTTAGAATATCCAAATTGCCACTTTCTTTCATTAAATGGATAATCAAAAGCTATCTACAGCTAATTAAATGATGCCATACACATGCATGGGATACACTGGTCTACAAATACTGACAGCAGCAGGTTCTTTGGGGGATCTTAGATATACACCGAGGAACAACGGAGGTTCTGCTGTGAGGGAAGGCAGAGCCCGGCAGGGGAGACAGATTACACAGACACATACAAAACTGTGACGAGTCAGGCACCCAGGGCTGAGGAAAGCACGGATGAGATATTTCTCCTGAATTGGAGGTTCAAAACTGAGACCCCCCTTCAAAGAGCACAAGAGTTGGGCAGAAGAGAGGGAATGAGAGAATGTTATTCTGCATCCAAGAAACATGAATAAAACCCTATTTGTCACCAAGATTGAGGTTCTCAAGAAGCCCTAAATGTAGCAACTCCCACCTCCACCCAGCATTATCCTTTGTTTGGTCAAAAGCTGTGGCAGCTCCAGCTGCTGCACCTTCTGCCAAGAGTGCTGGTACCAGGTAAGCTGTTCTGCCCAGAGGGCTCTGACAGTTGTATGTCCCCTGCTAACTCAGCTCAGGAATCCTACCTCCTCTCCTGTTGCTGTGACCTAGCTGCCTTACCTGCCTCCCTGCATGACAAGATGGGAAGCTAGGCCACCTGGCTCCCCTCCAGCATGGGACACAGGAGACTTTGGAGGGAGGATCAGTAGGCAGAGATGAGAGTGTCTGGAAGTGACTGGGAACCAGATCACACTAGCATCCATCCACGCAATGGCAGCAAGGAAGCCGTGAGTGCTGAAAGATAAACGGAAGACTCCGAAGAAGATCAATGGATTTCCGAAGAAAGCCATTTAACAGAGCCCAGTTCTGGCCTCCCAAATTCCAACCAATGTGAAGAGATAGGGGACCCATTTAAGAATGAGACTAGGAGGCAGTGGAGATGGCTCAGTGGACAAAGTGCTTGCTGTGCAGACGTGAAGACCTGAGTTCAGTTCCCCAGCACCCATGTAGAACCAAGTACCTATAATCTCAGAGCTAGGAGACAGACATAGGAAGATCCCGGGGCTTGCCGACCAGTCAGTCTAGACAATTTGTAAGCTCCAGGCTCGGTGACAGTCCCTGCCTCAAAAATTAAGGTGGAGAGTAACAGAGAAAGGAATTCAACATCCACCTCTGACCTCTACATAGGAACGTGTACGTGAACACACATGTGTACACACATGCATATAATCCTCCATACACACACCCAGAAGAAGAAAAAATGGACCTGCATATTACTGTCCTTAGGCAAACAACGAGGAGGTTTTCTTTAACCTTGGGTGGGGGGCCTGTTTACACAGAGCACACACTCAACAGTCGTTAGTATAACAAACACTATTCAACGCTGCTTCCTTCCCGGGGCAGGGGTGGGGGCCAAGGGTGAGGGGCAGGATGGCCTCATGTGTTCAGGAAGAGACATGGTCTGTCAGTAAATTCCAGAAAGTGAAGCAGCAGGAGCACAGAAAAGGAAGTGAGTCCTGTGACCCTCAGCTGCTTTGCATAAAGGGACATCAGTCCACATTAGTCCACATTAGTCCACAGACTAAGCCAGTGAGCCATAGCTCCTGTCAAGCATGACCTGTCAAATAACTGATCGTCCACTCAAAGAAATTACTAAAAATCAGCCGCAGACTTATAGTTCACAAACACACACATACACACACACACACACACACACACACACAGGTTGTGCCTAAATTTAAACTATCACATTGCATTTGTAGGCAACTCATTTGGGGCTTAAAATGAAAACTTGAGCCTCGTGGCACTTGCTAGAAGACCCCGTCTCCTCTTTGGGCATCTTCCCAGGTGACATTCAGTGGAGAACATTCAGCTGTAAGGCACCTGTGCTGCTGTGGGATACTATGGGACCACTTTGCAGCTGTCAGAATCCCCTAACTGAGAATCTTTTAAAGTAGAAGTGAGTGCAATTCATAAGTAGTGGATAATTGATGCATGCAAATGCTTCTGAAATCAAGAGGGGCTCCTTGGGTGGTGCAGCCCATGTCTTTGTCTTGCCAATGTCTGGGCCCACAGGAAGATTCCAATGCATGTATTTGCTGAATGAATAAACAGAGGGAAGGAACACAGCAGAAAAACTGAAACAATTAGAATGATTGCAGCCCAAGAGCTTTGTTCTTCAGACATTTTCTCAGTTGCTGCTAACCCAGCCACTTCCCCTTGAGAGCCCCAGAAGTCACCACCCATTTGCCAAACTCACACCTCGGTCTTTTTGTTTTATTTTTCCAAGAATACTCTTTTGGCCTATCATGGCCTATCAATATTGGACTTGGAAACGTGTTGGTTTTTACACATTCTCCAAATGTGACATTGTCACAGTTACTCACCAGTCCATCTCCTCTGTTGAGCACTGGCCCATAGCAAGAGTTCACTATGCACTATAGAAGAACTTTTACTGCAAGATACTTTAAAACTTGCTCCATCTCTAAGAAGAAATTATTGAAGAATATCTGTTCCCTATGCCAAGAACCTTTACATATGAAAGCTAATCAAAAACATTAAGATTTGAGAATTCTTATTCCAAAATGTAACCATCTCATCTTTTTCATGTTTCTTGTTTTAAAAGAATCTGTATAAGTGTCAATGTACCATTCAAGCTTTGCAGTAGTTTCATCTTCTTCTTCTGCATCACCACATCATTATCGCCATCATTCACAATTACAGAAAACACATTACAATTCCCTGTTGAGTGCGGTGCACTTTAATGGCAGGTGTTTGGGAGATATAAATGAGATAGTCATTTGTCCTTAACTTTGTCATTGTCCTTAACTTTACATGTAACAGAAGCTCACTGAGACCATGTGAAATATACACTGAATGTCGAGTGGACGGTTAAGTGGGTACTGTCTGATAGAAATACAATAATAAAAGCTATACTTTGCATTTATCTAGTAGGACATTAAAAAGTGAAAGGAATTAGGTCAGCCAGGTTGAATAGTATTTTACATACTCCTATATATAAAATATCATTTCAACATGTACCTGTATTTTTTAAAGTTGTAGCATAATATTCTTGTCCTCTTGGTACTTAATTTGGGATATGCCTATAACATCACATTTGAGCTCAGGTATGCCACTTTTCAAATGTCTAATAACTAGCTGTGGTAGTGGACACATAGCAAATTTTGTTGGATGTATCAGGATTAGACCAAAGGGTTGTTAGAGAACTGAAAAAGGGACTGTCTTGGTGAGCAGGAGATCCCACATGGGTGGCCCCTGCTCATCTCCCCTTTCTTCCTCCTTTTTCTTTCATCTACCCCTCTCCTCAGTCCCAACCCTGTGCCATAGCTGCACGGATTATTGGTGTGCCAAGAAGAAAGCAAGGAGAAGGTTGGGGAGATAGCTTGGTCAGTAAAGTGTTTACAAACAGTTATCTGAGTTCTATTCCTAAAACCCATGTAAAAAAAGGACATGATGCAAATATTTGTAATCCAAGTGCTACGGAGGCAGAGACAAGCAGATGGGTCCCTAGGGCTGACTGGCCAGCCAGCCTAGCCTAACCAGTGAGAAATTCTGCTTCAAAAACAAACAAACAAAAGATAAGACAGACTTGAGGTTGACCTCTGGTCTATATGCACACACACACACACACACACACAATCATCTGTACACATGAACACACATACAAAAGTCACACAAATACATATGAAATCACACATGAATGCATAGACACACAGCCACACACATACAAAATTCTCTCTCTCTCATGTAAACAAAAAGAAAGAGAAGACTTTCAAAGTGATGCTTGGTCCAACCTACTGAGTATCCGCTTCATCCCTACCTCTGTTCTTCATTCTCTTAGGCAGCAGGAAAGATAAAATTCCATCCTAGCACTAATATGAGATCTGGGTCTTTACCCATAAGCACTAAAATAAGACTCATCTGATCTCAAAAGGAAAGTGTATTCAGGCCTCAGGCAGCCCAGGGTCTTAGACTTAGTCTCAACTCTTGAATGCATCTGATTCACCTGGAAAGGATTTTGAAAGTAAAGGTACCACAAGAACCCCCTTCTGCCCCCCTTCTGCCCCCCTTCTGCCCACCTTGTCTGACAACTTGGGATTTCACTGGGCTATAGTGAGGTCTGGGGATGTGAGCCTTTCCAGGCTTCCTAGATGATTCTGATGTACATCTAAAGCTGAGAAGTGCTGGGCTGGGACAAGAACTCCACAGTGGAGGAAAGGCAAGAATGGTCTCTTAGCTGAAGATGCCATTAGCTGCAGTGCTAAGCATCACACCCTAGTTCAGGTTCTCATAGGTTCACACCGGAAAAGGTATCATTAGACCCAGTATAGGGGTGTGAAAAATCAAAGTTCTGAGAGGTTAAGTAATTTTCCAATAAAAATGTCAAAACAAGAAACTCAGGTCAGGTCAAGTGTGAATCCAAGAACTATGTCCAACCCTCCTCATCAAACACTGGCCAAGACCCAAGGCCAACCCTCCATATCATCCACTGGTGCACTCCATCTCCACTCTCTCAGCCTTAGCCCGAGGTGAGAAGCTCAGGTGAGGCAAACAGGCTGAAATGATGCAGAACACCATGGAAAAACTGTAATGGGTTGAGCAGTGTAGGAAGGGTGTCCTTCTTAAGTACTTCCTGGGAACCTTGGCTCCAATCCTGGAGAGATTTAGTATTGATAGGGCGCATGGAAGAAGGGTGCTAACATTGACCATTAAAGTTGTTTGGCATCATGACAATGATGACATGATACCAAAGATTCTCCAGAAAAAAAATGATTATTACCTGGCCTCTATAGAGTCCTGCCCTATTCATCAATGAAAAGGTTAAGGAGTAGAAAATAAAGAACAAAAAGGCTTTAAACAAAGATATGCTCTCTTTACATTTGGTACCTTATAAAATCTCCAGGAAGCAAAAATTAACTCAGTTCTTTAAAAAGAATTAAAATAAAGAAGGGAAATCTGGCCATGTTGGAACAGAAATCAGTCTTGCCTGACAGTATTTAAATTGAATGTCTGTGCGCATGGCACAGATTTTTTTTTAGCGAGAGTAGAAGCTATTAAAAAGTCAGTGCACAAGATTAAATTTTAGAATGCTATTTTAATAATACTCTACTCAGTTTCAAATAGCTGTCATCTTTAAATTCCACCAATTTGAGGCTACTTGATAGATGGCACTGGGTGCTGAATGATGGGAAACCTGAACTATCAGGTCCAGCTCAGCAGACGAAGCCAGAGAAGAGATGGGTTGCTTATTCCTGGCTAGTAGGCTAACTCTAAGACTGCTTTCTTATTTGTGGAATATGAACAATATGCCTTACTTGTAACCCATGGGACAAAGAATGAACAAAGCTATATAATGGGCAAGAATATTCCAAACACATTCTATACACGCTAAATCATGGTTCACAAACTATGACCTTCTGTAAGCTTCCCACCACTGACTTTCCTAAGTCAGATAGTCAATCAACAAGCAGTTACTCAGTACTAAGAATGTTCTAGAATCTAGAGGCAAGTCATCTGTTTCCTTCCCCAGACCTACCTTGGGAGATGGATTTTATTATGTGTACCTGGCACTGTGACTACTGCACAGACACAGGGACCTTAATAAATATTTGTAGTTATCTCATCAACATACCCTTTCCTTAGGAGTGTTGACTTCAGTTGGGTCAACCAATAAATATTTACCAGACAGTGTGACAGAGTGCAGATGTTGAGATAATCAGAGTGCTTCAGAGAATAAGGAAATAGAAAAACAAACATTGCAAGTTGATCTTCAGAAATCAATTTAGTGTCTATGTGTTCATCATCATGGTGATTCTTAGTGCTGCTGACAAGACCTTCCCACTCTTCATGTCCTGTGCACACAGAGAGGTTACATATCCCCTGATCCCTTTGCTGTTAGGCTCAGCCATGAGATCTATGTTGGTTGTGTACGATTCTTCATGTCCTCTTTACCTACTACAGTGGGAGTGAAAATACATGTTAAAAACGAATGTTTTAGAGAGGAGAAATGCGGGCTCCAGATGCTAAGTTCAGGTATAACTTGAACAGAGCCTGAGGTTAAGAGTGAGGAGAAGAGCTTTGTTACATTGCCCACTGAGGTTGGAATCTTTTGTTACTGGAGCCTGTTCTTACTGATACAATTACTCACAAGAGCTACAGCAAAGTGTCTACGAGGGAAAGCGAGCAAGCCAGAAGAGTCTTAGGAATCACAAAGAAACAAGAGTTTCCACCAGTGGATGGACACACAACAAAGGGAATTTTGTGGCCCCAAATCTGACTTAACAGGTCTCTCTCTCTCTCTCTCTCTCTCTCTGTATGTGTAACAGAGTACAGGAAATCAGGTAGAGGCTAGTAAAGGAGCTGCCGATAGAGAAGGGGTGTGAATTGTGAATATGATAAAAATACATTGTACCCAATGCACAAAATTAAATAAAACCCCAGATTCCTGACTTTTGTGTCTCTGTTTCCTGCCACTACCTACAAGGAATGTCTTTGTGCCTGACACAAATGGTATTAAGTAAACTTAGCCCAGATCCTCAGCTCCACACAGCCAGAGTCCCTTCCATCCCCTCAGCCTTGGCTTCTGCCTTGGCTATGACTCCTATATGAACTGCCTTCCTGCTCCCTTCAGTGCCTGTCTCTCCTTCCTAGTCAGTTCTTATACCACCTCCTCCAGGAAGTACCACTGTGGACTCCAGCCCTTTCTGGCTTTCCTCATGCTGCCAGCTCTGAATCCACCTGACCTGAAGCATCGAATCATAGGACTAGTGTGAGCTCCTGTTTCTAGGCAAGTCTCTTCCAGGAGAGTGAACTCTCTACATCTCGATGGCTTCCACTGGTGAACTGGGACCTTAGCTCTGACCACTCAGAGCTACCAGAAGCACACGTGGTATAATTTTCTGAAGCAACTATCTAGGTGCCGGACACATAGTAGGTGCTCAAGATGTGTGCTGCTCCTCCCAGTTCTCCTCAGTAAGAAGAATAGAACTTGATGAGTAGGGTCAGCTCTTCCTTCCCCTGGCAAGAAGAACATCTGATTCCCAGAGATGTGTCAACTACCTTCATTCTCCATGGGAGCTGTGCCTCCTCTAAACTGGCAAAAATATCTTCTGCCTTTTAAGTAGAAGCACAGACACACGGCATGCTGTGTTTTTTTGCATAAAAGGAATAAGATACTTAATACATTTGTGGCATTGAACTCTCAGTAGGGAGTGTGGCTAGGCAAAAAAGACATTTACAAAGACCTCATATATGGGCAATAATGAAACAAAAACTGGGAGACTGGTCTAAAGACAGTTCCAATCAAAACACAGGCAGGCTTCTCCCAGGCCCCTCTTGGCTGAGCCTCTTGTTACTGTTGTTTACATTTTTCTCTCATGTCTCTTCCAAATAAGTAAAATGATATTTTGCAAAATTCTGTCAGTTCCACATTCCTTCCTCCTCCACTCCTGGGTTGGTCTCTCTTTATTCCTTTGCTGATCTAACCTGTTGCTCCCCAGGGATGTGGGCCATACAAGGTGGCTATAGTGAAAACTAGTTCTCAAGAGCTGAGAGACTCTGGTATTGATTTCTGAGATGTGACATGCGACAAACAGAAGTGGTTTATACCATGTCCAGCAACATTAGGGTGGAACAGAGATGAGCACTCTGCCTTCATCTCTCCATACTGACTTAGAATGGTTCCTTCAGTCAAGAGTGTACCTATAACTTCCAAGAGAAATACCTGCTCCCTAGGTAAAGGTTACAGGTGGGCCTGGGCTTATACTCGTTTATTGGAATATGATAGATATTGCAGTTTGGCTCCCTATTGGGATTCCCAAGATGCCCACCCCTGGATAGACTGGAAGGTTTATAATTAACTACCTGCAGGCATCCCTTGCAGCTAGGAATATGGAAGGGCACGTAAATGTATGATCAACAAGGAAGACAAACCAGCTTGCTCTGGTGTTGCCTTTCTACTCTTCTTTCCACCTTTAAACAGACCCAAGCAGGGAGATGCCCAAATGTCAAACTGTTGAGAGGATTTAGATTTAGACTAGAAATGTCACTTTGGACTTGATAAAATAGCAGCTCTGGCATTTGGGAACTGGCCATACCTAGGCTAGTTGTGAGAAAAAGTTTTCTGCCCTTACCTGCAGCACAAAGCCTCATTACTTACACAGAGGTCAAGAGTGAGAGGCACAATGCCTACATGCCTCCTCTGAGTCTTTACCAACACAACTCTATTATAATAAAGACTGTCTTGTATCTCGCAGTGTGTGGAATACAGGGCATATTCTCCCATACTTTAGGTTTCCAGATCAGGGTTCCTTTGCAACAGGCTGAGCACAGCATCAAGTGGACCTAGGTGCTAATCTGACTCCCTACAAAAGCTATGTGATACTCTACGAGTTACTTTGTCTTTCTTTCTGAAGATCCATTGTTTTCACTAAAATACAAAGTTGACAGTAGTACTTATGCCACAGAATTGTTGTGAAGATTAAATGACAAGTCTGGGGCTGATGTCCCAGCCTGGCTCATCCTCCAGTCTCCATGCTTACTAGACATAGTGACAATGTTCTATTTTTCCTTTGCAAGTCTCTGTCGTGAGTCTATCTCATTTTCTGTTATTTCTTTGAAAGTTTTCTAGTCCTATATCTTTCTTAGTGCGCCCCTTCTCCTTCTCTGCTTCTCCATCTCTTTGTATGTGTCTCTGTCTGCCTATTTCTCCCTCTTGTTTCACTTCCAATCATTTTGAAAGGAAATCATGTGGAAGGAAACAGCAATTCACTTACAAGCACAGCACTGGGTCTCCAAACACAGCAGGCCAAGCTCCTTTTGAAACAGGGACTCTTTCTGAGGTCACTGGCTTCTGCTAAGGCTGTGGGTTCAGGGCCCCTTTGACCTTTAGCTCCAAATCTCAAGGAGGCCACAGGTGGCTTCTTTAAGACATGCTACTCAAATGTGTCATGTCCCAGAAGGCTCCAAAAAGACAAGACAGGGACCAAAGGTGCCCTGCTCAGCCTCTGAAACCAGACCTAAGTGCTAGGGCTTTCCAGAACCTCACTGCCCACTCCGAGCAGGGGCTTTCTTCAGTCCACTGCCACTGCCACTGAGGATCAACTGACAACAGTAAATATGTTGGCCTTAAAAATAACATAGCACTCGGACTAGTAGCACATCATACGTAAACCATTTCCTTGGTGGAGAGAGTGTTGGTTTATTTTCCAGAAGAGGCATCACGGAATCCTGTTCTCTCTCAAATCAAAAGAAAGCCCTCTCTGTGCTCACAGTCATGGTTCTTTGAACAGAAGTGCCCAACTCCATGTTGCTCCAATGTGACAGTAATGGGAAGCCAGTGGGGCAGGGTGACAGCCCATGTAGGAGAAGTTGCTAAGGTAAGTCAGCAAGAGACCTGCTTTTAGGATCATGGCCATACTCCAGATCCAGCGCTAAAAGCACTGGAAGGAGTCACAGGATAGCCAGCATCTTCCCTCCTCCTTCCTGGCCTATCCCAGGGTATCTAGAAGATCACAGAATGCAGTATGCTAGAAGCAAGCCATCTTGAGAAGCTTACTGTCCAAATGGAAAGACATATCCTAAACTCAAGACCCTAGCAACCATGGACACTTCCCACCTTACCTCTCTAGGCCCCCTTCCTGTGAGGGAGGCAACTCATCACACCATCATCAGAGTGGCTAACAGGCAAGCTCCTGTATATGGAGTGAGCTGTTCTGAATGCTCTTCATGAACTACCTCACTGAAATCCTCATAGCTACCCTGAGTCACAGTCCAGTCTCAACTCACTTCCCCAAATGACCTACAGGGTGATGGGATCTGCCCAAGGTCATGCAGCAACTAAATGTCAAATAACTCTAGTCTCATAACAACAACAACAAAATTATTTTCAAAATAATTCTTACTCATTTAAAAAATATATAGCAACTAATATTCCAGATACTAGGCTTTGTGTCTCATATCATAGCTCATTTAATTCCACTGTGCCTGTGAAATCACTTATACTAGTATTCTCATTCCAGGATGGGGGGAGGCCAAGAGACCTGCAGTCATTTGTCCAGGACCTTCATGATGGAAGACGCTCAGTGTATAACCCCAGGACTTCTCTCTGTGCTGCAGTAAATCCCTTCTACCCTTCCAGGGTGAGCCCTGCATGCCGGGCTATTTCCTTATGAGTCCCTAAGGTCAGCTATCACTATGAGAAATTAACTCAGGTTTATCTCAAGCCCAAGACTGTACAGACCACCAAGACAGGCCACCATTAGAATGTTTTGTCCCTTAGAAAAACATGAAAACAGAAAGAGTGCTATTATCAGGGGCCAAGGCTGCTTGCAAACGACAGAGGTGACATGAGGTAAATTCATTTCCTTCCTGTCAAGAGAAACTCAACAAAGCTATAATCAGAAGCTAACGTGTGCGCCTGTGATTGCACCCAACACAGGGTGGCACATAATTGAACAAGTTCTCTATGCCTGAAGGAGCAGAACAAAGTTCCACCACTGACAAGTGTCACTCATCTGGTGAGCACACATGGGTATTTAATAAAATTATGGAAATATTACCAAAGTGCTGTGGTGTGGACAGACGCTTGAGGGCTGCGGCCTCTGCGGGCCTCAGAAAGCTTCAACCTTGAAGAAGACCTTGTTCTCACACAGACTGGCCATGTTCCTTGGAACTTCTCCTCTAAGTTTGGTAACTTTATACCTTCTGGGCCTAAGTACTGGAACTGGTGTGTCTGTGCCCATATGGACCCCAGGATACTGCAAGTGAGCAGTGAGGCCAAGTGCCCAGGTCACTGAAGGCCCAGAGAGGGGACAGGTCTTTTCCTTCCCAATAACTGGTAATAATAGCAATGCTTTCTGGGCTCCTACCATGAATCAAACACTTTCCTGAGAATTGTAATCTTGAGGCGATTACACGTGTATCAGGTTGTACTTGAACCTGGCCGGGAAGGCTCTGAAGTCCATCTGTCTAACCACTTAAGTTCTTTCCTCAGTAACATGCTACAGCTCTACTCTGGACCATGAAGGAAGAGGATGGGAGGAGGGTTGGGCTTGGTGCCTCCCTAACCAATGGCAACCATCTGCTCTTTGAGTTTTTGTTCTTTTGTTTGTTTGGCTGGTTGCTTTGGAGATTCGTGTAGCCTAGGTTGTTCTCAAATTTCTTATTCAGCCAAGGATGGCCATGAACTAATGATCCTCTGCCTGTACCTCCTGAGTGCTAGGTTCATGGACATGTGTCACCATACTCGGTTACGCAGTTCTGGGGATTGAACCGAGGGCCTTCTGCATGCCAGGCAAGCATGCTACCAGCTGAACTACAAATTCAACCCACTCATTCCTTTATTCGTATTCTTATCCACACCTTCTTCCCAGGCACTGTTCTAGGCACTGAGAGTGGAATGGAGGACACAAATCATACAGAAAGTAAGACAATTTCAAAAATGAAAAATATATTCAAGAAAATGGTACCAAACTCCCAGGGATCAGAGCAAGAAAACACATGGCAGTTATTTTAGAAGGGGAAAAGTTACCTTTGAAACCTGTTTAGAAGCATACCTAATCAGAGCTGAGTAGCTCCTTCGTTCAGGGAGTTACATTTGATTGCCTCAAAAATATGGGAGTAAAAGAATCATGAAACACTTGACAAGCCAGGATCCAGATCCATGAAGACATTAAGGACACTCTGCCATCTTTCGCTGCACCATCCAAAGACTGCACCACCTGACATGGAGGTTTTCTCCCCAGCCCAGAATGATGAAAATCTCTTGGGCCCCACTGTTTTGCCTAATGATAGGAACTGGCAAGTGTTTGGGGCAACTGCATCACCCACTGAGCCTTACTGCTTTGAGCACAGGCCCCCAAAGGGGCACTCACGGAAACAGCAGACATGTAAGAACTCCTACCTGGCAGAACCACGTCAATGCTTCTGCCCTAAGAGGGAAACCAAGCCAGACTGGGTGGAAAGTAAACCATTTACTCACAGGGAGTTCATAAGGTTTTCTAGACAAACAACCCTTCAGTTCAGAGGTGAGGGGATCGGTGAAGGAAGAGAAATGAAAAGGAGGCTTAATCCATCTATCAAGGACATTTGGTACTAAAAATGGAAAGACTAATTCATCTGTGAGACATAATGATTTGATACCAGGAGAAGTAATTATCTTGAAGCTTATGTGGCCCCGGGATAAATTTTTGTTTAAATGGTCACCTCTCTCCTAGACACCCAAGAGTCCATCTCTGTCCCTCCTCCTCCTTTACTTCTTCTCTTCCTCTCTTATTCATCCTCAACTTCTTCACCTTCTTTCCCTTCACCTCTCTTCCCGCTCTCCTCCACCTCTTCTTGGTAAATTCCAAAGACCCGTTTACTTCCCGTTTTCTGACTGAACTGTCCTCTTCTTTTGTCCTCTCTAGACACTACTGGTCCCCAACCACAGCTACTCACTTCCCATCCCCTTTGTTATTGTCAGAGCACTTGTCACTGTCCTGAAGTATGTTATATGCCCATTTATTTGCTTTGGGGGAACCTGGCTCTTTCACTGGCATACAGCATGTACGAGCACAGGACCTCCAGCCTACCATCAGTGACTCCATCCCACACCAGATCAATGTCAACAGGCTAAGGACCAAAAGAATAAGTGAACCAGAAGACACTGAGGAGAAGCACACATTCTGTCTCCATTAGGTATCATAGCAACTTCCCTTTGTTGTGGCTGAATTTCTCCATTTATAAAGGAGGAAACAGGAAGGAGAGATGGCTCAGTGGTTAAGAGCATTGGCTGCTCTTGCAAAGGACCCAGGTTCAGTTCACAGCACCCATCAATGGCTAACAACCACCTGTAGCTCCAGTTGTAGTGAATCCGATTGTACTTTTACTCCTGAACTGACAGAATACAGAAGAGTCAAGGGAATGCTTAAAGAAACACTGTCACTAACATAGGTCTGTAACAGCCACACACCCAGTTCCACAGCACAGTGCTCCCAGACTTCAGTGTCTATGACTTCACTATGCATTTCTACTTGGCCTGACCACGGTTCTCTATTCATGTCTTGACTAACAACACCTGGCATACAGTCAGTGCTCAGTAAAAGCTTTCTGGTGAATGGATAAGAGATCCCCATACCCTCACTTAGCCCTTCTTTGAACTCTCTCCTGTATGATGTCGAGGAAGCATCTGGCATCTTCCTCAGAAATACTCATGGGCCCATGGAATCTTGGGCACATTCACGTACTAGTACTTTGGATGTAAACTTCTATCCCCAATGACAAGGATGTTTCTCAGAGTGCTGCAGCAGGGAAGGTAAAGCAGGGATATGATGAGGAAACCACAGAACCTACTCATCCGCCATGAGGAAGCTTGAAAAGAAGAGTGCATGCAGCCTTCCTTACTGACTTGCATTCTTCACAGAGCCAGGCCAGCTCCAGGTGACGCTGCTCTACTGAGCAATTTCTGACCCAGTCATGCAAAGTCAAGTATGCTTTCATGAAAGGAAAACAAAAACATCCCAGCCGCTCAGCATGTCCAAATCGTTTCTCCCTTAATAATGCACCTTAGCTCTTACCCTTGATCCTAAAAGTCCATTTAGTAGAGAAAACATGTTACTTAGGAATCTTGGGCTCTCTCCAACCTTCTTATTTGAGTTTCTTACAGCTGTACCTCTGGTCATTTGGTGAGCTCTTGACTCCATCTGACTGAAGGGCATCCCATTTGGTAATTGTTAGCTGGAGTTTTTCTGGAAAATTCCAATGAGGATTCTGTTCTCTTGCGTTCTTCCATCATCCTGGATTTCGTCAGGTCTCTTCCTCCAATCAGCTATAGAATGGCTGGGTGCTTCCTTAAGCTGTCTTGCAGAAAGTGTCTCTTCTAGTGACCTTGACCATTACATACATGAACAGACCATTAGGGCCTGAGTGTGGGCAGACTCTAGCCCCAGACAACTGCATACACAGCCATGGGCCACCACCTGTGGTGGAGTTGGCAGCCTCAGTGGAACAGGGGCTCAATGGTTCCAGCAAAACAGAGCTAGATATCTACTATGTTCTCCTGAAAGAGGAAGCTTTTTAAGTCAGAATGGCAGCACTAGCCAGCAGAGATGCAATTAAAATGTCTACCACAAGGGTGCTGCAGATCAAGAGGAATAAGGGGTGGGGGTGGTAACAGTGTTGCCACACAGGAAAGCTACCAGGGTTTGAAACTCAATGTCATAACCACAATGTGGCATTCTGACCTCTGAATGAGCCACTTGAACCTATGGAATGTCTGTTTCTCTAGGGGAATAATGAAGAATGCCCATCTGGCAATTTTGTGGGGATGACATGAGATCATACATGGAAACCCCTCAGCAGAAAGCTGATGCATTGTCACTGAGAGGGAAGACTTCTGGAACACTAAACAACAGCCCTTGGGCTTGATAACATATGTTATCCCAATAAGGTTCCCTCTGTACTCATCACAAATGAGTATCAACATTCCTATTTTACAACATAGAAGACTAAAGGTGAGAAAAGTTAATAATAGCAAGAAAGTGTGAGGCTGGGGGACTTGGGAGGCTGGAGTAGCATTTGAATTCAAGTCTCACTTATCCACGAAATGAAGAAGCATGTTGAAGGTGTCTCCTGCCAGTGCTAACACTGGGATCATGACTTTAGGCTTCCTTTTCCGGGGCTGCTTCACAGGCAGCTCTAAAAGAAGGCTTGAGGATCTTGGACTTGAAGCCAGCAGCCTGGAGTTGAGTTCTGTATGTGTTATCTGACTCTAGCTGTTCCCTCTGCAGCTCAGGTATGGCTCTGCTTTCTCCTCTGTAAATCAGAGACAGTTGTAACTTTCTTTTAAGACTGTTGGAAGGATGAAGAAAACATGCTGCTTTGTGAGCTTTCACCCAAGGCAAGATTGCTCTACCACTGCATGAAGGGAATTCAGGAGCAATACTCAGTAGACTGTTAAAAGCCTCCACAAATAATAATTGATGGTAATACTTCTAAAAACAGTTAACACATACAGAAGGCATTATAGTTCAGAAACGATAGTGGCTTTAGTTAAATTATCTTATCCTTATGACAACTCTATAAAACAAGATGCATTTTACAGGTGAGGAAACTGAGGCCTGTGATGGTTAGGTTACTTGCACAAGGTCACAAAACCTTGAAAACTTACAGGCTTGCTGTTTACCTGGCTGTACACAAACTTTATTCACAGTCTAGGTCAGTCCCAGTGGGCATGCAACTGTACAGTGCCCTGTAGTTTTTTGGGGAACCACTGGGACAAAAAGGTAGACCCTTTACTTTAGGACTTGTATGGTCTTCGGTATATCAGTGTGAAGGGAAGTTATCATAAAGACGGAGTATGTGGCCTTCCCCAAACTTCAAGAGGACCAGAAAACCCTGAAGTATGACTTGCGAAGTACCATGCCTGAACTGTCTATTTTAGAACTGTCATCAGTTCTCGGA
This sequence comes from Eospalax fontanierii, assembly GCA_035773235.1. Classification (NCBI taxonomy): domain Eukaryota; kingdom Metazoa; phylum Chordata; class Mammalia; order Rodentia; family Spalacidae; genus Eospalax; species Eospalax fontanierii. The sequence goes on from CM069540.1 coordinate 18,661,178, forward strand.
AATAATAAATGCAAGGTGAAAGGCGAGAAGAATGAAGCAGCTCTTGCCTTCCACCCTAAGTCTGTTGTTCTCTGGGTCAGGTCGGTAGAAGTGTGGGGGCCTGTTGGCATTAATGCCCATAGACCACATGCTGAATGGAAGCCCAGGGGGTGATAGCAAAGGGCAGGACCAGGTAAAGAAGCTCAGCTTGCCACAGTCCTCAGGAGCTAAACTGAGACCCAGCTCAGAACTTGTTGGGAATCAACAACTGTTTTAACGTAGGTACAGCACCCACTTGTGAAGGAATCCATCTGTGAGAAAGGAGGCTGTTATCTCTTCCCTTAACACCAGCAAGCTTCCAAAATATATTTCAGTAATTCTTTTAGTTGATAAGTGTACCAAAGAGAAAACCTAATATTCCAGTAGGATCTGACAGAACGGGGCATGTTCACTATCCACGGAATTTCCTGAGGACTCCCCCAAATTGTCACAGTTAGACAAAACTAAGTGCTTCCTGCCTGAGGATGGACTGCCTCTGTTCTTTGGAGCATCGCTGGCTTTGCATAAAACAGCAAAGGGATTCCAGACAAAAGCAGTCATTATCATCCTCATCATCGTCCCCCACCCCCCATTTTTCTCTCAACAAATCTAAAATCTGATGCTCAGTTCCTTGGAGCTGATATTAAAATCAGGAAAGCTTTTCAAAACATTGTTCAGATGGTGCTGGCCTTTGAAAATGAGTTGCTTGGCTCTGTAATCACTTCCCTAATACAGTCCTAAACAGTCTCCCAGCTGCGGTCTGAATACTTTTGCCCAACTCCCAATTCATATGTTAAAATATGATCATCAACATCTTGGCATTAGGAGGTGGGGCTTTTGGGGGAGGGTGATCTAACCAAAGGTGCAGAGTCCATGGGATGACTGAGGCCCTAAATGTCTAGCTTGCCTTCTATCACTCTAGTAACAAAACAAAGTATTATCTATGAACCAGAAAATTAGCCCTCAGCAGACATGGAACCTTCCAGAACCTTGATCTTGGAACTTCCAGGACCTCCAGGATTGCATTGGTTCTATTATTCATAAGCCACCTAGTTGATGAAATTTTGTTACAGCGGCTTCAATGAGTTAACACTCCTGATCCTCTCCCTGACCTTGAAAGGTACTATCATGCCCCCATGGTGGGCAGAGGGGCTCTGGGACCCATTAAGTTACTCCCATTCGTGTGCTGGCAGGAAATGAAGTCAGTTCCTCTTCTCCTCGTCCTCTTTCTGCATAAGAACATGATCAACATTTGTTTTCATCAGGAATCAATCTGAAAATCATTAGTCAAGATTAGACAAGAGGTCACAGATTTGGTTTCCTTGGTTTCAGTGCAGAATGAGAGCCACAGTGGTCTTTTGGTGGTCTCTAAGATGGGAAGCCACCTTTTCTAACTTACAGGGTCTAAGGTCAACACTTGGGAGAGCTTACTATTACCATTTTTATCTTTACTTAGATGGTTTAATTTGCCAAGATTTTTTAGTTTGTCAGAGTATAAGATATATACTTCTTTTGTTGAATTTATTCCTAAATATTTATTCTTTTTCATACCAACAGAATTTTTTGCAGTAAGTCATACAGACTGATGTATATGTCCATCTCACAGAACTGAATACTAAGGCACCTGGCAGATATCATGTAATAGAGACAAAAATGGGAATTATTCATCTTTGTTCCAGAAACAAATGCATCTGCTATATGATGCTCACAGTTGATACTTCTAGTCATAGTGAGAGAGGATGAAGCATAGGAAGGACCTTGAGCCAGGGGTGTGGGCTAGACAGGGGCTTATAGGTGTTTATGACTGAGATTGAAAACAAGAGAAATTGGAGAAATCTGGAGTCCAGGGTAAGTGGGAAAATCTCCTGAAGTTCTTCAGCACAGGATCCAAGAAAGAAGTACACAGATTTTCGAAAGACAGCCTATCCAGTGGCCAGTACTTAGTAATTTTGATTTTGCCCCTCAAACCTTCCTACAAGTAGAGTCGAGTTCCATTAAGAAATATGTTCTGGGGCTGGGGAAATGGATCAGGCAATAAAGTCTTCTAAGCATGAGGACCTGAGCTTGAGTGGCCAGAATCAATGATTTTTTAAAAACCCAGGCATGGTGGCACACACTCACAATCCCCGCGCTGGGGAAGCAGAAACAGGCAGATCTCTGGGTGTGCTTATTTACTTGGCAAGGTCCAAACTAGTGAGAGACTCTGTCTCAAAAAATAAGGTAGGGTGTTAGAGAGATGGCTCAGTGGTTAAGAGCACTGGCTGCTGGGCGGAGTTTCATCCAACCCGCCTTCCCACAACTAGCCAGGCTGCTTTTACAGAGGACCCAGGTTCGGTTCCCAGCACCCACATGGCAGCTAACAACCATCTGTATCTCCACTTCCAGGGCATTTGACACCCTCTTCTGACCTCTACAGGCATTGCATGACATGGGTGTACTTTTATACATGCAGGAAAAATACTCATAGACATAAAATTTTTAAAAATCAGCATCTGAAGAGTGAAAGTCGAGATTATCCTCTGATCTCCACACATGCGAACCTGTATACACACACACACACACACACACACACACACACACACACAGAGAGAGAGAAATATGCTGTGATCAAGAATCAGACCAAAATTCTAATCTGCACCCCAATGGCATCCTCTGCATTCTTATCATCACAAGCCCTCCTTGAAAGGAACTCATCAGCACAGGATCTACTGTCCCCTCCTCATCAGTCTCCTTCAGCCCAGGGGCAGCCCTGAGTCCCTATGATGATCTTACAGTCATACGGATGATTGGGAGGACTCAGTAGGATGATGCTCTGGGAGCTCTGTGATTGCTCACTGGTGACTCAGGGGCTGACTCAGCTGCTGGGGAAGTGGTGGGAGTGGAGACAGAAGTCCTGCAGGCCAGATTCCCCCTTTCTCTCACAGCTCTACTGTTATCTCTGCTCTATGTTGCTGTCTGGTCAAGATGTCACGTGAACAAGGAGTTTGAAAGATCAAAGAGAAGAATTTTAAAACCACTGGGAAGATGCTTCTGGAAGATTTTATTCAAAAGGTTGCATAAATGTAAATCATGATTTACTATCAATCTTTAAAAGCTTTCTCAGAGATAACTGTGAAGAAATTCCCATTTTTATGAGATCAGTGGACACACAGAGAAAGGTCAAAAGGCACTAAACGTATGACCCCAGACACAGGTTGAAATTCCCTGGAAGCCACAATGAACTCAAGACTATGGTGCTGTCTGGGAAGATTATCTTCTAATTGTGAGACTCTAGTCTCTTGAACAATCTAGATGTTTGCTACCACACTCCAGCCTAGCTGTAAGCCACTCACAGATGATTTAGAACACAATGACCCTAGAATCCACCAGAGGCTCTGGGCACTGTGGGACGAGCCCATTTCAGGGAGGCACATCAGCTCTGGCCTCACCCAGTCTCTGTCTCTGATTTCTGATCTTCCTGGAGCAGCTGCAGCTGCTTCCCTCACTATGTTCACGCAGACAGCCAGGGCCATCACTGCTCTTCTTCCTTCCAAGGACAGAAAATTGAGAAACCCTGTCTGAAGATGTGAATCCAACTCTGCAAAGAGACTTCATGAGTCACTCTCAAAACCAGCTCTGGAGTTGCCCCTTGAGATCCATGAGCCTCTTGCAATACTCATGCAGCCATGGTCATCTCCTGGGCTCTATCACCATTGAGGAATTTGTTGATATTTAACAAAGAATCAACAGCAAATAGCAGCCCGATGCTATTCAAAGCAATTCTTTTCTTCCAGTCAGTTGGCCCATGCTTTTTTGGAGCTGAATGACTAGACTGAGTTATCTCAAGTAGATTTGCCCACCAGAGTGAAGCACAGGCAGAAAATTTCAAATTCAGGTTGAATGGAAATATCTAAAATTGACCAGTGCTGACTTGTCAATATGCCTGAATACTTCTCCTGAACTCTGACACGAAGTTCTTCTATGCCAACTTTCTGGTCTAGCCTGTGCAAATTACCAGTTCATGAAAACATATGTATTATATTTTCAAAAGGTCAGGTGCAAATTAAGAAAGTATTCACTGACCTTCTCTATAGGATAGAAAGTATTTCCTATTTTTCATTGCATTCTAGATCAGGAAACAATCTATTTCCCTTGGTGTATGGATGCATTGGGGATGGGAGGGTTAACACACGCAAAGAACTGAGAAAGAGGAATATTCAACCATTGATGTGCTATATGCTACCCAGCTGAATGCTCAACATTCCTGCCACTCCCCTGTCCCATTCTCTTCCCGGTGACTGTCGTACAGGACACCTTTCTCTATTGATGGAAATGTTCTCCAAAAATGGCAGCTATGCTTATCTACTAAGTACTTCAAATATAGCTAGTGCAAGTGAGGAATTAAAGTTTAATCTCTCTCTTACAAGAGCATGTGACATGCACCTCAAGTGTCATTCCTCAAGACCAATTCCACCTTAATTTTTTTGTTGGTTTGGTTTGTTTGAAGACAAGGTCTCTCACTGGACTGAAGTTTGCCTGATCAGGTGATACTGCCCGGCCAGTGAGCCCCCAAGGATCTGCCTATGCCCAATGCCCCAGGTCTGGGATTCTAAACAGATGCTACTATGTCCAGCTTTTTAAAAGACTTTAATGGTGCTTTGAAAATTTCATACAACACATTTTGGTCACATTCAGTCCTCTCTACTCTCTTCCCACCACACCCCCTCCCAACTTCAAGTTGTATATTTTCTCTTTTTAAAGGTCTATCAAGTACAATTTGTGTTCCTCAAATGCTCTTGGGTATTGATCCATCCCTTGGAGTCTGGCCAACCTACCAGGCATGGTTTCTGGAGATTAAACTCAGTTCTTCATATTTATATGACAAGCACTTTACAGACTGAGGCATCTTCCTAGCCCTTGAACTTTTAATTCCATTATACCTTAAACAACATATAGCTAATGGACACTGTATTAAACAGTAAACTAAATCCAAAATTTCGGACTTCAGCAGACAATGTATGCATGGGCACATGTGTGCACATTGACAAAGCAAGCCCTACTCTTTTTGGGTGAGCCCTACTGTGCAGCCAGTGTCTTAGTGACATAGGCAAAAAGAAGTACTAAGTTTCTTGCTGCTCTAGAAAAAGAAATCCTTAGCACTCCTTCTGGGTACTACTGTAGAACATGCACTAGGAGGAAGGGCACACAGAGCTACAGAAACAGCAAAAGATACAGACGCATCAGAGGCAAAATAGAGATGCAACCATGCCAACGGGCTGGTGATTCAGAAAGCGCCAGTCCTTCCGACACAGTTGGAAAGCCAATTGCCAAAGAAGGAACATCAGTCTCTTCACATCCATGGAAAATACTCCCCTGAATGCAAAATTACAACTCGGTGACTATTTGTGATCCAGCCCTTTGTATTTTTCATGAAGCTTAAAGGAGATTAATGGGACAATCAGGATTATGGATGAGAACCACATGCATTTCAAATGAGGCTATGACAAATGGCTAGGAAGCCTCCAGAATGGGGAAGAGGAGGCTGAGCCCTGACCTGGAGAGTGCTTCACCGTGGTATGTATCTTCGTCCTGAAAATTAGCCTTGGCCATAAAGTCCTGAAAGGGCATACAGCCTTTCCCTGGAATCCACATGACAGAAGGAAGACCTTTGTCATCAAGCAGTTGTAAGGTCCAAGGGGACAGTGCTGGCACCAAGCACTACAGATATACAGCTCTATTCAGATGAATCCCATTATTATTAAGCAGTTCAATCAACATAATAATTATTATAATGGCCAGCATTTATCAAGAGTCCATTTTATGCTAGACAAGGCACACACAATGTCTCTAAGACTCATGGCAACACTACACGTTGTTATCTGTTTGTCCACAGTGACAGCGCTTCTTAGCAGTGCTCCAATCATTTCCATATATAAGTGTATGGGAATATATGTACACGTTAAATAATGGCATATCTATGATACATTCAATTAAAAACAATTATTAATGGTTAAACAAATAAACCTAATTATATATGCTTATATTTAACTTGTAAATCTGTAAACTGAAGATGATGAAATCAGCTGATTCTCACAGCCACCCTGGGCTGTGGATGGTCCTTGCTTCCACAGTTTACTGACGAAACAACTGCTCCAGACCTGGTCCATCACAGAGCAAGGCATGCACCCAGGCCAGCTCATCCACAGCACAGGCAGCATATAGAGGTAATCTCTCTACAGAGAGTGATCTTGTTTTCATAGTGTCACTACTGCATCTTAGAAAGTGGCCATGGCAGAAGTCAAACCCCAGGCCTGCCAGCTCCCGGCTATCACTTGCCTTGCATTGCATTGCCTCAGTTACAATTCATACACATTTGTCACTATGAACCTCAGATATCTCTTCCTATTTTCAGCATAGGTATTTCGGAAAATCCCTCTCTCTCATCTTTTTTCTTCCCCATTCCTTGACTGGGAATGAATTCAGTCACTCTCCTTGAAAAGGAGGGGTTAGTAGTTTTGTAAACACCAAGTCACGTGCCTTCTGTGAAGAAAGCAGCTCTGAAAAGGCCAAGGGACTTCTACAAAGTTCTAGCATGCTGTGTGGTCCTCAGACAATGATACACAAGCATACTCTGTTTAGACTTCATCATAGACTAACAAAGAATGGGTTCCCTTGGACAAAGCAAGAGTCTATCTACAGAGAGAAAAAGAGATAGCTCAACAGTGCAGGTACTAAGGTGGAGTCTAGAGCTGGGCAGGCCACAGACTGAACATCAAGGTTATTAGCTAGTGGCACATCTCTTTTACTGCCCAGAAAGGGACGTCTGTGCCAACTTGGTAAACACTTCTTGGATGCCTTCCCAAGATCACCTCTTCCTACCATCAGTCCCAAAAATTCCATTTGAGGATCCTGTTGGTTACAGGATAATTGAGTCCCTCAGTGGTCTCTGTTCTGTGGAAGCAATGACTGGTTGGCTCAGGAAAGGTCAGGATGTGACCTAAGCCAGGCCAATCAGAATGTTTCTGAGTTGTTTGCAGGGATTGCTGGGTCAAAGACAGTACTTTCTTCCTGTTGGGCATTACAAAGGAAATATGTACTAGAACCCCATGAGCTCAGGGGTCTGAAGGCCCCCCAAACAAGCCAGTCTTTGGTGGAGACTCTATGGTGCTACACCAAACAGAGAACCAGAAAGAAATCAGATCCTGAGAGATCCTTTGAGTCAGTCAAACAAGTGTCACCTTAAGTCAGCCCTATTCCGGGTCCTCCAATTAAATAAGGTCATAAACCCTCTATTTTTTTTTATCATTTATGCCACTTAGTTACAGTTTCTATTCTTTGCAAATGAAAGCACCTAAAGAAAGACGGACACAGATCTTTGGGGCCGGCCCTCTGAATGAGGAGGTAGAGTCAAGGGTGAAATTACATTTCCTGAGCCTGACAGCTCTGTCTTCTACAAAACTCACACATTATTCAGTTAAAGAACAGATTCTTCCCACACTGTATCCACAAGAGAAACGCCTACTGAGTCACTGAGACCCACTCAGATGTCCCTTTCATTTCCGAGACTATGCTCAGACAACTTTATTCACTTCCTTCTGTTTTATTCCCACTGAGATCTATTCCTCATTCTCTTATGTAAATATAAATCAAAGTAATGACCCACAGCTTGGTAGCAGAGAACATATCCTCTGCATCCCTACATGTATCACCAGCACGGGTACATGGAATTTGTGAGCTCCACTTGGCATGAACTCTGACAGCCACATACCACTCTGGCTGTGTTCCTTTTCCTACAAAATAGGCACAAGTGATCTGTCCTGAAGAGAGGGATTCTCATTTATTCACCAACCAACTGCCTGGTATATAGTAAGTATCCAGTAATAGGCAGTTATAGGAATCTCACTAAAATGTGTTTAATAAATAGTAAATTTAAAGTGATAGGCAAATAATATTTAAAATCTTTCAAAACTACCAGCTCAGCATTGACATCCAAACATGATCATTACGCTTAGAAGGTGGACGTGATTTCTTAAACCTGCGGTTGGGAAGGAAGTATGAGTTTAAAGCTTATCTTTGCTTTCATCTACAGCTTCAAGGCCAAGTTGTTAAATCAGGCTCTGGGGTCCTTCCACATGTAGAAGCAGGACAGTGGGAGAAGCCTGCCAATAACAGGTATGTTACAGGAAGTAGAGCAGTAGAAACCGCCTCACAGCAAAGGCAGGTCACCCCAGGGTTGGGTCCTCAATCCACTTAATCAAGTCACATTAGAGTAGTTTATCTTTAACCACCAAGCATCCATTTCTGCTTCTGAAAATAAAACTTGACCTTTTCCCTTGTTCTCCATCTCTCAGACTCAGGAACGGCCCTGTGTCCACCCAGAGAGCATCTACCCAGGATTGGTCACCACAAGCAGACAACCATATCTGTCTTCCTGGGGTCTTCTTCATTGGTTCTAGAATATACATGCCAACTGATCTGCTCAAATGAGTCATTACTGAGACTCTACTAAAAACTACTGTTTATGGAAGAGAAGCTATGTTTTTTCCCCTAAGAGGAAGAGCTGAAAATGACATGCATTTGTTTCTGTTATGGGACTGCACATGGAAAAAGCCAGTATAAAAACAACGCAGAAGGAAAAGCAGAGGTAGAGATGGAAGGAAAGCCGGAGGGAACCCATGCCACATCGACCTCAGGGCATCACCTGAGTGATGACAACTCCTGCTTGCTGCTTCCCACTGCCAACCCCAGAGCCTGGCTGCCCTCCTTTCCCTCGGGAAATCCAAACCTCGAGTCCTCACCCCTTCACACTCTATGTAAGGTTCAGCCATCTTGTTTTTCTGTGAGTCTCATCCTCCCTAGCCTTAAGCATCTAATAAAATTTGTATGTGCTTTTCCCGTTATCTTTCTCTCATTGGTTTATTTCACAGATGAAAATCATCAAATCTTCAGACACAGAATACAGTCAAAACTTTCCTGCATCAATTACCTGTTCCATCACGTTCCCCTCCATTCATTAACGTAAGCAACTTCAACCACAGTCTATCACTTCCATGCAAAAATTCCCCAATGAAGCTCTGCACTCACTCAAGCAAGCCTTTCTGTTAGTTACTAGGCCTTGATTTTGAACCCTGACACCTGTAGATTTGGGGGATACTGCTTGCAGCATGCCTGGGAAGAGGATGTCAGAGCTAAGACAGAAGGTCAGATATGTCTGACTGGTTCTGCTTAGGTAGAATGCTTTGAAAAACAGGGATGATTAATTTAGTCTTGTCAAAATCCAATCTTGGATATTCCATCCAGCCCTTTTCATCTCCCTCTAGTCCCCTGGTTCCTCCGGAGCTGAATAAAGATTCATTTTGTAAGCAAACATCTTCATTGTTGATCTAGCAGAACTTTCCGATTTGGGGGAATATGTGGTTTGTTTTTAAAATTAACTTTCCCATGAGATACAGTAATTTAAATTAAGGAAGAGGCTGGTCTTTCTTAAACTTCGGTTTCATGTATTCATATTGATGTTTTATAGATTCCAGAAACTTTCACTGTTACAAAGACAGCTCTCAGTTACACTGCTGGGTTCAGAGTCCCTTCACTGCTTAAAACAACATGAGGAGGATGACTCACAAATATAATCTGGGGAAATGGAGAAAGAACAGCCAAGGGCTGCAAATGTCAGCTTCTGAAAGAAAGGGCTAGCTCAGAAATAAAAAGCAAAATGAGGTGACGCAGGCTGGAGGACCCAGGGACACCCAGGCACAGAATCAGGGAAGAATGGGAAGGTGCCTACAGATGATCTGATTCAGGACCTCAGTTCCCGAAGCCTGTTCCTAAATAAAATACCGAAGCCAAAGCACTGTATAGGAAGAAGATACAAGTGAAACAGTTCGAACAAAGAGCAACAGCATTAAAGAGGATCAGTGTGGACTGGCTGAGATTCTGCCAGGGTCCCTAGTAGTTCAGCAAGAATCTCCTAACTGGACTCTCTCCATAATGGTTCCCAGCATCCCAGAGCTTGATGGCTCTCATTGGGTGGGCACCCAAACAGAGGCCCTCTAAGGAAGTGCTGATGAGCAGACCAAGCTTTGTCTTTTTCTACCAGTATTCTTTTACAAGGATATACAGCAAAAACCAGGATTTTTCTGATGGGTTTATGTGGAAAATTTGGTTAAACACATTTCAGTCCCTTTCCCTGGCGTATCATATCCCACCTATCAGAGCTGTGTGTTATCTGCAGGCCAGTATCTTCCCCGCCCTACTCTGAGAATGTGGCATCAGGACACTGTCTAGAATCTAACAAGTGACTGCTCCCTATTCTCAGGACATCAAATGAGCTTACCTCTTTCTATTTCCTTTCTGGGATTAAGACCCAATTTTAGCATCATCCCCAGGCTACACTCTTCATCCAGAAGCATGTCAAACAGGACTACCCTTAACCTACCCTTCTCCAGCACTTTGGAGATCCATGAATACCGTTCAGGATCACCCTACTGGGATTCACAGGGAAAGAAATCAAAGATCAAAGCAGGATGGTGTTCCTGTATAAGGTGGCACATTCTATATCAGATAAATTATCTCCCAGGTCTTACTACTAGGGTAAGGGAACTTGTGTCTGGCTCTTCTCCATCTTCTGACCCTGCCACATACAGTCTTATCTTCTTCACTGCTCTGAGTTTTGCCTTAGAAGTCATCTCAATCAAACCATCTCTCTTATACAATGGTCCTAGATCTTAATACTCCATGTTAGCCACTCTATCCATATTCACAGTATTTCCCCAAGTCTTGGCTCCTGAAGATAGCAGCGGTCAGGCGAGGCACTTTACAGGTCAGACCAAAGGTGACTCTTTTCCTTCCATGAAGAAGTAACTCTGTGCCAGCTATTGCCCACTGTGCCAAGATCAGCCCTCTAGTCCTGTCTCAGCCCAGAGAACTGGAGGTGCATGCCACCCAGCAGGCACCACAGCTCAATCCCACTGGCAGGCTCTCCTTTGCATCTCATGAGTTGGCATCATTTGACTCAAGTCTGCTGGGCATCCCAGCACAGGAAGGGGTTGTCGGGTCTGTACTTGCATCGCAGGAGCCGGAGCTGGCAGGAAGGTCTGTGCCTTGGGAGGAAGCCGCGAGGATGGCAGTGTGTGAGCCAGCCTGGCAGTGACAGTGCTGCCATTCACTGCTGCCTGCGTTCAAACCGGTGCTGGTTCTTTGAATGTGGCATCTGTCAAGGCTCAGTGAGGATGACAGATGTCTCTCTGCTCCAGGAACAAACAACACAGCCCTGTGGGGGTGACAAAAAACAGCCGTAGCCAAATCAGAGTGGAGAGGTGCCGATCTCCAGGAATAATCAGAGGAACAGCGTAGGAGTCCAGAGTCTACCACACACCTGCTCCCCTAAAAAAAGCATCTTCTCATTATGAAACCTTAGAAGGTGACTCCAGCTCCAGGAACAAGTGTGCCTGTGCCTGGGTAGCCTCATAGCCTCATTCATTCAAGGAGGACTTGAGGTATGTCCAGGAACCAGCCCCCCAAGTATTCAGTTAAGCCACAGTCCTCCTTCTACGGGGCTGTCAACTGGTGGGGGAACCACGGAACCAGTTCTTAAAGCATCATTCTGTATCAGCTCTAATCCTGTGCTCCCTGATGAGATGGTCCACCTTTCTGTATACTGAGCATCCATCTATGGGCTTGGTGGGTACATTGCAGGTGCTTAGTGGATATGTGTTGAATGAACAAATTAATTACAACACAATGAAAGGGGGTGAGAAGCAAAGATACAAAACATAAAATAAAATAAAATAAAATAAAACAACTAAGTGCAGCGAAAGGATAAGAATCACGAGTGATATCAACTACAAAGATGAGCAAAAATCTGATCGAAATACAGAAGAGAATCAACTCATTATGTATGCTGAATTATGCTAGTGATGTTTGGAATGTTTCCTGGAAAGAAGTCAACAACAGAAAAAGAGACTATCCCAGGCTCAGAGGAATGCATGGTGCTGTCTTGGAGAAACAGAAGAATATTTCACGAGCCAGTAGATTCATAAGCCAATAGATACAACCCAATGAGATTACTGCTTTGAAGCAAAAGCTGGAACTTTCCAGAGGTGCGGATGACCTGTGGGGCTCCAAAGGATAGTGGTGCCTGGTGAGAAGCACAGGGCCATCTTCCACAGGTAGCACTGTACACTGTGCCTACTATAGGGCTGGATGCAGAGGGTGGCAGGGGGCTTCCCAGACCCCCCAAGTACGGAGGGGCTACCTTTGTTTCAGTCTCGAATGCTCTCTAACAAGCAGAAACAGCCATGTCTGGCAGAGGCATACTCTGCCTTGACCTCTGCAGTGCAGAGGGCACTCTGCCCTCTACTCAGGCCACATGGGGCAGCTAGGGAAATGCACATCTTTTGCACACCAAAGGGTCTCCCGTCTTCCTCTTCCCACGTGGCTCACTTTTTCCTTCTCATTCCCTTCCCACAAGTATTTCTCACTTCTCTCAAGGGAAACACAGTAGAGAAACTGAGTCAGGCCACTCTGACTCTCCCTCGCTGCCTGGCAATTCCCAAGGAGTTTGGAAAAGCAAAGTAGCAGCCAGAATCCCTATAGGCCACAAGGACGAAGGGTGAGACCAGGGAGTCATAGACCAGTCAGAGCCTGTTTTCCACCATTAGGGAACCTGAGCTGAAGTGGTATTGGGCCCTGGATGCCCTGACAGCATCCAAATGAGGGACCCTGGGCCTCTTGGAAGTCACAGGCAATGTGCTTTGGTAAGCAGAGCTGAGCTTTGGAGTCATCAGGATGTGAGTACATGCTTCATCTCATAGCCTCACAAGCTGTTTGACCCTAGGCAAGTCGTTTAACCTGTCAGAGTGTTTATATCCCCATCTCTGATGTGGTCTATAATGCTTGTCCCATAGGGAAGTTGCTAGAATTAAATGTGCTGAGATCTAAATTGTTGCTGAAACCAAACAGGTAAGTGAAAACTGGCATCTATTTTAAAGACTATTAATATCATCATCACCATCATTGTCATCATCAGAAGAAGATGTATCTTGGGCCAGGCTCTTCCTCTTCCTCCTCTTCCACCTTCTCTCTTCCCTTTCCTCCTCTGCCTTCATCATCATCATCATCATCATCATCATCATCATCATCATCAAAAGATACGTCTCAGGTCAAGCTCTTCCTCCTTTTCTTTTCCTCCTTCCTCTTCCTCCATTCTCTTGTTCCTCCTCTTCCTCCTCCTCCTCATCCATATTTCAAGGTGAATCTTCCTGAATGAATTCTAACTCCCTTGCTTTTGTAGGCAAGGATGAGAGGGTCTGCTCAACATGGAGTAGAACTAAAGGAGTCCCCAGTAAAGACTATGCTCCCAAATAGACCTTCCTCCATAGAAGGCCATTGTGGCATATGCCTGCATCCCAGGGGACGCCTGGTAACGAGGCTGCTCCTGGATTTGAGCAGGAGAGCACAGGAGCCAAGAGTTCAACAGCTGCAAAATTAGAAACAAGAAGAGTGCTCCTACCTGATTATCCCCATGCTTTCCTCTCCCACAGAGATAAGGCAGAAGAGAATTAACAGAGCCGCTGATGGAGGGGTGAACGGACTGGGCCACTACTCTTGACAGCTAGAAATAGGGGCCTTACCACCTATACCTTTACCTACATGGTCCATCTCAAGGACCAAGTACAGTCCTGGCTGATAGTGGGCTGCAAGAAGCAGGACCCACTTAGGTACATGAATAGCCAGGCACAGTCACATGCAGCACATGCAGGTACCTCCTGGACCATTCAGAGAGGAGCAGGCGATGTAGGCTTAGGCAGGCAACATAATTTCTGACCCAGTCCAGGTGAACCATGGCCCAGTTCTCTGTTTCCTTGGAGCTGTGGCCGTCTGAAGCCGAGCCTGGTCCAGGGTCTCCCCCAGTAGGTTGCTAGCAGTTGAAGCTGCCCATTAGCGCCTCAGCAGTCCCTCCTGTGCGCTCTACTCCCTGAAGACCTTTCAGATCTGTTATTTCACACAGCTCCTGGCAGGATGGCAGAGGACAGGCCAGAATGACCCTGTATTCTGGAAGAGTGAGTGATAACCGCTGACAGACCAGAAGCAAAGGGGGACCCTCCCATCGCAATGTCCCTTCACTGAAGCCTCAAGATCAAAGACAAAGTAAGGAAGAGACATCACAAACATCCCCTCAAACACACAGAGGAAGCAGGACAAGACTTTGAAACAACAGAAAAGGAGTTAAGAAGATTCCTATCACATCCTAGATATAATACAGTCTGTATGTTTGTGTCACCACTATGAGCCTTAATTGCTTCAACCATATAACAGGACATTATTGAGAGGGATATGTAGGATGACAGGAGGAAAGCACAGTGCCCAAAAGACAGCAGACTCTTAATCAGTAAATGTGGGAAACTCCACAGTGCTACCTGATTTGGCCTCCCAGTCCACCTGACAAGGCTTAACGGGCACTTCGGCCACTGTCTGTGTATATGTACCCAGTTTCTCTGCATGAGCCCTCACTCAGAGATTATCCCTAATGGTTAGCTCACAAAAAGACTTGAAACAGTCAAATGGACCCAAGACACACTCTCCATAAACTATCTGCTCACCCACAGAAGGAGGCGCTGTGTAAAGGAACAGTCCCTGTTGCCCTCTAGGCCAAGCCATGGTACACATCAAGCTGAGGCAGTAAGCGGGCACACATGTTGCTGCCAAATGTTCACAGTCCTACCCCCAGTGAAAGAGAGTAACGCTAGCTTCACTTGGACAGCCACTCGGTGCGGACAGGTCCCCAAGAGTAGCAACACCCTCAGGCCAAGAGGCAAACAACTGAATGCTTTCTGCTTTCACTGAGAAGTTTGTTTCTTAGGAACATGACATGGTAAGTTGCTCCCCCCGACCCACTTTATCCCACCTGGCATTTCAGCTGCCTTGTTTCTCTTCCCCATTGGAAAATGAAGTCCTCACGTTGGAATTCCAGTTACCCTAACCCTAACCCAGATGACATTTTTGGACTATCTACTCCTGGGAATTCTCAACCCTAAAGGCATAAGGAGCTCCATCATAGAAGAGCCCACATGGCTTCAGAAGGACAGAACCCCCATCCCCAGACCCCTGAGACTGCAGTATCCATGAGCTGTCCCAACTCCACTGCAGAGACGGAAGCCAAGAAGAGGCAACGACACATCAACAGCCACCCCTGCCTTGTGCCAGTGTGGGGGAGAGTACATAAGCTCTTCCCATAAAAATGATATTTGTAGTGTAAGTAACCTTTCCTTTGAGTCAACTCCATCTGGTCCCGATAAGCAGAATCGACAGATAAGACCCCATCACTTTCCTGCTTAAAACCCATCCACAGTTTTCCAAACTGCCCATGCGAAATTGCAAACTGCTCAGGCCCTTGCCCATCCCCAGCTTCTTTCCTATCAGGCTGTCTCTTGATGCAGCTTCCCTAAGCCTTTCTTTACACCCTGGAGCTGTACACCTCTCTTCCCTTGGGGTTGAACCCTCACTCTGCCCACTCTCAGCCCAGCCCAATGCCCATTTGATCTCAGCTTAAATATTGCTTCCTAGGAGAGAGTCAATGGACACTCCCCAAGGCAAGGTAACCCCACCCTTTCTCTCTCAGTTTCCTATCATCTTACAAAGATGCATATCCCCTTGCCTGACTATATATCTTTTGATTCTTATCCTCCCCCACCCCATTCCCACCAGGTAAGCTCTATGAATTCAGGGGCAGTATCTAATTTCCTCTACCAGTTTCCAACAATACCTAGTGTCCTGGGTTGAAGAAATGGTTCAGTGGTTAAGAGTACTGGCTGTTCTTGCAGAGTTCCTAGGTTCAATTCCAAAGACCCACATGGCAGGTTATAATTGTCTATAATTCCAGTTCCATGGGAATCCAATGCCCTCTTCTGACCTCTGTGGACACTGCACAACATGGGTGCACTTACATACATGCAGGCAATATATGCATACACATGAAATAAAATAATGAATAAAATATTAAAAAGACAATATATACCCAGGGCCCAACAATTCTCAACTATCTTGGCTGAACACAATGGCTCATTGATTCAGTCAGTTCTCTAGTACGCATCTTCAGCCAGTCACATAATTAAAAGGCCAAGTTTCAAGATTTCCACAAACCACAACAGAAGCTGCTGTCTATCGAGCATGATTGGCTTGTTAAAATTTGTGGTTCATAACATGACCACAATGTGTGTATGTACATGTTTGGGGAAGCACACACACATATGTGGGAGGGGGCATGTGCATATGTGTGCATGTCCTAGTCAGCTCCTATTACTGTAAAAAAATACTCTGACAAAAACCGACTGAGGGCACAAAGGGCTTATTTGGCTTACCCATCCAGGTCACAGTTCATCACCCAGAGAAGCCAGGGCAGGGACTCAGGGCAAGAACCTGGAGGCAGGGACTGAAGCATGGACCGCAAAGGAACACTGTTTACTGGCTTGTTTATCTGGCCTGTGTTTTGCCTGCTTTCTTATACATCTCAGGATGTGGCTCCATCCATGGTGGGCTGGGCCCTCCCACATGGAAAAGAAAATGCCTCACAGACATGGCCACAGGCCAACCCTATGGAGGCAATGCCACAGTTAAGGTTCCCTCTTCTGATGTGTGTCAAGTTGACAACCAAGGTTATCCAGCACAGAGCATGTGCATGTGGAAGCCAAGAGTTGACCTCAGGTGTTTTCCTCAGTCACTCTCCATTGTTTTTTGAGGCAGGGCCTCTCGGTGGCCTGGGGCTTACTGATTCATCGAGGCTGGCTGACCAGCAGATTCCCAAGATCCTGCCTGTCTCTGGTGCCCCAGGGCTGGGATTACAGGTGCATGCCACTGCACCTGGCTTTTTCACGAAGTTCTGGGAATTAAACTCGGGCCCTCCTACTTACATGGAAGGCACTTTAAATCGAGCCATCTCTCCACTCCCACCATGACCATTTTTAAATGAGCTCATCTTGACCCCAAGAAGGCAAGTGGACTGCCTAAGTTATGGAGTCAGTGAGCAAAAAGTCAGAACAGGAACCTTGGGGTCATCACAAGTCACTGTAGCCTAAGTGCCCCAGTATGAACAGGGAACATGTTTTCACTGTGTGGCTGCCCAGCACAGCATCCTCCCAGTGCCCTAGCAGAGCAGGATGCAAAGGCCATGAGGCAGAATTGGCATGTTTACCTGCCTCCGATTAAACAGAGTTTTTATTTGACAGCAGCTGCTGAAATCACTTGGGCTATAAATAAATAGGAGCCAGGCTAGAATGTGAACCTGCTTCAGAGATGACTCCAATGGAGCCACAACAAATCCAATCTTCTCAAGGAAGAAAAAGGAACAAAGGGGAAAGGCTTTTAGTTTCTGTGGCATTTTAATGAAGGATTAATTGAGGTTTTATGCAGCAAGGAGGGTACTGTCAGGGAGTAATTGCCAAGAAAATTGAGGTGCAAGAACCATCTGCATAGAAGAATCAACTGAAGTTACTAACCAAAGCACAGCTGAAGGCAGCAGTAATTGGCCCAAATGATAGTGGGGCCACAACCTCACAGCACAGCATCTAACCTGAGAAATCTTGGCACCTGTCCATGCTTCTCTCAACATGCCAACCCACCCAAAGGCAGACAATGGCATTTCCCAAACCTTATGCACCAAAGATCCTTTGCCTCCCAGAGATGGCTCTATTGACTTATTCAAGGTTATTACAAGGTAGGTGACCAGTGAAGCAGGGCTGAGGGCCAGATGTTCTGAAGCTAAAGAGCCTCTCGTGAACAACCTCCTTCAGTTGTGGGGATGAGAGAAATCACCTTGAGCAAGTGATAGCATGACTTCCTGCAGATCAGTCAATGGGCAACGATGTCCTATCCATCCCTTCACTAAGTACAGAACCTCATTTTATGGGCACATTTTGTAACTTCTCTTTGTTGTCCTTCATTGCACTTTTGTGCATCCTTTTATTTGACCCTTTCCCCTTGGGGATAAATTTTCGGTCAGCTTTTCAGATAAGTCCTAAGTCCATGTTCCCAGCCTATACTTGGTCCATAATGGATGGTTGGGGGCACTCACTCCATCTCCCATGGGGGCATCTTGGTGGGCACTAATAAGAAACTAGCTTCAGGCCAGAGAGATGGTGCAGTGGTTAAGAGCACCAGCTGCTCTTGAAGAGGACCTGGGTTTGGTTCCCAGCACCTACATGGCAGCTAACAATCATTCATGACTTCAGTTCCAGGGAATCCGATGCCCTCTTCTGATCTCTGTGGGCATGCAGGCAATAAACTCATACACACAAAATAAAAATAATCTACAAAAGAAACCAGCTTTTACAAAAAAAGAACATATAAAGGTTTGGAGTAAAGAATAAACTTAGACACACTGTGGCAAGGTGAATAATTTAGTGTGTCCTTATTCAGTTGGAGTCACAGCCAAGGAAGAACTTTGAAAATTGTTAGGCACTGTACATGTGCGTTTTATAGCTATTACTGTAGCAGGCCTCACAGGGATGAAGATGATCTAAAGAGACACTTGGGCCCCTTACTTTAGCTCTCAGACTATTGAAACAATGGACCCCAAGAAACTGGAATTCACCGAGGGATCTCACGCAGGAAGGAAGAGAAATCCTAAAGCCTGGACCAGTAGATGGGAAAGTTTTCATCAGGAAAAGAGATTTACAACATGTCAGACCACCTGACAGGAGAAACAATGATGGTTCAATGATGACATAGTGAGCAGCACCACACTTCGAGCACTGCTTAGATATGTATAACTCTGGCCTTCTACTAAAACCTTAACATCAGTTCAGGACCCCAGAAATGGACTTGGGGGTGAGGGTCACTGGATCTCTTTGTACCCTCTTCCTGATGTGGTCACATTAAATACATCTCCTTTCTGGTTTTCCCTATTCATTCAGCTGTTTCCATTTGGCTTATTGAGGACCAGGGGTCAAATCTGGCTTTTTGGGACATGGATGTGATGGCCTCAAGTCAGTAGCATTACTATCTCATTACTAGACACGATTATCCTTGCTATATCACAGAAACTGCAAAGACCCTGAGAGACTGATGTGATGACTGTGATGGCAGCACAGGGTGATGGTGAGAGTGGAGACAGAAGGTGGTGAGGTGAGAATAAAGATATAGACAGTATTGGCAACATCGACTGGTACAGACAGTACTGATGATGGTGATGGTAGCGAGGATGGGAATGACGGTGGAGATGAAGGTAGATGTGAAGATGAAAACAGTGATTATGGCACAGACAGTAGTGATGGTGATGGTGAGGACGGAAGTAAGGGTGAAGACAGCGATGGCAGTGCAGACCATGGCGGTGGTGGGGGTGGTGATGATGAAAGAGAGTTAATACTGTTTTAGATCTGTTCTTCACATGTACATCCTCACAAGGGGACCTGGTGTCCTGTGCAGAGTGGGATCCATCTTCTGGGCTGAATCCAGAGTCCCTGGCACTGAGCTGGAGTCCTCAGGAAGGCAGTGTGCCATAGTGTTTAGTTAACCTTAACCAAACTGTTTGTCCTTTACCTGCCTCAGCTGTTCCATCTGTAAAGCAGGGGCTCCAATGGCCCTCACTTGATAAGGCTGTATTAAGATTACATAAGCTAAATCATGTGAAGGGACTGATACCGAATAAACACACACATGTGCTTATAAGAACTGAAAGCAAATATCTAGGACAAAATAACACAGTACATGGGAGGGAGAGCTGTGGCTGCCAGCTGAAGCCTTCAGCCAAAGTACATAGAGCCTGTCTCCGAAGCCCATCATACAACTGAGCCATGGTATCCTTCACCCACAACCAGGGCTATCAGAGGCAAAGAGCCAACCCATATTGGGCCAGGTGGTCACAGTTAAGCACCTTAGTTCTATTTCCCCTGAAAAAAAGTAGATGAAATCAAGAGGCCCAGAGTAAGGGAACTGACGTCCCCTTTTCACAGCTGTCAGGAAGAGCAATGAAAGGATCTACCCTTCTCCCATTCTTTTGTCTCTTTACTAATGGTTCTCATATTTAGCAGACATCAGAATCACATAAGGTGATGATGAGTATATTAAACACATTTCTGCCTTGTGTGGTGGCTCTTGTCTGCAATCCCATCACTCAGGAGTTTAAGGCAGGAGAACTGCTATAGGTTCAAAGTCGGCCTAGGCTACACAGTGAATTTGAGAATAGCCTGAGATATCAACTGAGCTCTTGTCTCAAAATAAAAACCAAGATAAAATAAAATAAGCATATTCCTGGGGCCATATTACATCATTCTAATAGAAGGGGTCTTGAGTAAGAGTCAAGGATTTGAGTAAAGCTCCCCTACTTCAAGAACCCCACTCTATGCTTCATGTATACTAAAATCGAAATGATACAGATAAGGTTGGCATGGCCCCTGCTCAAGGATGATGTGCAAACATGCAAAGTGTTCTGTATTAAAGAAAAGAACCCTTGCTCTACACAAGCTGGTGGGCAAGCCTGGAGTTTTACAGAGGAGCAGCAGTCAGCTACAGAGGAGGCCATGGCAGGAGCAAGGATGACTTCACTAGCCTAGGAAGGCACCTTTCACATTGTATTTCAGCATTATATGCTCATTAGAATCCAACAAGGAGAGGAGTTAACCTTACTGAGAATTTTTTATTATTTTATTATTTTTTAATGTGTATGAAAGTATTGCTTGCGGGTACATGAGTGCACCCATGTCATGTCATGTCTATGGAAGTCAGAGGAGAATGTCAGATTCCCCTAGAACTGGAGTTATGAATGGTTGTTGGCCACCACGTGGGTGCTGGGAATCAAAGCTGGGTCCTTGGCAAGAGCAGCCAGTGCTCGTAACCACTGAGACATCTCTCCAGCCCCCTCACTGAGAACTTCCAATGAGTTCTTCCAGTAGACAGATTTATCACTCTTTCTGATAGCTCAACACATCTCCTATACTTAAAAACTTTGTTTTGGTTTATTTATTTTTATTTAATGTGTATGAGTATTTTGCCTGCATGGGTGCAATACCTGCAGAAGCCAGAAGAGGGTATCAGATCCCCCGGAACTGGAGTTAGTTACAGATCATTGTTTGCTGTCGTGTGAGCGCTGGGAGCTGAACCAGGATCCTCTGTAAGAGCAGCAGGTACTCTTAACCTCTGGATCATCTCTCCAGCCCCATTATCTATTCTTAAGAGCTGCCTTTCCCTGCCTGACGTAGAAACCAAAGCAACCTCAGAAGCCCCTCTTCTGGTTGCTCCCTGTCTCGGTGGGAGATTTCTCTAGAATTCAGAGACAATAGGAAACAGAAAATAGAGTTAGTACATGTAAGAAACATTCAACTGTATAAATCTGATCTAAAAGATCCATGGCCCAAAATACTTGCTTCGTGGCACAAGAACATCTTTACTTCCGTTTCTATCTCCCTCAGCTCGTAAGGCAAAGAAACAGCTGTGTAGTAAAAAGAAACTCCCCCTCCAATCACTAAAGGCAATCAAAGTTTTCCTTGTCTTTTTTTTTTTGTAGCTCTTGGAAATGTTAAATGCATGTCTCAGCTACAGCAAGATGAGACATGACACATTTGCCCCCCAAATATGAACCAGTTGAATGTTGTCTGAAGATAGCTGTTTCTGTTATCTTTTAATGGATTTTAGGGAAGGAGTTGCTGATGTAGATAAAATAGATATAAAACTTAATGTTTCGGCTTTGGATGTGCACCAACCCCAAGCAGGCTAAAAATAGACTTAACTGCATCAATAATATTTCTCTTTGAAGCTTTAAGTCCTTTGGGGTGGGAGTTGAGAACATTCAGAGAGAACAGAAGGGCAAAAACACTAGAAAACAAAAAAAACTTCATGCTAGCCTCTGAGACCAGGACCCCAGTGTGAGCTATGCCGGAATAGTTCTTCTGTAGATAGCCATGTACCTGTTTCCTACAAAAAGCTTGTCCACCTATGATGAAAACATAGCCTTTCCTACAGGGCTCCCGAGTTCATTCTTAATACCAATGCCACCATCCGGCCCTGTTGAAACTTCAATTCCTAGCTCTTCGTTTGAAGCTAAATACTCAAAGCCCTTTAGAATGGTAAAATTCCAGAGCAGATAATGTCTCGGTGGCAGAACCAAAGCATGCTGAGGTTGGACAGGAGTGTTCCCCTATCCTGCTTTTCTATGAGAAGGAGGTTATGACCTATCCAAGGTCACATGAGTGGGGTGGGCTCAGCCTGGACCAGTGGAGCAGAGGAGTCTGCAGGAAAGTATATGGCCTTCAGAATCTGGTTCTGATCCAAGTCTGACCATTGACCAGCTCTGTGGTCTTGACTTTGAAAAAGTGGAATCAAAGTATTGTCTCTGTCACAGAACAGTTAGAAGAAATGCCTGAAAGCATGCACAAAGAGCCAGGTACTCAGTAGTTAGTGAGGTAGGACCTGTGACTCCTGTAGCCTCGACCTCCTCACTCCCAGTCTAGTGGTCTGATCACAGTCCCACACATAAGGACAAATATAAGCATGTGAGTTAAGGGTTAACTATCCCTGTGTTGCTCACAGTGCAGATCAGCACTGCTCAATCTTCTTCAAAGGCTGAAAGGAAAAGAAGCCTGGTTTGTACTGTTCACTCGGGACCAGATGCCTTGGCTGCCTTGACTTTATTTTCCCTGCTGTTTGTTCTGGCCTTGGGGCTCTTGGCCAGGGAGAACCCTACTCAGAATGATATGTGACCCTGGCCACATTACTACATGGCTCTGCCCCAGTTGTTCCTGGCTTCTTACTCTGTTCTCGGGGTTCACACTGTCCCTCCACCACCTGTCTCTATGATAGCGTAAGGACTTTTGGTGACTGCATTGGCTGTAAGGACTCACAGACAGGAATCTCGTAGATCCCCTTACAAAGATCAGAGATCTCTTTCTTGAACTTTTTGTTTTACTTGGCCCAATAATTATTTTTACTATTAACAACATGCAAAAAAGATCCAGAGACTTCATTAAAATGCAAATTTCTGGGAGTCACTGCCTCCCTTTCTGTACCTTCTCAGTGGTCTTCGGTAATCGCCAACTGGTCACTGTGTGTGTCTTCCTCCTCCCCTGCAGGTCTTTTTGACAATGTACCTGAATCTGATCAGGTTCCATGACGAACTCCAGGTCCTCAGCAGGATTTGCACATGCGATATCACCTGACCTGTCGTACCTGTTCGAGCTCTTCTCCCTGGAGCCCTGGATTTTCCCAGTATAGAGGATCTTCTGGGAGCAATGACTCTACCTATAAGCCCTGCGTGCACTTTTATTTACCCAACCCAGTCAAGAGCGTCTGTTCTCCAGCAATTCCTCCTCTCCAAGGATGCCACAAAGAGCTCTCCTGCCCATAAAGCTCTGAGCTGTTGTAGCTCCTGAGTCACTCGTATAAGGACCTCTGGGTTAAGGCTTAAACACCCCTGGATTGCTCACAGTTTTCTTTAAAGACAATATAGAAAAGAAGCTGGATTTGTACCGTTCACCCTAAACTAGGCACCTTGGATCTCTTGCTTTTAGTTTCCCGCCTGTTTGTCCTGGCCTCAAGAATCTTGGTGAGGGTAAGCTCTGCTCTGTTCAGTATATGTCACCTGGCCACAAAACCCCTGCCTCACACTGCTATGAGTGGGCTTTGTCTTCTCAGATATACTGAGGACATCATCAGGTGCTCACCTGTGTTTACCTTCCCAGAGGAAGACCACAGGCTTGTTCCAGAGACAGTTCTGTGCAATGATGAGCTGCCTGGTTAAGGGCTACCAGTCATTCTTCACTACTCTTTCTAACCTCCCCGCTCTACCTCCATCCTTACCCTGATTCTCAATACAACCACGACCCCAGCTTTTGGACCCACTCCATAAGGACCAAGATTGGTTTTCTGCCATTTTTAGCACTGCCTATATACACACCCAGGCCAGCAAGAGAAATACAAGCACTATCCCACTCCATTGTAGAGTAACATCATTCAGGGCTATTGTTACTAGCTTTGTGTACCAATGAGTGAAGAAGGCTGAAACCATGGTTTTGAAGGGCACAACTCCACTCAGCCTTCGACCCTTGTTTCCTTCCATCCATTTTTCGCCTGCATATGCATCCACGCTTCCAAGCCACTCAAAGATGGCTCCCACAGTCCCTTTAGATCTATCTCATGGATTGAGATAGCATTTAGAAGAAGCCACTGCTTCCAGCTGGTGACCCAGAAAGCCTTTGTGGAAGAGATGCCATTCTGAGCTTGCCATTGTTGGTTCAAGAGTACTATTTATAGATGAGTCAACAAACCACCTCAACAGAAGGAGCCATTGTCAAAAAGACCTGCAGGGAAGGAGGAAGACACACACAGTGACCAGTTGGCCATTACCGAAGACCACTGAGAAGGTACAGAAAGGATAGATGATGACAGAGGGAATAGAGAGACCAATTGGCCTTGGTGAATGTCAGTAGCTAATTGAGTATCTTCAGTTCCTTGATTTTGCCACCTTCTTTCATAATCACCCAGACCTGAGCACCTCCTATGGTGAGCCCAGCAGAGGTGACAAACCCTCCCCTAGGCACCACCAAAGTCCTGCACTCTTAAAAGGTAAGGTGCAAACAAACCCAGAAGGACTCTACTCTAGCCTCCCTTTCCCAACACATAGCCCTGAGCTAATTTAAACTAATCTGAGCTCACTTTACAAGTAGTTGTCACAAAGCGCTACATCAAAAGACTTCCAAAGCCCAAATATTTAACAACCAGAACACTCCCTCCATCCATCAGCTCGGTAATTCTATCCACACCAAAAATAATAATAATAAAATAAAACGCTATTGGAGTTTCATTTCTGAGCTGCTCGCTTCTCATAAATATGCCAGGGCCATTTACAGCTCACAGCTCACGGCTCTCTAAACATTTACACATTTCTCTGACTTTTAACACATTCTTGGCCATGTGATTAGTAGCAAGTCACAGGAGTGGGGTGGCAGCAAGGCTGTGTCCAAAGCCATCTATGGGCGTCAATCACATGTTTTGCCTTCACATGGCTTAAGTGCCAGACTCCATCTCAATCAGTGCAAGAATCACGGGCAACCTGGGCCTTGGTCTACCCTTACACATCCTTAGGTAGGTCTACAAAGCAGAGGGAACGCAGACCAGAAGGCACATGCATGAGACCATATTACCATGTGGAATACTTGTGGAAGTCCCCTTGACTCCTGGAGCTTAGTGGGTGCCTGAGAATCTCAACCCTCCATTCGGTTCCTAGGGAGGAGGCTTCCAACAGTGTCTGTGAGGGACAGAAGTGCCTACACAATGGTCTATCCCATGCGTGCAATAGCCCTGCCCTTTAAGAACATGCAGGTACATAGGATGGGACTTACAGCACACAGCAACCAGAACAGAACTACAGCCAACATAGAAGTGCTGAGGAAAGTCAAGAAAAAGGGGGCGCCAGGTGGGGTGGGAGAATGGTGAGGGCTTTATGAAGGATGAGGTGAGATACGGAGCATGGGTAGGGACAGCTGAGTCAAAGAACAGAGGTGGCACTGGAGAAAGGCAAGGGCAGAGAGGGAAGGCCGCAGGGCTATGAAAACTACTTCACTACTGCTGGTTCTGTGTTCCTAACCCCACCCCACCTGGATGTCACAGGTGATTCTGAACTCAAGAAAGCAAAGTGCCTCCGAAGTGGATCCTAACTGTGAATCCTAGGGTCTCTTTGACTGGCCGTGTGGTTCCCACGCACTGTTCATTGTAGTAGAGCATTTCTGGCTCCCTCAACAAGGCAAGGCTTCCAAGACTGTTCACAAGGCGGCTGCAGACCTGACGCCTGCCTGGGACTACTGAGATGCTGCCCCACGGAGACCTGCGTGAGAATCTGGGATGCTGGGGTCTGAGCCACATCTCCGCAGGAACCCTACTGACAGGTGATGACTTTGCAACACCAATGAGCTACTGCTTCAATATAGCACCTCAGACACTGATAAAAGCTGGTATAGACAGAGACCTCTTCCAAGGGAGGCATTGCTGTCCAGCTGCTGGGAGGACTATGGGAAGCCTCTTGAGGAGCAGCTGCAGAAAGCTGCCTGATCAAGGTCTTGCCCTTTGAGGCAGTTCCTACCCTACCATAAATTGTAGGAGAAGGAACAAAGGGCAGTACTGGTCATCTGGAACAACACTGGCAGACCTGAGGTCTGGTGCTCTCCGGGGAGTGGCAGAGGCTTCCACAATCCTGCACTATACTCAGCCTCTGTGCAAGCCTCATCCTTGCCTTCCTCCCACTCAGGCTGATCCCAAGGACACTCTAATTAAATATCCTCACATTCTGAATATGGTTCAGAGGCTGCTTCTCAAGACTCACCTGCAACACATCTGGTTAATGTTTGCTGATTAAGTGTCTAGAGTAAGACTTCTGCCTGCTAATTCCACTCAGACCAAAGTGGCTCCAAAGTTTTCTTGCTGCAAGCATGGCTGAAACCAGGGTAGGTAGAGTGGCATATGGTGATACTGTGACCAGAGCCAAGACCCTACCTCGTAAATTCAGACACTAGTTGCCTTCCTACAGAGGCCGAGATCTTGTTGTAAAATGTTACCCTCCAAGTCCAACCACTACCATCTTCATGAGATGTCTATTTGCAAGAGCCCATCACAATGCGGCCTGTGGATTGTTGGCATTCCTTCCTACAAAGATGCTGAGAAGAGTCACTGGACCCCCATCTGAGTATCAGGCCACTCCTCCCAGCAGCCATGTCTATATGCAATTTTGCCCTATGATATGCGTTGTTAGGGGTCTTGGGGAAGAGCTCCACCTAAGCAGCTATGGGGTAGCCATCATTCATGCCGCTTTGGGGTTACCCAGCCTTCAGTCAGTAACCCCTCACCCATGCTCTGTAAGTGAGTCCAATAATCTCATTGGTTATTCAGGGGGAACTTTTGGTGGAATCAAACTTCGGTTTGTCATTGGGACTTCATGGGGAGCAGGTAGATCGTTACATTCCCTCACGGGAGTTTTAGCAACAGAAATTCCAAGTGGAGGTCAGACTCTGTCCTTTATCCATCACACAAAGACCATGTCTATTATTTCCCTACATGGAAGGGAAGGAGAACCATCATGAGCAGAGGACATGCTCTGTGGATCCCACCAACAGGAAACCTATAGTAGGACAGAGTCACCTCCTCTGACTCTACCCCAGGAGGCAGTTGGTGGCAGATTTCTCAGTTTCAAAAGTAAATGATGAACTGTCACTCAGGATCTCAGGAGAGTATATGACCTCTACCGATATCAGAAGAACAAGAAACATTTTTCACCAACTGAAGGGAAGCTGAGGTGCAGGTCTTCCCAGAGAACATTCCAGAGCTTTCTTCTCATCCTTATTCTGGGTACAAACCCGTTGACCCCACCGATCTCACATTGCCCTGACCTTCAGCCATGCAGAAGACCGCATGTCCCTCCTTCTGCTTTCTGTCTCAGCACGGGCCCCATAGGACATGCCTCCATCCATGCCTTGATGAGGGAGGCTTCCTTTTCCTGGCGCAGTGCAAACAGGCCCGGGGATGCTGTTGGTTGGCTCACACAAGGAAGATGCAGACCTCGGAGGAAGGGAGGCTTGATCTTTCCCCAGAGAATGGGAACTTGAGATTTCTCCAGGAGGGAAACAGTGGCATGGTCTGGGCAGGCTCTTCCTGAGTAGTGGAAATGACTTCTGTTCAGATGGGGTGGGCTTCTAAAGAAGACCGACATGGCCTGGTAGGCATATTGCTGGAACCCTGGGGTCTCACAGAACTCCTGCAGAGTATATATGGTAGGAGAGCAGCTCCCCACAGACCCTAGTCCTTTCTTCAAATCAGCTAGATTTATATCAGCTTACACAAAGTTCCAGTCTAAACCCCACTATCTTGAAAGGTAAAATTCTTACTAGACATCTCCAGGCCACAAAGCTGCTATGCAACTCTTAACAAACTATTCAACCATTCTGATCCTACCTAGAATTTCTCTTGCATTCCATGGAGATTATAGGAGTGCCCAGCTTCCAGTCTGAATGTGAAGGTGAGACAAGGTAAGGCCCCCAGAGTACTCCACTCATTGCCTGGCTCTTAGTCAGTGCACAAGAGATGTGAGATATTTTCTTTAAGGGCCTCTAATTCTTTTCATCCCCAAGATAGAAAGTAAGCTTCCACGTCTAGGAAGAGGCAGAGGGGCTTCAGCTCAAAGAACTCAGCATTTAAATCACTTAAGCAGCACTGAGCCAGCAGACAATGGAAGGAAAACATGCTGTGGAGCCGTCCAGGTGAGTCCTCACAGAAATGGACACAGAGGGTGTGACTTTCCTGTGCATCAAGCATTGGTACCCTCTCACAGTTTGTGCAGCAGAAAGCCTTGCTATTCCCCAAATACCAAATGAAACATGCTTATTCCATGAACTTCTGATTAAAAAACTCTCATACCCAGTACAATTGCTGAAGACCAGAACTCCAAGGAGTAGGGACACTGTATGCAAACGCAAGACACAATTATCATGACGATTTGCCTCCTCATCTATAGTTACCACTCTGCAGCAAGGATGCAATTTCAAGACAGGGCTATTTATTCATCATGAGACCATTTGTGCCATGTTGTAAGCAAGAACTCTTTGCCCCATTCTGTGATTCAAATTAAAAGTCTCATTCCACAGGCCCTGCATGTGCACACATTTTTATTGTTCAATTATAAACTCCAAGATGAGAGTCTATGACACCCTTGTAACAGTCTGGTTACTAATCAGAAGTCCCTAGTTCATGGTATAAGCACATGTTTCATTTGGTATTGGGGGAATAGCAAGATTTTCCCCTGACCCAGTAGACAAGAATGTATGCTTAATGAGTCCTCTGCTAGACTGAGTAGTAAATAACCAAGAATAGCAATAGACCAATTGCAGAGTTCCAGAATTTCTAACCCTTCTGGCCCCATCAAAGACCATTGTCCAATGAGCAATCAGAATGTTTTTTTCTAATATTAACTGAATAAAAAGGCAAACTTGTGTTGTCATAATTAAAAGACAGAAGGATTATTAAGTCATCATCTGTTTTAACTTGAGGCATAAAACTCTCTTCCATCCAATAAGCAAGAAGAAATCACTTGAATTCTTTTGCATGAGCAGTTATGGGATACTAACAGGGAGAGTAAACAAAGAAAGTGATCCAGGCATGGTGGCTTATATTTGTCACCACTATGTGACAAGTGGAGGCAGGAGGAGTAGATGTTCAAGCCCAGCCTTGGCTATATACTAGGCTTGAGGCCAGCCTGGGCTACATGAGACCCTGTCTCAAAATAACATAGAAAGAGGGGGACTAGATAAACATTTAAGTGAAAACAAAGAGGCAAAACACATCAAGATAAGAAAATCAGGCAGAAGGAGATAGAAAACTAAAAACCAGAAAACATAGAGAAACTCTCCTAAAGGAAACTCAGATTTTGAAAACATCAGTAAAAGTTTTAATTCAGATTTACAACTACAAGAGGAAGGAGTTATGTGACTATCATTAATAATCCTTAATGAGATCAAAGCAGAATACATCCAGTTGACAATGCCCTATTCCCTGCTCTATAATGCAACTTTTTCGATACTAAATGTCTTTTGCCCACCTGGGCCAGCATTTACACTAGGACTGTCTAAGCTAAGCTGGCTTCCTGTGCTGGGCACATCACCTTAGTGCAGGCATCACAGAATGTGGATGTGATGATTTTTAGGGCAGCACAGATAGAGAAAGCACTTGTATTGTATACAATATAATACAATATAACCAGTTGTTAGCCAGGGCTACAAACAGGAAGTGAAAAGAGCACATGTGTGTGTAGAAACCAAACATAATCTCTGCAGAATGTTGTACTGTCACTGGACATGCTTTTCACATGAGGTTAAAAGCAATACACTGTGCCATCTTTCTCCCATGTTGGGTACCAATGTAAAAAACATTCTTACTGACACTCACTAGTTCCTTGCTGTGTTCAGGTCCCTAGACTTGAGTCGTCTTTAGGAAGCCTGGAGGACTCTAACACTGGGAAGTATCTTCCTCCCTCAGTCAAGGTCTTTATTCACTGATGGTTCCACTACTGAATCACCTTGGTTTCTCTCATTTCCCACTCACAGGAATCCTTGCATGAGAGCCCCTGGCAGGATTCCTTTGAACATGCTCCCTTGTAATACTTTCTAGGTCAGCCCTCCTTGCCAAGGAAATAAGACATGTTTCAGGAGCCTAGAAGAAAATGATAACTCTTCTAATTTTCCTTGGGTTGCTCATGAATCCTTATCATCCTGAATGCACCAACAAACCCAGCAGAGAGTCTTAAAAGTCTTCTCTTTGAAATTATATACAATTAATGTATACATATATCAAAACATCACATTATTATTTTTTTGAGACGGTCTCACTGGGACTAGCCTCAAACCTATTAAGTAGCCAGTCATGACCTGAACTTTTGATCCTTCTGCCTCTGTACAACTAAATCTATTTTATCTGGTCCTGAGGACTGAACCCACGACTTCATGCATGTTATACAAGCACTTGTAAAGTGAGCTACATCCTCAGTCAAAAAAAAATCATTATTTGGTACCCCATAAATATATACAATATTATGTGTCAATTAAAAGGACACAGTGACACATACTTGCAATTCTAGCAATCCTTGGGAGGCTGAAGCAAAAGGATCTTTGTGTCTTGAGGTCCACAGCCAGCCTAATTAGCATAGTGAGACCCTGGCTATGAGAGATTAAGCACTAAAAAATAATAATAAAATTAATAAGGCAAGCTTACACCCAGCTCAAACTGTACAAATAAAGGCCCAGATGTATGATGCTTAGGGGTGACACCTGCCTTCCTCACAGCTTTGCTTCTGGAATCCTCTTATTTGCTTCCTCTTATTCCTTCCTTCATCTCAGGAAACTTTTAACAAAGATGACTTGGGGAGCTGGGGAGATGTCTCAGTGGTTAAGAGCACTGGCTGTTCTTCAGACAACCAGGGTTTGAATCCCAGCACATACATAGCAGCTAACAACCATCCATAACTTCTGTCCTCCAGGGACATGACACAGGTGTACTTACATACATGCAGGCAAGACACTCATACACATAAAATAAAAATTTTTAAAAAGAAAGATGCCTTGGGCATATAACTTATCTGCCAGTAAATCTATGCTGTTCTGGCATTGGCACTCTATGTAGGGAGGAAATTACTTTTTCTATATCTCTCTAAGGGTCTCTGAGTCAAATGACCAAAGGATGACTTACTTCTTTTGAGATGGATCCATTCTATCATCCTTTCATTCATCTGACCCAATCATTCAGAACCTACTACATTCCAGGAGCTTGGTATAACAGATGCAGTGACCCAAACTTAAAACCCCTTCATTTTATGGAGTTTTTTTTGGATGCTAGTGAAGAAAGAGAGAAATAGATGATGAATAAATTAAATGAGCCAAGTCTATGGTACATCAGAGAATTCTAAGTGTTATAAAGAAAACAGAGATACAAGCCTGGAAAAAAATGGCTCAGTCAGTAAAGTACCTGTTCTGTAAGCATAAGGACCTGAGTTTCACTCTCAGAGCCTTCTCAACAAAGAAAACAGGTGTGGTGGTATGCACCTGTAATCCCAGCACTGCGGAGGTGATGGAGAAAAGAGGGCCACCTGGGGCTCTATGGCCAGTCAGTCTAGCTGAAACAATGAGCTCCAGGTTCAGTCCAAGATTCTGTCTTGAGCTGGAGAGATGGCTCAGTAGTTAAGAGCACTGGCTGCTCTGGCAGAAGATCCAGGTTCAGTTCCCAGCACTCATACGGCAGCTAATAACCATCCATAACTCCAGTTCTAGGGGATCTGATGCCCTCTTTTAACCTCTGTGGGCACTGTATGACACAGATACACTTACTACATAGATGCAGGCAAGACACTTATACACAGAAAATAAAAATAACAAATAAGAAGACTCTGCCTCAAAAAGTAAGATTGAGAACAATTGAGGAATATACAAATCATCAAGCTCTGGCCTCCACACATGTGAATAAACATGTATACACACGTTCATGCACACGCATACATATACACACATACGAATGCGTACATGCACAAATATGAAACAAAGTTACAAGTGACTGGTGATGAGACAATTTCCCTGATGAAAAAAAACATAGAAAACTCCTTCCAAAACAATTGACGCTTGACAGTAATTTTCTGTGTAAATGTGGGTATGTCACCTACTCCTTCAACCTTCTGTTTTCTTCTCTGCAGAGCAGACTAGAAGTACAGGTCTCTTTGTGGTACCTTGGAGCACTGAAATTCTATTCCTCTCAACAGTAGGAAGAAATCTGAAATGGCACTCAAATTAGTGGAGATCTACTAATGATATTTGTAAAAGACCAACAAAACCCCTCATTGCCTAGAGTTCCCAATGAGTCCTCCATGTGTGCCCTTGGGCCAGAATAGCTCTGAAAGCAGTCACAAACTCCTCTCAATTGTTGACTTTGAAACTACTTTAAATTCGGAATTTTATTCCTTTCAGTTACCTCCAAATGCTCTTCTAACAGATATTAACCTCCTAAAAATGGGGGTTCTGAGGGCAAAGAGGCTGGGTGACCCAATCTCAATGCCTTCTATCCTACAGCCAGCCAACTACGAGTATCTATCTTAAGAACAATTAATTCACACTTGTCCTTATGAGGTGGCACCCAACCGAGGAGTTCATCTTTATAAACCATTTCTCCCTCTTTTTTCTTTCTCACAAAGCTGCCACAAGGCACAGGAGGAAGCCTTTCAGCTAGAAAGTCAACAGGAACTGTCCAGAGAAGGAAAGTTACCCACCAACGGTCCTCAGCCGGGCCTGACTGGAGCACGGTCTGGAGTGATTCTTTTACATTTATATCAGTGCTCTGCCTGCCAGAGGAGCTGAAGTAGGTAGGTTGAAGAGGGTTGGGAGGCTCCAAGAACAACCACTTGTCTCGAAACAGTCCCTGATGACAGCTGGTCTTTGTTAGACTCTTACTATGTGCTAAACGTGAACACATTTTTCCAAATGTTTCTCATGTATGGAGCAACAAACAACTCTGTAAAATAGCTTTTATTGCTATTCCTATTTTATAGATGAAGCAGTTGACACATGAGAAAACAACTTGTCCAAGGTCAGAGTCTGTGAGGAAGAATAGCTGTGCCCTGTGTTTAATCATGGATGCCACAAACCAGTGCTCTCTGAAAGAAACATGCGCAGCATGTTTGCATGTGTATGCATGTGTGTAATTTAAAACTCTCTCAAAGGCACATTCAATTGATTTACTTACAAGTACAGAGATATTTAAGGACAGTTTTTATTCTAGATAGAATAAGAAGTTTTTGCTACAGCTCACACACACTAGCTTCCTTTCCAATTTTCCTACAGTGTCCAGGGAGGGGTTATCTGTCTCTCTCACAGACTCTGCCCCATCCTTACTTTTTCCCAGAATGCTGACTTTGTTCAAGGCTACGAATGTGAATAATCAAGGAAAGAGTCCTGGCAGACCTCAGTTAGTCAAAGCCAACCACAGTGGTTGAGCCCCTTTGTGACCAACTGACTAAGGACCCAACTGGTAACTCAGCTGTGGTCCATGAATTACATGTAGAGATGTGCCAGGGGATTCTGGGAACATGGTCCAGGCTTTTAAAAGAGGCTAACAGAGGCGATTTCTTTCCTGTCATATATATTTTAAATTTTTATTTATTAATCTTAATTTTGTATATGAGTGTACTGCCTGCATGTATTTAAGTGCACCCATGTCATGCAATGCCCATGGAGGTCAGAAGAGGGCATTGGATCCTCCAGAACTGGAGTTACATATAGTTGTTAGCTGCCATGTGGGTGCTGGAAATCAAATCCAGGTCCTCTGCAAGAGCAGCCAGAGCTCTTAACCACTGAACCATCTCTCCAGCCTCATCCTATCATATTTTAAATACATATGTGTGTGTGTAAATGTATGTATACATACACATATACAAATGTATATGAGTATGTATATATATATATATATATATATATATATATATACATGTCTATTTTATTTTTACATTGTGGTAAAATATGCTTGAAAAAATTTGTAATTTTAATCAATAATTCAGTGATATAGCCACCATCATACAGGCATAAGAGATATCTTTTAAAAGAAATTGGCTACGTGTATTACAAAAAAAGAAGAGGGCACAAAAGTAGAAGACGGATGTCTACAGGGGGTGTCTGGAGGGTGGGAGGGGGAATCTGGGGTTAGCGTGCTCAAGATACATTGTATAAATGCATGAAAGTATCAAAGAACAAAGGATATTCTATAAATAAATAAAAGAAAAAAGTTAAATTCATTTTGATAGTATAGCTATTTAACTGACCTAATCAAAATGTGATCATTTTAAGATGGAACTAATAAATAATTAGGAATATGCCATTTTACAGACATACTAAATTTCCCACACCCAGTATAGCTTAATTCAAACTGCCATCTCTGAGATGCTCATGGCCACTTTAGGGGGACAGCCCAGTCTAGGTTTCTTGGGTCCCTGTCTAGTCAGCCAGCTCACAGACATCCCCTAGAGACCAGTGACAAGCTAGTGTTTGTAAAGGTCTATGCGTCACCATCAGCTCTCCAGGACGGTTTGTGATTCAACATGGGAGCTGAGAGATGATGTCTGACTCTAATGGCTCTAGATCAGCATAGCCAGCCCTCCAGAGATCCCTGTCATTGCACTACAAATGACAGGAGGTGTGGTGCCTGAAAGAGAATATTTTCTAGTCCTGCTATTTGGTGCCTCCACTAGCAGTCGGAGGTCCATCTCCAAACTGAGAATGACCTCAGAAGTGGAGGCGGGGACAGCACCTACGTAGTCACCGGGGTGCTTGCAGGTTGAGCCAATAATAAGCAAACACACACCTACGTGCCAAGAGGGAAGCATGCGTATACAGGATTGAGGCAAGTGGTTGTCATGGAAACCAGCCTCACTCCAGACATTTCCCTGGCACCTTGATCATTCAGTAGCTGGTGGAGTCCAGTGGAGGGACACTGTGCGTGTCCCTATGGAAACCTTCCAAATGGGCCCATTATGCTGAAAGCAGATCAAAGAGGGAAGGATGACATAGCTTTTCTATTCTGGGTATGACTCAGTGGAGAAGATATAAAACCACCCTTGCTATAGAGAGAAATGGCTGGAAGGGTTAGAGGTTTGACAGTAGGGAGTGAGGGGAGGACATCCGAATACAGCAATAGAAGGAAGACAGCACAGAAAGGGAAGCCATGAACTGGCCTGTGTTTCCACCACAGAAAATGTCCCACTGGGTTAGTGGTTACAGCCTCAAGATTTCAGTACCCACCCAACCTGACATAAAACCCATCCTCTATATGGTAAATACCTGGTCTGATTGCTTCTGGAAATCATGTCTTTTGAAGCTTCCGAATTTATTTTTCAAATATTCATTCATTTTTCAACTCCTTTGCAATCTTGCCTCCCCGCAACACACACTGGGGATTGATCGCAGGGCGTACTAGGCAAGCACTCTACCACTAAGCAACATCACCAGCGCCGTCTTTTAATTATGAGACAGGGTCTAAGCTGTCCAAGCTGGCCTTGAACTTGTGATCCTCCTACCTCAGCCTCTGATACAGCTAGGATGACAGGCCTGGGCTACTAGGCTTGGCTCTGTCACACATTCCTGAATGCAAAGTTCATGGAGAAGAAGAAGGAGCCAATACCATCCAGTTCTGAGATCCCATTTCTGATTTTATTGCCTTCAATACTATTGTGTTCACGTGCTTAACGCTGGCTTGCATTGAGTATAGAGACCAGATCTCTTCGCATTGTGACTGTCTAACAACCAAGCAGAGTAGGCTTAGATCTTCCAGATAATAATACCAGTCCACCATCCCCTGAACAAATACAAGACAAAAGGGCTTGTAAAACTAAGAACATGTTTCCTATTCTCAAAAAACCTGCAATTTACTGTATTTGATTAACAAACAAATTATATAATGCTTATTCTGTGCCAGATACTGTTCTAAGCACTTTACAAATATTAGACCATTTAATCTTCATAATGACCCTAGGAAGTAGCTACTATTATTGTTTTCTGTCACTGGCCCAACGAGTGCATGGCAGAGCCAAGGTCAAACTCAACCAATCTGGTTCAACAGCCTGTGCACTTAACCCCTCAGTTGTGCTGGCCCAAGGATGAACGAGTTCTATTCACAAGTATAGGTAGGAGAATGGTGGGCAAGACTGATCGATTTCAGAAGGGAAAGACTGTGTGCTGGTCTTGAAGATGAGACAGGATTTGAACCCACCAAGTACAAGTACATGGAGAAGAGCAGAGGGAAGGCTGGTTGGAAAGACAGTGGGGACCAGACAATGGTGAACACTGACCATTTATATTAAGGAATCTGGGCTTTAGTTTGCAGGACACCGATGGGGAAACCTAAGCAAAACTGGTTTTGGAGGAACTTCCCTGGTAATGGCACACAAATGCACTACTGGAAGGTGGCACAAATAAGGAGCCTAAAGGAGGGAAGCAAAAGTCCAGAGTGTCAGGTAGGACCATGGAGAAAAGCGCATTGAGGGCAAACCACAGGGCTTAGCTACTGCCGGGTGGTATGATGTCCATGTCAGTTCCTGTCAATCACTCAGACCAAAAGCAAGCTCAAGGAAACACTCACTGGGCCAACTATTAGTCACCCAAAGTCACACTTGGACCCAGAGAAGATAAAACATGGGCTACTCTTGGGTTGCCTGTGGAAATACTAGACCTTTCCCAGTTGCCTGTACCTGTTACTCAAGCCACCATGGCAAGTCAGACATGACAGAGACTCTTAGACATCACAAAGGTAAAAGATATACAAAAGCATCAAGTCACAGGCAGTCCCACTTACTGTAGCACCTGATAAATCACAACTCCAGACTCTTAAGCCAGCCTGGGTCTTCAAACTAAAGGGTAGGCATTCTATTCCAGGCCCCATTATGTTGGAAAGAAATCACAAAGAACTGAACTGAGGAACTGAAGGGAGAGTTATGGCTCAAGAAAATAATCAGTCAGCCTTCTTGCAAGCTTCCCCAGAGGCATGAAATCTTCGACCCTGTCTCAATTTTGCATAAGTCACTGAAGAAGGCTCTGTCTGACATCACAGTGCAACAGACACCAGGGCGAAGGCACAGCAGGTAGACTCATAAAACCAGTATAGGGAACTTGGCTCTGACAGAAGCTGGAGTTTGCCTTGTTATTTATCTTTTCATATTTGAAGCCTTGGAATTCCATTTTCATCTTGATAGGGATAATAAACTCTTAGGAAACTTTTATCGCTCTCAAGACAAAACTGAAGACTCTGCCCCTGCTTCCTTCCTGCAACCCAGGCAGACTTTGAAATTCAAGTCAGGCCAGAAACTGCTTTTGGTCAGAGGCAAAATATATTTATCTTTGTAAGCACAGCCATTAAGATGTGAGCTTGAATTGCTGAAAAGAGAGAACATTAAGGGAAAAAACAGGAAGAAATAGGAGGTGGTGGCTATGAAGGAGGAAGACTGTGACACATCAACCCTCACAAGCTTTTTACGGTACGGGGTAGTGGGACACAGCAAAGGCACCTGCAGAGACAGAGAATGGACCCTTGAAGTAGGCTGGGGGAGTTTTGCAATGAGAGACTGACGTGTGCTGTGTGTTGAGAGCATTCCGGAAGTGGACAGAACAAATGGGAAAATGGTTCCTGCATGTCTTCTGTTTGTCTGTTGAAGCACTGTGACTCAGAAACACACCCCTCCGTTTCTCCAAAAAGAAGTCTCCAGATGGAAAAATCTGAAGTCGGGTGGCAATATGGAAAATTTAAGAAAGGAAAGGAAAAGAAGACTCACACAGGAAGCTGACACTTGCTGTTCCTCTGAGTTCTATCCTACAGATCTGGGTTATCACATAGGCGGCTAGGGGAGGTGGGTTCTAGTCCATGTACTGCTTGGGAGGGACTGAATGGCCTTGGACAAGACCCACTTTAATCAGAAAGAAAACTGTCGGGAACTTGATCTGGAAAAGCTAACGCAGAAATAATGTTGATTCTGCCACCTTGCAAACATTCACTCACTGAAGACATCACTTATTAATCACAGTGTTCTTTCCAGCAGAGCCTTGACCAACTCTTTGTGGCTGAGCCTCGAATCTTTGGAAAAACATACTCTGAAGACAGTAACAACCATTCAGAATGGACCCAGGAAATGAAATATGTTCCCCATCCCTGTACTAGATCTCTTCTAATCCTTAACTATTTGAACTAGAAAATGGCCTGTGTCCTGTGTAGTCTCATTCTAGACATCCTTAACGAAGTTCATCCTTAATGAAACACCTCTGTTTCTCTTCTTTGTCCTTTTCAAGACTTAGCTGCAAGGACAGGGAAACAAAACCATAACATGAAGTTTCTTCACTTGATTCAAAGGCCAGTGCTCCAAACGCAATCCTGGGGTTTTTGTTTGTTTGAACCTCTTTACTTTGGGCTCTCCCAGTCTGCTCAAAAGTTGCTGAGGTTGATGTCCCCTCTACCCTCTCAAGAATTTCTCCACAGTAGAGAATTCTACCTTGCTTTTCAAATGCTTTGCGATCACCAGACTGAAGATGGCCTTGGAAACTTCAAAGACAGTTAATTATTACCCTCATTTCTTTTGAAAATTATTAAAGAGCCCAGAATTAGAAATTAATATTCCTAAGAACAAACAGCTATCTTCTAAATGGCTTAATGTGTCTGTTTAATGTACACAAATTATTTTCAGTAAAGGGGAATACTTTTTGTGATGCTTTGCATCTCCAAAATATACTGCCGATGGGCAAAAGGATGAGGATGCAAGACCTGACAGCAATCTACAGCAGAAATAAATTAGCACCAGAGGCTGTGGCTAAAAGAAGTTAAATGAAAGAGAAACCAGTTTCTTTTTATTCTTGTTCCATGTTGATCTCTCCATCTCAGTCCAGAGAGGAAGAATTGTTATCTCAGAGTGCTGGGATGTCTTGCTGAATTACATCTATAAGGTCTGTTCAGTAAGACAGCTTCTAAGCCCCAGTGTGCAACTCCCTTTGGGACAGGGGACTATGGAAACTGGTTTCTGCACTCAAACTCTCAGGGGAAAAGAACCAGACAGAACCCCACTGCTTGGCAAGCCGAATAGGATCCCAGAAGAAGAGTGACACTTAGTCATTAAAAACCCAAGGAAGAACTTGGCCCTTCCTCCTCTAGGAAATGGACAGTCTTTGCTTAAAATCATGGTAATTAAATTGGAAACACTTGAAATAGTCCACTGAGGGTGTGTTGTGGTTGTTTTCCTTTAGCTTGTCTAGGAAGTTAACTTGAAGCTTCATTTGGGAAATTACTGCAATCTGAGTTGCACAGATCACCCACAGCATTCAGAACCCTCATGTAAAGTTGGGAGATAGCCCGTCTAGGGTTTCATTTCTGCCAGTCCCCAGAGTCCCCCATCTTGCTCCACAATAATGGTTCCTTGAACCTCATTCCTGATTGCTTCTGGCAGTCATTCTTTGAATTAAATGTGCAATTTATGAAATGCTCACAGGTACAAAGGAATGGAAGTGCTTCTGTCTAGAGAAGAGGTGAGACCTTCAAGAACAGGATGAGCTGGTTGCTTCAATGAAAGTCTGGTCACAGCGAGGCCAATACAAAGGAGCAGAGGTCATCTGTGACTTTGGGTCTCCTCAAACAGAAGCTGTGTGGGGCCAGTGGGACTGTAACACTTCACATGGAGTCATAGTAAGAGTCTCCTCTCAGCAATGTCTGACTTGTGAAGATGACTCAAGAAGAATCTCTGTTATGTCTTGAATATGAAGTATCCCCAACAGACTCATATGTCTGAATACTTGGTCCTCATCTTATAACACTGTGGCAGAGAGGGAGGCTGTAGAACCTTTAGGACGCAGTGCCTAGAGGGAGAAAGTGGGTCATTGGTGGACTGGCCTTATAGGTTACAGTCCAGCAACTGCTGGGCCCAAGGTCTGTTTCCCGGTTCACTAGAGCTGTGAACAAGCAGCCTTATGCTCCTGCTGCCATAGCTGTGAGCCGCCATAAAATTCACCAGGCTTTCCCTGCTATGGTAAACCATGCTTTCTCAAACCATGAGTCAAAGACAAGGCCTTCCTCCCTTAAGCTGCAGCAATAGAGACTGCAAGGCTGAAGTGGCTGACAAGAAACCAGCTCCACTAAGATGGGAGGGTATGGGCCCTCCTCCCATGGAATATGTCCTGCCAACTCCATGGCTTCCACCTAGATGTGTCGCTTCTTCTCTGTATTTGGAGTCTACGAGGAAGAAATTCAGAAAGGAAAAAAAAGATCAAAGCAGATAAGTGGAAGACAGTGGTCCTATCGCTCAGGGCCGATAAAGCCAAAGAAAGAGAGTTTTAGCAACCTTAGTTCAGACAGACTAACCTTAACGGAAGGCCATCATGAAGGGACTTCTAAGATCAACCCCATATCTCTCCAGTTGCATCAATTCCCAAGAAAAAGACTATTGTACAGCTTCCTCAGTGCCATGCGAGGATCAAGAACACACTAAGTCTTAGGGCAAGCTCTTGAAAGACAGTCAAGGAAATGAGCAAGCTTAGGGCTTTGGGGCACTGTGAAGGAAGGAACTACTGACAAATTCCTGGCATGACTCTCAGGCCTTGAAGAAGGATTGACTTGTTCAGGGTCACCTAGGAAGGTTACAGCAGAGCTAAGGTTAGAGCATGGCTTTCTGCTGAGGCCACAGTTCCTCAGATAAAAGAGAACTCATTTCCACTCTCATCTGGATTGATCTCAAGCAGGACCTCTGGCCCTCAAAGCCCAGAGAGGCACACAACATGAACCAGGGTGGGGAAAGCTTTTTTTCCCCCTTCTAATCTGAGCCTCCCATCATCACTCCCCATGAGTTTGTGTGTGTGTGTGTGTGTGTGTGTGTGTGTGTATTCATGTATAAGGGTATGTATGCCTTTGAGTATGCTTGCATGTAGAGGCTAGAGGACAGTTTCAGGTGTCATTCCTCAGGGCACTGTTCACCATTTTTTGGTTATTGTTTTTGTTTCTGTTTGAGACAGTCTCTCTCCCTAGCCTACCATGGCCAGAGAGCCCAGGGATCTTCCTGTTTCTTCCTTTCTAGCACTGGGATTATAAATGCATGCCACCACACCTGGTTCTAGGGATTGAACTCAGGATCTCAGGACGCTGTGCTTAGAAAGCAAGCACCTCACCAACTGAGCTATCTTCCTAGGCTCCTGATTTGAACCTGCTTTATGGAACAAATCTAAAGTGGCCAGGAAAGTAAGTTACTCAGCTCCTGGCTTCTACGAAGAGCACATCATCATAAGGCATATTATGGCAGCTCCCCTAGGTGTACATGGGTGTCTGGGGATTAAAAGCCTCCTGAAAGCAACTGCTTTCATGGAGTCATCTTCCAGGTGGGGTCCCAAGCCCAGGCAGATAGCTCTCTGAGTGCCTGGACTGGAAGAGAAGCTCAGCATAGACTCTCCAACAAATTCATCACATCCAGGTCCTTCTCCAGAAGCAAGCAGGATGATCAGGGACTTTCCCCG
The DNA here is from genome assembly GCA_035773235.1 of Eospalax fontanierii. Taxonomy (NCBI): domain Eukaryota; kingdom Metazoa; phylum Chordata; class Mammalia; order Rodentia; family Spalacidae; genus Eospalax; species Eospalax fontanierii. Next base: position 18,702,694 of record CM069540.1, read on the forward strand.
TAGTCTTACAAATTCTATGTCTTCCTGGACAAGACAGGACTGTCAGGCCAATAAATCAAGCATGCTTTGACAGTAGTCAGAGGCCAGGCAATTCTTACACCCTAAAATACTGCCTGTTTATGATCTGGTTACTGACTAATGCCACGGTTAGTGTAAATGCAGACAACTGTGGTGGGGGACAGGGCTTTTTTCATCTTCTTTCCTACCCAGTAAGCTATTCTTTACTTCCTTTAGGACAGTTTGCTTCAGCAACAGTCATAAAGCGGTGAGTGGGACAGACATTAAAAAGGGAGAGGGCTAGGGAGATGGCCCGGTGGATTGAGCACCTGTCATACATGAGGACCAGAGTTTGTATCCCCAGCACCATGTAAAAGCTAGCAGGTGTGATAGGTCCCTGTTATCCTAACACTTGGGAGGCAGAGACAGGGCAAGCTGGCTAGCTGGACTAACTGGCATTGATGAGCTCCAGGTTCAAGCAGAGGTCCTGTCTCGTAAAGTGAAGAGAAACTGAGAGATGCCAAATGTCAACCTTAAGTGTCTATATGCATGTGTATACACACACACACACCCCTACATGCACATGCACCTACCTACACACACGATGAGCCCACATAGGTTAGTACATGTGTACACACACATAACGTACACACACACCACACACACACACACACATACACACACACACATACACACACATACACACACACACAGACTTAAAGAGAATGAGACAAAGTTCCAAAGCTTCTTTGCCAACATAGTCTGGAAAAGTGGGGCCCAAGTGATGGTTTCTTAACTCTCCATGTGAATCCACTGGATCCTGGGCTTCTGTCCCACATGGAGGAGCCAGTGTTTCCCAGTCCATTTACTTTCTGGATTAATCCACACCCAATAAACAAGGAAGTCCCAGAGGTCTGCTTGCACAGGGAGGAGACACACGGGTTTTAAGGAATCTTGGCAGTCCCAGGTCAGAATCTGTGTCCTGATGAGCTTACACACTGCTAACCCAAGCTGCCACTCAAAGGCATCTAGAATCTCACCTTCTCCAGACTGACACATCATCAAAGTGTCTATTTCATTAACTAAAGTTAACTGGATGAGCAAAAAGAGGGTCCCAGTGCATAAGAGGCTTGAGTGCATTTAATTGAGTTTTCGAATGTTCTGATCCATTAAGACAGATAAAAAGTAACTGGCAAGCCCCTGTTCCTTCTCTACAGGAGAGAACATTTCTTAGAATAAAATATTCTGAGGTTAAATGGTGGCTTTTCATTGGTGTTGTTCTCCCTATTTTTTTTTTTTTTTCTGGAAACATGCCTTATTCTGGACCCTGACCCTAAAAATGGGGATTTTGGTGCTCCAAATTGGAATGTTCAGGTCCCAAAAGCACGAGTCCGTCTGCCTCCTCCTAAACATAGCCTCACAAACTAAACTTGGAAGCGTCAGCTTGCGTGTGGTCCTGAGTGTGACTTTCCAAGCACGTGTTTCCCGGCAATAACAAAAGGTGACAATTTTATCACCATCGTTGTCTCTATTTTTGAGTCTCCCTACTAAACTTTCTCTAGCTGGAAATGGAGGCTCTAAGGAATATCGTAACTCCCTAAGATATTTTTCTGACAAACAGTCACAGCTAAACAATCTGGAGTGGGGGCTGGAGCAGCTAGGTAGGGCAACACGGTCAGCTGTGTCCTTTTCCTACAGTGCCCCCAGGGGGCGCCAGCTCTTATTGGTTGAGAAGGAGAGGATGAAGGAAGGAAAGGAGGAAGGGCAAGAGGGCAGAAAACTGGCTGACATTAGTCACATAAACATATTTATTCAGCCCTTGGGATCCAGCAGCCGGGACGCACAGGATCTAAGACCAGAATTAGAAGCATCAAGCTTCCAGGCCTGTTCAACAGACGGATAAATGGGTCACCAAACTGTACTTTAAAACCCTTGCTCCCCAACTCACACCTTACCCCAGCATTCAAGCGATGTAAGAATTCCATTTTTCACTTGTCATATTTTGGATGTTTACATTGTGCAGATTTTTCTGAAAGAACTGACAGGTGTCCATTGCCTTGAACAGTGCTTAATTTCTAGCAGGTTCTCACACATCACACATGTACAGTAGAATCTATCCATGTCTTCAGGCAATGTAGCACATGTTTCTGTGTCCTTTCAATGGATGCATGGTCACTGCCCACCAAAATAGCCCACACCTCCTCATATGCAGTGCTGATGTGTCCTCAGAAACCAGCTGTCTGCCCTGTCGGTCTCACCCCCCTCTAGAGAGGATGAACACAGAGGCCAAAGGGAGTGCCTTTGACTCTCTTTCCACAGACTCATCTGTCATCCTGTCAGAGTTTTCCTGTGACACACATGCCTACAATGCACAACCCCGGGGGCCTTGAGCCCAGCCCTACCTCCAGCCCACGGCCAGCTCAGGGAGGCTATATATGAAGTGAGAATTTCCTGGCCACCTTGACCATGGTGATTCAGGCTGACATGAGCCCATCCAGTCTCAGAAAGCATGGGCCTGAATGAAGGGTGGGCACAGAGCAAGCATCAACCAGCTGGACCCATACCAGGGCCTTCAGGCAGCCATGCCCATAGCTGCTCAGTGCTCTCTCTGTGAGGACATCTGATTCGGGGAGGACTAAAGGCTGCTGCCCTTCTGCCCTCAGAAAGGATTTATTCTCTCCTCCCTGCCTTTGTGTTTCTCCATGCCAGGCCATGATAACATGGTGACTGCCTAACAAGTCATACAGACTACAATGCTCATTAAGCACTAACTAGCCCTAGCATGACGGGCACTTTTCTAACATTTATTCATGAATTCATCACCACAACATGAAGAGCCAGAGCCTGTTATTATCCCCATTTGGAAAATCAGGAAATTGTGGCTCCAAAAGATGAAACGACTGGCCCAGAGTAAAAATCCTAAAGAGAAAAGGGACAGGGATGGGAGAGCCTGGCTGTGGTCCCTAGCTGCAAATACACACAAAGGCCTTGTGTTCCGAGGACCATACCACAAGCAGCTCCTTGCCAAGCATGCTGGAGATCTGAGGTTCAAAAGTGTTCCACCTCACTTCCTTGTATGTTTCTATGATGTGAGAAAAAGACAGAAGGAGCCAGGGCAAGCACATGCCCCTGGTCAGATAGTCCTGCTTGGCGAAGGATGGGGATCCCAGCTCGCAGTCCAACAGAGACCAAAAGGGACTGGTTCCTTTGGCAAACACCAATAAACAGATAGGGTCTGGAGGGGTGAATGGGCACCAGAGGAGATGGAAGGGTACCCTCCCTGGTTTGGACATCCCACGGAACAGGGGTGACTACACCATGAGCACTTGTCCTGGGACCCCAAGACGCCCTTTAAGCTAGACTGCAGGCCAGCATGAAACTCTTGAATCAGAAGGTTCTTCTCTTCAGAGCTGATTATTGAAACTCTCCTTCATTTTCCCAACTGCTTTAAGGAGGCCGGAGGAGCCAGCATGCCAGCTAGTAAAATTAACAGTTGGGCTTTACAGGGCATGCTGGGGAGCCGGGCACACTGAGTGTTTGGTCTACAGGCCAGCAGCCAGTGTGGCCAAGGCATCGCCCTGTACCAGAAAAGCCCTCATGAAAGGAGCCAGAGAGAGGAAAGGATTGGACTGGTGAGAGTCTTAGGGAGGTGGGCAGAGGGCTAAGACATGCAGGAGGCCGACAGACTTGTGGGTGAGAAGATTCAAAGACTGACCCCACTACAGAACTCTCGGTTGCTTTCTCCAGTGTGTCCAGTCCCTGCGCTGAACTGCTAAACCTGACGGGGATAAATGCTACATCCAATTTATTGTCCTGTGCAGTGGGCAACTTGGGAATCAGTCCAGGTGGCCACTTAGGGCAGAATGCTGCCAGTTCCAGAGTGGGTGGCAAACTTGTTCTCTGTGGGACCAGACAGGAATTATTTTAGGCTTGTGGGAGTTCAGATACATACTACACAAATCTTCATTGTAGTGTATTATAAAAGCAGTCACAGACACGTGAGAGAGCATGGCTGAATTCCAAATAAGTTTGTTTATGGATACTGAAATTTGAATTTCATATCAAATTTTTACTTGTCAAAAATATCTTTATGTTTTAAAAAAATTGAAAATGTGAAAACCATCTTTGGCTCATAAGCCATACAAACACGGCAGTGAGTCACTCTGGGGACATGTGCTACAGTGAGCAGCTCTATGGGCAAGTTCAGCACTGTCATGTGTATGTCATGGGGGTAGAGTCCCAGAGTGAAATAAGAAGAGAAGCTGCTGGCTCAATGGATAAAGAGGCTTGCCACCAAGCCTGAGAACCGGAGTTCAATCCTTGGGACCCACATGTTGTCCTCTGACCCCCACATGGGCCCCAAGGCATGTCACCCTCATACAACATATAAATAAAATTTAATCATCATAAAACAGAAAACAGGACTCAGGGAGCTGCTGGAGAGAGGGCTCAGCAGTTAAGAACACCAGCTGCTCTTGCAGAGGACATGAGATCAGTTCCCAGCACCCAAATGGCAGCTAACAACCAACTGTAACTCCAGTGCCAGGGTATCCAACTCCCTCTAGTGGCCTCTGCAGACATTGCACACACATGGTACATATATGCAAGAAAGATACTCATACACATAAAATAAAATTTTAAAAACAAGACTGGAAGCTTCTAGGCAAAAAGAAATCTTTCTGCTTTAGTGCTTCTATGAGCATTCACATGCTGGCATACATGGGTAACCTCTAAGAGAGGAAATGAAATGAAGCCTGTCCAAGTTCCCAGAAAGCCATTTTTAACCCAAAGCATCTCCTGAATTTAATGCTATCTAATTAAAGCAATGAGGTTAACATCTGACCAACCATCAGCATTTGTGCCAAAACATACATTCTATTCTCTTTGAACACCTCCAGTGACAGGGGCCTCACCACCTGTATAGGAGGTTGTTAGTACAACCACTGACATATTTCTCTGACATATATTTTCCACCTGAGTAAATGGTCCTGGGTCACAAATCACAAGCATAGTAAATTCAGTGTCTCTTTCATCAATGTCAAAATTATTTAATAATATAAAAAACATATACTATCTCTGACTTTTTAACTAATACCAAAGTACAGTGGACTCTGTATCTATGTATGATGTTACATCAAGAGGCATATTTTAAGTCCTAGTGAGGAATTATCACATGATTCCTTTGAACAAACTAAGCCCATCGTAGTTACTTTTCTGTTGCTGCAATAAAACATTGACCAAAAACAAGTTGGGAGAAAAAGGATTTCTTTTGTTTACAGGTTACAGTCAGTCACTGAGGGAAGTCAGCAGGAACTAAAGCAGAGACCACGGAGGGACGCTTGCTTGCTGGCTTGTTCCCCTGCCTTGTTCAATACTTTTCTTACACAGCCCAGGCCCACTTGTCCAGGAATGGCACACAATGGGTTGGGCCCTCCCTACAATAACTAGCAATCAAGAAAATAACATTCTCACAGATGTGCCCACAGGCCAATCCAATGAAGGAAATTCCTCAATTGAAGTTCCATCTTTCCAGGTATAGCTGAAGCTAAACAGGGACATTCATTCCAATAGCATCCGTTGACTCCCAAGAGGTCAAAGAACAGGACATAACCTACTCAGTGCAGTTCCTGGAGACCTCTTCCTGCTCATACAGTAACTGCAGATATGTTAAGAATTTTATGTAGCTTTGTAAAAAACATGAAAGTATAGGGTGAGAGGAAGAGAGAAGAGGATGGACATGTGAGCTATGTGTGAATTTGTCACCAGGCTCCACTGTGAAGGAAAAGGAAAGGGTGCTTATTAAAAAAAAAAAAGGCCAGCACCCAGAGGCACTGTGCAGAAGGACAGCAACGTACATCACATATAAGATTCGGTATATGTCCATGTGTGCCAATGCTTACTTCCACCAACCCAGTGTCAAGTGCAACAGCTCAGCTGTGACTGCACAGCTACTTTACCCCATGAACACAATGGGTTACTTCTATTTGAAAGGCATGCTGGATACACATTTCTTCTTGAGCCCTCAGAGATAAAAACAAAATAGCTCAGGCTGGGTACATAGCATTAGTGTCAAATGCCACCCACATGATGTTTTTAGAAAGAGAAAGGAAGAGACTGGCATTTTCTTTCTCCATACATTGATAGATCATCCCCCAGACATTGAAGCAAATAGTAAATGTTTTCAGTTCATGGAAATAGATGTGTCTGTTTCCTGAAGCAATATTCAAATACAGTAACAAAAGAAACGGGGAAGGTAACTAAAATGAATGATGCTAAGGGCTTTATCTTTGCTCAGGGAGCTGATAGCTGTATCAGAGAGACTAGTTTTAAAAGAAGCACAAAACATTGACTCTGTCACAGGGTTGATAGGAAGTCCAGTCACCCAGATCTTGCGGTGAGGTTTTCTTTAGCTATAAGACAGTTTTGATTGGATCAATGGAGATGAGAGAGAGAGAGAGAGAGAGAGAGAGAGAGAGAGAGAGAGAGAGACGCTGCATACTGCATACACCTCTGTATAACTTTCTCCCTTCTAAATGGGTTCCTAGTACTATCACTATCATGATATATGATTCGCAACCCCTACTCTTCAATTGCTTTATAATATGAGAAAATGAACTATAGCTTATAAAACAAATCTGGCTCACCCCCTGTCTCTGTCAATAAAGTTTTATTAGAACACAGTCACACTGTGGATGGTTGTGGCTGCTTTCAAGCCACAGTGACAGACTGAGTAGCCATGAAACAGTCTGCTGAGTCCACAAAGCCTAACAAGATCACTACAGGAAAATCTTCAAACCTCTAAGTAAAATACCTATGTCAAGTTTTGGCGTATTAATCTATAAAGTACAACCAACCAAACAAAAGCTTCCTCATATGTTTCTTGTCCTCTGTCTTTAGATACTTCCTCAGTCTTACAAGAGTTTAATCAGATTCACAAAAATGTATGAAGCACTTAACAGCATATATGTAAATGTCACATAGGCTAGTAATGAACTCAGGACAGAGGGAAGAGACACAGAGAAAGCTGGGGGACACGTTTACAAAGAACTCAAACCTGGGATGCTCTGTGCTCCTGCAGGCCACCAAGCTGACTCACAGCAGCCACTACACAGAAACAATCCCTTTCCCAATTTGGGATGCTCATGGGTGTTCACTAGCAGAGCCAAGAGGATCTCTGGTGCAAGGAACTATTATTTATAACTGACTATGTGCTTGAAATAAATAAGGTAAAATGCAGACAACAATCCTCAGCAATGCCCAGGCATTTAGGAGGAAACTTGAAGATAGTTTCCTCAACACTGAAATGTCCCTCAGTGGGGTCAACTCCATATCCTAAAGTAGAATTTGTCATCAATTTTTCCAACATGTTCTAGCATTCTAAAATAAGCATGTACTGTTCTGCAGTTGTCCATCAGCATCTGTGGGAGATTGTTTCCAAGACTCCCTGTGGGTACCAAATTGGAGGATGCTGAAATCTGATATGTAAATGGTGTAGTACTTGCACAGAACCTTCAAATATAGGCTTGAAACAATCCCTAGATTACTTGTAGTACTTAGCACACTGTAAATCTGGTGGGACTAGCTGATCCACTGTATTAATAAGAGACAGATAAAAACAAAAAGACCACACATGTTCAGAGAGATGCAATTTTGCCCCAACATTTTTTGACAGGTGATTAACTGAATCTCTGGATCAACAGCAACATTGATCTGTAGACACAGAGGGCTGACTGGACTTTCATATTCAGAAAATAGTAAGTTGGGAGCTGAGGAGATGGAACAGTAAGAGTCCTTACTCTGCAAGCATGAGTACCTAGTTAAAATCCCTTGCACCCATGTAGAAAGCCAAGCATGTTTGTGCATGCCTATAACCCCAGCATGTGCGGTATGGGGTGGCGGGAGGCAGAGTCTGGGAGCTCACTGGCTGTCCAGCCTAGTTGAAATGGTGAGCTCTCTGTTCAGTGAGAGACCGTGTCTCAAGGGAAATAAGGTAGAAAGTAACAGACAAAGACAGTGAGCATGCAGACAGGCCTCCATATGCATGTGCACATAAACACACACATCTACATACTCACGTACATGCACCACACTCACATTCGCCCAGCACACAAAATCTAAAAACATATGATTATTTTAAAATTAAAGAATACATATTCTTCAACTTTAAAAAATGAAGAAACCAATAAGCTTTATCAGCCTGTCATCTCTTTGATGCAGTATTCTCCTGACAGAGAAGGCGCTGTTTGTCCAGTCTTCTTGTTTCTGCACAAGTAAGCCCAGTCTCAAGGGGAGAGACTGGGCAGAGGATATTCTGAGACCTGAAAACTTGGGTTCAAGGAACTGTATCTCCAGGCACTGAGGCATCAGCTGAGTGGCATGGAGCTTCCATCATTTCTGGGATGGAATTGCATGACCTTCTAGCTAGTTCAGCACTTAGCAAATGAGTGTGGTGCTTTCAAGAGACATACTACAGATATTTTAGACCATCTTGGCCAATCCTTTCCCAATTGGGTCTCACCTACCATATTCTGGCCTGGAGACTTGTGACAATAGGACAAGTGAGCAAGAGACCCAGATGTGGAGGCCAAGCTCCTGAGCATGCGCCAAGGAAAACAAATTAAACATTGAAAAGGGAAACTGAACAGCCGGGTGTCTAGGCTTGCCTTGGTCCCATTGCTGCGGGAATAAACATTGGGGCAGTTCAAGACAAACATGGCTTTGGGCTCAGAACAGGCTGAGCAGCTTTGTCTCCTGTGCTGCGATTTCACTATAAAATCTGTGTTTTGAGTAGAGGAAGTCTCTGCCTTTCTCCTTAAAGAACTTACAGCCTCTCTGCACAGCCGAGATTACTGTCTATGAGGTGTCCCAGTACCCCTTCTCCAAGGAGATCAGGAGCAGCTGACATCTTGGGCAGCTGCAGGCAAAGAGGCCTGGACCAAATCTGCTTCTACATGCAAAGGTTAAGAGGTTTAGGACTGGGGTCTCATAGCCTAGTTGGTCCCAGGAGAGTAATGTTAGACTCTTATAGCCAAAGCAACAGCTGGTGGTGACTTAGAAGAGGAGAAGCACTATGTTTACCTGGGAGTCCTGATCCAAAAGGAATACTAAGCAGAGATTCTAAAGGCTCTGTAGCTGCTCATCTGGCTTTGTCACTTAAGGCTGTAGATATTTTTGGCAGACCACGGCTCTTTCTTTGCCTTTATTTTTCTCAGTTGTGAAAAAGGTAAAGATTCGTGGATGAGGCTAGCTTGCTTGGTGAGCTCCTATGGTGAGCCCTGTTCCACTGCAGCATGCAAGATGTACGACTGAATACGACAGGGTTCCTGCTCTCCAAACTGATTGTCAATCTGCAGTGCTCATAAAAGGCTCTCAATAATGTCACCAATAATAAATCAGGAGTGTTGAAGAGGCTTTTGGGGTGTGTGACTCTATGTACCCTACTTGTAATAATAGCACCATATGCACCTGCCTTCCTTCATGACTTGGTATCACTTAAGGGCTTGCATCTCCCTCTTGTGTTTTCTTTGGGGCAGCAGTTCACTACTCCAACCTGCTTTGGGACTTCCCAGCTCCTGCCTCTCTGGCTCAGTCACCACTTACCTACCAGCTTGCCATGTAACAGCTGGCCATGCACAGTACCCCTTTCTCAACATCTCCTTATCCTACACATTCTACCCAGGTTCTTCAGCTTGGCCTTTTCAAACCAGACAGGTTTTCTCCAGCCAACCTTCCAGGTCTTCCTTGATCTCAATGCCTTGACGTTCATGTCCCTGGGCCTTACTGGGCAATCTCCAGTCCCATAATGCACTGTGCTCTCCTGCTCCTATAGCATGGTATCACTGGAGACATCATTTCTTCTCTTTGGGTTTTGAGATGCTCGTCCACATTTTAAGAGCTCAGCCCAAACACTTGTTGCCTTATTAAGCATTCTTCTCAGCTTCAGCCCACCAGGAAATCTCCCTCTCCCTTCCTCCCTTTGTTTGTGATTCTGGGGTTTTGTTTGTTGGCTTTTTGTTTATTTGGTTTGCTTTTGAGATAGGATCTTACCATGTAGCATAGGCTTTCCTTGAACCCACGATCCTTTGGCCTCAGCCTCCCAAATGATGGGATTACAGGTTTGCGCTACCACATCTGTCCTGTTCTAAGATTACTTTTCAATTTTATGGTACTGGTGTTTGAACCCAGGTCCTTACACTTTGGTTTTATGGTACTGATGACTGAATCCAGGTCCTTACACATGCTAAGCAAGAACTCTTACCACTGAGATACATCCCCAAACCTTTTTATAGTTTCTTTGTGTCTTTTTGAGACAGGGTCTCCCTGTAGCTCCAGCTGGTCTGGAACTCACTATGGAGACAAGGCTGACCTTGAATTCCACCTGGCTCTGGCTTCCCAAGTGCTGGGATTAAAGGTATGTATCACGACACCGGTTACTTTTTATACATTTTGAGACAGGGTCATTCTAAGTTTCTCAAGTTGACCTTGAACTTACTCTGTAGCTCAAGCAAGTCTTCAACTTTCAATCCTCCTGCCTCGCCTTTCAAGTAACTGAAATTACAGGCTGATGCACAGAATAAGAAGGAGCAAGAGATCATACCAACCCCCCACAGCCAGCCACAAGCCACCTGTAAATCCTCATTGGACATTCTTCTAGGTCACCAAGGACCAGAGTGTTCTTTGTCTTCCTTCCTGTAGCAATTGACCTCACCAGTTTCTCTGTCCTCCAAAGTGCCAGCTTTCCAGTTTCTTCATTCTAGCTGGCTAATTCAGCACGGCTTTATGGCCTCACAGCTCACTAGCCGGTGCTCAGATCCTACGGCCCTGTCCTCCTGCTGGGCTGTCTGTCCGGTCTCTTGAGTTCCTAAAGCAGGACATGCAAGTGTCTTCCTCACTCCCGCTAGCAGCGTGTGATATGCTTATCCCAAGCATAGCCCAGAAGGATTCACATAAGTAAGACTCTCACCAGCTCTCTGTACTCACTTCCTCACTGAGAAAGAATCACAGAGGAATCGCCTGTGTTTCCTGGGCTCCCAGCTCCATCTTTGAACTAGTGGCTGAGGAGGTCCCTGTTCATTCTACCTATGAGCCAAATGCTTCCTGACCAAGCCCTGGCTCGAAACCCACAGGGGGTGACCCACACAAAACAATCTAGAGTCACAGGGAGAAGTCACCTGAACATAACATCAAGGGACTCCAGACCTAGAGAAGACACAAGAAAGTCACCAACCAGGCCTGCCATAGGAAAGGAGTCCCCTAGGGCAGGTACACAGGCTTGGCATCTGCCTGAGAGCAGCTCACTCTCCCCACATCCAGTTCTTCCTCATTCTTTGTACTAAAACGCTGATGTCCTAGGGAGCCCTCAGGCCCCAGCAAAATGGCATGGTCGGTTGCTACAAGCCTGTCTCACTCAGATCCTTATCCCAAACCAGGGGCTCATGAGACCAACTGGCGAAGCCAAGCTCTCTATAAGGAGATCAGAGAGAGGCATGGTGAGTCTAGGGAAGAATCAATGAGAGTCCTGGCTGCAGGGGAACTCACTGACAGGTTCACAAGAAAGAACAGAGCACCTGAGGAATGGGGTGAGGACAGGTCCCTCCCAGGAGGCTGCTTTTAGTCTGCATATGAGTGTCCAACACCCAGCTTACACAGGGCAGATTAGAACACTGCACCCAGGCAAGCATTGCCTGACCACTGGAGAATAGCAGGAACATGCTCATGCATATGCACACTCCTGGATCTTAGGACTGATGGACACTGGACAAGTTTCTGGTTTATATTTCTTTGTTACTCTCTTTGTTCAAAGATAGTGCAGGTGTTTGTGTGCACATGAGAGTTTTTGGACATGAATGTACAAAAACACTTTTCTTGCTGTCTGACAAGGTGCAGCCCATCTCCCAGATTGTCAGTACAGGATGCTGGCCCACTTTTCAGACACTCCTCAAACCACAGGCTTAGATATGTGCCAAGAATTTCTCACTGATCCATAAGCACATCGGGACAATGGGCACTCAGCTCATTTGGCCTTGAGAAGATCCAGAGCAACATCACCTCTCCCAAGCAAACCCCTTCCCAGAAACAAAGCCACCTCACATGAGGGGGCCAAGAACTCACCAGGACTCTGCCAGTTAGTGTCTGGGCAGATATCATGACGCCTGCCCAGTCCTTCACGGAGGTCATCCAGCCGACCTCGGCTGCCACCACTTCCTCTTTTTCATCCACCGGCTTGAGAGTGCCATCTGCCTGGCTGGAGCCATTGTTTATCTTCTGGGCCTCCTGGCAAAAGAGGGAATCAGAGTTGAGTGACAGGGAACAACTGCTATTAAATAAGAGATGCCCACTCATTAGGAATCAGAACCTAAGAGGATCCCCAGATAAGAGAGTGTGGCTTACAGGTATAGAGGAAGGGAAGAAGAGACAGTTACAGGTTCGGTGTTCTTTTATCTGTTAAAATGAACCAAGCTGGGGAGACTGTCGCTCAATGGGAAAACCATCTTCCATGTACTCGTAAGAACCTATGTAAAAGCCGAGCATAGGGCACATCTCTAATTCCAGCACTCTCACAAGAGGGACGGGAGGCAGAGACAGGAGGATCTCCAGAATCTCACAGGCCAGCCAGCTTGGTACATGCACAGCAGAGACCAACAAAAGAGAGACCCAGTCTCAAACAATGTGGGGGAGAGGACAATCCAAGGTTGTCTTCTGACTTCCACAGGCATGCTGTGATACACGCCAATACCCATGAACATAAGCTCATGTGCACACACAAGAAAAAGGCTAAAAAAAAAAAAAAGAATCTTTCATTTTCTTTTAAAATGCCCTCTAGAGAGGAAGAATCCTGTCTCTGGTCACAGGGTATTAAAGAGGGGTGTGACCAGCCCACCGCACTCTCTGAGCAACAAGTCCCCGCTTCCTTCTCCATACCAAGCCCATTTCCCATCCCCCATCTCTTCTTCACATCTATGCAATTCAAAAGGGACTCATGATTGGCCACACAGTGGTTCCAGCAATACAGACTGGTAGTCATCCATTCTGTCCCCTCTGGCAATAACCATTTCAGCCAGGCATAGTCAGCCAATAAGGCTCAGGTGCGGCATATCTGCTGGTAAGAATAGGAAGAGTAATCCTTTCCTGAACAGGAAGCCACCCCCGAAGTGATAAAACACTCCTTCATGTCAACATGTGAATGCCTAGATCCAGCTGTGCCTAAAATTCATACCAGAGGCAATGAAGCCCACCCCGGAAAGTTGAAATTTGCTTGAGAAAATAAAAGTTCAGATAGCCCAACCCTACAAGGTCATAAATTGCATGCCTTTCCCCAGGAGCTGCCCTCTGTCTGGGATGTCCCCATCCTATAGATATTCAAGCTGCTCCCTCCTTCTTCTCCATCAAGCTTTTGCTCATGAACCCTCAATTTCCCAATAAAAGATGAGTAGTCCTGGCTACCCTTTGGCAACTGCAACTCTTTTCTTCTGAGAGTACTTTACTGCTTTACTGTCTTCCACAACAGATGAAACCTCTGATAAACTCCCTAATTCACTTACTTATTTTCCATTTCCTGCTCCAACACTACCACAGGCCCCCATGCACAACAAAGTCACACACAAAGCTGGCTCGGTGTGCTGGATAGTTGTAGTTGTCAACTTGACACACTTGGGTAGAGGAAGACTCAACTGTGGAACTGTCTCCATTGGACTGGCCTGTGGCCATGTCTGTGGGGCATTTTCTTGATTGTTGAGTGATGTGGAGGGCCCAGTTCACTGTGGGTGGTGCCACCCCTGGGCAGGTGGTCCTGTATGGTATAAGAAAGAGGAGCAAGCCAGTAAGCAGCATTTCTCCATAGCCTGTGCTTCATCTCTTGCCTCCAGGTTCCTGCCTTGGGCTTCCTCAATGATGAACATACAAATAAACCCTTTCCTCCCCAAGTTGGTATTGGTGAGAGTGCTTTGTCCCACACTGGAGAAGCAAACTAGAGCACTCAGTAAACATGAATGAATTTGGGCATGGTGGTGCATGCCTGTAACCTCGGCACTCAGGAGACTGAGGCAGGAGGATCATTCACCAGTTTAGGGCCAGCTCAGATGTCAGTGAAAGAAAACAACCATAAATGAATGACAACTGAGAGTTCTGAGTGTCTGCCCTGATCCTGGAGTTCTATCTGGTTCCCAGGCACTGATGATCTGTGGGCCTGAGAACAGCATTTGGAGAACCATGGGTCTTGCTCATCCTGGAAAGGCATCATAAGTTCTGCCTGCACCTGAAATGGCTTTTGGATCTTAATCTCCAGAACTTTTCTGGTGTCTTCCTTCAGTCAGAACCACCTGATTTTTTCAGGTTTTGAAGATGACTATTTGAGGGCTGAGGGAAAGGTAGGGATCTGAGGTCTTGGTTCTTGTGTTTTCTGTCTGTCTGTCCTCTCTCTCTTGTTTGTTGAGGGGGTGACAGAGTGCCTCATGTAACCTTCGACTGAACTAGCCAAGATCACCTTGACCTTCTGATCTCCCTGCCTCCATCCACCTCCTGAGTGCTGAGATTACAGTCATCCACTACCACCACTCCCAGTTTATGTAGTGCTATAGATGGAACCCAGGACTCTGCACTACATGCTAGGCGAGCACTCCACCAAAGAAGGTACATGGAACCCCAACCAGGGGTGTTTCTGAGCTGGTCTCTAGTTGCCATCTGGAGGTTCAACTTCCCCTGCTCAGGCCTGGTTTGTGGCCTGAGTGTCTGCCCTGATCCTGTTGGCTCAGAGGGCACAAACACCTTATAGCCCCCTTTCAGCATAGATAAGGCATAGAGCCAGGGAGTCCCCTGCAGCCACCATGATTTTAATGGATCTTTAAGTCACAACGCAAGAGGAATGTGGGGAGCGCAGTGCTGTTTTGCCAGCCCTCTTACCTATTGTTTCACAAGGCATTCATTATTTTAATTGCTTTATGATAGACGAGGAAAATACAAACTAACAGGAGATAATGCCCTTGTTATCATTTGCTTACACTAGATGTTGTGAGCTTAATTACTACATGTGGGAGGCAGGACTGGGGGAGGGGCTGGGGAAGCAAAGAGCTACACAAAGCCCTCACCAGCCTGCCAGGTTAGCCTAGGGATTCTGGGACTGGAGAGCAAAGCCCTGCACTCTGCTGCTGCTGTTAGAACTACAGGTACCCAAGGAAAGGGGGCAGGGCCTGGAGGGTGAGGTGGCCCTGTTGGGGACACAGGAGAGGCGAGGGTGGATGGGGTACAGTCTATTAGAATAATGATGGTTCCCATTTACCAAACCAGAACTGGGTTGCAACCACTAAGAATTGTCGTCTGTGTGTTCACCTTCCTTAACCTTTATAAGAGATCCGTCAGGTGGGGAGACTTTCACAGACTATTTTACAAATTGGGTAACTGAGAACAGGTATCACTAGGGACAGCACAGACCCTGAGAGCCCACCAGGCTCTCAAGCAGAGAGCCCACCAGGCTTGGCTGTGCTCTGGCCCCCACAGGCATGTTAACTCAGGACACCTACTTCCTTTGCGCAGCATGGGGAAAAGTACCCTGTCCTTGGGAAGATAGACCAGGCACAGTCCTTCATATGG
Source organism: Eospalax fontanierii (assembly GCA_035773235.1). Taxonomy (NCBI): domain Eukaryota; kingdom Metazoa; phylum Chordata; class Mammalia; order Rodentia; family Spalacidae; genus Eospalax; species Eospalax fontanierii. The sequence continues at coordinate 18,718,276 of CM069540.1, forward strand.
TGCTCAACAAAGCCACATAGTCGCCACAGCAGCTGAGGCAGCAGCTTCTAATGCAGTTCATCCAGTGGGCCCGGGGAGGGCTACTGACCCGGAGTGTACCGCCATCAATCAACTACAGCATAGAAAATGTGTGACTTCAGGATGTTACTCTGAGCTAGGCAGCCACCCCCAGAGGCCAGAGGCCCTGACTTCTGCAGGGATTCTAGCAGGAGCATGGCACTCCAACGTGGATGACTGAGGAAGAATTCCCAAACCAAATACCCGCTTAGATGCCTCCTGACCCTCTGTTCCACTGGACCAACCTTTCCTTCTAACATAGAGACCTCCCAGAAGGAGCAGACAGGGAGAATGACCTTGCTGTCAGCCAGGAAATCACTGTGTGTGTGTGTCCATCCATCTCTCCCTCTCCCTCTCCCTCCCCCTCTCCATCCTTCTCTCCCTTTCTCTGGCACTGCAGAATACAGATGCTCCAACTCAGGACAAACCACCAAATCCTAAGAAATAAAAGGAAGGCTGTTTAGGGGAAAGAGAGAAGCATACAGAAGCGGGCAGCAGAGAACAGGTGAGACTGGGGCAATGGTTCAGGCAGGACCCCTCCCCATCCCTTGAGTATTTCATTGTGCTAGAGCACCCCACCCATCCCCAGTCCCTAGAGTCCACTCTGGGAGGATTCTCCAAGGATGCTCATCCTTGCTTAGGAGGCCTGCCCCCGAGCCCTGTGTGTCCCCAGCCCTGCCCTCTCCCCTTCCGCTGGCCACAGGTATATGCTGGGCTCACATCCAACCTCAGTGATGGGGCCTGGGGGTAGCAGGGGCTTGGGAGTCAGGCTGCAGGCACCAGAGGCTGGGAGACATCAGGGAACAGAATTGCCAGGTTCCCTCCTACGGCAGACCATACTGGGCCTTGACCAGGACTGGCTCTTTTCACCTTATCCCTGATCTTTTTAGTGTTGTTCCCACCGTGACTTCCCTCTGACAAGGCCACAGATGGCGCCACCTGTGGCCAAAGGCCTCACTGGAGCCCAGGAACTAACTGGTGGCCAGCACAGGGATGACTCATCTGTTGCGGCTTTGGGCATTTCCCCCAAATGACAAGATCACTAAAGAAAGGGACCTCATGATGTTTCACAGACTCAGAAAGACAAACACCATGTTTTCTCTAGTGTGTGGAATCCAGATTTTAAATATACATATATGTTATACATATATGTATATTTAAACACATATTTGTATGTGTGACATGATAGCAGAGGGAGAGGTGTCTGGGGAGGAAGGAGGAGTAAGAAGGAGCAGGAGGAACAAGGAAGGGAGATAGAGGGATCCTGAGCCAAGTATGGTGATGTCCACGAAGGAAGGTGTCCTGATGAAATCTATGATTTGGATGCTAATTTTTAGAATAAGTAGTAATAACAGAAAAGGCCTTGGTGATTCCTTAGGATATTCCCCCTACCCCTCAGTGTACAGATGAGAAATTTGGGGCTACAGAAGCTCTGTACCCCTGACTATCCAGGCCAGGCAAGCAACACCCCAGCTGAGAAACAGACTCTCCATTAGCTCTGATTCTCTAATGTCTTGTGTGATCTAGAGCAAGGGTTCAATCACCACCTAGTGATTCTCCATGCAGCCCCAGTACACACCTCTAGGTAGGGTGTAGCCCGGAGAAACCACACCCTTCCCAGAGGGACGAGCTTTCCTGGTAGTGAGGACCACCCTGGCCTAATACTAGAGGTCAAAGCCAAATTTAATCTAGGATGCCCAACCACTGACCCTCAGATCTGAGGGGAGTCTGCTTGTGTATCATCCTTCCCGAACTAGACTCAGTACACAGTGGCCAGAGCCTGTGTACTAGACATGACTGACTCCCTGTGGGGTATGAGTTGCTGCCATATCTGTCCTGCCCTCCTTTACTCCCTCACCTGCAAGGACACCACACAGTTGGCACAGCCAGGTGCCGAGGTCACCTTAGGTGCCACACCTGTTGACTGTAGGGATGAAGAGCCATGAAAAACGGGGTTGAAGAGGGCCACCCTACAAGCTCCAAGTGTGACTTGGGTTTAATTATACCTCAAGTTTGGATTACTGGCTCCTCATCCCTGATCTGAAAAGATGTTTAGGCAACCAGCCATCTGGAAATGAGAATAGTGATTTTAAAAGCAAGTTAGACCACTTCTGCACTATGCCAACACCCTCCGGAAGTTCCCCTTCCCTCTCTAAAGACAAGTCAATCCTCACACTGTCCCACCTGCCCGATCTGTCCCACTCCTGTCTGTCACCAGCGTGTGCATCCCACTCCTGCCGCTGCACTGTGCTGGTCTCCTTGTGCTGCCAGATCTTCTGGGCCTGCTCCATCTGGGGGCTGATGGCACCAGCAGCTCCCCTGGCCCCAGTAGCCACACATCACTCTCCTCAGAGTTGGTTCAGACATTCACCTGATCCCTGAACCCTTTTCTGACCATCCTATTGGAAGTATCATCCCTCTTGGCTCTCAGTCGATAGCCACCTGGAAGCCTGTGCACTTTAATCACCCCAGCAAAGTCCCATGGGAAAGATGTTTGTCTGTTGTGCAGTCTCAACACTGCAAGCTCACAGTAAGTACTGATCCATTTGATGGAGGAGGGCAGGGAAGAGAGGGAAGGAAAGGAGGAGCATTGGGGGAGGAGGAGGAGGAGAAAGGGCAGGATGGGGAAAAGGAAAGAGATCGAGAATAGGGAGGAAGGGGGAGGGAGCAGGGAGGAGAGCTACGGCAAATGAAAGTCAATTCTTGGCAGACACAGGATCTAGATAATAATAGTAAAAAGCACAGTAATGATAATGGCATTGGCGACCATTATGAGCATGATCAGAGCAGCCCTATGAGGCAGGTGCTAATGTCCTCATTTAACAGATCCAGGTTGAAGCAGATGGCCCGCAAAGACACTGTCAGAATGTAAACCCCACTGTCTAACGGTGGAAAGGACACCGGCCTATCCCAGGGACAGAGTGGGAAGCAGAGGGAAGAGTAAGGAGGGAGGAAGGATTACTGACGCTGGGTCATCCTGTGAAAGGTCCGTCACCCTCCCCAGCATGCACTGCATCCACTTCCATTACTCCATGTACTGGCAGGGAACTGTCTTCAAGGTCCTAAGCCTTGGGAGGTTAGTTAAAGCAAGGTCGGAGGAACATCGTCTTTTGTTCACCAAGAACCAATTCAGAAACATAAATCCTCCTTCAAGGAGCAGAGCGTGGAATTGGAAATGAACATGGGGCGCTGACAAGCTGGGCAGCCCTCCTGCTGAGAGCTCAGGCTCTCCATGCAGAAGATCTGGCTTCCTTCCTTGTCCTCTACATGTGCAGAGGCTCTGCTGCCACTCTGCTTTGGAGTTCTGGATCTTTATGCCTGGCTGGGCCTTCCAAACCCTGTGGTGTCTGAGTGAGGTTGGGGTCTGAAAGAGAGCCTTTGTTATCCCTCGGTTATTCCCTCTGGACCACCCAAAGGGCTAGATACTTCTCTCATCCTCGGAAGCTCTATGCCCAAGGCCCTGGGACCAATGAGTCATTCAAGATGCTCCACCCCAGGGAGCTGTAGGAGAAGGAAGGACCAGAAAACTTCTGTTACCTGTGCCTCGTGGTCCCACTGTGTTCACCCATTTTCGAGGTCTATGTTAGCCTGCATAAACAGGCTCTCTTCTGAGTTTATCGTTGTATCTGCCTAGACCTCTCCTCAGTCAAGGCCCCACTTCCCCTGTCCCCTATCAGTCAAGTTGAGCCAGGAATCTGTACACAGCTACCCTCACTGCCCTCAACTGGACACACAGCAGAAGGGCTTTCTGCCCTGCGAGGGACGATGACAGCTGGCAGTTTGGATCTGACCTTGGGAAGCCTGTGTCTTAAGTGGCTTCTCTGAACGGAGTCCTTGCCCGAGAACAAATAGTGCCTTAAACCTATAGGTCTCTATTCCAGCCAGCTTTCTGTGAGGGAGCATGAGGGATCATACAGGAAGGGCCAAGGAGACAGGCCCAGGCTCTGTGACAATCTGATTAGAACATCTTTGAGCAGTTGTCCCTATCAAGGCATCTGCATCTGAGTGCTAGGGGTGACAGTCTGGTATCCTAAGTGAGCATCATAAACCCATTTCAGCTTTCTTTCATCAGTATGACCATGGCATTCTGCAGACTATTTTGGCCCAAGACCCTGAAATACCTGCACAGCAAAATCACAAAATCCCCTTCCCCAGGGGGTGGTCTTTTTGCAAATTGCTGCCTCAGACCCTTTGCCTGAGGGTTCTCCAGGCCTATAGGCAGAGGAAGGGTCCTCCTGCCATGCTCACCCCTATCCTTGATCAAAGAGGAAGCCCACCACAGCCTCTCTCACCTCCTGAGCAGGAGGCCTATAAGCCATGGGCATTCCCCTGGGTACCAGTAATCCTGCGTATTAGGGGATTAGGCAGATTACCTAAAGCAGCTCAAGCAAATAAAACATAATGTGGGTGCTGCCAGCTGGGGTGTTCATGGCCAGAGTTCTATGAATGGATGGCAGGGAGGAGGAGGCCACAGGAGACTCCAGGAGAGAACTAGGGCAGAGGAGGCCCCAGGCCTGCCAGAGCTGCCAGAGGAAGTCAGCAACAGAGTTCATTTCTGCTCCTGGGAAATCCCGCTGCACACACTCTCCCTGGCTGCTTAGCGCTTCCTGTGCACCCACTGGCTGCACAGAGACCTATCTGCATCCATCCTGAAGCTGCTGCCTGACTCCATCCCAAATGATCAGGTGAACTCAGCAACTGTTGTGCTTACTAACTGCTGAACCACACATCTAGGGGCGGGACACCTTGTCTACAGATTAAGGCCATAGGAACTTAAAAAGAGGCTCAGAAGAAGCTCATTGCTCTGGAATCAGAAGGCCAGCAGAGGTACACAGGTGTCCTCTGTGGAGACACTTCAATGTCACAAGCATTTTCAGTCAGTGCTTTCCAGATAGACCAGACATATTCTTTCTCCAAAGCACCTGTATGCTCTGTCTGAATAATTGCACTTCAGAAGTCTTTGTGGTTGAAAAGGTGACAGAAGAGAGTGGCCAGATGACCTTTAACAAGGGCTCACCTTCTCTGGGCCTCAGGTTCTCATGTCTCAGAATCGAAGGAGCTGTGTAAATGCTCCCTGAGGGTCTGTCTGGCTCTGAACCACCATGACCTTGAAGCTCAGACCATGGATCCCTGACTGTGCTCACTTCAGTCTCAGCTCTGTCATTACATGTCATTTCTCTCACTGGGGACGTGGTGTGGAGGGCAGGCATCTCAGGGCATCTCTAAGTCTCCTCAGTCTGCTGAAGAGCATGGGAGTGGCTGGCCCTCAGAAAGTGCTTGGTCCTCTCTTGCTTCTACAAGCACATTCTCAGCTTGGCTGTTTTTAAATCAGTGCATTTAACCCTCATCACAAGGCTGCAAGGTTGCAATGGCACGAGATTCAGAGAGGCAGGTTAACTTTCTAAGATCACTCATCTCTTAAGTGACCAAGATGAAATTTAAATGCGTTCTATTCTAAGTTTAGAGGCCAAGACTTTTCTTTCTATTTCATGATGCCTAAATAAACACAGTGTACCAAAACTTACATAGGAGCTCTTTCTAAGATGCTATTTGCTAATACTACTGAAAAGATCATCTTATACTCAGCAGTTTCTGAATAACACTTCTATAGTACAGACACCCAAATTGGGTTATGGTGAGTCATATATGGAAATGAATTTGGAGAAATGGCCTAATGGAAAGTGTTCCAATCTGGTAATAGAATGACCAATGAAGCATTAAATATGTTCTCAAAGTTCCCCCCTTTGCTGGTTAGGAGTAACAAGTCATCCCTCAAACTCTGCATCTTGTGAGATGCTCCAGATTTGCAAAAGAATAAGAGCTTGCTCCTCCAATTGACTTTCTCATAGGAAACGAAGTAATAACCATAGAGTTCACTACTGGGGCCTTGGCGATCTGGAATAAATTAGCAGAGATTTCAGCTATGGCTCCCAGACCACAGTGTCCCAGAGAAGTCCAGGACAGCTTGCCCACCTGCAAGGAAGAAAACATGGAGCTGCTAGTCCATAGGGTAATCACGTGCTCCACCCCCCAGCCCCACTCAAAATAGCTCCAAACTGATCAGACAAGAAATCCTCACAGAGCCCCGGTGGGAAGACAAGCTCATAAATGTAATCACAGCCAGCAGGTCTGAGGCAGGGCCAGAAGTTCAGATGGATTAGTAATGGAGATGATTGTCTGAACACTTTGTGCTATCCCAGTGAATGCTCTCAGCAACACTGCAAGTAATCATCTCCATAGTAAAGGTGAGCAGCTGAGGCACACGGCAGATCCCTATGCATCACAGTGGCCTATGAGCAAAGCAACCAGGTGGTCAAGTCCCACACATGACTGGTAAGCTCAGTTCCAAATCCCTTTTCCTTATGATTTGCATTTTACGAGGCATCTTCTTGTTTCATGAACACTATTCAACTCTATAGAAACTGTTAGGTTTTCTTTTCCGGAAAAAGAAAATTGAAATGAATTTCAAAGTCACATTGCTGTAGAGATCAGAGCTATGCCCTAGGGACCTTAGAACTTGAATGACCTTTAGAAATGTTGAGCCAAGCATCAACGGAATGGCTGACTTGAAGAACAAGTCATTTGCAAGAGATGGCTAGAGAGTCCCCATGAGTGAGAGGTAGCAGGCAAAGGTGTGGGGTAGCCAGGCAGGTCCCAAAAGTCCTCACTTAACTATACAATCTTAAGTAAATCACCATGCCTCAGCCTAGGCTCAGTTTCCCCAGTGGCAAACCAGGCTTACAAACAACATTCTCAGATGGTACTTGGAAGGATCATCACAATGATGGGGAAATAAGATGATAAGGACTCAGTGAATAGCTGTCATTATTGTTAGCTTAATGCCAGACAATACATCTGCCCACCAGGGTGTCAGAATCTATTACTTTCCAGATAACTAATGAGATTGCTGTCCAAGTCATCAGAACAGAAGCAGAATGTGGTCAAGACAGACAAGGATATAAACTAGTAAGATCCACAGGAAGTCTCAATCCCAGGGACCTTCATGCCAAGGTCAAGCTAACATTCATGATTCAAATGGGGGAAGAGTGAACAAATCATGAAAACCCTGGTGTGAATATAGGTGTGGAGGGTGGCATTTTTGTCAACATCTAGGATCTAGAAACATCTAGGAGACAAACTTCTGAGAATATCTGTAAGAGATTATCTAGACAAGGTAAACTGAGATGTAAAAGCTCACCCTAAGTGTAAGCAGCACTGTTCTATAAACTTCTGTCTTGGACTGAACAAAAAAGAGAAGAGAAAGCGAGCTGAGCACCAGCATTTTCTTGTGGCTTCCTGACTGTGGATGCCATGTGATGAACTCCCTCAAATTCCCGCTGTCATACCTGCCCTACCACGATGGACTACACCCTGTTACTCTATCTAGGATGCTGCCTGGAATCGAGAGGCAAAAATATAATATCTGGAGAGCCAGTGAAAGACAGCTGACACTCTCTCCTGGGAAGAGCTGTCCTTTTCGTTGACATTATGCCATCACTCCTTTGTTGGGTATTAACATGCCCTTTGAATGAAATGACAATGATGGCAGAGCTGGCATTTGGCAGTTTCTTTGTTAGGCCTTTGCTTGTCAAAATAAGAAGCTGGCAGCCCTGTGAAATTCTGTTTTCTAAAGTTTAATTGACTCTCCTAGGAAAAGTCCAGCCATCACTTACCTAATCCAGATCCTCATTCTTACAGATGGGAAAATGAAGGCACTGAGATGCCACACTCACAGTGGCAACGTTCCCAACACGGAGCCCAGGCTATGCCTGCCACCTCTCAAGGCCAGGAAATGTAGAATATGAGGAGCCCACACCTGTTTTTCAGGGTTCCACCATTCATTGAGGGTTGACCTGGGGCTAGAGAGGACAGATCACATGGCTCCCAGAGCTTAGAGTCACTCCACAGGGCCCTCAGAGGTTCTCAGCATCATGTACCTTCCCGGCCACTGCTATAGGAAATGCACAGAGCTAAGACAGCATTCCTGAAAAGACTGCAATTGTCACCTTGGCCCCATGCCATCGTTTGAGAGGCATTGGTGGGAGAGCATTCACCAGCAGACAGCAAGTAGGATGGATGAGGAGGAGGGGGTCCCCCTCCATTCAACACAGAGGAGCAACAGAGAGAAAAGGTGAGTAATTCACAAACAAGCCAAGTCACTGCCTGTGTCCAAAGTGACACAGAACCTTCCCACCTTCTCCGTTTCCTGCTCTGGTTCTCCCTGCTCTTGCCCCTTCCTTCTTTGCCCTGTTTATTCTTTGGCAAATGCCACTGTGATGCAGGCTCCATGAAGGTTAGGGTCTCCGCCTAATCTGGTCACTTTTCATCCTTACAACCCCGATCAGTGCCCCTGGCACACAGCAGGCTCTTCAAAGTGCATTGAAAGAATGACTGAATACACTGCTTTTTGTTCTGTTCTGCTATTCTCCCTCTTCACTCACATTGTCTGGAATCTCAAAACCCTGCCAAGTGCACCCCATCCAAAGTCCAGAACTGGAAGTGCTCTAGGCCTGGTCCTCCAGCTTGGGCTTGTCTGCTTCCCTCCCCGGCTCCATGCTCTGTCTCAGACAACTTGGCTGAACTCGGGTCCTCCGGACTTTCACATCTTTGTGCAGGCCATTCCTCTCCTGGGATGCCCTTACCATTGCTATCTACCACTATCCTCCTCGATCAAATCCCAGACACCCAGTGACACCAAATCTCCAGCCACGTCCGTCTCTCCACATTCCCCCTGTCTTCCCCCAGGACCCCAATCTGCTCCCCATATCTCAACACTGGACAGGGCTAGAAGCCTTGTTGTCTTTATATCCAGCATATTGTAATGTCCCAATTAGCATGGAAGCTCCTTGATCTCAAGGCATCTATCTATTTGACAATAAGATATATAATATCTAATGTGTGTGTGTATGTGTGTGTGTGTGTGTGTGTGTGTGTGTGTGTGTGTGTGTGTTGCATAGAAATGACTACAAGGGTTCTCATGCATGCAGAAGCCAGGGAAGACATAGGGTGTCTTTCTCTATCACTTTCCCCTATTCCTTTAAGTCAGGGTCTCTCACTGAAGTGTATACTCACATTTTTGGCTAGTCTAGCAGGCCAGGGAGCTCCCTGGATCCACTTGTCCCTGCCCACTAGCACTCCTGGGGTTACAGATGCACACAGCCATGTCATACTTTTTACATGGATGCTGAGGATTTAAACAGTCTTCAAGCTTGTGCGGCAAGCACTCTTACTCGCTGAGCCATCTCCCTAGCTCTGCCCCCCTCTCTTTTTAAAATACTCAAAGCATCTGGCATGCAGCAAAGTGACGAACAGCCATTCACTGACTAAGTCACAAGGCCGCTCAGTAGGCACTAGAAAAACAACGCAGTCCCCAGTAGTCAATAGTCAGCCAACCCTGGCCAGTCTTTAGCACTCCCAGTATAACCTGGGATTGCTGCCTTAACTGCCTTTCTGTTACAGCTGCATTGTCAAATGCAAACCCAATTCCTGGCAGGATCGGATGACACAGGGCTTCTGAGAGGCACATGCCTCACCAGACACATCTATCACAACAAGATGAATGTTCTTGTTTACAAAAGGAGTCGTCCCGTTCCAGGAAAATTTCCACCATGATTTAGGACCCAGTCTAGTTACGAGCCTATAGACTTTACCATTTGTCTGCTTCTTCCATTTGCTGAATGTAGACGGGGTCTGACTTGAGGTCAGAAAGATGTTGCAACGTGGCCATTTCCAGGCATCTAACATGACCTCCATTTGGAAAATCAAGGCCTAGCAAGACAGAGGAACCCTGAGAGGTAGAAAGATGACCCAGTGATCAGGCATACAGAGGCAGTCAGAACCCACTGTTCCAAGTTATGCAAACCTCAGCCCAGCCAGCAGCAGCAGGGCCCAGGCTCACACCTCCAGGGCCCTGGGAGTTGCTGTGATTGACAGACCCAGACTAGGGTCAGAAAGCTCAGACACCCAAGCCCCTGAGTCCCCACACACTCTTAACTGCATCTAGGTTTCCAACATAGTAACCAAACACAAAAGACTGATGGTAATAAGAAATTTTTAAATTATTCAGCAGCCAAGGGAAAGACAAAAGGTCTTTCTTTTCTATGGTGTTCAGAAAACTTTTCCTTCTAGAAGACCCCTGAGGAATCTAAAATAGGGTTAGCATGGGAGCTTTGTAAAGCCTTGGCTGTCTCTCCTTGGCAGCCCCAGGTCCATCCGTGTACTCTGTGGGGTCTGAGACCTCTGTAGTGTTGGATATCTGGGAAGATGCTAGGCAGCTATGCAAACTTACTTTCTCTGGGAAGGCTTTTCCAAAATTATATCAGGTTTCCTTCTACCGGGGCTTGACTGCGGGGGACTCTTGCCTAACATGGTTGAGGAATGTCTTAGAAACTGGTGTGATTCAGCCTGGCTTCAGATGAGGTTTTCCACCCAGACAGAGCACACGGAGCGTCTGGCAGCATCGGCTTGCAACACTGGGGCACCCACACCCTTTGTCTCCAGACCTCGGTCAGGAAGACGTGCTTGACAAGTGGCAGGTCCTTGGATGAAGTCACAGAGAAAAAACAGGCCAACCAGAAGCCAAAATGTCTTGTCTCACACACTTGTGTACAGGAGCCTCTTCTGACCAATCCTCTCTCTTCCCTTTAGTCTTCAGAACCTCTGGCTATGGTTGCAGGGCACCCAGGATAAAGAATCAAAGAGCTACAGGCAGAAGCAATTCAGCAACCAAGCAATCAAAAGGGGTGTATACACCTTTCTTAGAAGACAGGGCAGACCCCTCCATGAAGAGTTCTCCTGTAGAAGTTGTTTTTCCCTCATTCTATATCAGACTCTGGGCCCTCTACAAATGCAGATCTACCAGAGGAGCCCTAGGCATTTATTAGAAATATAATCTCCTGAATGTCTAGTTACTAATGAATTATTACTGAATTATCATTGGTTCTATAAGATTCCTACCTGAAGAGACACACGTTTCCCCAGATAGAGAACACAGTTCTGTGACATGATGCAGAGGGTGCTAGGAGGGAGGAAACGGGTCAGGGGAAGTTTCAAGTCTCAGAAGTCTCTTATTATAATCATCTGACAGTTGCGAAAAGGCCAGACCTGGGCAGGGCATGGGCTGCTGCTTGAACACTGTGGGCATCATCTAAGCAGGCATCCTGCCAGCCCCGTGTTTCTAGAACAACTTCCAGTCCTGCCCCTAACACTGATGGACATGAGGATCTTCCTGTGGGTAGTTCCAGAAGAACCAGATTACTGCCTGAATCCTAAGTCTGGGGTTTCCTCTCGTTCTGCAGCAGGATTTGTGACTTGAAGGAAGACGGAAATTATAGTAGCTAAGAATTCTTAGTCTTGAGATATCCGAGGAATCAGCCAAGGGGAGAGGCATGTGGGGAAGCTTTTGAAAGCACCACTGACAGAACTTTCTCTTGGCACCACCTGGGATTGGTTTCAACCCTGATATCCTGATATCACAGGATCCCCAAATCCCTAATACGTAAGTCTTGCCATGGTTTGTATACCAAAGGTTCATGTGTTGAAGGCTAGCCTCCAGTGTTGCAAACCTTTACAAGACAAGAGGTAGGGGGAAACTTATGGGGTCACTGGGGCACTGCCCTAGGACAAAATTAATGCTGGTCTAAAGAAGAGGAAGCAAGTTGTCTCAAGAGCAAGGGGTTACAAAAGAACAAGCCTAGCCCCTGAATCCCTCTGGTTTCCCATCTTATTATGTCATCTCTCCCTGTCTCATGTGCTTCCACCATAATGCCATCTGCCATGTTTTGGCATGGTCAGAGTGCCCTTGCCAGAGCCAAGCAGATGCTCTTGAATCTCCAGAACTACGAGCTATCTTCCTAGAGCAGAAAATGAATAGATGGTTATGTAGCATGCTATAGTACTTGCATATAACCCACACACATCTTCCAATGCACTTTGAGTCTTCTTTATAGTTCTTAACTTATATCTAAGACAACATAATTGCTGCATAAACAGTTCTTGTTTTACACAGGGAGTAGTGACAGGAAAAGTCTGCATGCATACACTTTTCCTTTCAAATATTTTCAGTAGTCTGTGGTTGGTTGAACCCACAGATGCAGAATCCATGGATATAAAGGGTCAACTGTAGTCTATTTTTTGAGCCAGTTGGAAATGGCTTCGATTTTTCTCATAATTATTAACTATTTTATACCTTAAAAATATTCCTTTCTGTGTGTCTGTTTCATTTCACTATTTTTATTAAGGCTTTAAAAAAATTAATTGCCCAAACTGCTCTTAAGGGACCCATCTCCACCGCCAGCATTTATGAAGTTTCTCCTGGCACAGGATGGAAGGTTTAAACTACAAATAGCCCTGTGTCCCAGCTCCACACAACAGGAGAAGGAATGAGGAAACTTCAGTGAAAGTCATTGGTCCCAAGACACAGCCAGAGTCCAGGACACTATCCAGGAGAACGCGGAGAGGTCAGAAGAGAGTAGAAACAGTCGGAGAAGCGAGAACTCCAGCGGATGGGTGGAAGCGTCTGTGTGTTGCTGGCTCCCGTTAAGGCTATGCCTATGAACAGGATCAGGAGAGGGGATGGGATTCATAGCTTAGACTTGCCTAAGGAGGGAATGAAATGAAGCAGGCATGATCCTGACCATCAGAGAAAGTGTGGAAACTTTCTGCTGCCTTGGATAAGATGTGGAGAACATGAGAAAATCAACTATCTGTATCACATTTCTAAAACTGATGGGGAGACCCCAGAACTACTGCTTCACCTCTGACCAGGGCCCCCAAACTCCCTTAGCCTCCCCTACACTCGCCAGGCACTGTTTACGAGTCTATCACTGGACACATATGGATTGTTTACTGTCTCCTCCTTGCTAACTCTTCCCCGCTCAGTTTAAAGGCCACTTCCACCAGGAAGCCTCTCCAGATCTCTGAATCACAGTCAGTATCTGCAGTGATTGTTCAATACTCCCTAGAAGTCTTGTTCCTCTGTCATTAGCCCTCACTATATTAGAGTATGACCATGAACCCTCAGCTAAGAAACTTCATGATCAGGTCCTGGAGGCTCTGCAATATGCAGGGACTGATACCGGGCTTCAGAGTAGGTTTGTAACAAGCAGTTGATGAACAAGTCAGGATCCAAGAGTTCCAGGGTACAGATACAGGAAACAAGGATCTCAGGTTGTCAAGGACTGTGCAGGCCATCAGAAAGGCAGGCACACAGCACCAGGAACCTGCCCATCAGCAGCCCATCCCACCTCTCCCCAGCCGGAACTCAGCTTGGTTCTGTTTGTACTCTGCTGCCCATACTTGCTCTAGGTCTGGACTCCTCCACAGCGAAATCAGAGAAATCATACAACATTTGATCCATCACATCACACGTGCGGTTACACACCTAAGTGATGCCCATCACTCCCTGAGTGGGGTTCAGAATCGTTAGCAGGCCCTCAGGGATCCTCTAGAGTGACCGGCTTGTGTTGGATATCTGGCCACATCTGTAATAACTCCAGTTCTCATCTTCTTTATGCTCCTAGAACTTGCTTCCATCCCTTCAATGAGTTGGAGAGATGGCTCAGCAGTTACAAGCACTGGCTGTTCTTGCAGAGGGCGCAAGTTCCATTCCTAGCAACTACATGGCAGCTAACAGCACACTCTAACTCCAATTCCAAGGGATTCGATGCTCTCTTCTGACCTCTGCAAGCACTGCAGGACACAGGTGCACCTACATACACACAGACAATATCTCATACCAGTAAAACTAAATAATAATAATAATAAAATATTTTTAAATAACTTTTTCTAGAAAGCATTTCTTAACTTATCTCCATTCACACTAGCATCACCTTAAAACAATCAAAACTTCCAATTATATGGTCCTCACATTTCTCCTTCATAACACTTAAAGCATTTGCAAATACAAGGTCATTTACTGCCTGTGTGGAGCAGTTACCATTACTACGGCAAAATGACTGAGGTAACTGACTTAAAAAGAGGAAAGGTTAATTTGGGTCAAGGGCTTTAGAGATTTCAGCCTATGACCACTTGGTCCCATTATTCTGAGCCTGGGTTAGCAGTGGGAACATGTGGCAAAAGAAGCTGTTTACCTATTTGTGGCAGCAGGCAAGGAACAAAGAGAAAGAGCAGGAGGAACCAGGAACTCATTCTCCCTTTCAAGCGAACTTTCCAATATCCTAATGTCTTCAAACTAGGAACCTCTTAAAGGTTCCTTGCCTCCCAATAGCATTGCAGCTGCAAGCCCTAAATGTCAGAGACATTGTACATTCAGATACAAAGTATAGGAGTGCTCCTGTGCTTTGCTAGACCAGGGCCAGCAAACTACTTCTGTGATCACATATTGTAGTTTCTGTGCACATTCGGATCGCTACTGCAACAATTCAGTTCTATCGCTGTGGGGTGAAAGTGACCCTGGACAATATATAAGCAAATGAATGTGGTTGTCTGTCCACAAAAGTTTATTTTTAGACATGGAAATTTGAATTTCCTATCACCTTCACACTTTGTGAAAAATCCCTCAGTTCCTACAAGACATTCATTAAACAGCTTGATCTGAGGACTGGCACCAGGTTTTCCAACACGTGCACTGAAGGGCACCAGTCCAGTGGGATACCGCAGACAAAACCGGTGACTGTTGGGACAAATGCAACCTGGAAATGCCATGGCTCCTCTCCCAGAAGGAATCGGTGTGTATCCAGTACACTGGGCACACCAAAAGCTCAGGATCCAGAACGAGGGAGAGGGCTTGTCTGGTAAAGCACTTACCTCACAAGTGTGAGGATCTGAGCTCAGATTCTCCAGAACTCATGTAAAAAGCCAGGCCAGACCCAACAGTACGTGTTTGTAATCCCAGCAATGGCAAGATGGGAGTTGGATCCCTAGAAGCCTGAAGGCTGTCTAGCCTAGCCTACATGGCAAAGTTCCAGGTCAGTGAGAAACTCTGTCTCAAACAAGAGATGGAAGATACCTGAGGACCAACACCCAAGGCTGTCCTCTGATCTCCAGACACACACCTGCACACACACAGAGAAAGAGAGAGAGAGAGAGAGAGAGAGAGAGAGAGAGAGAGAGAGAGAAGCTCAGAGTGGAGAGATGGCTCAGTGGATAAAGGATTTTCTGCCTAAGTGTGAGGACACGAGATTTCTGGAACCCACGAATCTGTAGGAGGTGATACAATCCAACTGTTCCTTTGGAGAGACTGAAGGCAGAGACAAGAGAGTCCCCAGATGCTTGCAGGCCAGGTAGCCAGGCATGAGCAACAGCAATGGGACTCTGTCTCAAATAATATAAAAGGTAAGGACCAAAACCTAGAGCTGTCCTCTGACCTCCATGCATGCACTACGCCCATGTACAACACCCTTGCACTCATGCCAACAAGAACATACACATGCAGCTCACTATTTTCTTCTCACAAGTCCCAAATGATGCTGATGTCACAGGCCTAGGGTCCCCTTTTTGGGAACAGCGATCTAGGAAAAAAAAATGGCTTTCAAGGCTTACATCTCCATCTTTCAAGGATTCAATTTCTAGGCAAATCCCAACTTACCCACTTCTCATTAGCAAAAGAAACTCTGACCCACCCCTCCAACACATGACACCTGTAATGGATTACAATTCCAAAAGATATGGCTCAGTCCTAACCTCCAATACTTACAATGGTAGCCTTATTCAAAAGCAGGGTCTTTGTGGATGCCACCAAGTTCAAATGTAAACTTACTGGAGGAAAGACACACACAGAAGGACAATGCCATGTGATGGCACAGACTAAGATACAGGGCAGGGGGGACAGGGTGATACAGCTGCAAGCCAAGGAGTGCCCAAGATGACTACCATCAGGAAGAGGCAAGAAGGAGTCTACACACAGATGTCTCAGTGACAGTGGCCTGGCCACACCTTGGTTTCAGACTTCTGACTTCCAGAACCCTAAAACAAGACATTTCTTCTCATCTAAAGCCAGGTAATGTTTTGGTCAGTGCCTTAAGCTTGGTGGGCACTTCATATGAGCCATAAGTGCTCAACTCGCTGATGCTTTTGTTACCACAGCTAGCTGGCTGATGGGTGGCTGAGCTAGGGTCTCTCTTTAGAATTAGATTATCTAATTAGTGTGGTGTTTTGTGGGATTCATGCCCTGAGGCTGAATTTAGCAAAAAGCATGTGACTGTTTTTCAATAGACAAAGAGAAAGAAAGACTCAGTGATCAGATTGAGGAGACTTGGCTTCCTCCCATCCCTAGTCCCATAAGCCCTATTTCCCATGGGGAATCACCAGGAGAGGATGCTCACTGACAAAAACATGGCTTGTCCTCTGGGTCTGGGCTATAAATGCCATCTGTAATCCACATGGAAACAGCTAAGCAGTAGATATTTTCACAGCCTGAGCATCCTGGTTTCAGTCACAAATTATAACCCTCTCCTCCCAAAAAAAAAAAAAAAACTAAGAGGTGTAATTTTTCTTCTCAAAGAGATTTGAGCAGACAGAGCCATAGGCCTGATACCTTTGAAAAGAGCCAAAAAGAGAATATAGAGACAGCTCGTCACTGCTGATGGAGAGGAAGGGGACCTCAGCGGGGTAGAGACTGGGTGTTCTCAAAGCCAGAGGCCACGGAATGAAAACTCAGAATGAAACCTTCCTGCCTTCCTGCTTACACTGACATGGTCCTTGGACTGACGGCCCCTCAGCATCTTCGGGTCCCTGAAAGCTTCCAATTGTTGTTTCAAAAAGTGGTTTGTGTCCCTAATGCAGCAGTACATGAGGCTCCTGTGGTACATCTCAACTACTTGGGAGACTAAGGCAGGGAGATCACAAGTTCAAGTCCTATGTGGGCTACAGCATGCATTCAAGGACAGCTTGAACAAATTAGCTTGTCTCAAAAAAAAAAAAAATGAGGACTGAGGATAAGGTTAAGTGGTAGAACCCTTGCCTACCAAGTGTAAGGCCACAGATTCAGTCCACACACTGTAAAAAAAAAAAAAAGAAAAGAAAGAAACATTAAAAGAATCACACTCCTGGATTTGCACCTGGGCTTCATTTTGTTTGTTTGTTTTTATATTAAAATTTAATTTGTTGTGCATACTAGAGCAGATTCATAAGCCCTTTGAAACCTCAGGTTTCTGAGCTACAAGATAGGAATAATTATAAATACTTTGTGGTGACTTTTAGAGGATTTTGAGAGATGTGGGTATTCTGATATGTGACTGCTAACTTATGAGCACTGTGTGCCAAGTATGAGTCTAAGCAGCATGCATATAGGAACCCTGCCGGTCCTTACTGGTATTTCTGACATTTCCTTCCTTCTTCAGATGAGGTCTCAGGAGTTCAGAGAGGTAAAGGCACCTGCCCTTGATCACACAGTAAATGGCAGAGCCAAGCCCAGACAGGCTGACTCTAGAGCCTTTGTCCTCGTCATGAAGATCTGTTCCATTCCTACAGGGGCTGTTGGAGGTAAGGAATGAAGGCCTATGTTCATTCATTCATTCAATAATAATTCACCTGTGCATCTCCCAAAGAAAGAGTACTCACAGCAGGTTTGCAGACAAGAAAACCACAATCTCTCTGTGCAGGAGTTGAAGATCTATCAGAGTAAATAAGACAAGTGCCTGAAACTAAATAAAGGTAGAATATGACACTGGAGAGGGAGACAGAGCTCGGTAGAGGCCCTGTGAGATGGCAAGACACAGTGCTGATAGAACGGGCAGATTTAATGAGGGAGGTGGCATGTCTGCACGTCTTGAAGGATGGGCATGGTTTTGACAGATGCACACAGCTCGGTCTAAATTAGGGCTCCTCGTTCTTCTTCCTCATAGCGTCTCCCTCATTGTGCTCACTGCACTTCTAATGCCACAGCTATTTGCAGATTGACTTGTTTAATGCTGTTCTCTCTCAGCAGACCCTGAGCCTGGAGGAGGAACAGTGTGGTACTGGGTTCTCTACTATCTAGGCCAGAGAGGACACATATTAGGTATCTGTTGGATGGAGGGATGGATGGATGGACACGATGGACAAATGAACAAATGAATGAACAAACAAATGAATGAATGAATAGTGATCGATTACATAAGGAGGAAATATTGTCTACTCTTCAAGCACTCATGAAAAGTTTTGGTTACCCTCTTCTGAGTGTTCTCTTTGGTGATCAAAACACCCGACAGAAACAACTTAAGGGATGAAAGGTTCATTCTGGCTCACAGTTTCAGAGGGATTTCAGTCCATCATTGTGGAGCAGGCATGGTGACCAGAACTACAGGCTGGACTATGACCTTCAAAGGCCTACTCCTGGTGACATACATCTATGTCATCTCCTAAAACAGTGCCACAAAGCTGAAGATCAAGCACTTGTAACAGCAGTGTGTGGTGTACACTTCAGAGTTCAATCCTTACAAGTGAGAAGCTTATCCAGACCACCTATATTCCCCAGCTGTCCCCTCAGTGTCCTTCAAATGAGCAGAGGCATCTGCTTAACTAGATCAGACTCCCCATGTGTTCCACATCCCTGTCTTCTTCTGGTTTATTCAGTGTTCGGGAAACACATGGGCATAGTCAGAGCTCAGCTGACAGCTGACTGTGTGGAGCTGTCTCCTCTCTGTCCCATAGATCAACTGCCACCAAAGTGCCCACAGCCACTTCGTAGCAGAAGACTGGGGATCCTCTGGTGCAGCAACATGGTACCCCCACTCTGCCTAAGAGGCTAAGAATAAAGTGTCACGGTCCTTTCCAGCAATGCATGATGCTCTTCCTCCACAACTAAAAGAATGACTGCATATAGATGGGTCTCTGTTGGGCAGAGCATTCTGCTGGCCTCCAGGCTGCAACATATGTTGGAACCAGTTTGTTACAAGTCTCTCTGCCCAGACAGGTCCTGCATTTCTGAGACTAGAGATGTGGAGCCAAGAGCAGAGCAGAACAGCTGCTGAACATCTCATCCATAACTCAGACAGATAGAGTAATCTGGGATCCTCAGTAAACCTTCATGCTAATTCTGGGTGCTGTGCAGGCCAGGGCTGTTCAAACCCCCTCCTACCCCCTGCCCAGAGAAAGAAACGGTAGTACCCTCCTACCAGCATGAAGAAAAACAGGTCAAAGCAGTTCCATCTTTGAAGGAAATCATGCAGCAGACCAAAAATCAGTCGTAATAGCTAAATTAAGGTCATCAGCCGCTGAGCCTCCTAGCCTGTTCTGCCCCTCCTTGCCTTCATTTTCCCATCTGTAGAGTGGGCATGATGCCCACCCATATCATTGAATTGTAGGACCTACTTGAAAGGTCCTGAATAGTATCTGGAACCTATTTCTAGCCCCACAAATAGTCATTATTGATACTCATGATGAGAAGACAACCCTTAAATAGAGTCATCTTTAAGATGGCAAAGCTTTATGTTGGGCACTCAAATAAAGCTTATTTTTTATGGCACACACTTACATAGGCAGGTCACCCACCAGGCGTTATTCTGAGCCCTCCTTAGATATTAACTCATTTAATCCTCATTGCAACTTCATACAGTGTGTTCTATTATTATGCCTGATCTACAGATGAGGAGACTGAAGCCCAAAGAGCTTAGGTGATATGCCTCAGGTCATAGAGCTTTAAGAGGTGAGGCTGGAATTCATGTTAGGTAACCATGGGAATGTGGTGGCAGTGACTGCTGTTATTTTGGTCTACCCTGCCTGTTTCAGACTCTTGTCTCTTTTAGCAGGGATGTTTCTGACTGGAAGGGAAAGGCATACAGTGGCAAGGTCTTCCTCTGGAACATTCCAAAGCTCCCAAAGCACCTTGAAGAGCCTTCTCGCCACTCTTCCTGGCATACCTTCAAGCCCTGCTTGTCCTTGACCTTCTTTAGCATGTCTCCTAGCAGAGACAGGAAGACCAAACATTACATACCTCCTGGAGAACCTCTGCTATGAACCTACCTTCCTTCCAGGCAACACTTTCAAAGTCATGACCCCTTGACCTGGAGAGGGAATGCACACTACATTCATAAGAGACAAGATGAGGAACCCATCTAAGGGTCCCTCATATGCCTTGCATGCCTAATAGAATATTAAGCAGCCTTAAGAAGGAGGAGATCCGGCCTCTTAAAACAACTTGGATGGAACTAGAGGACATTAATTGAAATAAGCCAGGCACCAAAAGACAAACACCATGTGATCAGCCTCATGTGAGGAATCTCAAAAAAACAGAGAGTAGAAGAGGCTGGGGATGCAGGAATGCGGAGTGTGGATAAAGACTGGTCAATAGATCCAAATCCCAGCCAGGCAGGAGTCATCAAGTCTAGAGTTCTATTGCACAGTAAGGTGACAGAACTGAATATTAAACTCTATTTCCAAATACCTGGAAGATTTTTAATATTCCCACCACAAAGAATTGATAGATGTGTGAAGTGATAAATATCACACTGTCCCTCATAAATATATATAGATATTATGTGCCAAATAAAAATATGTATGGCAATCCATTCATATCTACTATGAAAACAAGTGCCACATGGGGTTCATGAAACAGCACCTGGTCCCGTTATAAGGGATGAACTTTGGTATTTATTTTTTTTATTAATATTGACTTCAATGCATGAATTAATTTTGTAATTCACTTACGGGTTTTGGCTATGACTTGGAAAATGTTCTTCAGGGAGTCCAGTCCTAACATTTAGCTCAGGAAATTTCTGAGCATAGGACCCATCAGTTCTTCCCAAAGTCTGCCTGTGAGCATCATGATACTGTCCTGGACTGGATGGCCACTCAGATGTGTCCCCCAAACCTATCCTGGCTGGGGCCCTGAGGCACCGGAAAGTTGTATAAACTGGACACTAAGGACCAGAACGAAGTCAACAGAGACACAGGGCACAGAGCTTAGCTTCAACATCTGAAAGACTATGAATCTACACTCTGCTCTTGACCAACTTCTACAGCCTTGCCTAAGGATCAGCACCCTTACTGGGAAAGGATGATGTTAATATCCACTGTAAAGAACAGCTGTCAGGATCAGCTGAGACCAGAGAGCACATGTCTCAAATATTAAATCCATGTTGGTCACAGGTATGGGAGATCCAGGCTACTCTCACACCTACCCCTAATCCCTATAAAAGTCTCTCCTCCTCTCTCTCTTCATTTCCATAGTTACCAATTCTGAAACTTCAGAAGAAATATCAGCACACCTCAGAATATGAGTGACACTCACAAAAGTCTGAACCAGTAAAGGCAAAGGCCCAGGCTTTTGCCGGCTGTCATCATCTATCATAGAGCATCTTTCCAACAAAGATGTTTTCCAGCATCCCCTTCAGGCCCCAGAGGCCAAGAAAGTCTGCTGTAGGAATTTCACTCATTCAGTCTTATCCGACAAAGCTCCCTACTTTACAGATGGTGTCTTAGTTACTTTTCTTGTTGCTGTGATCAAATATCTGACAAAGTAGCTTACCAAAGGAAGGGTTTATTAGTAGCGGACAGTTCAAGGGTACAGTCTATTATGGTGGGGAAACTGTGATGCCCTCTGGTCAGGTTATTACATCCACAGTCAGGAAGCAGAGAGAGTGAATGCTGGTGCTCAGCTCACACTCTCGTTTTCAGTCCAAGACTTTAATCCATGCAATGGAGCTACCCATACGAAAGGTGGGTCTTCCCACCACAATGAACCCAGTCTAGAAACTCCCTCATGGATATGCGCAGATGTTTGTCTCCTTGGAGATTCCAGATCCTGTCAGGTTGACAATCAATATAAACTCTCTGAGAAGACAAGGACACCAAATGCCAACATGGCCCTTGGAAGTCATTGTCAATGATAGAGCTGGGTGACCAAGTCCCTGCCAATCAATCATTTCCTATGCTGCCTTTCAAGACAAATGGCCCAGTAAGTGACACATATCCTAAAGACAACCAGCCCCTGATGAGAATAACCCAAAATTTGTGAGAGGGATGGTAGGCAGGGAGTGACTTTCCACCTTGGGTTTCCACACAGCCCCATGGTCAGAAAGAGCCCTTGGGGTGAGCAGAACCCAAAGCCTCGAGAGGTTAGGAAAGCTAATCAAGAATGAAGATCCAGAAATGTCGGCTAATTTCCCTGAAGTTGTCCTGACAGAGCCCTGCTGCATGCATATTGATCAGGTCACACTTGGGTCTCTGTGGGTCAGCCTCTGATAGGATTTCCATTATCTCCTCTATTTGGGCTACTGGGGAATCACTAAAGGCTGGATACCTGCAGTACTTATAAAGACCATCTGGAATCTCAAGACTTCATGAGGATGATGAATCTGAGTGCCAGAATCTTGGAACCTTGGCTCTGTCTGCAAGAACAGTTCTTGGCAAGCAGTGGGCTTGGAAATCCAAGTTTCTCAGGCAACAGAGCAAAGCCAGTACTCAAGCTTAGTGCTTGATGGGGGAAAAAAGACCAGGAAGGGGGACCACATGTCCTTCTCGCCTCATCACAGTCTCTGAGCCACTGAAGTGCCAGACTGTGGTCCCTGAGTCCACGGATACATGGGTATGTGGCTCTCACATGAGGAATGCACAAAGGTCTGTGTGGATGGCCATGTCTCTCCTGACTTCAAGGGAAGGGTGTGGTCCAGGGGCCAGACATGCCTCTGGTTAAGCTGGTATATCAGATTGTGTTGTGCAGGGTCGACAAGCTACCTAGAACCCAGATCTTAGGTGTAGAAGCAGAGGCTGAGGCTATCTCAATTTAGATTTTTCAGCCTTGGCACACTGACTGGTTAAAAAGCTGGCTGTCTCTACTGAAAGACTTGGCAGCATCCTTGGCCCCCATCACTAGATGTCAATAGCAATTCCCATCTCCAATTGTGACTACCAAAATGTTTCCAGGCATTGCCAAATGTCCCATGGAAAGCAAAATCATCGCCATTTGCAAACCCCTGGCCTAGCCTCACAATTCCCAAAGACCACCAGAAACATTAACTAAATAATCATAAATATGGTCCAAGTATCTCACTGACTAGGCATGGGACACACTGAACGACACAACTGCTTTGGTGATCTCTCTACACACATTTGTGGTTCAAATGTGAAATGCCTCCTTTCTAGAGTTACGGGTTTCAACACTTGGTTCTCAGGTGGTGGCACTAGTCTGGAAGGTTAGAAGTGAATCACAGGGATGGGGGAGTGGGGCCACATCCTCTCTATTCTCTGCAATGTGACCAGTCATCACATGCTTCTGTTGACATCCCTTCCCCACGAGGATGGACTCACTTCTTAAAGAGTGAGGCAAAATAAACCCTTCCTTCCTAAGTTCCTTTCTCCAGTGTTTTTGTCATAGTAACAAGAGAAATAACTAATATACTATATGAATACACTAAAGGCCTTGAAGAGCTTTGTGGGAAGAAGAAATCCATTTAATTATTTTGTTTAAATTCACATTTTATAAATGTTCCCAAATAAATGCCCTTTATTCTTAATATATATATATATATATATATATATATATCTTTCTAAGCTGATAATGTTCCAAAAGCTCTGTTATGCCATATATTATGGGGCGGGGGAGACAAAGAGACAGAGACAGAGAGACAGAGACTGAAACAGAGAGAGTAACACACAACCCAACCTCCTCACTGGCCAGATGAACTTGCACCAAGCAAGCCCACATTTTAAAATCCCGGTAATAGATGCATGGCAGAGGTGTAGCAAGAAGCCTGGAGTTCCAGTTTGCAATCTAGCCCCTCGTATTGCACGAAAGACCAGAATGTAACCCATGAGACACAGGATGCAAGAAAGCATCTTCCCAGAGTCTCGGCACAGTTCTACCACCATCATCTAGTGACAAGAGCTTTCTACAGATTCCCTCAAGGAGCACACAAAACAGGCGTCTTGTATGGATACTGTGAAGAGGACTTCCCCCAGGCATCAGCCAAGGGAGGCTACAAGGAGGATCCATCCCTGCAGTGGTTCAGGCACAGCTCACCTGACAATCGAAGAACAATTGCCGTGAGTCATCTTTGTACGGATACAATGCACCTTTGTGTCAGTGCTGGTGATTAAGTGTGGAGGAAGTAATAAACTGACAGCCAACAAAGTCCAAGGCCTTGTCCATCCTCTTGACTTGATTATAATTCACAGATAATCAACACAATAAAGGTCTTCAAGCCAGTCTGTCCTTTTCATCCTTTCTCCGGTTATACCACAGGCTACAGAGTCACATTCATCATAAGACAGCTCTGTCACTCTGGGCATGTCCACTGGCCACCTCTGTGTTTGCACCAGTCCAAAAGACAAGAGACTGATTTCTAACTCCAACCAGCAAGTCCCGTATCTCCCCTGAAGAGAGAGCATCCAGGTACAGATTTCTGGCCCAGATGACTGTAACTTATCACTCCCTGTTCTGATGGTCTCTGTTTCCAACACATGGCACTGGAAAGGTCATAGATTGGCTCCCATGCTGAGATTGCAAAACAAAGGAGCAATAATTATATGAGAAGGAAACTGAGTGGTGTGACATTCTTTGATTTTGCATGGGGATTGAATTATAATCAAACCTCCAAACCTCTGCTGCCTGAAGGATCTTCTTTCAACCCCAGGAAAGGAAAACAGTCCCAGGGACTTCTCTAAGCCCTCTGTCATGCTCTAAGCAGAAGGGTGTAGGATACAGGAAAGGCAAAGGGTAGGAGTTGTAGGCCTGGTTGGTGGTTGGTGTCCCTCTCCTGGTATACACTGACTCCAGCCAGGCTGCAGAGCAGAGGACAGAGCCCTTGCAGGCCACAGAGTAGAAGCTGAGGGCTAAATAGTAGGCCAGGGGCAGTCCACTGTGACTACAGAGGCAAATGCTAGTGACTTGCAGTTCCGTAGAGCCTGCGTGACATGGCACACGAACAGCCAAGGGATCCGGCTAGGATGCTGGGCCCAAGTCTAGAAGGCACATGACAAGCCTCCCACATTTGCAGGATTCCATACTGACAGCCACATCCTCATTCTTTTTTTTTTTCTTTTCCTCCTCTGTTCACCTTCAGGTGAGTAGAGTCCAGCAATGCCAAAGGAGAGGCCAGAGGGACTTTGCCTCCCTGAGGCTTACATAGACAGCCATGCACAAACCTCAGACGATCACCTTGTGTTCTTTCACTCAGCCAGCTTTTGCTGGCCTATTTGAAGCACTGGTGACCAGAATAAGAAGGTCCTCACCCATCATTTCTATTATGATACCCTCCTAAAATGTCCAGACATAGTAGTCACAGCTACACAGGGTATATGAGACTCACAAGATAACTTTCAACTCAGAGGCATGTCCAAACTGCAGCCTACAAGCCACATGTGCCTGAATACAGCTAAGAATGTACTCGGCATAAAATCAGAAGCTTATGCAAAACGCTGGGAGAGTCTTTTCTGATGGCTCTTTGTGTGGTTCTTGGACATGAACTTTATAAATGACAGCTCTGTGTAGCAATGCCGAAAGGCTAGACAAGCCTGCTAAGAGTCACTTCCCACCAATAAACCAATCCAAAGGCAGAGTTGAGGAAGCTGGCTCTAGCAGGAGCCCCCAGCCCCTTCTACCACAAAATGAGAAAACATTTTTCTGGGAAAGACAAAGCTAGATACACGAGGCAGGGGCTGCAGAGCCAGTCCAGCAGCAGGAAACACGAGGGTCCTGTCTTCCACCTGTATTTTCCTTGCAGCTATTTTTAAAATTTATTTCTTTATTTTTATTTTATGTTTATGAGTGTTCTACATGCAAGTATGTAAGTGCACCTATGTTGTGCAATATGCATGGAGGCCAGAAGAGGGGGTCAGAATCTCCTGGAACTAGAGTTGCTAACAGTTTGTTTGCCTCCAGGTAGGTGCTGGGAACCAAAGCTCAGTCCTCTGTAAGAGCAGCCAGAGCTCTTAACCACTGAACCATCTCTCCAGCCCCTCCCCAGAGCCATTTTAATAGTCATGTTAAGGCTGGCACATTCTGCTACAATTGAAAAAAATAATTTACTGTTCAATTCTTCAAATTAAGTGAAATGCAAGAGAATTCTACCCTAAACCCAGTTCAAGAGAGCTACAGAGTGGCACCGAGAAGGGGAAGGAACATCAATAATAGTGGGCATGCAAGGACTGAGGGGCAGCCTGGGAGGGTTCAAGGCAGGGGTAAAGCAGAGATTAGGAAGGCAGAAACCTCTGGATTGAGGCTGAGAAAACAGCATCACAGCATAAATGAAGAAAGAAACATAGCTTCCTATTCCCCAGCTGAGCGTGTCTGGGAGGCACTGGGCATGATGTCTGCTTTAGTCTGATGTGATCAGAGTTCTAACAGCCTGCATGCTGTCTCACCTATGTGCACCTGCCCCAGTTGGACCCTCTCCCAAGGAGGAGAAGGCCTGCTTATATGCTGTGAACCCGAGGTCATCACAAACTCTGGGAAGATACTGAGCACCTCTCCCTAACAGACCTCCAGGCCCCAAAACAAGTGTTAAATAATTTGCTCAGTGAAACTTTTTCTATCATCAACAAGCCACAGCCTCAAAGTTCTTCCTTCTTTATCCAGCACATGAAACTTTTACCACCACAGTCAGTGTCTGGCTCAGCTTCTGACACAGAAGTCACCACCTACATACCCAAGCTAGCGCAAAAGCCTCACTGACCCTGGGAAGGCTGAACACTGTGGACAGACATGGAAGCAAGGCATGACTCTCACTTCCTGGGCCATGTTTCTTACTGAAGAAATGACTGTGAGGAAAGGGATTCACACCAGGTGTGAATAGCCCGCTGCTTCAGGAAAAAATAAATAAACAGGGGCTCCCATTGGTGCCCCTTGTTCTGGACATAGTGGACAGAGCTGGCTGCTACCAGAGCTGGGCGTACAAGTACTGAAGTGACAGCTCTCATAAAAAGCTCCTCTCCACACGCACCTGGACACCAACCTCCCCAGCCTGACTGTCTCCCGAGAGAAAGCAGGTCTACCTGTGTGCTGTGTACCTAGCATCCAAACTCCACGATCAGCTTGGAAAGCCCTAAGTCACAGCTTGTATCTTGTTTCTGGACAGTGATAGTCTTCCTGAGCCTCCAACCCTGAATTAATCTCTGTTCCACTCCTGGCCTTGACCTCTCTCAGCCTTTATGGGACAACATTGAGAATCTCCCACTGATGGATGCCAAGACCTAGCATATGTGTTATTAAACACTATGGTCAACAAATTAATAACATGGCTGGTGGGGCAGCTCGGCGGGAGAGCTCCTGTTCAGATGGTGGAAGCTGTGGCTTGATGGTTGTCACTAGGAGGCTCCGAAATGAAGCCAAGGTCAGTGGGGTTTGGTTCAATCAGAGGAGACGATCAGTTTCCCGCGTACTTCCTCCCTGTGCCTCTCACATCTTGCCATCTCTCTGCTTGCCATCTGTACCACTAACTGCCTAGCCTCTTGTGTAAACTAGCTCACAGTTGTAAAGTAAATGCAATTTGTTGAAACTTTATAGCATTTCCATATATATCATATGATATGACTGACATATTTTTTTAAGCAAGGGCTGGCTCAGTGGGTAAAGGCAAGGCACTTGCTGCAAGCCTGACCACATGAGTGTGATCTCCAGGACCCACATGGTAAAAAGAGAGAACTGACTTCCACAAGTTGTCCTCTGACCTCCACACACATACTAGCTCACAGGCACACAGGCATACATGCACACATACACGCACACAGATATACACACACACATACACATACAAGTGCACATGCACAAATGCACACATGCCCGCACACAAAATAAACATATAATTAACTTTTTATAAAGCAAAAGATAATCTTCAAAATACCCACATTGTGGGCCAGCAATATGGCCCGGTATTTAAGAGCACTGGCTGCTCTTGCAGAGGACCTGACTTTGGTTCCCAGCACCCACATGGCAGCTCACAACCTTCTGTAACTCCAGTTCCATGGGATCTGATTAATCTCTTCTGGCTTCTGTAGGTACTGCACACATACAGTGCACACATATACATGCAAACAAAGTACTCATACACATTAAAAATACACACACACAAGACAAAACAAAAGCAGGTTGGAGCTTTTGGCTTGATGCCACTCTGGTTGGCAAAGGGCCCTCTCTGGAGGCTGGCTCTTTGTTCTAAAGGGAGGCAGGAAGGTGAGGGGAATTCCGAAAGACAGTAAAGAAAAATGAGAAGGGACTTGCTTCTCCCCAGAGGTCAAGGTATTGTCATCAGTCCTGCAGTGTGCACTTGAAGAAACCATAAACCTTAAACAAACCTTGACACGTCCCAAAACATCCAGAACTACACCACAAGTTCATGACTTGATGTCAAAACAAGCCAAGCACACCCTGGAGGGAGGAGGCTACATGTGGGGATCAGGCTTCAGAGGACAGAAAAGCCCAGGGAAAGGCCAGTACCAGTGCCAGGAGTGTCTTGGGACCCAGTAGAGGCTCTGAAAACCTTTCCCTGCAGATCTTAGGCTACAAGCAGTGGAAACAAGGCAGATGGTGGTACCAGCCTAGAATCCCAAAACTCAAGAGGGTGGAAGCAGGAAGGTCACCAGTTTGAAGCCAGCCTGAGCTACGTAAGACTGCCTCTAAAAAGCAAAGATAAGATAAAACAAAGGCAACGACTCCATCAGTAGAAGCCTGTAGGTACAGAACACATCTGAACAGCGCAAGAAACTGAATGTCCATATGTCCTCCTTTCTGCCCAGAGACTCTTGCACAAGCTCATCCCAACCACAGAACCAAAGCCGCCTGCAGAGCCAGCCCCATGGGCCCCACCTCTCCATCCGCACCCAACTCAGATCCTTTCCGCAGCAGCCCAGATACATCTGGAACAGAAAAACTTACCAGGCTAAACTTCGAATTAAAAACTTTACATTGGACTTTATTTACATTCCAAGAAGACTCTTGACTCCTCATAAGCAATTCTTTGTAGTCTGAGCAGCCCCAGAACAGTTAAGTGTTTATTAACAGACTATTAACTACCTGGCAGCTATTCAAACTCTAAAGGAAACTTTTTGGAAAAGGAAGGCGTCCCGGCTCTGCTCTGCTGGGTTGGCAGGCTTTGTGCTAAGCACTTCAATCATGGTATTTCATTTAATTAATCCACCTAGTGGAGTTTAGAATCTCCATCCCACAGAACTGGAAAACTGGACATAGAGAAGTTAATTGACTGGTTCAAGGTCACACGGCCATGACAGCACTCAAAGGAGGGGCTGTTTATAGCAAAATACAGCATGGCCTTCCTAGGAAGGCCTGTTATCACCAGGATGCAAGTTTGTTGCCCTGACACATCATGCAACAGCTGTTTGTTGAAATGAGTGAGCAGCATTGGTCCCTACAGCAGTGGGGTGACCACAGTTCACAACAGTTTATTATATGTTTTCAGAAGAACTAAAAGAAAGGAATTTAAAGATGCCCACTGCAAAGAAATGACAAGTTTAAAGAGATGGAAATGCTAATTGCCCTGAACTGGTCACTGTCTACCACCTTCATGTATCAAAGCATCATCACACTGCACTACATAAACACATAAACTTCTTGTGTGCTTCTGTACATGTATGTTTTCGTGTGCACACATGGGTATGGACTCCAAAAGTCAACACATTCCATTTATTTTTTTAAGATTTATTTTATTTTAAATTACGTGTCATGTGGGTAGGTCTTCATGTGGGTATGTGCATGAAAGTGTAGGTCCCCACAGAGACCAGAAGAGGGCATCAGATCCCCCCTGGAACTAGAGTAAGTTGTCTAACATGGTGCTGGGGACTGGATTCAGGTCCTCTGCAATAACACTACAGCCTCTTAACTGCTGAACCACTATCTTATTTTTTGAGACAAGGTCTGTCACTGAACGAGGAGCTCACTGATTGGGCTGGACTGGCTGGCCAGTGAGCTCCAGGGATCCATCTGTCTCTGCCTGCCCCACAGTGCTTGCATTACAGTTGGGAGCCATAAATGTTGGGAATCCAAACTCAGGTCCTCAGGCTTAACCCTGTAAGCACCTTAAGCCACTGAGCCACCCTGATTTCAAATACATGTAATTCTTATATGTAGATTTGAAAAGCACAAAAAAAAAAAGAATATCAGAACAATACAGATGATACACAAAGCTTAAACATCACTGTGGGTTAGAGGCATCAAAAGAATCTTGCCTGAGTGAGCCAGGCTAGATGTGATGGGGATTCTTGGCACCTATCTCCCTCCCTCTAATCATTTCTTTGCCATAGTAAGGACTATGTCCAACTCACTACCAGTGTCCGCTACTGACAACAGTGCAATAAGATTTTCAGTCTCCAAAAGCAATCATTTGTAGTCTGAGCTCTCCAAAACACTTAAATGATGGTTTGTAACTATTTGGCTGGCCCCGACCCCTACCTCCAGGACCTATCTGCCCAGCAGAGCTCACAGCTTGATCCCTGAAGTGGGCTAGGGATCCCAGAATGGGGCACAACTGGGCAGCTGCGACCACCTTGAGTGCTAACAGTTGCCAGCACCCAAAGGTCCTCCTTCCATACCCAAGAATAATTCATGATATGGATGAAAGGCAAAATTCCCAGTGGGGGTCCCTTTGTCCTCAAGAACACTATGCCCATAGAATACAGCTGAACAGTTCCCACTAGCACCATGAAAAAGTTGTTCAGCCATAAACAGCAGCTTTCTCTACATGCTTCAGGCATAGCACAGACCCTGCAATAATTCCAGGAACTGGGAGGACTAGCCTCTCAGTCTTGCACTGCTTGCTGTGTGACTTAAGACATCTCTCTGGTCCAGAGTTCTCTCTCTCTCACCTCTACAAATGGCACCATATCTTGGAAGAACAAGCAAACTAGCTTTTCTCCTATGACCGGGAGAACAGGCTGGTGCTGAGTGGGGAGCCAGCAGTTATCACAGAGCTTTGAGATAGGTACTTCTCATGCAGTACCCTATTTAATACTCACGCCAGCCCTTTGAGTAGGTGCAATTTTATCCAACTACTGTAGGCACAGTGAGGTTCAAACTTTGCTCAGCTCATGCAGTCAGTAAGAGGCAGAGTGGCGGTGGGACTCACATCCCAAGCAATACACGACACACAGCACAAACGACTGGCAAGGACTATCTCCCTCTACTCCCTAAGAAGATTCAGTCCAGTGAGGGGCAGGATAAAGCTGAAAAGTGAAGGCATACACAATGGCTCATACTGTAATCCCAGCACTGGAGAGCCTGGGATAAGATCAGCATGAACTCAAGACCAGGCTGGCTGAGAATTCACTGTGTAGCCCACAGGGAGGAAGACACTTGAAGTCTTTAACTGGGCCTCTCCCTGGGATTATTTAGAAGTCAGCCCTTATGACATACAGAAACCAACACAATGTGAAGGGCCCCAGGGTTACATCCAGAAGAGCATTTTTGCAAAAGGTATTTACTCAGTTAACCAAAAACATGCCGGGAAGAAATGAGCCATAAACATCAGCATGAGGCTCTCCCACTCGTCTCGCTCCCCCCATGAGCCATGTTGCGACCCTGTATGATCACCATATGGCCCGCCAGATAGGTAGCTCTTGCAGCTATAAACAGAAGTCCTGGACAATAGACTGAGATTTTTCTAAGTCTGGCAAACAAAGCCAGGATCCCCTGGGCACAACTGGGACATCCAGGTTTCATTCACTCACTGTCCCTCCATCTGTACCATGGCAGCCCTAGGTATTGTCTGAACTTGGATCTGCTGCCCCACTCCTGGTGCTTAAAGTGCTCAGTAGGGGATGGGACAGTCATGGTTGTTACACTGGGTGTAACTGGGTTTAAATGATCCAGAAGACTTAAATGGTCCATGTACCTCAAAGGCTTAAGATCCACCAGGGATGTCCTACCTTTTGACATTTGTGACATGACCTTCTGGTCTACCAATGTGCTGGGAAACATTCACAGCTATCCTGGACTACAAGCTCAACATACCTGATTCTAGCCTACCCCCTCAGGCTCTTCTTTCTCACCTGCTATACTACTTAGCCTCAGTTCAGTCCCACCCAATTCTCAGGCTCTGGAGTGGATCCTTTTAGACACAGGTCAGTGAGGCTGACTGACTCCTGGTACCTGGAAGAGGAAGCCTGGACCCAGGAGGTCCTTCTTCTCACCACCTTGGGACCCTGCCACTTCTGCCAACCAGCTTCCCCACTCCTGGTGCTTAAAGTGCTCAGTCTCTCATCTGATCAATAGGTCCAGCAGAAGCTCCTGGGGTGGCTTATGAGAATGAGGAGAGGGAGAGAGAGACAGAGGAGGGGGAGAAATTACAGAAGTCTGACACAGCAAGTGTTCACTAAGATGTGTCATTGGTGGCTTTAATAGAGGCTGTGGGACTCCCAGAGTCCTGGATATATATGCAGGTGTGCGCACGCATGCACACACACACACACACACATCACTGTTCTTACTTTGTCTTCCTCTGTCCCCCTGCAGAATGGACCAGGTAGCCTCAGAGGGCTGAACACTGGAATTCTGTGCTGGGGCCTAGGCATGAATCGGAGTCTACTTCTCTGCTGTCCACCCTCTGCACCTGGCTCGGAGTTCCGGACCGCACACAGGCGCCGAGGCATGGGGACGGCCCTCCTGTGAACTTCTGCTGGTATGTTTGCTCAGCCACAGGATTCTGTGGAAAAGGCCCAAATGGGAGTAAGGATGGAGAGGTATCCCACAAAGATGGGCAACCCTGTGAGCAAGAAAGACCCTGGGGGCCCCACTGAGGAGTCAGGCTGGTGCCTCAAGGGGGTAAGAAAGGATGTCCTCAGGGGTCCCAAAACAATAGCCTCCATGGAGCACATAGGCTTCTGGGACCTTCCTGCAGGTGAGGGCCTGGGTTTCTCCATCTTGACCCTCCTATGTTCATGGAGCCTGACCAGCCACTGAGAACCAAGCCTACTCACAGGTGTTTGAGAGCCACCTATGGGTGGTGGTGATAGCCTGGAAAGTTCTTAGGAGAGTCCAGCTGGGTTAGGCTTCACGGAGACAGACAAGAGAACACCCCTTCCTAAGACACAAATCCTCAGCAAGTGAGGGGGGAGGGGGTCAGGGGAGGGGCCACCTGCTTGTCCCTATACTGGCTTTTAGGTGTGACCTTAGAGGTGTGGGAAGAATGGAGTCTTAACTGCCAATTCCTGGCGAGGGGAGTGCTGGTGATCACTTTAGCCTCTCTGAGCCTGGGTTTCTTTCTACCTCTGAGAAAAGAATGTTAAAAATGCTTTCTCCAATGGACCAACTCGAGACTACAAGGCTTAGAATGGTGACCAGAACACGCAGTGTACTTGTTAGGTCCAGGGCTTGCCCAGATGCTCAGTTATGACTTACTCAGACTCCTACTTGGGAAAAGGCTCAACTCAGGAGTAATTCTTGGAGGAGGAGCAGCAGGGGACAAAGGAAGGGGGAGGAGGAGACTTCTGTCCTCCGCAGGAGCTGCAGGCAGCAGATGAGGTACAGTGTAGGTGGCCGGGCAGCCAGATCCCTAAATAGCAACTAATGACTGTGATTGGAATTAATAATGAAACCACATCTGCTAGCTGACTTGGAGCCCCCTTAATTTACCACCTGCCGATTATATTCACTGTCCTACCCACAAGTCTGTGAGCTGTAAAATGCCAGGATGCCATGCATTGTGTCTTGCTGGGTTTCTTCACCAAGAGGCCACAGTCCTCAAATGATCAATCTCAAACTCCATCACTTACAGGGGTCACCCCAAAACTGCTCAGACATTCTGGTCCTGGTAAGCCACAGAGAGAGAGAGAGAGAGAGAGAGAGAGAGAGAGAGAGAGAGAGGTTAAGCAGTCTTCAGAGGGCAAGCAAGGGTAGAAACATATACCCCAAGAGTTCTTGCCTCCAGGCTATAAGCAAGGTCTAGACAAGCCCTGCTGGCTGAGAAAGGGATTCCCCCTGGAAATGAATAGCATTGCCAATACTGCTGTTTAAGGGCAGGATGTGAAGCCCTAACCAGGCCCATGCCATACAAGACTGGTCTCTATAGCAACCATGAGTGCCTGTGAGATTCACAAGGCTTGCTCCAGGCACAGCCAAAATTCTGAAATCCCTTACAATGTGCAGCGGTGGAAAGCAAGCTTTGTTCAGGCTTGCAAAGGCTCGGGGAGGCAGGAAAAATAATGTGGCTAGGATCTCAGCTTGCCATGGGGCAAATGTCATTGATACCTGGCTCCCAAATCTGGTGTACAGAACTGATGCATGTCCCAAGGGTGAGCTGTATCTCTCTCTCTCTCACTTGCTCTTGCTCTCGCATACATACACACGTGTACACATACACACTTTGCAAGGGCAGATGGAAAAATTACACACACACACAGTCTCATGACATTGTTCAAAACAGTCTATGGTTATCTTGCCCCCATTAAGAGAAGCTCTAACTAACTCTATCACCAAACACTTAGGGAAGAGAAATGATTATCGTAGCCCTTTGAGATTTCTTCATAGGATTCAGCATCACTCAGCCTCCAGAGAAAGGGAATAAGGCAGAGACTCGAAGCCCAGCCTCCACCCAGGTACAAGCTGGCAGTTAGCAGCCAGCCATCTGGCTTGGTGAGTGCTGATCTGGAGTAACAGGAAATTCAATCATACCAAGAACCTGCTTACTGTCCACAGATGTCACCAGGGACATCAGTCAAGGCTCAGGGAGGCCAGCCTGTGGGGTCACTCTATCTCGCCTCCTTCGTCACAGCCCAAAATGCCATGATGACACCCAAGCCAGGGCTTCTGAGGTCACACAGAGGAAACCCAGATGCAATGATGGGAACTCAAGGTGTGTGTGGCTCATGTCTGCCAAGAGACATGGGCTGTAGAGCAAGAGGAATAGTGGAGGTGAGAACGAATGGGGTCAGGCATGACAGGCGGAAAAACACTAAGTGGGGCTGATGTCAAGACAGAGTGCCTGGCCACCTGCCTATTCACAGGGGTCAAAGCCTCTGTTTCTGTGTCCTTAGAACTCCTAATGTCCTGAGCACCTGAAAGAGACACTTGGCTCCCACAGGGGCCAAACAACCGCTTCCTGTGAAGACTCTACATCCTGGAGCTTTCTGAGGACTCAGAAGAGATGTACCTTTCAGGTAGGCCAGCCCTTCATCACTTGAGGGGCGGTATGATGCCCAGCAAAGAGAGGGACCCAGATGTCAGTCAGAGGGTCAAGTGGCCCCTCTAAATTTAGAATCAGAGATATTCAAGCCCTGTCCCTGAACCTACCTTTGAAGACAAATGATTGTTGAACCTAAGAGGCTCTTAAAGCACTGACATCAGCCTGGGAAGTCACCCCAAACCTTTTGTTTAAACAAATTTTTTTTAATTTTTTTTTTATTTTATATGAATGAGTATATTGCCTGCATGTGTGAAATGCAGTCATGTTATGCAATGCCCATGACGGTCAGAAGAGGGTATCAGATCCCCTGAAACTGGAGTAAAGCGGTTATTAGCCACCATGTGTGTGCTGGGAATTGAACCCAGGTCTCTGCAAGAGTATCCAGTGCTCTTAACCGTTGAGCCTTCATCAAGTCTTGAAAATTCAGACTCCAAGAGGAAGAGTTCAATGATATCCCCCATTGCCCAAGGCAAGCTGACCAAAAGACAGCACACGGAAACCACTCTAGGTTACTTGGAAGGCATATCCCAGGTTGACTGCACTTCTTGGAGGGTTGAACACAACAGACTTCAGAGGATAGCTGGAAGGCCAACCACTGAACGTCACAAAGGAAGCGGTCCTGGCTGTCTCCATTGGGACAGCCTCCCTGTCCAGTCCACTCCGGGATGCCTTACAGGCTGGCTTTCACTTCTCTGCACCCTTGCTCAAATTGCCCTGCTTATAGGCACGTTTCCCTGTGTTCCTGCCTCTCTGCCTCTTGAGTCCTAACTGCCCTTCAGGGCTCAGATGAACCACAGGAGCAAGCTTGGACAAGGACAGGAGCTGGCTTTACTCCCCTGCAAGGAAGGATTTATGGCCCAGCTTCAAGGAGTAGGTCAGCAGACAGCCCTTGGCAGTCACTTCGTTCAAGGTCAGGATTAGCTGCAGAGAATGGTTTCATTCAAGGTCATCTTCCTGGGACAGCTGTACCTGGTGACTAACTGGCTGAGGAGGCGTTATCCAAAAGCCATCAAGTCTACTGGGAAAACTCACCCCTGAGTTGCCTGTCAGGTTGGCTAGAACTTTGTAGGTCCTATGTGGAGCCTGGATTTGTCCCTCTGGTCACTAGTGCCTCTGCCATTCATCTGCATCTCAGGTGTTGATCTTTTGACTCCACACTCAGCAAATGTGTCTGGCGAACTCAGTCTGTACCGTGACTACTCAATTGTTTTGCCCACTGATTATGCGTAATTGGCCTTTGATGAGCACATGGAGTAAGTGGATGCCCCCCTTGTTGATGGACACAAAGTGACAAGAGGACAGGGACATGGAAATACCATCATTAACACTTAACTCTATGACTCCCCAGGAACCTCAAAGCATGCTGTTTCCTGAAGGCCACACAGGAAGACATGTCCTCTGATTCTAATCAGAGAATAGTGGCCTAGTACTTTATTCCCTAGAAGGTTAGCTGGGGTGACATCTTTTCATCAGTCCACAGCACTGTCCCCAAAGAGCATTAACCAGGATGGTACAACAGCACTATAAATGCTAAAAAAGGTTATGATTAGAGCTTCTGCTAAATCACCCAAAGACATTTGCAGAGCCCAGTATACTATACACAGTAGGGTATGCCACCAACCTGCCAGAAGCTTTGTGCAGGTCGGTGTTCCAAGGAGACATGGCAAGAATTCATATAACGTGTGACTTCTCTTGCCTGAGTCTTTTTATCCGGAGCCCAAAGTTCTTAGGAATAGTGATACAGGATGTATCTGTTCTCAGAGGGGTAACTAGAAGCTAGCTACCCAAAAGGTAGGCCAATCACACTAGATCACAAGCCAAAGCTTGTAGACTTTGGCTAATCATGCCGCTAGAAGGAACACTATCTTCTATGAGCTCATACCAGGGTGGTTCAGATCTTTTCTTTTTTAATGTGTATATGTGTTTTGCCTTCATGTATGTAAGTATACCATATACATGCAATACCCATGGAGGTCACAAGAAGGCATCAGGTCCCATGCTGTGGGGGATTGTTAGCTGCCATGTGGGTGCTAGGAATGGAACCTTGGTCCTCTGCAAGAGCAGCAAGTACTCTTAACCACTGATCCATCACTCCAGTCCCTGGTTCAGATCTTAAAGCAACTGTGCACAGGACAGGCATTTATGAGAAAGAGAATTGTTTCCTAGCATTTCAACCAGAATCTACTGACTACACATGACAGAACAGGCAGTCAGTTGGTTGACAGTACTAACAAAAATAGTGCCTTGTATAGGGGTCAGTCCCTCTGTCCACACACGCTTTATCCTAAGGTAACCCCGCAAGGCAAGTGCGGGTGCATCCACAGTCCAGAAGAGGAGACTGCAGCTGGTCAGCAGGAATACAAAACAAATCAGTAGTGGCATCTGAACCTGAATTCCAATCTCTCTGCTTCTTGGCTTGGCTCTAACCTGGAATACTCCAAAGGAGAGGGAAGGCATTGCCTTTCTCTAGTATATTTTTTGTATTACTCAAATGTTCTACAAATGTTCTATAATAGCAAGAGCAGGTCTTCCTACACAATCTTATAAAGCTTCAAAATAGATGAAAGAATTTAGGGGGTAAGAGAAATGGTCTTATTCTATAGAAAAAATTGTATCACAGCTTGGCAATATCCACCCACAACCATAAAGTTCTATCCTTTGCCGTGAGACACACATTTCTGGAAATCTATCCTGAAACGTATAAACAGGGATGGGCAAAGTTGTGTGTGTGTGTGTGTGTGTGTGTGTGTGTGTGTGTGTGTATGTATGTATGTATGTATGTGTACACAAGGTATCATAATCCTGCCTGAAATGTTTCTTTAAACAACAAACTGGATATAACTGCAATGTCTATCCAGCAACAGAGAGTGAAGATGGGACATCCTCATGATTGACAGCGGGGGGATGGGGAGGGATGCTGATAGCATTAAAATATGTTTTTAAATAGTATTAATGGTGTTTGTGATGATTAGGTTCTAGGTTTAGAAGTAACAAGTAAGGGCTAGGGAGATGATGGTGCAGTGGTAAGGACACTTACATGAGGATCTCAGTTCAAATCCCTAACTCCTTAATGCCCACATAAAAAGATAGGAATGGTGGTATGTGCCTGTAATTTCAGTGTTGAGGAACAGATCCTAGGAGCTCACCGGGCAGTCAGTCTAACTGAAACAGTGAGCATACGGTTCAGTGGGAGACCACGTCTTAAGGAATAAGGTAGAGGGGATAAAGGAAGATACCCTATGTCCTTCTCTGGCATATGCATATCCACAAGCATATGAGCACACATACACACACATATGTGATGGTCTGAACAAGCATATGAGCGCACATACACACACATACATGATGGTCTGAACAAGCATATGAGCACACATACACACACATACATGATGGTCTGAATAGCATATGAGCACACATACACACATATACGTGATGGTCTGAACAAGTGTCTCCCATAGGCTCCAAGTGTTTGGACACTTGGTCATCAAGTTATATGCCGTTTTGGGAGGTTCAAAGACCTTTAGGAAATATGGCCATGCTGGAGGAAGCATGTCACTGGGGGTCAGCCTTGCCCGATTTCCTGTCTTCTTCTCTGCTTCCTGTGCCTGCTTGAAGATGTGACCTCTTGGCTTTCTGCTCCAGTTACCTCTGCCATCATGCTTCCCCACCATCGTGGACTCTGACCCTCTGAACCATAAGCCAAATAAACTCTTCCTTCTCTAAGTTGCCTTGGACATGGTGTTTTATCACAGCAAGAAAAAAAAGTAACTAATACACATATATAATTTTTAAAGTAGCAAGCAGATGAATACATAGCTGTTTTTTTAAACCTGGTATACACGAGGCCTTGCATAAGAGCCCCATTACTAGAAAAAAAGTGACAAATAGGCCGAGTATTGGTACATATATGTGCTGGCATGCACACTCATGCAACTCCTTTCCTGGAGGAAAATAAATAACACAAAGAGCATGAAAAGAACCGGTTCATCTGCAGACAGGCTTCAGGAATGAGGATGAGGAGGGAGAATAGAAAATTTCCACTTTTCACTTGATACCTTCATTATTTGACTATTCATCACATATGCTACTTTTTGGGTTTTCTAAAAAAATAATAAATTTAAAAAATTTTACATAATATGATCCATTGACGTTTTCAGAAGAACTTTTTGTTATATAATAAAACATACTCTATTGTGATCGGTGACTGTGGAATGACAGATGGCATTGTTTTTTATATATACATTTTTTCCATAAACACATAATTGTGTCATCATTAAGAGGCTTGCTTAACATAACATGTTAGTAAAAGAATGATTTATCTCTGATAAGCATCTTGGAGAATCTGCTTTTAGTTTTCCGGGACGCATCTTGCCTCAGACTCACCAAGATTTACACTGTTGTGAGTCCAGGGACACAGGGCTGCATTCAATCCACTATAAAGAGCCAGCCAAAGAGCCTACCCAGACTGACTTAGATGGAAATCCAGCTCAAGTCACACCCCTTTAACCCTAGACTTGTGAAATAAAAAAGAAACACGGCTTAGAGGCACCCCAACATTAAAGTGGAGAACAATTAATTCTCCTCTACTACTCTGGGCGATAAACTGGCTGGACACTGGGTAGATAACAAGAGGAACTTCATGCCCCTGCAGGTCATCTGTTCACCAAGCAGAGGTTGCATTTGCTATGAACAATATACTGTAGGGGTCAAAGAAATGACTCAGGCCTGAGCTCTGTCTCCTAGAAGGGAGCAGTCCAGGTAAGAGGTCAGAAGGCAGAAAGTTAACTCAAACTTCAGGCAACAAGAAACCAGAGTCTTAGCCCTAGAGTCATGGAGAATGGGCAATTATGGTTTAGAGGACAGAAGTGCTCTTCCAGCCAAAGGCATAAGAACGAGTTTGAAAGGGGCTTACCCAGGAACTGGGTTAGAAGTTGAGATGTATTCAAATATAGGCTGGGTGCCAGGTATAGGCAGCCAACACCCCACACGGATCTCATGTTGCAAGTATAAGCCCTCCCTCTCAGTGGACAAGGCCTCCAGTGACAGCCCTATCACAGCAGCCATATTCCAGGGACCCATACACTTGTATATAGTTTAATTGCAAACCCACGAGAAACAAGTTTATGTATCAATTATAGACAGCAATTAAATGTATACATCTCTTACCTGAAACTAAGTCTAACAAGTATTATCTTACAGAACTCCTGGCTCTGATTAAACTCCTTCTCTATGTCTCCTTTCCCTACCCTGGCTCCCCATCTGTGCTAATCACAGTAAAATAAAAGCAAGAAGTCTATATTTGCTCAATAGACTTTGCTGCCTTCCATAGGAGCTGGCATTTCAGGAAAGCAAATGGCTTTTAAACAACATTCCACAAGACCTTCCCTTTCTCCCACCTGCATCTGGCCACTGGAAGGAAGGTGTCACCAGATTCTAGTCTTCGTCCTGCTCCACACCCATGCAGTTCAGGTCTCTTGTGAATTACAGTAGACTGTGCATGATTCATGGTCATACCCAGACTATGCAAGGGACCCCACACTGGATGACCATACAGAGGGAGTTATACTTGAGGGAGATAGTTAGGCAGGGGCTAGGAGACAAAGCCATCACTAGCATCCTGCCACGGAACCTTACTTATAGGGGCTCAGGGGTTAACTTTTTCAAAAGTCGATTAGAAAATAAACTAAGTGGGTTCATTTAATTGAGCATGAAAGACATATTGGATCGTGATGAGGAGGCGAGGTGACAATCTATTTATAATCAACAAGGTTGTATCCAGCAACTGGGATAATTATACACCAGAAATGCACAGAGGAAAGTTCCTTTGGAAATGGAACTTGGGGCCATTAAGGGAAATCTTGTCAAGGACGCTTGTGTTTGACCTTGAGTCTAAGGCTATTGCCTTTTGACTTCCATTGAGCAGAGTTGTAAACTGAGGACAAATTAATCCCCACGTTCCCTTCTAAAAGTGAAACTCCTTTTAGAGGAGTGTTCAGCCTCTTTCTGCTCCTGATCGTGTTGCCTGATCCTGCTTCTCATTCAGAATGGAGAAACATTCTCTCCTCCCACCCCCATGTTCACATTTATGTGTGTGCATATAAGCGTACATGTAGAAGCCATGTGTTCTTCAGACACCATTCACCTTGCTATTCTTGCTGAGCAGGCTAAGCTGGCTGAACACTGAGCCCCAGGGATCTGCCTGTCTCAGCCTC
This sequence comes from Eospalax fontanierii, assembly GCA_035773235.1. NCBI lineage: Eukaryota > Metazoa > Chordata > Mammalia > Rodentia > Spalacidae > Eospalax > Eospalax fontanierii. The sequence goes on from CM069540.1 coordinate 18,759,551, forward strand.
CCAGTGCTGGGCTTACAAATGTGTGACAACACACCTAGTTCTAAGGATTGAATTCAGGTCCCTGTGCTTGCATGGCAAGCTCTTTACTATTGCTACCCTAACATCCTCATCTGGTACCTGATCCCTTCATTCTGCTGCCTTGATTCATGTTTAAGTTCTAGCTCTCAGATTTCCCCTAGTGAAGATGCTATGTCAGACACTGGAGCATCCTGTCAGAGTGGGAGATTCAGACCTTAGATGTGGTGGGGACCATCAAACACTGTAGTGTTGTCCATGATTCCATATGGAGAATAGGAACAATGGTACATATGTGATAGAGCTGTTGTAAGGACAAAACCAGGCACAGAGAAAAGGTTGGTCCATAGAAACAGCTTCTTATTTTATACTCACTTTAACACTTTAAGGGAAACCATTCTGACAGAAGCCCTATAAGTTTACTTAGGTCCCATAGTAATCAGTAATCCTGACTTGTCCTGTGTGCACACAGCTCAGACTAACCCCTGTAACCAGCACTTGCATTGCTAAGAGTTTCCAAGCACTAAGACTAGAAATCCAATCATATAGCATTTCAAAGATAAACCCAAGATCATCACAATAGATATTCCAGAGCCCAGGTTCTCAGACCGACTAGGACAAGTTCAGGCACAAGAAGTTCCAGCATACCAGAAGTCAAAAAGTATTAACCTACAATACAAAGACTTTAAAGGAAGCATCAGGGGCCAGACACACTTTCCTACCTAACAGTGATAAATACAAGACCAAACATTTGGAACAAGTCTTCAGACCATAGGCAGGGCAGAGCAGTGATTTCTAACTGGTTGTCCCAGCTTCCTACCTGGAGATGTCCAGGCCACAGGACAAAGACAGGACCCTGGCTTCCTTGCCACTGAATTGAAAAAAAAGGATAAATTACAAAGGGGTCAAGGAGACTAATTCACAGGGCAGAGTACCAGAACGGAAAACAGCCGAGGTAATATGCTAGAGGGTGGCAGCAGGACCAGAACTGTTCACTGGTCATCAGCACAGGTATGTGTGACAACTACCAAAGACACAGTAAAGAAAAGACACCAAGGAATAACCAGAGAGCAGTCCCCAGAGCTCACACTGAGCTGGGCTGGGAATAGTCTATGTTTCCTCACCAGAATAGAAACTTCCAAATTCCCAGGGTACCAGGTAGAGTCCTCAGAATGGCATTTCCTCTGTAGTCTCAAAAAAAGAGCCCTAGGTCAAGGGAGCTCTGATATCACCTCTTACAACTTAAAGGCAAGACTCCAGAGGAACAAACTGTTTCTGCTTTTGCAGAAAAAAGAAAGCTCAAGAATAATTATAGGTATACTAAACTATCCATCACCCAAACAGGGAAAATTCACAATGTCTGGCAGTTAGCCAAAAATTACTAAGCACTCAAAAAAGGAGAAAATTCAACATACAATGGGAAAATAATCAAAGACTTCCAATCAAGAAGCTCAAGCAGAAAGGTTGCTATGAGGCAGGGCCAGCCTAAGATACAGCATGAGACCCTGCCTCTAATAAATGAATAATTAAATAAACAAATAAACACCCCCCCCCAACTCTGCAGTGTATTTCAAGACCCTGCTATATACAGAGCTCACCTGGTCCTAAGAATGTCCTTTAAAGCATGTCTCCATTCTCTCTACTCTCTTTTCATTCTAGACAGTCATTTTAGTTGCTAACAATGTCATCTGTCCCCACAAAGTGATGACATTTATCTCATTCATGCTCCAACTCCATAACTACAATTTTACAAAGGTCTCTGCTTATCCTCAGTTTCAGTTGTCAGAGTTTCAAGCATCCAGGGCCTCTTTTAATCTATACTTGGTTAGATGACTCCAGTCCTCATAAGATTCTGTCAGTCAAAATCAGAGTTTATTGGTGACCACAGCATATGAATATGATCTTTTTGATGCTTTTACCTTGTTCTTTTATCAGCTGGAGATTAGTGACTTAATTCTTTTGTTTTTTATTGAATCGTTGTATATTTCATACAGAACATCTCGATCAATCTTAATACTTCTTTCCCCACCAGGACTCCCCACAAAGTCCCTCAACTGAAATCATATATTCTGCCATCTTTGTTAAGGCCTATTGTGTCAAGTCAGTGTTTCCAGATGTTTCTCAGTGCAAGTTCATCCACTGAGGTTTACTCAGTCTATCCAGAATTCCTTGCTTTAAGATTAGCTCTTCCTCACCCAACAGTAATCAGCTGCCAGTCTTTCTTCAGCAAAGATTGGGATCTGCTGCATTAGTAGAGTATACTCAAAATGCCATGGTTGGAGCCCTCTATCATTCTTGGGGCATATTCCCACTTAAGGTTTTAGTAAGCCTAGAGCAATCTAGAGAATGCAAGACCCCCATACACAGGCCCAAGCTTTCTAGGGTTGTGTTTCTCAATACTCTATGTGGACAGAATCAAGTATAGTCTGTCTTCCCTATTGATCTCCCTGTAGAGCAGGCACCCAAGATAGCTGAGCAAGCTGAAGGAGAGGTGACCCCCGTAAGCACTCTGCAACAGTCTGCCTGTACTCCCTCCCTGTCATTGTCATGGGGACATTCGTCCTTTGTAGTTATAATGTGCTAGAATGACACACCAACCTTGGCTTTCCTTGGCTTATCATGCATTCTTTGGTTTAGACAAAGAAATGTTTCTCGAATACCTGTTAGAGCCAGGCAGCACTTGTGAACCCTGTTTACCTTCAGAATCCCACACCAACTTCAAGAGGAAGGTGTCCTTAGGCCCATTTCAAAGGCAAGAAGCTGAAGTCTCCATGAGGGACTAAGAGTTCCAGGTCACACAGCTAATGAAAAGTGGAGATTTCTAGAACTAGGATTCTCAGACCAGCTCTCACTCACTGTGGTCAGAGCACTAAACTGGCCACAGAATGAAGTGGAAATGTCCCCAGTCCTCCCTGCCAGTCCTCTCGGTGTCCTCAGGATTCCCCCACTCAGGGAGTTTCTTTGTAATCAAAGAAACTCATTCAGTGAGTCCCTATAAAATCCAGGCGTGCTTTGCCTGGATCCGCACCTTTCCTGCAAAAGTGCTAGACCTATTGGTGGGATCCAATGGTGGGTTCAGACAGGGTGCAAGCCACCACACTGGTGCCTCTCCTGTCCCCATGAGCCACTTTCAAGGACATTTCCATGAAGCCTGATTGTGCGGAAGGCTGGTCCCCTATGAAAGGGCAAGCAGGGAAGTGATTGCCCCTAGGCCAGAGCAGAGGCAGCAGAATGTGTCCCTCCCCCATCACTGTGGCATTGGGTAGAAACTGGGTCAGAGACTGCCTGCCCATTCATTTAATCCAAGCTCCCCCTCTCCATTCAGCTTTTAGTCTTCAGAGCTTTCAGTCCAAGGAGGCACTATTTCCTCTGCAAAATAAACAAAATAAATTAAGCCCGTGCTCTTTGATCTTGGGGCTTTTATGTGGCTGATGGACTGAACAGAAGCAATCTGCTGTCCTCCCAAGCATCTCAGAAACACTGCAAAAAGTCTGACAGCACTCCAGGAGGCAGAAAGCCAGCTTCCAACCACCTGCCTGGTACCCTGGTTGAATGGAGAATGGCTTAGGATGGCGGGGTGATCATTCACTACTCAAGAGCCCGCATGAAGCAAGACAAGTCTAATTCAGGGTTCTCCTTCGGTCACATAAGTCTGTTTGCTCTCCTCCTCACTCCAGGACCTTTGCACAGGGCTACTGTTCCCATATGACAGGCTTTTCTCTCAGGACCCTGGAAAGAATGCAGTCTCCTCCTCATTCCTCACATCTCCCAGGGCTCTCTAAAACCTTCCCTTTCAAAATCAGCCAGCATCCCCCACTCTCATTGCTCTAGCCCACCACTCTGCTCTGCTATCTTCTTGGGTTTTAGAAACAGACTCATCCTATAGACATGCATGTACATCTATACAGAAAGGCAAAGTGTGCAATATTCAAGCTGGACATATGGTTCATCAGTTAAGAGCACTTGCTGCCTTTCTGGAGGATCCACATTCAGTTCCTAACATCCACATCAGGCAGCTCACAACTACCTGTAACTCCAGCTCCAGGGGCTCTCACCTTCTTCAGGCCTCCATGCACACTCATACATGCATGGCATAAACACACACAAACACACATATATGTAAATTTTTAAACATCTTTTAAGTTTGCAATATTATCCAGAGGATTACAGACTTCCTGGACCTCATCCACAGGCCATAAACCAGAACATCTCACGCAATGGCTCTCTTAGGCTGTCCTGATCTCTCCTCTGTGGACTACACTTCCCAGATTCCTTTGCTGTCTGCCTTCTCCACACTTCTGGGCAATAAGAAACGCATGCAGAAACCTCTAGGGTGGAAGGAGAGGAGAAACCAGATATGTCTCCTTATCTATCTCGGGTAATAGCTCCATGGGGCCCCCTCTAAGTATCTTATTCTCCCAAGAAGCTCTATATTACCCAGTTGCCTTTTAGAGTTCCAGTATGGACCAGATGCCACAGGGTCCCCAGCTCTAGTCATCAGCTGTTCCATTTTCCTCTGGCCCAAGGGCTGCTGGCAGCCTCCTGTTATTGCTATTCTTGAGGTCATCTATCCATTTCCTGCTTGGCTCTTGATTCTTCCTGTCAGCTTTATCACAAGCTCCCCATATGAACTCTACCTGGACTTTGCAGCCTGAGTTCCGGTTTCCTGGGTCATCCCTGATGGCTAGTCTCCATCCAGCCTAAGCATTCTGGGAAAAGACTGTCTGAACTGTAGAAAGAAGGAGCGGAGAAGAGGGCTCAGGCAGTAAACTGCTTACTCTGCAAGCATGAGGACCTGAGTTCAGATCCCCAACACACAAGTAAAAAGCCGGACATGGTAGCTAGCGCCTGTAATCCAAGCATAGGGGAGACAGAGACAGGGCAGGGCATCCCCGAGGCTTGCTGGCCAGCCAGTCTGGAAGAACCAACAAACTCTAGATTCAGCAAGAGACACTGTCTCAAAAATCAAGGTGGAAAGTGGTTCAGAAAGACACTGATGTTGACTTCAGGCTTCTGTGCACCCGTACATATATATGCACACACATAGATATATAATAGGTAGATAGACATAGATAAACACTTAGGATGGTCAGGAAGATAGGCTGGCCTTTGAGTCATACATCCCTTTGATGGTTAATATTGGCTATAAGCTAGAATGGACTAAGAGATGCCTAGGTGATCAGTAAAGAGCATCTCTGGGTGTGGTTATGAGGACACCTTCAGAGACTATTACATTCTTAGTGCTCTGATGTAATGGATACACTCATAATATGAAGTCATATTGGGACATGGTAAAAGGCAGGACCTAGTTATAGGAAGTAGGTCACTGGGAACTGTCCTGAGGGACAGTCTCTTGCCCCGGCCTCTTCCTAGCCTGTGCTCCTTTTTCTCTGCTTCCCAGCCACGGTGATATGATGTGAGCCACTCTGTCCACCACTCCCTCCATGCCACAATGCTTCTGGAGCCCTGAGCATAAATAAGTCTTCCCTCCTTTAAATCGCTTTTCTCTGGCATTTGTTCATAAAATGTAAAAACCTAACATATCCTACCCCATCCTGGTGATTCCATTCCAGAAGAAATGCTGAGTTTAAAAGGCTTCACAATCACCGTCTCAATGAACTGTCAGTTGACTTTGTGGACAAGACATAAACGTGAGGCCCAGAGCAGTCACCCACCAAATCTTCTCACTCATATCAAATGGCAACCCCAGGTGAATTTCCTCTAGTTCCTATTGGACAGCTCATGCTTGCTGCCAGGCCCTTGCTTCCTGCCAAATAAAACCTTGATTATGCAGATAGGAAATTCTTTTCCAATGGTCTAGAGTGGCAGGAAAGGCAGGTCTTGTGGGATCAAAGACTCACACTGGATTCTATGGTTGGGTGAAGGCATCATGTGCTCAGGGAGGGTACAGCTGAGGGACTACACTCCTGGGTTCTCCCCATAGGCCTCATCATGTTCTGACTTTTCATAAATAGTCCCACCTATGCACACTGTTCTTCCCCGCCCCTCCATCATTCTTTAGGGCTGACAGGGCAAGCATGGGCTAGGGTACAGGCAGGAGAACCCTGCCTGAGGCCTGGGACACCAGAGATTCAGCAGATTGCAAAGTCACAGTCACACAGAGGCAGAACTGAGATCAGAACTCAGGCTGTGTACAGAGGAACTTCAACTACCCACCTAGCTTACACATTGCACACAGGCAAACACAACCTCAACCCTGGGCTAGGCTGGGTTCCTCCAAATGTAGACAAGACAGGAAAATCAATACAAACTGAATTCTATGAAAGCATTGACATTCAACTACATTTAGAATTTGGAAATGGAAGTTTCATACGGTGTGAATGAATGGTTTATTTGGATGGCATTCTTAGGGAAGAGCTATCGCAGAGCAGGAAATAGGAATGGAAGAGGCAGGAGTCCATGCAAGGTTTGTCAGTGGTAAGAACATTGCTTCACCTGAGGCTCCATCACACTAAGCACCTATGGGAGATAAGACAGAACCAAGCACCAGCTACGCCTGGCTATCAACATTTAAATTACTTTTTAAAAATGCAGTCTTAGGACTGGTGACCCTCAGAGGGTAAAGATGTCTGCCACCAAGACTGACAACCAAGTTTGATTCATAAACCCCACATGGTAGAATGAGAAAATTGATTCTTCCAAGCTGTCCTCTGACCTCTATAGGCGTGATATGTGTGTGTGTGTGTGTGTGTGTGTGTGTGTGTGTGTGAGTGTGTGTTCCAGTTCAGTCTCAAGACAGAAGACAAACAACAAATTTAGTTCCTAAGTCACCCTAGTCACATTCCACATGTGACTGGTGGCTGCCATCCTGGGCGCCCCAACTGCAGGACATCTCCCCATTCACATTCATTCTGCAGGCAGAGCCGCATCCTCGGGTAAAGGAGGGTGAAAAGGAAGGATAGCTGATATATTTACACTCCCACAGAGATCCTCCACCAGCAGTGGCTGCTACTGGCGATGCTCACTGGTTCCCAGTGGTGGGAAGGGGGACACCAACATCAGGAGCCACCGAGGGGGCAAAACCAGAGAGTGCTGAGGAGCCATGGACAGGATACTCATTGCCTCTGCTTCTTACGTTCATGTCCCTGATGTAGTACCTTTTTCCACAGCTTCCTGCAAGAGGAAATGTGGACCCAGAATTCTCTAAGCGGCCAAGAAGCCATTCTCTCTGACACAACACACATGAAGATAGAACCAGAGCTTCTCAGTTTTTTTCTCTGGTATTTAGTAAGAGTGATTGAAAGCTAACCAATACAGACATGGGTTTTTCAATAAAACTTCCTAAAATCAGACCACATTTGCTGTGTGGACCAATGTTTGCTAACCCCTTGGAACTACTCCCTGCTCTCAAGTGAGTACTTCGTGAATTTTTGGTGTAAGAATAAAGCATTCTGTACTGTCCTACATCTTAGGTCCTGCCTCCAGTATTTCCTCTGTCTCCTGCTTATGATCAGCAGGCTTCTCTGACACAGAACACGGCCTGTATAACTATAAACAATGACCAATAAGCTCAATTTGGGATTCTATGGCAAAGCCTTCGGGAGCAATGCTAGTCTAGTGGCATTTCCATGTTTTCTAGAAGAACTGTCTAGATCTTCAGTGACACAGTGGAACTGAGCGTCCCCATCAGGCAGGCTGGTCCCCGAATAGCCATGTTACTGCTAAAACAGGCCTTTGAGATGCCACTGCCCTCATCATAAGCCTGGAAAGGCCAGGAAGGCCCTATCGGGATCAGTTCTCAAACTTGCCTTCCTCCTCCAGACTTAGCACAGGATGGTGGCCATAAGGCCTCCACAGACTCTGCTCGAGCCTAGATGCCTGAGTTCACATCCTTGATCTTTCATTCTGTGTGGTTTCGGGTCCATTATCTAATATCCCTGAGCCCAAGCTTCTTCATCTGTAAAGTGGACACAAAAGCAACATCTCCCCAATAAAGCTGTTGTCAGTATTCTGTGAGTCCACACTCAGAAAGTTCTTAGAGCAGGGATGACAAGCCTTTTCTAAAATGGGCAGAACTGTTAACTATTTCAGACACTACAGGCCAGTTGATCTCAGTCATATATAATGTATCAGTTTCACTCTGGAATTCTCAAAGTAGCCATAGGTAATAGGTTTTTAAACAAAGGCATCACAGGGGCTGGAGAGAAGGCTCAGCGGTTAAGCGCACTGGCTGCTCTTGCAGAGGACTTGGGTTCAGTTCCCAGCACCCACATAGCAATTAACAACCCTTGTTAACTCCAGTTCCAAGGAATCTAATGCCTTCTTTGGGCCTCCATGAACATTGTATACACATAGTGCACTTACATACATGCAGGCAATTCACTTATACACATGGAAACAAAAATAAATTAAAAATTTTAAACCCAAGCATTGTTAGGGTTTCCAACAGGCACATGTACTGAAGGCTTGGGCCTCAGCTGTGGTGCTATTTTGGGAGGTCAGAGAAAGTGTTTAAGAAGCTTAGACGAACGGGGTTGCTGGAGGCATGGTTCTGTAGGATATATCTTAGCCCTAGCCTCTTCCTGTGATTCTTTCTCTAGCATGATGTCACAGTCCAGAAACACAGATCCAGCTAACCTAGCTGAAACTTCTGAAGCCATGAGTCAAAATAACTTTCTTCCTTTAAGTTGTTTTCTCGGATATTTGGTCAAAGGGATGAAAAGTTAACCAATACAGGCATGGAGGTTTCAATAAAACTTTATTTATAAAATGAGGCAGTGGGCCACATTTGTTCTGTGAGCCAATCATTTGCTAATCCCTTAGAATGATGTCCTGCTCTCCAGAGCGTGCTTCATGAATGTTTGCTAAAGGAATATGGTCTGCTGTGCTCCTTAGCTTCTGCCTCAGTTATTTCCAGTCTCCTGCTCTGGTTAGCCATCAAGGCTTCTTAGACCCCATTCTCAGTCATACCCCAGAACACTGTGTTTGCTGTACCATACATTGTCCTGCAATGGTATTTGTGGAGTGATTTCTTCCATTATAGAATAAGATTATTCCTGTGAGGGGAGGCAATGATGTGGTATTTTCACAGGAAAGGTAGGGGAGCCAGACCCCAAGAAGTCAGGTAAGCTTCTCAAGGTCATGCAGTCAAGGCAGAATCAGGCTCTATCCAGCTGTCCTGATTCTCAACACAGTACAGCTTTAAGTTTAATAGAGCTTCCGTATTGGAAAGGCAAGGGCACATATTAGGTAGCAAGGGGAGAACCTGCCCACCATTTGTTCATTCCCAAGTCTATCCTACCATTAGCTAGAGAAGAACTAGCTGCCCCACTGACCTCCTACCTCAGTTCCTCTGCATGAGAGCCCTGACAGGGCTTATCCTCTACACTGTACAGATCTGAGTCACTTCTGAGTCTGTCGTGCATTTTGTGGACTCCCACATGTACTAAGTGACTCCATGTACATGCTCTTCTCTCTTCCTCTGTGAGTCCTGCTTGAATCTTCTATGCAGAGAAGACACTCAGGATAGACTCACACAGAAACATTCTACATGGAACATGTCCTCTTCTGCCCCCTAGCCAAGTGATTGAGGGTTTACCCCAGAGAACCTAGAGGCTAGGGCTGTCGCTCAGCATCTAGGGGACATTTCAGGGTCTCAGCCCAAAGGACTTTGCTCACAGACTCTCACACGCATGTGCGCATACACACACTCATAAACATACACAAACACAGCTGTACAACATACGTGCAGCTGTGAACACAGATATGTACAGAGTCACTCAGACTCACATGGGCATACAAACTCATAGACATACACACATAAGAACAAGTGCACACACATTTACATGAGCACAGACTCAGACATATGCAGATAAGACACATACACTGACACATAAATGCATACATGCACACACAGTACATAAACACATAGGTCCTTGAGATATAAAACACACTGACAGATTTAAACATATAAACAAATGTGCACTCATAGATACCTAAACACACATATATACACATGTAAACAATCCCATGGTCACATATACACCTCTATATGAGCGTTTAGTTTTTCCCTTACAGAGAGGCACAGTGTGCTTTTCTAGGAAGAAGTCTAAGGTCCCTGAGAAATGAACTGGGTCCTGTTCACTCCCTAGGTCTCTGTTCTACTCACAGCACTCTACCTGTTGCCATCAGTTCATCTGGTATTCAAATGTAATCCTCAAGACTGTCACCTCCCTAGTTGTAAGTTTACAGGGAGTGTGTGGCTAAGATGTCTGAGGTTCCAAGCAACTATTCTCTAGCTCCATCTAGAAAGGCCTTCTCCCGCACAACCTAGCTTGGGAGCTTTGGCCTCTTGGCAGAGTACAGCTCATTAACACCTCTGCCGGAAGTGGGAGAACTGTGATGAAACTCAAACCAAGTCATTTGGTCATTTGCCTGGAGCTGGAGTCAAAGGTCTCCTGGGCTCACAAAGGCATGGCAGAAACCACTGGCTAATATGGCCCTGGCTCTGTCCCAGCATGCTGGGTTTCTCCACAAATAAATAACAGAGTCCAGGACCTCACGTCTAAGAGTGACATGAGTCATGCTACCCATCAGGTTTCACCCAACCCACCATCTTGCCCAACCATGGAGAGTGGGCAAAGCAGATGTCGTCTCTTTATGTTGACCTCTCCAGACTCAACAAAATGATTCAAGACTTTGATAGAAAATTTGCTTAATAGCACTGTCATGCTTCACAGTCCAGACCCTGTCCCAGACCACCTCTGGGCCTCAGTTTTCTCCAAATGCACAAAATGGGGTAAATAACTGTTCCATCTTCAAAACCAAGGAGAAAACTCCATCTAAACTCTCTCCCTGGAGATGGGACCAGGAGAGACGCAACTTACAGAAGCCTGAGGAAGAACATTCTTTGGCATTGCCTCCCCAATGAGCAGAAAGGAGTCACTCTGCAAGTTAAGTAATTGATGGAGCAAGCTCTAAAAATACAAACTAGGTTAGCACTCGGAGTGGTTCACTGCTCCAAGAGAGTTAATTCAGGCACTCGAATCTCTGCGGAGCAGGAGCTGTGAGCCCAGAGCAGTCGGCTCCTGTGCCAAGGGGCTTCGCTGAAACCAGATGAGCTGTGCTTCTTAAAGACAGAGCATGATAAAAGCAGAGAAAACGGGATGCAAACGTGAGGGACAAAAGGGGGGACATCATGGGAAGGCAGGTGGGCCTGGGGAGGAGGACGCAAAGAAAAGGAGATGGGGGACCGAAGTCCTAACAAGGTAAAGCAAGTGTCATGCAAGTCAAAGGTCTGCTCCCTCTGCACCTCCACACTGGAAGTAAGTGCAACACCCCCAACCTTCAGGTTCTATGGAGTCTCTCTCTCTCTACTACGCTTGAGGTTAAGCTAGACCCTTGTCAGAAATACAAACTCTAGGACCCTAACCCACACCTCTTCAATCTACATTTTTACAAGAGTACAAGAGATTCTGGTATAGGTTAAGTTTGGAGAAACACAAGATGCGCAGTTCAAGCCCCAGTGTTCAATCCAGCTGTTGCCACCCAATGCTATGTGGTTTCAAGGAAACAACTAGACTTCTCTGGGTGCTTGACTGGGAGGTTGACTGAGCCTTGTTCCTCTCTTATACATTCTGGAATACTTGAGCACAGTCCTTTTAACTGCAGGCATGTGGTAAAGTAGAAGGGCCTTGCAAAGAGGATTCCTTTTCATCCAGGCTGCAGTGGACACAGAGAAGCAGGCAGGCAATGAGCCTAGACAGACATACTGGGGTCAGGAAGAAGCCTCCTGGTTTCATTTTAAGCCTATTGTCTCTCAATTAACAAATCAAGTCAAAAAGGACACAGCCTCTTGGTAACAAGAAAGCAGCACATGCGAGTTAAGTTGGAGCCTCATATCTAAAACAAACCCCAGGCCAGGTGCTATCCCTAGACGCAGGCAGGCATTTCAAGTATCACGTCTGATTTCCCATTTGAGAGAGAAGCTTTTCAAGGCTTCAAGGGGTAAGGCGAGTAGGTCAATGTCACAACCCGTGAGAAGCAGAGCTAGCACAAAGAGCCAGCTTTCACCTTCTAGATAGACTCTCTTCATTACCTTGCAAAGCTTGCTTATGCCCTTGACAACTTTCACAGATTGGCATGAGAAAGAAAAAGCCATTCTAACAGAGCTTGAAGTTTATCTCAACAGAATTAAGCTAAACCTGCCATGGGAAGAAGTGACAACAGAGAACTTACATAGAAAGTTGCTAAACCGTTACTATCCTGTCTCCTCAAATACACTGCTACCCTCCAGGAGCTCCAAGGCCTGAGGTAGTCAACCACCTGCCTTCTGCTCAGATCTATAGGGGCAGAGTACCAAAGAGCAAAGTGCATTGCAGATCAAAGGCAAACAGGCACTCCAGCATACCTTCCAAACTGAGCACACACTCATTTATGGTGTAGCTATTTTCTCCAACTGAGAGAAAAAAAAAAAAAAACCTTCCCAGAAGGAGGCTCCTTAAGACTAAGGAAGTTAGGACTGGAGACATAGCTCAGAGGTTAAGAGCACTGGGTGCTCTTCCAGAGGATTCAGATTCAGTTCCTAGCAACTACAAGACAGCCAAGAACTATCTATCTATAACTCCAGTTACAGGGGCTCTGATGCCCTCTTCTGGCCTCCTCAGTCATGGCAAACACATGGTACACTTATACACAGGTAGATAAAATACTCATACACATTAAAAAAGACTCAGGAAATAAAGAAAATTTACAAGTTTCATAAAGCAAAGGAAATTTACAAATCTCAGGAAGTTCCTGAAACTTACAAGATTTACAAGGCCCTCTCCCCACAATATAAGCAATAAACAATTACTGGAAAAAGAAAGAATCTCTATCTTCAAGCCATGCAGGGATACAGCTTTCTTGAATCATCACCTGTACTGAGGTGGGGTTTTCAGTGATACAACTGCCTTTGAATCATCCATGTTCTTGTAAGTAACCCCAATAAGCTTACTGGTTTACTAAGTTAAACTTGGGTGGAATTGTTTCCTTGGTCTGTTATTAGTGCCCTATCTGAGGTGAATTCACATTATTTTTACTTCTCTCCAAGATAAGACACACAAAACCAAAAGTAATTCAGGTAGTAAGTTCTGAGTAGGCCAGATCTGGGTCCTCAGAATCTATCCAGGAACATCCAGAGCGTCAGAGAGAGCTCCATCCAAGCCAAGACTCTCACTGTTTCCCCAAGGGCTGACAGCAAACAGCTAGTTCCTCCTTGGGCTTTCAGAAGAGCTCTGCAAGCTCGAGTTAAATTAAATGCAAAGATTCCAGTCCCAACCCAGGGTTAGTGGTCTACCTGCAGCTGAGGGCATTTTAAACCCAATGGAAGGGTAACTTTGCCGGGCCCTCCCTTCTGGGTCCAGAATGGCACCATCCATCTCTGGAGCTTCTTGGCATTTCCTGATTGTAGAAGATACCAGGGCGTCATGGTGGGGGAGGAGGTAGGATTTTGGAGTTCCTGAAGGTTGAGTTTGGATATGGATACTGCTCATTTCTAGCTGCACCCACCTGCGCGGAACCATTTAAACACACTGAATTTCTACTTGCTCATCAGGAAAGTGGTGATAACAGTGCCAGCCTCAGGAAGACACAGGGCAAATTAAGTTAGATATACAAAGCACTCTGTTGACTTCTAGCAGACAGTAGGCATCTAATACATGTTGGCGCCTTCCCTCAGGATGAAACAAAAGCAAACTGCTTGAGGGAAGCCCTTTCTAGGCATGTTCTCTGCCCTCATACACTATGTTAAGTGGGTGGACCAGTCCAGGCAGAGTCCCAGTTCTATCCCTCAGCTCTACTTCACCATCATGGAGACACCACCTATACTGTGGCTAAGATGTATAAGGTTCCCTAGGGCTGGGAAACGCACACTCTTCCTCAACCTATGGAGTTGTTAGTGGAGAGAAAGGAGAGACCCAAATCCACCTGGGCAGACAGCAAGAATATCTCAAGAAAGTGCTCCCAGTAGGGTGTGGGAACCCAGAAGGAGCATGTCCTGGTTAGGGACAGCAGGAACAGGCAGCTAGCTGCTCAAGTTGGAGGAGGTAGAGGCAAGCGAATCCATGTGCCACACATATACATGTGCTCATCTCTAGCCTGTACCACCCTGGCCTTGCTCCTCACACTGCACAGCAGAGGTTCGATACCCAGCTCACCTCTTTCACTGGATCTTCACAATCAGATAGTAAGCACTCCATGGGCAGAAAAGAGACTGGTGTCACCATGGTCCGTGTGAGCTGAACATTCCATGTAACGGAAGCCTAGATGGGCATCAACTGCTGGGTGTCAAGAAGCATGCTGGTGACATCACCCAACAATCTGAACCTGTTCCTTCCACTAAAAAGGAAGACTAAAGCCAGACGTGGTAGTGAGCATCTCCCAGCACTCAGGAGGCAGAGGCAGGTGGATCTCTGTGAGATCGAGGACAGGCTGGTCTACACAGTGAGTTCTCCAGGTCAGCTGGGGCTACAGGGAGACTCTGTCTCAAAAAGACAAAAAGACAAAAAAAAAAAAAAAACAGGCAATCTGACACAACCACCTATGTTCAGTAAGTTCCTATTATATATTCAACACACACACATTAAGAATAAACTGCATGCCACACACAGTGCTTTGGACTTTGGGACAGTGAAAGGCCGACAGGAGAGGGTCCCTGTCCCCAGAGTGCACACTCCAGTGATAGAGAAAGACCAACAGACAGGATAGGATATATGCACAGATAGGATATATGACATTATACATCGAACTGTGATAAATCCCATCAAAAGAATTTGCTCTGTTTTGTAACTAACCATGGAAAGCTTCACTAATCACAGATTCTTGCAAGAGCTAGGCTGAACCTAGCTGGAGCAGGACAGTAAGTTCCAGAAAAGCGAGAGAGCAGGGAGAATCTGAGCACATAACCACTTCATGTAAGGGATTTCTGTCACCCACTCACGGCAATGAAAGCTGTCTGATGGTGCATAGCATGACGGTGTCCATCAGTGTTGGGAGTTACCACCTTGGATTTGAAAGGCTGGCAAAGGTGAACCCTGAATCACAGAAACAGTGTCCTAGTTACTTTCTATTGCTGTGATTAAAACCCTGATCAAAACCAACTCGGGGAAGAAAGGGTTTATTTAACTTACATCTCCAGTGTCACAGTTCATCTTCGAAGGAAGTCAAGGCAGGAAGTCAGGACAGGGACCTGGAGGCAGAAGCTGAACAAAGACCATGGAGGAAGGTTGCTTACTGGCTTGATCCTCTGGCCCAGGCTCAGCCTACTTTCTTATACAACCCAGGACCACCTATCCAGGGCTGGCACCACGCACAGCAGGTTGGGTCCTCCTTCATTACTCAACAGTTAAGAAAATGCCCCACAGACATAGCCACAGGCCAATCCAATGGAGGAAATTTCTTCAGTTGAGGTCCCCTCTTACGTAGGTGTATCAAGTTGACATCTGAAGCGATCTAGCACACAGGGGTTAAAAGAGAGATGGAAAGAGAGAGGAGAATGGAAGGAGAGTAGAAAGGACAGAGGAAACAAAGCAGACAGAACCCTGCGCCTCTGAAAATCCATCTGTGTGAACAGCCAGTCCCTGATCCCAAGGAGACCTCCAGGCTAGACTGGGAAGACCAGTATGTTGCCAAGCCAGAGCCACCTCCATTTGACATACACCACCACCTCCAGAGCTAGTGGCCTTATTTTTTTGTCTGTTTAAAAACATCATACATTCCAGTTGTCTCCCGGAAGTCTCCTCTCGGTGCGTGTGTCAGCTTTCATCTGAAAGCTTGTGGCCACACTGTTGGCAGGCTGGGCTTCACACCAAATGAGTACATTTCAATCCCTCCCCACCAACTGCACTTGTGCATGAAGGAAAGTCTGTCTCCAAAGCCGTCATCTCAATCAGGTTGGCTTAGCTGTGTTCGACAGATGTGATGCTGGGCAATTAGATTCCCCGGGGTTCCTAGCTGCCTATTGGGATGATTCAACAGGGTCCCAGACATGGAAGTTGAGTTTGACTTAATCCTCAGTCTTAGAAGCCAGGAGCAGAACTCCCAACCACAGCAGTGAAGATATACAGACATCTGGAACTTCTGGACCCCAGAATGGTCATCTTTTGCACCGTTGTTGGCCCAGAGGGAATGCCAGCTCAGCTCAGGGTACTAATGCCCCTTCATAGATGCTGCTGCTGTCTGTCAAGGTCAAAGAGAGGCCCCATGTTTCAGTGATCAAAAACCAGACAGAAGGGAGCCCAGCAATCCCAGCAATTCCAGAAAAGCTGCCCTAAGGGGAAGGGGGTACTAGAGGGACTGGCCAAGTTCTACAGTGGCAGGGGTCTCACCGGCCTTGAAACAATCCCTGCTGAGGTTGGAAACATAGCCACAGAACTTTGATTATGGAATGGGGAAAAGATGACCCAAATCACCAAATTCAACCATTCTATTGTGACCAGACCTCATCCTGGCCCTCCAGGGACCACTATTAGTTTGACCTAACATATACAAATATTAAGAACTGTGCTTATCCTCTGAAGAACAAATTTGAGTTTTTTAAATGTATTTTTATTGAATTTTTGTGCATTTCATACAAAACGTCTTAATCATCTTTATACCCCATCCAAAAAATGTTATTTATTATTTTAATTTTATTATCTGCATGACCGTATTGCCTGAATGTAGGCAAGTGCACCTGTGTCTTACAGTGCTTGCTGAGATCGGAAAAAGACCTTGGATCCTCTGGAACTGGAGTTTCGAACAGTTAGTAGTCACCTTGTGCATGCTGGGAATCAAACCTGGGTCCTCTGCAAGAACAGACAGTGCGCTAACTACTAAGCAATCTCTCTAGCCCCTAGAGTGTCCCTCTTAAAGAAGATCAACTCTCCCTCATCTCGCAGTAATCACCTGCCCATAGCTCTTCTTCAGCTAAGGTTGGAGTCAGGGCTCAGGGACCACTGCAGAAAGGGAGGCAGAAAGATTGTAAAAACCAGGGAAGCAGGTACATGACCATAAGGAAAGAGAGACTTACAGGCTCCTGGGACCTTATTTATATGAATTTACAGCAAGGGTGTCGGCATGCACAGGACCCAGGCAAACTCAATCAGACAAGTTTGAGTTTTTGTGGGTTTTTTTTCTGGTTCAAAGAGCTTATTTACTTAATTCATGTTAACATCTAAATAGATCACACAATGAGAAGAACTCTGCTTTGGCATTTCTTCTTTTCCAGTACCATCAGAACCAGAGAATTCACAGTCAGACTGCCTGGCTTCTAATCCAGTACCTGTGGAACTTACAGCTACTTAGCCCCTCTGTGCTTTCATGGCCTCCCAAAAAATTCGTGGGGAAGTCCTACCCCCATCCCTCTTACACGCACACACAGAGTATTTCAGACTGTGACTGTATCTGGAGACAACATGGGCTCTAATCCAACCTGATTAGCATCTTTGTAGAACCAGCAGTCAGGACACAGATGTACACAGAAAGAAGATGGTGTTTATTCACAGGCCAGCAAGAGAGGCCTGCAGCAGACACTCCCTCACAGCCTTCAAAAGGAACCCTCCCTGCTGACTCCTTCCTTGATCTTGAACTTTCAGCCTATGGAACTGTAAGTCTAGGCACTATGCAAAGGCCAAGACACATTCCCTACACTCGTGTCTAATAAGGAGCCTTCACTTGCCTTGGTCTTGGGCACAAAGATTCTCTTAGTCTCCTCGTTCAGGAAGGAGACTTACATTACAGCACAGCTCAGAACAAAGCAGGAACAGGAACGCCACCAAGTTCTTGTGCCTCTCCTCCCCAAGTATCCCAGGGCTTCGGAGTTTGACTTTTCTCCTCAGCACATTCAGACTTCTTTCTTCTGCATCCCCTCACTCTGCTTCCAGCTGCAAGACCTGCCAGACCCAGGTGCTTTGCACCTGATGCCTTCCAAGGCCCAAGGAGGACCTCTGCTTGTCCTCAGGTTAGCAGCATCGGACAGCCATATCAAAAGCCAGCCTAAGGACCCCAAGATGTCCAGGTCTCCCAATTCATGGGAATTAGAAGACCCTTTCCTAGTGACTTGGAAAAGGAGGCCTTCTGTGAGGGTTCCTGTGAGAGAAAATGGGGCTGATACCCACTTGGTAATACAGCCTGTTAAAAACAGCTTCACACCTCTGTCTTGTCAAGAAATTTGTATTACAAAGCATCCTGACAGTCACCAAAGTGGACTCATTAGGGCTCAGAATGAGTTTACTAGAGGTCACAGAAAAGTCCCAGAGCTTTGTGAACTTAGGAACAGCTGCCCAAGAAACAGCTGGGGACAGGCCTGTGAAACGGGGAGTACAGAGACCTCAGGAAAACCATGAGGCCTCTAGAAACATCAACCTCAAATGTAGACGCTGAACAACTGAAATCCCCAGCCCTTTGCTTCCTCAGCAAGTAAAAAGGCTTGGGAGACCCTGGCTCCTCCCAAATCTGAATGGCAATGGTGACTACAGTTAAGGTCATTTAGACTCCAGAAACCAAAGCCACTCTGACTCAGGAAGGAATTTTAATTTGTTAATGTATTTTCCTGTTGATGGGGGAAGGGAGTGGTAATTCACAATAGATTTGATGCCAGAACCAAACTATGCAGGCCAGGAAGCAGCTAAGAGCTCTTTGGTGTCTCTCTGACTACAGCAAGGGAACAGCAAAGCATTCTTCTTTCATTTTAATCAGCCAATAGCAAATAAGGAGCCAAGGATGTTGTCAAGAGCCTGTTGTCTCACCAGCCATGCTGAGCAGGAAGGCAAGGTTCAGGAGTTCCGCACACTCCTGGCTCCCAGCCTGCTGCGCATCTTTTCTGATGGAGGCAAGATGTCGGGCAGAGGTAGGAACTCCAGCACCCTCTTCTCCACTGGTCACCATTTGGAGGGAGGCAGAGAAGAGAAGCAGTCTGTGTTCTCTGTGCCCCTTCTGGGCAGGGCCTCAGCATAGGGAACATGTTCATTTGTCCCACAGATGGCTGTGGACAGCCCACACTATGCCACAGATTCATGAAGACAAAGAAGGCCCAGCCTTCACACTGTAGCAATTCTGATTGAGTAAACTAGGGAGATAGATGATCCCAGAATCATGGTCCAAGTTGCCCACTAGGTGTTATAAAGGGATGTCATGACACATTCCATACATGGAGGCTTCCTTCAAGGAAGGGCAAACCAAAGACCACCACCGTGTCCTGTGCAGTCAGAGTTACTGAGGGAGGGAGGGATTCTGTTCCCACTTGAGGCCTCTGAGCAGGGAGTCTCCTCAACACTGTGTCAGCTTGCACGTGGGGTCCTCTGGTGAAGATGAAAGAAACTCTAGTTCCTGAGTCTTATTTTTAGCTGCGAGCCAAGCTGGAGTGGAAAGAAGCCACTTGACTCTAATCCTGATCATACTGTACGAGTCATTTAATCATTTCAAAAGCCTGTCCACAGGATCTGCTGCCTCGCTGGGGTCTAACTTGGGAAACTCTCATCTCATATGAAGTGACCAGGTTTCTCTGGAGAAGCTACCAAAAGCTACTTCCTGAGAAGCACAATATCTAGGCATTTGTTTTGTCCCCAAACTTGGAGTCTCCTACATAATTTAATCACAGCAATGCTGGCTGAGGAGGGGAAGCCCATGGTCATGGCTGGAGTGACACAAGGACTTGCCCTCCCCAGAGACTCACCCTTGGCTTGGCCACAGGTGCACACCACATGCCACATGAATATTACATACCCTTCATTCATACACATTCACATAAATCCATGTGCCACACACACATATATACTCCACACACCACATACACAAGCCACACTACACATTAGAAATACAGTATACATACTTCATCTATACACACTACACACATGCATACTACACACATACACACACCACACTTATATACTACACACATAGCACACACACCTCATTCATGTACATAGCCCACATTACACATTATACACATACATTACACGTACTTCTTCCATATACAGTCTACACACATGCATGCTATACATATGTACACATATCTCACACATGTACACAGCCCACACTACACATTATACACACACACTATCCATACTTCATCCATATACCATTCTGCACATATGAATACCACAACATATGCATACCACATATATATACTACACAAATGCCACACACACACATGTGTCTTACACATGTACATAGCCCATACTACACATTACATATACACTAAGCATACATCATATGCATGCATAATTTACCTGTATACATATATCTTACACATATACATACCAATTACACATTATACACGTACACTATAAATTCCTCATCCATACACACCCCAAACACATGCATACTACATGCACATGCACACAATATACATATACCTTTCATATATATTACACATACTTTACATACATACACACCACACTCTTCACATTATGCACATATCATCCATATTACCCCACACACATGCATACTCTACACATACACACACACACATATATATATATCACACACCAAGTACACCTCATACACTGTCCATATATATATCCCACATACACATAAACCATACATTGTACATTATCCACACTTTATCCATATACTCTACACACATATTCCATGGATATGCATGACACATGAATCATATATATATATATATACATTGCACACACAAACATGCAACACACATAATCTTACACATATCATACATAGCAGCATAACAGGCGTATCACATATTCACACTGTTCTTTTGCCTTTAATAGAAAATAGCCGACTTTATAAAGAAGCCGAGGAAACAGCTGTCCAGACAGCTAGCCTGATGCCCGACAGCGCCTATGACACTCCTTCTAAAGGCGTATTTGGCACATCTGACCCCTACCCTGTTTCTTTTTTTCTAAGATACACACATACTTGTGTGGGCAACAGCAGTTTCCTGATGGCTCACTCTGAACTGGGAGGTTACTCCAGAGCCTTGAGTTTGTCACAAGCCTTGTCCAGGTTCACCCTTAAGACAGCAGGGGCGGCAGGGAGAACCTGCGGATCCACAGTTGAAGACTTGCTCAGAGTCTCACAATGGCCCAAAATGGCACTTTTGCACATGATGGCATGGACACTGTGTCCATTATGATCCAGGAGATCCAGCTTTGCACAAGAAGTTCCCATCCTGAGAGCCTAGACCCTGTTCAGAGACTCCCCACTCCAGCTGGGCAGGACGAGGTCCTCAAACCAAACCTATTTCCCAAATGGACCAGGTCTCAGAGTACTCCAGCTTATTTCCCCTTACTGTGGCCTAACTGGGGTGACCAGGTGGGCAAGGTGAGGGGCTGCCTCTCACGGGGGAAGAGGGGGAAAGAAAACCTTTCCATCAGCACCTCGCCTCTATTTCTATCCTTCCAGGTCCCTCAGAGCAGGTACCTATTGGGCAATTCCCTTCAGATGCAGTCTTTTCATCCCAGTGACCCTCAACAATGGCCACCGACTTCAGTCAATCAAAGTTCTACCTCCACCCGGAGCAGCAGGTGCCAGTGCGACAGACGCTAGAGGACTCGGGGCTTACTTGGCCCAGAATAGGACATTCATGTCCCTCAAGACACAGGAGTCTAGGGGCTGCTGCAATTCCCTCCTAAACTGGAAGCCCTCAGCTGGACCATGAAGCCAAGAGGAATAGTGGTCCAGGCCTCAAGGTGAGAAGAACTTGAAGTGGTTAGACTTGTTCCCTGAGGGGCGTCCAGCACAACAGGCAGAGGATTTTGAAAGAACAAGGATGTACTTTTCACTGGGACCTGACTTTCATAAAATATGGGCTTCAGAGTGGAAGTAATCTTCCTAGCACTAAAGGGGGATTGGGTAGTCAGTCCCTCAGTGGAGCACTAGATACAGCATCAGGTGGGGATAAGGGTTGACATGTCCTTTCAAACTCCTTTCAACCTTGAGATCCTCTGATTCAACAGAAAAATACAAAAGACACTGGAGACCTCCAGTCACCTGCCTGCTAGGCTCTCCTCTGGGCCTAAAAATAAGATTCCCAGAGTCCTGATCCAAATTAGATCCTTAATAACGTATCACCGTGGCTATAAATATGTGTCTTTAAGGGCCAGCTAATATAATTATCTTAATCAGCTATGCTCCCTAGAAGGACTGCAAGCTCCCTCCTCGGCCTTGACTAACCAGGCTGTCTCCTCTCTGACCTCAGCAGGGCTGGTTCTTGGAGCAGTCATAGGGATGATGGTGGGCTGCCTGTACAGTCCTGTGGCCTCCCTCTCTAATGACCCTGTGACATTCATTTTATGGTGAGGTCTCACAGTGTCAGTAGGACTTCCAAAAGAAAACAGACACAAAACTGCAAGTGTCTCCAAGGGCAGCAAAGACCTGAGCATCAGAGCCAGGGTAATGTGAGAGAGTGTGCTGGGCTCAGCTGCGCTTCCCCCCAGACCCCAAAATAGTCCTGTAATTGGAGGCAGGTCCTTTAAAGAGGTGATTAATTCAAACAAAACCACTGGGCCTCATGATCAACATGACCAAGCTATCCTTAGCAGAAGCTATGTACAGAGGGGCAACCAGGTAAAGGCAGAGAGAGAATGACCACTTGCAATGCAAGGAAAGAAGCCTCAAAAGAAACTAACTCTGCCTGACCTTGGATGTTCAGCCTCTAGAACTATGCCACCATAGAAGTCTATGTTTAAATAACCCTTCCCCACAACACACACACAGAGACACACACAGACACACACACGCACACACATGCACTCATCCTGGCATCATTTTGTTAAGGTAGTCCTGGCAAACTCAAATAGGTTACAGTACATGTGTTTTTGCTATTATTATTATTATTTTATGATATGAGTGTATTGCCTTCATGAATGTAAATGTACCCATGTCATATAATGCCCATGGAGGTCAGAAGAAGGCATTGGATTCCCTGAAACTGGAGTTATGGACAGCTGTTAGCTGCCATGTGGGTTCTGGGACCTGAACCTGGGTCTTCTGTAAAAGCAGCAATTGCTCTTAAATGCTTAGTCATCACTCCATCCCCAGGGTACATGTTTTACTAAGTGATTTCAACTTCTATCTTTCTCTCTTTTAAAGAAGGAACCAGACAAACAAAATAGAGTCTTTACTTGTGTGTGATTCTCTCAGGTAATTTCAAGGAAGAAACAGTTCAGGGTGGATGAGAAGGGACACTGCACTCTCATCAGGAGAGCTGGTGGTTCATAACCTGCTATGCCAACAACTTTGTGGTTCTTGAGACAACTGTCACCTCACTACCAGCCCTGCAATCAGCTCATAGGTCAGCTGGAATACTAGGACTAAATGACATCTAAATGGCCTCCAAAGTTCTGATCTTTCTCTTTTGAGTTCTAAGGCTTGAGGACCCTCAGTAGCAAGGGGCATGTGGGAAATAAGAGCCAGGATGGGAGAGGCCTTGCAGGGGAGAGTGGGATCACAGAGGGTAGGCAAAGTTGCTCAACTGCTTCTTAAAGCTAGTGGCTTCATTTCCTGTCTGAACTCCTTACTGCCTGACCATGTCCCAGCCCACATGTATAAATAAGTCATAAGGAATGTCTGAGTTATATACCAGTAAAACATCCTACCATGCCAAACACATTCATCATTACAAGTGAATGAGAAGGAAGGGTGCATGTCTAGAGATGTCTCAGCACTCATGTCTATCAACATCCCATGAACCCTCAGCAAGGCCGATTGAGTCTTCAGGTAAAGCTGGAGTTGGCAAGTTCCTCATCTCCCCACTATAAATCTGGCTACCAAATTGGTACACTCCTGTAGATGCTGGAGTGTGACCTTGTACAAGGTGAGGCCATGAAGGTTCTATAGTGAGTCTCTTCTGATGGAGCCAGGAAATGCTATAGTGGCATTCAGAGGGCTCCTTATGCAAACCTAGTGCTATACCCTTATGTAACTCATCTCCCAAGCATCACAATGCTCATTTTATATGTGAAGAAACTAAGGCTAAGGGAGGATTAAGCAAGATAATGCAGTTGGGCAGAAAAAACAAAACAAAACACATGGATTGGACTCTTACCTTGACCTAGAAGAAAGTTATTTAATATCTTGTTACCAGATCACTTGCAAATTAAGTCCTGTAGCCAGCATTGGCAGAATCACAACATGATGACCCAGAACACACCATTCGAACATTTGGTGGGTGGTAATAACCTCAGAATTCAAACAGCTCTTGGCAATCACAGGTGTGATGACCCTAGTTTGAGGCCAGGAAACTGAGACCCAAAATGTCTCTTGCTTAGAGGCCCACAGCAAGCCTCTGACAGCTGGGACAAGAATTCTTTCTATTCCACACACCTCCCTGCTCTGCGGTTTTTTACTTGAAAACCTTCCTCTTTAACAATGTACAAACCACAGTAAAAGGTCTTCTGAAATAACTGTATTTGGTTGCAAGAAATTTCTACCGCTCATTCCTGAGTCTAGATCTTTCTTCTATGCAGGGGCTACCAGCCTCCTGCAGTGGATCTGAGCAAGAGAGTAGATGAGCTGAGTGCTACTCTCACAGAATAAGGCTTCCGGGAGTCACTCAAAGGGCTGGAATTAGAAATTCTAATTATTAGAACTCTCAGAATACAACAAAGGATAATTTATAATTAGCACATGTTGAAAGGCCATCCCTAAAGGCAGAAATGCATTGTAAGTCAGAAAACAAAGATGGCCCCAGAAAGAGGTCAGGGAGCTGTGCCTACTTGGCCTCTTGCTCTTTCCTACAGCCTTGAATTCAATCTGTCCCCCACCACCTCTGTGAGCTCCTGGTGCTGGCCTCTATCACGTGGCCTTACTCTGTATTAGACCAGCACAGAGGTGCCACACTCCAAGTCTTTCTCCCCTTGCAGCTCAGGCAGGGCTTTCTGCATAAGGATTCCACCACCCAGGACCCAAGCACCTCTAAATCCAGATGTGAAGCTGAACAGCAGTTTTGCATGTCTGCTGTCCTAGGCTACCTGAAAGGATGGGGAGAATGATATCTCCAGTGAACTTAGGATGTCATTAGCTGTTGCTCTTGTGACCAAAGCTCAAGGCACAGTCTCAGTGAGGACTAGAAAGGAAAGAAAGTGTATGTCTCCCTATTTCTTCCATGAATGAATGGATGGATGGATGGATGGATGGATGGATGGGTGGATAGGTGAATGAATGAATGAATGGATGAATCTGCTGACATGTAGGTCATTGACATTTTCTCCAGTGCTTCTTGCTAGTTACCATGTTCAAGATGGCGACGGGAAAGCAGCCAAAGATACAGAATTAATTAAGACATACCCTGCCCACTAGGAACACATAGGAGAGCAGTTCCAAGATTAAACTCTTTTCAAACAAAGGGCATCTAAAATACTGGTAACTTGTAGGCAGGCTCCATGGTCTCTAGGAAAAGCTCTTTGTTGTATGACATGTCTCCCACAGGTGACATATCTAACCTTAACCTCCACGACCAGTGCCACAGAGACCACATCAACCCTGTAGATCCAACAGGTAGTACTGTGCAAAACTCTTATTAAAACACAGCCTTCTGGGAAGGACCTATGTCAGACATATCACCGTTCCATGAACCAGTGGAGACTTTACTAGATGGAAATTAGGAAAAACATTTATCACACATGTGGGCCTGACTTAAGATGGCAACCAACTCCTTGGCTAAGCATGCCTGTATTAGGAAAGACAATGTATCATGGCTGTGCTTTCCAAAGAGTGTTCTAGAAGGTGACCTATTTTCATATATGATATAGCCAAAAGAATGCACCTAGTGCCTAGAATTGCAAGAAAATTTTACATTAGAGCAAATGAACTCCACTGTTTGGTAATGGCTGCCTAGAGTAGCATGTTAAAAAAAGATTCAGGATTTGTAATCTGGCTTAGTAAGAAACAGTTGAATTAAGGTTGCCTGTTATAAGTAAGGAATGGGAAAGTAGCACCTGTCATTTGTGACATCATAGGCAGGTGACAGTTTCACTCACATTCCTCACTGTATGCTTTTACCTTGTACCTTCTGGTCATTCAAGAGTGAGATGTGAATTCATGAATCCCCTGACCCACATCCCTTCTGTGTGAACTCCTACAATGAGGTTCTTTGACCCAGACAGACATATCCCTAGCAAGAAAGTGCTATCTTTGGAAAATGAGCTGTCCCTCAGGCCCTGTTGAATGTGTCAGGTGGTCTCAGTCATGCTATTTATAAGCTGAGAACACTTACATGTAAATCTGGCCATCATCATTGAAGGCCTATAGTTCCTGCACACTATCACATAAAATCACCCAGCTACATATATCTCTCAACTGCCCCATGCCCTCTGACCTTGAATTCTAAAGCACTCTTAATGGCTTTTCCACTTTCTTTGTTTATCACTCGTTGGGACAACATGTTCTCTGAACTTAATTAAAGCTTAACATTGCAAGAGTTCTTCCATTTGTCCAAGACATAACTCTGAGTTTTAAAAGGGATATCTCACTTGGCAAATCAGGATTCAGCGAAGAGTCTGTCCTTGCTTGATTGTTCTGCTCATGGTTTTATAAACTCCGTGATATTTGTACCAATTGGCAGCAGAGCTGGGCTACAGTCAACCCCACAGAGGAGAGCTAAGCAAATGAACACTCTGATCTTGACTGAGAGGAAAAGGGAACAGACTGTGTCCAAGCCCATCCTCAACATCATCTGTACCCTAGGAATGCAGTAAACAAACAGCCCGAGTGAATCATGATAGTAGATGGATCCTTGAGTGATCCTACCTACATTTGCAGTCCGAACCACTGATGGAGAAGGAGGATGCAAGACCTCACAGTCAGTAGAGATGTGGACATGAAAGAGGAGAACAGTGCACCTGTCCAGCTTTCTACTATGATCCAAGGCTATGAAAGCATCAAAAACCATGCATGCTAAGTACTACATCTATGCCCCTTTTTGCTGTGCCAGATGGTTTCACCTTAAGGATAAGTCTTCTTCACATGCCACTCTTGATGCCAAGGCACACATCAGCAAACACCATCTTTAGCAGAATTAAAAGCACGTTTTCTTACAACTGCAGAAACTCAAATTTGCTTATTAACAATGTGTGTAACTCTGGGAAAAAAAGCTAGGCAGTGCACAATCATGTGGATCAGCCGAAGAAGCAATAATTAAAAAAGCAGTGAGTAACCATGTAAGATATTCGTCATTTAAAGGTATTGGGAGAGTCCCAGTGCCATGTGGAAGTGGTGGTGAGATGATGGTAAAGGAAAAGGCAGAACACTAAATTGCATGTACTTTAGGATGTTGACATTATAAAGAAAAATGCTTAGTAATATTTCTGGGAGACAAATAAAACAGAACATGGGTGACAGTGGATGTTTCTGCTGTGACTATTTATTTCTGTTTCTTTGCATTCCTCTGCTTATTATGAGCAGTTTCCAATGTACCCAAAGGACATGGAAAGTAATGGAACTATTGTAAGAAACAGAGAAGAATGCATAGGCATCATTCATTCTTGTTGGGATTTGGAAACAAGACATTTTTTCATCTTTCCATATAGAACAGCTGATCGCAGGCAAAGATGCTCATCACAGAAACAGGCAGCTTCTGGTGCCAAAGGCTAGCCCAGTGTTAAGTAGATAGCAGGTGCTTAATAAAACCCACTTAAAACATGGCAGGAGGAAGCAGAGTGCAGTCTTCCTTTTCACAGGGTCCCTTATCCTTACCTCCTCCAGAAAAAAATGCAGGAGGCTAGATAAGGCTTAGCATGCACCTTAAAAACCTCCCCAAAGATCCTCTGGTCCCTGCAGACAAGGACAATAAACTACAGTACTGAGGGGTTCCCCCTCTGTCCGTCTAGCCTTTGTACACATCACACCACTACGTTCTTACTACATCTCTGAGGCAGACAGTGCTGTGCCCATTTGAGAAAAACAGAGACTAAGACTCAGAGAGATTAAGACAGGTGACTGAGGTGCCAAAGTTCACTACCAGTTCAGAAGCCTGCAACTGGAACCTTGTGCCCAGTTGGTCACTCCTCCCTCTGGATCTTTGCCATTAGCAAAAGCATCCTCCTGCTGGGCTGCTGCTGTCTGTGACATTTCCGGCCTTGTTCCCCATGGGTCTTGTCTTCCCTGCTAGGACAAGGTTAACCTTTCATGTCCACCTTCCCTTGTGCTTCTCTCTGCTAGACTGTCAGCTTCTTAGAATTCCTCAGACTTCCTACAGAGCCACCAGGAGCATTCTTAAATGCCTGACACCTCCAGCTTCCAGGAAATACTTGCTCATCGATTAGCTGATTGAGCGGGTTAAAGAGGACAATGGTCCCATGGGCACCTTGGCCTACAACCAATACAGGAACCCTCAGGGGCTCACTGACCTCACCAACTAGGACACTAATGTGTGTCACCTGTAGCAATGGCATTTGTCCCCTGCAGGACTAAGTCACTGGCTGATAAACTAACTGGAAGGCACAGAGATATCAAGATTTGCCCCTGACTTCCCACTAGACATGGGTTGGCTGCAGGCCAGTGACAGGGAGTCTGTGGGCATTTCAACTCCCATCTGGCTGCAGGGATCCAGTCTCAGGACCCTCGACAGGATCTAACCTCCTGTTGAAGGTATGGCACCATAATGCACGAATCCCATAGGCAAATTGCAGTCACATTCCTCTGGTCTGAACCAGCCACTACTGCAGGAGAGCCACGTAGTCCAGCTGAGTCAAAGGCAGCCAGGAGGGGCCTGTTTACTTTACTGGGTTATTCAAACACCGGGCAATAAAGGAGACAGTTCCAGTTCCTCCTCCCGGAATAAGCAATGCAGCAGATGCAGGCCTGGGGAAAAGGCACATTTTATTCACAATGACATCCTTCTGGTCTGAGCATGTCCCTAAGGGGCTCTCTGTGTGGGAACAGACTGGAAGGTCCTCTCTCAATTCTTTTAAACTATGGACTCTGTTGTGGGTTTCTCAGGGACAGTAGACCATGCTGAGTAGCCTCCCCTGCTGTCAACTCATCCTGGATGAGCCTGCTCATAGTCTCCTGTGTGATGAGCACATGAAGACACACACACACACACCCATACACATACTCGTACAAATACAAACACATTTTACACACACATACCCAGACACCATACACATGTGCACATGACACTCTTCTGATAAGAACATATTATCCATAAGGGTAGTGACCAATCTGTTCTACTTTTTGCATCTGGCTAAAGAAAAGACCCAAAAGCCTTGGATTAATGAATAGTGGGTCATGTGAAAACTCCGAGGAAGTGCAGATGTCCTCCACAGATTTAACCTCTCCCCAAACCACACCTTTCCCAGGCCAATGGGAAGCTCAGCTTTATCATAATCTTAGAAATACCCCCAAAATGGTATTAACAATTGCTTACAGCCTTCATGGTGCCAGAAATTAGTCATTCGATATATTTTTCATGTAATAATCTTAACAAATGAAATGTCATCATCATTATTATTGTTCTAACTTTAAAGGTTAGAACATGGGGGCTATCCAAGGCTGACAGCACTGGAATTGGGCTCTATTGAGATGATACTTTAAAAACCTTAAAGGGCTATTGGTCTCAGAACTGTCTTATTTAACCATACCAGGAAATGCCTACAACTCCAAAAGGGAGAGAGGCTCGGTGATGAATCATTAACACAGGGGTTCTATGGAACTCAGATCCAGATGCCTGACGGAAAATGATTTTCCTGAGTGGCTCATGCTAAAGTGCTGGCTAGACACTTCCCATCCTTCAATTTTATTTAATCAAAGCGAAGAATTCATACGAATCTGCAGGCAGTCATTCATCAGACAGATTAAATATTTGATAACCCTACAGTTTAATTTTTTATGGCTCAACTGAGTAGAAGGAAGAGCTCCCAGGGAAGCCACCACCATTCCTGGGACAGAACAGTCACTGGCTGGGGAAGTCAGAAGCAGAGAGGGAAAGAGTCTGTGCTCCCTGCCGTGTCCTCTATCCTCCCTAGGGTGAGGCACTTCTGCCAGATACAGGGCTAAAGGTCACAAGGGATGTCTCCTGAGTTCTTAATGAAAATCACTTCATCAACACATGGCCTCTGGAGAAAGGTGTGTGCAAGGTTGGAGGCAGTGACCCCGTTCCCAAGATCTATGACAGAGTCAGGGTGGGGGCACTCCTGCCTCAGCCTTCCCTGTCTCTGTCTGATAGTCACCTCTCTGAGCTCACGGAACTCAAGGCCCAGACACGAGCAGCGGCAGCTCTGGACCTTTTGTGGTCATTGGACGCTGCCACGGAAAGACCGGGAGTGGTGTGTGGAGAAGGGAAAGCTGGGAGCCCATTTTCCTCACTTATGAATCTGGTGAAATTACGAGCAAAGATTATCTCCACAGTGGGACAGTTCATGTAGCAAAAACAGCACTGGGGCCTGGAAGGGAAGAGGCGATTTATTTGAAGTCTTGGCACCGAACCCCGGCCCAAGCAATTATCATAATGACAAAAGGGCACAGTGAGCACCTGTCACCACCCTCTCCTCATTCCGGAAAACAGAAGGGGTTTTCATGAATTGCAGGTGACGTTTTAATAAGGGATCAACCTGGGACCGCCAGGGAAGTAGACTGGAGGCCAGGATCTGGCCCAGAGGACCAGGGCCAGAGAGAACAGAAATGCCACAGGAAGGAAACAAAGTGACTCACAGGACAGAAAAGCTCTTGAGGTCCCAGCCTCCAGGTCCAGCCTCGTGGAATTTCTATAATTTTCTTCTTCTGTATCATACTTTCTTTGCTCAAATAGTAAATATTTTCTAGAGAGGACATCACAGGAACCATTTCAGAACACAACTCTCTAAAGATGTCTAATATTTGACAGATATTTTTTAAAGTACAGGGCACTTTAAGCATGTCATTTCCTTTGATCCTGTTGGACGGGTGCTGGCCTTCAAATGTTCTAGGCCAGGAGACCAAGGAGGTCACAGAACTAATAAAGAGAAGGAACAGGGAAATTAAGACACGTTTAGCCTCCTTCTTACAAAAGTCACCCTATTGTAATGAATAATAATATGTGTAAATGAGGCTAGGTAGGTACTTGGCACTTCCTATGTGCCTCACATGGCACTAAGCACTTTACACCATCAGCTCCTATTTTCCTTACATGAAAGCTAGGAGCAAGGTGGGTAAATTTGTGGGATGGGTAAATCAAGGCTCAAGGCCCTAGGACCTTGCTCCTGGTTACAGAAGTAGCAGATAACAGCGCCAGTATTGAAACTCTGCTCCTGCCCAAGTGTCTGTCGGAATGGTTTTTCATCTTGAGCACCCACTGTAATCTCCTGGATGAATGTTTGGAGAAAGGATGCTGGCCATGCCCCCCAGAGACCCTGTCTGGCTGATCTGGGGGCCTAAGAACCGGTATGACCAAGTTCACAGGTGATGCTCATGTTGCTGGTGCAGACCTCCCGACCCCCAGAAGAACCTCTTCTCTCCCCACCCCGATCTGTCACTCAACAGCTACCATGAACATCCTGGTAGAGAGGGGAAAATGAAAGTATGCAAAGTGTGGTTGCAGGTAGTTCCCTTCCTGGCTGGCACACAGGATATTCCTTAAACATCATCTGTGCATGAGACAGGGTGTGTAAGCATCAGCATAGAGCCAATTCACACTAGAACCTGAGTCATTCTTCTAAAAGGGAGTAAAACATTCACTCTCTAGCTGAACCATCCCCCGTATCATTACAACATGACTTTGGGAAGATGGGAAGCATTCCATAAACATGTAACTCCCATCAATGTATACCCCTACATATGTCTACATGAACCCATCATGTGCACACTATGCCAAAACACATGCATGATCAAATGCACACAAAAATACTTGAGAGGGTGCTAGAGAGTAGAAATAGATATTTCAAGATTTTCTTTTGATATTCCAAAAGATATCTGGTGCATCCCATTTTAGAGACTGTTCATCTAGAATTCAGTGTTGCCATTTCTAAGAGCATACTATGACAGCCTGTGAACTGCCTGCCCTCTTGTCTCTAGAGACCAACATGTGGTAGGTGAGAACCCACTGGGCTCTGTGGCTCAGGAAAAACCATGTCTTCCTTGTTGGTTATCAATCCCCTAGAGGAAAGATGCTGCCTAGAGTTAAGTATCCAACCAAATAACTGCATCTGCAAGCTTTCAGCCAAACCTTCCTGATTGTGGGGATCATTTCTCCAAAAGAGGATGAGAATCACTAAGGAGTCCCAAAGACAGTGGTGGCCTCTAAAACCCTGTAATCTAAAGGCAAAGGGCAGGAGATGGAGCCCTCACTTCCAGAGGCTGTGAAGAAGGGAGCGTGGAGCTAGGGATCAAAGAGCAGGCCCTGGGCTTCAGCTTCTCCAGTTTAATCATGGATGAGACTTGGATCAAACCATGTCCCCCAGGACACCACAGCATCCTTAGGTGTGAGATAAGATAGAGCAATCATCGGGTCCAGCTTTGGCAGGACTGAGGGATCTCCCAGGATGTCAGACTTCAAATGCTAAAACCAGGGCAGTCCCAAGCCAATGGGACAACTGGTGACTTTAGGTGTGGATCAAATGCCCAGCCAGGTCCAAGTGAATCTGGGTGTTTATTGGCCCTCCTCTGACCTTGAACTCTGCTGTAAGGTATTTAGAGAGAGCTGGAGGGTGACTGAGGCTAAATACTGTTCTGGAGAGTGATGTAACACTACCAAGATAGAGATGGTAATGACAATAGCAACAATAAGCCATTTAGTACTAAATGTCAACATTAGATAAAAATAGACGACGGAATTCCCCATGTTTGTTCTAGAAACTGAAGGATGAAAACGCTTTGAAGCTGTCTGAGAGCATGTGTTCCATAAATCTTGGTTGTTCTTAACTGCTCTCAACCCTCTTCAGTCTGTTCATGAATGTGGAGGTGTCTTCAAAGGACACTGCTCTGCACCCAGCAGCTCCATAGCAGGATGAGCTATTGGGAATGGTGGAGTTATTAAAGATTAGTACAGCAGGCTGAGCCCTGCTCTTAACCTGTCACTCCCAAAGCCAGCCAATAGGGAGTATGAGAGGAGTGTGGGAAAGTGGGTCCTCACCACAGGCCAGGCCTGAGGGTTTCTCCCAGCCCTGTTCAGAACAATAAAAACACCTTCAACTTCCAGCTAGAACTCAGTGACTCAATCAAGTCATGAAGGGGTTTCCCTCAGGTCATGAAGGGGCTTCAGTTGACCCCCAGCTCCCCAGCACCCAAATTCTAAAGGCAGAAAGATGCCTGGGGGATGGGGCTGTCCCCTCAGGTTATACAAGCCCCTGGCTCAGAACCACCTAAAGAGGAACCTTCTGAAAGCAAAAAGGCAGGTTTTAAGAACTCGTACAGGTAAAACGTCGCCAAAATCTCAGGTAGCAAGTTGGTAGTAGGGACAGGGAGGGAACCCTC
The DNA here is from genome assembly GCA_035773235.1 of Eospalax fontanierii. NCBI lineage: Eukaryota > Metazoa > Chordata > Mammalia > Rodentia > Spalacidae > Eospalax > Eospalax fontanierii. The sequence continues at coordinate 18,792,896 of CM069540.1, forward strand.
CATGCGGGTCAGTACTAGAATTAGACTGCAGTTAGAATTAGAATGCAAAGGATGAATTCCACCATTAAGCTTTAGTATCAGCCTCACAGGTCAACTGGGAGAAAAGCCACACAGGAAAAGAAGAGGACGGAGGGAGAAAATGAGGAAAAGAGTGAGGACAGAGAAAGGGCACACGAGAGAGATCTCACTAGCCACTAAAGGTTTCGGCTCCACTCTGCTATTAGAACTTCAGAACTCCAACACAAGACCCTAAAAGAACCAATTAGATCAGGTGGTAATAATTTGGGGCTTTTATTTTGAAGGAATTTGTGTGCGTGCGTGTGTGTGTGTGTGTGTGTGTGTGTGTGTGTGTGTTTGTGTGTATGCGGTGTTTTGCTTTTAGAAACAAGTCTCATGTACCCCAAGCTTGCCTCAAACTAGATACCAAGGCTGGCTTTGGACTGCTGATCTTACTGCCTCTACCTCCCAAGTGCTGGAATTATAAGCATGTATCCCTATATCAGTTCTTATATCATGTTTGATGTGTGGTCCCCCATCACTGCATTATGAGTTCCTTAAGGCAGCTGCCATCTTTGGGGCCTTCAAATTTTCATACAAGGGACACAGTCATTGTTTTATGGAGATACTTTTAAGTTGTAAATTAATGAGTATTTTGATAAAAGCAAAACTGGAGTGTAAGACATTTGGAGGAGAGGAATTACTTAAGCTGGTCATTTTCAAAGTATGGCCCTGGACCACTAAGCAGTACAGGCAAAATAGGTAGAAATGCCCAGATTTGGCCCCTACCCCAGATCTGTGGGTTTAGGGGTCCCAAAGCCAGGTTGATCTCAAGGCCTCCAAACGGTGCAGGTGCCCACTTGGAACTGAGAACCAGTGACGTTGGTCTATACTATTAGACACCTTCTTCATGACTGCCATTAGCATATAATTACTGAGAATCTACTCCACAAAGGCCAGGGGTAGCCAGACACATAAGATAAGCTGCAGAGATCCATAAGATTACAGGCAGCATGGTGATCCCTCCAAGCAGCTGTCCTGTGCACTGCAGAATTTTGAGAAGCATCTACTCCAAAGCTTCTCTTAAAGCAGCTCGGAATGGACAGGAAAAAAGAAAAGACACCAGGCTGAAACTATGGACAGCAAATTGTCCCTGGCAGGAAGCATCCTGAAGCCTGGCATCTGTTCACAGGCACAGGAGATGGGCCTGTGCAGACATCACCCTGACATGACCACCTGCTTTGGAGCCCATTGTCTGGGTTGATGAGGAAGCAAGGCATATGGAGTGACAGGCAGGGAAAGGACAGGGACCAGAAAGGCTACAGGGGCTGTCCCACACTCAGAGGGAGCATCGCCTCGCTCTGTTCTCTCCTCCCTAGAGGAGCTGCTGTCCAGCTCTGTCCCCTTTGGCAAGGCCAAAGCTCAAAGGTCACGGGGGACATCACTCCTGTCCGGGGCGTTACTGTGGCCAGGTGTTTCTCAGGCCCAGTGGCAGTGTACCCTGGAAGTCGTCAGGAGAGGACACTCTGCTCCTCATTCAGCAGCAGTTACCATGACTTTCCCCAGCCCCGGTGTTCCAGGGACATAGGTCACTTGCTGACACTTCATTTGAACTATCCTGCAGTTATAAAAAGGGACAACTCACCACCATCTCAACTTACAGACCCTTTGGCCCAGTGCATGTGAACAGCTTCTCCCCTCAAACCTGTGAGCCTGGAGCTAGGGTGACTACTCACCTCCCAGCAACCACTACCCATCACTTCAACTAAAATAACAGTTGATATCTTACTTATGTGAAATTCAAATAAAACAAAGCATCTTTTGTTTTCTTCTGCTAAGTCTATGAATCCCATTCTGTCAACAAACCTAGAACGGTAAGACCTGGACTTCTCAAACGACCTCTCGGAAAGCGCAAGAAAAAAGGTCTTGAAGAGTAAGATCTCGTGAATGTGGTACAAGTTGATTTCTTTCCACAATAGAACAAAAGCCCTCAGGTATCCAGATTCAGCTTTGCATCATAGCCCCAGCACAGAGATGTACATCACCCTGGCAAGTTATTCTCTTCCCATAGGAGCCTGTTTTCTATCTTTGAGTTTGGCCAGAGAGCATCAACCCCAGCACTATGGCCATTTGATCCAGATTTTTCTTTGGGGTGGCAAATGTCTCCTCCATGATGAGAAGCTGAACGGTATTCCTACTCTCCCACGCATCAGATGCCAGCAACAGCCCAACCAAGTAGATCAAATGTGTCACAGGGGTACAAAGTCACTCCTGTTTAAGAGCCATTAGGGGAACTGACCATATATCCTGATATCTGCATATGAACTTGTGGGAAAGATTTCTTTTAACTATGAAACTTCCACAGTGCACTTAATAGAGAATGTAGATTAAAAAGGTCAGATCAAGTGTCAACTATAAGAAGTGCACCCATACCTAACTTACTTCCTCATCCAGCATTCATATACTGGCTGCTCAATGTCCAGTAAGTATCCCCAACTCTTTGAGGGCATCTCCACAGAAATTGCTTCGCAATCCCCAAACATAAATTAATATCTCCCTGATGAAGGGCAACAATTAAGTGCTTCCCAGGCAAACACAGCTTCCATGGGTTTAATATTAATATATTACTACACTGATGGCTATCAATACAGTATAGGCTACTACTACATGCTTTGAAGTACATGTTTTGTAGTATATGCTTTGTTTAGGGTCTATTACATCATTTAATCTTCACAACAACCAGAGGAAGTTGATGCCCTGCCTGATAACATTCCGCAGTTAAAGAAACAGGGTCAGAGAGGTTAAGTACTTTGCTTAAAGTCACAAAGTCTACCTGATTTCAGAACATGGGATTTTTCCACTATAGAAACATACACACACACACAAATCATAAACATCAACATCATCATCATCATCACATACACACACACCATAATCATCATCATCATCATGGGGTTTGGGGGCTCCCTGGTTCTCCCTCCTGGGCAAATCCTCATAGGCTATCCTCCCCAGAGCCATATAGAGCTAACAGACACAGTAGTCCAGCAAACATGTTAAGGATGCTTTTCTCACCTGGGACCACACGGAATCCCATTTGTCAAATATCCTCAACTTACAACAGTGCTATGGCCCAGCAAAGCCATCATAAGGTAAAAATAGTATAAGCCAGAAAGGCACTTAATATATTTAACCCACTAAACATTAGGGCTCTTCCTAGCCTGAGTTCAACCCGCTCAGAGTACACATATCCACCCATACTTGGGCAGATGCATCTAACTGAAAGCCAGTTTAATAATCAGCTGCTGGCTTTCACAAGTGATCAAGTGAACACACACTGGAAACATAGCACTGAGTGGTTATTCGGGCATGCACAATACACAGAGCTAAAAGCACATCAGGCCTGAAAGAGTACTGGAAGGATTGGACTAAAACTAGTTGCTGGGTGATGACGACAACAATGGGGTCATCTCACAGCATGGCTAAGAGTTGTGGTTCACCACTGCTGCCCAGTATCACAAGGGAGTTTCGAGTCACCTACCTAATGGGAAAAAGATGAAAGTAACTTCAAAGTACAGTTACTTGTGAATGTAGGTCACTTTCACACTATCCTAAAATCAAAGAATTATGAAATCAAGCCATCATAATCCAGGAGCCAGTTATCCAAACAACACAACAACTTGTTAGCCTTTCTTGACCTTCCTTTTACCTTGAAGCTCTTTGCAACCCTAGTACCTGTTGCTAAGCCAAGCCCACAGCAGGCACTCATTAATGAATATACCCCTGAGCACTTGAACGTCCCCCCACTTCCAAGGTAGGCACACAGAGGCCCACTTCTTTGGATATAAATGGTGATCTTAAGGAAGCCAGTTGTCTTCCTCTGGTAGGCTTGGCCCCACATCCCAAATTCTTCACAGTACTGTTCCCCAGCTTTGTGAACTTGCCTGTAGTATCTTACCTTCCCTTGGGAGCTATCAGTCCGTGAAGAATTGGGGATTTGAGTGGCCCAGCCACCTGATATCCAAAGGACTGATCCAGGAGATCCCTGGAGCTCCTGTATAGAATGAAAGACCTAGAAAAATCGAGTGTTCACACCGTCAGTTACTAGGTCACCTTGAGTGGGGCTGCCACACTGTTCTGTGGCCCAGTTTCCCCCTTGGACAGCACGCTGCCTGAGAGTCCCCCCACAGTGTGCTATTATTACCTGGCACACCAAGGAATGAGGCCACGACCATAATGAGGCCACCCCGCCCTCCGAGATTCTTCAAAACCCTGCTCCTTGGGGTAGGACAACAAGACGATGGAGGGTGGCACTCTGATCCACCAAGGACCACAATATAGAAGAGGACACACTGTGGGGTGACCCAAGAGACATCACCCTAGGACACAAAGCCATGACAGGAGGGAGCAAAGAATGGGCCTCACCCTGGGAAAGACCAGCTTAAAAGTTTCACACACACCACCAGCACCAGCACCAGCAGCACCAGAACCACCAAGGAGTCTAATTTTAGTAGCCACACACCCCCAGCCAAGCACTTCGTAAGCAGTTATTTTGAGAAATGCTATTAGGGAGCGGGTTATTTTTAAGGCCCCTTGTGTGACAGGCATTTGTGACACAAACAGCGGCTGAAGGTCTGTAAAGCCGTAGTTCTGAGTGTGCTCGGGGCCAAGAGCCAGTGCCCTGGGATATCCCCAAGCCCCATTCGGATGGAGGGAATAGATGAGCATCTCATGCGCCCCAACACTTTCACCTCCTCTGGTGACTGCTGCTCTTCTCTCCAGCAGTGAGCTGCAGAACCGAATGAATAAGAAGTCTCTGTGGTCCCTGGCAGTCATCCTGCTAAGACAACCTAGTGCATGCTCAGGTCTCACAAGTCAAGATCCGGAGTTGATAAAGATTCCTCATGGTCTATCCCCAACTCTACGTTCTCAGACAGACTCTGCTCCTGACACACTGGTCTTCCGCTGTTTACCCTAACCCCCCATCCCACCCCTGCCCAAGGGTCCCTCACTTGGATGCTCCCCTTCCCATCTCTCATAACCCAGCTCCCACCAAACTCTACACTCTCAATCCTTTCATAAAACAAGTGTATCATGTACCTGTTGGCCAATGTTCAGGGATTCTATTGCACAGAGTGATTATAAAGAGAGGCAACACACTATTTCAAATAGCTAAAAGATCAGATATTGAAAGCTCCACGATAAGGAAGTGACCAATGTTTACAATGATGAATATGCTAATTACCCCAATCTGATCCATACATACAACTTCATGTACATCGAAACATCGCATTGTACCCTCTAAGGAGGCAAAATGATTACCATGTATCAACAAGATAACATAAAATTTTAAAATAAAAGAGATGAATCACTTTATTGGTTCTAGTCATCCAGAAGCTTGTGTTTTTGGTCAGATATGCATGATTGGTTCTCTAAAAACTACTGCCAGCAGGGCTGGAGAGATGGCTCAGTGGTTAAGGGCACTATCTGTTCTTTCAGAAGACTTGGGTTCAAATCCGAGTGCCCACATGGTGGCTAACCACTGTCTGTAACTTCAGTGCCAAGGAATCCCACGCCTTCTTCTGACCTTCACAGGCAATGCATGACAGGGGCGCATTTACATCCCTGTAGGCATAACACTAATACACTAAAAATAAAAGTAAATTTGAAAAAAAATTCTGCTGCCGGCTATGCATATTTACCATGTGCCAGACATCATCCCAAGCGCTTTACAAAGCTCAAGGAATTCTCCTACAGATCCTAGTCAGCATTCACTCCCAAACCAATTTTAAAGTTGAGGAAACAGAGGCCTAGGGAAGCTATGCAAAAAGTGTCCTTATAGGTTGGTATCTATGCAAGGCCCAGTAGCAGAGCTATTAAAAGGCACAAACTCAAAGCAGGACTGCCTTATCCTCTACTTGGAACCTCAGGCAAATTCTTCACAGCCAATCTGTGCCTCCATCTTTCTCTGGGCTCCTACAAAATGTGTATGTGCAAACACTGACAAAACCCTGAGCAGGTGCCTGGCACACAGTGGTGGAGGTAGGGTGCCAAAGTGTTTAGACTGAGATTAATTGGTCACCTACAATGCATTAGACACAATTCTAAAGCATTCCACATGCATTATCTTATTTGATGCTCGAAAGACCTTGTGAAAGTTTACAGAGCAATCAAGCTTAGAGAAGCAAAATTGTTCACCTAAGGTCAAAGCTAGAAGGTGGAAATTTGAATCAGGCAGTTGAACACAAGACTGAGTTTATTAACCCAAATCTTCTACTGCTGGTCCAGTCTTTGCAAACTCATCATGCCTTCAGATTCCCTGCTGTTCTGGCACTGGGTTGGGCCTTTTAACCATACTTAACAACTGTAGGTTCTGGCAAAGCTATCTAAATACAGAATCTGTCTGCAGGTCAGGGGCCCCCAGCCTCTACCAGGGCATTCATCACCCCTCTCTGTCATACCCAGAGGCAGGCCCCATACTTAGAAAGCAAAAGCAAAGCAGTAGGAGACTTGGAGAGCCTCACTGGGAGTCAGGATGGCAACAAGATGCCCACAGAGACCCAAGACCCAAAGGTCAGGAATCTAGTCCTGGCCAGCCAGGGCGAGCACCTCAGTATGCAGAAGGAGATGTCCAGCCTGGTAGGTGTCAAGCGTGAGCTGGAGGCAGGATGGCAGGGAGAATGTAAGTCCAACTGAGCCATGCATGTGAATGAGTTATGTGCTTGGTTCAATTTTAGGCACTGGACAGATTTGCAAAGCTCATCACCCTCCTAGAGTTGCCTACAAAAAGCCAAAAGTTTGACGCCATACCAATCCATCAACATAGGTGTGCTGGGAGAGCATGCCCAACCCAGAGCTGGGAGCCCAGGAACTGAGGGAAGAGAGTTATCCCTGCCCCAGTGGTTCATGGTCTTAGTCAGTGACAAGACCAACTCAGCTGGGAACATTGTAAACTCTAATGTGGTATCAATCAAGTTATCCTATTTCTGGTAAATACACTATGTGTCAGGGGATCCCTATGTCCAGCTTGGCCATGTGAGACATAGAGTCAACCCCTGTGGCCTAGAGCCTAGGATACCTTCCCTGTGCAGTGAGGATGGTGCTGATATAACATATACCAACTGCACATGGAGAGGAAGGCAGTTCATGCAGGCGCCACTCTCCTTATGCATGGGGAGGCCTGGCCATCTAGGAGCGCAGGTATCATTTAGAGGGGACAGCAATTTAAAAGTGATAACCACCAGGGACAGGGGTATGGCCTAGGGGGTAAAGTGCTTGCCACGGGAGCGTGAGGATCAGAGTTGGGATCCCCAGCAAATGCCAGGCGGGAGTGGAGGCCTGCCTGAAATTCCAGCACTCAGAAGGCAGACAAGGGAACTCTGAGGCAAGCTTGTTTATTAGCCTAGCCAAATCAGCAGGCTCTAGGCTCAGCTAGAGATTCTGCCTTGGTAAATAAAGTGAGGAACGATCAGAGAAGACAACTGAGGTCAACCTCCAGCTTCCACATGCACACGAATGCAAGTGCATTCATATGCAAATACAGACATGCCTATATACATGTGAATGTGCATACATACACACACATAAAAAAATGATAACCACAACTCCAGGCTGTGCCATCAGTCAGGTAAGTAACTATGACAGAGGATTTGAAACATCAGAGACTCACTCAACACATTACACTTGGCTTTGAAAGGCAGCTCTCTTCAGCCCTGACATCTCCTTAACAGCATTCTAGGCTTCATGACCTAGCCTCTTCCCAGCCTCAAGCTGGGGAGGATAAGTTCTTGGTAGCTGCTAAGAAGGCTGTGCATGATGCTGGTCCAGATGCCTGGCTGGCCTCTACGTATATATTCCCTGCCTGGGGAAATCTCATCTGCTAAATAGTCCCAAGGCCAGGACTGGGAGAGCTGAAGAGACACTGGGAGGCTAGATACACACGGAAGAAACGTATGCAGTCTTCAGCACAGCCATCATCCCGTGGTCTCTGCCCAGAAGAGCTGCCTAAGTCCTCAGTGGCTCAGAGAACAGCTTTTCCACACAGCCAGTTAGCCATGTCATTCCTGAACAGGTCAGGGCCTGTCTCACACAGAATCCCTAACACCAGCAGAAGTGAGAAAGTGGGACCTCAGAAGTTTGGTGTGTCTATTTGCTAGGGCTCTGTCACCAAGCATACACACCAGGTAGCTTAAATCCCAGACAAGTGCTGAAGCTCACTTTGAGAGGTCCAAGAGCAGAGATCTAGGGATCCTGTTCTGAAGGCCCCAGGGAGTGCCCAAGCACAGGACAAGGCCTGATTTTAACCTTCCATACCCTTGGTGACCTGCACCAGCAAATCAGTAGCCGGTGAGTGTCCATGACCTCTCAGCATCTGCCTTCTAGAAACAGCTATGCAAGAAGAGAAGCAAACCCTCCATGTATCTACATCTAGAATGCTCCTCTGAAAAGCCTACAGGGAAGACGACTGCTGTAACAGGAGGCTACAAACTAGTGCCATCCATGTACCCCAAACCTAAAAGAATCTCAGGAAAGAAATCCATGATGCAAAAAGAAAGGTGAGGTGCATTGGACATCCTCACCTGGTAAGAAATAGCAGTGCTCTCTAGACCAATAGGCTTGCCCAAGAAGGTAAGCCAGGTTGGGAGTGAGAAGCTTCCTGCAATGGGCCCCCTCTTGTCCCTGTGGACCTAACAGCCTGTATGTGTGTCAGCTGCAACTCCGGGAAGCCCCAGGAATCACGTGGCTGGTATATCAGAAGAAAACTGGCTGGGAGCAGGAGGCCTGTCCCTGACATGGCAGGTGGCAGCTCCAGGAAGCAGGACAAGTCCAAGCACAGTTTGTACCTGGCATGGTGGCCAAGTTAAACAGCAAGCCAGATGCAAACAGTTGGCACCCGGGACAGTGGCTTTACCAAGTCAAAGTAACATTGCGGTGATTAAGCTCCCGCTGGAACAACGGATGGCTCCAGGTTACTGGTATGGCCCCACAGGTGGCTGGACCACGTGAGACATCCGTTCATCAGCAAGCGCTCTGGTGGCCGAGCCACAAACAGCATTCTTCAACGATGAAATGGGCAACAGTGAGGTCCAGGAGGGTCAACCCTCCCTGCTTGTGGGTAAATATTGACTACATTCATGATGAGATCCCCAACAGCCAACATCAGACCTGTGAAGATCTTTGCCTATAAACACAGGCAAAGAATACAGAACTCAGAGTGAAGAAGTTGGCCATGATTACAAGAGGCTTTTCTAAGAAGTCATTCTTTTTTGTTAGCCTATTTGGTTTTTTTAAAGTTTATTTATTTTATTTTTGTGTTCTTCACACAGCATTACCTTCTAACCCCTACTGGCCTGGAACTCACTATTTAGACCAGATTGGCCTCGATCTCACAGAGATCCACCTGTCTCTGCCTCTTGAGTGCTGGAACTAAAGGTGTATTCAACCACACCTGGCTTATTTATTTATTTATTTATTTTATTTGTGTGTGTGTGTGAGAGAGAGAGAGAGAGTGTGTGTGTGCGTGTGTGTGTGCATGTGTGTGTGTGTGTGTGTTTGTGTGTTTTGTGTGTGTATTGGTAGCATAAAGTCTCCTAACCTCAGCATCTGGGAGGCTGAGGCAGAAGAACTAACTTGAGGAGTTAGAGACCAGCCTTGACTATACAGTGAGTTCCAGGCCAGTCTGGGCTACAGAGTAACTCTCAATAAACAAACAAACAAGGGCTAGAGAGATGGCCCAGCAATTAAGAGCACTTGCTGCTTTTGCAGAAGACCTAGGTTCAGTTCCCACATTGGGTGGCTCACAACCATCTATAACTGCAGCTCCAGAAGATGTGACATCCTCTTCTGACCTCTGTGGGGACTTGGACTCTCTCTCTCTCTCTCTCTCTCTCTCTCTCTCTTTCTCTCTCTCTCTCTCTCTCCTCCCCCCCCCCTCTCTCTCACACACACACACACACAAATAAATAAATAAATAAGTCAGGCATGGTTGAGTACGCCTTTAGTCCCAGCACCAGAAGGCAGAGACAGGTGGATCTCTGTGAGATCGAGGCCAATCTGGTCTAAATAGTGAGTTCCAGGCCAGTAGGGGCTACAAGCAAATGCTGTATGAAGAAGACAAAAAAATAAAATAAAATAAATAATTTTTCAAATCCAAATAGGCTAACAAAAAAGAATGACTTCTTAGAAAAGCCTCTTGGGACCATGGCCAATAGCATAGACTGCTGCAAAACTAGCTAGACTCAAATCCACCTCTCAACACCTGCATGAGTCTGAGTGAGGCTGCACTTCGGAGCTTGCATTTCTCCAATCCACGCAGTGAGCATAACCAAAGCACATGCCTCCCAGCCTTGTTCTAAGGATTCAAGAAAGAACTTATAGCAGATAAGATGCTCGGCACAGGGCTCAGGAAATGGACTCAAGCATCTAGGCCCTGTCTAGCCAAAGTCAAGAGCCCTTACCTCTGAATCAGGGCGTACAAGCACTCCGAAAAAGAAAAGGGAAGAGAGAGAAGCAGAAATACTGGGAGGTCTGAGGTGCCAGACCCTACAAGAGGCTGACGGACAGTGAGGCTGCGCAGCCAGCACAGAATAAAGAGAACTGAAAACTACAAAAATGCCTTCCAGATCTGAGGACAGACCTAACGTGGTCAAGGGTTTCCCAGACCGTCAGGCACAGGTGGAAAAGCATAGGCATAATTAGCTATAAGAATATACACATATTACATTATATTATTATAAAAGAGAGTCCCACATAACAGGTAAATGCATGAAATTTTGTGCTTTATATAAGAAATATAAACAGAGTGAAAAAATAAGGTTAAAAGGAAAAAAAATGTATCAAAATATGTTAGGCAGAAACTAAGCACCAGGCTAAAGGCACTAGAATCTGAGCAATTACAATTCAGAGCAAAAGACTTAAACCAAGATGATGTGGAAACCAGATCTGAGAACACATACCTGTCATGCAAGCCTTTGGGAAGGCAAAGCAGGAAGATCAAGAGTTTGAGGCCAACCTGGGCCACAAAGCAACACCTTGTCTCAAAAAAAAATAAGCCAACCCCAGAACCCATGTAAAAAATCAGGCATACATTGTGCTCCCAGCACGGGAGAGGCAGTGGCAAGCAGATCCCAAGAGCTGGCTGGCCAGTCTGCCTTGCCTATTTGACAAGCTCTAGGCCAGTGAGAGACCACACCTCAAAGAACAAATCTGGAAATGCTGGGCATGGTAATCCATACCTTTAACCTTTAATCCCAGCACTAGGGATGCAGATGGGTTGCTGTGAGTTCAGGGCCAGCCAGGTCTACTTAGGGAGTTCCAGGCTAGCCAGGGCTGTATAGTGAGACCCTGTCTCAATTTTTTTTTTAATTGGGGGCTAGAGAGATGGCTCAGTGGTTAAGAATCCCGACTGCTTTTGCAGAAGAACCAAGTTCAGTTCCAAGCACACACATGGTGGCTAGCAACCATCTCTGTAACCCCAGCTCCAACAGTCTCTTCTGACCTCTGGGGCACTGCACCACACGGGTCCACTTACATGGTGCAGGCAATATACTCATACACATAAAATAAAAATAATAAAAAAGAAAATAGTAAAATAAAAGAATAAATAAATGTTAAAATTTTTTCAAAGGTAGGGATAGTTTCTTAGGATCCAAACCCAAGTTTGACCTCTGGCCTACACACACACACACACACACACACACACACACACACACACAAAAATCAAATGAACAGATTAAAATATTAGAGAATATGGGAGGTTTCATAGTGATAGACTGTAATCCAAAATGAAGATCTGAAAACCAAAGGCCTTTATACACCAACTAAGCAGCAGATCTCAGAAATAAAAGGGTGCAAGTGGCAAACGCAGAGGTCGGAGGACAGGTTCTCCACCTAGAGATGTTCTTCCTTAAATTAATTCCCTCACATTAAACATAGGTGTGAACGGCTTAGAAGGCTGGCACTCATGGGGAGCTCAATTAACCTGACCTAGAGAGAACAGGTAGAGATGCCAAGCTTCTAGTGTGTTCTGCAGACACGGAAACTAGGGCGGGAAGATAAGGAGAAGAGTTGGACCCCAGGCCTCAGCACCAGCATCACATGAAAACACAGCTCAGACTCAACCAGAATCAGCATCCCGGGTAGTGCGTGGTCCTGATGCAGGCTCCAGACTGAGCATCAGTTTGATGAAGTGTAAAGCCTCCAGAGAGAACCAGAGCTAAATCCTGCCCAATTGCTAGGTGGCTCCAGTCAAGCTATTCGGCCGCTCAGGGTCTCAGATTCCTCATCCCCCAGCAGGGAATACTACCACCTTCCTCGTGCATGGGTATGACTTGTTGGACCACAGCCTGCAGTGCAGGTGCCCACTGGCATCTCCCTCTGATTTCCAAATACAGGGCAGATCGTTGAACCCCACTGTTCTCACGCACCCCCCCCCAGCTCAGTGAACCCTCCTCTGGGCCCACTCCTCTGTGCCTGGGCCCCAAGAGGATGTGCCGCCTCCCCCTCACGGTGGATCCTTGTCATGTCAGAGCTGGTTCCTGGCCTACTGCATAAGTCAGTGCTGCATCCTCCCTGGGGCTCTCCAGCTGGAGCCTGAGGCTCAATGACTCACTCCTGGAGCCTGTCATCTCTGTGCCTCCTTCCCCTCCCACACAGCCTCCATCTCTTCCTCCCCAGCCAGCTCTTCCCCACTTCCAGCTCAGTGGATCTGCAGAGTGGAGCTGTGGCCCACCCTGACCAGGCCTGGTCTCTGCAGAGGACAGGGAACCGGCACTGGGCATGTCCTGTCTGGGAGGCTTCTTGTATTGCCTTACGCAAATAAGGGAACCAGGTCTGACGTGGTACTGACTAAGCGGCAGCGGCACATCCTCCTGGTGCACAGGCACAGCAGAAAAGCACAGAAGCAGGAAGGGAGGAGTGGTGAGGATCAAGGCTCCACTGGGCCCTGCACTCCAAAGTCAGAGGGAGCTCTAAGTGAGCTTCCTACCACGAGTTCCAGCTAAAGGAGTCATACCCATGCCCTGCCACCCACCTGGGGAGAAAGCAGGGCAGAATGAGGCCAAGGTAACACAATGGATTCTCTGCACCTATAAGCAGACTAGGGTCAGGAATGTTCTAGTTAAATCAAAATGCCTTATGGGGCAGAAGCTCATCAAGATGCCATTCAAATGTGACCCGTGTCAGAGATTTCTCTGCTGCTGACGGCACGTTATCATGGTTAGTTACATCACACACTGGAGCTTTTCAGAGCTTCAAGGGCCCACAGCAATCACCAGGGTGACCTCTTTGGATACAGGACACCCAGGAAGCCCAGAAGGTGCAGAGAGATCTATGAAGTCACTGAGCTGAACAATCCACCTGTGCGGTCTACACCCCCACAATCAGTTCCAAGGCAAGCTTCCTTCTACCACCTCAGGTTGCCATGAGACCTGGCACGAGGCACCTGGGAGGAAAGGGAAAGTCACGAAGAGCGCTTCCCGCCTGACACGCCCACTCGTCATCCACTTATCAGTGCAGCTCTGACAGAGGAAGCGCCTCTTTTCTATCACACTTTTCTTCCAGCAGGAATATACCTGAGCACTTCTTCATTCATGGGCATGCATGTCACAGAAGACAGGGAGACTGAGGCCACTACTCTGCCGTCTGCCTCTCTCTCCTTCCTCGGGTAACTTCCCGTATCCAAACCACCTATCCCTGGCTGCCCGCCTGCCCCATGTGCTGAGCTCCTTCCTCCAGGAAGTTCTCCCTGCAAACTTCATCCTCCCTTGACCTTCCCCATCCCAGCTCTTCTGGAGGACTCAGCCCCAGATTTACCCACAGACCATCTGGCTCACTCTTACACTCTTTGCTATGTCTGTTCTACAAGGAAACATTGAGCACACATAGGCCACATCCCTGGCACCCTGTGAACACTCAGAGAGGGATGTGAAGGCCTCAGCTCTCACCTCAGAGTTCAAATTTGGTCTCTATTGCTTACCTACCCTCATCATTGGGCAGGATGCCAACAATCCTGTTTTCTCACCCAGAAAATGGCAACAATAATCATTTCCCTTCTCCTGAGTCCTTGTGAGGATTATGAGAGGTCACATGTGCAAAAGCTCCAAGCATCTCCAATACAATGTGAACTGGCCGGACCTGGTAGCACAGGGTCTGTATTCCCACCTAGCACGGTGGTTATACACCTGTAATCCCAGCATTTAGGAGGCTAGGGAAGGGAGATCAAAGGTTCAAGTACTGCCTTGGCTGTAGAATGAGTTTAAAGTCAGGCTGGATAATTTAGCAAGATTCTATCTCAAAATGAATTTTGTTGTGTGGAGGGGTTTTTTTTTTTTTTGAGATAGGGTCTCCCTAGAGTTCCAGATGTTTTGGAACTTGCTAGGTAGACCATGCTGGCCTTGATCTCACAGAGATCAGCCTGCCTCTCTACCTTGTGAGTGCTGAGATTAAAAGATGTGTGCCACCACACCCAGCTCAGAGTGAAAAAAATGTTTTAAAGGCTGGGGGACAGTGGTAGAATATCTGCCTAGTGAGGTCCTGGGGTTCAATCCTCAATGCTATAAAATTACTATAAATTGGACATCGTGCTAATAAAAATGATGAGAAGAATGATTAGCACACATTACTTATTTTTCCATTTGATTTTCCAAGACTCCTTGTCAGTGCTATTAAAGAAGACGATAAGGAGCCTTTTTGATGAAAATATTGACGATATATCAGTTCCAAGCCCTCTGATCCAGGAATGGAAAGGGGAGGGGATTGTAATAACAGACTTCTTGGTTTTAAAAAATGTAATAATAAAATCCATCTTCCAAACAAAAGCTATCCTGAGTCAGGTCAATTACTTCTTTCTTTCTTTCTTTTATTCTTCCTTTTTTTTTTCTGACAGAGTTTTATGTATCCCAGGCTCACCTCAAACTTACTGTGTAGCCAAGGAATGACCTTAAATTTCTGATCTTCGTGCTTTTACTAGGATTATGGGTGGATACCACCGTACCCATTTTATGTAATGTTAAGGGCTTAATGCATGCTAGACTCTACCAATGGAACTGCGTCTCTAGCACTGGGTTAGTTCTTTAAAAAATATTTTTCTCACCTCTCCCACCTTACAACAGGTTTGGAAAGCAGGATCACTTCACTTGCTCACACTCAAGATGCATTTCTAGGCAGTATCTGTACATTCACTCTGCTGGGACATTCCATGAAAGCTCCAGAAAAACACAATAACTTCATTTTAAGTTGAAAGGGTCATCACATTTTAGCAAATGTATTTCTTAAACCTTCTGAGCATATCCTCTGGTCAGTTTCCCTAGGGCATTACTGGATCCATTTCCAACAGCCATCCAACAGTGGTCCAGTTCATACTGCACACCCAGTACCTATGATATCTAGACCACTGTTTTTATCTTTTTGTGTATCATGACAGAATGGGAAATGGGCCTCTGTCCTCAAGAATCTGTCGTTCAGGCCTAGAGATAAAGCTCAGCCAGTAGAGTACTTGCTTAGCATGCAGGAAGCCTTGGGTTTAATCCCCAGCACCCTTATAAAACTGGGTATGATGACAAACATCTGCAATCCCAACATGGGAGGTGAAGGCAGAAGGCTCAGAAGTTCAAGGTCCTCCTCAGTAGACAGTGGGTTCAAGGTCAGCCTGGGTTACATGAGACCTTATCTGAAAAAGCAAAACCATCCTTTAAGCTGTTTCTAAAGAAACCTAAGGAAGTAAATAACTGGTCTGTATCCACATCTGAACTGCTGCAGGCACCGTGGGACCATCCACTGCTGAGAGGGGTCGTTAGCCTTGAACTACAAGAACTCAAGTGCTAGAAATATCACATCTTACTGAAGTTGTCATTACAACCCCCTTCTGCATTAGGTGTGTCATTTAACAGTTCAGACGCCACTGGAGGGACAGGTCACATGCCTAACGTTCAGTTTAACTGAAAAGTGGTGGGAGGTGCAGGAGGGCAGGGTGGAGTTGCTGGACAGAGTCTCTCCATGTAGGAGTCCAGTCCAACAGCATCACAGCCAAAATGCTCCCAGCTGCCCCTCTTTTGTCATTTTCCTGTATCTTCCAGTGACACGGGGCTTGACTTCACTTCCTTAGTCCATGTACTCTTCAAGGCTGTACCACATATTCAGCATTCATTTCTCTCAAGTGGAAAGGTAGAAAATGCAAGTTCCTTCCACTTGTCCTCTGCCTGCAGCATCTGTATAGCTGAAAGAATCTGGACATGGCTCCATGTACTCTCTAAGTCTAGCCTGTGCTCACTGGCTATAACTTACACCCAACAGCCATGACTGGGGAGCTGGCAATGGGGAAACTAGCAACTGGGAGAGGCCCTAGATAGCTCATCTCCTTGCAGGTTTCCAGGAAGCAGCCTCCTCCCTCTTAGTACATGGTACATCCTGGAGCTAGAAGCATGGACTCAAATCTTCCATAACAGGAAAAGGCTAATGCATTATATTTTCTCTTTCTAGATGTATGTGGCTCTTACTGCTGCTGTACATCCCATGATAAAATTCAGTAATAGAAAAGCTTATTTATTCCTAAAAATCTCCAGATCTCCTTTTCCAGTCAAATGAGCTATCTTTACGCTATGGCATCAAATGGGCCGTGTACCTCTCTCTAAAGCTTTTAAAGTGCAAATCCAGGAGACCTGGGTCCTAGGAGAACCTGTGGCTATCTGTTCAGTCATGCCATCCGCTCATTAATGCAGGTCACAAAAGAGCTGGCGGCTGAATCAGCAGCTTTCCAGACCATCACCTTTTCTACGTCCTCGGATATCACTAGCCTGCTACATGTTTGAGTTAGGCAAACCTGATTACATGCTAAAACCCAGCAGGAGCCTGTGAAGCCAAGTGCAGGTCAGGTAGCAGAGCAGGGTGAACATAAAGGTTGACAACCACTGGACCCCTTCAGGAATCCGTTCATTAATGCATCAACCCTTATGGGCTACTGGACGTGTGTAAGACGCCTTACCCTTCAATGTGCGGCACTCACAGGTGAGCCAGAGTTTCACAAAGCTGGGGAGAGTGAGATAGTGAGGCTGGGATCCACAGACTCTACAGAAGCTATAAAAGATGATGTCTTTGAAAGAGAAAATGGTATAAGAACTATATATGGGAAAACTGGTTAGCTGGCGGGGGGGGGGGAGAATGTTCCTTGGACCATCAAAAAAAAGGTATTGGGGGAGAGCTAGCCATGAACACATAGGGGGATTTCAGCATTAAACAGAGAAGGAAACAAAAAGGTACCAAGAACTAAGCCACAGGGCAGGAAATAGGAAGCTGGAGATAAAACAGGGAGGGCTTATGATACCAAGAAAGGAAAACCAAGAACTCAAGTTGGCTTTTCGTGTTCCTTCAGCTAACGAGGGGACATGAAAGAAGATCTGATGCAGAATGTGAAATAAGCAATATTTAGAAAGTTTTACTGAGTAGTCAAATATATAACTAATAAGAAACCAGAGTCGTGAGGCCAGCTGGAAGACTACTGTAGTGGTCCAAGCAAGTTAAATGGAAGCTTCAGCAAGGAAAGGAGCAGCAGCCGCAAAGAAAAGGAATGTACATCAAATGGCCAAGGTGTAACTGATGGGACCTGACTAAAGACTAGAGAATGGTGGCGGGGGTGGAGGGGACACTGAAAAACCACTGTTTGGGTGAGGACATCTCTTCTTCCCTTTCTCTATTTTTCCTTCGGGAATGTAGTATGATTCCGTTGTCACTCTTGGTGAATTTAAACCCTCAGGTTCTTGTGGAGACCTGATTAGAGTTTCTCCAGAAGCAATTAAAAGTACCAGTAGCAAGCCTCCCAGACTCACAAAGAGTCTGGCCATGACTCATCCTCCCTCTCTGTCACCTCCTTGCTGACATCTCAGAGTACAGTTAAAGTTCCCTTCCCAGAACATTCCAGAATCAAAAGAAAGAGACTTGTCAGGGCTCCCTACACCCAGCATGAACCAAGGACACCGTCGGGGCACATGTTTCTAGATACAAAATCTGTGTGGGAGAGAGAGACAAGGGAGGGAAGGGGAGTGAGGGAAGAGGTTCCTTGAAGCCCTGGGCCCCATCCTTCTTCCCCTTCCTTCCTCCTCCCATCGCCCATTACTATTCCAGAACTGTCCATTCAGACCAATGTTTAGACTGCCAGCTCCGAATAAGAACAGAATGCTATTTCCCCATCAGACTGTGGGCAAGCCAACCTATGTTTCCATAATCCACAAAAAAAGAATTTTAAAAACTGAAAATAGAAAAATCTTTCCAGCTTCCAAAATATAATATTTTTCTTCTTTCTCCCCCTCCCAGACTCCTCTGTGTAAAGGTGTGGTCACACAGGTGCACATACATGCATGTGCATACACGCGGAAGTCAGAGGTCAACCACAGGTATCCTTCCTCAGCTGTAATTGATCCTATTTATTGAGAGAGGGTCTCTCATTGGCCTGGGGCTCATCAAATAGCCTAGGCTGGTTGGACAGCAAGTACCAGGGATCTGCCTGCTCTCACCTCCCCAGACTTGGGATTATATCTGTATCACTGAGCCCAGATTGTTTTTACTTAATTTTTAAAAACTTCTATGTGTACGAACATTTTGCCTACATGTATATAAGTGTACCACATGCATGCAATGACCACAGAAGCTAGAAGAGGGTGTCAGATCCACTGGAATTGAAATTATGGATGGTTATTAGCTGCCAGGTGGATGCTGGGAACCAAACCTGGGTCCTCTGCAAGAGCTGCCAATGTTCTTAATCGATGAGACATCTCTCCAGTCCCTTGAGTGTAGCACTCCCCATGAGTGCTGGGGAGCAAAACCAGGTCCTCGCATTCATAAGGCAAGTGCTTTGCCAACTGAGCTATCTCCTCAGATATTTTTTTCATTCAGTGAAAGAAGGCAAAGAGAAGCATTACATGATCTCATTTAGATATGGGAGATGGATGTGTGGGCATGGATGTGTGTGTGTGTGTGTGTGTGTGTGTGTGTGTGTGTGTGAGAGAGAGAGAGAGAGAGAGAGAGAGAGAGAGAGATCACATACACACGGAATACAAAACAGAAGTTCCCCATGAAGGAAGGGGCAGAGAAAAGGAAATTAGGTAGTATAGATCAAAAGTCAAAGGATATCAACTATTTAGGGTGAACATACTTACAGAGATCTAATGTCTAGTATGAAGACTACAGCCTTTTTAAACATCTTATACATTAGGAATTTCTGCTTATGAAGTAACCGTGAGAGCTGACAGATCCACTGATCGGCTCCCATTCAGGGATCAACTTATTATGTATCTGAATTGACCTCATGCCATCATGGTTCAGACCTCAACCACAAGCAACCACGTTGAGTTTTAAAAAGCAAAATGAGCAAATGTGTGGACAGCAATGGAAAATGGAAATTCTTGCAGCTTCGTTTCTCACCCTGTTAAATTGGGAGAGTGAGCGTAGTGAGAAACCAGGTGCTATTTTTTCTCATTCTTTAAAATGCTGCATCTCGGAGTATATAAGAAGAAAACAGAGGGGAGCCTTCTGCTGTTTGTCCTGAAATGAAATTTGAAGTCTGAGCTGGTGTTACCCCAGCCCAGGCCATAGCTTAACTTGCAATCAGCCTAGATAAAAATCCCTAGACTGGAACCAGAACTCAGTATCAGGGAATAACCTGAACTAGCTGCTCTTTCCCACAGGCAGACTCCACATTCCTGGTGACTGAGTACTGATCAGCACTGCTGCAGCTCAGCATGGAGGCATACAGGCAGCACCCCAACTGAGATCTGCAGACTGGTCACCTTTCTTCCTTTGCATCCTCCCCAGAGTCCCAGCGAAAGGGGACACAGACAGGGGGAAAGGATGCTGTTTCTCACCCACTGTGTGGGAGGTCTTTGTGCAAGCTCATGACCTTTCTAGAAAACAACTTGGCAATGTGGCGAGAAATCTTAAAAACACACACATCTTTTGGCCCGGCAAATCCTGCTTCTAGGAATATGTCTGAAGGAAACAGCCTTTAATGTGAATAGAAATGGACAGAGATCAAGGCAGCAGAGCAGCCTGTAAGAGCACAAACTGAAAGATCATCTAAGGATCCACAACAGAGCGACTATTAAGAACTGTCCCTACATCCACTGAAAGAAAGGAAGAGTCATCTTCAACCAGCAATTGTAAAGTCGGGCGTGGTGGCACATGCTGTAATCTCAGCTCTCGGGAGGCTGAGGCAGGAGCGGTGCCACAAATTCAAGGCCAGCCTGAAACTGCACAGTCAGACCCTGTCTCAAAAAAAAAAAACCTAAATAAAAGCCAATGCTTACTAATGAAATAAGGGAAATTATAGATGCATCTGAGTGCAAAGGGAAAAGACTGTTGGGGCTGGAGAGATGGATCAGTAGTTGAGTATTTGCTACTCTTCTAGAATATCCAAGTTCAGTTCCCAACACCCACAATGGGCAAATCACAACCACATTTAACTCCAACTCCAGGGGTCTGATGTGGTGTTCTCTTCGGACCTCCACAGGCACCCACATGTATGTGGTGCATGCACGCACAAGTGTACACACACATATTCATACACTCAATTTAAAATAAAGAGAAAGATTGGTAAAGAATATATTCAAATATTAAGAGACATCATCTTGGCATGTAATTGTTGCTCTCATCTCTGTATTTTTTGTGGAGGGTATATGCATGTGTCTGTATGTATATGCACATGTGAAGGCCAGAAGTCAACATACAGAATCTGCCTCTGCTGTTCATCTTACTTTTTGAGAAAAGTTCTCATTGAACATGGAGCTCACCATTTCCTATAGGCTGGTTTGTCATCACCATAAGCCTCTGGGATCTGCCTGTGTCTGCCTCCCCAGGGCTGGGATTACAGACACAGGTTGCTCACCACTACTACCATCACCACAATTACACACACACACACACACACACACACACACACACACACACACACACATTCCCTCAGGCCTCCACTTTTATGTGGTTTCTGGGAATCTGAACTCAAGTCCTCACATTTTCACAGCAAGCAGTTTACCCACTGCGTCATCTCTCCAGCCCTAGACACTTTATTGCGATAAAATGTGAACAACATAACATCTAAGGGTTTGGACTATTTTTAAGTGTATAGTTCTAGGTTTATTAAGGGAACTCACACAGTTGCACAACGATCGCCGCCAATCATCTCCAGAGCTTTCTCATCTTCCCAACATGAAACTTTCCATCCATTAAGATTCAATTCACACTCCTCTCTCCCCAGCTCCCCTGGCTCTGATGAACACCACTCCATATTCTGTCTCCAGGAATTTGCCCAGGCTAGGTACATCTTAGAAAGAGAACTGTATATTACTCTCTTTCTCTCTTACTCTCTCTCTCTCTCTCTCCTTACTCTTCCCCCATCCCTGTGTGAATGTGTGTGTGTGTGTGTGTGTGTGTGTGTGTGTGTGTGTGTGTGTAATGTCAGGTTCAAGTCATTTAGCAACAGTTTGTAGCCTGACTCCAAATCTCCATTTTACCTCATGTGTACAGAAGCTACATTTGTTTTGCTTGTCTATTTATGCCTATTTATTGTCAATGAACAGTTGCATTGCTCTTGGCTATGGAGAACAAATACAAGAACACAAATATCTATGCACCTATTTTTCTTTTTTATGGAGCACATTCCCAGAAGTGGGGTTTCTCTATGCATGGTAACTCTGTATTACATGGTAACTCTGTATCACAAGATAACTCTGTAACACACTGTAACTGTGTCACATGTTAACTGTATGCCACACAGTAACTGTGTGTCACTTGGTGATGCCTCACATGGTAACTCTACATTTTAAAATGATGAATGGCCGCCATACTCTCTCCCAGAGCAAATGCTCCATTTTCCATCCCTGCTAGAGTAGACCATTGCCACATCCTTGCCAATCTTTGTGATTTTTCTCATTTTTGGATAATAGTCATTCTATACTTTTTATTTTCAGAGTTTCCTACAAGAAATTCTAGTTATGTTTATAATCATAAAAAAGTAACTGATACTATGTTTTATGTGTTTACTTACTTTTGGTTATTTTATAGATAAGGACTCACTATATAGCCCAAGCTGGCCTTGAACTTGCAATGATTCTCCTGCCTCAGCCTCTTGAGTGCTACAATCACAGGCTTGTGCCAGCACATTCAGCTGATGTCATCTTTGAAGGCTGCCCTTGGTGAATGGTACATGGAAGATGTCCACTCACCTCCAGTACTAGAGTTAACTCACATCCTCACACCTTAGCAAGCTCAGAATAGTTTGGAGCTACAGCTTCAAGTCCTGGCCCTCCCTTCTCTGAGCACTGTTCCTTTCTAACCCTGGTGAGTTGATATGATCTGGGAAAGAAACAGAAGACACTTGAGCCTCATGACATTCTGGGACAATCCTAGCTCCAGTGCCACTAGCTATGACAAGAAATTTCTCTTTCCTGCACCTCAGTCCATCCATCTGCTAACCAAGAGGGGTATATCAACCCCTTAAGGCTGTAGGGCCTGACAGTCTGCTTCCAGTATGGTGGGAGTTTGAAGAATAATGGCTCACTATCTAGCTTCTGCCACAGAGCTGCATAGAAAACACCAGTAAATGCCACTTAATCAATGGGTTTGTACTCACTATGTGAAGACAGTCAGTTCGATCATTTGTGTTGCCCAACACATGCAAAACTCCTGAGGAGGGTAGTGTTTCTCAAAGAGTCCTGTTCTCTGCTTCTCAAACTGAGGATTTCATGGTCAAATAAGTTTAGGAAATACAAAGGCTATCATCTCTAAAACGAGTAAGAATTGGAGAGAAGGCTGAGTCAGTAAAGTTTCTACCGATCCCCAGAATCCGTTTGGGGTTTTTTGTTATTGTCGTTGTTGTTCTTGCTTTAATGCTGTAAGCTGGGGGTGCAGAGAAAGAAAGGTGGACACAAGGAAATCCTACCCAGCCAGTCCAAAATCGACAAGCTCCAGGTTCAGTGAGAGACTACCAATACATAAAGTAGTGCTGGGAGTGGTGGCAAGTGCCTTTAATCCCAGATTGAGGTCAGCTTGGTCTATACAACAAGTGCTGTGTCAGTTGGGGCTCCAGGGAGACCCTGTCCCAAACAAAAATTTTTAGCCTAAAAATAAAATGAAAAACAACTGATGTTAACCTCTGTCTTCCAACACACACAGACATGTACACAACACACAAATACACACACACACACACACAATACTGATATATGAGAGCTCTTAATAAAGAAACCTGTGCTTCCCAAACATAGCCAGAGAACTCTTTTTTGGCTTGGCACCTACCAAGGCTCCATGGGCTAATTTCCACTGTGCTGGTTCTCAGCCCTAGACTCTGCTGTCTCATGGATATCCAGTCTTGAACCTACTAATGCAAACACAGTGACACATGATGAGTTGCTGTAGAACAGAGACATCAAAATTTAGCAAGAGTGTTAATTACATGGAGGGCCTGTTACCCTAGAGTCCCAGCTCCAGCCTCAGTGCCTCATCCAGTCATTCTGGGGTAGGACTTGAGACTATTAATTTCGGTCAAATTCTTGGATGCTGAGGAAGTTACTAATCCACAGAGCATGCACAGCACAATGAAGGCAAACCCCTCACATATATAGTTAACACCAAACCACAGAAGAAACTGCCTACTTAAAGCAACACCGCTCCCCCAAATCACATCTGATTCAGGGGTTGAAATGCCCATTCTCTTCTGAGACAAGTTCCTAAAGGACACAGTTCACAGTCATTGGAGAAAATGGACTTTGGAGTCAGAGAAGGGTACATTTGCAAATCCCAGCTGGCTGAATGCCTCCGCAAGCTGAGTTTCTCCATGTGAGATGGGGGTGGTGAGGGGAGCACTCAGCTCATGGAATCTCCATGATGCCAAAATACATAAAACAGGCAAAATGCTCAGAAGCAGGCCTGGCACTTCCTGTTACCAAACTTGGGGTCACAGCCTGTACTCAATGAAGCCAAGTTTGGCGACCTCTCCTCAAAAGGCCAATTAAAAGTGCCAAGTTAACAGTTTTTAAAAAATAGCAAGAGGAGCTTGATTCACCTGCGGGCATAGTGGAAGGGTAACACTGCCCCCCAGGAAGTCCAGTTCTGTTGTATTAGCAGTTGCCTACTCTCTTTTGTCTGTTTCGTTTCTACATTGTTTATGATCTTTTTGAGGCAAGGTTTTCCTGTAGCTTTTTGGTTTAGATATTTTGGGTTTGTTTGCTTGCTTGCTTGCTTGCTTGTTTCTGGTCTTTTTGAAACAGGGTCTCCCTGTAGCCCCAGCCAGCCTGGAACTCACTGTGTAGACCAGGCTGGCCTGGATCTCACAAGGATCCACCTGCCTCTGCCTCCCTCCCAAGTGCTGGGACTATAAGCATGTGTCACCACTCCTGACTGATTATTCTTCTTAATAATTTGCCATTTGCCATTTCCCCTGCTCAAAAGACCAACATCTGTGTGCTGTTAGGTGACAAGTTTTAAAGATGGTGGCTAAATGAGACAGAGACCCGGGGGCTGACGCTCCTCCACCCTCTGTCCAGGACCAATGCACAGTGCACCTATTGTTTTTGCAGACCACATCTGCCACCTCAGACTGGTGGATCTTGGAAGAGATTCTTGCACATAGCCACCCACAAATATCTGATAATAACGACCAACCATCATCCTGGAGACAAAAAGAGGGTGTGTGCTGAGTGTTTAAAGGGTATCAGTGGCCCATGTGAGTGGCATGTTGCCCTCCAAACTGGCAAGACATGTCATGGGGAAAACAGCAGTCTCCTTACTACATATGCAGGCATCTTCACTCTAGGATCTCAGGATAGGACTCCATGTAGACATAGATTTATAAAGAGCAGACAGAGTCAAAATGAGGCCACTAGAGTGAGTCCTGGGCTAGAATGACTGCTGTCCAACTAGGAAGAGACTAGAGGGAAGACGGTGTGAATGCACAGGGAGAAGAGGACTGGGTGACCTGCGAGCTACGGAGACAGGCCTCAGGGAAAGCAGTCCTCGGTCCTGCCAACACTTTGACCTTGCAGAATAGTGAGCTGGAAAGTACTAGTCAGTCCCACTCCGTGGTGCTGTGTCACAGCAGTCTGAGTCCCTGGGAATGGCTCTGAGCTAAGGCAAAGCACGTGCAACCCAGCCTCCTGAGACTCCCCACTAAAATAAGGGGAGGTCAGTGGGGTCCTTAAGCTGGGACTGCAGGTACAATTTTCAGCTGCTTACTGGCTTAAGGCAGGTCTTTGGAGCTCTTTGAACCTGTGTTTCTCCCTCCAATGGGGCTGCTATACACACTGAAAAGGTAATGGTAATATCCAGTTTGAGCCTCAGCCGCTGTTCTATTCCCTCTCACCAAGACTAGTGCAGCAGCCCCTCGGGGTCCCCCGCTCCCATGCCTGCCCTACTGACTCCTGCGCTTGCTGCTACTATGGTCTGAACATTAGAAAATCCTAATTAGGTTATGTGCATGGCTACTTAAACACTTCTTATAACATCCCACAGCACTGAGGTGGGGAAGCCAAACTCCTCCCTATTGCCTTTCAAAGCACTACAAAAACAGCCCCGGAAAACCTCCTCACAAAGCACCACAACTTCTGGCCCTACACTCCAATCAGATTTCAAAAAAGCAATTCAGTTTTCAGAAAAGCAAGCACTTTCTTACCTCAGGGCCCTTGCACAAGCTGTTCCTGCTATTGTTCCTTCCCTTAAATGTGCACTGTCCTGGTTTCTTCCTAAATATTTCCTCCTAGAAGTTGCCTCTCCCACCATCATAGGGAAATATTCTCTATCGTTTCACACCATTGTCTTCCCAGGGGTTAGCAGAAGCCAACATGCATCCCCTTCCCCAAGAAGTGTTGCTTTCCCATTGCTGCCTAAGACACTGTTGTGTGTGTCCCGGGGCCTAAGAAGGAACTTAGCAAGTATGTGTAGGTTGGATAGTGGATTTCAAAGGGAGAGCTCTGCAAACTGTAAAGTGCTCTATTGATGCGAGGGGGGCAGGGAGTATAAGTGCTTCCAAGAGCAGCCAAATGATTTAAAACGAAACCAAACAGTAAAGGACCGAGCAAGCACTGGCTAGATATGGCCAAGTCTGTGGGTCAGAGAGGCCTGCCATCTCAAGGTCCCACTCTTCTGCTGGGGCTGGCCTGCTCCCTTCCCATGCAGAGTCAGGCAGCAGGGCACCCTCCCAGGGACCAGGGAGGGGTTCCTGGCCTCACCAGCCGGGCTGACTCACCCCCTTCCCTGAGCACACCCCACCTGCATCTGGTTCCTCACTGCTGGGCTGTCTGCCTGGAGCCTGCGCTCCCTCAGAGGGTGGGCCTGTGATTCACAGATGTCCATTATTCCCAGCACCAGCACAGTGCCACCTTGCCTATCTTCATAAGTTCTGCAGGCTGAAAAATCTATTTACACACACACACACACACACACACACACACACCTGGCACCTAGGCCTGGAGCCTCCTGCCAACATCAGCGGTGAGCAGTACAGTACACTTTCCTTCCAACTGCCCTGGTACAACAGGCCCCGTTTAGAGTCCGAAGGGCCGTGCCACTACCTGAGGCCCAGCAGCCCTGCACCGCAAATTTGCTGGTCTATCCAAGCTAACCAGGCCCTAGTGGGAGCTGCAGAAGGATACCAGATCCCAGAAGTACCAGTGAGAGGAAGAAAATCCATCTGTATTCACACACATAACTGGAATACTCCCTCATGGTCATAGGGCACTGGATCTATGTGGGGTCACATTAGTCCAGGCCAGCTTGCCCCTGGAGTACGACTTTGGTCTCTTCCTCACAGCCTTGTTCAATAATGAATGACCAGAATGAGGTAGAGGCGGATCCCCAGGTTAGACCCTGGGGCTTCCAGCCAACTTTGAGAACTACAGGAGGGTCAGCCAAGCCAAAGAAGATCCAGGATGTAGGGACAGGAGAAGTCATCGCATTAGAAGCTTTGCACCATACCCTAGTTTACTTTCCACTGCTGTGATAAAACATTGACCAACACCAGCTTGGGGAGGAAAAGGTTTACTTCACCTCAGTCTTTCAAGTGTCAGTCCGTCACTGACGGAAGTCAAGGCAGGAATCTGGAGGCAGGAGCTAAAGCCAAAGCACAGGCTATGGAGGAACTCTGCATACTGGCTTGCTCCCCTGGCCTGTGCTAAGCCTGCTTTCTTATTCATCCCAGGACCACCTGCCTCAATGGGCTGGGCCTTCCCACATCACTCAACAATCAAGAAAATGCCTCACGGACTTGCCTCTACAGCCAATCCAACAGAGGAAATTCCCCAGCTGAGGCTCCCTCTTTTCAGGCATTCAAGTTGACAACTGAAGCTCTCTAACACACCCAGTCAGCTGATCATGTTCTTGTCTCCTCTCCATAACACGGAGCACAGGCTTGGTGAGTGGACTAGGGCAAGAGAAAAGTAAGGGAACAGCAGAAGAGATGGCAAAGAATGCCATCCCCACAATCCCCAACCGCCTACATTTCTGAACCTTTGATCTCTGCACTCAACCTTCTACAACTCCAAGTGACCTCTGGCCTTCACCCCACACAGCCATGTCTAAAAGCCACTTACAGACTTTGGAGAATCCTCCTCTACATCAGTCAAGGATGCAGCCTACAGCCCTGTCTGTTCCCGTCCTTTTCTTTCTGGACTGCAGAGACCACTGTGGCTACCCAGCAGAAAGGGCACACAGTGCTGGCTCCCACCCTGGCTTCCAGCAGAGCTATTCCTGAAAATGTACAGAATCCAACATCTTGTTTCCTTAATCCAAAAAAGGGTGCAGGCTGTGGTGCCCAGAGCAACCTACTACAGGTGCTCAGGGAAGGGGCTTCAACACTGTGTCCATCAGCCAGGTATCCACGAAGGGGCACGGGCCTACGGATATGCATCTGATTCAATATTTCTTGTTTGTTTGTTTGTTTCAAGAAACAAAGCCCCTGCTTTGTAGATGTAGGTAATTAATGCCCTCAAAAGTTTAACTGTTCAGGAAAAACCAATATGTTTTCTGGGCCTGAGTTTGCTTCCTATGAAGGTGGAGGTGTCAGTGGTACTGGGAGCAGGTCAGGGGATTTCCCCTCTTCTGCCTCTCCTCAGGAGGGTCTCCTGGCATTTCTGTGCTAATGTGCTGCTACGCAGGTCAGGAACTCTTCTGCATAAGCAGGAGAGGGGAGGGGAGGAAGGGGAATCTCTGCAGGGGAGACCACCAGGAAAACATTCTGAGGAATGTGGGCAAATGGAGACAGTCCAGGAGCAGCCCGGGCAAAGGCTGGGAGTGAGGGGTCTAGGGGTGCATGGATGTGTGCACCCAAAATAGTAGGGGAAGGAGAAGCAGGCTCATAAGTGTAAACTCCCCAGTATTAAAAAAGGCTGAGAGAGCAGCCAAGAAGATCTCTGCCCCAGGACCTTGAGCAAGAATGCTGTTCTATGCCACCTGCTGCCCACCCTCTGCACTGATGCATGGGAAGGAAATGTCATCAGCCTCATCCAGTACAGTACATGCACAGTGCCTCTGGGCATCCTGGGCATCCTGGGTACCCTGGCCTGGGGTCCTGGCACCCTTCTAAGGGTACCCAGGTTGCCAGTGATTTTTGCACCAAACTGATCACACAGATTAGGGTTCCATGGAGGGTCCAGAGGACCACTGAGGCATGAGGACTGCACATGCTCATGTTATCTGCAAGTCATATGAGGGTCACAGCAGCTGGGGCAACGGAACTCTCGACTGCCTGAGGGCTGGGTTCTCCCAGAGCAGTGAGACAGGGACACGGACACCTAAAGGCCACTTTTCCAGCCTCCCTCCACTTTGCCTCTGTGCCTGACCCGGGCTATTCACCAGCCACACCTCGTACTGTCCGCCAGCTCTCCTTCATCATCTGTTTCAGCATGAAGACTCAGAGCAACTGCCCCCCGACACCCCCACACTCCCCCACCCCCCCGCTCCCCTCCCAGATGGAGAACTGAGCAGAACAGACAAAAAAAAGGTCTCTGAGGGGGACAGACACTGCAGTTGGGGAAGCAGGCTGCAGACAGCCCATAGTTTCCTGGTCCCACTCATCAACCACTTCCTCAGAGAGAACCTCACTGGCCACCCACATACTCAGCCTGCTTCACATTTAAAACCTCCCAGTATCATACGAACTGAAATTACAGATCATTTTCCATGCTGTGGCTCCCCACACTGGAACATAAGATTGAAAAGAACAGGAAGTCCGTGTCTTGCTCCCCACGGTTCCCTAGCACCTGAAACAGGCCCAGATGCATAGAACTCAGGCCCCAAAATGCCACAGCACACCTTTTGTTTGTGTCAGATAAACCAAGTTCTCCCAGGCCAGCATAAGCATTCTTTGCAACATGGAGAACATGGTGTGGCTGCGTTACTTCTATGCGGTTGTTGGAAAACCTAAGAGCAGAAGGCCAGAGAGAAACTAAGTATGGAATTGTTTACTGCCCAAGTACGAGGACTTGTATCCACATAAAGCCAGGCCCAGCAGTATATGTGTGCAATCCCAGTGTTGGTGAGGTGGGGACAGCAGGGTCCAGGCTGAGTGTGTTGAGAGACCCAGTCTCAAAAACAAGGTATAGGTAGGATAGGAAGGAGAGAGGAGTGAAGGGAAAATGACCAAAAGTCATCACACATAAATGTATGAAACTATCAAACAAAAGAGGAAAGACCCAACATCGTCTTTGGCCCTACACACACACATTCACATACCACATATGCATACACACACAATATATAGACATATACATGCTACACACACGTACACACATACCACATATCACACACATGAATACACAACACACATACATATATAACTGACAGGGCAAGTGTACCAGCACAGACATACATGCATGGACACACATGTACACATATGCATAGACACACGAATCTAAGAGCTGGGTTTCCTTTCGCATCTATTTCCTTGTGACTCAGAGGCTAGAAGAGCTCTGTGGGATTCCCCCAGGAGGGAACAGCTCAATTAGGAAAGGAGACACGCTTAGCTGCCTCCTGACTCCGGCCTCAAGGACTATGGGTCTCTGGTCTGATCTCTGCCTCCAGCAAGCAGGGGAAAACCAAATCATGGTGGGGAACATGCACTTTATTAATGCACTCTCAGAGATGATGCCTCCCGTTGCTAAGCACCCGCTGTACACACAGGGTTACTATTAGAAAGTTAATCATGGAAAATGCTGAGGTCTCTTTCCCCAGCCCAGCATCTCTCAGCTCCTCGCTACAATTTCATCTTCCATATCATGTTACTGGGCAGTGCTCTTGGCTCCGTCCCCTCCCTTGTCCTAGGCCTTTGTGACCTTTCCATTTGCTTCCAGCCACACTCCGTGTCAGCCCTGCGGAGCGGTAAGGCACGCTGATTTGGTCTGGGCCTGGCCTGGGCCATCACGCTGATATTTTCCATGCAGCTAGTCAAACGCTCTGGGGGAATTAAAACAGCTCACTACATCACCTTGAGTTGCTTTAGAGAAGGGACAAGCTCTGGTCCCCACCTTGGCAGCTGACGCTCTCTGCAGGCCTTCTCCACCCAGAGGAGGCAGGCCCAAGCACAGAACAGCTTCTCCAACCTTCCTTTCTCACCTGACACTTTCTAGAAGATGGCGAGAGAAGCAGTTCTAGTTGGAAGGCCAACCTCATAATAGACTTAGTACCCACCTTTCAGTCAACACCCTGGTGGGAGATAACGGATTCTTTCTTCTTTTGATATATGTTCGGTTGGCTCCTTTTCCATGAGCCTGAACTGTCAAGGGGAGGCTGTGGAAGCATACTAATATCATGACCAAGGTCAGGCTGTTGGCTGCTGCTGCCTCCCCAATCCCAAGGCTGAATCATTATGGCTTTTATTACTAATAAGAAGAACAATAAATAATAAAACAAATGATCATAAGCAGTGCACTGGGAATTCTGTGATTACCTCAATAGCCAAGACCTTGCTTGGTGACACATAGAATGGAAAAACTGTTCTAAGGCTCAAGCTTGGGATTGTCCTCTGCTTGGTAGCACTGTAAATCCAGGAACAGCCTTGCATGAGGGAGCACAGCGCCAAGTCAGCCGCTTCAGGACTGGAGCCCAGCCCCGCCACGCATGCGGCACCTAGGCAGCCACGCTGCTGAGCAGGTCCTTGCTTGGGGATGGGGAAGATTTGACAGCACGCTACTCTTGAAAGGCTCAACACAGTTTCTGGCACATCCAGGCACTCTCTAAACACCAGCTGCCACTGCTGTGTGACTGTATTAGTTACTTTCTGTTACTTTGATAAAAACACCATGACCAAAAGCAATTATATAAGGAAGTGCTTATTGAGGCTTCCAGTTCCAGAGAGAAAAGGGTTGAGCGTGCTACGAGAGTCATGGCAGGAGGCACTCAGAGCAGGCAGTTGAGCTCTCCCATCTTCAAGCTCACACAGGAAGCAAAGAGAGACAAACTGGAAATAGGCAAGGCGATATACTCTCAAAGCCCACCCAGTCATGTGCTTCCTCCAGCAAGCCACACCCTCGAAAGGTTCCATGAGCTGCCCAAATAGCCCCACCAACTGACCAAATTCTTCAAATACTTGAGCTGCTGGGGGACATTCCTCATTCAAACTACCACGGTGCTGATTCATAATAATAACAACTTAAGTACAAAACATGTGCTTGCATTTGGTCCCCATTCTAACCCGGGAACAAAATTCAGAATGCTGTGTGTCTCTTGTATATCTTGGGGTGTCTGTCCTATGTCCAGCAGTCTCCCCTAGGAGAGGTTCTGGCCACCACATATTATATGCAGCCCTCAGTCACAGAAGCAAGCTCCTCATACCACATCCCAACCCCCAACTTTAATGCCACAACACAAGAGGCCAGGAGTGTTTCTCAGGAAAGGTAGGCTTAGGAACTCAGCCTGAATCTTGAGCAATCCCAAGTCTGAGATTAACTTTCCCCTCATTTGCCCCAACACAACCTTGGCCTATAGAAGATACCAATATCCTTTAAGATTCAGCTGCAGAAAAATCTTCCCAAGTTTTCAATGTAGTTATTCTCTCAAAGTCTGGGAACTTTACCTCTCGTTCATTTGTTTAACAAGTTTCTCTTGCATGTCTACATATCCCAGGCTTTGTAGGCAGTGAGTTTCAACTAGGACTTGACTAGTAAGAAAAAAACAGAAAACAAGGGCTCTAGTCAAAAAAGAACTGCACGTGCAAAGGTCCTGGGATATATGGGAACATGGTATGTTCTCTGTGGAGAGTTCAAGGGGGTAATGCAGTCACTACAGGCTGACATCTTTATTGTCGCCCTCATCTAGTACCATCTTCAACTCAGGAAACCCCTCTGAGTGCCCTTCATTCTTCACTTTCCTCGCCTTGCTCTGTCTCTCTTCCCCCATTTCCCCGCAGGTTGCTAATTTCTGGTGGTTGTGAAGTGCAAGATAAGAAGCAAGCGCCCCACAGGCAGGGAGCTAGGGTTCCCACTCTGGTGATTTGGGTAAAGCAACCTAATCTCTCTGAACCTTGGTTTCCTCACCTGTCAATCAAGGTTACCTAAGAAATATTTATGAAGGCTGTGTAGCCCTCCACTCAGGCCCTGGCACATAAGAGGTACCCTATAAAGTGAGCCTCGTTACCCTTGTGACCATCAACATCTCAGTAGAGGCTCTGTGTTCACCATCCCCTCTGACTGCCTGCCTAAGTCCCAGCGCTCTCCAGACTTCCAAACCCTAGACCCCCGGCCTTGGTCTTGAGCTCACCAGATATGCCCAAATCACAGCTGATTTCTGGGGACCCTAAGTGGACTCAGGGCTGCCCATAATTTCCAATGAGCTGTTTCCAACTGCCTCTTTCAAGGTGCTCTCTCCAGCACCTTGGGGAGGGGGGCCAGGGTGGAGTCAGGCAACCCCATGACTCTACAGGGTTTCATGCACCTGTCTAGGCCATGTGCTGCTCCAGATGATTCCTCTTCCCTGGCTTCCTTTCCTCCACCCCCATCATGTTTTGCCTTTTTAGTTTGCCTCTCCTCCCCCTCAACACCCCCAGCTATCCCTAGTCCTCAGTAGTTTCAGAACTGGGTAGCTGTTGAGAGCTACAATCAGGGGTGCTAATTTGAACGTGTGACAGATAAGGCAACCCCTCACTCACACCTCACAGCTGTCACTTCTGGAGGCCTGGAGGGAGCAGGTGCATGAGGGACCTGACGTGAAGTCTGCTTCCTCCTTTATTCCCTGGGGTGGGAGGCCTCCAAAGCTTCTCACTCTGCTGAGTGTGTGTCCCACAAAAGATGGGTCTCAGCAGCCAACGGACAAAGTGAACCCACCATTTCCCATTGTGAACATACAAAATAGTGGAAGCAGAAATCTCTAAGGAGCCTGGTTAAGTCCAAAATCTTCCACTCCAGTGAATTCCATGTCCTCAACATAGGGCAAAAGTCTCCCATTCTAAATGCAAGCTCAGGTCCCATGGAAGAGCAGATTTCTCCAAAGGGCAATAGAAACCCTCCCATGCAAGACCCCCTCCCTTGCCTCCTCCCCACCTGCAGGCGGATGGCTCTTTTCTTCCCTGAACTCTCTCTCAATCTTTTCCCAACATTTTTCATTGGAATGAGATCTTCTTCAAGCTAGTGCACCTCTTAACTCCTCTTCTACCCTAGAGCATCTTAGAGAGAAGACATATCTGACTTGACCTGGTCCCCATCAACACCCACTTCCTCTGGGCACTGAAGTCACAACAGTTCTGGAGCACCTGTATGACTATGAGGTCAAGTGTTATCTAAAATATACATCATCATCATCACTACCACCACCACCACCACCACCAATAAATATACAGTAGCTGCTGCCCAGCACATAGTAGGTACTTAAAAATTATTTAGGGGTTGTTCAGATGAATTACCATGGAACTCACCAAGTTCAGTGACAACAGAAACAAACAAACAAAAACCACCACCATGAAATAGATCTAGTCCCAATGACAAGCCACTGGTAAATACGGTATTTCATGTAGAGAGCTTGCCTGAATGGAGGGACTCACAGAGGACAGAGAGCAGAGATAAGGCAGCGGTAACTCCTGGAAGTGCGCAGGTGAGACTGATGCCTGAGAGATGCTGAAATACAGCAACACTGTTGAAAGGACCTGCAACTCTTCATCTCTGTAGACCTGCTGGCTTCAGGAAAGGATGATACTTTCAAGTTTCTGATTCCATTGTTTACTTTGCGGGTATGCACAGGTTTGCAGAAGCAGCCGAGACCTTACATTAGGCCACTCCTTTATAACACAGGATAGCACTACTTAAAAAGTCCATTAAAGTCAGTAAAGTAATCAGTCAATGGGTGTACTGGTGCATTTCCAGCACTCAGGAAATAGAGACAGAAGGATCAGAAGTTCTAGATCATCCTCTTCTAGACAGAGAAGTCAGTCTGGAAACCAGACTGAATAGATGGATGGATGGATGGATGTAACATAGAAAGATAGATGATAGGATGGTTAAATAACTTAACTAGAAGATAGATAATGACAGATAGATAGATACAGATGATAGACACAGATGATGGATAGATGATGGGATATAGATAGAATAGTTAAATAACTTAAATAATTGATAGATGATAATAATGATGAAGATGATAGATAGATAGACAGATAGATAGATAGATGATAGGATATAGATAGAATAGTTAAATAACTATAGATGATGATAATGATGATGAAGATAGATAGATGATACACAGATAGACAGATGATAGATAGGTAGATAGATAGATAGATAGATAATACATAGATAGACAGATGGAAGGACAGTTAAATAATTTAAAAATATTTCTTCCACAAGAACATATTTCCAATGTCCACATGAAGTCAACTAAGGATGGAGTTTGTGCTACAAAAAAAATTCTCTGCCCAGCAAGCTTAGGGTTTGTTACTTAGTGAATAAAATATTGTACCTACCACAGAAAGAATGACTGCAGGAAGGAGCACATGGGATATTGAAAGGGAACTTGGAACACTCAAGTTATGGCAGAAGATTTTCCAGTGTGCTCACAAAAGAAATGGTGTTGAGGGTTTGTGCCTCTTTGTGAGACTGACCACACTTGAGCCTGCGGTGCTGAAGAGGTCATGACTGCAAACCGTGCTCACCTGGAGTATGAGACAGCTGCTCCAGTTTCCTGTGAGAATCTTCACAGGTCTGGAAGTTTCTGGCAGTCTCAAAAGTGCACAGGGTCCCAAGCCTGGTCTTAGAAACCTGTGTACTGCGGTATAGGTATTGCATGTGTGTTCCAGTTCATGACATCCCTGGAGACTATGCTCCAGAGCAAGAAGGGAAAGTGCCCGAACACTTACTGGTTGCTGTACTGCTTTACGTCAGGTGATATGTTGGAACTGGGGGACACATTTCCAGAATCTGACATCAGACTGTCATGGACAATCTTAATGGGAAATAGAACAGTTGGAGAGGGTCCCCCAAGGGCTGCGGGGGAGGCGTGAGCAGGACATAGTGTGAGCCCCCCACTTGGGTTCAGATTCACCAGCAGTTCCACATGGCCATGAGCTCCAGTCTTACCAGTACCATCCAGCTAAGCCACCACTGCCACCTAACTCCTCAACCCAACTGAAGCACAGTAGCCAAGACCACAAAGATGTTCACCCTCAGGAAGACAAGAGGTCTAATATTCCCCATCAGATGATCTTGTCTAGAGAACAGTCACCATGATTGAATTTTGTGACCAATGTGTACAGGGTGAGATAAGGCGAAATCAAGATTTTCTGAGCCTCCTGTAGTTGGGGGGAGGCTTGTTTGTATTGAGAGACAGAGTCTCATGTATCCCAAACTGGCCTCCAACTCACTTCATAGCCAAGGATATCCTTGAATTTCTAATCCTACTGCCTCTACATCCCTCTGGATTTCGGGGATTATAGCTGTGTGCCTCCAAACCCAGTCTATGCAAAGCAGGTAAATGAATCCAGGGTTTGGGATATGCTCAGCATGCACTCTACCAACTGAGCTACATGCTCAGTCCCCTTGAGGCAGGAAAGCACAGCGACTAGTTTAGTAACCTGAGACTCTACTTGGATTGGGTTATGCACAATCTCATTTCTAATAATGCACTCGGCAGCCCAGCTTCTTTACCTGCTCATAGCATGCAAACATACCCACCTCTCTGAGCAACATACCTAGCAACCTCAGACTCCAACCTTCCTCAGGCTACACACCCCTCTCTAGAAAATGGGATGAGCATCTCTTCCCCCAACAACCATCCAACAACAAGTGTTTCTATTCAAATGTATTCCCAATGAACAGAAAGACTGATCTAGCCTAAACTGGCTTAGGATGCATGTACAGTAAAACAAAACTGTTTTCTCATGTAGACATATTGGGAGACTCCCCTAATAACCATCTTATGTACAACTGAGCATTCATGTGATTAAGATCAGATGCATTGTGGGAAAGGACATGCACAGGAGAAAAATGATTACATGGCTAAATCTATCAATCAAAACAGAGGACCAGCCTCACTGTGCCCCTTATTAACCAAGCCTGTTCTTCCCTTGAAGTGCATAAAAGGAATCCCCAAACAACAATCAGGGCACTTGAGTACTCTCACTTGTCGATCTTGACAGTGTATTTACCTCTAATTTGCACCTACCACTTCACTCCAAATAAAGGGTTTTTTTGATTGATTGATTGATTTTCATATGGATTGGTTGATTGATTTTTATATGTATGTGTGTATGTCCCTGAGTATATATAAGTACACCAGGTGAATGCAGCTGCCCATGGGAGCCAGAAGATGGTAATGGATCTCTCTGAAATTGGGGTTAGAGGCAGTTATGATTCATTTGATGTGGGCACTGATAATTGAGCCCAGGTCCTCTGCAAGAGCAGCAAGTGCTCTTAACTGTTGAGCCATCTCTCCAGCCCCCACCCTCAACCAAATACAATTATCTAGTTTCTTTTGTAAATCCATGTGAGCTCTTATTTTCAGTTCTTTGGGTAAGAGGCCAAGAGCCTAGAAATACTCAGCCTAGACCCTTATCACTGGTAACAAGATGTCTCTAAGGAGACTGGAGAGATGGCTCAGCAGTTAAGAGCACTGGCTGCTCTTGCAGAAGACCTGGGTTCAATTCCCAACACCCATACTACATATAATAACTGTCCATAACTCCAGGTCCAGGAGATCCGATACCCTCTTCTGCCTTCTGGGGGCTTTGCACAATACAGGTATACCTAACCACATGCAAGCAATGCATTCATCTACATAAAAATAAAAAAAATCCAGTAAAATGTTTTTTTTAAAGATGTCTCTAAGAACTACAGAGTAAAAAAAGGTTCCAAGACTTCAACCAGATCACTGAAACCACTGATCCATGCACATAGACCGTCCTCTCCTGTGACCTATGCTTTCCTTTCGGGAGATACATATCATTACTCTAAACCATTAAGAGTCAGTGCTCTACAGTATTTGCCATCAAAAGCATCCTAACTAATGCAGGTGGAAAGAATGAACATTCTCTGAAGTATATTTAGTACCAAACTACTATACACTGCAGCATCTGCCTCTACCACCTAGAAAATGCTCTGGGATACCATCCAGATGGAGGCCACTCTTCCAGCTAAATCCCTCACATCCTCTCTTGCCCATCAGCCAGTAACCATTCTGATACTGACACTCTTCAAGTGTTTGGATTTGGGCCAAATGTAATTGGCCAAGTCATTCCTACAGGAAGCAACACTGACTGGCCCCTCTCCTTGGAGACATGAGCAGGGCCTCAAACCCAATTAAAGGAACAGGACAGTCAAATCTGGCACCTGTAAGTCCAGATCCATTTGAGTTGGTTGTTCTGATTTTCCAAAGTCTTATTTATAGTCTTCTGCCGTTTCTTAATCTGCTTGCTAGCTGCGATTTCAGCAAACATCAAGAAGGCTTCCTTCTCTGCCTTCTTGTTCTTTATCCCTCTCTCCTTCTCCCTCCCTCCCACCTGTTTTCTCCTTCTCTCCCTCATTCATTCACCAAAATATCAAAAGAAACAATCATTTGGTCAAGGAGTATTGTATGATGCTGTTCAGTGCAATAAAAGCACGTCCCCTAGCCCATGGCCTTCCAGAGGCATTGTGTGCAAATATAGCAAGCGGTCTTAGAGGGAAATAATGCTGCCACATATTTCTGGGAGCACGTCATGCCCCTTTAAGAGGAGGCCCACTGTTCAGTTCCATTCTAGGCCGCATCTCTGGTTTCAAGACCCAGGTCTCCTTACTGCTTCATGCAGTATTAACACGCCCTGGCACTCACCCAGGTTTGTATTGTGAGCCATACTCATTGAGGCCAGTTTCCACAAAACAGACTGACTTGGGGCTTCTTCTTCACTTCCCCAGAAGGTTTTCCCATATCCATGGTCAGGCCAGACTCATCTCCAGGGATCCCCACCTTTGGTCTCTACAGGAGAATGCTCATGGATTCTTGGAGCAATCAATACCCTGGGATAGAGTGCTCGCCACGTGGGCTGCTCACAGAAGGAGAGAAAATACAGTCCTGTAGCCATCACGAGATCACCAGAGCCAGCTCAGGTCACCTCCAAAACAGGTCCGGAGGTACTTTGAGCACCCCTAAGCATGGAGGTTCTGCAGGCACTTCCAGATCTGCTGAGGAGGTGAGCCCTACCCCATCCTTCCCTCCAGTTAGAACAGATTCCAGGCTTTCTATGGTCCTACAGCTAAGAGTGTCCACAAAGCATTTTCACTTGAGAGAAGTGAGGCAGTGAGGAGAAAAAAAGAGCAAAAGAAGAATGTGAAAGGAGAAGAGAAAGGTGGGTCCAGCTGAATGGGTCCCAAGGCCTCGAGGGGGCTCTGTGATGCACATGCAGCCTTTCTCTGCAATTTGGAGGCCTCGAGGACTCAGCCTGTGATGTAGATGGGACTACTATCTCTAAGGTTCTCAGACCCTCTGTACAGCTTCCCATCCCAGCCCCACTCACAGACTGAAGAGCCTCTCACAAGCATCAGTGCTAGGGAAACTGGAAGGCCATGGTCACAGCTGAGAGTGAACACCATGGCCTCAAACTCTATTCTAGCTCCTTGCACTAAGCACCCCCCCGCACAATCCTATCCCACCCAAATCTGTAGAGATGAAGTCAGAAAGCCAGTGGCATCCCAGGTCACCAATATTCAGCACCACCCAAATGGGGGGACTTTTACACTCATCTCTTTCCACAGTGTCTACACAGTTGGCTTTCCATCCTTTCCCCATCATGAAGCCCAGAGACATAGCCATGATCAATACTAGATGGATTAGACATCCAGGTGGGTGTTAGCCTAAGAACTCCAAATGCTGAAGATGCTGACCACAATGGGAAGTGAGATGGGAAAGAGTGATTCCCAAGAGAAGACACACAAAGATGGACCCACCCATGCAATTATTAATATGCCTTTGGGTGAGGCAAGATCTCTCTGAGACTTTCTCATTCATAAAAAAATCATGCATAAAATCATCTAAGTCTAATATAAAACAACGATCCTCTTCAAAACCTCTTATATTTCTCAAACTCTAATGCTATGGCAACCAGCAAGTACCTAGAAGGAGCCACAGACACTCCTGCTCAGGATGGGCAACATCTCCTGCCAGGTTGATGAGATGCACAGACTTCACCCACTGCAAGGGTTTTCTCTTAGCACTTTTTACACAGTACCCAAAGCCTTCCTGTACCAGAGATGGGCAAAAAAAGAAAAGGCACCTTGATCTGCTTAACACAGTGGTACCCAAAATGTTGTCCTGCTGATCCATGTTGCTGGCTTTGGCCATGTCTACATACCCTATTCTAAGAAGCACCACACATTATCCTTTAAATCAACTCAAAACTGTCTCACTGTTTTTCAAAATAGCATTGTCCTGGGCAATAATATCTGTGAAATCACGAGCTCTGATGTGCTAGTTCTATTTTTTCACAAGAGCATCCAAATACACAAACTATAATAAGAAATGCATCTATGTCCCTCCTCACAGCATCCTGTATACCACCAGCGTAGAGGGGCTGCAGAACTCAGAAGGAGCCTACTTGGTCTTCACTGGCAATCCTGAAAATCAAAGCTGTTTTCCTGAGAAGTAAAACTGAAAGATGAAGAAGCTAGTGTCTAAGGTGACTCTGCCAAAAAGCAGCGAGCCTCGCTTCAAACCTGAGTGTGTCAGATTCCAAATCCCAAGTCTTTGCTGCTCTTCTAAGCATTCAGCTCATCCACAGGGTACAACAGTGAATGAAAGTCAAGAGCTAACCTTTATCAGGCATTTGACTTCCTTAATCCCATCCTAAGAATCTGACAGCAATATTTTCCATGATCATCTGAAACAGGGCTAACTCATGTGCACATAAGCAGGGCTCGCAGCCGGGCCGTCGGTGGGTGGGGATGAATGGAGAGGTGCTGGAAGAGTCCTGACCAGTGAGCCCTGGGCCAGGTGCTGTTCCTTAGTGGAACCAGCTGAAGTTTAGTTCCCATGCAGACAATGCTGGGGGTAAGTTGTTCCCATGCAGAAGGTGCACAGGGTCCCTACTAGTTCCCCGCCAAATGCAGAGCTGAGTCACAAGGGTCTGTGGCTATGCCAGAGCACCATTCAGGACACATCGATCAGGCCTTCAGGGAAAACAAAGGCAAGAGCACGTTGGTGAGTCAGGGGCGTCTTCACACACAGAGTCACAGAGGGAAAGGCCTTCCATCCTGGCCTGGAAAACTCAAGGACTGAGAAGGCCAAGGATGCTCAAGGCCATTTTTGTGACCCCTTATAGGACAGCAAAGGAAAACAAGAGCCAAGAAAGGGGCAGTAAGGACTTGCCCAAGAGCACTTATGAGTGTCAGGTAGGGTCTGAGAGGAAGAGAGCCCATCTTGGGCCACAGCCTAAGCCTGGAATGTCACAGCCTCCTGCAGAGTCAGCAGCCACAGGTCTGAGGCTTCCCTCTGCCCAGGAAGCACTGATAGAGTTATCAATTACAGTGCCATCTCCTAAGTTCAGGAATCAATAAAGTGTGAGAGAGGAGCCCAGTTACCCATATGCATTGAACAACAAAGAAAAAGAAGAGGGAAACTACCGCTCATTATGCCCGAGAAGCGCTTTCCAGGAGTCAATAAGCATCAGAAATTATATCCTACAGAAGCAGCAAGGGCGGGAAGATGCACTGAATCCCGCCTGCAGGGAGAAGAGGCCGGCCATGCACCTCTGCCTGATGAGAAGACCCCTTGGGTCGCACAGTATTCCAGCTGCAGAAGGGGCCCCCAAACAGGATGTTGTTTGACTCCAACACCAAAGGGCATTGAGCACCCCCCACCCATGGAGTCGGGATTCATCCGGCAGGTCAGTAGACTAGCATGACAAGAAGACTTGTCCTGCAAACAAAAAGAACAAATAAGAGATGGTCCATACAGACAAGGAATCACCCTACTCATCGAACTCCAAGTTTAACCTACCAAGAGCTAGTCAATGGTGGAACTTCATTCAAAAGAGAAAATGTAAGCAGTGAATGATTCCATGTGGTGTGTTTTGAAAGCAGGGTTAGGATTTCCTGGGTTCATTTCAATTGGGTGGTAAATGACTCTAGCAAGATTGTACAACCTCTTTCCTTTACAGATAAAGCAATGCATCCACAAAGAAGGAAATGGGGCCAGTGAGATAGCTCAAAGAGTAAAGGCACTTGCCGCCAAGACTGATGACCTAAATTTAATCCCTGTGACCCACATGGTAAAAGGAGAGAACTGAGTCCTGCAGATTGTCCCTGACCTCCACAGACCTGCCTACACACACAAATAAATATATGGAATAATTTTTTAAAAGAAGCGAATGTCATTTTTTAAGTAATCCAGATGGTTAGTAGGTAAGCTAAAACCAAATGGAAATTTCAGACATAGGGCAACATCCAGCTGGCATTTTAAGCCCCTGATTTCCAAGTCCAGCCTAATGATGCCGAAACAGACCTCAAAGGCTGTCACACACTCTGCATATGTAATCCTGATAACCCCAAATCATTCTCATTCTTGTGGTACTATCACCTGTACTTAATTCTATAACGTCCATTGAAAACTTTCTCACCTGCAGAATGGATGCTCTACTGTGAACGCTCGAGTCATAGGAAGTGCAAAACCACTGATAAGTGAATGTGTGTGTGTTTCTGATGGATGGTCACATATGTATTCAAGAAACAAAGACTGGAATCCATGCCAGAGAATCTCTGAGCTTTGTCAGTGGGACCTCAGTGTCCTAACAAGGTCTTGTTATGCCTGTGAGGGTAACAAAGATCAGACACAGCCTGGACTCTAAGGAGCAGAGAATTTACTGGCAAGATAGACACACTAACACATGTCAAAGGCTGTGTGACATGGGGAACGTAGCCCTGAAAACTGGGGCTTCTAATCAAGTTTCCCATTCCATTTCAGTAGTTGCATGGACTTGACTGCTTCCTTTGCAAACACAAGTCAAAAAAGGAGGACAGAATTCCAAAAGTGAGACAATCAAGGCTGGTGCAAGAGTCCTGAGGACTTCCGTGTGCAAGGCTCTCTCTCTCCCCTGTTTCTCTGCCACTTGCAAGATTGACCCAACCCCATGACTAGGCCATTCCTCCAGTCAATAATCCTAAAGAGTACTGGGAGATAGCCCAACCAGAAGCCTGCAGACCTGAGTTCAGATCCCCAGAAACCAGATTAAAGAAAGCCAGACAGCACATGTCTGTGATCCCAGCACCATGAGATGGAAGGTAGAAACATAGGGATTCCCAGAAATCTGAGCCAGCTAGCCTGGCCTACATGGTGAATTTGCAGGCCAACGAGAGAGCCTGTCTCAAACAAAAAATGCAATATACCTAAGGACTGACACCCAAAGTTGTCCTCTGACCTCCACACATGCACTGTACACACAGGTACCAGCACCAATGTGTACACACAAACATACCTACACATCACGCAAATAATAATCTAAAAGATCCTTTCGGTGGGTATCAGTCCCAGTCAAGATCTCCAAAATCCTAATGAAGAGTGATGGTCCCTGTTTCAACTCTGTGCATCGATAGCTCGGGGTCAAAATGCCAGAGGGATCAATTATGGAGGTTATATTTGTAGCTATCCACTCCCACCCAACATTACTGGTATAAATGCTGTTCTGCTCCTGGCTACAGAAGGGCAAACGCTTTCTCTGTGTTCCAGCTCCCCCTGGACTGGACACTCACCCTGTTGCCTGTGATGGTCTCTGGGCTAGTAGTGCCTGGACAACTACATACTGGAGCTAGGGGCCATGCAACTCCAGGTTGGGCTTGTCCACCACACTATGACCAGCTCTTCCTGACAAGAGGGCACAGCCTCAGTCCCCACCCTCTCCCCCCTGCATAGCTGACACCCAGCCCCATACCATCTGGAACTCTAAAGATAAAAACATTAAAAAAACATGCAGCTCTAAGGTGTCCCTTGTTGGGCTATTTATAATAGCCAAATAGTATAAACAGCCTAAATATCCTATGCAGGAGGAAAGCTAAGCAATGATGGTACAGCCAAAACATGGGGCAGGCAGCCGTGAAAAGCATTTACGTAGGAATTGGTTGGTATAGTAATGGGAGTGCATACCAAACAGGACAGTGTGTATAATCATAACTAAAGAAATCAAAATAATTCTAGAAATCTGTATAAAGTAAATAGACTTGAGAAAAATGCATCAAAAACTAACTAATTAGGTCAGGCAGGCACGGCAGTGCACACCTCTAATCTCAGAACTCATGAGGCAGAGGCAGGTGGATCTCTGTGAGATCAAGGCCATCCTGGTCTACATAGCAAGTTCCGGGCCAGCTGGGGCTACAGAGAGACCCTGTCTCAAAAAAACAGAAACAGTAACTAATTCATGTCTATGGGTAGAAGCTAGAAGCAATCTTTCCTCTATCCACATTTACATATACTTATAAAAACAAAGCATAAACATTAGTTGTGAAAAACATCCAATCTGTCCTGGAGAAACATAATACACTCAGAAAGACCAGGAACTGTGACATCAAAGGTTCTAGTTCTGAGTCCAGCTCTGTCTGCTCATATGACATGTAACCTTAGGAAGTTATCTGTTTCTATTTTTTTGATATACCCTGAACCTACATCCCACAGTCTGTGATCTACACCTACCATCTACACCTACATCCCATCTCTACAGCCTACAACCTAAATTGTAACTTTGCTATCTACAGCCTCTACTGACAACTCACAAACAATGCCCTACAGCTACAACCCATAGACCAAACCACAATCCAGATGTACACCCTATAAAAACACCTAC
This sequence comes from Eospalax fontanierii, assembly GCA_035773235.1. Lineage (NCBI taxonomy): Eukaryota > Metazoa > Chordata > Mammalia > Rodentia > Spalacidae > Eospalax > Eospalax fontanierii. Next base: position 18,837,138 of record CM069540.1, read on the forward strand.
AGCCTAAACTTAAAAGTACATGCCCACAACTCACAACTTAAATCCTACCTCTACAACTCATAGCCTACAACTATACCTTCAGTCATGTCACTATAAGGATGATGGGCATTGCCCAAGGGTCAAACTGTACAAGAAGATGCTGTAAGGTCTGGCAAGTATGCATTCTTGAGATACACACACACACACACACACACACACACACACACACACACACACACACAAATATCAACCACATCAGTTCTCTAAGTGCATTTAATCCTATAATGAAATGCCAACCTCCTAAATATTTCTTACCCAAGATCAAAGGTGTGTATGTCCACACACGATTCCTATGCATCTGCCAAATACTTCTCTGGATCTACTGGGTATGGTTTAAGGAGCTTTTTCCTCTTGTTTAAAAAAATAGAGACAGGAGAGGCTGTAACTCAGATTTGTTAGTTTGCTTTAAGACAAAGAAAGAAAAACATTCACTGTCGGGTATATTTTGTGTCCTGACTCAGTTTGGGAACTACTCTGCCTGTAATTATAGTTTACAATCATCCCTCGGGTGAAGGCACGGTACCTGGAATCTTGCAACAAGAGGAAGCCGGGCTCTTTTCTTGATAGAATAACTGAGTCTGGCCTCTTAAGCACTTACATTCCATTGTGTTCTATATTTCTTTCTTTCCTTCTTTTGTGTGTACGTATGTGTGCATGGTATGTATGTCTTCCACATTGGAGGCGGTGCTGAGATTGATGCCACGCATTTTTCTGGATTACCTCTACCTTATGTATTGAAGCAGTCTCACTGAACTCAGAGCTTGCCATGTCTATCTGCTAGCCCACATTTCCAGGACACCCCTGTTGCCACCTTCCCTCCACTGGAATTAAGTGGGCCATTGTGCCCACCCACCTTTTATTGTGGATCTAACTCCAGTCTTATGCTTGTATGGCAAGTGCTTCATCCCCTAAGCGATCTCAGCCTTTATTTCCTTTCTTCTTTGTTTCTTTCTCTTCCTCTCTTCCTCTCTTTCTTTCTTTTGTGTCTCTTTTTAAGGTCTTACACAGAAGCCCAATCTAACCTTGAACTCTCAGCAATCTTACTGCCTCAGCCTCCAGTTCACTAGCATATGGGTCTGAGCTACTACATCGTGTCTGCCATGTTCTTTCTTCCTAGTGGCATTGGGGCCAAAACTAAAGATATTGCAAGAAAGACTCTTCCTGTCTGCAGCAGGATTCCACCTCCAAACAGTATACTTATCTCACACTCAGATAGTGGGCAGCCCCTCAGAAGACACTGAGGCTGAGGCCAAGACCGGAGTATGGCCCCCACATGAACCCCTCAGCTCTGCCCAGAATGAATTAATTACTGGAATTACAGCTCTGCAACACACTGACCTCCATGACCTTCCATTTCCACAGGGAATCGGAAATGTAGTCTCATGGTAGTACATTTTACCACTTGGAATCCGCCAGAACCCCAGCTAAGAGCTTCACATGAGGAACTCATCTCTTCCTTGCAACTGCCTTGGTCTATTATAGAACTTCCATCTTAGAGTCAAGGACGTGGAGGCAGAGAGAGAGGAGTTACTTCCTCGAGGTCTCAGTACCAGGAGGCAGAAGAGTAGGATTGGAACACTCTGGTAGGTCTGTTAGCTGGAGGTCAAAAGGCCCACCATCTGGGTCACTGTTAGGATTTTAAAGGTCAGACACTTAAAATACCACAGTAGGCCTCAACACACCAGAGTTCCTTCTAGCGTCCTTCCCAACACACCCAAAGTCAGCATCTTGCTTTCAACAATCATGGAGACAACACCTCAAGGTGAGCTCAGGGAGGGCATATGATTCAGGAAATGACAATGAAAGCAAAGCATAGTTCCCTGAGCAGAAAGAAAAGTCCTTGGCAGCCATGGGTCTTACCCATGTCTGGGTCACATGTTGGATCTGGTGCTGGGTCATGTGCTGGACCTGGAAAAACCTTCCATTGACTACAGCCCACTGGTCCAGTCCCTAATTATTCTCCATTCCTGCTGGTGCTCTAGAGGCAGCACCAAACACTGGGTATCATCACCCACTCTAAGACCTAAAGTTGGACAGAGTCGGGCCATCAGCATCTCATCCTCCTTGCCCCTCCACAGCCTGCTCCAGCCTCCAAATCTCTCTAGAGACATTTCTCTGCTCTCCACCTTCCCTGAACTTTTCATTTCCAAGACAGAAAATGCTTTTTTCGGTCTGTGGACGTGAGGTCTTACCAAATGCCACCTCAAGGGGCATGCCCAAATAGGGCCACTGACTCAGGAAAACCACACTGGGCCTATAGTATCCAAGCCACCCTCCCCACCCCTAGATCTCCCCTAAGCCATAAAAAAATCCCAACAGTTCTATAGAGGGCCTTCCATAGCCCAAGACACTTGAGTTCAACTAGAAAGTAACTGTGTACTTTGATAGACCCGGGACCACCACAAAGTAAGAAATCACTGAGAGCTTGTTTTCTAAACTCTGCCTTGCAGTGGTAATGACTCCCAAGTCACCAACAGTCTCTCCGTCATCTCACTTCCTCACTGCTTCTCCTTCCTCCCTATTCTCATCTGTTTTTAAAGGAATAAGTAATTTTAAAAATACTAACCTAGGAACAACCTATTATTAAGAATACAACAGCTTCTAAGGAGCCATTGGAATCTCAAAGCAATGCAGACCACTGTCACCCAAATCATCACAATGTGAATTTGGTAGAGTTCAGGGTATGATGTATGTATACAGTGTGTTGGTGATGGTGTGTATGTTGCACAGTGCCATGTGAAGGCCCAGTCTTTCCACAGCCTGCTCATTTATCAGGGTATCTGGTATGGAAGCCAATTCCTTTCCTCTTTCCCTGCCCAAAAAAAATCAGACTGAGGAAGAGTTGTAAAGAATGTTCCAGGCTGCAGAGGAACTGACAGCATTTTATGGTCTGAATGGCACATTGTGACGATCTGGGTGAGAGCGTGGCCTGCACTGCCTTGAGATTCCAGTGGCTCCTTAGAAGCTGCTACGGACTTCAGGGCGAATATAAAGTTAGTCCTCACCAACCTAGCTGACCATGATTCTTGAAGGCCATGAGCCTTTACATACCTACTTCTCTAGGTACCTCTGCCCTGCATGGGCTCCCTATATCTCCTAAAATCAAGGTTAGCACTTGCCCCTTGCAATGAGGGAGGGGGTCTAAGACCTGGTTCTGGGTGTACTGGGCCCTACTTGTGAGAACTGGCTACATGGGACACTTAGCACAGGGCCACAAGGATGCTCTTCCTTAACCCAGATGCCTCCTCCTGATATACAGTGACCTGTTTCATTCATGGTCCTATGTCTAGCAGAGCAAGTGGGGTCGGACAGATCCAGGCTGAGGACAAGGGCCCTGGAGAAGGACTGGGAACTCTGAGCCTTCCCCATCCGTTTACCAGCTCCCCACTCCAGATAAGCGTGTGGCCTCCATCCTCTCCCCTCCAGAGCCTGCAGGGCTACTCGCTCATTGGCCCTTCCCTTGCATCTGTGAGAGGGCACGGGGAGGGAACTGGCCTGCCCTAATTCTTGGTCCTGTGCTCAGTCAGTGGACCTGGGCCTGAGTACTATCCCCTCGGGATACATGCACTGCAGCAGCCTGTGAGGGACACGAGCCACACACAGCTCAGTGCTGTATCATCTGTCCTCTGCATCACTGGGAGAGCAGTGGGAATGCAGCTGCAGCACCTGATGGCACATCTAAAAAAAGCCAGCTGGGGGGCTGCAGACTCCCACCTGGCTTCCCACCAGTACCCGCCCCAAGGGAGAACAGCAGTGGGGAGCTGATGGTTCTTTTGAATCAATATGTTGTGTAAAAACAATCCTCTGCAACAGAGCTCTACTTCGCACCTCCCTCCATCTGGAGCATCCCATCTATGCTCCCCTAATTCACTGTCAGTTACTCCTGGAATCATCACGATCTACTTCATGCCCCGAGAAGTCTCATGCCAGGCAGTGCCACAGCCAGTGTGAGGCAGATCAGCCCCAGCCACCAAAGCCTAGGGTCAAAGCCACAGGCCCAGAATCAGCTTTCAGCAGAACAAGTCAAGGCTAGGATGTTCTGCAAAGAAAGTTCAGCTCATACCTACATAAAAGCTACCTGTTACTAAGCATCGGCTATGTGCTAAGCGCACTGCAGTAGCTGACTTGTTGAAGGGATGGGGAGATGGCTTGCTTGATAAAGTGCTTTGTCACACAGGGTGAGGATCTGAGATCAATCCCCAGGACCTACATAAAACTCAGAGCATGCTTGCACTTGCCTGTGATCCCAGAGCTGGGGAGGTAGAGACAAGAGGACCCCGGGGCTAGCCAAATTGGTGAATTCAGTAAAAATTCAGTCTCAAAGAAACAAAAATAAATATACAAATAAATAGGATAGAGAGAAACTGAGGAAGACATTGTGTATCAACCTCAGTCCTACACATACGCACACACAGTTAACTGCATATACACAAATATGCATAAAAAATCTAACCCACTGAATACTTCAGATACCATTTTACAAACAAGGGAACTCATGTGAGAAAATGCTACCATAAGACCAAGGGCAGATGCACCAGTATATAGGCCCATCTCTCCTACCATCACCTTGGTTGGGAAAGGTTGGTACTGTTCAAACTAGAATTTCTTCTTCATAATGTTCAGCTTCTTCAGAACATATTCAGGGATAAAAATAATGATTAGTGTGTCTTTGGACAAATGATGATATTAATATTCACTGCAGTGTTGACAAGAGAAAGCCCAATTACTGGAATTCTTATGCATTTTAATGAAAGGTATTGTGCTTGATACTATGCACATTAATTTAGGAAATAAACTGTGTTACTTTCTGTGTTCCTAGAAAAAAGTTATGATTAAGCATGTATCTTAACATTTTAGGAGTAATTGCATTGAGAATAAAATCCGATCTATAGCTTGTAAACAGCAAAGAAGAAAAGGAAGGAATGTAGAACTAGTCATTCAATGTAAGACAGGAAAATGGGAAAAAGAAGCCAATAAAACTCTAAGTAAAATGACAGGAAAAACTTAAGATACTTTGGTAATGATTTTAATAAATGTAAATGGATTAAATTTGTCTGTTCAAAGACAGAGACCATCAGATAGGATTTTAAAATAAAACAAAACTGGGTTATTTGATGGTTACAAGACCTATCTAAAACATAGTTGTAGTAAAATTTTGGCAATAAAGAGAGAAAAGGATAGCCTAAGCAAACAATAAACAAAAGAAAACCACCACACACTCTACCATGAGCCAAAATGAACTTTTCCTCCAAGTTGTTTCTATTACATACTTGGTCACAGTGGTGAGAAAAACAATTAATGCAGCATTAGTATTTGAAAAGCATCTCAAAGTGACTCTCAGAGTCTTCCGCTGAAAACAACTTACCTATACACAAATCCCAGGGAAAACTGGCTACGAGATAGAATGTGCTTCTGGAGCACAGACAACAGAATTAGATGATCCTTCAACTGCTTCCCTCAGCTGCGGTCTGCTTGTGTACCGTTCCCCACCCCCCCAAAAAAGAGTCATGCTTTGATACACAAACGGCCAAAGCATAGAGAATATAGGTGTGCAGAATGTGGGTCCTTGAACAGGACTCCTATATTAAACTCTACCTACTCAGGGCTCAGGGACCATTGTGGAAGAGGAGAAGGAAAGATTGTAAGAACCAGAGAGGGGGAACATGACCATATAGAAATAGAGTCCCACAGGCTCCTGAGACCTTGCTCCTATACAGCAAAGGTGTCAGTATGCACAAGACCCATGCAAACTCAAGCAGACAAAAACCCAACAAAGAACTGTGGAAATGGGCAGCAGACCCCAATCTTAGTCAAAGAATTATTGGCAGATGATTACTGCTGGGTGAGGAAGAGCTGATCTTCTTAAGGGAAGGGACTCTGGATGGGCTGACTAGACCCCACTGGATGAGCTTGCACTGAGGGATGTCTGGGGACACTAACTTGACACAATGGGCCTTGACACAGATGATAGAATGTCTTCACATCCCTAAAGTGAAGAACTGGGGGTGGGCATGCCCAGTCAGACTGCCATGTACTCCATCAACAGGAGCATTACTGCTGTGGCCAAATCCAGACACTAACTGCTAATCACTACACATTTGGAAAGAGACAAACAGTGGGTACACTGTTATTTTAACTCTCCTTTCTAACAGGGAGAAAATTGGAGGGTCAAATTAAAAACAATCAGTAAGAGAACTTAAAACAGCATGTGAGCCATTAGGGTTCCCTCTCTCCCCACAGAAGCATGGCTCCAAGGCTCAATGCTTCATTGAGAAGATGGTCAAAAGTCAAAGGCAGTCCATTATAGGAAATGATGTGACCCTAGTAGCGAAATGAACATCTGAGCAGGACATTTAACAAAACCTCAGGACAGTACTCCTGTGCAAAGGAATACAAAGCTCTGGGTCTTGCCTCCCTCATCCCACAGGGAAAGTTGTTTCCCTACAACTTTCCCAGCATCAGAGCTCATCTCAAACTTCAACTCAGGCACCAAGGCCAAGGTTGTAGGTCAGTCACAAAAGTATTTGCTCACAGTTCCAGAGCAAATAAAAGGACTAGACAGAGCTACCCAAATAAAGAACAAAGAAGGTAAAAAAAAAATCACAGCAGTGTGAATATATATTATAAGGAGGAAATAAGGCTCACAATATGCAAAGGATGACAAACTTTCCCCAGAAGAAAACAGAACCAAAGCAACTCCCTCCAAGGGCTGAATGCTTTAGATGGAATTAATGTGAATATCCATGTAATGAAACAAGTTAGACTGCAAATCAAAGACCAAAATAACACCATTTCAGATTGCTGAATAAATTAGAAACAGAAAGAGTGCGCATAGAAATTAAACTCCTGCACAAGGGATATAACCCTAGGATTTATCAGATATTATCAGTCTTAACAACTTAAAAATCATGCCATCGCTGGAATGGGGAAGAAGGGCGGAGGCAGGAGGAAGCCTGTGAGTGCTAATTGCCTCATCTTGTACAGCACGGATTCCAAAGTCTAAATAAGAAATTAGTTATTAACAGAAAGTAGTGACTTCTGACACCACAGTGGGGGGAGGGGCGCTGAGGGAAGGGGAGAGGGCAAGAGAGAGAGAGCAGGGGATGGAGGAAGAAACTAATAAGAACAAAATACGGATACCGTATCAAACTGCTCACTAAACATGGGTATCTTTACCCACAGATCAGTGCGGCGCTCTGTCCTCATCAGAGGAGCTTCTTAGCTTAGTGGACAGCACTTAATGCAGAAATTCATAACTGGTCAGAGTGCAGAGAATAAATGTCTATGGAGTGCTCAGCTATACATGAAACATCTACATCACACATCCCCCCTTCCCCAAGTCTCAGGGAACATCAAAGAACAGGGAGTGGATAGACAGTAAGAGCCAGAGGTTGCAGAGGACCAGGGTGAAACCACATCTCCTGAACATGGCAGGACCCTGCACTCATGACCTCACAGCAGCTGTGGTTAAGATCAAGCCAGTCAACATGCCAGCATTGTGAGGGGAGCACAGCCCCAGCTGAGGTGCCACCAGCAGTTGACAAGGGAAGGAAAGTCAGTTTTCTCCACACATATTTATGAGCAGTACAAACTAGACTCAGTGTGACATTTTTTAAAAAGGACTTGGAATTAGGAGTTGGGAGGGTAGATTCGGGAGGAGTTGAGAGAGGAGTGGAGAATAAATATGATCAAAATACCTTGTATGTGTGTATGAAATTCTCAAAGAACTAATAAAAATAGTCAAAAGAACAAAGTATATATGAAAATGTTATGCCAAAACTCATTACTTTGTATGCTGATTTTTTAAACTAATAACAAAAGAAAATAGAGACTTCAATTTCTTAATATTTTTCATAACCACAGAGAGATATTTTTAAAATACCTGTTTCAATTAAGAAATATTTACCCAGATCTCAAAACTTCCTTCAGATGTGTTCACTTCCTCTTAGAAAATCAAGCAAAGTAAGTTAATGTTTAATATCAAAACTGAGAGACAGAATGTGATTTGGTTTTTCTAAAAGTATTCCCATCAGTTAATCTGTAATCTACATATACTTCCAATTTTTCAACTCTGTGTGTGTGTGTGTGTGTGTGAGAGAGAGAGAGAGAGAGAGAGAGAAAGAGAGAGAGAATTTGTGTAGTGAGTGCATGCATGTGTGCATGTATGTAAGCGCACTTGGCTGTGTAGAGACCAGAGGTCAATGTCAGGTGTCCTCCTCAATCACTTCACCACCTTATACTTTGAGACAGGCTCTCTCACTAGACCTGAAACTTGCGGGGTTGTCTAGACTACCTGGCCAGAGAGGTCCCAGGAACTGCTTGTCTCTGTTCCATAGCATCCAGATTAATGATGCACCCCATCAGGCCCAGCTACTTGTATAGATGCTAGGAATCTGAACTTGGGTCCTCATGCTTGAGCAAGCATTTTAACCACTGAGCCATCATCCCAAGGTCCCACATTAGCTTCTCTGTAACTCCCAACTAGCAATACCCACTCTGAGCTCTGAGAACACATCTAACCCTCTGTCACTCATATGAGAGGGGCCTTTCAGTACTTGCAGATACAATGCAGGGGCTGGAGAGATGGCTCAGTGGTTAAAAGCACTAGCTAGTCCTCTTGCCGAGGACTGGGGTTTGATTCACAGCACCCACATGGCAGCTAATAACTGTCCATAATTCCATGTCCGGTGAAATAAAACGCCCTCTTCTGACCTCTGCAGGCATTGCATGACATTGGTGCACTTACATGTATGCAGGCAATGCACTCATACACATAAACTGAAAATAATAAATAAAATATTTTTAAAAGACATAAACTGTTTATTGCATGCCCAGCTTTCCTCCTCCCCAGTGGATCCCACTGCATATGCAAAACGTCCTGAAATGAGACTGCAGTTTTTCTTGATGCCTGATGAAGTCACTGAGTGATCAACTTAAGTGGAATCACGAAGTTTCTAATATGCGCTTATCTGTATGCTCTCCTTTACATTCTGCCTTGAGAAGTTCCCAATACTTGTGTTCCTTGGGAACGGCTCCTATGAGAATTTCATATCAGAGACATCTCCCAGCTCTCCAGGTTAATGGATAGGTGCAGTGATTTGGGCGAAGTCATTTATATCTGGCACAGAAGTATATTATATGTATTTTTCAATTTATCTTCCTAATGATATTTTTTTATCAACTCATATGTAAATGAGTTTCTACTCCCCTAACACACACTGACTGACAGCAAAGGGAGGGAAAGTAGGATAAAAATTCTAAGTAGGTTTTCCACCAAGTAGGAATCCTCCAAGCAGGAATTGCTGAGCATTCTCTAGCTGGGGAAGGGCTTGAGAGCCTGCAGGTTGGGCACAGCATTCTCTGGGATTCCTAATCTTCTGAGCCTGATCTGCACACAGAGATTCATCAGCCTGGCTGGCCCTGGCAGTCTATACATAATGCCTAGTGTTTCCCAAGCCAACAGCCAGGGCAGCTGGACACAGGCCTCCGGCCTCACCTCGAACATTCTCACAAAAGCTTCCCAGCAGGGTCTTATTCCAGGAACCCCAGTTCTAGAGAAACATTTCACTGCCTTGGTTCTTCACAGAGGTCTCCACCCAAACGCACACCTGTGTTGGCAGCGGGGCTATGGACACAGGCCTGGAAAACGTGGCCTCATGCCTGGGAGAGCACTCCTCAGCACTGGAACAGACACCCAATATAGCTCAGCCCAGACTGAGTCAGGCCACTGACCTGGCTACCCTGTCCCCAAATCCCTCTTCCAGTGTCCTTGATGTCACCTCCAGGGCGTGTGCAAGGCTTCTCCTTCACTCCTCCCATGGCGGCTGTCCTTTGCAGAGGAGGGAGACACTCAATACCACAGCCCAGAAGGACCCTCTGCAGGGAGTTAAGCAGAAGTCAGACACTGAAATTACATTTTCTCACTCCCCTTGCATTTGGAGGAAAGTCTGTGGGGGGCTAGCTGTGATCACACACTGTGCATAAGTGAGAGCTATCTCAACAACCTCCTCCTCTTCCCTCTCCAGGCCTTCAAAGCCCCTCTCCTCCATTGGCATCCCAATATACTAATCTCCATTGGTCTAGCTCTACTGAGAGCCCCAAAAGCTCTGGTCCACTGAGCCAGGTAACAGGAAGCATGGGCACCACCCCATCCACACAAACACAGGAAGCAGGCCACATTTAGACAGAAGGAACATCATGCAGGGGACAAGGAAGGAGAAGGTCGGCTTTGAGGAACCTACTAAGACATCAAAACAAGGACAGGGGCAGGGCAGCCTCTGACATCCAAGGCCCCACTGCTGCCCACTCTTTCAAACATATTTACACAAGATTATCCAAGACCCTAAGGCATGTCCCCTTTCCCTGGCACTAGCCTGACTGACTCCCACACCGACAGTTGAGTGTCTCTTACGGGAGACAGAGGTAGCTACCAAAAGACCACTCCATCCGCAGGGGCCTGTCTTTTCAGGCTCCTTCCCATTCGGGAGCATTCTTACTGGGTGACTAATTGTCAGGGCAGCATCCGGACAACTTCTACATGTTAGACCCTATGTTCTGTGCTTTGTGGCCAGCCATCATCCAATGTCCCAGGAGCAATGAGGGTGCACCGTGCCTCTTCCCTCTTCATTCGGTTAAGGTCAAGGCCTGAGGGCCCCTACCAGTAACAACACACATCCAAGACATAAATCTAGTGCTGGAAGACATAATCTGACTACCACACCAGATGTCTGTTCTAAAGCACGCCTATAACTCAGTGCAGGAACCCAGCCCAGCCTGGCCAATCCATCAGGATAGACGATGAACACAGAAATGAAAGATGCTAATGGTAAGGGCGTTGAGCTCGGAGTGCCCACACTTCCAACAATTCTCCTATGCAAAGACGAGCTGAACATGAGCTGAATTTTTCCCTTGGAAGCTGGTTCATCCAACATCCATTCTCCTACCCCAAGCTGCAATGGCATGCCATTGCTTCCCCACAGACCTGGCCATCTTGCCATAAATTATTAAGGAGTGGTGCAGACTTGAATGAATGAACAGAACTGGTTGATTATATTTCACACAACCCACTAAACCTTAAATATTATGTCTCAGTTCAGACAGCCTTTGCCTTTCATTCATGCTGGCTTTAGAAGGCAGAGAGGAAAGAAACCAAGTGAGCCAAGAATCCAAGTATCTGAACATTTATAGTAACCCAACTGTACCCAAGACAGGGCCTCCCAGTCCAACCACCCATGTGTGGCCTTTCCAGATATAGTAAGACTTCTGGAATGGCCGTGTATCCAGAACCTTCCAGACTCTCTCCAGAGAGTATTTATTGAAAAGGATTGTGAAGTAGAGGCCAAGGGCAGATGTCAACATGGACTTGCATCTTTCCCTTAGATTATCTAACTCAACCCATAACCCAGAAAGCAAGCCCAAAGGAAACAGGCTTGCTGTGCCCCAAATCTAGCTGTCATTTGTTGATGCAAATAAAGTTTTATTGGAACACAGCTACATTCATCGGCTCTGCCCTGTCTATAGTGCATATCATGCTACAAAGATGTATCTGAGTAGCTGCAGAAACAAGCATACCTGCATGGTCAAAAATATATATTATGTGGCATTTTACCAAAAAAAATTTGCTGATCCTTGATTTACAGAACTTTAAAAATATTTAAGGCTACTTCTTGGGTCTTTATTTATTTATATATGTGTCTGTGTGTGTGGTATGTGTACATATGAATATATGTGCTCATCATATGTATGTGGGAACGTGTGTGAGAGAGAGTACATCTATGTGTATGTGTATGAAGCCCAAGGCTGAGGTCAGGAATCTTCTTAATCGCTCTCCACCTTATTGATTGAGGCAGGGTCTCTCACTGGGACCCAGGGCTCACCAATTCAGTTGGTCTGGCTAGCAACCTTGCTCCACAGATTCCCTATCTCCACCCTCCAAGCCCTGGAATTACAGGCAAGCTGCCATGCCCACCCAGCATTTATGTGGATGCCAGAGATCCAGTCTCCAGCCTTCATGTTTATGTGGCAAGCACTTAACGTGTTGAGTCATCTCCTCAGCCCTGTTTGGGCAAATAATATACCTGTAATGTATCTGTATGATGAGAAAATGATCAGAGAAAAAACTGGCCCCTGAGACCCCTTCCAACCTTACAGGAAGTCAAGAAAAGGACCAGGTACTTAGTACCCAGGGCTTCAGGTAGCAGACACCATATCTTCAGAAAGGTCACTTGTGTTCCAGCTCAGATAGCCAAAGTGTTATACAGGCCTGATGCAAACACAAAGCTTCACTGTATCCACACCCACCCAGCATGTGGAGGGCAGCTAGTTATGTGTTCCATCTCTGCTCTGCTCAGGGGCAGAAAATGTCTCCTCAAAACTGTCTGTCCCTTAGCAGGGTTTCATTAGGCAGATACCAACCATCTACCAGCTCTAGAAACTCTGACCCAGCATCCATACTATAAAGGCACAGAGAGAACACAACAGGGCATGCGGGACTCCATGAAACCAACTAACGAGAAGCCCCTGATCCAGCCAATTTGGGGGACAGATGCCTGGACCAGGATTCAGGAGATCTGGAGTCTTATCCTAGCTCTGCTACTGACCCCTTATCTACACAGGAGTCTCTCTGGGAGGGAGGAGTCTCTTTCATGTGTCTGGGCTTTAGTTTTCTCTTCTACCAAATGGATTCATACTACCTGCTACATTTTCTCCCAAGAGCTTAGTCACTGAGTGGTCACTGAGCATCTGCTATGGGACAGACATTTTCCTAGGCACTTGGGTTAGAGTGGCTCTGAGAAGGGCATATTTACTGCCTCTTCTGGGGCCAGGATGGAGCCTAGGAAGGAAGGTGTGCCTGAGGACTTCAAAGGTACAATGTGTTATACCGGAATCATGGATGGTGAAGCTGTCTTTCTACCACGTGGAGCCACTAATGGACTAGACATGCATCCAGCAGCACTGAGGGGAACCATTCACTGGTGGCCCTGCTTAGAAACTGTTCTAAAGGCTGTTTATGTCTGAATCTGCGTATCACCAGCAACCCCATCACTCAAAGAGGCCCTCTAAGTATCACACTCTAAGCAAATGAGAAAGCTGAGGCCACAATGGTGAAGCCAGATCCCAAGTTTGGTTCCAAGGGTGGCGGTGTTGGGAGGTGTTGGGGCCTTCGTGAGCAGTGCATGATGGGAGGTCTTTCAAAATTTAGTACTCTGGAAGGGGACTGTGGGACCTCGTTCCTGCTCCTCTCCATGCCGACTCATGATGTGAACACTGGCTCAGACACATGTTCCCACCATGATCCCATGGACTGCCCAGTCTTGACATGAGCTTCCAAAACTGTGTACCAAAAATAACCCTCTACACTTCTTAAGTACCCTCTGTGAGGGATTTTGGTACAGCGAGCAAAGCCGACAAGTGAACCCTCAGTTTGGTTCCCTTTTGCTCTTGTCCACAGTTTCAGCAAAGCTCCGCTGAAATGTCCAGCCAGATTGTCAACCCAACACAGAGCATCGGGCGGGAAAGTCCTCAGCTTAGGCTACCAATGCTTGCGAAACGACATTGCCTTCAAACCAGCATCCCCATGGTAGTGCTGATGAACAGAGAAGCTTTCCACAGAGGGACAAGTGAAGCCTTGGGAACATCCAACGACACAGAGTACCTAATGCTGCGACATCTATGCATGGAGCTCACAGCTGTGAGGAGGATGCTAAGACAACAGAGGGGTCAAGGCCTGCAGGAAATATGTGATTCTGGCACTGCACAGGCCTCCCCATCCAGGCCACTCTTCTAAGCCTGGCAATGATGCTGGTACCCACTCTGCTCACCAGGGCCGGGGCAGAGCAAAGGAAAAGGAGGAGACAAAAATTAACTCCTGTGAAGTCCTGTACACCAGGCTGGGAAGGTGGAGGGCTCCACTGGATGCCAGCTCTGGCTGGGGCTGCCTCGCTCTCAGCCTCTACATAAACTGGCCACACTTGCTCCGAAGCAGGGCTGCGACAGCCAGGACTGTCTTCCTTCCGTTTCTGGGAGCCAGGAGAAGCCCCTGGGACCCTGGCACTCCCTTTGAGATTTCACTTCTACTCACTTTCTCTGTTTTCTTCTGGTATTGCAGATTGGTCTGATTATCTACGTGATATGATTGCTGATCTGCATGTTTTAACCTTCTGACCTCAAGTGGACCTATAGGATTTAAGAGATGGAAAACATTCCCAAACAAACATCTCAAAGGCTGGCATGACTCCCTCCAAGTGGCTGGGTGGGGGCAGCGTCATGGCTGCGTGGTCCCTTAAGCACACTGGCAGAGGGTGAGGGGTGTTTTTAAGATAAGACAAAGCTGTGAAGTCTTCGAAGGAAGGAGGCTATACGGAGTATGAAAATAAGATCCCAGACATGCAGGACTACATGTGACGGGCTGTTACATGCCACTTCCCCATGATAGACAATGCGACAGGCACCGCCCCCTAACTTTTGCCTCCCAGATGTGAGATCCCCAACTAAGACTTTTGTACTGGAGCATATAAAGCCTTTCAGGGGAAGAAAACTAGAGCATACTGGGCTGTAAATGGATTCTAAGATGTGGAGAAAATACTATTTTTGTAATATCAAACACATAGGTCATAGTGATAGGAATCCCTGCACATGGTATTGGTTAGGTGCTGCTCAGAGTAAGTGATTGGATTATCCACCTGTATCTTCAGAGGTGGAGTGAAGGAAGGGCTGTTTTACTTTTCTCCTTCTTTGCTCCTAAAAACGGTGTGTAACCAAGTTCAGATTCATCCAGTGTCAGCAACAGAAGCACAAAGTTCCCTGAGCCATGGCAGGAAAATACCTAAAAGTGTATCCAGGAGGAAATTAAAAACTCCAAGTTTCTCATGGCCCATTCTACAGATAAGGAAACTGAGGCCCACACACACACACACACACAAAAAGGAAGAAGAGCAGAAGCAGACCAGATCCCCAGGTCCTCCTTCACAAAGAATGTTCTTTCAGTTAATATCACCAACTCCTCCATCCCTTGACTGTCCCATCCCTCCAAGAGGTCAGAAAAATCCTTCCAATTTAACTGGTCCTGTCCAGTGGTAGGGTCATGTATGGCCAAGATGTGTCCTTGATGATGTTTGGAGATTCTATCCAGTGTGACTGGTGGTACAGCCTTGGTCCAGGAGAGACCATCCTGTCTCTCCAGCATGGCGTGGGTATGTGGAACTGCAAGAACATCCACGATCCTACCACCTAGCCCAGCATAGCTACTTTAGGGACAATTCCATGGTTGTAAGTGTTTACATAGACAGTCTGACTGAGAGTTCAAAGTGGCCAGAAAGATGCAGTGTCAGCAGCAGAGGCTGGGACCCCCAGGTCCACACTATCAAAAACTCCCCAGACGAATGCAATATCCAGGTATTTCTGACTCCTTCAGGGGTAAGGAAGTGGCTGAAAACAGAAGGCTAGGAGCCAGGGTGACAGGAGAGGAGAAAGAGGAAGCTCTAGAGTGGAGCACCAGCAGGCACAAAGGGGCTGTGAACCCACTTGTCCTTCACTTCTGGCAAAGGCAGCACTCTGCTGTGGGCGAACTCCTAAGCTCCAGGGGACCATACCATGGCTGGGTTAGAATCCTAATTCCACCATCTCTCCGCTGCTTGGTTTCAATGTCCTTCTTTGGGTCTGTTTCATCTTTTCCAAAAAGAAACAGTCACAGAGCATACACTGTAGGCTGTGGGGGTACTAAAGGAGCCTAACACCTAGGCCCACTTTTGGCCCCACTAGGGAAGCAGCTGTGGCAAATACCTGGCCCAGGTGCGTGCCCTGCTCATCGTTCTCCATAGTTCAGTTACCCAGCACCCCAGACTGTAGCGTTTTGTCCTTCCTGTCTTGCCATGGACTTCTGATTCACTCTTGTCACAGACACCCCAGATCTGGGGGCCACTGTACCCTAACTTCCTGGAACAGTCCATGATGTCACTCACAATGAAAAAAGACTGGAAGCAATTGAGTGCATAACTACAACACAAACAGCACAGACACTGACACCATAGGAACACAACCTCAATGCCACCTTCTCAGTATCTTTTAGTGAATGAAATCAGAAATCTTTTGCGGGGGAGATATTGTTTTTTGAGATATGATCCCCTGTAGCCCCACGTGGCCTAGAACTCACTGTGCAGATCAGGCTGCCCTTGATCTCACAGACATCCACCTGCCTCTGCCTCCGCGACAGAGCCAGGACACAGCAGCAGTGGAACACCTGGGTGAACTGTTCCCAACACTGGGCCCAACCCACATACCAGTTTCTTGCCGGGTGGTTACCAAGTAACCTGGCCCCTGAAAACCAAGTTGTTCACGCACAGTACACATGCCACCTTCGGAAAATAGCTACTATTCCAGGGCTGTTCCCAGGTCATTCCCCATCAGGAACTAATCCCTGTGACCCCACCTTGAAGATCAACAGCAGCAGCAGCCATTCCCAGCACCACAAAGGTACGGCCAGGAATAGAACTCCAAGTGACCAAAAGCTCAAAAGGCCCCTCCCCCACCCTGCCTCATTCTTCCCTCCCCTGCCTTCCTCTCTGCCTAGAGGATTAGAGTCCAGGAACAGGGCTCATAGTAGATCCACTTTAAATAATAAAGACCTCATATTTCACTCTGAGACCTTCTAAATTAAAAGGTTCAAGTAGGAATCAATCTCTTGTTCCAATACGCAATAGGGAACCACCTACCAAGGTCACTGTGAACAGATGCTGGAAGAGGAGCTCCGGGTTCCTTAGCTGGCAGCACAAGCTTTTCAAAGCAGATCTAACAAATTCCTTGGGGCCAAGCCAGGCCAGATTTTCCATAACCATGACAAGTCTGCTATTTTTTACCCTCTGAAAACCCAAATGATACCACAGGGTACAGCAGAGGAACAACCAACACTCCCTGCAGAGGGACCCGAACGAGAACGTAGCACCTGCTCCCCAGTGAGGCAGGTGAGCAAGACGACATCGGAATCCCTTGTGCAATGTGGAAAGGAAGATGCCCAAGGAAGAGCCCCCCACAAAGACCTCTGATCTCTGCTTAGAGAGCCCACTTTCCCAAGGCCTAGAAGGCTCCTAGAAGGCCATTGTGCTCAGAGGCTCTGCACATGAAGGAATTTGACTGCAGGCACAGAGCTAACCATGACATTACAGCCCTGCGGACAAGGCAAGACCTAAAAGCCCTAGGGAATGTGGAGAACATTAATTAAACAAGGAAGGCAAGAGAACAGACAGAAGAGGGCTGACATGGCACTGACAGCCCCAACTCCCCCATGGGTGAGAGCAAGCTCCCTTCAGAGCAAAAACATTCTCTAGGGAGAATTCCCCTCTTCTTGGCTAACCCTGTCTGCCCTCCACTACACACAGGTGGCCAGCATAAGAAAACGTATTAGACTGGATGTGGTGTGGTGCATGCCTTTAATTCCAGCATTGGGGAGGCAGAGGCAGGAGAACCTCTGTGAGATTAACACCAGCCCAGTCTATACAGCAAGTTTCATTCCAGGTCAGCTGAAGCTATAGGGAGACCCTGTCTCAAAAAAGAAAGAAAGAATCAGATGAAGAATCTCCTCTATCCAGTCCAGACTAAAGGATATATTGAACAAGTGATCAGTAAGTAGCTGAGGAATCAAAGTAATGGTAACATGTGACTGATGTACTTCAGGAAAGAATCGGCAGGCCTTTCCTCCCAGGCCAGGGTACCCACATGACAAAGCCACAAGTTCCTGTCGTTTCTTAGGACTTGATGTGAGCCCAAATAAAACTCAATGGATCAAAGGTCATTTCTGGCTATTATAAGAAGTAGCGAGTATCCAAGATTAAAAACATATAAAGCAGAGGAAAAAGCTAGAAACATAGGTCTGGGAGAAATGACCTTAACAACAGAACCAAGAAAGAGCCAACTTTCCTTCGAGCCGGAAAAGAACAATCATTTGCTAAAATGACATACATTATCACCTATGTTTTTGAGCTTGACTTTAAAAACCAGTGGTGCCACTGTTTTACTAGGCTAGTCCAGTGTATATTTTTAAAGCTTCCAACAGCTTTGCACAGCTTAAGTCGGAGTCCTGTATTGAGGTTAGGAGTGATGTATGAAGAAATGTGAAGTATCATTTTCCATTTGTCACAGAGAATGTGGTGTCACACTGGGAATTAAACTAAACACATGAAAAGGAGCAGTACAGTGAGCCAAGTTACTTCCCCTTACACCCGTCAGAGTGGCACCCGGAGATGATGTTAGGGCTTCATGCAAACCAGGAATCCTGGCTCGGTTCTGAAATCACCTCGGCAAATCCCAACAAGCAGTCATAACCTGATTATGCAGTCATCACTACACTGAGAATCATCTAAAGAGCCACACCAAAATGCAGGTTCCCAGTGATATTCTTAGCACCCCTCAGAAAGGACTGTGTAAAAATCTAAAGTCAATATACAATTTTTAGGCATCTGAGAACTTTGGTCAAGAGGCCCAACCTATCACTTTCTCTCTCAAAATATAATTAAAGAGGCGAGGGAGGCAGTTCAGTGAGCAAAGTGCTTCTTGTACAAACACGAGGACCTGAGTTCGGTTTTCCAGCACCAAGAGGAAAAAAAAAAACAAAAAAGCTGGGCCAGGCAACACATACCTGTGATCCCAGTACTGGGAGACACAAGGACCCTGGCAGCTCACGGGCCAGCCAGTCTAGCCAGTCTGGCCACTGAACTCTGGGTTCAGTGAGGGATCTTGCCCGGAAAATTGAAGTAAATAGCTTGATGAGAGTTGGCTCAGAGGATAAAGGTATCCGCCAATCTGTCACCAAGCCTGACAACCTGAGTTCAGTCCCCAGAACCCACTTGATGGAAGAGAAAACCAACTCCCACAAGTTGTCTTCTGACTTCCATTTGTGTGCCAGGGCATGCCCCTGCCCTCCCCAATAAATAAATAAATAATCAATCAATCAATCAATAAAGGTAGAGAGTGACAACCAATGTCAGTCTCCGACCCCCACACATAGACAAAAATGCAATTACAGTTCTTGAAGTGATTGGGTGCGATTAAAAGCTCTAATTCAGGTGACAGAGTGCTGACAGCCTTAATGTGCTCTCGCTCGAGGGACAATGGTGAAGAGTGGTACAAGGTTGTGCAGTCATGCCTCCTTTGTCTCAAAAACATGATCAAACCACATCAAGTGGGAACCAGGACCATGGAAAGAAATATGAACCAGACCCACCCAGCTCCGAGGATTAAGATAACATGGATTGCCAGGTTATGAACATTCCCAACCAAGTGCCAACACCAACACCAGGGCATTATCTCCCATCAACATCCAACAGCCACACCATGATGATGCACATCTAGAAACCAAACCCCCTAAGAAAGTGGAATTCCTGGCCATTCCCCAACTCCAACTTCCAGCCATCAATCAGACACAATCAAAACCTTGATGCCTCAAACTGGTCTCTGATGGCCCCTTCAGAAGCCAAGCCCAGAAACCACTGAGGCAATCAACACAAACATATTCTATTTGATGGTCCTCCAGCTGCAGTAGCTCACTGGTTTGAGACTAATATAAATCACTCCTTCAGATAATGCTGGTAATTAATTCTGGCCAAAGAGCAGGAGATGAATGTGACATCCACTGTGGGCAGAGTGCACAAGAGACAGGTTTTTAAAAGGTGGGGAGAGCTACTCAAGGAAATTACCTCCACAGTGCTTTGCAGGGAAGCGGGGGCTCTGGGCCATTACTTCAATCTTGAAAGCTGCCAGTCACTGTCAACAAGCAGTTTAATCTTGCCCCAAAGCTTTCAGGCTCGCTGTGAATCAAGGCCCACAATTAGCCCTGCGATGTTGGTTTCATGAGTTAGGGGCTTTCTCCAGCTGGGAGGGTACAAGCTTTTCCTACCCAGAGTGTGTCGTGGGTATAAAGGATGTGTAAACAAATACGGAGGTAACAAAGCAGGCCCGAACTGTCAGCTCTACTGTGTTGTGATGCAAGTGCGTTAGTCAGTACTGTTTATAAGGCACGGGTCTCCCTCCCTTTAAGGGTTCCCAGAGATGAACAGGGTTGTAGACAACCAGTAATGATGTGGGTTGAGAAGAGGCTAGATGATTCTGGATCCCCCTCCTGCACAGTGTCAAAATGTGTTAGGCTGTCTGGGAAATTTAAATCCAGACTTCCTGGAAAGCGATACCTTTTTTCTTTTTTATACAATCTCCTAACTAAGTAGGCTAACATCCTAGATTGGACCCTCAGAAAGGCTGTATCAGGCAAGAGGCATTTGGGTATATAAATACTAACAAATACTAAATAACAGTAATAGTAACGAATCATAAGAAATTGTTTTTCTTTCATCTTGAGCTGAATAATCAGCAAAGCTTTCCCAAGATGTCCATTTCATTTGATCTTTACAATAAACCATTGCAATGGATAATTCTTAAGGTTCCAAGAAGACTGAGAAAAAGCTTCAGATCCTCTGATTCTGGTTGCCTCCCAGAATGTTCCTAGTTCTTGATTTCTTTTAATTTTTTATTTACTTATTTTTACTTTTTGTGTATGAGTATTTTGTCTTCATGTATGTAAGTGCACCATATGTGTGCAATGTTCATGGAGGCCAGAAGAGGGTGATAGATTCCCCTAGAATTGTAGCTACTGTTGTTAGCAGCCATATGGGCATTGAGAATGAACCCAGATCCTCTGTAAGAGCAGCCAGTGCTCTTAACCACTGAGTCCCTCTTGTTTTTTAAAAGAATACAGGAAGTGAATGTCCCCTGTGTTAGGCCAAACTCTGGTACACTTCCCTTAGAAAAGCTTCTTAATTTTTTTTCTACTCAAGACTCCTTTTCCCCTGAAAAATTACTGCATGAACCTCAGGGTATACAGATATATAAAATAAGTATATAACACCTTCAACGTTTTTCAGAGCTGATCGATATTTTTATTTTCTCATCATCAGCCCTGAGAACAGCACTTTCCATAAATACACAGTATGACATGGAAGAAGTATGTTTAGGGTCATTTCAGAAATCAATGGAAATTCTGTCCTAATCCCAAGATAAAATTCATTTAACAATTTTTATGAAACTTAAGAAACTCAAACAGCAATTTTTTAAAGCTTCTGCCTATGGCCCCCAATGCCTAATCTTAAGTCTTTTCTGTCTTAAAAAGATATTTTAAATTATGTGTATGTGTATGTGTATGTCCGGGGCGCAGGTATGCAAGTGGAGTTGTGAGCCATCCAAAACAGGCAATGGAAGCTGCACGTCACAACAAAAGCAAATGTCAGAGCAAAACCAGCACCTCATCTGGGGATGTGAAAGACAGAACTGGGAAGGCCTAGGATTTCATCATTCTCTTCTAAGACACACACGCCCTGCCCCCTAGGGACCAAGACACCTTCCACTTGGCCCCACCTCATAGAAGTTCCGTACCTAGTGTAGGGCACAACGCAGGATGGGCCTTAACCAGGTCATCTGCTATGAGGAATAGAGGAATGGCTCCCGTGGGCTTGGCGCTCCGCTCTGGCTAGTCATGAGGCCAGCTTCTGCCCAGCATCTGGAAATAACCTACACCAAGATGATCTACCTGGGTACAGATTACTATTGGCTGCAGTCAGGACCCCACCCCATAAGGCGATTGGTTAACCAGACCTATAAGATCCCTGGCACTTCCGGGAATAAACTTGCCCTCCGCATGATTCTCACTCGGCTTCCGGGGTCTGGGTGTGTTTTGACTCCGCACCTACACACCCTCTTTCGGTGGAGACCCTTCATTCCCTGGGGCTGCCCCAGCACAGGGACCCCCAACAACCTGGGACTGGAGAGATGGCTCAGTGGTTAAGAGCACTGACTGCTCTTGCAGAGGACCTGGGTTCAATTCCAACCCACACATGGTGGCCAATAGCCATCCATAACTCCAGTTCCAGGGGATCCATGCCCTCTTCGGACCTCTGCAGACACAACACAACACAGGTGCACTTATATATGTGCAGGCAAAACACTCATAAAAATAAAAATAAATAAATCAAAAAGTTCCATCACTTCCCTATAATGCTTCTCTGGGGAAAAAACCTTCAATACAGAGGACTTGGGGGACACCTAAGATCCTAAATACAGGAGAATTGAGTGAGTAGTCATATGCTTGACAAAGTCCAGTGAATTTTTTTTCTTGGGGGTTTCAGCCCCAGAAAGGCTACTTAGTCACATTCCATGCCCTGGGTCAGCCCAACTGATCTGGCAACAATTGGGAGGTATATGAACCACTCCCAGCTGGTCTATAAGAGGTGGTATCTAATAGTGTTTCTTTTAAAAAATATTTTCTTATTTTTATTTTATATTTTATATGTATGGATGTATTGCCTGCATATATGTAAGTACACCTGTGTCATGACTCTGCAGAGTCAGAAAAGGGCATTAGATTCCCCTGGAACTGGAGTTATGGATGGTTGTGAGCCACCATGTGGGTGTTAGGAATTGATCCCAAGTCCTCTACAAGAGCAGCTGGTGCTCTTAACCACTGAGCTATCTCTCGAAACCCGCTAATAATGTTTCTTAGAGCACCCTAAGGTCCCAGGGAGACAGTGCATGGAACTTCACAAGGTGATTTTTGCTTCAGGCAGCCTGTCGCCTTCTCTTCTCTTTTAAGTGGCCCTGGCTCTAGACACCATCATCAGATTTCCTGGCTCCTTAGTCCCCAAGAGCCACACTCAAGTGGTCTCTAGAGTCACTGAGACTTTCCCCAGCAGGGAAGACCTTAGGAATTAACCTCTCAGGCCTGGCCAGGATGCCTAGGAGAAAGATATCCAGTCCAAAGCCTCAGATTCCCAAAGCTGGAGCAAGCCTCCACCCCACAGCTTCTCCTCTAAAACTCCTGCAGTCCCAAACAAACCATCAGACTATAGGCGCAAGGGAACCTTCCCCACACACATAGATAGAATTCCTCCCAAAAGCCCATTGCTCCGTATCCAGGCTTCCTGTCCCCATGGGTGCCCCATGTGCCCACTCGGAGGAAGACACAGCATGAGTTTAGAGAGAGTCTGAGACAGGTGAAACTCTCTCCTGACCAGCATCCAAGCCAGTTTTGTTTCCATTCAGAACTAGCATGGATCCAGGATGAGACACTAACTGGAGAAACACAAAAATATGATTATTTTTTCCCCAATAGGATATGATTAGATAAGAGCTAGCATTCACTGAAAACTGATTGTTGAGCATGGTTCTAGGGGCTTTACATACATTATTTCACTGAATGCAGAAGAAAGTTATCTCACTTGATGAATACAGGTGGCCTTTAGTACCTACAATTCTATATCCATGGATTCTACCAACTGAGGACTGAGAATAGTTGAAAAAAATACACAGACTTCTTTTTCTTGTCATTATTCCCTAAACAATAAAGCATCCCAGCTATTTATACAACGCTCACCTTACATGAAACAGAAATAGTGTACAAAGGAATTAGAGCTTACAGGAAGACATGCACAGACTCTATGTAACAAAGCCCATAGAGACATGTGCATGTATTAACAGCATAACCAGAGTCATTGCTTCCACAGAGCTTGCTCTATTATAAACCTCTCATGTGGATGACCTGGTCTCACCATCAGCTCAATACAGTATTATTATCCACCCCTACATGTAAGGAATAAATTGATGTGACTAAGGCTGCATGATCCACTCAAGTCACAACAGCTGATAAGTTACAGGGTCAGAACTTGAACCCAAACTTGGAACCTGATGTCATACCCACTGTACTGCTTATGATAAGTGCCATTTCTGGGTGCAAAAACAGACTCAGAGAAGCTGACTGATTTGTGCAGACCCCACCAGGAGGATGGTTCACACAATTAAACCAGGTATGGCAGTGTATGAAATTCAGTGGAGTGAGAAGTTCAGAGCAGTCACTATCCTCAACTACATAGCAGGGTCCAGGGTAGCCTAGGATACATGAGATCCTATGTCTCCCCACCCCAAAAAGGAAAAGGAAAAAGGATCCTTACACAAAGGTTGAAACAGGAAGACTGCTGTGAGTTCAAGGCCAGCCTGGGCTACATAGTGAGCCTCTGTCTGAAAAATACCAAAAATGAGCCAGGCATGGTGGTTCTTCGGAAGGCAGAGGCAGGGTGATCTCTGTGAGATCGAGGCCAACCTGTTATCTACGTAGTGAGTTCCAAGCAGGCTGGAAACACTGTCAACAAAACAAAACACCAAAAATTAATTAATAAAGTAGTTAATGTTAAAATTAAAAGGTGAAAGTCACATGGCCTTCAGAATAGATCCACAGGCCCTTCTCCCAGTGAGGCTCAGAGACCTCCAGGGAAAGACCTGAGGGCAATGTCCATGTGGAGACACAGGGAAGCTTTTTAATGATATCAGTTGTGAATACTGAAAACAGCCCAGATAAGAGTGAGTTGAGATTCTCCTTTACAACTTGACTTTTTACATATTAATTACAAAGCTTCAGTTTAAGAAAAGACCCCAGAACATATAAGATTCAGAAACCAGACTACAATGTAAAGACCTGTGCCCCAGGACACACAGCTAATAAGTGATAGCATCAAGATAAAATTACAGGTGCAGGCAGGAGCTAAGGCACCATGTCTGCAGTGACTTCCTCCGATCATGAAGACTCTGTTCCACGAAGACACAACAGTGCACAAGTCTGGGGCCTGGCCCACAGTCAATAATGCCATACTCTGACAACCCCAGGGGCCAAAAACGGAAGTTCTACCAGGGGCCACCGTGGCCTCCTGGTTCCTTAGGAGTTTCTGATTTCAGAATCCTTTGGAGGTGGCTTCTAAATTTAGAACTGAGAACCAAGGCACAATGCATACTTCCTCAGAAGTGGTTGTCAGAAACAGCAAAAAGAACACATCATGGTTTCTTTCGTACCTTGACAACCCTGGGCTATAAAGCCAGAGGTGCTCAACAAAACAAGACTTTAGTCATCCTGCCCTAAAAGCCCACTTCAGCGGTCACAAACTGTCTAAGCTTGGGGGAAGAGTGCACGTGTGTGGGGTGTACATATTCATGTGGAGAACAGTAGAAACTCTCAGGTGTCATTCCTAAGGTGTGTTTGGCCTTTTACTTTTACTTTTTATCTTTTTTTTCTTTTGACTGCTAGCAAGCCCCAGAGATCTGCCTGTCTCCACCTCCCGGGTGCGGGAATTACAAGAGCCAGGTACCACACAACTTTTAAAACATATTTTATTTATTATTTTTATTTTTATGTGTATGAGTATATTGCCTGTATGCATGTAAGTGCACCCTTGGTGTGCAATGCCCTTGGAGATCAGAAGAAGGCATCATATCTCCTTGACCTGGAGCTAAAGACAGTTGTTAGCTCCCACGAGGGTGGTGGGAACTAAACCCAGGTCCTTTACAAGAGCAGCCAGTGCTCTTAACCCACTACACCCAACTTTTTAAAAATGTGGGTTCGGGGAATCCAACTCGGATCCTCGCTCTTTAGTATCAAGCACTTTACCAGACAGCCATCCTCACAGCCTGGGACCATGCTTTTTTTCATCGAACTCCCAAGGCATCTCCATTTTCATTCCTACTTGTCAGTGCAGTTCCTAGGCCCTTCGCTCTCTCTTGACGTTTGTCATCACCTAATCTCAAGCCTCCATCATTGCTCATTTCGGGTGCTAAACTTCACTTTATGCAATAAAGCCACCTTAGTTGAAGCTGCAGCTTAACTTTAATCACCTCGTCTTTTGCTTTCCAATTAGCTGCACAGATCCAATTTCACATGTGTTCTCTGTACTCTACACACTCTGTTGTGCCAGAGGGAGAGAGGAACTTCTTATTAAAGACATCTTAGAGGGGACACTGCCACACAGTAAAGTAGTGAGACTCAAGGTGGGTGTTTACACACCATTTTCCATCAGAATGCCTCATCATCCCTGGCCCAGAACAGATGGGAAAGAAATTACTCTTATGCCCTGAAATTTTCCATTCTTGATCTCAGCCCAAAGGTAACCTTTTTATTTTTAACTCTGAAGCCAAAAAAAAAAAAAAAAGTTCAACTATTTTTGATTCATGCCCAGGCTGAAGAAACACACACTTTGTTCTTGTTAAAGCAAGGTAAGATTTTTTTTCATTGTTGTTGTTTTTAACACATAGGTAATTCAAATAGCTGAGCTTCAAAGGCCCAAGCTTTCTAACCAGCTAGTGTGCACAGGATGATACCTTTGCTGTTGTTGCAAAGCCAAAACTCAGCAGCCAGGGTGAAAAGGAGCTGGGATTCCACTTTCTGTTCACACTGTCCCCAGCTCCATTAAGTACCTTCAAAGAGAGGCATAGGATTCTGAAATTGTTAAGCAGGATGGTTGAGCCTTGCTGATAAAGAAGTTATGTCTTTGATGGACTTCGAGCTTCCCAAAAATCCGTGTCACTCCAGGAAGGCCTGATGGACTCCCTCAGCATCACCTGTCTCCAGCCTTGGCTCCTCTCCCGTCCATCCTTTCTAGCTTTAGACCCAATACTATGCTATAATTCCTTCCACCCTCACTTCAACTAACTGCCCCAGTCTCATGGAAGAGAAGAAGGAAGACAGTGGCCAGATGAGAGAAATTACAGATGCGAATCACCCTTGACTCAGACCCTGCTGGCCACCCCACGTTGTCCTCAATAACCAGCACTGTAGCCACAAGATCCTCGCCTCGCACATTCTCGTCTCTTAACACACCGCTCTTCTCAGTGCAGGCCCACTGACAGTCCCCATGGCAGGATTCCATCACCCATCTTTCCACAGAGCTGCATGGCCAACTCACAGCAAGCCAACCCCTGTGTGCTTGTGAGCAGGGACTCATGGCATGTGTCCTGTCTGTCCCATAGAATTGTGATGGCAAATAAGAGGAACCATGGATCTAAAGGGGATTTGTAATCAGAGCCCAACATAAACACCTGTATTATTCAGCACACAGTACAGAGAGATAGGCAGTGTGGTTTCTGTCTTGGGGCTAAAATCCAAGAGCTATTGGCAACAAAAGGGAGTGAGCTGTTTCAGACAGAAAATAAGGAACTAAGTGGAGGGAGGATCCACTGGATTTGAGACAAGGGCAATTTCACAGTAATAAAGCAATCAGAAAAGGCTTCCAGGGGCTGGAGTGTCGGATTCCCCTGGAACTGGAGTTATGGATGGTTGTTGGCCACCATGTGGGTGCTGGGAATTGAACTCAGGTCCCCTGCAAGAACAGTTAGTGTCCTTAACCATGGAGCCATCTCTCCAGCCCAATAAAATATTTTAAATAAAGAAAAGGCTTCCCGTGAGAGAACAGCTTTGGGCATGCTGGAGTGACTCTCACAGCACTGATCACAGGTATTTTTAAACATACCCTTTCCCTAGATCCAAAACTCCTCAAAGGCAGGAGATCTGTCTTGTCCATCTTTGTTTCCCCAACATTCTCCTTGCCTCATAGCGGAGAGCATCACACGAAAGAAAGAACAGACAGAAAGCAAACAAGGAACCCAGACAACTTAAGAGAGAAGAGAGGAAACCCCAGACTTAAAAAAGCAGTGTGCCGAGAAGGCAGGTTTGGGGTATGCGGTGGACCTCCAAGGAGAATGCTGGCTTGTGGGAGCATGACAGAGAGTGAACTAGAGGGGCAAATCTGGAGTCAGAGGGCAGAGGCCTGCACTTTGGAGAGGAGCTGGAGTTTCTGAGGATAAAAGACAGCGACACAGTTCAGGGGAGGGGGCAGCGTTGTGCTATTGGTCCTCTAGGGCAACGGATCTAGCGGAGGCATGCAGAGAAGCCTAGAGAAGGAAGACTGGAACCCAAGCTGCAAAAAGAGTCTGGAAGACACTGTCCCCCCAAAAATTCCACTCTGTAAGCACTATCAAAGGCCACCTAGGCAGTGCTCTCCTTAGACTGGGCCCAAAGTAACCCCTAGTCCTCTTGCCTCATGCCTAGCACAGCTTCCCATAAGAAATCACTTTCCCCTTCCTGAGCTCCAGGCTGGACAGTCATATTTTTGGATAACTCTGACAGTAAGCATTCCCTTCAAGCAAATGGAGTGATGGTACAGGAGCGGAGCTTTCATTTTCGAACACATTTTCCCAAAATGCCTCTTTCCAACAATTTTATAAGGTAATATGCTAATACAACTGTTATGAGAAATGCAAAAGAGCGGAAGATTCAACCACAGTTAAAATGCTATTTCCAGGTAGATGTCACTGATGGGCACAGTGATACAGGCCTAGCCTAGGGAACCAAACATCACAGTCTTGGCTCCAAGGCAGGCCCTATGGCAACCAACTAAGTGACCTTGGGCAACTGAAGTCCTATAAGTCACTCCCTGCCCCGCAGGCCTACCAAATGCCATTAGAGACTGTCTTTACCCAAGAAGACAGTTATGAGAATTAAAGGAGTTGATACAGTAGGATACTTATCAGGGAAACTTGTCAGGGAAACAGTGGTTCGTAGCCCATGGCTAGAAGAGGAGCTATTCAATAAACCCTCAACTGAAGCAGAAACTATGGCTAAGGCTTGCAGAAGCCCCCAGCACATGGCTGTCCCAGTGGTGGGTATATGTGAAACTCCCAGGCCACTCCACCCTCTGGGAGCACTATGCTCCCCAACCCAGGGAAGACACAAACAAGCTTAAGAGTTAATGTCAGACCCTCAGACAAGACCCTCAAATATAGCTATATCTGCATGGATATACTGTGTCCTAAAATCCTTCTTGGTATTTTCTTCCCCTTCTTTTTGGCTAACCTGAAACACAAGAGATTAGGCAGCAGCTATAGGTTAATACCAAGAAAATATCTGTAAATGGAATAGCCTTGGAAAAGACTGCCTAGGAATGTATCCCCTGGGCTCACTGGCAGCCTATTCAAATGGAATCCCACCAAAAGAACTGTATAGCCCTCTGGAGAATGTCCCCCTCCTTCCCTCCAGGTCTTTAGATGGCCTTGATCTCCCCAGGAGTCTGCAGAAGCACTTCTCACCATTTGAGAATGCTGTGGGAAACATTTGAAAATAGGGTTTCCAATTACCACTGGCACCCTAGAGTGTCCTGCAGCTGTCCCACAGAAAGCCAGTGACGTCATCCACAAGCCTGACCGTGCTGAGTTCCAAGGCTGGGCTGGGCAGAAGGTTCCCTGCAGACTGAGTCCCCCATCCCTGGGGAGAGAAGAAGCTGTCACTTCTTCCCGAGGTGGGAGGTGGACACTGCCCAGGACCACTGCTTCCTTCCTGGGGTGGAATTCGATTATCACAACTCAAATTCATACCAAAAAAGGGTCAGAAGGTATTTCCAATGTTCAGCACAATGAGGTTTGAAGACTTCTTAAAATTTACTATGTAACATGCCATGTCCAGGGTACAAGCATGGCCAGAGGAGATTCACCATCTGATTCTTCACTGTAGCCTTCAATTCCCCCAGTATAGAGAGATAAGGAAAAGAAAGGAGAAACAAAGAAGACACAGGAGAGTGATGGGGAAAACAGGAAGAGGAGGTAGAAGGGAGGGGCTGGAGGGGAGGAGGAAGGGAACCTGAGTCTGTCTCTGCCCCAGAAAACTGTCCCCATCCCTCCCATTTTCTCCTCTTCTCCCTGCCCAGGGACAGTACTGGCAGATCTTGTCCTCCAGAAGAGCTGACCAAGGGAACAGGCACAGGATGTTTGCAGGGCAAGGTAACAGGCTGGGCCCTGAGCCCTGGAGCAGAGTTCAAGCTCCATGTGAAGCAGATTTCCCAAGGGTTGGGATCAGATTAATTGGAATTTGCAAGCAGTGCCCAGCTAAGATCCGTATCTGTCACCATGCTAACCACATTCAGGCCCCTCTTAAAATTCAGAACCCCGCCATCCATCACCGCCCCAGAATGGGAGAAGTGGCCAAAGTGCAGTCGCCCAGGGCTGCCCTCTGGCTGACGGCCTGCCTTCAAACTGTAGCAAGGCTCTTCCATGGGCTTCAGGTAGATATGGGTGATTCTAGAGCAAATATTACTCTCTGGGGGGTGAGAGAGACTATTAACAGTCATGAAAATATTCCCTTCATTCTTCTGAGGAGCTAATTAAATTAAAACAAAGAATCATAGGGTACTTCCCAGGGGAAGGAAGGTGGG
Source organism: Eospalax fontanierii (assembly GCA_035773235.1). Classification (NCBI taxonomy): domain Eukaryota; kingdom Metazoa; phylum Chordata; class Mammalia; order Rodentia; family Spalacidae; genus Eospalax; species Eospalax fontanierii. The sequence continues at coordinate 18,867,227 of CM069540.1, forward strand.
AGGGACCATTCAGACTCTAAAATCGGGGGAAGTGAAGGGAAAAGGACAATGAGGTTTCTTTCAAATGACCTAGAGCAACGCCTCAGAGCAGAAAAGAACGCTAGGACAAGGACTGAAGAGATGGCTCAGTAATTAAGAGCACTGTTTGCTCTTGCAGAGGACCTGGGTTCAGTTCCCATATAGAAGCTAATAACCACCTGTAACTCCAGTGCCAGGGGATCCAACCCCTTCGTCTACCTCCACAGGTATCACACAACATGGGTGCACTTACATACATGCAGGCAACATACTCATAAAATAATAATAATAAACAGAATTTTTTTTTAAAAAGCTAGAATTCAAAAGATTACACTGTAGCCCAAGGTGACATAGCCTGGAGCTTAAACACTGGGGTCTGGACTAGGCTTGCTTGGAACCAACCTCTGTTTCTTTCCAATCCCTTACAACACATCTACTTTATATATATATGTATATATATATATATATATATATATATATATATACACATATATATGTATATATATATTTTACATATATATATATAATTATAATGTCTTTGATAGATCCCTAGTCAGAAATCCTCTTGTAATGTTTCTGATAAAAAATGATTTGTAAACTTATATGACAAGAGAATATTTCAATCTGTTGTTATGTTTTTCAGATCTTGACATTCCACTTGTTATTCTAATTCTCCATAGTATTTTTTAATCCGTATAGTGTATTCATTTTAAAATAAATTTTTTTATTTTTAATTATGAGTATATGTGTGAGCCTGCACACAGTGGCCTCTGAGGTCAGGAAAGCATGTTGGAGCTAAAGTTATAGTCCAATGTACAGTGTCTGATGTGGGTGTTGGGAAAGGAACTTGGGGCAGTATGCACTCTAATTCATGGGCCATCTCTCTAGTCCTTTTCTCCTCATTTCTTTCAATCATTTTAAATGCATTAATTACCCATCATGGTCTCAGGACTGAAACTCGCGGAGTCTGATCCTTCTGCCTATTGTTTCATTCATGGTGACAGGCTTCCTCCTTGGTTTTACTATTAAGGGTTAAATCTCACAACTGAATGGCTGGACTATGCCTATAGGAGTCCATCAAGACTTGACCTATGAGTGTTCCCCTCCACAGAGAACTTAAATGCGATGCTGACAGGCAGTCTGGGATGCTATCAAACCCCAAATTACCTCAGATTAATCTCACATTAGAGTAGCCTGGACCACCCAGAGAGTGGTCCATTCAAGGTCAATGTAGGATGGCACATTCTCAGTGAGACACAGCTCTATCCCATACCCCTAGCCCCAAGCCAAAATCAAGGCCAAAACAAGTAATTTTCTTGGTCCCAAGGTGGAATCACAGTCATATTTTCCATTCTGTCTTAAAGCCTAACATGCCCTCAATCCGGTTTCTTTTAGACATTTCTAAGTATCTCTTAGGGTCTAGATTGGATCCCTTTCCTGAGCCTAACCTGAAGGAGATATACCTTTCTCTAGTCTCAGGAGCCCCCCAGTTCTCCAGGTCTTCTTAAACAGAAGCCTTCGATTCTTAGAAATGCTGAAGCAATTAGAGGAGAAGAAAGGAAGCAGCCGCAGGGAGGTTAAATGCCCCACAGGACGACGGCAGTGCCAGAAAGGGCAGAGCTGTAGTCAGCAGAGCTGAGAAGTATCAGAAACATTATGGAGAAAGAAACAAAGAAGTATGAAACATGGAACAACGAAGGAGGGAAAGGAATCTACAGTCTGCAGAGACCTTTCTCCCCGACCGCGTACCTCCCTGATCATTCTTTACCCTTGGTCCAGTGCGGAGTGGTACCTTTAACCCTGGAACACACAGGTGTGGGCAGTGTATATGTGATTAGAGTCTATGACTCAGAAATTTACTAAACAAACACCCTACTAAGCCCACCTTACTCAAAAGGTACCAACCATTATTTCCGAATCGTTTCATAGCCATCACTTGGTGTTCATAAAAACCCTCAACTTTCTGGTAACCGGCCTCCTGTGCTTTTCTTCTATCTATCATTTTTCCCTCTACCAAAAACACAAACACACAGCAATGCAGCAATTATCAGTAGCACACTCGCACTCCAAATGGATCCAAAACCTTCTAGACTACGTGTGCTTTAAAATTCTAATGATTTTAGGTAGTTAATCGAGTGCATCTAGGAGATTTGGGGATTACTATCAAAGCAGACATTTCCATGGATAGACTTAGAACAAGCTGGATGCATAAACTTCATGAATACCTTCACTTCAGTTGAGGGTAGGTTGGACACTCCAGTAATTAAGTAACATAGCTCACATTCAGAGTTTGGGGAATTTCAGAATTGGGAACAAGGTGGTGTGAGCCCAGACAAATGTGTCACCATTGAAAATACCTCAAACTTAACTCTAATAGGACAAGACTCCTTGGGGATCTGTATCAAAAGCCACATTCTGGTTCTCAGAAGAGGCAAGCAAGAATAGTGACCAGGAGGAGAGAAGCCTAGACTGGACAATGGCCAGAGGGAGGCTGGTTAGGCCTGGGACCACAGTGCATGGCTTGTTCATGGTAGGAGGGAGAGAGTGGACAGGAAACCACAGAGAAGGACAACAAACAACCCAGGGAAGCTCAGTCTCAGGTTCAGTGGAGGTGAGGAAACAATTAGGACAGCTGAATTTAGTCCCAGATGGGACTAAGAGATGTGCCATGTGATCACAATCAAACTCAACTTCCTCTTCTACAACCTGAAGAGAGATGGACCACACCAACAGTTTTCAAATGACAGACCTTGGCCAAGTGGATAACTGTAAAATCTACCAAATGGATTATAAGCAAAATGATGTTCTTAAAGACTGGATGGGATGGGAGGCGACAAGACAAGATGGGACGGGATGGGACAGGATGATGGGATGGGATGGGATGGGATGGGAAGGGATAATGGGATAGGATGATGGGAGCATGGGATGGGATGGGAAAGGATGAGTGAGATAGGATAGGGTGATGAGATGGGATGATGGGCATAGGATGTGGTAATGGGATGGGAAAGGATGCGGTGCAGTGAGGTGGGATAGGATGGGATGGTATGGGATAATGGGATAGGACGATGAGGTGGGATGTTAGGATGGGGCTGCATAGGATGGGATGGGATAGGATGTGACAGGATGGGATACCATAGGGACAGAAACTCCTGAGTTCAGGACTCTTCCAGGCAGGCTATACTTCTCAACTGGCTAGATGTGTATCCTTTAACTAGTGTTATTTTTAAAAGCTACCTCAAGCTGCATATCATGTGGTAAGAATAGCTGTTGTTTCATGAACTTTTGTTCCTATGAGAGTTATGCATGTATATGTATAAGCTGTAATACAGCACATGCTTGCACATGTATGCATGTGTGTATAAACATCCACAGGTAAATGCAATATGCAGAGGTACAATGTGCAGCCGCCCTGCTACAGGCCGCCATCTTAAACATTTCAGATTTACTATATGAGATGATTTCCTCTGAATCTTTCCAGCACAAGTATCTTATGAATTGACTGGGGAGGGGGGTTGCTGTATATCCTAGGTCCTCCATAAAAAAGCCATCCCAGACTCCCCCAAAACTAACAACAAAAATAATCAGGAGATGTCACCAAACGTTTGTTTCCCAGCCTGTGCTCTCAGCCATTAGAACCTGACTTCTTATTTCTCTCTGCCGTGCATTCACTGTTATGCCGAGGTACCTAATCTCTGGGCTTTCCTGATTGTGAAGGCTGACCATCACAGACCCACAGTGTCTAGGTAGAACAGGAAAAAATCACGGCCTCTGGCTCCTCAAGTGACCATGAGGGTTGCATGAAACCATTCTTAAAACACTGCTATAGAAATAGATTGAAGGATAAGATGATTTCTCATAAAGGATTTGTTGCTTTTGTTTTGAATCCGGGTCTCGCCCTATAGCTCTGAATGGCCTGGAACTTGCTGTGAGGTCAGGCTGGCTTTGAACTTGGAGCACTCATCCTGCCTCTGCCTCCCGAGTCCTGGGGTTACAGGCATGTGCCACCACACCGGACTTAAAATAAGATTATGAAGTCTTTCCACGGGGGTGGCTTTTGGTGCAGTAGGCACAGCTTGCCTCCTGGTCATCACGCCTCACATCTACTCCCAGAAGCCCCCAGCCAGTGGCCACCACAAGAGCCAGGACAGACAGAGGCCACACCACCATCACTCCTTACCCTGTGTCATCCTAGTCTTTGCAGGGCTCAGCTCGTCCCCTTGATAAATGATGGCCAGAATTCTATATTTGTTGCCCAGCTTCCTAGGAAACGGGCAGTGGCATAGTAAAGGGATTACTTTGGGTAAATATTTCTCTAACCCTCATTCTTACCAGCATCCCCAGTACTCAGAGAGAGGGGGCCAGCTCCCCCAACAGCTCCATCATTCTAATCCAAGGGAGCCTGTCATGGCGCATGGCAAACGTTCCCACTCAAGGCGAGCCCCAGATTTTTACATTGGTGGCAAGGACAGCATAAAAGAAGAAGACATGAGATGGGCTCCCAAGGCATTGGCAGTTTCCTTTACTGGGATGGGCTTATGGCATCAAGTAGGTTACAGTCTCGACAGCACTTAGTCTCTGGATCAGCAAGTCATAGCATTGTGGTGCAACCCTTGGGTCCAACAGTGGAAATATCCAATCTTGGGCTTGATCCCAAGCTGTCCCACTTGGGAAAGATGGAAACCTGTCCCTCTGTGCTTCTGTCAGGCCCCAAGGGGCTCACTGACCATGCTTCTCGAGGTGCTTGCAACGTCACTGACAGCCAAATAGAGATTACCCATTTGATAACGAAAAGAAACTGAAGCTTAGTACACAGCCTAAGGTGCTGATTCTCAGTCTTGGCTGCACACTGGAACCACAGAGATGCTCTGCAGATATCCAGTGTCCCCGACACCCAGATGCTCTTCAGTTCCTGTGATCTTAATGTGCAGCAGGGCTGAACGGAAGGGCTCTGAGGACTGGGTCTACCCTAGAGGGATGCCTCTTGGCTCTAGATGTAGCTTGAAAGTTTCCATTTCTAACAAGCTCCCAAGCAAAGTGGACACTGCTGGTCTAAGGAAAGAAAGAGAATGTTGAGCACCAGCACTCAAGGTCCATGGGCAAAGGGCCATCTCCTTAGACTGGGGAAAATGCTTCCTGGTTGGAGAGGCACAGGTCTAGAGCAGCACGCCTTAGTCTTCAGTGGGGCACAGTGAACATTCCAAACCCAATCTAGAAGGTCTGGATGGGACCCATGCTGCCGATTCTCCCACCAGACTATAATAGCAGAGCCTGGACTACAATGCCTGGCTCCAGGTTCGCATTCTTCCCAAGGCCTCTCACTGTAGATCATGCAATAAACCCTTCCCAACAGGGATCTGTCACCTTGATTCCACGCCGATGCCCTTGCCCAGAGCCATGAGCAACAGCATAGGTCCTGTTCCCAGGAGAACTCCAGCTGTTTTGTCCCCACCTCCATCTCGAGTCTCTTCTTCCATACAGAGCAAACCAGGTCCTCCATCCCTTTCATTCTTCTTATGTTGCAAAAGAGCTCCATGTGCTTCTTAACTGCCCAGCCCGTGCTACTTACACTCCTTGGTGCTCAAAGCCCAGCTGGGCATAATGACACAGATGCAGGAGGCAGTCAGCCATGCAAGAGAAGTGCCATGGGCCCCAGTGGAATAGGGGATGGCAAAGGAAGAAGGCGTGGTCTCCCACGCTCAGTGTCTCAGGACTGCCAGCCCTCTGCCTGCCAAGCTATTGGCCCTTTCTGCAGGTTAGATGATAGACCTGCTAGCATCAGAGCTTCACGCTCACCATGCACTCTGTATGGAGTACTGTACTAAGACTCTACAGTGCAATCTCACTGGGATCCCACCAGGAACCCATGCAATGCTCAGCACTGGCGTACCTCCTTAGGAAGCATGGAGAATTAGAGATGTGAAATGTTCTGCCAAACCAGAAGTAACAGAACAGAAACTAAACTCCAGGGTACAGACCCCATACTCAGCTGCCACAGAGTCCTGCCTCAACCAGGACTTGGAGGGACTAGACTCAGCTTTCCTCCAAGAGCCAGGCTTTTAAAAAATTATTTATTTATTTATTTATGGACATGCTTGGCATGTGTACAAAGGTCAGAGAATAACTTGGGGAAATCAGTTCTCTCCTTCCACCTTCTGGGTCCTAGGACTTGAACTCAAGTCATCCAGCAAGTGCCTTTCATTTCTTAACAATCTCACTAGCACCAAGAACGAGGATTCTGTGCAAGACGACACATTTCTGGGCAGCTTGTGCTTCAGCCTACCCTTCTGTCTCTTCAGATGATAGTAGCTAACCACCAACTTTCATTTTCCATAAAATACCAGATATCCTAAATTATATAACGTACAGAAACTGGGCAGCCCAGTGGTGAATCCTTGGAAGGTGGGTCCCTTGGTAGATGCTCACTGCTGAACAGGGCACCTCCCAGTCAGTCTACATCATGGCCAGTTAGCTCTCCTAAGCAAGCCTCCTTCAGGAGATATGTTAAATGAGTGGGCTAGAGGCTAGCACTGTGGGATGACACCACTGATCACCTCCAAGAACAATGCTCCATGGTCCTTAGGGGAGCCTCTTCAGGAGGAAAGTCTGGCCTTTTTCTGTCATGACCCACGTGTGGCTCCACAAGGCTTCCCTGTGGACAATAGTGGCCATCTTTCAATTCTGGCACCTGACTTCTGCTGGCATCCCTCAATAAAATCAAAATGTCCCATCCTCCAAAGCTCAAAAGGCCAGGGTTCTGGTCTGGTTCTGCCTCTGATTACTCCTCTCCCCTGGGCTGTTTTGCCTCTTGAAATGACAAGATCAGACAGGCCCATCACTGAAGTTCCTCTCAGCTCAAAAAATTCCAACCATACTGCAAACGTCAAAACAAGGCCACTGGTGCTATCCAAGAAGCCCCCCACACAACACAAGCTATTTGCCTTGGCTCTTGGTTGTCTGGAAGAACTAGATGGTAGACCTTATTGCTGAAGACACCACATATTTTGATTACAAGACAGAGAGAAACCAAGCTGGAACTGAGCTGTAAGTTTCCCCCCTGCTGGCAAGCTTTCATAGTGCTGGAAGATGTTATACGGCTGCTGAGGGAGAAACGTTAACAGCAGTCCTATCCAGCTGTGGACCCGATAAACTATGATATCTTCCTGGCAAGATATACCCAGTGGTGCGATAGTGGTATGACTGTTATGAAGATAACTAAATGTTTTCTAGTTGAACTTGAAGCCTGCTCCACAGGAGAGAATTCATGCCTGGGACTGTGAACCTGGTCAAATTCCACGACTGATGAGGCACTTGGGGAAGAGATGTCATATTGCTTTGATTAATGGACATGTTGTCAAACTGCCCTCCAAATACTTATGCGTATATCCATGGTTAGTGCTGCTTTCAGATTTGGTTAATGGAGCTTCTTTTTTGCAGGGAACAATGGTCAATGCCAAATCTCATATATCGAAAGTGCTGTGAATAAGTAACTGTCGAGTTCAGTCCAAAAATGCACATCAACATCAAATTCCATCCCCCAAGGCTCAGGAAACATCACAAAAGAACAGGCAGACAGAATGCAAGAGCTCTGAGAAACAGTATTTTCTGGACATGATATGGCCTTGGTACTCATGAACTCACTGCAGCTATGACTGCCTGAGAAGCCCTGCATAGGACTCGAAAATAGCAACATTCCATCGAACAGGGACAGGGGTTCAGGAGGCCTCCCTCCCTGAGGATCTATAGCTGGTTATAGTTGCTGGGGCGTGAAGTACCACTTTCCTCAGTAGTGTAACCACTGATAAATTGCCTTTGCTATAGTAAATAACTCCCCACCCATGCTCATTGGAGCAATCATAATTATTAATAAACTCAGTGAATCACAAAAACAGACATCAAAGTAAGAGAGAAGCTTGTTTGGAAGAAAGTTTTCAGCAAGAGAGGGAAGGGGATGAGAAAGGGTAGTGGAGGAGGATGAAAGTGCCCAACATTTCTCCATATATATATGAAATTATCAAAAATAACGATAACGATTTAAAAGTTAACTTCTCAAAAGAAGTCGCAAACAGATGTCTAATGAGACTTGAGGCTCACTCAATAGGAGGAAATTCATGCCAAATACCTGTGGCTGGAGAGGTCATGAACCGTGGAGAAGAACCTACAATAATTTTCATAAATGAACAGTTTCTAAATGTAATCTAAATACTTATCCCTGTACTCACAGTTAAGTGTAGCTCCCATCCCTCAACAAAGAAGTTTCTTTTTACAATAGATGGTGACTATTAGAGAGATCCACAACTGGTCAAAATGCAGAGAACATGTGACCACGAGTGCCTGGCCCCACCTGATACATATACAACACAGTCCTACACTTAAGGTTCAGGGAAAATTACATAAGAGAGGATGGAAAGATTGTAAGAGCCATAGGACCAGGATGCCTGCTGCTAGTAGTGTCTTCTAGACACAACAGAGAAGCTGCACCAAGGAAATTTCAAACAATGTGGTTGTGTAAACAAAACCTCTGTGATGACCCCACCAGCTGGCACCCAATGTAACAATGATTGGGAGAAACTTCACAAGGTCCCACCTCTAGAGGAAGGATTACAGGCAACCAATGACTGCTCAGGCAGGGAGAATCAGTGTTCTCCAGGGACGAGTTCTCTGATAGGTTAGCTAATCCCAAATGTTCAGCCCTAAACACATGCACATACAAGCACCACGAAATAGACTCAGTAGTGTGTGTATAAAACATCATGATAAGTAAAGAACAGTTCATGGATTGGAGCGGGGTTAGAGTGATGGAGGATACAGGGGAGTTGGAGTAAGAAGAAAGGGGGTAAAAATGGTATAAATAAGGTTCTTCATGTATCAAATTCTTTAAAAGAGTAAGTTAAGGGGGAACAGTTACAGGTAAGCCCCATGGTGGAGATTAAAGACCAGAGGAGAAAAGGCAGCCCACCCACAAGTGAGAAATGATCAAAGAACCCAATATGACTTCTTGGGCCTCTGGGGCTGTGGGCTTGGGGTTAAGAGAAGGGACAGCTCCCAGCCATCTCCTCAAGACTAAAGAAGACAGAGCTTCTGTCGTGTCCTCTTTCTCCAGGGTTTCTGGCCATCCAGGCAAGGTTCTCCTTGTCCTGGGCTCCCTTCCATGACCCCAGAAGGCAGATCTCTTGGAACCACTGCAGACTGTGCACATGGTGAGAAGCGCCTTGCTCCCTCACAGGTGTCTTACTCACTGTCTCTCTCCACTGAAACATGCACTAGAAACAGAGCCCAGCGTTGAGATCATCTCTAGAGCACCTAGCAGGTACTAGGCACTTGGTGGCAATGCTGACTGGGTGGGCCATCTCAGTCTCTAGCCCTCCTTTCTCTATGCCAAGTACCAAGTTCTAGGAGTCTCTGAGCATTTCCCTATTTTTCTTATCCAAATCAGGACTCACTAAATCAGAGAGGGTGAAAACTGGGAAAGGAGGAGGATTTTCTTCAGACATTAGTCAGTGGTGTTTGCCTGCGGCAGGGAGAGGAGAAAAAGATGAAGTACAGCAAAAGGTAGCCCAGGGACGTCACAGCAGTTGAGAGCTCCTGAGAGGCTGCAGAGTGACAGGAGCCAGGTAAGACTGGAAAACGAAGTCAGTGCTGGGGACAGAGGGCCTCAGATTCCGGGCCAAGAAGCTTTAATCTTATCCCACAGTTTGAGTGTCAGCAAACTTTCCTGTAATGATTTGTTGCAGTTACCCAACTCTGCCACTGTGGTGTGAAAGCAGCCATGAAGATTGAGAATCAAATGTGCATGGCTATGTTCCAATAAAACTTTATTTTACTTATAGACACAGAGATTTTAATTTCTCATGTTCATATGTCAAAAAATAGTATTCCTTCTTTTGGCTTTTTCCAACCATTTAAAGATATATAACCCATTCTTGAGTAGCTCATGGTCACAGAGAGAGGCCGCCAGTCTATCTCTGCCACAGGGAATAGGTAGACTTCTGAAAGGACTCAAGTAAGAGACAAGGTCCAGGGCACATTTTCAAGAGCACTTCATGAAGTTTTGGAGTAGTGTGAGCTGAGGAGGGGTTGTTTCAGAGGTAGAGAATCCCCCCTAGGAGGATTTACCATGGTTTAGGCAATGGAAGGAAAGGATCCCAGCAAAGGAAATGAAACCTGGAGACCCTCTTAGACAGCAGTTTTCATCTCTCCACTGAGTGGGGCAGGTATCCCAGGACCATTTTTACCAAAATCCTAAGCTGCCACTTCTTTGGAATAGCAGTTAAATTAAATGTGAACAAGCACACCAAGTCTGCATTGAATAACGGCCCTTCATGCTAGCAGTCACCATAAACTGTGCTACCTCCCTCTGCATACCCGGCTGAACTCTTCACAAGAAAAACTCCATTGTCCTTACAAATGCTGCTGTGCAGATACAAAGGAGCACCCTTCCATCCGGAGAGGCCCACCAAAGTCCGTAGATGTAAAATGCTATGCTGGGAATTGACTTGAACATATTACATACAGCAAATAAAAGGAATGTGTGCCAAGTGAGGCTGTAGCGTGGTACAAGAGAGCTTGCCTAGCATGCATGAAACCCTGAATTTGAGTGTAACACACACACACATACACACACACACATACACACACACACACACACACATCAAGAAGAGGCCCAGTCTCTACTGGCTCTCCTCCAGGTTCACAGCATAGTAAGTGCAGGTAAGGTTCTACTTGTCCTGGGCTCCCTTCCGTGACCCCAGAAGGCAGATCTCTTGGAACCACTGCAGACTGTGCACACGGTGAGAAGCACCTTGCTCCTTCACAAGAGGTGTCTGTGCTTTGCAATGAAGTGAAAGTCCCAAGACCCCAGCAGTCAAGCACACAGGGCAAAGTCTAGACCTGTCCCTTCAGCTGGGCCATTGCTGCAGACTCCTTGGAACTTGAGAGTACAGCCTATGCAATAATACAGCTCCCCAAATTTAGAAAGATACCGTGCTTGGTTTAATGTTCCCCGCTTACCACCAGGCATTTCATAATGAGTCTTGAACAAGGGCCCACTATTGGCCTTCCACACTGAACCCTGCAGATTGTGTATCTGTCTCACTCAAAGTAAAGCAGTGCAGGTCATAAGGTTCATCAGTAGTGTTATCAAGGTTAGCCCAGGCAATGGGAAACTAGCACCTGCCTGCCAGCCAGGACATGGTCAGTAATTACATTTAAGCATCTACTTGATTCCAGACTTCTAAAAGGCAATGTCAGGGCAGACACCAGAATCTGTTTGACACCTGAATCTGGACTTCTAACCCAAGCAGGGCAAAGATATCACAGCCTGGGCCAATCGAGCCTCCGTGGCCGTCTTCCTTCCTCTGTGCAGCCTTCCGCACATTGGCATCTCTGCTTACTCCAGAGACCTAGAGGCAGAGACACAGGCACACAGGAAGGTGTCTGGATCCCTGCTCCCTTCAATAGGAGATATTCAGCTCACTTTGACAGATAGGTGACTATCTATCTCTACAGAGATGGTCATACCCTTGCCACATGGGGCAAGCAGCCATCTATATGAGGCCCCACTTCCGCTTCCACTCACCCACACCTACCACCAATCCCAAGTGCCAATGTGGAGGGCAAAGTCAGCTGTGTCAAGAAGAGATCTACAACAGCATTGTGACGGAGAGCTTTCATTGTCAACTTGACACAGCTGGGAAGAAGGAACCTCAGTTGAGAAACTTCTTCTGTTGGACTGACCTGTAGGCATGTCTCATGAAGCATTTCTTAATTACTAGTTGATGTGAGAGGGCCCAGTCCACTATAGGTGGGTGGCAGTGGTCCAAGGTTATACAAGAAAGCAGGCTGAGCACAGGCCAGAGGAGCAAACTAGTAAGCAGCATTCCTCCATGGTCTGTGCTTCAGTTTCTGATTCCAGGTTTCTGCCCTGAGCTCCTGCAATGGCTTCCCTGGATAAAATGGATTCATAAGCTGTGAGCCAAATGAACCCTTTTCTCCTTAGGTTGATTTTGGTCAGTGTTTTATCGCAACAATAAAAAGCTAGTTAAAATAACTATGGGTCTGAAGTTCATGCTGGTTACAAATCTAACTCATGGAACCAGAACTGTCATGGCCAAAGGCATCTCTATGCTGAGCTCACAAGCAAGGCCTTTCTTGAGACCACCTAGTTCCCAGAGCATGGCCTTCAGGGTTGTGCCAGTTCATCCCTGGTCAAGACCTTTGCTTCTGCTCCCTGGCTGGGCTAACAGACTAAGATTCCACCCCAGCCTGACCACAACCCATCCCACAATGAACAACTGAAGTTCCTCAGAAATAAGGTCAATAGTTCATTGGCCCAGTTTCACAGAACGATGGATGGGGGCACACATGGCCAATGGAATCCAGGCCCTGGCAGACACACTGGACATTTCTCACAGAGTTCATTTCTCTCATACTGGACATGGGTTTAGACAGTATTTCTGAATGTTGGTTGTAGCCCCGGGAGTATCTTGTCCCAAGAAAAGATGATTGTCTAACACAGTATGTTTGCCCTTCAGAGTTCATTTTGCTATCATCTTTTAAGGTCTCTAAGTAACCAGCTCCAGGGCCCAGCAGAGGGGAAACTGGTTCATGAACTTCTTGACCTTCCACAATAACAGAGCTGGGATCTCAACTGCCCAAACCTCAGCATAATCTCCTTGGCCTGTGGCAAAGCAGACAGAAATGAGTGATCGCTGTTTATAGTTTGGGGGCTACCCCAGAGGCAGGCATCCTTGTCACCCCCTTTCCAGATAAAGCCTCGGTAGCCAGCTTTATCTGCACCCAAAGTCCTGCAATATACCCAGGGAGGAAATCCTAAGAAAAGATTACCAGATAGGAAAGTAGTCCTGCATAGATCAAAGAGGACTTTCTTTCCTGATACTCAAATTCATCCATAAATGGCAGATGCTGTCAGGGTCTAGACTTATGGCACGGGGTGGGTGACCTGTGTTGTGGTTCCAATTCCATGTTTTAATCATACTTCACCGAAAAACCTCATTTGAGGATTTGTCGATGTTTTCAGTTGTTTAGTTCAGTAATGAAAACCCAGAAAGTAAGACTTGTGTACCTGGGCAGTAAGCAACTCGAGGTCAGAAAAACACTATCAGTCCACAGTGATGTGTCTTGTGGTAACTACTCAGCCTAAAACGGACTGGCCTTCCACATCCACCAGGTTAACTCACAATCAAATCTGCAAAGAGTAACTTGGGCCTATGACCCCTGATGAGTCTCTATCAACACAGAATGTGGTATATTTCCTGTTGTTCCTTAAATGTTTTGTTGGTGTTTCGGACAGGGTCTCTTGTTGCCCAGGCTGGCCTCAAACTCACTACGTAGTTGAAGATGACCTTGAATTTCTGATTCTCCTACCTCTACCTTCTCAGGGATTATAGGTATATGTCACCACAGCCAGTTTATGTGGTATTAGAGATTAAACATGGGAACCTTGTGCATGCTAAGCAAGCGCTTTACCAACTGAATTACATCCCTAGTTCTCCATAAATGTTTTGACAAAAGAAGTGTTCCTGGGAGGCCAGCAAGTGAGCCTTTCAGTCCCTGGCTCTTCCTATGACTGAGACATTGAAGGGTGACAAAGGAGAGGGCCTGGCTGTCTGACATTCACTTTGCGGGACAGTTCTGGCTGACCCTTCAGATCCTGGGAAGGATCATGGAGAACTCTGAAGTATTTAAGACCACCCCACATGCTGTCCCTATCTCACCTCCTTCTCCCTGAGTGTGAGCTGCATATTGACCAGAGGGACACTGGAGCACCAGGGACACTGCACAGTCCTCTCCCCAACTCCACCCTGAGCCTTGTTCTACCTGGAACTCCTCCCTGACCTTCCCCTCCAACTCAGAAGAGGTGACTGTCCATCCCTGAAAACCTCCACTGTGACATACACACTTGACACTCCAACCCCAGACCAGGCTGACTCCGGATAACAAGGAGACCAGGAACCTCCACTGTGACATACACACTTGACACTCCGACCCCAGACCAGGATGACTCCGGAAAACAAGGAGACCAGGAACCTCCACTGTGACATATACACTGAGCACTCTGACCCCAGACCAGGCTGACTCAGACAACAAGGAGACCAGGAACTTCCACTGTGACATACACACTTGAACACTCTGACCCCAGACCAGGGTGACTCCAGATAACAAGGAGACCAGGAACCTCCACTGTGACATACACACAGTTGAACACTCTGACCCCAGACCAGGCTGACTCCGGATAACAAGGAGACCAGGAGAATACAGTATCCAGGCTCTCAGACCACTCACACTTAGCCAGAAAGAGGCAAGCAGAGACAGAAATCACTGCAACTCACAGTGCCACAGCTGAAGACCCAAGCTTGGGAGCTGGCAAACTACATGAGCCTCAGCATCAGGATGCACCTGCCGGGTTCACAGAACATGTGTCTTCTCTTGTCAGATGGCACCGACTTCATCAGGCTGTGGTCACAGTCATGTGGACTAATATCATTAAAGATGACATTTGTTGGATTCAGTCACACAAAAGAAATAGAATGAGGGGCTAAGGAGATAGCTCAGGAGGTAAAGCACTTGCCACGCAAGCATGAGGACCAGAGTTCAGAGGCCCGGAACCCAGGTAAAGGCCAGGGGAGCATGGCGACCCTCCTGGGATCCCAGAGCAAGCTAACCATCCAGACTGCTTGAAATGATGAGCTTCTGGTTCAACAAGAGACCCTGCTTCAATTAAGTGGAGAGTAATGGAGGAAGACATGTCAAGTCCAGGCCTCTACATACACCCTCATACATGTGTGCACACATGTGCATACATATAAACAAATGTACATATGCAAGAAAAAACGGGAAATGGAGAGTGAAGATATACACAAACCAATCACCAAGTTTTCTAGCAAGCTTTTATCTGATTCCTGACACCAGACTGGCACTTCATGTACACAGTAGGATCTCAAAAAATGTGCATGAGCCTGCTTTCCTCTAAAGAGGCTTATATAGGAGTGGGTTTGTTTCTTTGCAGGTCTGTCTGTTTTGGCATTCAAGAACACCGGTCCACACCCCTATGGTTGTAGTCTTCCATGTAGGTATACTGCAGGCCCTCATCAGTCTGTGAGTCGCAAGAGCATGACTGAGTCTGGTGCCTGCTTTCATTCTTCAAGGCCAAGTAAGAGGATGCTTATTAGTAGGCAGTGACATTCCTGTAGAGAAACTCTCCAAAAGTTCCTTCTCAGAGCACACAGGTCAGAATGACCTACTGGAATCACGTTGATCAAAAACAGAAGCCAGTCCAAGGCACACACTTTGCATCACAATGAGGCAGAATGTGAAGGCCAAGCTACATCCTTCTCAACACATATGATCCAGCTATCCTTGTAACAGGGGGCTTAGGTTTTTCTGAAGTCAGCACTCCACTTCTGGGTCTGATAGGAGACCACTAAGCAAAGCATCACCGTTGAGACTGTGCACCCGGATTTGTCTTCAACTGTGACACTGGCTTGCATGGTCACTCTTCTGCATTATTCTGCCGCATTCCTGGTTCCAGGGCTAGAGGACTAAACACAGCACTGAGATGTAGGTTATTCCTGCATACTGGAAAGCTTCCTTAGATGCTCCACATGAAATATGTCCTGTATCCTGCATGGGCCCCATTCTGCCATCTCATTCAAAGAAGAAGAGACTAGAAGCCCAGTTTCAGATACATAACAGTTCTGCTCCATCCCAAGAACAAAACAGAGCAGCCATAATGAATTACATGACTTGAGCCCTCACCAGTAGCAGCTAAGTGTTGTTGTTTATTATAAACCTAATAATCCATTCCATTTTTTAAATTAAGCAAAAAACAACCTCTTCCATATAATAAATTAGAATAATTAAGCCTAATATTAATAGAATGGAATCATGAAGAAGAAAGGGAGGAAGTTCTAGAATCTACCATTTTTCCCCCACAGACAACATGCTGGTAATGAAACAACGGGTAGAGGTTTCTAAGTACATGTCTTGGGAGCAGTAGCCTCATGCTTCTCCTTACCTGGCTGGAGATGTCTAAGGAAGGAGACAGAGTGCCTTAGTGCCTTAAACTAGTCCTCACTATTGACTCCTAGCTCTGTTTTTATTCCATCTATTTTCTTATTGTTCACTCTTCCCTCTGCCCAAAAAAATATAGCATGGCACACTCTAAGTAGCCTTACACAATGTTTCTAAACAAAGCATCATCTGAACTTGGGTTTTCTGGCCTGTTGCCCTCTGCCACATGAGGTCTTACCACCCTCTCTATTTGGAGAATCAATGCCAAGGTTACACCATCACACTCCACAGCAGGCAAGAAGCCTCTTCTGAGGCCTCCCAGGACAGGCTTGTGTAAACAGACAGTGTGACTCTTGAGGTAGACATGAAACATTTGCACTCCTCTCCAAGCATTTTAAATGAGGAAGCAAAACTCATTATACAAGCTAAGCCCTCTTCTACATTCTGAAATGTCCAAACACACTCTGCCTAGCAGCATGCACTTCTATGGCTTTGCATGGCTGGGACAGGCCAGAGGAGGAGGGAGAAAGGAGCCTTGTCTCATAAGCTTAGAGATCAAACTAGTGAAACAAAGGCACCATGCCAGCAGGGCTTCTGCTAGCTGGGGCTTCTCAGAGAGGGGACTTTCTGTGCCTTGGATGTGGGCTCCTGGGCATCCAGAGATTTTGCCAAATTAATGGAAGACACTGCCAGGCCAGCCCTTGATAAAAAGTCCTGATTCTGCAAAGTCTGTTTGGCTGCCCAGGGATTTTATAACATGTGTCCATCAACATACTTTCTAGGTGCCTACCACACAAAAGACCTAGTATTAATCAACTAACCACCCTATTTGCATATGGATGTGTGACTCTAGAAAAATAAGGCCCGTATCTGCCTGTAACAATGTCTGTGGTTTATTTCGAAAAATAATAAACAGTACCATGGAAAAATAAATAATGCTGTAAGTACTCTATTTTAAGTTAGTGCTCTTCAGACTTTGGTCAGAATCATAACATTTCAGGAGCTTGCTAAACAACAAGCAAAAAAAGAGGCCTGTATGCCCCTCTTGAAGACTCATAATTCCATGGGCCTGAAGTCTGGGTCCCCTATATTTTTAATAAGCAGACACAAGAATTAAAAATTAACAAATAAAACACTACATTAACTGACGAGACAGTCGTTCATATTGGCAATGGTCAAAGAATTCCATGGAAGTCAAACATAAATGGGACTTAGGGGCAAAAAAAAGGAGAAAAAGAGAAAAGAAGAAAGTCTCAGCAGGGGACTAGTCCCAAGGAAAGGTCCATACCTATATAAGGAGCAATGTGCAGAAAATTCAGGATGCAGAGAAGGTTACACGGGAGGAGTGAGAGATTGGGAGAGACATGGAGGTCAGGATCAAAGTAAAGAGCCTCATGAATGACAAGAGACTTGTGTGCTTTAGCCTGGAAATGAAGGGCAGTCAATAGAAGGGAGGGGACAGTTTCAGATAGACAGGCGTAGAGTTCCAGCTGGCTTAGACTCAAAGCTAGGCCCTAAAATGACTACTGAGATATTTTAATATTCTATTCTATAGCACAGATTAATGAAGTCAGCAAGACAGACAATATTATGTTCTGTCTATAGAAAGAAAACTAGGCCACAAAGTGGTTAAGCAGTTAGAGGAAAGCTAGAAAAGCCAGAACTCACAGGTGGTTATGCTCATCTTTGACAAATCTACCCAGTGCATTGACTAATTCACACACACACACACACACACACACACACACACACACACACAGTGACTACCCATAAGGAAGACACAGGAAGATGCAAAGGTAAATGAAACCGTAATCTAAAAGCAAAAGAGAGTCCACTGCCTAAATCTGAGAACCTCAAGCCCTGGGCTCTACAGACCTGGGGAGGGAGAAGCAGCTGTGCAGGAATCAGTCTCTATAGCAATGACTCAATTCTGACATTATAACACAAAAGCATCCTTAGGTGATATATAAACAAATGGGCAGGGTTGTGCTCCAACAAGAATTTATAAAAATAATCAATGGGCCACATTTGGCAAAAGTCAGAAAGTCAATATCTTAGGCTATGCCCAGCAGTCATTCTTTCTACAATGACTCACTCCTGCCATTGTAATATAAAAGCACACTTAGGTGATATATAAACAAACGGGCACAAGTGCGTCTCAATAAAACTTTATTTACAAAAATAATCAGCCCACATTTTACCTGTAGGTTGCAATTGCCTGATCCCTTATTCAGGGGATAAAGCAAAGCCATGAATGACTTATAAAAGAAGAGATGGCACATAAATAACACAAACCAGAAGGAACCAGAGGAAGGAGAGATTCAGTTCTGTCCCCCCAGGACCGCTAGCGAAGTGACACAGAAAGAAAGCTTTGCTAAAACAGTGGTGCCAAAATGAAGACACTGAACCGAAAGCATGCTGACGGTCCCTCTTCTCTGACATTCTGAGATTTGGATAGGGCTTTTCTCCTGCCAGGAATCTTCCAGCTGCACACCATGGCTCCTGCAGAACTTCCTGGTGCCACATTCCCCTTCAGCAGTAATTTGTGAATATCACTTAAAGGGATGAAAAATTCCTAAAGGATTCTGGAAGCTAAACACACCCACATGTAAACATCCCTGTCACTACCATGTGTTAAATCAAACTGAATTTAATGATTTAACCACATGAAGGTTTTTCTCTACCTTTCATGGTACTTCTGTCTCCTGAAAAGGATCTATGTGCTTCCTTCTATACCAGACACTAGTGAAACTCAAACATTCCCCTTGACCAAGTGGCAGTCTCAAGATGAACATGGGGAAGCAGGGAGAAACAAGGATAGCCACACACCTCATCTGCCCCACTCTGCTGGTGCCAGACACGAACAACAGAAACAGAGCCACAGAGCCCATCAGCAACACCTCCAACAGAGCCAACAGGCAGGGAGGGGCGCAGGCAAATAAACACACTAAGCATGCCCTGCAATACAGGTCACGTCCGGGACTCAGAACAGCTTCACTGGCCCCAGCCAAAATCAATGCCAGTCAATGGCTTCGTCAGTCTCCCTTTCCAGGGGCTCACGGTGTCTTGGCCCAGATGGCTTATTGTACCAGAGGACTGGACAAGGCCACATTATGGGCAAATGCCAATAAGGGAGAGGGAGATTTTAACATTGGTGGCAGGGGGCCACTGTGCACAGATCTAAAGTCCCACCCACCCTGTTCAAGCTGGACCTCTTCCTACAGTAAGCCCCCTTGGTTCCTTCTCATTGGCAGAAACTCACTTTTCCCATGAACAGCTAAACTGATGCTTCTGCAGTGAGGAGGGTCACTGGACCAGTAGCATTCACAACACTGGGAAGTCAATGGAAATGCAAGCTCTCGGGCCCTAGCCCACAAATTAGATTTCTATAACCATGGGACCCAGAAATCTGTGTTTTAATGAAACTGGGTGTTCAAAAGCAGGCTGGAGCTTGGGGGACCTCTAAGCAGGACTCTGGGTCTGAATTACCAACTGGATACCAGTGCTTCTCCCCATGTCCCTGTGTTTCCAACTCCCAGGGAGTCAGTTTGCTTCAGAACCTAGTTCTCAGGTATATAGCCACACCACAACTTGCCTGGAGTGAGTGGTCAGCATGAACACACGCTCTGCTAATGCCTGCAGGACATAATAGACTGGAACACTTGGATCCCAACACAGAGTTAGGACATGAAAGAGTTGGAGCAAGAAAAGGTGGAAGAGTCTAGAAGCCTCCTTGTCTGTCAGGGTTGTGTCAATGACAAGCTACTCTGTGCTTCTCCTGCCTTGGACAAATGGTCTACCGACATCAGGAGTTTACTGCCTCCTCATTAACTCTGCAAATATTAACTCTGTACATGGGTGCCAAGCACACAGACATTCATGAACATAAGCAAACCAGAAAGACAAGATTTTTGCTGTGTGGGTGCTGACATTTCCCATTGACGGAAAGACCCAATGACATGATAAAATCCATACATATTAACTACATGAAAACATACATATTAACTACATGAAAACGTCAGATAGAAGCAAAACACAGACATGTATGAAAATGTCATAATGAAACACATTTTTCATATACTAGCAAAAAAAAATTAATAAAAATGTAAGCCAAGAGCCATGTGTGGTGGCACATGCCTTTAGTCTCAGCACTCAGGAGGCAGAAGCAAGTGAATTTCTGTAAGATAGAGGCCAGCCTGGTCTACATAGCAAGTTCCAGGTCAGCTGGCAGTATGGGTGATCCAGTCTCAAAAAAACAAAGCCAAATATATATATATGAAGATAAAAGTCAAATCCAAACTGACTGGGTCGGTCTATGAAAATAATAGCCAATACTCTTGGCAAACTGCACATAATAACTGTAAGAAGGTATCAGATGTAGCAGAACACAATACCACACATGTATGAAAATGTCATAATAAAATTCATTATTTTATTTGCTAAGTGAAAAACTCATAAAAAATTAAAAGGTATCAGATAAACCCACACTGAGGGCCATTTGCTGGAAAGGGCTAAGCACCACCCTTGGCAAATGTCAAAGTCAGGAAGCATAAGAAAGGATGAGTGACAGGTGGAAATAGTCCATTGACACATGGAAGATGGGTAGAATGTGGGATTCTGGACTGCATCATGGAAAAGGCATTCATAGTGAAGCTGGGGATATTGGAAGGTCTTGTTCTGGTGAGTCTGATATCAATGTGAAATCCTTGGTTCCAGTACTGTCCAACTCCACAGTTGCATAAGATACGGACTTTTTTTTGAGGCAGGGTTTTCCTGTAGCCCCAACTGGCCTGGAACTCAATGTATAGACCAAGCTGGTCTCAATCTCACAGAGATCCACCTGCCTGCCTCTCAGAGTGCTGGGGTTAAAGGTGTGCACCAGCAGAAACAGTTATAAGATACGAACTTTGAGGGTAGCTGGCCAAAGAGTATGCAGGAAGACTTTATACTAATTTGTAGTTTTTCTGTGTAATATTCTAGATGGTGAATCCACTCAAAAAAGCAGGGTCCGGGGGCAGGCGGTGTAGCAAACTGCATCTTTAAGAAGCAGAGTACCTCATCTAGCAAATCCTGGGGGCAGGAAAGGTGTCAACCATGGGGTTTGCAAATGAGGCCAACTCCATTGTTCCAGAATTGTGACCAGTACCAGTGCCAGATTAAATCCAACAGCCCTCTCAAAACTTTAAGCAATGCTGGGTACCCCTTCAGTGTTCTCTCTGGAGGAGCCCCATAGTGCTACAACTGTGCTGTTGGTGGGTGGAGCTTCTAGAGAGAACAGAGACAGTGCCCAAAGAAGGTGGCCGTCCTCTAACAAGGATTAAAGTCAGAGCAAGGCACCTCTACCTTTTTTGTCTAGAATTGTCCTGGTCTCCTTAGAACCTTCTTCCATCTCTTTTAGACTCTATTGCCCAACATTCTCAGCATCTGGGCTGCTGCTCTGAGCACTGACCACACATCTCCCAAGGACCTCAAGTCCTGGAGCTCAGCATGGGGTCAGCATGAACAACCAGACATAAGTCAGGTTTGGACTCTACCAAATGATAAAGGATGAACATTCCACCTAATGCTTCCAATTCCCAGCCCGTCAAAAAGGACAGGACACTGTAATCTAAAAGCAAAAGAGAGCCCACTGCCTAAACCTGAGATGTTCAAGCCCTGACTTCTACAGACCTCAACCAACCTCCCTCTGACAGGTACCAGCTCACCATCTATAAAGTGACAGACTATGATTAGTTCACCCTAAGATCCTTCCCCGTTCTCACGCTGATGATCAAGGAGTGTATCAAATGAAACTGCGCACAGTAATTGCAGCTGCCAAGTACAACGTGGGGTTATGATGATGGCAGTGGTGAGATTCAGGGGCTCCTACCCCAAGTGAGTCATCAGGATTTCAAATAATAATCGTTACTATTAATATAACAATATCTTAAATTGCATTTCCATTTACAAAGCACTTTTATACACATTATCTCATGTGATCCTCATAAGAACTGAGGGAGTGCAGGAAAGATGATTAGGAGTGTCACTGCAGGGGTCCAGAGCATGGGTCATGAGATGCTTGGTCTTTCTGCTGCATGGTGCCATCTCATGGCCACAAGGACCCGTGGCACTCACACCATCACTGATTGTTCTGCCTCTATTGGACTTGACCAGACTAGTTCATTACAGGGAAATCCAGAAGTGTTTCCCCACCCTAGCGCACTCCTGGAGAAAGGAACGTATCCATGCCCAGAGCTACATAGGCACTGTCCATCCAACTAGGCCCTGGAAGCACAACTCCCTCCAAGAGGAGATAAAGACACCCCACATTTGCTTCCCCGTGGCTCAAAACAGAACAGATGAGACAACACAGCTGAGCTCACTGCAACATAAGATGTCTCTAAAATAATTAAATAATGGGAAATGGGAGTCTGAACAAAGAGCCCCAATTTCAGTGGTAGCACCCCATATGACATGGCCATAGTCAAGGTGAGGGGTCAGCTCCCCAAGAGGTGGCATGTTTCTGGCTGTTCTGTTCCCTGTGGGACATGCTGGGCAAGCCCTCCCACTAGGAATAACTGTCACCCTTCACCATTTGGCTACTCTTTGTAAAGGGCATGAAACAGTTTCTACTCTTGCCTCTCATAAGGATGAAAGATGTGCTCTAGGAAGTCCCCAGTTTCCCATTCCTATACAGCCTGCTTCTCACACACTCACCATTCATGACACCTGGCCAGGAAGACCCAGAGTGGGTGACTACTAAGTGTCATGCTGAACGAAGAAAGCCAGTCAACAGAGAGCTCTGCTTCCAAGCTGCTGTGGGTAGATAAGTGCTTAGCCTCCCATAGAAGCATCTCCCCAGGTACCAGTCCCCACAACTGTCAATGGAGTCAAAAGCACTGATCGTATCTCTGTATAAAGCTGTGAGGGCACCGTGAGACCACACTGGAAAAGAAACTGAAAACTTGCAAGTATCACAGGACACTGAAAACACCAGAGCGTACCATGTGCCTGGGGTCAGGACTGATGACCAGGTGCGGTGGCCATCTTCATTCCTCTGGCAGGTGGATTATGAAGGTGAGTCCTAGCCAGGGGGATATGGGCAGCACACCTAGCCTTTAAACACACACACACACACACACACACACACACACACACACACACACACACCTCTTTTCCCCTCTGCTACACAGAGACTGTGAAGATGCTGGGGACTGAGACAGGATAGCAGTAGCCTGTGCCTTCCACTAGACTCTTGGGCAGTGTCCCAACAGAAGCATCCACCCTGATATAAATAAGTTATAGCATAAGGCCAGAACACACCCTCTTATTGTATGATGTTCCTGAAGTTGGAGGTCATTGACAATGGCCAATGTCAACTGGGCTAGCTTTAAGCTAACAGAGTAATGACCAGAAAACATACAGTGTGGTTACAAATTCAAACAAACAGAAAAGGGTTTTAGTAGCAAACAGCTAAGTCTCCTTATAATTCCTCAAGCCAGTAAGAGGATAAAAATAAGACCTTATAAAAGAAAAACTCAGGCAGACAGACTCCAGGATCCAACAGTTCTCTGCTCTGTGAGCATTTGGGCTGAGGATCAGTCTACAACACAAACAGTAAACACAGTGCAGAGTTAAGGTCTACTGGAAGCACTGCTTTTCTCAAACACACAAATCGCCACTACTGACTCTCAACCTCTAGTCAGATAAGCTAGCTTTTCTGATCACAGTGAAAATACTCCCCAAAACTGTGTGAGTCAGGCAACAAGGAGCCAGATGAGAGTCCAAGAACCTATGGGGAGGAGCATGGGGAAGGACTTAGCAGGTCACAAATACAAAAGAGAAACAGGTTTGTATGTGTTATTATTGTTGCTTTGGGAATGTTGCTGAGGATTGAACCCAAGTCCTCCTACGTGCTAGGCAAGCACTCAAACAGAGCCCTTCCCTCAGCCCCAGAAAGGGACCCCATTGGTTTGGAGATACTGGAAAAGATGACCATCCTTAGTCATGAGGAATAAAATACAAAATGAAATGAGGATAAGGCATGACATCTCATCTGTCAGACTCACTAACATTAAAGCATGTGCAAGATGCCAAGCTGCATGTGGTTTGGGGAGAACAGGCTCACTTGTAGCACCCACGGATGGGGACCCATCTCTGGAGGTCAATTCAGTCGTATCTATCAATATATAACCAGAAATTCACTTTCAACACTGTCGGCTCAACTCTTAGAAACTGACTTAACATGCTGCATCCCGGTACCTGGGCAAAAAGACTCACGTGCAAGATTATTCATTGTTTAAACTGCAACAGATGGGAAACAGCCTAAATGCTCACCAGTACAAACCGCACGAGGACATCAAACAGATGAAAAGTCTAACTCAGAGTTTCCAAGAGCTCACTCTGTAACACCCTGGGGTGGAGGAGGAATCAGCAGGTGCTCAGCATTCACTGGCCCCCCAAGTCGGAATGCTGCATAGAAATCTTACCCTGAAGACACTCCAGGAACATGATTCAATATTTGACAAGGTGTGAATCTGTTTCTGTGCACTTTTTGGTGTTACGCTTATTTTAAGCACATGGAACATTAGCCGTAACGCAAACACCAGGGCAACAGCTGTGTTTTTATCTCCCTGCCTACCCTGACGTCACAGCCAGTAAATACTAGCTCCCCCAAATGAAGAAGCTATGTCATCCCCAGCACCACGCTCTAAAAAGGCAACACACACCTTCCCCCAGATGAAGGGTTCTGAGACATCTCTCACGGCAAGGGTGATTTCCCCACTCAGTGCAGAGTGGCTAGCTAGCTATTCAGGAGGCAAGACCAGACAGCTGAACTCAAAAACAGAATTCCATCCTAAAACTCGGTTGCTATTCCTCTGGAGAGAAACCTTCCAGTATCCATTGGAATACGCAGAAACACCCACTCTCGACTTAGAAAGCCCTCTCTAGCACACAGGAGGAGTCACCGAGGAGGCTGAAAGCACCAGGCTGTTTGTTGTAACACTGCCACATTGGGGAACGGGAGGACACCCTGAAAACAACCAAATATGCACTGAAAGAGAAGCAGCTAGGGTACTCCTGTAAGGTAGCCTAGAATCCATGAAGGGTCTCAAATCCTCTAAAGGAATGAGATGGATGTCTACAGACCATCTACAGACCTGAAGAGGGTGCCCGTGATGATTATTAAGAAACACAAGCTGATGATTAAACTTATCAGATCCCATTTCCCACAATTCACTGGCCACTCTGTGCTCCCCCGGCTCCTTCCCCTCCCTCCTCTGGGACTTCATTTTCTACCATTTTCCCATCCCACCTTGTTCCTGCCTTTTTGACTCTGGTTCAGTGGTCAAAGCACGTGGTGAGGCACCATCCTGTCCTGGGGCCTTTGCACCAATCCCCAGCTTCCTTCTCCAGTGATCTGTGTCAATATTCTTCTATGTGTCCTTTTGTCCTTTAGTCTCTGTATAAAATTCATTTCAAAAGCGAATCCTGCACTTAACTCCTTAATTAGAATTATCACAGGGAGCAATATGGCTCAATAGCAAAAGGCACTTGACTCCAAACCTGAGGAAGAACCTAGAACCCCCACAGGAGAAAGCAAGAATCTAGTCTCTCAGGTCGTCCCCTGTCCACATGCTACTAGCCTTGGCACACATGCAACCCCAACCCATATGCACATACATTTAAATAAATAAACTTTTAAAGGAAGGAGTGTCTCTTCCTCCTTTATTTTCCCTCAAGTACTTCCCATTGGCAGGTCCTTTGATACTTTGCTAAGAGCTACTTGGCCCTCTTGACTGCCGGCTCTGTGACAGTGGGGACTTCTCTCTCTCATTCCTACAGCATCCTCTGTACTTATTACAGCCTAAATATTCAACAAATTTCAGCGGGTGAATAGAAAACCTGCAAGCGTGTCTTGAGCCTAGAGAAGTAAGTGGGAGTCCACCAGAGATATTTACTAGGAGAAGGGAGTCTACCAAAGGCTCTTATTGAGAAAGGAGAGTCTACCAGAGACTCTTATTGAGAAAGGAGAGTCTACCAGAGACTTTTGGGGAAAGGAGAGTCTAACAGAAGCTCTCTGTTACTCAGAAAAATACATGGGGCAGTTGGGAGCCATTGAAGAAGAAATGAGGCTATCCTTTTTTACTATTATGATTTACCAATTTCAGTAAACATGTAGGAGAGACATACAAAAGCAAAGATAAAGATGAGGTGAAGAAGAGCCAGCGGGAGGCAGGCAGGGGCCACAAGATAAGATCAGACGGAACCGACATCATGCCTGGCTGCCACTCTTGCCTCCAGCATCTCAGCCTGGCATCTTCAGAGGCAACCAGGCCCTCCTAACCTCACACGCATGGCTGTTGAACTCATGAGAGAAATCACAGAGTACATGCTAACCGTAAGGTAAATACCTGGGATTATCCTCCCACCAGCCTTACTGCTGGAGATGGATCACAAAGACAGGACAAGACATATTGCTGGAGCCAGTCGGATCTAGAGAAGGTAGGAAGAAGGCAACAGAGGGTACGGTCCCAGTCGCGCTTCGTCACCAAGTCACCTTGGGCAAGGTCACCCTAACCGATTCAGACCAGGGCTCTTCCTCTGCCAAAGTACAAATGAAAACCCTGGTGTGGCGCTATACACTTTTAACTCCAGCACTCTGGGAAGCAGAGGCAGGAAGATCTCTTTCAGATCGAGCCAGCCTGGTCTACATAGCAAGTTCCCAGCTGGGACTACAGAGAGACCTTGTCTCAAAAAGACAAGAAAAAAAAAAAAGCACAAGTCAAACTGTTTGATTTCTGATATGTGCATGCAATTCCAGTGTTCAAGAGGTTGAGAGAGAAAAAACATGAGTTCAGTCTATATAGTAAGCTCTAGAGTGGCCAGGGTTACAGAATGAAACTTTATCTCAAAAGATAAATAAATAAACAAGCAATTAAGCAGATCTGGGGAGATGGCACTGTGGGTCAGATCTTTACCTCGGAGTTCAGATCTATAGCAGTCACCTAAGAAGCTGGATGTGGTGGCATGCATCTGCAACTCCAGCACTAGAGGGCAGGTGAAGACAGGCAGATCCTGGGGCTTAGTGGCCAACTAGTCTAGCCAAAACTCCAGGTTCACAGAGAGACAGTGCCTCAAAAATAAAGTGGAAAGTGATTGAAGACATCCAGCATCAACCAGCCTCTGACCTCGTGCCCAGTGGGTGGATGTGACAGCCCTCCGTCCTACTGTACCAACAGAAATCAGGTAGAGAATCACAGCCCAGACACAGCCCCATTAGATAATGCCCAAACCCCACTCTACAACACAGCCTTGTCACTACTAGTCTCTTAGGAACCCTGCCTTTTGGTATTTGACCTATGGCCACCTGCTTGTCCTCCATAACTCCTAATAATTTATAGATTTGGAGTCTAGGGTTTCTTCCAGCCACATGATCAGATGAGCAGCCTGTGACGACAGCCTTATCTCTTCCATTCCAGTGTGTGTGCATCTCTCCTGCTCCTCTCCTGTCTTCTTGCACTGGCTCAGACCTACAGTTCAATGTTGAAAGAGGAACTCCTGAACACTGTCTTATTCTTAATTCAAGGAAAGGCTGGGAAGGCTGGACCACAGGCAGCAGATTCATGGTTTGTGTGCTGATGGCTGAAGGGGTGTAGGCTCATGTTAAAGGCTCAGTCCCCAGCCTGTGGAGATATGGGGTGGTGGACACTGTAGGAGATGAGTTCCTAGTGGAAGGGAGTTAGATCACTGGGGGAGGGGCATGTTCTTGAAGAGAATATTAGGGTCCCAGCCCTTTCTCTTCCTCTCTTGTCACTCAATGACTACAAGGTGATCATTCTTCCTCCACCACAGGCTCTTGCATGATACACTGGGTCACCCACCACAAGTCCAAACTTGCACAACTGTGAGCCAAAATAAACCTTTTCTTGTTTTAAGCTGATTATCTCAGGTATTTTGTCACAGTCATGCAAAGCTAATACAGTGTGTATCTCATGATTATCTATGAGGAATGGCATCCAGTACACAATTTAGTAGCCATCTGTCATCATACGAAGACAGTCTTCCTGGGCCAGGTTTTCAGTACTTCATCATGAAGTACCTACTGGATAATTCCAAATGCTTTTCAGCAATTCAAGATACCAGCACACTCTTACAGAGGGTTAGAAAGCACTGGGATGGTACCAGTCGCATGCTGGCTTTCAGAGTCAGAAGCGAGCCTGGGGCCCTAGGAATGATGCCACCTCAGTTGCCAGAGCCCTCCAATATGCATCCTTCCTCTTTCATTCTAGAACTCTGTTTCATCTCTTTGCCTTAATCCTAAATTCACTAGCCCTTAAAATGCCTCAGGCCTTCCCCTGAATGAGGGGACAGCAAATTTACATCTAGTCACTACCAGCCCATCCTCGTGCCATGAAGAGTCACCCTGAGCTTATCCCAGAGGAAGTAAGCTGACAGCATGATGCTGTCAGTAGGTGAGCTCCCTGTTCCCAGAGGTACTGACAGGGAGGTGGCCTGCCCTTCTGGGGGTCAGCCACAGAGGATGGAGATGAAGGCGGCATCTCTGCAGGAGACAAAGATGACCTAGAGTCTCCACAATGGTGAAATGAGGGTAATGAGACCAATCAAAAGGTGGCTGCAATGGCGGCAGCAGGAGCGGAGGCGGAGGCGGAGGCGGAGGAGGAGGAGGAGGAGGAGGAGGAGAAGGAGGCGGAGGAGGCGGAGGAGGAGGAGGCGGCGGCGGCAGCGGAGGAGGAGGAGGAGGAGGAGGAGGAGGAGGAGGAGGCGGCGGCAGCGGAGGAGGAGGAGGAGGAGGAGGAGGAGGAGGAAGAGGAGGAGGAGGGGGGGAGGGGGCGGCGGCAGCGGAGGAGGAGGAGGAGGAGGAGGAGGCGGAGGAGGCGGAGGAGGAGGAGGCGGCAGCGGAGGAGGAGGAGGAGGAAGAAGAGGAGGAGGAGGAGGAGGAGGAGGAGGCGGCGGCAGCAGCGGAGGAGGAGGAGGAGGAGGAGGAGGCGGAGGAGGCGGAGGAGGAGGAGGAGGAGGCGGAGGCGGAGGAGGCGGCAGCGGAGGAGGAGGAAGAGGAGGAGGAGGAGGAGGGGGCGGCGGCAGCAGCGGAGGAGGAGGAGGAAGAGGAGGAGGAGAAGGAGGAGGAGGAGGAGGAGGAGGGGGCGGCGGCAGCGGAGGAGGAAGAGGAGGAGGCGGAGGAGGAGGAGGGGGGGGGGGGAGTATATAGGACTGAGTTAGCATTTCCAACTACCTGGCATTGTTTCTGCCCTCAAAGTTGGCCTTGTAGGCATTAGGATTAACTGAGACATTCCTACAAAACACAAAAGCCCCCCACCTCCAGTGAACACATACACACACATACACATACACATACACACCCTTGTTTAAGTCCTAGACTCAGTAGGCAATAGAATCCAGGTGGCACCAAGGATCCCAGTTCCCGATCCTTAAGCTCTCCCGACTCCACTGCCTGGTCTCCCAGGCTCCAGGACATCAAGCAGCTTCTCAAGCTGTCTATAGAGAGACAGCCACATAATGAGGGTTTAATGACTCTCCCCAAGATTGACATGGTCAAAGGTGTCTCCTGCTGAGAAGAGGCAATTTTCTCATTTGCTAAGTGAAGACCATACTTCATCCCTGCCCTCACACACTGGGAAGTCTGACAGGGATGGTTTCCACCAGCTCTTTCCACCTTCTAAAACATCTTCAGAAACAGGAGCTCATGATATCCTCACACTTCTGAGAGACAGGGATGCCACTGGAGATCACTTGGGAAAGTTCTAGGCGAGTTTCCATGCTAGACCACTAACTCATGTGCAGGGACACCGGTTGCCAGCATCATCTCCATCATCTCCATGCCTCCTAAAGCTGTCTGAGTGAAAAAAAAAAAAAAAAAAAAAAGCATCTGAATGTGTCATTAAGAAGCAGAATTCAGGCTGGTAAGAAGGCTTAGTCAATAAAAATGTATTTCCCGCCACACCTGATGACCCAAGTTCAATCCCTGGGATGCTAATGGTGGCAACAGAAAACTAACTCTGAAAAGCTGTCCTTTGATCTCCACATGTGTTCTGTGGTAGATGTGCTCACACACATGCATGCATACAAACACACAACACACACACATAAAGGTTTTGGGTTTTTCTTAAAGCAGACATTTTGGGCTAAGGAGATAGTTCAATCAACAGGCAGCCACACAAGTATGAGGACTTGTGCTTCATCATCAGAACCCACGTTAAAAACAGGGTATAGCTGGGCACGGTGGCACACATCTATAATCCCCGCACTTGGGAGTCGGGGGCAGGTGGGTCTCTGAGTTTGAGGCTAATCTGGTCTATATAAGGCCAGCCACGAATACGTAGTGACAGCCTGTCTCAAAAAATGAAAATACAGACGACAGAAAAGCAGGGTGTGACCGTGTGCAATTATCATCCCAGCACCTGGGAGGTAGAGTCAGACAGATCCATGGGGCTCTCTAGTCAGTCAGCCTAGCCTACTCAGCAAGCTGTTCTATGACTGTGAGACACGAAATTTTTTTAATGTCCCATTTAAGGCTGAGTACTCTACAGTTTCTTATTCTCTGCATGTTAACCACTTGTGAGTTTCTGTTAATTGTCAACTTCTGCAAAAAGTTCCCTGATGAGAGCTGAGAGATGTGCTGATCTATGTGTATAACAATAAATCATTAGGAGTTGGTTTAATACCTCATCTATTTAGTAGCAGGTTCTACTCTATGGCCTGTGACCTGTCTAGCCACAGATTTTTGGCCCCAATAACTGTGCCAGATACAGGTAAAGATACATCTTATGAAGCAGGTTAAAACTGATCAGAAACTGGCTGGTTACTCCCAAAGCATTCACACCACTATGGCACCAGTGGACATATTTTGTCAGGCCAGACACTGTCACTTACAGGGTTTATGGCTATGTAAGACTGATGATTTTTCTCATCCAGTGACATGCATAGCACCTTCTAGCACTGTGAAGACTAGCCTGTATGGACAGTACAGTACTAGGCTGATTTCTCCATGTTCTACAACTCAAGGAAGCAGTGTCTTCAGTAAGAAGGTCTTACCGTCAAGCTCTGGAAGGTAACCAAGGAAAATGGCAGTAGCCAGTATTATCTGAGGGTCCATGGGACTGCCACTTTTATTTCCCAGCCTATATAGTCTCTGATGGGGCGGTGTCCACCCATTATAAGGTAACTCCCCATTATAAGATAACATACCTCTCTTCCAAAGGCTCGAGGAGCATCACAGAAGAGGCGGAGGGAAGACTATAAGAACCAGAAGTGGTGGATGAATATAAAGAAACAGTGCTTTCAGGATACAACAAGATAATTGGACATATGAACCCACATTAGTTATATGTACAAGATCTGCACAAGCCAAGCCAGATAAAATCCCAGCATAGATGGGAGAGGCGGGCATGAAGCCTCAACCCTAGGTGACGGGCTATTGGTAATTGCCCCAGGATTATTTGGGGAACACAAATGGACTTGGTAGGCTTTAAAAAGTAAAGGACACAAAGTGGGGGGAGGATAGAGAAGTGGGGACAGATCTGAGAGGAGACGGGGAAGAGGTCTGAATATGATCAGAATACATTATATGAAATTCTCAAAGAATCAATAAAAATATTATTTAAAACACAATGTAGGGCTGGAGAGATGGCTCAGCGGTTACGAGCATTGGAGGCTCATGCAGAGGACCCGGGTTCAGTCCCCAGCACCCACATGGCAGCTCACAACTGTCTGCAACTCCAGTTCCAGGGGAATCTGATGCCCTCTTCTGATCTCCATGGGCACTACACAACACGGGTGCACTTACATACATGCAGGCAATATACGCATACAATAAAATAATAACAAATGAAGTATTTTTTTAAAGGTAGGTGCTCCTGAGGAACAACAGCCAAGATTGATCGCCAGTCTCCACATGCGCTTGAACACATGTGCACCACACGAGCAGAAACACACAGAAAAACAGAGATTCAATGGAAAATTTGAGAGGTTGGCTTATGAGTGCTACTAGCTCTGTAAATGTTCCACTCGGTGATAAGGAAGTAGCCAGCATATGATTCAACCAAGCAAGCTCAAGGGATACCACTACCTTCGGTGAGGACCCTTGAAATGGACATTTGGTCACCTTTCAAAATCTGGTCACCAAAATCTCTGTGCAGTTTGTTGTCGTCAGCCCCGGGATGAGGTAGCGCCTACATCTGGTGTCAAAACAGGAGTCTTTAGAGGCCACAGCCTAACCCTGATGGCCTGCATGTAACTTGAGATCATCATCATGGTGCCTCCCTTCACTGGCCCTGAAAAGCACCAAGGCCACTTTATTTGTTAGTGACTCAACCAGAAACCATGTGGACCTCAAGGCAACCTTTTAGTCTTCAAGGACATGGGCAAGTTCAAGCTGGTCCAGGCAAGTAGCCCGTGACTTGGACCCAGAGTGAAAGCAAGTGACGTGGATGAAGTTTAAGTCCAGGCAGCGCTGAGGACTGAGCAACAGATGTAGGAGGAGTTCAACCCCTGTCCGCTTGTCTGAAAGATCCATGCCTCCTACAAAACCAGTCTGGCCTGGCTTCAGAATTATCCCAGATCACAGAGCACTGAAAGGGAAGGTTTCTTCCTGTATGTCCCCATTCTCTGTGAGAGCAGGGTTTTCTATTTTATTTCAACATGTGACGTACACATAACTACCAATGACTAACAGCAAACTTTGGTGTCCTCACTGCCTTCACGCTGCAGCCTGATTGGCAGTCACCAATTCTTCAGGTTCTGATGACTCTTACGTCCTCTGCAGACAGATGTACTCAGAGTAAAGACTCAGTATTGTAGCGAGACACAGAGCTGGGGGGAGGCACACACCGTGTGATCTCATTCATGAGAGATGTCCATATAGCAAAGCAGAAAACTGGCTTCCAGGGCAGGAGGAAAGAGTGCATGGGAAATGATCATTCATAGGAAAGGGGTCTCCTTGGGGGATGATGAAAATGTTCTAGAATTAGGTGATGATGGCTCCAATGTTCTGCATAAGCTTTATAGAATATAGTTGGCATCTTTTTAAAAACCTTATTTATTTATTTAATGTTCATGAGTGTTTTGCCTGTGTGTGTGTGTTAGTGTACCGTGTGTACGCAATGGCCATGGAGGCAGAAAAGGGTATCAGATCCTCTGGAACTGGAATTACAGACAGTTGTTAGCCATCATGTGGGCACTGAAAACCAAACCCAGGTTCTTTGCAAGAGCAGCCAGTGTTCTTAACCACTGAACCATCTCTCCAGTCCCTGCAGTTGGTATCTTAATAGAGATGTTACTTTTTTGAATTGATGAAAACATGAGGCTGGACAATTAGAAGATGCTTTCCTGAGCCACGTCTCATCATTATCACCCTGCACTGCATCCCTACATCCTCCACAGCCCTAACAGTCCTACAGTGTGGAGTTAGCGTTCCAGTCGTCAACCTACCGTGCCACTATGATAGGCACGGGAATGTTCTCGGAACACATCAGGGATCACCTCGGGGAACACTCATTATCCTAGAAGGGAGCTGGCTGCTCTTTGGCAACCACAATTTACCAGAGTCCAGGGTAGGCAAGAATAGAAAACCAGAAAGAAGGCCTTTTCAGAGAAGCTTTAGCCAGAAGGAAGAGAGACTATAAGCCCAACGGTTGACATCACTGACTCTGCTCCTCCAAGCTGTGATGAGTGAAAAATACAGTTCAGGGCTTCAGGCATGGCTGACTTCCGAGGAAAATAAATCAGGCATAAAAACTGCTAGAGGTTCCATTAGCAAGACAGAGCAAAAAATAGGATTCCCACATCCCCTGTTGCCCTCCGGGCCCCTCATATCGCTAAAAATAAAGCAACAAGCAATAGTGTTTTCAATGGCAGAGCTCTCAGGAGCCCCTGCAGAGCCAGGCTTACTCAAAGGCCTCTTATTTTTTCCCTGGATTTCTGTCTCCACCATCTCAGCCTCAAAGGGCAGCAAGGGGAGGGACTGGCAGACACGTGTGCAGTGCACTGTTGTGAGGCTGGGAGGGACTTCCTTCTGAGGTCCCATTTCGCAGATGTGGTTGGGAGCTAAATATCCAAACATGGTTCAAGTTATGTGTCTCTTCAGAACAGGTTCTGAGCATGCATGTCAGGGTAGGAGGGAAGGTGGTACTCCATCTCCAACCTATCTTGCCTCACATCTAGACAAAGTGAAAATGAAACAGTGTGGGTTCTTTCCTAGACCCCAACTCTTAGCTGTCCTAAACAAGGATCCTGACAGAAGGTCTCCTAGGGCAAAGGCAAGTTCTCAGGACTAACTCATTTCTTACTGACTGAGTGCTAGGCTGAGTGCACATTCTGCCTCTGCCTCTCACTAGATGAGTGACCGTGGGCAAGGCACTTAACCTCAGTTCTCCCTCTGGTAGTATGATGACCCTACCTCACAGGGCTACTGTGAAGAGATCAGAAAGGCACGTGATCACTGCCCAGTCTCACTAGAGACCTGTTAACAGTGTCTCCCCAGAAAAGTTGCTGTAATCCAAGGCTGGCAAACAATTCTTGTTCATCAGGGCATGCTCCATGCATGGCAGAATGTACACTCTCTCTGGCCAGCTGGTCTACATAGCAAGTTCTGGACCAGTTGGGGCTAGAAAAACAACAACAAAAAGAAAATCAAAAAACAAAAGCCAGGCATAGTGGTACGCACTTGCAATCCCAGCACTGGGGGATAGCAGTGAACAGAGATAGGCAGGCCCTGGGGCTTCCTGGCCAGGCAGCCTAGCCAACTTGGCTCACTCCAGACCAATGAGAAACAAAGTGTGTGGCTCCTGAGAAAGTATTAGCTAAGGTTGTCCTCTGGCTTCCACTTGCTGGTGTATATGTGGGTACCTGCACACATGCACACACACACACACACACACACACACACAAGCTGTTGAATGGTAAGGACAGGATTTGAGTCAACATTCATTCAGCGCTAAGTCAGTGCTGTTGGCCTTGCCTGCACTAAACCACCTCTTGCAAAACCCCATAGAGGCTTTCTTGTGTGAGAAGTGAGGAATAGTTATAATTCAGACACAGTACTTACTCGTTTATTTTTTGTTTTGTTTTCTGCTGAGATTAAAGGCATGTGTCACCATACTTAGCCATACTTACTAATTTTGAAAAGTTGCCAAAGTCCCTTCTTTTAGCCTGGTGATAGTAACTTGCAACAGAGTACAGAAAGATTGTTCCCTGCTTCCCTAGCAGACTCGAAGTGGGTGATACAGAGCAACACCTGGAGCTAACCTGGATACTAGGTTCTGCCCTTCCTGCCTTACCTCCCTCCACCTCTCATTTACCAGATGGCTCATATGCTCACCTTATGGCATTGTGGTCCATAAAGGGGCTGGGAAACCTGAGGTGCAGGGCTCCAAGAACACAGAGCTCCAGAACCCAATCCCAAGGCCAAGAACTCCAAAACAGTCATAAACTGCTGCTCTAACGGCAGATATCCTAACTGGCTGTTTCACCAGACCCCACCCTATGAACTGTGGAGGGAGGGCTGTCTTGACATTCAAGGACGCTGACCAGCTTACAATCTGGGCACACAGGACTACAAGGCCCTCCAAGGAAACCTGGTTGGAAGGGCCTTCTCACCAAGTGTTGGCCAGGTGGGAAAGACTACTTTCCTCCAGAGGGCCAGCAGGACAACAGGATGAGCTGGCACCATGCCTTCAATCAAGGTGGGCTGTGAAAGGTTCTCTTCATTTTCCCTACCTAATCCCTGCAAGTACCCCAGCAAGTTAAGCCTGGTTCCCAAATTACAAACAGGAAAACTAAGACTCTGAGAAACCATAGTACTAGGAAACAGAAGGTATCCAATCTAGGACATTAAAGCCCAGCTATGGCCCTCTCAGGTTCCTGAGGGGTTGAAAATGGGGCATCTGGGTCCTAGATGGTCTCCTTGTCCTCTGGCCAGGGCTCTTCTAACACAGGACATCCAGGCCTCTAGGGAAGCCTCCCTCCAGGACTAGCATGTTCCGGCGGGAGGAAGGATATCATAATAGAGTGCCAGTCAAGAGTGCCCCCCACCCGCCCACACTCCAGCCCTGGCTGAAGAATGTGTCTGGGAACCAGCTCCTCTTCCACTTTCTAGAAAGCTTTTCCCTGCCCTAAGCCAGTCTCCAGTAATGCTGGGGCTAGCCCACAGGTCTGAAGCTACAGGAAGCATCTCACTTTTAGGAAGTACTTCCCAAGTGCTGCTTCCTTCTCACATATCAGCCACTGTATCCATTAAATACTGTGATGAAGTGCTATCTAGAGAAAACTGAGATTCAAATATCCGCAGGGACTGGGGTGATAGCTCAATCAGTAAAGTGTTTGCCTTAGGAGCATAAGGACCTGTGTTCACTCCCCAGAACGAACATATAAAAAGCCAAACAAGGAGGCTGAAGAAATGACTCAGCAGTTAAGAGCACTGGCTACTCTCACAAAGGACCAGGGTTCGATTCCCAGCATCTACATGGTAGCTAACAACCATCCATAACTTTAGCTCTAGGGGATCCAGCGCCCACTTCTGACCTCTGAAGGCATTGCACATGCAGGCAATACACTCATATACAGAAAATAAGAATAATAAATAAAAGATTTTTTCAAGTTAAACAAGGTAGTGTGGGTGTTTGTAATCCCAGGGCTGGGGAGGTGCATATAGGGACTCAAAGACCAGTCAGCCTAGCCTATGGAGTGCCCAAGTCAATGAGAGAAACTGTCCCCAAAACCAAGGCAGCCAGGCCTGAGAAACAACACCCACACTTAACCTCTGGCCACACACACACACACACACACACACACACACACACACACACGAGATGCAAGCGGCAAAGGTCATTCAGCTACAAACCACGGATCTGAGATGAAGATACACTTAGCTTCAACATGTACTCCCACCCTAGGAGCCTGGAAGCAATCAGGTACAGATAAGATGGCACACCGTAAATGGCCTGTACCACTGCCATCTTCCAGACATTTGACACTGGCTGTAGTCTGGCTATCTTCTCAGCCTCTGTTTCCAAGAGCCCTGGCTCTCTCCTTCTCGGTTTCTTTGTAGATAACATGTTACTCACAGTTCAGACTTGCTTCAAGTGTGGGGTCACTCAGGTCTAGCCCAAGTGACATGCCACTTGGTCACTAAATAGGTATAGAAGTTAGGCACAAGTACCCCCCCCAAAAAGACTAGGGCTTAGAGCAGCAGTCCCCAGTGATTCTCAGAAGGTACACACACCACCCTAGAAATACAAGTTGTATCCAGTAGTGACCTGCTTTCCAAACGCATCTTTAGAGTCCCAAGCTAAAGGAGTTTGGATTTGAAGTATCCTCCAAGGTCCTGTGACAGAGACTTGGTCCTCAGGGCGGTATTATCAGGAGTTAGTAGGATCTCTGGAAGATGGAGCCTAGTAGCAGGTCTTTAGTCATTGGGAGGCATATCCTGGAAAGAGATTGTGGAATCCCCGCCTCCTACTCACTTTCTTTTGCTTCCTGAATATGAGGTGATGAGTTTCCCTCAAGCACAAGTTCCTGCCACAGTCAACTCAAAACAAGCTCAAAACAATGGGGCCCATTGACGGCAAACAGAAACATCAAAAGCCGTGAGCCAAGATAAACCTCTCCTTTTGTAAACTGATCATCTCCAGCATTTGTTATAGTAGCAGAAAGCATGGTGTCACCCCACCTCTAAGTCTCCTCCAGTAACATGGAGTCCTCCTTGCCTGGAGCAGGAAGAGTTGGGGTTTATGTTGGCTAGCCTACACACTCCTGGCAACTGTCTTCTTGAGCACCTGACCAGTTACAAAGGACTCTGGGAAAAGCAACATTCACAGCCACTCAGAGCTATGATTTGCTGGGTTTTCCTTCTCCAGAACTTACATTTAGTCTCACAAAATACTCTACCTTGAGCCACAGATCAGATGCATCTAGCCAGCAAAATGGATGGTGAACTATTTAGGTGATCTTTTGTCAAATACTTACAAGGATTTATCTGAGAATGGGTTAAATGGCAAGAAGGAAAACCATGAGGTGAGTTAGGAGCTCCATGTTGGAAAAAGGTGGGGGCGGGAAGCTTGAGAGATCCCGAAGAAATATGTCAACGGGGAGTAAGAAGGTGAAGACTGAGGCAGCTCAGATGGAGGACCACACCGGGGAGCCAGGCAGTGCCAGCTAAAGGACTGCTCTTCCTATTTCTTTCCAAAGCACCACCTGTTCATAGGGTTTCTCAATCACCCCCCACCACCTCTTTCTAACTTTCCAGTATCATTCATTTACATGTTATGGTTTGCTCAATCCTGCCTCCCTCCAAGGTGTCCACTTCCTAACCCCATGTGATGATTAATCTTGGTGTTCAGCTTGATTGTGTTGAGAGATACATAGATTAGCAAAGCACACCTGTGGGTGTGTTTGTGAGGATCGAGAATTGTTCCCCAGAGGATTAACTAAGGGGGGGAAGACCCACCCTGGATGTGGGTGGTATCATTCAATAAATTTAGAGTCCTGATGGACTAAAAGATGAACGAGGAAGTCAGCTAATGTAGGTCTCTCTCCTCTCTCTCTCTCTCTCTCCTCTCTCTCCCTCTCTCTCTCTCTCTCTCTCTCTCTCCTGGCCATGATGTAACTTGTTCCCACATACCTTCTCCACTACAACAGCCTGACAGCCTTGAAGCCCTGAGCCAAAAGAAATCCTTTCTGCTTTAAGTTGTGTATGTCAGATATTTTGTCACAACAAAAGACCCACAAACACACTCCAGAAGCCCATGACTGTTGCCTTTACAGCACGAAGCACTCTCCAGACCTGGTTCATTCAGTGATCTTGATTTGGGGAAGCCATCCTGGATCAGGCAGCTGGTCCTATATGTGATCATAAAGGTCCTAGGAAGAGGAAGGCAGAAGAACATCCCACCTAGACCAGGAAGGGAGAGATGTGATGTTGGAAGCAGAGATGGGAGCCATGTGTTTAGAAGATGGAGGAAGAGGCCTGACGACAAGGAACAGAGACAACATAAAGGCAATGAGTTCCTCCCTTCAGAGACCCTGACCTTGGAGCAATGAAACTGATCTTAAGCCTCTGACTCCTACACTGTAAGCGAATAATTTATGTTGTCTTCTTCCCCACCCCCAGTACCAGGGTCTCACACAAGATAAGCAAGCACTGTATCACTAGGCTACACCTCCAGCCTTTTCTTATTTGGGGTCGGTGGGGAGGGTAAGCAGGATTTCATTAAGTCACTCAGGCTAGAACTGAACTTTCAGTCCTCTTCCATCAGCTTCTCAAGTAACTGGGATTCAGTGCGACCCCATGCAGAGCACTTGTGCTATCTTAAGAGACTGAAGTCTGCCATCATTTGTCACAAGAAGGACAGAAAACTAGTACACACACTCAGGCACCTGCATCACGCACTCAGAACGGCACTGGCCTCTGCGGATCAGTTGATCACTAACAGATGCCACCCTGCCTTCCTGCAGCTTACAGTCATTCTGTTTCTTCCAAGACCTGGACTCTCCTACAAGCCCCAGCTGCCTCTAACTTGTGCAAGAAGCTCCAAAGATGTGCTTTGGTGAGTCGTCATCCTGGGGTTGGGCTTCTGCCTCTGGATCAGCCATACACCTGTGAGTAACTCCTCGCCTGGACTCCTGTAAGTAACCCCAGTGAACTCACTGGTTCACTAAATTAGACTTGAGTAGACTCATTTCTCTAGTCAGTTTTTGGTGCTCTATCTGGGATAGGTAGACATTTCTTACATCTTCCCAGGAAAAGTTACATAATAATCATTCTTTCTATGATAAACATACATAATTCTCATCTGTCAACTTAAAATATTTTTGCATGTGTTTGCATGTGGTGTGCATGGGCATGATAGGCACGTGTGTAAGTGCATGTATGTCTGTGTGCATGTGTATGTGTGTGTGCATGTGCGTGCGTGTGTAAATGCATGTATGTCTGTGTGTGTGCATGTGTATGTGTGTGTGCGTGTGTGAGTGCATGTATGTCTGTGTGTATGTGTGTTTGTGTGTGTGCACGCGTGTGTGTGTACGTGCAAGTAGGCCAGAGGCTGAAGTTAGGTGTCTTCATTAATCACCCTCCACTTTACTGAGACAGGGTCTCTGCCTGATCCCAGAGCTCACCAACTAAGCTAGTCCACCTAGCTCGCCTGCCTCCAGGGATCCACTCTTTGTGCCTCCCAAGTGCTGAGATTAGAGGTGGGCCACATGCCCACCAGGTTTTTCATGGATGCTAGGGATCTGAACTCTAGTCCTCATGGTTGTGTGACATCTCCCCAACTCTATCAACCTAAAATTTTTTAAACGTAATTTTTCAACGAAAATTTAAAATGATACTATATATTCACTTAGACTTGGTTACAGTCCCTAAAATTTGGCCAATACAACGAATATTTAAAAAGAAAAAGCATTAAAGTGAACAAATTGTCTTTAAAAAACAAAACCACTCAGCACCCCAGCCTGAGTCACTAACACAAGGAAGCCAGAACTTAAGTTTCAAAACAAACCTCAGATGGAGATAAAGCCTTGGGAAACTTCAGGATAACATGCCCCCTCCCCCGCCT
This sequence comes from Eospalax fontanierii, assembly GCA_035773235.1. Classification (NCBI taxonomy): domain Eukaryota; kingdom Metazoa; phylum Chordata; class Mammalia; order Rodentia; family Spalacidae; genus Eospalax; species Eospalax fontanierii. Next base: position 18,907,843 of record CM069540.1, read on the forward strand.
CACACACATGCATACACACACACCTGTCAGCAGAGGCTGCAGATTAAAGGAAAAGACTGGAGGGAGCCAAATGGAGAAAGCAGAAGTAAATTAGGCCAGTCACCTCCACCCCAGTTCCTCACACCACCCTGTTCCTGCTAGGCACATGAACATCCTCCAAGTGTAGGGATTCTGATCAGCTTTTCCAAACTTCTGTTTCCCTTCCTTATAGACCTGCTTTCCATCTGGGATCCTTAAGGCTCTGAAGATGCAGGATAGGCCATAACCCCTGGCCTCAGTCTGCCTGGAGCAATCCTCAGACTCTGTACTAGGAATGCTGGAACAAAGGTGTTTTATTGCCAGTCAAACATGAATAAAACAGTATGCACCTACCAGAGTTACAGGAGCCATGTTGAGACCCAGAGGCAAGCCAGTCTCAGGATGAGGCCAACCATAAGGAAAACAGGATAGAGGAAGAGAACGAAACTAGGTTCTTGAAGATATAAAGTGAATTCAAACTCTGCAGAGCAGCAAAGTGTGTGTTTACCTACAGCCTGGGTTTAAGGATGATGGCAGCAAAAGCTGAAAAGTTTCAAGAAATGAGAATTCCACTGACTTCCTGGTTTCTCTTGGTTCTGTTGCTCAAGCACACAGGCCTACCCAGATCCAAACTCCCACCAACAAGGCAGACACCAGAAAGAGCACAGTACCAGGCCTCACTCCCGCAAGCCTCAAAGATAGCAGGTGGTTCATGAACATGTCCAGAGACCCAGACACACGCCTTCCAGGCCATAGGCACCACACTGCTCAGTTGCTCACAGACACCATATCTTCTCTGTTTCCTCCTCTCCCTCTCTCTGTCCCTCCCCGTGCAGCGGGGACGGTCTCTATGATACAATTACTCTTCTGAAGCAAGGGCAGTGAGAGCCTCCAACCCAGAGCAAGAGAAAGATGAGATGAAGACACATGAATATTCATCTTCTTCTCTCTCATGGAAACCAAATTTAGGAAGGGTTAGTAAGCTTCACTAACTTCCAATCCCTCCCAGCACTCACATGGCCATCTCATCATTCCACCTGAATGCAAAATGAGACATGGAGTCCTCACCTCCAAGACCCAGGGCCCAGGGCTGCCCAGGTACACACATACATACATACATACACACACACACACACACACACACACACACACACACCTTCCCCAGTCTGTGTCCCTGAGGTCTAAGAGTGCCCTGTGTGAACAGGAAGGCTCCACTGAGGTAAAGAAAAGCAAAAGACCCTCAGGACTCCTGTTATTCTTCATGTTTCAAATTGGGGAGGGGCATCTTTTCTTTGCAGCCAAGAAAGAATCTTACTCCGGCTGGGACCCTTAAGCACAGCTCCCCATAGCCCCCCACCAAAGCAGTGAGGAATGCTTTCTAGGCCATTTACTCCTTGAAAGCCTAAGTTTCTGGGGCTAAGTTATTCTCAACCATTCCGCCTGCATCCCAACATTGCACACAAACATACAATAGGGGCTCAATAATTGTTTGTTGTGCAAACAAATTACAAATTATGTGGAATTCTTGCTTACACAGTACTACTGAGTTTATCAATGTCTAGGCTTGTTTTCTACCTTCTGGGGTGCCGTTGTGATCCCAAGTGATGAACTAACTTCCTTCAGTTCAACTCTTGAAACTGCACCCCCATCCTTCAAGGGTGCTGTGAAAATCTTACAGTTTGGATGTAAAGTGGCCAACTCCAGAGCCTTATCAACCCTGGCTTCCTAGAACTGGCTAGGCCTACCCCCGGGCGCCCTCTGCCTCTTTTCAACAAGCTTCATTAAAGAACTCCAAGCTTCTCTGACCTCAAAGCAATACCCAGTCTAAAAATCGGGTCCAATGGGGCAGCCAGTGAAACAGGAATTCTGGGAAGCTTAGGAGCTAACTGATTTGGACTGGCAAGGGACCCCCCTCAGGAGGAGCCTAGCTGCAGGCTGGTTCATGAGCATGCTCAGAGGTGTTAATTAGCAGTAAGACTCCATAGTTCACCTCTGTGCTCTTATATCCCAACGTCCAGCAAAACCAACATGGCTCTACTCTCCAACAGGATGTTTTTGTTCATAATATTCATAATACCTCCTCCTCCATCTAACTGGCCAAAATTCGACTCAGCTCAGCACACTGCGAGAAGGAACTTGGCCCCTCTCAACAAGGGCTGATAACTAACAAGACAGAGGTCTCTTCATGCAAGGGAGTGGGGTGGGGAAGAAAAGAACAAATCTGTGGTTTTATCAAACACAGGTGACGGCTGTCTGCTGGCGGGAACAGCCGTCCGACGCTCACTTCACAAGAGCACACAAAATGTCCTTTCTTCTGGGCAAGTCAAGCATGAGCTGTTTCTGGAATATTCTGCCAAGCCACTGGTAAGTGGGGGGAGGAGTAGATAGCTTTACAGGTCTACCCGCAGGTCATCCACATTCTACCGATGGCAGGGCATCTTGTCTACTTGGAGTCTGGGATCTGCTGAGGGTGGCCCAAAAAGCTCTACTTTGGCTTCCAGAAGTAACTAAACCCACTCAGACAAAAAGGGGATTCAGTGCCCAAAATATAAATATAACTACTATGGAAGAGTAGCAGACTTGTTCTCACGCAGAATATGCGGCTGTTCTTTGACTCACTCAATGTCCCCTAAGGGCTCACCACTATGGCCATGTCATGTGCTCAGCTGGGAACACAGAGAAATGAAGACATGTGTCCTGCCTGACCCTCCCCATAGCCCAGGATATACAGACCCCACAAGGTCCTATGACGGGCTTACAATTTAACAGGAGAGCTAAGTGTGGGAAGTGATGTGGAGTCCCAGGGACCAGCCTCATGCCTCCTACACAGAGTTTGCTGTGAGATAGTCTCAGAGCACACTGTGAGCCTATTCACTTCAGCTAAGTGCCAAGTTTGTGCCCAGATACAGGCTGACACTGATGGTCACTGTCTTCTAAACATTTCTCCTATGCTTCATGGAACTTTGTGGCATTCACCGTGCTGCTGGGAGAAGCTGAGGCTCAGAGAGGGCAGGCAACTTGCCAGAACCACCCAACTCCTTGAGTCCCTGTGCTCTTCAATCCCAAACCCTTTCTACCCCACCACACAGAGGAAGGAGACCTTGCCTCTTCCTTTCCTAGCCCCATCTCCACCACAGGCATCCTGAAGATACTACAAGAGAAACACTGTTGAGACCCTCTTCTTTACCTGGCCCACGTGTGGGATAAGAGGACAACAATGTATTGGCTTAACTCAAAACAGAGGCAAGATGAGCCTGACATGAAATGGGATGGGAGGTGGGAAAGAATGTCTTCCAGGAGTTCAGTATACAAAAACAAGTTTTAGGCTCCTCAGAACACATAATCCCCAACAAAAGACAAAGTTTGAGGACAAATACCAGGTGCTATGCAAATATGACACAGGTGCCTGGCTGGTCTCAGTGTGTCAGAAAAGATGAATTGCTAAGTAGGGCACTATAACCTGAGAAGGCAGCCTAAGCCCTCCTTGCCTGGTCAGCCCAAGGGTGCCTCGGCCCCATCCTCCTCTCCTCGGGACCCTATGGTAACACAGCCCCAAAAGCACACAAGAGCCACCAGGACCTTCTCATTGGGCCTCCAGACCCTGGAGTCTCCTAACAGAGTTCATCCCTGTAGAAGAAACACCTCTTCCCATTAGCACAAGCCACCCATCTGCCCCCTTTGCCACTATCTTCATCTGCCTGAGAGTGTGGAAGGTGGGTGATACAGGACAGAGCATTCAGGAACAAAAGCAAGATTCATACAAAACACAGGAGATGGGTGGAGTCACAGCGGAACCTCAGAATCACCTCACAGAATCTTCATTTCACAGATGGGTAAGTTGAGGCTTTCTAAAATCCATTTCGAGTGAGGCGTCTCATTTTTCGTGTTCGTGTGTGTGTGTGTGTGTGCGTGTGCGTGTGTATGTGTGTGTGCCACTTCTGTGTAGGTACCTGAGAGGGCAAGAAAAGAGTTCAGATGCCCTGGAGTTGCAGTTACAGGGAGTTGTGAGCCTCTTAATATGGGTGCTGGGAACTGAATTTAGGTCCTCTGGAAGAGCAGGAAACATTCTTAACCACTCAACTCTTTCTTTTTCGTTTTTGTTTTTTTGAAACAGTTTCATGTAGCCCAGGCTAGCCTCAAGCTTGATATGTACTCAAGGATGACCTTGGAACTCTTGATCCTCTCACCTGCACTATCCAAGCACTGGGATTACAGGCATGTACCACCATGCCTGGTTTATGTGGTGCTAACAGAATGAACCAGGGCTTCATGTATGCTAGGCAAGCACTCTACCAAAGGAGCTATAGCTCCAGCCCTAAAATGAGCGGTGTCTTAGAGACCAAAACTCTTCCTCCTCTCTCTCCAATCCTTCTCTCCTCTTCCTTCTTAAGGTATTTTGGGTGTGTAGTGAGAGACTGAAGGAAAACAGTGTGTCCATTTTTTTTTTCTTTTGCCCTAAGCTCTGCCTCCAATGTGAGTGTCAGGGTGTCAGGAGAGCAGTCACCACCTCCTTGTTGGCCTCCAGCTGCCACGCTTCTCCAAGTGGCCTCATCTTGACCATCCTGGCCATGACTAATGAGGGAGAAACGCTATCTAAACAGATAACCTTGTTACAGCGAGGCCATTGCTAAGCACTTACTTACAGGATGCTGAGTGATCACTGAACTCTCACAAAAAACTGTGAGGGGTGGGAGGTTGGCATGCTGGTGCATGCCTTCAACCCTAGCATTGGGTGGGGGGAGTGGCAGAAGCAGGTGGGTCTCTATGAGACTGAGGCCAGCCTGGTGTGCATAGTGAGTTTCAGGCCAGCTGGGGCTACAGGGAGACCCCCATCTCAAAAACAAAACAGGACAACAACCGAAACTCTATGGGGTAGGAAGTTTTAGGGTTCACAGTTTACCCATGAAGAAAGGAAGTGTGGCTGAACCACAAGGACCCTGAAGCATGACAGAACATGAACATTGATTGGTCAATGCCCCCACGCCAGGTAGAGTTTAGATTGAAGCTCACCTTTGTCTGATTGCAAGGCAGCCTAGCAGATTCAAGTCTAAGAGGTTCAAGCTACCTTCAAAATGAATGTTGCCTCTTGCATTTGGGAGTGGACATGGGTTCCCTGTTAATCCCAAAGAATTTCTAGAACTTTCTTTTTTAAAATCAACCACAAAGGTAATTTATAGCTTCAATATTTTATCATCACATAGGGAAGAATATCCAAACTGTCTTCCATCTCGGTACGTCCCTTATCCTCGCCTGCACACTACATCAACAGTGTCCTAAAATCAAACTGAATTTTACTGTTTTGAAGATTTATTTATTTTAAATAATTTCTTTAAATTTGGACACTCAATTACATGTGTGCATCTGTGGAAGGAAGAGAATGTGCATATGAGTGTGGGTGACTGATGAGGTCAGAAGAGGGCATTGGATCCTCTGGGGTTAGTTCCAGGCTGTTGTAACTCACGTAATATGAGTGCTGGGAACAGAACAATCTTCGGTAAGAGCTTCAGGTGCTTTAACCACTGAGCCATCTTTCCAGCCCCAACCCCAAATTTCAAATGCCAAGCCAGGGCACCCCAGATGACATTCAAAAGACCACATACATACTACCAAGTCTATCCCCAGAAAAAAACCCCACTTTTCAAGTAAGGAGGACCCCCCCCGTCACTCGTCCATCCTGCATTTATTCAGAAGCATCCTGTGATGTTGGGCACTGCTGTCGGTTGCTAAGGAAACAGAGGTGAGCAGTAGGAAATTTCTTCAAGAAAGCCTTGGATGTGGGGGTCAGGATTTCCAGCATAGGAAATAGGCAAGCCCAGGGGATGAGAAATAGGAAGCATATAATACTAGGCTTTGAAGATGCTGAACTGCAACATGGGAACAGGGGGATGTTCCAAGTTGAGCTGACCAACAGTGAAGGAAGGTGGAACAACCCTCTAAGATGTTATTGTCAAGGTCCCTGTTGTGAGAAAGCCACACTCTCCCACAGACACCTAAAGTAATTAATAATGGTACACTTGGCAGGTATCAGTGCTTCTATAAGGAATTCTTACTCGCTATACTGCTCAACAACTTCATGCAAGGGTAGCTAAGATCAAACCTGCTTTCCAGGTGCGTCAGCTGAGACAGGGCAGGGTCAGACAACTCACCAGAGGTCTAAAAGTCAACAGGCAGCAGGAGGATGATTTAAGCCCAGCAGAGAGCTCCAGAGGGCATGCTCTGGATGGCCATCCAGCATCGCTGGAATGAGGATGGTGCTCATTTGAACGCTTAAGATCTAGACCAGTGGACTGCACAGAAGAGACTTCACTGCTCCTGTGATTACTCGCCTTCAGTCTCCAGTGTCTCAGCAGTGAACTCTTGAACCCACACTGTTCATACGTGATTTCTGAACTGAGTGGAGCAGGGGCAAGCACTTTACCATGGGATCAAGACAAGGGGCATAGGAACCTGACTTGTTCTCCAGGCAAAGAGCCATTAGAAGTAATGGCCAGAGCCAGAGCAGGCTGAGTGGCACAGGATGCATTCAGATCCCGGGGGTCAGCCCAGGATGCTGCCAGATACTGCTCTCACCAAGGTAGAGTTCTAAGAAGGGCAAGGTCGTCTGGCCACAGTCAGAATGAAGAAAGGGGGGCAGGTAAGTTCCCTGACCCCTCTGTTCTGAAGTTAGGGGGGGGGCTGAGATGGTTCAGTCAGTAAAGCACCTGCACCAAAAGCATGAAGACCTGAGTTCAAATCCCTAGCACTTGTGTAAAAGCTAGGTGCTGACGCACACATCTGTAACCCCAGCTCTCAGGTGCAGACACAGGAGGATTTCTGGGACTCACTGGCCAGTCAGTGTAGCCAAATCTATGAGGTTCAGTGAAATGCCCTGTCTCAAAAAAATAAAAGAACAACTGATGGTCCTGGTGCTGACTGTGTGTATGCCCATGTTCATTTTGTGTATGCATATATGCATGTAGATACATGTGTACATGTATGTGTATGTATGTGAATATTGAGGTCAGAAGTCAGCCAGCACCAGGACCATCACATACATACACATACATGTACACATGTATCTACATGCATATATGCATACACAAAATGAACATGGGCATACACACACATACACATGAAGCAGGGCACATTATAAGCTGAAGGGAATGAGCAGAGGGAGAGAGGAGAAAACCCAGGAACAACAACTTGTGAGGCTAAGAGTTAACTCTGGAACCGGAAACCCCTGGGGTCTTATTCCAATTCTGTCATCTGGTAATAATGCCTTTGGGGCTAGTGATAATCACTGCAAGCCTCAGTCTTTCTTTGTTCACCTGTATAGTGGGAATAACAACCCTATCTACATCATGGGTGTACTGAAATGACTAGAAACAAATTGCGTGCTTAGTCTCATGCCTGGCATCAAAAGGTACCCTGTAGGCTCCCAGGTGTGTTACTGGGTCCTGGTGATGATACGCCAGGGATAGCCATAGAAACAGAAGTCCTTGACTTGGCATGTCAGAATACCTTCTGCAGTCTAGGTGTCCTACCTGCCCACTTCAAGGCCTTCCAGACACACTACTGCATTTCCCAAGATCCCTTGCAGTCTGGCACCAGGTGATAAAGAGTTCTAGCAATGCACTGTCTTGACAGAATAGTGTGAATGACTTCTGAAACTGGCCCCACAATAACAAACTACCAGGGCTAGCAATGGGGCTCAGCTGGTAGAATGCTTACCATCAGGCATGAAGCTCTGGTTACAATGTCAGCACAGAATAAACCCAGCGAGTTGGCACACACTTGCAATCCCACCATGCAGCAGGTGGAGGCAAGAAGGTCAGAAACTCAAGGTCGGTCTTGGCTCATGAGTTCAAGGTCAGCCTGTGACACATGGGACCAAAAAAAACCCAAAAACCTATTCCTCAGGGTCCTTTCTTCTCAGCCTGCTCCAATCACAGAATTAGAAGACTCGGGAGACCCTCAGGGCCCTCTAGGAGATTTCAAGTCCATAGCAATATGGAACTAGGGTCTTTGAACAACCTCGTAGAACAAGGCCCTACCCAGGCCCCACACACACTTTCTTGTGGTACTTTACATATACAACATAAATGCTTCTGCTACACTAAGTCACTGGCCCGTTGGATTTTCTTGTCAGAGCAGCTGGTCTAGCCTGACTACTAATCAAGCTCACAAAGGTACCTCTTGGCTCAAGGTTTTCATGACCATGGGACACACCACAGACAAGACACCATAATACAGTCTACAAGGGCAATCAGTGACTGTATCGGGCTGAGTACAGCAAGCGTAAGGAAAACACAGGCCACAGTGCCTGTGTCCATGGTCAGCCACCAGTCCTCCACAGAGGAGCAGCATGAAGTCATGGAGGGGACACAGTCTGGGGAGGACAAGAGCCAGGTCTCAAGGAAAGATTCCACCGAATAATATTCCAGTCATCTACTGCTATGTAACAAATTGCCACAACGTGTAGTAGCTTAAAAACAACTATTTTATTTCTTTCAAGAATTCAGGGGACTGGAGAGATGGCTCAGTGGTTAAGAGCACTTGGCTGCTCTTGCAGAGGACCTGGGTTCAGTTCTCAACACCCACATGCCCACATGGTGGCTAACAACCATTCATAACTCCAATTTCAGGGTATCCAACACCCTCTTCTGACATACATGCAGGTAATACACTCATACATGTAAAATAAAAAATAATATTTTTTAAAGAATTCATGGGAGGATTAGCCAAATGGTTCACCATTGTTCTGTGGGAGTCGAAGTTGGAGGACCCGCTTCCAAGATAGTTCCTTTACATACAGTTGACACATACATTCTGTCTCTGTCCCTCTCCCTCTGTCCCTTCTCCCTCCACTGTGCTCTTTTTGTCTGTCTTTCTCCAGTCTCCTTCCTCCTGCTCCATACAGCACCACATCCTCTCCTGTGATCTGGACTGTCTCAGGACAGTCAGACTTCCTAGATGACCACTGCTATCTCAAGAGCAAGTGTTCCAAGACACCAAGAGAAGCCCCAAGGCTTCTTCCCATCTAGCCTCAGAAGCTACACCATGTCCGCTTCTGCCCCATTCTATTGTATCTGAGCACTTCTCAGCCATCCCTTACTCAAATGGGACAAGGTCAAAGTCTGACTACCAGGAGTTGAGGTTCACTAACAGCCATCTGTGAGGAGCAGCTGCCACCCTGTTACCTACCAACACCTGGGGGCACCACAGCCCTTCAGGACTACCTATCAGGCCAGACACAGAGTCAACAGAGAAAGCCCACCATCTCTGTCCACATGGAGTTCTCCACCTGGGACACAGGATGTCCACTGCATCAGATAGCCAATCCTCATGCAGGCCAGGGGAGGAAAGAGTGGGGCTGAATGAGGAGGTGGCATTCCTAGCAAGGTGAGCTGGCCTGCAAAGGACAGGGAGATGGAAGGTAGGAAAGAAAGGGGCAGGCCACACAAGGCCATGCAAGGCCACTCCCACCTTCTGTTGCATCCAGAACCATGCCATGCTTTCACTGGGTCTCCCAGCAACAAGGATGTTGCTCAGCCAACAGCTGCAGAAAGAGAGTGACAGACCACTGCTCAGCCTGAAAGCTGCCCAGGGCCTCAGGGCTGAGGAAAGGCAAGCCTGTTTTTCCTGCCTCAACCTCCTCATCCAACCCAGTCTGAAGACATCTGACCACAACTTGCGGGCCTCTGGGGCTGTCCTGACTACCCAGCCTAAGAAGGGGCCTACCATGGCCTGGACAAGGAAGGTCAGGCCTCTGATGGCCACTTTCCCCCCACACACAGGATGCTGTGCTGACAAACACCTGGGGACAGCAGGGGCTGTGGGTGGCAGCTGAAAATAGCAGAGCTGGCAGCCCAGAAGTATCTTCTAAGTCCTCAGGGTCCTGTTACTCGTCAGCCGTGGGCCACAGGGACTCACCTGGCTGGCATGTGAGCATGGGGCCTTCTCAAAGGCTTGTGCTTAGAACAAGCAGCAGCCAGAGAGGCCTCTTAGAATACAGCAGGAGCACACTGGGCAGGAAGCAGGGAAACTATGTCATTGGGAGGCTGGACTTAAAGGCAGGCTCCAATCACACAGCTCCAATGGGCTCTTCCAGCCACTCTCTCTTTGACCTCTTCTGTTCCCTTCCCCTTTTCTGAATCCCAAGTTCCCGGTGGGATCATTTAACAGTAAGGATTACCAGCAGTGGACTGTGTTTCTAATTTCTTCTGTAACTATATTGTACTAACCCAGCTACATGCTTTGCACAGACATGCATAAGGATGGACGTTCAGGCTGCGTACTGCACAACTCCAGAGGGCACTGCTCGTGACTACAACGTGAATGGGACCCCTGCAATCATTCAATGAGGTCACTGGCATTGTCTCACATGATCCCATATCCCCAGGAAAAGACAGCCACATCCCTAACGATTCGCTGACTGACCAATCTGTCTCCTCCTACTTCCAAACGTTCTGCCCATGGAGCTTGGCATACCCAAATTCCTGACACCCAGTTGTCTAAACCGATTCAGATACAAGAGATAATGTATTTCCAGGCCAGGGAGGTACAGAGGGATTGATCCTTCCAAGGTGACTGAGATCACACCCAGTAAGCTGTTTTCTTGCCACCTCCTGACTGTGCACATGGCACTCTCTGGCCTGCCATGTCATTTCAACATGCCAAGGACCTCAGATCTATGTATTTCCCTTCCATCACTAACACAGTTTCAGAGTTTGAGAGAACCAGACAGCACATGGGGACAGTTAATAGACACTATTCCAGATCAGGGTCCACAGCTCACGGCCTAACAGTAAGACTTTGCTGACAAGTGTGCAGCTTCTCTGCTTCTCCATGCTTTTCTGTGCATGTGCACACATATACGGACAGATGTCCCTCTCACAGTTTGTGTATGTGTGTGCATATGTGTGTAAAGGCACTCGCCTGTGACTGCACATGTGAAGGCCAATGGTCAACATCAGTGTCTTCCTCAACCACCTCTCCAGCATTTTTTGTGTGTATGAGTGCTTTGCCTGCATATATGTAAATGCACGTGGGCTATGTAATGTCCATGGAGGCCTGAAAAGGGCATTGGATCCCCTGGAATTGAAGTTACAGAAGGTTACTAGCCAGCAGGTGGGTGCTGCAAGAGCAGTCAATGTTCTTAACCACTGAGCCTTTTCTCCTTAACACACTCAGAGTCTGTATCCTACTTTTAATACAGTCAATAGATGCATTAATATTAAGAGTATTTTTCTCCAATTTTTCAAAATAAGCTGACCATATTCAGATAACATCCCAATATTCAGACCTCCAACTTAATGTTCGAAACAGGGTCTTTCACAGACCTGGAGCTCATTGCTCTGGCTAGTCTAGCTAGCCAGCAAGCTCCAGGGATCTCCTGTCTCTGCCTCCACAGCACTGGAATTACAGACAAGCACGACTGTGTCCAGCCTTTACATAGCTGCTGAGGTTCTGAACTTAGGTCCTCAAGCTTATTCAATGAGAACACTGAATATTGAGCTATCTCACCAACATCTCTCTCAAGTTTCAAAAAACACACTCAGATACTGTATTCTACTTTTAATACATTCAATAGATGTGTTAACATTAAGAGCATTTTTCTCCAGTTTTTCAAAATAGACTGACCATATTCAGATAACATGCCAGTATTTACTCTGGGCCTCCACATACCCCAACACAAGGAGATGGCATGTGTGTCACAGTTTACAAATATATTTTGTATCATATGATGTGAATCTCACACCAAACCCTGAAGTTGTGGCACCAGTAACCTGCACAACACACTCAACACACTTGTCTGTCAGGTGGCAGAGGAAACAGGAATTCCCATCTTCCAATTTAAAAAACCAGGACTCAGTTTAATAGAGCTAGCCAATATTTGGGTCTACTTCTATCCTAGTGCTATGGAACTCTCTGCACTTATCCAAGGGCCTCCCATCCCATGCAGAAATGGAATTTGAGTCTCGACATACTCTTTACTATTGTTTGATTGGTTAGTTTTGGATTTTGTGGGGCACAGGATATCATGGTTGGCCTTGAACTTGCTGTGTTGCTGAGCATGACCTTGAACTAATGATCCTCCTAGCTCTGGCCCCACTGCTAGGGCTATAGGTATATACCACCATGCCCCATTTATGCAGCACTGGAGCTGGACTCTAGCCAAGTACCATACCTACTGAGCCACATCCCCTGATGCCCAGCACATGCTTTTCAGCTTTATGTTGCCAGTGTCCCTCCCCTTGTAGGAAGCTGAATACAGTCAACACACCACAACAGTCACTAGGATCTGGGTACAGAGGTCATGTGCATGGACACCATGTTTGCCCCTGTGGATTCATGCTGGGGACCAAATGACCTCTGTCTTGCCCTTCCTGCAAATGTAACATCTTGTGACTTGGTGCAAAACATCCTGACACTTGTTGACACCAATTGTTTTAACTTGGAGTCTCTTAAGTGCCTTTTAGAGTTTCTTATTGTCTAAACAGACAAGTTCCCCCACCTGTAGCCACCCTACACATGCCCTTGGCTCCTGGATCTTCCAGTGATTTGTCTCTTAGCAACCCTAGTCCACCACGCCCCACCTAGCCCCTTGCAGCTGCAGTATATAAGAGCTCTGTAAAGAATAAAGATTTGCCAGTTTGATCAGAAAACACTGTCTTGCTGGCCCTCTGTGTTCCCTTTCATTCCAGGTTTCTGAGGACTCGTGCTCTGTTGATGCCCTGCTGGCCGGGGCAGGTTCAAACTCAGCTCTGCCTCACATTAGTGTGTGGCCCTGGGCCTCAGTTTTCTAGTCCATAAATTAAGGGTGACAGTACTGTCTTGCACTGGATGGTTCAAGGACCATATACTTACATATAAAATGTTTAGCACTGACCAACACCAGTAAGCACTCAAAGCTTGCTATCAAAAAGAACAAAATGAGTTTTATTTCTAATGTTTATTTTCTAATCTATAAAACTTTATAAAACTATTTTTAGATGTCTATATCAAAAGATTATTTTGAGAGTCAAATAACCTAATCACCATAAGGAATTTCCAATAATGCTTATGCAGACACTCAAAGAAATTTATTTCTTTTTCCCCCTAAGAGTCAGGAATTCCAACTCATACAGAAAGACTTCCCAGATGAAAAGAAGTCGTACATCTGGAGACAAACTCGAGACCTGAGAAGGAAGAGCAAAGAGTGCTAGAGAATATTCAGGAATCAATTGCTGGACTCAAAAGCAAATGACAGGCAGGATGTGCGAGTCAATGGAGGGTCTTGTTCTAGATGAGTTTTTTCAGGGTAGGGAAGTAATACCACAGCAGAGTGCTTGCCTAGCACGCCAAGTCGTGGGTTCCCTCTATAGCACTGCAGTATACATATATAACACAGACCATATGTCACAAAGACATACATGATAATGAGGTGAACAGACACCGGAGACAGGGAACAGCAACATCTTACTTGCTGGTTTCTGTTTTCACCATTAAAATCATTTTCAAGCCCTCCTGGCATCACCCCTGGAGATGGCTGCATTGGTTTCATTGCAGTGTGTGTTCACAGGGCACAAATAGAAACCTTCACAGTTTTATTAGTTTCCACGCAACTCAGGAGAGATTTGCATGATAGCATTTCAGCTGCTGACTTAAAGAAGGGATCAATTTAAAAAAAAAAAATGTAGTGCTTACATAGCCTGTCACTGGAAAATGAAAAGGTTCCCAGGTTGGAGAAGAAAAAAAAACAACATTGTCATATTGACCTCATGACCGTAAGCCAACTACTGCACTCTGCAATCTCAACTTCTACAGTCTAAATGTTTCGTTTATTCTGTAAGAAATACTTGGAGGGTGTTTGAATGCCCCGAGAAGGGTCAAGCTTCAATGCAGAAGGAGTTAAGTGCAGGTTCAAGGGGTTTTATTTTGCTTTTTTGTTTGTTTGTTTGTTTGGTATTGTTCCTCTTTGTTTTGGTCTGGCCTGCAAGATTGCTGATTCACTTAATAACCAACCTCCAAAGGCTACATGGTACTCAGTGGATCTGTAAACTGTTAACATCATTTATCTGTGACAAGTTAAAATTTAATACGTGGCCCTGGTAACATAATCAAATGGATATTATGTAAGCTGAGGGAGCTGTTCCAGGGAGTTCTGATGTGCTCGCTGCTTACAGCTGGGGGTAGTTTTGTTTCAGAGAGCACTCAGTGTTTGGGGATCACCCCTGCCGACCTGTGCTCCTTTGCCATAAGGGCTGAACCTCACCCTGCTTTCAGCAGCCAGAATGCTCATGGAACCATGCTAAGAGGAACAGTCTGGCTCAGGGCTGCCTCTGCGGATAAGCTGAGGGAAAGCTTCAAAGTGAGTTGGCTCACATGGCCTTCTCTTTAATCAGACACAGCCAACCTATCATCCCAGCCTATTTATAGTCTATAATCTAAGATGACTTCGACCTTTCCCCACACCAAAAATCAAAATAAAACTTCAGTAGTCATGTGGCTATGTCTTTAGAAGCAATCGCAGTCACAAAAACCTACTTTTGCAACTTTTTCAAAATGACATGTTTGATGGTATTTCCAATGTCTTCTGACTGCAATCTTCTAAAGATTTCTATTTTATTTCTAATTTCATGTATGTGTGTATGTCGGTGTGTGGGTGTGTGCATGTGAGCGCAGGTGTCTTCAGAAGCCAGAAGTGTTGGATCTTATTAGAGCTGGAGTTACACAGGCAGCTGTGAGCCACCTGACGTGGGTGCTACGAACCAAACTTGGTCCTCTGCAAGAGCAGAGCGTGCTCTTAACTGCCAAGCCATCTCTCCAGCCCTGCACCACTAGAATTCTTAAGAATGTCACTTCATCAAAGTCAGCCTTAAAGCTTTGGGGGCATGCCAATCAAATTCCTCTTTTGTGATTTATGGTAGAGCAAAAACCACTCACTGGGTATACTGCCTTAAGTAATGGAAGCTGTGGCTCTTTAAAGGTAAAAATGATAGCTTTGAAATTGACTTAAGAAATGGCTTTATACTAGAAAAAAATCATTAAATCAAAGAACATTTTACATTTGAGAAAATCAAGGCCCAGACAACGCCTTGTCTGAGACACTAAAGCAGTCCTATGTCTTGCACCAAAGTCAAAATTCCAGGAGCCCCTAACTCCTTTCAAGAGCAGAAGTCGGCTGGGGATGCAGGACAGTGGTAGGGTATATGTGTGGCATGTGCAAGGCCATGGGCTGGATGCCCAAAACTAAAAAAAAAAAAAAATACAAAGAGCAAATACCAGTAAAACAAGACTCCATGGGCCGAAAGAGGGTGTTCATTCTGTAGCTGTTAGCTGCCCAACAACAAGGCCAGAGGGCACCCCTCAAGGGTCTGTATGTCCAGAGGCCAAAATGGGAGGGTCACAGAAAAGACAGGGGCAGGAAAAGAAATGGGCCCAAAGACAAGAGTGGTCACCTCTAAGAGCTGAGAGCTGAGATCCGGAGGGACTTCATTCCCTGTTTAAAAAGATGGATGGATGGATGGATAGATAGATAGATAGATAGATAGATAGATAGATAGATAGATAGATAGATAGATGTTTGTATATTTTTTCATTGCTGGGGATCAAACGGAAGACCTCTGCATTTTAGGCAAGTGCTTTGGCACTGAATGACATCCCCAACCCCTGGTTTTTGTTTGGTTCTGTTCTGTTTTGTTTTCATGTATGAGTGCTTTGCCTGCATGTATGTAAGTGCACCAGTGCCATGCAATGCCCACAGAGGCCAGAAGAAAACACAAGATCCCCTGAGACTGGAATTTCAGATGTTTGCTAGCCACTATGTCAGTGCTGGGAACTGAACCCAGGTTCTCTGCAAGAGCAGTCAGTGCTCTTAACTGCTGAGCCATCTCTCCAGTCCCACTTGGTTTTGGTTTTTGTTTTTATTTGAGATAAGGTCTTACAGTCCAGGTTAGCCTTGAACTAGAGATTTTCTTAGCCTACTAAGTGCTAGGATTACAAGTATGTACATCCATGCTCAGTTTAAGAAATATTATTGTTAACTGTGGTCAAACACAAACTTAAAAGTCTACTTTCTTAATTGTTTTTCAACATACAGTTCAATAGTGGTAAATATATTCACCTTGCTGTGCTACCTACCTCCAGAACCTTCTCATCTGGCAAAACTGAAACTCTGTGCTCATTAGTCACCTATCCTGATGGATCACCAGTATGCTTTCTGTGACTTTGGTTGCTGTAGGTGCTTCCCAAGGTAGAATTCAACCTTTTGTGTCTGTGTTACATCACTAAGCTCAATAGTCTCAATATCCATCTTTGTTAACAGTACCACATGTAGGAATCCCTCCCACTTTCATATTCTCACAGATACTGAGTGGCTTCCACACAGTGCTCTCAACATGAGCATACATATACCAATCTAGTCTTTGTTCTTAAGATTGTGGATGTATAACTAGAAATAAAAATGTTGGATCATTCATAATCATTCAATTTTTAATTTTTAAAAAAATATCCCTATTGGCTTCCAAGGGTTCTGATTTCTCTACATCCACAGTAACACTTGTGATCTTTCTGGATTTTTTTTTATAGTAGCCATCCTAATAGGCGTGAAGTGTCCTTTTTTAAAAATGCTTCTTCCTGGCCTACATTTTCTATGATGAACATACAGTACACTCAGGATTAAGGACAAAAATGTAAAACACTGAAGTGGAAAAATAAATCTTGTGAGGAAAATATGTTGCAAATGAATATAAGAAATGGATTTCTTTTTTAAGAGCGAGGCAAACCGTTGAGTTCTCTTGTGGGCTTAGTTAGAGACATCACTCCTGTATTCCTTAAGAATTCATCGTCTGATAGGTTGCAGCTGCCACAATCCAAGGGAAAAGTGGCCATAATTCATGGCTGTTCACACGGTACCTTCTAGGCACTGAGAAGGAAATGCTCCCAGATGCACAGAGGAGAGAAAAAGGAGATCTGCTGCTGGCCAGTGTCTATCACCAAAATCTCCATCAGCTGGACAGGTCTTGTCATCTTCCAAATCCTTCCCAAGTCCTTGGGACCCTCATCTCATGAGAACACTAGATGCCCATTTTTCCCCTGCCAGGGGCACAAATGATCCCAAAACCTCAGAAAGGGAAAAGCAAGACTGACGCACAGGATGCGGAGACAGCTGAATGGTTGGGAACAGTCTTCCGGTTTGGTTCCCAGCATCCACATCAGGCGGCTCACAACCACTTCAGCTTCAAAGGATCCAATGCCCTCTTCTTACCTCCTAGAGAAACCACACACACAGATACATGCACACACATAATTCAAAATAGAATGAATCTTGAAAAAATCAAATGTATCACTTGTTACCTCAAAAGGAGCAGTTCTCCCACTCTATAACAACAGCACAAAGACAACCCCACAAATCCCAGGACTCTTAATGTCAGGGCCACATGGGGCAGGTACTTGGATAGAATGTCTGTGAAAGCAGCAGTGTTCCCAAGGTGAAATCATGGTGCTCACTGATCTTTCTACGTTGCTTCACTCCTTGGAGGTTTAATGGACTTTTTCACATAAGACCTAGGTGAAGGGGCTGGAAACAAAATCTGCTAGTTCTGCATATATCCAGCCTCCCAGAGAAGAGCCACGGTCCCTGGTATGACTGTCATTATCTCCCTCTACACACCACACCCCCTACCTTTTCCTCCTATATGTTTCTGGTGTCTTTGCTTGTTCCAGGGGACCCAACACCCTCTTCTGGTCTCTATGGGCATTGCACACACAGTTATACTTACATACATGTGGGCAAAACACTTATACACATAAAATAAAAATAAATAAATAACAAATAATAGAATTGTTAACTCTGTGTTAAAGACAGTATGGTGAGTTGAAGAGCTGGTTTATCCGTTAAGAGTGAGCTTTTCTCTTCCAGGGAATTAGTTTACTTCCCAGTACCCACATCAGGTGACTCACAACCACCTGGAACTTCAGCTCCAGGTGATCTAACTCCTCCTTCTGGTTTCGGTGGGTACACATACACACACACAGCATATATTCACATAGATATATACATGTAAATAAAAATAATAAAATAAATCTTTAAAAGTAATGCATATATATTACAGTCCTAGACATCAGCAGATACCAAACAAATTTTGTTTCAGGTCACAAATTTTGTTTCAGGTCACAAATCAATCTCTCTCTCTCTTTCTCTTTCTCTCTCTCTCTCTCTCTGTCTCTCTTCCCCCGCCCCCCCAACTCTTCTGACACAGGGCCTCACTATGGATCTATGTGGAACTCATGACCCTCCTGCCTCAGCCTCCTGAGTGCTGAGATTACAGGCATGCACCACCAACACCCAGGTTTACACTCGAATTTGTCCTTTAAAGAAATGCCCTACTCTTCAGATCAGCCCTTGACCACGGAGACTCGTGCAGTGCTTCCTCTACCTGCTTCTTCCCAAAAGGGAAGCACTGCTCTATATCATGCTTTTTAAAAACCAGAACTGAATGACACCAGGTTCCTCAGCAGCTCAAGAGCCACTGCGGAGGGAAACAAAGAGGAAAGTGAAGGAAGGAAGGAAGGAAGGAAGGAAGGAAGGAAGGAAGGAAGGAAGGAAGGAAGGAAGGAAGGAAGGAAGGAAGAGAAGGGCTTTCCCGTGTTCACGTCAGTGCTCAGAGTCCCCAGGAAAACCAGAAAGGGAGGCAAATGAAACAACATGAAGAAAGAAAGCATGAGCCAGGTGTGCGGTGATGCCTGTGCCCAGGAAGCAGAGGCAGGAGGATGGTGAATTAGAAGCCAGCCTGGGCTACCCAGTGAGACTCTGTCTCAAAAAAAGAAAACACACACTCACCCAGAGACACAGAGACATATACAATAATAAAAATTTGGAAAGAAGGTTAGGAATAGCTCGCTGGTAGAGCACTTGCCTGGCCTGCCTGAGGCCCTTGGTTCCAACCACAGTGCCGCAAAAATAATAAAATAAGATAAAATAAAATAATAGAAAGTAAATGAGATGTTTTAAATAATTCCAGCTGTGGCCATGTACGGAAGCATCAGTCATAGAGGTAATGAGATCGTACAGGAAGATGATTCCCAGGCTCGGCTTGATGACATTAAGTATATCCATTCTGGCCCTGGAGTGCCAATTACATTTCCAAATTGGCAATTAGACATAATGTCCGAAAGACAATTACCAAATAATGCCAAACACAATGCAAATTCCATCTAAAAGCAGCCATTTTTATGAAACTGCCCTTCCATCCCTCACCTAGCTCAGCCCCCTGCAACAGCCCCACTCACACTAAACCTCCATCACCCAGTGGTCGAGATACCAGCATGGCCTGAATAATTCAAACCTAGAATGACTCAACACCAAATCCAGCCCCACGACTTTCACCCAGAACTTACCCAAGAACTTCTCAAAGAAATTATACCAAAAAGCAGAAACAATGGGCTGGAGAGATAACAAAGTGCTTACCACACAGACGTAAAGGCCTGAGTTCGGTCCCTAGCACCCATGTAAAAAGCTGGACTTGGTTGTGTGCACTTGTTAGGGAGTGGAGACAGACTTGAGGAGGTCACCCAGCCTAGACTACTTGGCAAGTTAAAGACCAGTGAGAAACAATACCTCAAAACCAATCTTCATTATTTTTTTCCCTGGTGCCCAGCTCAGTTTCTGGAACACAGTATGCATGGAATAGGCTACGTTAAAAAAAAAAAAAAAAAAAAGCAAAACCAACAGCACTAATGATATTCAGAAGAGTTGAGAGCCTCCAGGTGCAGGGCCTTATCTTATGCTAAGCCCTTCTTCATTGTGGCTGGCCAGGATACTCACAATAAAAGCTTCCTTTGGGTTCTCCCCTTTGACAATGGAACAACAACAGAAAAGGTATATCTCAAGGAAAAAGTCCCTGATAGGAGCTGAGAAAACACTTGCAACAGTGGGAAAAGAGGCCCGATCTGCTGGGATTCTTGGGAGGTACAAGGAAAGATGGCCCAGATCAAGGCCCCATGTCACCTCCCCCACCACACACACACATCACTCCCCTGTCAGATACTCTCCATTCATTTGGTAAAGCCCATCCAGGTCCCTATGGAAAAGCAGCCTTCTGGTTCTGCTAACTTCAACCGCTCCAGAGGGAGTAGCCACAACTGGCTTCCCAAACCCACACCATGAAGCCCTGACTGTGGCCTTTAATTCTGCAAGCCAGTGGTTTGGCCAAGTCGCCACCCTGAGCATTGGGAAGCCACACCCCTCATGGGGTGACCAACTGGCAAGTGGGAGAGCCGACACACTGACTGGCAACTGGCAGACCACACCCTGTAAATTGTAGAACACCACTCTGGCTACCACATGCCAACCCCAAAGCCACAGTGCCTGTGAGCTCTTTACATGAGGGTACCCCAACAGTCAGCATCCAATCCCCCAAACATTCAAGCTGTTCTCTCGCCCTGGCTGCCTGGCACCAGCAAACCATCTTTGTGTCCATTTTGGCCCCTAGGAAAGCTGGGAATTTCTGCATTCCTTCATAAGCCCATTTTCAGGAATGTGCTACCTAGAGGCTCAGGAGTGGGCCAGGTCCTTGCTACTCACTCACAGAAAGCTCATGACAGCATCAGTAGTGTCTGCCTACTGCACCCAAGGCCTTCTCAATCCGACTGCATTCCAGCAGCCTCCAGGTAATTCATGTGCTTTTGCAGATATCTGAGCCCACCTGGACATTCCTTGGGCCTTCTGTCCACAAAGCTAGGCTACTCGCCTATAAGGGTGGGACTCTGAGTTTCCTTTTCACTGTGCCCAAGGCCAGGAGAACATCCACTCCAGGGGCATTTGAAAAGGGAGACACTGTTAGTCTGCTCCTGTCCTGCACAGAAATGGAATTTCAGAGGTTCTGTGTGAGACTTGACCTTGCCTGACCCTCGGAGATATCTCCACACATCTCAGAGGGCTCCACAGGACCCCAGGGCTATGAGGTCACTGTACAAACACAACCATTTCCCAGGTACTAAAAAGGAGTCCCTCAGTGCTTCATAGCCCTGAAGTCCTGAGAAGGTGGTGTTGGCTGTGTGATTCACAGATTATCACAGCTACTGCCACTGAGAGCCAGGGCACCAATGCTACCCACTGTGGGAAAGAGGCCAGGGCATTGGAATCCAATGAGAATATGACTGCTTCAGCACCATCTGAGAGAGAGAGAGAGAGAGAGAGAGAGAGAGAGAGGAGAGAGAGAGAGAACATATTCCCTGCTACAAGGCACCCAGTGAATATCCTAGTCAAAAGAAGACAGCAGCAGGACAAAGACAGGGCCCTCTTGGCTTGACCTTGGACTCCCTTCTCTCCAAGGCCAAACAGCATGGTAGCTCTTCTTCTCCTGAAGTAGGACCAGTCCAGCACTTGTAAAGGTTAGCATGCGTCTCAGTGTCTTCCTGGGACACTATGCAGAAGGGCTAATCAAAGTACCTACCCCACAGGACTGTGCTTGATTAGTATTCTCAGTTTAGAGATGAGAAAACTGAGGCACACGGCACTGATATGGCTGCCAAGGTCACAGGCTGATTCTTGGTCATTGCATAGCAGAACTGACACCCAGGGAAGACTGCTCAGAGCAAAGGCAAGCTCCCCACGAGCAAAACTTCTCCAAGCCCGTGAGATGCTCTGAGGGGCAGCTCAGCCATGCTCTCACTGCCAGCTTCTCCCAAGGTAACTTCAAGGGCAAAACTAAGAACACACTTTGAGAAATCCTCCTCTAGAGGATGCCAAGGGGAAGTCTGTCTGTGTACACAGCACCCTGGCTAGGAGATAGCTACATCACTGGGGATATAGGTCTGAGAGCTCTGGACTTGGAATAATGGGATAACACAGATGGAATTTGTCCCTCTTCAAGGGCATGTTGTGGGACAGCTATATCCACCAGCTGAATATCATGGTGTTTCCCTTCTGGCAGCCCTAAAACTCTGTGACACCTAGATCATCAGTGCCTACCTACCCACAACACCCCCACCATCAATCATACTGCCAGGGCCTATTCTATAGAGCCTTCTTTGGCTACCCTATCCTAATCATCCACCTTTGTAGCAATTGAAAGCCAGAAGCCCCAATCTCATCTCAGTGCACTTTTGGACAGTTTATTTGAGTCACGTTGTCAGGGTCTAGAGGCTCCTTTTGGCTCCAAAATTCTATCTGTTCTAGCCTGTGCCCTTTGTAGTCATTGTTCAATGAATCAGAGAAAATAACTCCACACTCGGTAAAGCTGTGATAGCTCCTACTTCCAAGAGGCCTGCTAAGTACTGAATATTTGTCAGGTGCGACATACCCAGTATTCCCATTCCTCATAAGAATCCTACAAAGTATCATTAGGGGCCTCTGGCAGATAAGTAAGGAAATCAAAGCTTGATCTAACTGCCAGGAAAAGATATCCTTCTGGATATGAGATCCACCATTTATCATGAGTCTGTGGACTGCAGAGTCTGGAATATACTAAAAGGCCCAGTTCCATCAAAATAAATAAATAAATAAATAAAAACTAACAAATGAAACAACAGCAGTAACATCAAGGACTCTGCATAAGGACGGGTCAGCTGCCCCATGACTGAGAGCTTAGAACTTTGCCCAGGCCATCCTAAATGATCTGGTCATGAAGGAATATGTGAAGGTCATCGGTGCTGCTGATCGAGGAGACAAGAGGAGACCAGGCGCCCGGGCAGATCTGGAATCTAGAGTTCTGGGCTGCTGAAGCCGCAGTCTTGACTGAATGCACCAGGCCAGACCCTGGGTA
Source organism: Eospalax fontanierii (assembly GCA_035773235.1). Taxonomy (NCBI): domain Eukaryota; kingdom Metazoa; phylum Chordata; class Mammalia; order Rodentia; family Spalacidae; genus Eospalax; species Eospalax fontanierii. Next base: position 18,930,591 of record CM069540.1, read on the forward strand.
ATTACCAAGCCGTAATGGGATCTGATATTTATATTAGTCACGATCCTGACAGAGAAAATGTGTTGTTTTCTTAGACACAACCATGGAGACAACACCTCAATAATTCATGACATGCAGACCATGCTTGATCAAACTCAAGTTTCTACAAGGACGAAAGCTCTGGCTGAGAACAGCAGTGAGTCTGTGCCTGGCCACACACAGGCCCATTTGCAAGTGGCCTCAAAGAGAAGTAGACTGTATGCTAGAAGATGAACAGGAGAAGAGAACAAAGACAAACAAGTGGTCAGAGACTGAATTCCAAAAGGGATCAGAGGAACTGCAAAATATGCTGAGCCCAAAACTCTCCCACAGTGTCTGGCTTCCTTCCATCCTGTGTGGGATCCCAGACCAGGAGGGAATCAGAACTCACAGGTTTCAACCTTCATAATCATGGCCAATGAAAGAGAAAGAAGCCAGAGAAGTTAGTCTTTTCATTCAGGCTGTCTGGGTAGCTCCCCTGTTCACTGCACTCTAGGGACTGGACTGGACCTCAAAATATCATGGCCAAATGACCATCACACTCTGATGAAATTCCATGGAGAGAGCAATAAAATAATAATAGTAATAATAATAATAATAATAATGGAATACAGAAGAGACACAGTGCTGGAAAGATTTATGCCCAAGTTCCAAACCAGGGTGGGAAGTGGTGAGTTTCTTTGGCTTGGTCTGGTTTGGTTTACTTTTTGGACATCTGAGACAGGATATTGCTGTATTTTCTAAGCTAGCCTTGAATTCACTATGTAGCCCAGGCTGGCCTCAAACTCATGATCCTCCTGCTTCCGTCCCCCAAGGACTAGGCTTATAAGCACGTACTACCACACCCAGCATAAGTTTTCTTCTTTTCTTCCCTCCAGAAGTCAACAGTCTACTTTCCAAAATGATCACTGGCTATATGCTATTTGGAGGCCAAATGTACAAGCCCCAGGATACATGTCAGAATCTTGGGTTCTTTTGGTCAAAAGTGATGGTACAGCCCCAGAGACCCAAACACATGGAATTCTCATCTCCTGCTGAAATGTTGTCTCTCTGGGAACTTCAGTGGCTGAGACAGCATCTTCCCTGGGATTCCAGCTCCTATATAAAGCACACTTTGGCTAGATGAGGGTGAGGGTGGGCAAATGTGCCTGAGGGTGGACAGAACTCTAGAAAGGCAGTTGAGGGTTTCTTGGGAAAATCAGTGCTATAATAATTGCTTTAAACTTAAGCCAAATTCTTCTGTACTAAATCTTGACACAACTACCAAATACTTGGAAAGCAAAACGAAAAGAACAAATAACATGATTGCAGAAAGAATGCGAGCTCAAAAGGTAGAAAGAAAAGCTTAAGAAAGGCCTAACTTACCACTGTTGAATACAGTGAGCTGGCTACAGGTATTAAGAGATTCTGGGCATGATTAAAAAGAACTCATGATATCAAAAATAGCTTGATATCAATTTATAGTGGCCTTCCATCCTTCCAATCAACCACAATTACCTCTCTTTTCAGGCTGTTCTTTAATAGAAACTTTCAACTGTGTCTACTCAGCTAGTCTTGGAGCTAAAAAATATAGATATATAGACAACTGGGTAGTGACTGTTTTTCAAACTACCATTGCCAAAAATCCATTTTCTTGAGAAAACTGGTTGAAATTATGCTGGTCATTATTTAGGAAAAAGACTCTATGTGAACTGTCTGAGGACCATTTCCTAATAGGCATGGTCATAGCACTGCATACTGCCTAGATTAAAAGGATTCTAGAAGCTGTTTAAAACCTCAGGATCACAAAACCACCACATCTTATTTTGATTCATTTTTTTAAAGTTTTCATTATAATCAAAATTGCCCACTTCCTGAAAAACAGGAGGTAGTTAAAAAGCCAACCCAAACCATTCCCATCTAGAAAACTCTCTTTTTCCTAAGGACAGTTACTGAATCTCAGTAAAGGGATGGGTTGCGGGGCGGAGGAGTCTCCCAGGACTGGAGCCTGAGGTTGAAGGGAGAGAGTGAGTGAATAATATTCCATGAACATGCTGTGGTTAAAAGGCTGGGGAGGCAGCAGGTATCTCCAGGACTGCAAGAACTTGACTTAAATAGAAGGCCTCGGGAAGGTGAGAGGTCTTTTCCCCCTTCATGAGGAACCAAGAACCTCCACCATCAAGAAGGTAACTCTAAACAAAGCCAGCCACCGGCCATTTGAAGCTTCCAGAGCAAAGAGAAGGCAGAGAAGGATGGTTTGTCTTCTTCTCCCTTATTCCAACACACCAGTATTTTCCAAAACATAAATGCGCTGCCACAAAACACAGCTAAGCTCCAGCACCTATGGTGATGTATAATTAATGACAGAGAGTGCTTCTTTGCCCTTGGGTTCCACAGTCAAGCTGCCCCCCAGCTCATGCCTGATTCTTTCCTTCAGCCACCATCTGGCTGCCACAAGTTGCTGTTGCCCTGTGAAGTTTGAGGGGTCCCATAATAAACTTCACTGGGAAAGGTGTGAACATTTAGGGACCAAGATTAGTGTCTCCCTTCCACAATTCCCCTAAGTATGCCCTACCTCCAAAAACGCGGGTGTTGTTGAAGTCCCTTGGGTTACTCAAAAAGTAGGCACCTAGCTCCTTCTTTTCTCCCAGCTCCTTCTTTTCTCCCAGCTCTTTCTTAATTCTGCAATTCTGTCTCAAATACTGCCCGCCCCCGGTCCCCCACCTCCAACCAGTGCCGGGTGGTGGGCAGGAACACCTCTGCGGGATTTGACCACAGCCCAGGAGTCAGCCTAGCAACCACACATCGAAAATGTGAATCCTGGTGCTGGTGGGCGTCTGCGCTAGGAATAGATAGCTTAAGGCGACTTCCAGCCACTTAAAGCGCCAGGAAGGCGCTCTGCGAGAAGCCCAGGCCTCCGCGGATCTGGGGGCAGACGGCCCTCACGCTACAGCTTGTCACAGCTGGCAGCATTTCCGGGGACCCAAAGTGGGTGACCTGAGAGGAGGTGCAGAGGGGGCCGAAGAACTTGGGGTAGGAAAATGTTCTACAGAGAAAATGTAAAGGATGGAGTGGGAGGTGACATCAGACTTGCAACCTCATAATGTTCAGAAAGTGGCAAACCACGGGATGTCCCCAATTCTGGGATGGGTTTCCTCAACTTTCTCTCGCTCCTCATGGCCCCCTCCCCCGCTTTCTCCAGCCAACGTTCCTACCCGGATTCTCAAATGCAAAAGATTTTTCTCCTATGCCCAAAGGACCGTCCCTTCTTTGGGACCCCACGAACTCATCTCTCGTCAAGTACACACTGATAAGCCCCGGTCCGCCCACGGCCAGGAGCCGAGACCCGGCGGGTGAGCCGCGGTGGGGCACGCACCCAGGGTCCGCCAGCTTCCTCTGTGCCCGCGAGGTCGGTTCTTCTCACTTCACACCACCGCACCCAAGAGGCGCGTGTCCCCCCACCCCTGCCCGGCCGTGGCCGCCAACAACCCTACACCCAACAGGGGGACGAGGCTCAGCGTCCCAGAGCGCACAGGTTGGGGGCAACTCCTCGGCCCCGGTGCTGGCCCATCCGAGGGTGCAGGGAGAACAGAGCAAAGGGCAGGCGCGGGGGACAGGGCAGGCAGGGAAGACGGAGGGGACGGGACGCCGGCGGAGCGCAGAGGTGGGCTGCCAGGGACGCCGAGAAGCGGCGCGGGGGGCGGGCGCCCGGGGCGCGTGTTACCTTCGTCTTGCCCCCGCAGTGGCAGCAAACGGTCCACAGGTACTTGAGCGTCCGCCAGAGCAAGATGATGAAGAGGCCCCCGAAGAAAGTCACCATGGAGGAGGCCAGGAAAGCCCACCACATGCGCTGGCCCCGGCTGTCGCACGGCACCTCCATGGTCACCGGGATGATGAGCGCATCCATCTTGGGCTCGTGGACCGAGGACGAGGAGGAAGAGGAGGAGGAGGAAGAGGAGGAGGAGGAAGAGGAGGAGGAGGACGCGTCTAGGCTGAGATGGTTCGCGTGGATATTGCTACTCATTCTAAGACCGCTGCCTCCGCCGCCGCCGCCGCCGCCGCCGCTGCTGCCGCCGCCGCCGCCGCCACCGTTTGCCATAGCTAGCAACGGGCGGCCGGCGCAGGGGCTCGGGGGAGCTCCTCCCGTCGCCAGCGCCACCCCGAACACCCATCAACAGCCATGTTGCTGCTACTGCCGCCGCCGCCGCCGCGGAGCGCGGGGAGGGGGGCGGGGAGGCGCCTGGGCTCGGGGCGCTGTGCGCGACCTGGCGGGGTGTGCGGAGATATATACAGCCAACCGCCGCCGCCCGTCCTCCCCGGGCCGCCGGGCCACCCGGGGGGGGGGGGGTGGCACGCACGGGCGGCTCCCCCTCCCCGGGCCCCCGAGAGCCCCCGGAGCACCGAGAGCCCAGGGGGCGCCGCGGGCCACCCGCGCCCCGGGTCTGCGCCGCCCCGGGCTCCGCACGCGCGATCCCGGGTGCCCTCGGCGCCGCGCCACCCGGCGTGCGCCACGCGTGTGCGCTGCAACCCCAGCCGGGGGTCCCCCTCCCGTCCCCGCTCTCCGCCGCTGAGGCGACAGCTCGTTAGGATCGTACAATCCGCGCCCTCCCGCCCGGGCGTGCCCGCGTCCGCCCTCCTCCTCCTCCTCCTCCCCGGGGCTGCGCTCGGCTCTGGGATCGCCGCCCCCTGGTGCGCGCCGGGCCGCGGCAGGTTTGCGATGGCCCACTGCCCAGCGTCCGCCGCCCGCTAGCCCATGCTCGGCGGGACCTCCTCGGGTCGCGGGTCTGCGACCCCCAGCCTCCTCGGCCTCCTCTCGATTCTTCCTCCTCGCCTCCTCCGGCTCCTCCTCGTCCCTGTCCTCGCTGCCGGAGCCTCTTCGGCGCGCGCCCCGCGCTCCCCGCAGCCGCCAGCAGTGGCAGCTGCAGCAACTGGAGCGGGCGCGGGCTCAAGCCGCCCGAAGCAGGAGGGGAGGAGGCTCAAGGCGCTGGCTTGCCTGGGCTTGGGGCTGAGTAGAGGTGGCAGGCCCCTTGGAGGTGACAGGGCACGCGCCAAAGTCTTCCAAGGCGCAGGGTGTAGCGCCCCCCAGTCCAGGTGCAAGACCTGGCACTTTTCTCCACTCTGCTGCGCAACCCTCCCCTGGCCAGGCACAGTGGGGGACCCGAGTCCTCCCCCCGGATAGGCCGGTTTTCCCCCAAGGAGCCCACCTATGGAGAAGGGAAAAGGGGACCGCTGTCAACTGGATTCCACAGGCAGAGTACCAGAAGATACTCAGGTTTAGTGAATGGGGAAGACCCTATTCCAAGATAGGTACACCTGCTGACCCTTAGTGTGCTTTTCGATTTCCTGAGTATGCCTATATCTCCCGTGCTTGGTTAAGGGACGACGCCACCTGGAAAGCTCTCAGTGGTCTATGACCACTAACAGCAGCAGGTGGTTTCTCTCTTCTCTCTCCCTCTCTCTTTCTCTCTCCCTCTCTCCCTCCTCCTTCTTTTTATTAAGCAACAAAGGCAGCTGGGGAAAGCAGGCAGAGATGATGGCCACCTGGCTGGCAGGCATGCAGGAGACCCCGGTGGACAACAGCGTTCTTGAAATGGTCGCTCCCCTCTTCCCTAGTCTCAGACTGTCCTGTGAGGGAGGGCAACTGGATGCGTGTACTCTCCCCTTCGTTCAAGCTCGCTTCTCTGCGTTTAGGGGCTTCCTGTCTCTCCCCTGTAAGAAGAAAGAGTCCAGGTTTGTTTAGCAGTCGTTATGGCCCACCACCACGGGAGTCCCTTCTTAGAGACACACAGAAACTTGCTCCCCCTGGACGGTACTTCCTCCAGCTACCAGCTGGACCACAACTTTTTCCAGTGCTAATTAAAACAAAGATGATCACTCTCCCCTCATTGCCCACAGTGATTTCCCCTAAGTTTCCAGCTCATTAGTTTAAGCCTAATTGGAATTCTCAGGTTCCTTTCAGGCTCTTCCTGTGGTAAGTTGGTCTAAGTGAGCATCCTTAACTGCACACATAGGCTGTCTCTCCCTGAATTAGAAGTCAGCCACATCCTGGGTTTAAGATGCACAGGAGTGCTGGGGGGAGGAGGTCAAGTCTGGCAGACACTGAAGATATCTGAGGCTTCAATTGGTTGATTCAGAATATACTCCTTGGGTTCAGTATGCACATCCATTAGAAAAAGAGTTAAGGCCAAAGTCAAAAAAGGAAAAAAATGGAGTTAAAAGTTCCTGAGTATGTGGTACTCAAAACCAATGTAAAAGACAGCTTCATGGGGCCAGTGAGATGACTCACCTGGTAAAGGCACTTGCCTCCAAGCCTGACCACCTGAGTTCAATTCTAGGAATTCACATGGTTGAAGGAAAGGACTGACTCTTGCAAGTTATCCTCTGACTTCCACTACACACTGTGGCACACATACTCATACACGCACAAACAAAAGCAATATTTCATTTCAAAATAAAGGAGAGCTACAAGTGGTATTTTCCAAAAAGAAAGGCTGCCTCAGTATAGCCTTCATGTCATCCAACGGCACTTTCAGCCTCACACTATGAACTGAGCAGCCACTACCACACAATTCCAAGCCAAGGTCTTTCCAACTGCTAGGGCTGTTGGGATTAGAAGGGCTAGGGAGAGGTGCAAAATGCCTGTGACACTGAGGTTTCTTTATTTATTAGCCTTCTAAATAGCTGAGTTCACTGCCTTTGTGCCTTAGCATATGCCAAGAGAATTAACACCTTTCTTAAGTCAAATCCAAGATTGGGCATTTAAAAATAAAACACAGCAAAGGTAAGACTCTGTCTTCCTTGTAGGTAAGGAAACCTTCAGGATGGATTCCAACACCAGCAAAACTCAACTTCTGCAACCAATAGTATAGGGTCTTAGAAAACCCTTACAGCCTTGATTCCCCTGAAACACCAGACTTGGGGCTATTTATAAGTGGGTGCTGACCACTGCACCCTCTGTCTTTTCACGTGCCAAGTCTGCAGGTGCATTGCTCCTCCATCATCTCAGCATCCTTCCAGAGGGAGCTAGAACGTCCATGAGACACCCAACATCTCTTTCTGCTTTCTGGTTGTCCCCAAATGGGAGCTTTCACCATCTCCAGTATTATCCTAAACCTTGGCTTACTTGGGATTCATCAAAGAGCCTCACTTGTCAAAGTCAATGTCTTTTCTGCAATCAATCCCCTGTCTCTCACCATCTCCCTGAATGGCCTGACTGTAGGTCTAGAATGAAAGTGCCACCAAGCACCAGGAATAGATATCACGAAGCTTTTACCCAGCTCTCTCCATCTATTGGCTTTCTGCATACTACTTGGCTTTCTCCATTTAGGAAAAGGCTCTTCCTAGACAGGACGGAAGGTCACACTAGAAAGGAACCTTAGGTATCAAGCACTCATAGTGTTCCTCATTTGTAAAATTGGAATAACAAAACAGATCGTAGGCTAGGGAGATGGTTCAGTGGGTAAAGCGCTTGCTGCACACGCACAAGGACCCAGATTGAGCTCCCCAGCTCCCACATAAAATCCAGGCATGGTAGCATACATCTGTAATCCCAGAACTGGGGGTATTCAGAAAAATAGATCCCAGGGCCTTGCAGGACAGCTAGCCCAGCCCCCCCCCCCCGAAAAAAATGAGTTCCTGATTCACTGAAGACACCCTGTCTCAAAAATAAGGTAGAGAAGTTATTGAGGAAAACACATCATCCTTGACCTCCATCTATGGCTTCAGGGGCAAGGGTACTGGTACACTCAAGTACATACACACACCCACATCTTATACACACACTTTCCATATACATACACACATACAACTCTCCCTAACTCATAGGGTCTCTCTCTCTCTCTCTCTCTCTCTCTCAGTGCCAAACTGGACAAACTCAGACCAGATCTTCTGACACTCAGACCAGATCTTCTGACACTCAAACCAGATCTTCTGACCCCCAACCATTACCACGCTGTGTTCATACACTACGCCCAGCAGGGAGAGGTGTGGTTGGGCCCCTGTCTCCACTTTGCTATTCTGTACCCCCCACATAGAATTAGAACTGCACGGGATCATGCAGTGACCCCTGGGCTCTGCTATAGCCCTTACTGTGTCCCAGAGAGGACCTCACGGGCATGCTCCAGAGAGGCAGAATTCCTCCAGCCTGCCTGATATCACCCACACCCAACCATTGTCTAAGCACTGCCTGGATGGCCTGGGAAAAGGGAGCGTACAGAAACACCTACAAACAGCCTCAGAGCATCTTTACCTACTGTGGGTGAGTCTACAGGTTGGGAGTGGAGTATCATTATCCAAGAACTAAAAGCCAAACAAAGTTGAAACTTTACTGGGTTCTAAAAACAATAGGGCCCATTTATTTGTCTGTAAATACATTTAAAAGCTTCCCAGCCTTTTTAGCAAATGCACATGTTGTCTAGGCCACTTTCAAAGCAAACCGGGGTTTCAAGTCTATTAAGTATTCTACCCTGTGCAATCCTAAAGGACTTAAAAGAAATACAACTAAGTACATAAACATACGAACTAAAAAAGAGTGATTAAAGGCCAAGGAGAGTTGTTTACCTAGGTGTTGGCTGAGCGTCACACTTATTATGTACTGGATTTTTTTTCTTTCTTTAGCCTGGACCCAGGTCCCCATACTCCAACGTAAGTCATGATTCTGCTGAGAGACCAGGTGATGCCTCTCTAAGTGATATAGTGCCCTCTGGTGGTATTTTCTGGAACATGACTTTTTGATGACTGTTCAAAACGAAGCAGATTCAAAAGTGCATTAAGGATATGAAAATTCCACAGAGGAAAAAAAAATGTAGCCACAGGAATGGGAAGCGTGGATTGTAATGAAAATGGTTAAAGGAAACTAAATGACTACAGCTCACACTGTATGATGTGCTTGAGAGTAGACTTTTAAGTGTTCTCACCACAAACACAAGTATCAGACAATACATATGTTAATCAGCTTGGGTTAGCCAGCCCACTTCACTGTGTATACATATTTCAAAATATCATGCTATACACTATTCATGCAATTTTGTCCATTAAAAAATTAAAAGTGAGTCTGGACATGGTGGTGCATGTCTTTAATCCCAGCTCTTGGGAGGCAGAGGTAGGTGGATCTCTGTGAGTTCAAGGCCAGCCTGGTCTACATAGTGAGTTCCAGGCTAGCTGGGCTACAGGAAGACCCTGTCTCAAAAAGAGCGAAAAGTTTTCAGTGTGGCTGGAGAGATGGCTCAGTGATTGAGAACACTGGCTGCTCTTCCAGAGGATTTAGGTTTGATTCCCAGCACCCACATGGCAGCTAACAATCACCAGTAACTCCACTTCTAAAGTCCTCTCCTGACCCCAATGGGCACTGCATGACATGGGTGCATTTCCGTACATCCAGGCCATATACTCACACACATTAAAAAAAAATTACTTTTTAATATTTTTAAAAAGTTAAAAGAGAGAAAATATTACATCTACAGTAATATCAGCTATCTGCTTGCGAAGTAAGCATATAAATTGTTGTATAAAGGTGGGTAGCACAGCTCATGTTCTTACTCTGATTCAACGTGATGTCAAACCTTAGCTACAGAGCCCATTAGTGTCTACATCCTTCCTTAAATTACCATGCTGTGAGGGCTGGAGGGGATGGCTCTGTTGGTAAAGTGCTTGCCTTGGACTTGAGTTTGACCCTCAGAACTCATGAAAGTGAACAAAAAATCAAAGCTAGGCCTCGTGGTGCTTCGTGCAACCCCAGATCTAGGGAGGCAGAGGCGGGCAGATCCCAGGGGCTCACTGACCAGTAACTATTCCTAGGCAAGTGCCAATCCAGTAAAAGATCTTCCTTGCCTCAAGAAAGAAAATGGGATAGTGTCTTAGAAATGACACTTGAGGTTGTCCTCTAGCCCACACAAGTGGACGCACACATGTACACACAAACGAACACCTGCACGCACACACACAAGGGAAGGGGGTTCCTTTCTAGTCAACATTCTGCCTGGTTTCTTACCTCCTTCAGTCTTCACAATCTCTGTGATGTAAGAAAGGAAGGTAGCTCTACTGCCACTTTACAGATCAGGAAACCAAGGCATAGTCCCGAGGAGCACCTTGACCTGACAGGAAAGTCTGCCATCCGTGGAACAATTTGTGATTTATAACAAAGAAGGAAAATCACAATGGGCCAACCCTCCAAACAAAATCCCCTCATTTCTGAGTACCAGAAGGGAGTTCTGGTTCCCCAGGTAGAAGAAGGGACTAAGAAACGCCCTGAGCAGTTTAGACTTTGTTCACAACAAATTAATATTTGCTTTATATTTATTGCTTTTTATAAGAAATATCCATACTTATCGCAAAGAATTGGACTGTAGACTCGTCATAAAGGAACACTGAAGGTACTTGGAATCTCACCACCCACAGACATCCACTCTTGACATTTTATATATTTATTTCACACTTTTTTTGTGGGCATGTATATTTTTTGCAAAATTAAAAGTAGATTGAATGTGTAACATTCATCCTACTTTCTCTTAATATTCAATTGTAAGCATTTTCTCTGTTGTTAAAGATCATGGGAAACACTATTTCAGAAAAAATAATTGAGTATGTGAGTCCAGCAGAAAGCATACCGCTGATGTTTGAGTCATTCTGAAATTTGATGTTTTTAAATAAATTCTAAGGCTGTATGCAAGTGACTCACAATAGTTGAAAGACATCAGAGTATTTCTGCTGATGCTCTTGCATCTTGACCTCAGTATGTACATGGCAGAGAGAAGCTGGCCATGGGGTCCTTTCCAGGCTCTCACCCCTTCACACACCTCAGATCAGCCAATTCCTAGGGAAGAATTTTTGAGCCAGGGCATGAGAGTCTCAAAATATTTATCTGCTTTGGTAGTACATCAAAAACACTACCTTTGAAGAAGAATGCTGTGGTCTCCCCATGTTCTCATAGTTCCTTGTTTGTCAAGATATGAGCTTATGAGTACATACTCTTGGTTGCCAAGATGACAGCCACGGCTGGGTCATGAGTGGCAGATCCAACTCAAGTGCCATGTCCCAGATTCAAGGGCATCTTCTGTTCCACTTTTAGCCTTCAGGACTGCCAGAAAACAGCTCTGTGCATCCCTCCTGGTCATCTCTGTGAACAATGTCAGTCTACCAGAATAGCACTGCCAGGCCTTGTCTCCCTAGAAGGCCTCCAGTGCTAGAGAATCCACTGTGTGCCATGGTGGCAGGAGAAAGGAAGCATGTCCACAGTGTTCCCTGTGTCAGGCTACCAGACCAGAACACATTTTCTCCTTCTCTTCTGAGGTTTCTGATTTGATCTGCAGAAGCTCTGGCTCAAGATCTGGAGCGTCTAGCACTCAATTCCTTGTCCTGGGTAATCAAGAAGTTTGTGATAAAAAGAGGACCATGCAGATAATTCTGGGGACTTCTTGCTCTTCCCAAGAGTTTTTGCAACATTTTCATATAGGAACAGCAATGAGACCATCTTTCCTGCTTATCAACCCTCCTGGGAATAAAAAGCCAAGAGGTCAGTCATTTCAGGGGTCTTACTGGCTTCCAGTTCTGAACTGTGTGCACTCTGCATCTTCTTTTATAGTGATGATGTCTGAGGTGCTGGGGGAGATGGCTCTGTTCATAAGGTGCTTGCTATGTAAGCCTGAGTACCTGAGTTCCGATCTCCAACACCCACAGAAAAAGCCAAGCAATGCAGCACTTGCCTGCAATCCCAGTATTAAGGAGATGGCAACAAGCGCATCCCTGGGGCTTTCTGGCCAGTCAGCCTAGGTGAATTCTTGATCTCCAAGTTCAGTGAGAGTCCCTGTCTCAGAAACAAATGTGACGTGCAATTGAAGACACTAGATATCAACATCTGAACAGTACATCCATGTACACATACACATGCATGTGCACCTGCAAACACATAGATCTATACATGTACAAATAATAACAGTCATATCTGAAACAAGACTGGCAGCTGCCTCCCTTGGAAGTCCATCCCACCTTGGCTTCAGTCTCCCATAGTTGCCAAACTTCCTGTTTTCCCAAAAGAAGCTAAAAATTTAATGGCTCAAAAAGATTGTGAGCCATGGTGTTGTATGAAAGGTAAGGTTGCTTGTGTGAAACCAAGAAACACGGCTCTGCCCAGGTTTTTGCAAAGACAAACCAAACCAAACAGAATCTCAATTTAGCAGTGTCTTGGGAGAATGTAGAATCCACGAAAGGAATGCACACCAGTAAACTGGTGTCTGAGTTCAAGAAGGAAATTCATTAAATGTGTTTATGGAAGTGGCTGGCCATGTTTCCACAGAAAAAATACTGTGAACATTCCAGAATTATTAAACTTGAGGCTAAAATTGTTGGACAAGCCCAATAATCTTTGAGATGGACCTCCCCTTTACCTGGGACCTGAGTCTTTGAACTGAGTACTGGGGGGAGGGGGAGCTTCCAGAACGTGTGGCATTGGTTGTCCTATGAATCCAAAAGGATAGCTGAAGATGGAGGTGGTGACGATAACTAACTGCCTAGTCACTCTTGAAAGTGAAACACAGAGAGGTGTGGACTCTGGCTGTTCCAGGTGCCAAAGCCACTTTATGAACAGAGCCATCTCCCCGCCGGCACCTCAGACACCAATACTTTAAAAGAGGATGAAGAGTCCCTCAACAGCTCTTGCTCCCTGGGGACCTCTGATAGGGTCTTTTTTTGAACACAAACATTAGATGCTTTCAAAAAGAGTCCTTTCCTTTAGCATTGTGCTGCTAGAACAGAATGAATGAGCTTAGAGACAGACACGGCCAGCACCATGTAAACCCCACTTTGGGAATAGCCTTCATGGGGGCAGGGGACACTGCAACATGGGCTTTCAGTAAGATGCTATATTGAGTGCAAGGGCAACAGCTTCCTTTTGGTCTTCTATAAATCTCATTTTCTTCTCTCCCTATCACAAAATTGAAAGCTGTAGGTTGAGCAAAGTAAGCCACAAACTACTCCAGCAGTCCTGGGAACTCCCTGGGTAACGGATAGTCATAGGTTTAAAGCTTTTTATCTGACTTGCTCTCAGCGCTTCTATTAAGACCTGTCTTGATGACACTGTACTGAGATAGATTGGCTGGTATGCATAAGTGGCTTTTTATTTCAAGACATATTCTGTCTAAAATCCAATGGCTCAGATGGGAATTCCAACCCCTATGTCATGTGTATAGAAATTCAATGCTTCTTAATCAGCTAACCCATGGAGATGACTTTGCATTAAATTCAATGACCCATCATTGGGTGGCCCTCTGAAATGGCTTTCTATTAAAGTCATGGGACCACTTGAATCTATTTGAGAACCAATCTAAAGACTTTATCTGCTCATTGCACTGCCCGGAGGGTTCTACTTCTCCAGAGACTGATGTGATCGGCACTTCCTGGAGTTGAGACAACAGAGAACTGGCATGGGAGCAAAGCATGCCCTTCCTTCTTGGGCACCAGAGACATTGCTGGTGGCCCACTGCTGAGGTCAGACGCCATATTTAATAAACAGTTCTCAGCCCTGAGGTCACGACCACCACGCTGCAGATCCCCCTCATGTCTTTTCCGTCACTTCCCACTGGTTTTTAGTTAACTCCCTCAGTTCACTTCAAACTGGAAACCATACACAGAAGGTAAATGGGTATAAATTAAAAATAGAAATAAGTAATGGACGGCGATGGTAAAAATTAGCATAATGAATGAAAATAGTGCTAGATCAGAGCTCAGTGCTGCGAGCAGACAGCTCTGAGCAGCTCAAGGCAAGGACTGTCTCACATGCCGACTCTTGGTGGTTGGGTTCACAGAGAAATAAATGGAGTATGGCTTCCTTATTGGATTCCAGAATGAGAAAATTTTGTCCTTTAGGCATTGGCTTTTAGGAAACAAGTGTTTTCCTACTTGGTCAAATTCTTACTGGATCCCATGGGGTATCACCCCACTACACAGATGTAGAAAGTGAGGCCTAAGCAGTTTAAGTAAGCACCTGGCCCAGACTCAGGGAAAGAGTTGATATTCAGAGAAAAGCTTTCCCTAAGGTTAGTGCACAGCATCCTCAGTGCTCACCCAGAGCTCTGCCTCCTGCCCCACCCAGGCCACCTCAGTTCCAGTGAGAAAGGCACTTGAGAGAGGCTTTTGTCTGACTTGTTCTTTTTCGAGTTTCACAACCCTGGTAAAACCTCTTTGCTCCCATGCTTGAGCTGGTTAGAATCCTCTCCTGTGCCCTTTCTGCCCTCTGTAATGCCACCTGGGCAGCAGATGGGCCTGCTGAGGCCTGGGCAGTGAATCCTCCACTCCTCTCTGCTCCCAGCAGGCCTCAGAGATCCTTTCTTCTTGACCTTTCTTTAAAATGCTAATCTAGGTCTTGAGGGCTCATGGGGCCTCATGGAGCCCCACTGTGGCTAAACCCAGCTGTGAGCCTGCACTGGGAGCCTCACAAGTCCCTGGGCTGGTGACAGGCATGCAGGAAGGCCCTTCCCATGGCATATGGGCCTCTGCATACCTGCTGAGACTAGGGATCCAGAAACCCCAGGAAATACCTCTATTGGGCTTTTAAAGTTCACAGGTGCAGCTGGCAGTCCAGCTTCCTGCTTCTCCCAGGAACTGGGTCTGATGCAGCACCAGGCCACAAGAGAAGAGCTTTGCAGAACTTCTGTGGATGGATCCTGGGGTGGTAGGCAAACCAGAATCTCTGCCAGGCCTGGGAGGCTGGTGAGGAAGAAGAGGAATTCAGCAGTGGGTATGTGCTGTGCCTTTGGAAAGAAGAAAAGGGAATAAACATGGAAGAACACAGAAGAGAAGGAGTGAGGGTGAAAAATTAGAAGAATGAGACAGAGCAGAGAGACAAAGAGAAAGGGACACGTAAGCCCCTGGCATGGTTTCCCTAGCAAAACACGATGGGAATGGCTGGAATAACGGGGCTTCAAAGTCTCCACAGAAAGAAATATGCATATACAGTAAAACACAGGATCTATTCATTCTCTCTCTCTCTCTCTCTTTTCCGAGAACAAGTCATGCCTGAGAGGTGAGGCATACCCGACAAGCACATCCTGTGACACGGTCTAGTCACATAATGCCTCAGGGTTGTACTGGCTGGGAGGCAGGGGCAACCTGAGCTGTATGTTTAGGATATGAGAATAAAACAAGAATTCTCTTCACTGTGTTCTCACCACTAAGATAAGAACCAATAAGATGAAGAGCCAGCAGCTGAAACAATCTCCAGAAATGTCTTCCCAGCAGGTACACCTGCATACAGACAGGCAAGCCTCCTGCCATCACTAGTGGACTGCTGTATGAGCCCTTTCATGAGATTCCCACCCAATTCTGCCTCCTTGCCAGGAATGTGATCAGGACATTGGTCACTCTAGGTGAGTGGATAGTGCTTTACAGCCAAGGAAAGGGACAGGAGGTAAGTATCTCAGTACATACTGGTGTAATTCTCTAGGGTGTACTTCTCAGATCCATGAAGGAAAAAAATACTATTTATTTTTTATTAGGAAGAGATTTATTAAGCACCCACACTGTGACCCTCAGCTGGGTAGTCCTGGAAGTTCCAGGAGTCCACAGCTGCTGTTCTCATCATAACAACAAAGAACCCCAAGAGGAGGGGCCACATGGAGTAAAATGGGCCACATCATAATTCAAAGGAAACCTGTATTCTCCTGCTCTGGAGTTCCACACAGCTGGATTCAGATTTCAGCTCTGCTCCTCTCTGGAGCTTCAAGGATATGGATTACATTTCTTGGTTGCTCAAATTTCAGTGCCCTCTTCTCTGAACTAGAAAAAATAACATGACCTCTTCAAGGAGCTATTGTGGGATCAAAGAGAAGAATCCCGGTAAAGTTCTATTAGCACAGCATCTGGCACATGGTCCTTAGCTGTTGTTAGTACAGGCAGAAAAGTGATTGTAGAAACCTCTTCCCATGATGCATACAGCATGGCAGCACCTGCCCCCACAGACCACAGCCGTACAGACCACAGCCGTACAGACCACAGCCGTGGCTTTCTGTCTCAACTCTTCACTCACATGCATTCGTTGGTCAGTGTTGTCCCTCCATCCTGTGACTACAAGCTTACTGGATCCTTTAACCCCTTTCCAGAACAGTTACCCCTTTGCTTCTCCCCAGGTCAGCTAATTCTCTTGCCTCAAGGGTTCAGGTCTCAACAACAAAGAAAAGCACTGGGAAGAAATGTGATAGAGAGACCAAGCCTATGTGTGACTTCCTGGGGAGTCAAAAACAAACATTCGTTCACCCCAGACAGGGCACTGACAACAGGCCAAAGGAACCATTTCACCCAACTCCAGCTTAGTAAACCAGGGAGTTTATTGTGGTTTCTTACAGGAGTATGAGGCAGGGGTCGTTTACAGGAGTATGGATGATTCTAGGGCTACTGAATCACTGAAAAGCCTATCCCACCATGGCTGAAAAACTTCAAAACTTACAAAAAAACCTTACATACCCCAGCATAGGTGATAACTTACAAAAACTTCACCCCTGGACCTCTCTCCATGGCTTACAGGGAGCTCCTCGGCTCAGTCTCCTTATTCCATCACTTGTAGAATCTTAGAAAGGAACATCGTGGATCTTGTAAGTCTCAGGAGCTTCCGAAGACTTCCAAGTTTTGTTTACTTCCTGAGCCTGAAGGGAATATTTTAATTCCCACTCAGAAGAAACAGCTATGTAACCAGTTCCCCTAGCATTTTGTTGTTGTATATTATAAAGAAACATAAATATCACTTGGGTATCTGATATATAGATGAAAATATATTAATTACTGTGAATATAAAGGGAGAAGTCATACACTCAATTCAAGAAAGATTTCCAAGGATGAAGCTTCTCTCAACATAAACTCCCAGTCCAAAATTGCAAAGCCTGTGAGAAAACAATCATACCATGTGCAAATATCAGCAGCTAAAAGAAAACAAAATCACTTAGACTGCCATGAACTTGTGGTAAACTAATAACATGAGCAAGACCACAAAACTCATTCATTTAAAATTAGAGACATAAAAGAAAGAATATAAAATGAAAGAAAGACAGGCCAAGTAGCACCTTTTCATATATATATATATGTATATATATATATATATATGTATATATATATACATATATATATATGTATATATAATTTTTTATATTTATGATATATGGCTATCAAGTAGCATAAACAACCCATTGGACTTCAACAATTAGGCAAATAAAACTAGGCCTCAGAAACAAACTCAGAATGTAGACTTTGAACAGTAAATGATAGAAGCTAGAACACCACAACTATGCACAGAGAGAACGAGGTCCACAGTACACCATGGAAGGTTCCAGAGCCACAGAGAATGGAGGAAGTAATGCACAAGGAGACAATGGCTGAGCACTGAAAACAAGAACCAGTAAATTCCAGACTCATAAGTGCTAAGCAGAATTCTAAGCAGAATAAATAAAAACTTTATAGAATCATGCAAGGCGGTATATACCTGTAATGCCAGCACTCAGAAGACTGAGGTAGAAGGACAAGTTAAAGGTCAGCTTGGGCGACACAGTGAGACTCTGTCTCAAAAAAAAAAAAAAAAAAAAAAAGATATAAAAAATATTTTGTAGAGAAACTAAAATTCAGTAACTTAAAGTATAAAACATCAAAATCAAAGCAAAAGAGTTGCCTGTGAAGGAAAAACAATTAGAAAAAAACTTATTTGTTAATATTTATTATTTTAAGTTTATGTGTATGAGTATATTGCCTGCATGTATGCAAGTACACCCATGTTGTGCAGTGCCCATGGAGGTCAAAAGGGAATGTCAGAACCCTTGGAACTGGAGGTATGAACAGCTGTTAGCTGCCACGTGGCTGCTGGCAATCAAACTTGGGTCATCTACAAGAGCAGCCAGTGCTCTTAACCACCTAGCCGGCTCTCTGTTAGGGTCTGAGAGGTGGGAACAAACCCCAGGACTCCACTTTGATGCAAAAAGGAAAATTTATTTACATCATTTGGCAAACAGAACAAATCAAACAGCAAGCCGGGCTGCAGTCCCTAAAGCCAAATCAGGAAACTGCACGCACTCCCCAAGGTGCAGCCTGCTTTTAAAGGTACCATGGCTGCGCGGCTGTGTGGGCTAGTTTAACCTTGGAATTGGTTGGTCCAGAACCTGTCTGTCCCTCAAGGATTATTTATATTGGACAACTCAGACCACTTCATCCGTGAGGTCTTGACTTGGTGCCAGAATGTACGCTGAAGCATTAGCACCCAAAATGTATCGGGGACGGGCGAGGTGACTAAAACTTAAGAGGTCTGAGTTTGCATTGTCCCTACACTCTCCAGCCTGACCTTCAACTTATTAACAGTGTCTGGTGGACTGGGGGACATTGGGATAACACAGCTCTTCAAAAGTAGTGTCAACTTGGTCATGTACCCTGAACGACATTGTGGGGTTGAGATAAAGCCTCTTTGAAGACACTATCACTCACAGAATCTCCTTAACACAGTGTCCAAAAGAGAAACTTCAGAAGGAAAGAAACCAATGGGGAAGGGAGTGAAGAAGACACGTCGTTGACAAAGGTGCAGAGCACCGTGCGGGCCACACAAAACAGCACCTGTTTCTAAAATAACAATGACATGAATGACAAACTAAGGTGACATCAAAGTGAGGTGGAGCCAAGAGACTGCACAACAATAATGTACTAGACAGAGGCTGTTATCGGGGTTAAATTATGAATGAACTTAATATTGTTAAGTCAGTAAGTATGTGAAGATTTTAGGGGTAACTTCTCAGTTATGAAAGGGAATCGTATGGTTCCCAGATCTAAGAGGAATTAAAAGGAAGCTGGAAAGATGGCTCAGCAGTTAGAACCACTGGCTGCCACTCTTGCAGAAGATCTGGGTTAGGTTCCCAACACCTACTTGGTAGCTAACAACCATCAGTAACTCCAGTTCCAGGGGATCCAACACCCTCTTCTTGCCTCTACGGGCATTGTATGACATGGGTGCACTTATACGCACGTAGCAGCCGAAACACTCATACACATAAAATAAAAAGAAATAGATCAAGAAACAAAATTAAAAGACAGCAAAGAAGAGGCAGAGGAGACAACCTAAAGTGGGATAAACAAAACTAAGAGAAAATCCCAGGATACAGCCAAACACATCCAAGGTTCCAGCAAATGGAAATGGATTCAACTCACCAATTAAAAGACAGAAGCGCTGAGTTAAATTGCTCACCGATGGGCTATCTTCCAGAAATGTAACTTTAACTGAAGTACTCAGATAAGTTGAAAGCAAAGACCTACGGGAAGATGTATCAGCCTAATTTCAACCAAAAGAAAGCAGTTTAAGAGTTCCAATATCAGACCAAATAAACTTTAAGAATACATGGAAATACTGAGTGTTCTGGTGCATGCCTTATAATCCCAGTACCTGGGAGGCTGAGGTAGGAGGATCCCTGTGAGTTCAAAGCCAATCTAGGCTAGCCAGAGCTTCAGAGCAACATCCTATCTTAAAAAAGTAAAAAAAGCAGGGGACTCAAGAGGCAGTTCAGCTGTTAGGAGCATCTTCTGCTCTTGAAGAGAAGCTGGGTTCAGTTCCTAACAACCACGTTAGGCAGCTCACAACTGCCTCCAGGACAGTTTCCAGGTGATCTTATAACTTCCAAAGACATCTGTGAGCATATGGTGCACATAAACTCATATAGGTATGCACACAGACATGTAAAAACAAATATATAGGGCTGGGGAAATGGCTCAGTGGGTAAAGTGCTTACTGCATAGGCATGAAGATCTGGGTTCAAATCCCCAGTGTCCACATAAAAACCAAGCATGGCTGTATGTTTCTGTAACCCCATGGCTAGGGCTGGAGAGTGGCAGATCCCAGGGCTTACTGGCCAGCCAGTCTACCCAAATTGGTGAGCTATAGATTCAGTGAAGAGATACTGTCTTAAAAGACAGGTGGCTAGCAGTGGAAGAAGACACCTTGTGTCAGTCTCTGGCCTTCACACACATATGCGCTCACACAGAAACAATATATACATATACACAAGAATATACAGAATTGATGTAAGTGTAATGATGGCCAGAGGAGTCGTTGAGAGCAGAGCGAATCACAGTTGCTAATAGGGAGGTGAACCTAACATACTTCACCAGCTCAAAATCAACTATGACTTGGCTGGCCTCGCTTCACTGCAACATCATGTGGGGGTTTTGCTTGTTTGGGAGCAGTTTTTTTAGTTTTGTGGTTTATTATTATTTTTGGTTTTGGAGACTTTGCTTGTTTGATTGTTTTGAGACAGGGACTTGTATGCATCACAGGCTATCTTCAAACTTCATGATCTCCTGAATTCAGTGTGCTATTATTTTTTAAATATATTTTATTTTTTATTTTCTGTGTATGAGTATTTTTTTATTCATTGACTTTTGTTTTATGTGTATGGGTGTTACACCTGCATGTGTGTAAGTGTAAAGTGTACCAGTGTTGTGTAATACCCACAGAGGTCAGAAAAGGGCACTGGATCCCCTAGAATTGGAGTTACAGATGGTTGTTAGCTACCATGTGGGTGTGAGGAATCTGACCCAGGTCCTTTGTAAGAGCAGTCAGTGCTCTTAACCTCTGAGCCATCTCTCCAGCCTCTCAGTGTGCTAGTCCTTTTTTTTCCTTATATTTTTCTGTGTGTGTGTGTGTGTGTGTGTGTGTGTGTGTGTGTATTATACACATGCATGTGGATACAGGTGCCTGTGCACACACAGAGACCAGAGGAGGACATTAGATGTCCTATGTCACTCTCCACCTTATTCTCTTGAGACAAGGTCTCTCACTGAGCAAGGAAAATGCCAATTTTTCTAGTAGGCTGGCTGGCCAACAACCCTCAGAAACCTTCTTTCTCCACCCTTCCCCAGGACTGGGACTACAGGCACAGGCAACCACATACCTCTTTTACATGGGTCCCAGGAATCCAAACTCAGGTCCTCATGCTTGTGCAAAATGCATTCTTCCCCACTGAGTCATCTCCCCATTCCCAATGTGTTTTTCCTTAAGTGTATAGTTTTTAGTATCTAGATTGCAGACACCATACTAATATCTATATATAGTCATCCCTTGGAATCCATGGAGAATGCGTTCCAAAACCACCCAGAATACCATACCATCTCCCACAGATACTCAAGTCCCTTATATAAAATGGCGTGCTATCTGCATATATTACATGGTATTTTAAATTGTCTCTAGATTACTTACAATGCTTAATGCTCTACAAGTAGTCATATGGTTTGATATTGTTTGGGGACTAACAATAAGGAAAATATCAGTATTGCTTGATACAGGCACCTTTAAAAATATTTTTAGCTCAGTGTTAGTTGAATCTACAGCCACAAAACCAAACAATATAGAGGGCTAACTGTACCTTATTTCTGCTGTGCAAAGAAACCTCACCAAGCAGTATCATTTTGGTTATGAAAGGCCAAAACCTACTTCCAGTCTATCTGAGTTAAGAATAAAGACAAGGATAGGTTTCCCACTGGGAAATCCCAAGCAAAGACTCTGATGGGCCAGGTTAGGGTCACATGCTCACCCCCCACTGCCCCTGACTGCATTCAGGAGCCTAGATCATTGGCCAAGTGTAGGTCAAATGTCTTCCTAGCCTGGAGCATAGGGTATTACAGTCAAAATCCATGATCAACATTTGATTGATGGGTGGAAGAATCATTTCTACAAAAGAAAGGTTTATACTCAAATCCACAAGGAGTTTATGATCCCATTTACAAAGGTAGTCTCAGGAGCCAAAGTTCCCAAGCTCCTGACATGGCAGAGCTCATGGAAAATCACATTTTTTATATTCCCCCTCAAAAGCTGTACTTTTCCACCAAGCAGTGAACACACAATTCATACAGAACAATTTCTCAAGATATACACTAACTCATGATGTTACAGTAGCCGTAGCATGTGGAGACAATTGAACATTTTTCTTCAAAGTCATTAACAACTTTGGAATAAGAATTTGAGGGTCAATAATTCTACATTTAAATAAATACATACAATTTTTATCCTTTGACAAATTTCATACATATATATGTTGAATTTTGGTCATTTTCACCCCTATCACCCCCTCTAATCAACTTCTCTCTCCAGCTGAAATCTTTCCTCCTAAAGCTGCCTACTTGGATACCTTTCTTTGAAACCTACTGAGTTACTTGATGAACATAAGTGTGAGATTATCAGGATATTGCTATCTTCTCAGTGGCTTTACCATTGAAGAAAATGACACTCTCTCCTACAGCATCTCTTAATTACCCATGGTCTCTCTGTGAGGGGTTGGGCCTCAAAAACTACTCCCTCACGCATGATGAAACAGGGTTGGACCTAGTCCTGTGCAGCTCTTATGAAGGTAACCAGCTGCAGTGAGTTCATGAGCATAATGGCCAGGTTGTGTCCAGAACACACTGTCTTGAAGCACTCCTCACTAACTTCCGGTTCTTATATTCTTTCTGCCCCCTCTTCCACAGTGTTCTCTGAGCCTTGGAGTGGGTGATAGAAATGCTCTGTTTAGGGCTGAGTAGTTCATGGTCACTTATTCTCTGCACCTTGGCCATCTGTGAGTCTTTATATTACCCATTGCAAGAAGCTTCTCTGATGAAGGCTGAGAGCAGCACTAATCTATATATATATAAACATAAATATTTAGAAGACAGTTTGGTACTGTATCCCTTTAGCAAAACAATAATAACCGATTCTCCCCTGGAGTCTATGACCTGCCCATCCATGGGCTCTTGAACAAGTATACAGCACCAGGCATGAGTTTTCTCCTGTAGCATGGACCTCAAATTCAATCAGAAAGCAGTTAGTTACCCCCATAACAGACATGCCACTATTGTACCAATGAACATATCTTGCCAGGATGCACATTACTGTAGTTCATGTGGTCCACAGCTGATGCCTCTTCTCCCCTGGAATCTTTCATAGTAATTTCTGGTGCTATGAAAGCTTGCCAGCTGGGAGGAAGCTCCCAACTCAGATCCAGCTTAATTTCTCAATGTCTGGTAGTTCTGATGGCCAACCCAAAGCATTGGCAAAGCCCTGTGATGTTTTGAGGGTCTCTGGAGCCCCCTAGACCAATAGCTTGCAAGGAGGTATCCCACACTTGGTACTGGGATTTTCATTTAATAACTTTAGTCTTCTGAGAGAAGCATTATCCACCCATATAAGGTGCCTCTGTTCATCTGTGTTCACTGTGGACTTTTCATAATAGCTAGAAATTGTAAATAACCTAGACATCTATCAATTGATAAAGGGATAGTGGAGGTGTGGTACCTATACACAATGGAATATTATTCGCCTCTTAAAATGAAGTTATTAAATTCACAGGTAAGTGGATGGAACCTCATGAATGAGGTAAAACAGACCCAGAAAGGCAAACATTGTAAGTTCTCTCTCATAGCTGGATGCTAGGTTTGAAAGGCATTTTTCAACCTGAAAATCCAGACAAGTCAGGAAGCTAATTAATGACCATGAAGGAAGGAGACCTTCCTGGAAGGGGAGGTAGAATGAAGTAACAGAAAGGGGGAAAGGAGAATAAAAGAGTAGGAAGTTAAATTTGGTATAGAATGGGAGGGCAGGGCAGAGAAGGGAGTGGGGGGAGGGGTAAGTAACAGTAAAGGCCTTTGGGAAAATCCGTATGGAAACCGACCACAATAGAAGCTTCTTAAAGTATATACATATACATTATAAAGAGATCAAAAGGAGTTGCCTTATAACAGGGGATCGTGCCCCTACTAGACACCACAGACTAACAAAATAAAACCCCAATGCTAGGAACGGATGAAACCTCTCTCGAAGCTGTTGACTAGGGGTTCCGAAGACCTTCAAATGCTACTGGCTATTGCTTCTGCTCTTGGTTACCCACCAGAACTTGATGATAAGACCCTATTGCTGAAGAAACTACATACGTGAGCTGTAGAACAAACAAGGAGAAATGAAGCTGGTGCTGACTTCAGAACTCCATCTCTACTTGTATGCTTTCATAGTGCTGGAAGTTGTTATGCATGTTACCAGAAGGGAAAAACAATCATCAGTCTAACCTAGCTGTGTACAGTGTGAATTACAATAACAACTGACCTAGCAAGATATCCCTACAATTGCAAGAGTGACATGAATATTATGGGAGTAACCATACATTGATATCAGGCTTAGGAACCTGAGGCTAGACAGGTCAAAGAATAAAGGGAAGAGCCTAGTACTAGTTTTCTACTAGTTATCATATAAACTTGACTCCTAATGATTCATATACCCACAGACTAATACATCTCTCACCAGAAAAGCTTCTTTATGCAGAAGATGGTGATTAATGCAGATAACCCATAACTGCCCGATGTGCAAAGAACAAGAGGCTGCAGAGTGCTTGTCCCACAGGGACATCTATTTCAAACTTCTGCCTCCCAAGGCTCAGGGATCATTGCAGAAGAAGGGGTGGAAAGATTGTAAGTGCCAGAGATGATGGATGATCACAAGGAAATAGAGCTTTCCAGACACATGGTCTGTTACTAAGATGAATCACAGCAATGCTGAGAGAAGGCATAATTCTCACCCAAGCTCAAAACTGGACAGAATCTCAGCATAGACAAGGGGAAGGGGGTAAGAATCCCCATCCCTACCTAAGAAACTATTGGCAAGCGATGGCTGCTGGGGAAAGACAATCTCTTTCAAGGATGGGACTCTTGGTAAGTTAACCAAGCTCCAGTGGATGGATCCACATTGAAGGACATTTGGGGACACAAATTAGACTCAGTAGACTTTATAATATATGATATATATGTATATATAATAGAGTACATTTAATTGGGTTGAGGACAGTAAGGGGAGGTACAAACAGGAGGGGAACACCATCGAATTATATTGTATGACAATCTCAAAAAGTCAATGAAAATTTCAATTTTTTTATGTGTATGAGTATTTTGCCTGCATGTATGTTAGAGCACCCATGTCATACAATGCCCACAGAAACCAGAAGAGGAGAATGAATCCCCTGGAACTGGTTGTTAGCTGCCACGTGGGTGCTAGGAACTTAACCTGGGTCCTCTGCAAGAGCAGCCGATGCTCTTAACTGCTGAGTCATCTCTCCAGTCCCCATTATATTTTTTATTTAGTTCATTCCTCAAGAGAATTGCAAAGCAGCAAGCTGGGGCCTTCTAAGTAAGATCAAGATTCTACAAAGCCACCAACCAGTACAGCACTGTGCAGAGGGGTTGGCTGAAGGCTGCTATAGAAAATGGTCCTCAGCAAAGGCAATAGGAACTGGGACCAGTACCTGGCTTTCTAACCTAGGAGCCCTCTGGGGGATAGCTGCAGGAGTAAGCAAGGTCTCAGACCTGCTCTGAGCCAGGACTTCCAACGCTTCAGGTGAAAAATCCCCAAAGAAGGGACTGGAGAGATGGCTCAGTGGGTAAGAGCACCGGCTGCTCTTGCAGAAGACTGGGTTTGAATCCCAGCACGCACATGGTGGTTAACAATCATCTGTAACTCCAGTCCCAGGGGATCCAACATTCTCTTCTGTCCTCCACAGGCGCTGCACAACACAGGTGCACTTACATACATACAGGCAATGCACTCATACACAAAAAATAAAAATAAATTCTAAAAAAAGAAAAATCCCCAATGAAATGTTCAGATAGGATATCTAGTTTGGGAAGCATAATAATCATAAGAATCAGAGTCCTTCCTGTCCCCATCATAGCGTATGTTACTATGAGAGTATGATTTATAATCAAATATCTAATCTCCACAGCCATTTCCTGGCACACATCTCCTAAAACTCTCTGAATCCCCAAAGGGAAGCAGTCTTGTTTGCTAATGAGATGACTGGTGGCTCCTGGAAAGCCCTAGTGTGTGACTGGTTGCCTAGGGAGCTGACCATGTGATTAGAAGACTAGAGCTTGCTACTCCACCCTCTGACCTCCTCCAGGAAGGGACATGCTGAGGTTGATGGATCTCTATTGGCCAGTGATCTGATGAATCACACCTAGAAAATGAGGCCTCCCTGTTCACAGAGCTTCCAGATGGCTGTACACTTGGAGGTCCCTAGGGGGAATGTGACTAGGCCAGGCATGGAAGTCCCACATCCCACGTTGTCCTTTCCCTGATACCTTGTCCTGTACATCTCCTCCATCTGCCTGTTCATCTGTATCTCTTGTAATATGCTTTATAACAAATGAGAAAATACGAAGTGCTTCCCTAAGTTGTGTGAAATGCCTAGCAAAGTATTGAACCCACAGAGAGGAACCCACAGGGAACCTATAGGTTTGTTCCCTCCAAACCTATAGCCAGTGGGTCAGACAGAGGTCACAACATGGGTCTAGCAAGGGTGTCTGATGTGGGCCATTCTTGAAGTGGGATTGAGCCTGTATGTAGCCTGTGAGATGTGATCTTAGCTCTAGGCAGTGTCAGAATGGGAACTGAACTCCACCACACTCAGCTGGTGTCAGAAATCTGGTCAGAAGGGATGGGAGGGTGGGGTTGATACACATTTTGGTGACTAGAGGTGAAATATTTGGTGTCAAGTATGAATGTAGAAAGAAAAACAGTTGGTTTTTCCCTGTTACACAGTTACCCTTGACATCTCTGTGAAACACATCACTGATTTTCAATGCATCTATCACCAAGAGGAAAAGTCAGCTTTCCACCCACAAATCTTATCAGGAAGTTCCCTCCTGAGAGGAGACTTGATTTAGTACTGTTGTCTTGAGCTAAAAGCTAGACCTTTGATCCTCAGGAGGGGAGTGCTATGCTTCTTGAGAAGATGACAGCTCAGGATACCTCAGCTGCTACTTTGGTCATAAACAAATGTGTACATGTATCTTCTGTACTCAAACTTATATCAGAACACACTAGACGGGCTGTGGGAAACTGACTGAGATAAGGCCCACAGGACCCAACAGGGACATTTATCCTGAAAAACAAACTGGTCCTTCAGTTTCCAGAAGATTTCCCATGATTCACACCTCCAGAGAAGCCATGACGTTAGGTGCTCTGTTCCCTAGTCACAGAGTGCTGTTAACAATAAACACATATAAACAGCTGTGAGAGAGAAAAGTCACAAGCATGGCACTTCTTGGGGACGGTGGGGCTCCGCCATGGAAGCAGGCTGGTCATCTACTGTCACTGTATAGATTTTCCTCGAAGGTAAAACCTTCCATCTTGGAGGGAAGCTGGGTTAAAAACAGAATGTTCTAAAAGGAGTTAAACAAGGATGTTCTGAGGGGAGGTGAAACATCCCATCCTCCCAGGAAGCTCTTTAAGCTCAAGCAGTAAAGAACATAATAGCTTCAGGAAGTCCTTGAAATTGACCAGGTTCCCTAGGTCCCTCCTTCCCCCAGCATATGTAAGCCCTAAGGACTGGTGAGAGATGCTCTCAAACAAGCTAAGCTGCCTGCAAGACATTCAGACCCACTGAACTGGCTGGAAAAGGCACGCTCCACCTTGGTGAGCTGCCGGCCCGTTTGTGCGGTGCACTCCGGGACTCCTGCTCTCCTGAGCTGTCCTCCATGCTGGTGGTGGGCTTTTATAATGCAGCTGTGCGAGTCATTTCTGCGCCTGTAAGAGACTCCTCACCCACGTTCTCAGAAGTAACCCCGATAAAACTCATTAGTTCACCAAGTTAAATTTTGGTTCCCTGTCTGTACTGTAGTGAGTAGGCCTGTGTTCACATCTCCCCAGGAATAGTGTCACACAACAGCTGCCTGAAAATATCCCAGAGGAATGTTTAGGGAAGGCTTCACCAGCAGTCTAGAAATTCCACCAGCAGCAAGTTTGCATCCTGGATGTGAATTTTGTAATTTCCATCTCCAAAGGTCAGCATTTTTCACTTTTTAGCTCTCTCTCTGTTTGGAGACCTTTCTATAAAGGCAATCAGAGGCAGAGCCTGTGGTTGTACCTCTGGGCTCTAATTTTAAATTGCCTGAAATCTAATTATTTTTATGACCAAATTTTTATGGAACTCTGGGGCCTCCTCTGGGACAATGTAATTACCTAGCCCTAGATGCAGGTTTGAGGGCCAGGCTCTTAGGCCATCAAACAGGAAAAGGTTTTGTAGGACCTTCATTTTTCTTAAAAGACAGGACCCTCACTTTAGCCATTAAAACCTCCTTGTCAGCTTACCCCTCCCTAACTGAAAAGTCCCAAAAGTCATAAGGGCTATGTCAGCATCTCCTGTCACAAAAGCCATGTCAACAACTTGTGGTAGGTGAGATAATGTCTGGGATAATAACAGAAAAAGCCCCTTTTCTAGTAAAAATAGACTCCTGGTCAAGACATTTGTCAAGTCAACAATTTGTAATGTATCACAATGCTTGTGGCATTATTGAGAAAAAGGTTGGACTATGTAAAAGTTGTCTTTTTGTAACCCTGGTTTGTGCCAATCTATACCTTGTATGATAATATATGATAATCTTGTGGTTTTTTGCTATAAGAGCTTGGTCCGAGCAGGGCCAGGGGGGGCTTGGCATCCCGAGGCCAAGTCACCCACTTGTACAAGTGTAATAAACTCCTCATGCTGCTTGCATCTGATGGTCTGGATTCTTGGGACTGACACTCAGGCAGCCTGAAGGGGTTCAAGTCCCCTAGGCTGAGAGTGGGAGTGGGGTGAGGCCCCCCCGAGGTTGGCTCTCAGGCAGCCTAAAGGGGTTTGAGTCCCCTGGGCTGAGAGTGAGAACCAACATTTTTGCTATGTATCCGAGTGTATGTGTCACAGTCATGCCGAGTTAATTCTAAATTGCTAGTGTGTTTAAAGATGTGTTCCATAAAAGTCCTCTTCTGGGCTCTATCCAAGGCATATGAGCCAGGATAGTGATGAATAGATCTTTCAAGAAGGCCAGGAACAACCACAGGCTGCATTTTACCTAATTATGCACTTTTCTGAATATTGTAGAAAAATGATGACCATAAATACTTCCTGAAGACAGGATGGTCAGTCACGAGGCTTGTGGCAGACTGGCAGATGTCAAGTTGATCAGCTTTGCCAAGAATGGCATGAGAGAGAAGACTCAGAAAGAGGTGCACTTTCTTGGAACAGGCTTTTGTCAAGTGGGGGAAATTCTTTCAAGGATAAAGCAAAAATAAAAAAGTTCCCATGCAAAGTCTATGATAGGACAGTGGCATCAGTGGAAGGACGGGAGAGCCAAGAGCATGCGCCTGAAGCCAGATGGACCTGGGTTCAAATCCCAGCCCTGAAACTTCTAGAAGTAGCAACTTGAACAACTTAATCAGCTGCTTTGATTATCTTCTTCTCATACAGAATGATGAAGGCCATTATGTACTTAAATTGTTGCGAGATACAATGCATTAAAAGTACTTAACCTGGTATCTGGTTCATACTAAGTACTTCAGAGTAGTAGCTGAGGATAGGCCGTGCATCATATAATGACACTGCAGCCAATAATGGACCACATCTGTGATGGTGGTTCCATTAGATGTTGCCTGGCAACCTCGGTGTTATCTTAGTTTGTACACTCTATGATAATCATGCAGCAACAGAATTGCCTAGCAATGGCCCTTGCAGAACTCACCGATTTCAGACAAGCAGCATGTGACTGTCTTAACTCCTTACATCTTTGTAGGGTCTAAGGGTTTGCTTCCACTAACCACTCCCTATGTCTCCAAATGCTATCTTTAGCCACTGTTTCTTCTCTTTCCCTTGTTTCCAGCATTTTAGCCATATGTAAGAACACAATTCAATAGCACTGAGTGCATTTGCAATGTTGTTGAATGATCATCACCATCTACTTTCCAAATGTCTTTATCTTCCCAACTTAAGAATCTAGTTTAGCCATAGCTCCCAACCCCTGGTCCACTCTGCTTTATGTTGTCCCTTACTCAGATAGCAGAGTTTAAAGAGAACCAAGCCCTCTGGTGCCCTCCCCAGCATGCTCCCTCTTGCCCTCCAAACAATTAAAACCATTTAATAAGAGGACAACAAAGACTTTCATTGAAGACTGACATACTAGACTTGTAGAAAAAATTCTCCTGGAAGATGAAAGTTTCACATAAACTTGTAAATAACTTGCTTCTAGATGCAGCTCTCTGTGGGGGCTGGTGGAGGATATACTAGGGTCAGTGGAGAGGGATGGATATCTCATGGTATTCAGGGTTAAGAGGCTCAGAAATCCACCACCTGGCCAAATTATATCCTTTATCCTCAGCTAAGGATGAGTCTAGATGTCAGATTCAGGAGAGTGGATTTAATTCTACATCCAGAATGTTCTTTATCTCTTAACTCCTGAGGTTCTATGGGCATCTCCTCACCAGCATTGTCTTCTCCTCAGACTTTGCAGCCTTCTAGAGGTCCCTTTTTCCTAAATTCCTGAGACTAACAAGCTCGAAGGGTAGAGGATGGGGAGAAGAGGCCTGGGAGAGAAAACAAGGAGAACGTAAGGAGAAGGGACGCTAGTGGAGACAATGCAGACATTGTGCCTAAGAGAGGCCGGTGCCAACCTTGCATAGGTCTTGTGTCAGTAACCTTAACTGCTGTGCGATTTTTATAAGGTTTATTCCCAGCACCCACTCATGGCTTTACTCTTGAGATCCACTGAAGCAGTGTGAGCTTCAAGTTACTGAAACAAGTAAAGTGACAAGAAACCTGTGAGCTTTTGCATTCAAATACCAGGATGCAGGATGGAGAAATGGTCCAGGGATTCAAGTGCTTATACACAGGCATGAGGGCCAGAGTTTGGATCCCTAGGACACACAGAAATGTCAGGTGAGCGTGGCAGTCTGCCTCTAATTCCAGCTCCTGGATCCCTAAAGCAAGTCAGCTAGTAGCTAGGCAGCTGAATCAGGGAGCTCCGGGTTCAACTGAGAGACTCTGCCTTGTTGAATAAGGTGGAGAGTGACTGAAGACTCCTGAACCTTGGGAATTAACATACATGTGCATGCACACTCATACAGATACATGTGTTCCTGCACATACAAGCACACTAAACACACACATACATATAAGAAGAATGAAGTAGCAGGATGCACCTGTGATTGGTCCCTCCTAGAGAACTATAGGATTACCACAAGGACGGACAACCCTAAGTAAGGGGCCTTGCTGGGCCTGATTCATCTTCCTGTTGATAGACTCTGACAGGCGGAAGTAGCTTGGCAGGATTCTGCAGGTCAATGAATAAATGTTCATTCTTACTTTTCTGGAATGGCAAATTTTACACTCCCTAGAAAAGAGAAAGAGAGGATAGGTACTCAAATTGTGATGGTGATGATGCAGATGCTGAAGACAGTGGTGGCAATATTGATGATAGATTCCTCTAGCGTCGGCCACTTGGCCAGTACTGGAGTTGCTTACACCTTTATCCTGACCTAGAAGCTGTCCTTCTATACCTCCCATCAATGGGTTTTAATTCTACTTCTTATGCCTTGCAATCACGTGATTTCTTTTTCTGCTATAAACACACCAGCCACATCCTGGTGTCTCTTCTCTAATTAGAAAATCCTGTCATCCTTCAAATATCTTCCATGAGACTTCTGGAACTTCATCAAGCATTTGGGAAGATGGAAAGTGGGAGGCAAAGAGAGGGCAGCATCCATCCCCTGAAGGCGAGACAGGATGTGAGTGAGGAGCAACAGGATGCAGGTGAGGAGCAGGTGGAATTTGATAGGCCCAGTGACTGAGTGACAGGATGAGAAACAAGTAAGTACTCAGGTCAGAATCACAAGGGGAATAGCTCCTTGGGTCTCTGTCCTAATCAGTGGTGCTCAAGGGTACAAAAGCTAGACTATTAGCTGGGTTAGCTCTGAGCCAAGGGATGTCAGGACCTGTTAGGGGGTCTATGTGAAATCCCTGAGGATTTGATTATTTTGCTACTATTGCTGAGGTACAACTCCACAGAAACCCGTCCAGGTAGGGTATGAAAGAGATGTCACAATCCCCATCCAAAGTGACCTTCTCCATCTGTCATCTGAAGATTATGACTTCCACGTCCAGGAACTAGGTCTCACCCTGGAACAAAAAAGTCCTGGTTCTTTTTCTGTGACAATTTGGTGGTGGTACGTATGGCAGAGGGGCAATGTACCACAGAATTAGGAGGGGACAGTGGGTGTGGCTCTGCCGCTTTCTCTGGGTCTATGTGAACCTCAGTCACTGTGAAGGAGCATGGTACTGTCACCCAAATCTTCTAATTGATAGAGGGTTAACAGTGACGAGCCTAACCGTTGCCCTGGTTAATATGTTGGCAGATCCCTGCTATTGACCTCAATTAGGGTATATACATACTGTGCATATGCATATTTAGTTATGTTAGTTTTCTTCAGCACTAATTATCCAAGTGTGCTCACTGCACACTTGAATTCCCTAAACACCCATTCATTCCTTTCCATTAGGAAACTCTCCATCCAGCATCCTTCATCCTCATACCATTCTTTATTTTCAAAACCCTCCCCAAAACAAACAGAAGAAACAGCACAGTGCTATACAGAGCACTGGTATGCAGAGTAAAGCACCGAGAAAGACTGTGCTCACTGGTGGCCCCTCCTCAGAGTGCCACTGCCACAATGGTATACTGTCTCCCTGGGCTCCCAGTTTGCTGGACACAAGGTCCCACAGCCCAGTGACAAGATATCTGTTTGGTGTAAAAGGTCCTTGGTTCTGTGGCCTGATTACTTCTACATGCCAGGAGAGAGTGAGGTGGTCCAACCTGTAGTAGAAAAGATTCGTTTGTACAGTGCATAGACGGGGAGCCTAAGTTCAGCTCTGGGTGAGGGGTATGCATGGCTGCCAGTGGTCCCCTTCCAGGATGTGGCTGCATGCTCTTCCCAACAAAGTCCATCTTCTTTGATTCTCTGCAGTTTCCCTCCCCACCCACCTGCTATTTTCTTTTTTGGATCATAGCACCCACCAGGTTGACTCTTAGGAGTCAATTCCACCTACTTTCGGTCAAACTCCACTCTTGCTTGGTCCTTTTCCCAGACAAATGCAAAAGCCACAGGGGGCGCTGGAGAATCGCCCTGGCAGAAAATCGCCCAGCATAAGTTCAATTAATTTCTCAGGTTGCCATCAGGCCCTTGTGCAGCCAAGCCTTAGCGGGGACCCTGGCTGGCCTTTGAGGTAGACATTTAAGGATGTTGGAGGGTCTCTACTGTGCTTTTCAATAGGAAGACCAATTCCTGACCAAAACCTTCACAAACACAGCAGGGCAAAGCTTTATCAGTTGTAATTCAAGTCAGGATGAAAGAAAAGTATAGAGAGCTGGACAAACAGACACAGACGGAGAAGCAGAGAAGATGCTGAGCACACAGGTTACCAAACAGGGGCGGCCTCATCCCAGCCTGGCCCAGGCCATCCCACTGACGCTGACCATCTTCAGACTTTTGTACACACTTTCCCTTGTGCCTGCAGTGGTCATAGAATTATGTAAGTGAATAATCTGGGAAGAAGACTGTTAAGGAACTCGTTGGAAAGTTGCCTTTACACTATACAGGCAGTTTTTGTTTTGTTTTCTGCTTGTGTGTTTTTTTCTTTTTTTTTTTTTTTGAACAGGGTCTCCCTTAGCCCAGTCCCCTGAAACTCAGTATGTAGACTAAGCTGGCCTCAGTCACAGAGATTCACCACTTTCTGCTTCCTGAGTGCTGGGATTAAAGGTGTGTGCCACAATGCCCAGCGTTACAGACACATTTTTGAACTTGGCCAAATTCTTACTTAACACACTAATAGGAAAGATTCGGGTGTACCTACTTTTCAGGCACAGTGTCTGTTGTCTTAGGATCACCTATCCAGGCTGGCCCACCTCTCATCCCTCAACCCATACCACCTGGGCCATACCCCCAGGGCTGCTCACTCCTCCCTTCACCCCAACTCTGTAAGACCTTCCCAGGCTCTGGGTCTCAAGAGGACCCAGTTAAATGCCATTTGATGAATATTGCTTACTCACATGCATCAAGTCCATATGTAGACAGATATCAGGCACTGCCTATAGACGTTCTGGATCTACGCAGAACTCCGTGGTTTGTAAAACACTTCCACATTCAGAAGCTTACTCAGCTCTCACAGAAACTTTGCATGGTAGCCTGGAAAAAATGGCTCAGCATTCTGTTTTATTATGATAAAGAGGACACAAGCAGAGCAGCAGGGACATTAATGAGACACCCACGTGAACTGAAACCCCACCCTTGGTATCTTGCTTTGTGTGAGCAATGACAACTCTGAGGCTCAGTTTCCTCACACATAAATTGGGACTATCATTAACTATCTGACAAAACTGTTTTTAGCTATGGAGAAGAGGTATTTAAGGCTTGAGGAGTGTGTGAGATGGAGGGTCAAGTCCTACATGGTAAAGATTTTGTGATGAAGGGAGTGGTGACAGTGGTGATGACAGACGAACCCAGGAATTAGCAGTTCTACTGTTTATCTAGATCTTTTTCATTTTTTGCAGCTAATCATGACTAGTCTTATGAGGGAAAAAAGATACAAGTCCTCACCAGTATTCCTGGTGGGTGCTTTATTCTTCCACTGGAGGACACCGTGAGGATTCTGTGGAAACCCCATTAGGAAGCCTCATGCCCTGGGCAAGTGCAGCCTGAACACCTGCTCCAAGCCTCATTCCCCATGTTGCACCTCACCATGTATTCAAGACCAGGTAGCTGTGCCCAGCAGCTGCTGGTGCCCATGTAATTGTCCCCGAATTGCTCCAAGTGGCCTGTCCAGGCAGAGCTCTTTACAATTAGTTCTCTCATGGAGATGTTGAAAGACAAATAATTATTTGGAGGCATTACTTGTCAGCAAGAAGATGTAGCTTCGATAGGATGTAATGGGGGCCGCGTGTTAATTACAATCTGCAAGATGCTGTCTCATCATTTCTTTAGCCACAGTTCATTAGGCATCCCAGCCTCGGCTCCCTGTCATTACTGTAGGCTTGTTACGCCTTGCAAAGAAAAAAGCATCACAAATGAGGACAATCTAAGGACAGCGTGGTCGCACCCCCATGCAGGTGGTCAGCAAAGATTTTAATGAGCATAAATTTGCTTTGGACCCAAAGTACCATATGTATACCTCTGACAGCAAGCACACAGAACACACACACACCCTATAGACATACACATGCAGAGACACATACAACAAACACACATGCCACATATATACACACCACATACACACATACCACTTACACATACATCACATGCTCACATGCATATACACAGCACACACAGACAGATAACACACACTACATATATACACATGCCACATATACACATACCACATACACATACCACACATGCATACACACAGCACATACACCACAAACACACATATCGCACACACATATGCACACAAAACAGATCCACATAAATACCCACTATAAACATACCACACACAGACACATACACACACACAGCACACACTTAGACACACATGCCAGAGATACACACATATCACACATAAAAATACACATCCTACACACAAGACACACACAACACATTCACACCCCCAACATATACATCTCACCCATATACTACATACACACCACACTCAATGCCACATATACACCTCACACACAGTGACATACACACATACCATACATATACACATACCATGCATACACACACCACACATAAACACACATGCATACACACACAGCATATATCACACAGATGCATGCACATTGCACATAAGCATACCACACTCACAAACACACATACAACACACACACACACTGACATACACTCCCCACATATAAGCACAGACAGAGATATGAACCACACACATACATGCACACACCAAGAGGAACTTTTGGAACATCTTATGAAAAATGTCCTGATGCTTCCTGATCGCATATTTTTTCTGCTTCATTTCTTTTCGATTCATGTTTAATCATCTAGACATGATCTCTTAGGACCAGAATTCTCAGCAGTATTCATTGTTTCCTATGTGTGCTCCAGACCCAGGCTAGGAATCTATGATCTCGAGATAACAGAGAACTCCTGTCCTCGGGGACCTTGTGGTCTTATGAGAGAGAAGGGTCAGTGGTCACAGAGCAAGTGATTACAGAAGAGGCAACGAGGAAAGGGGGGTCAGCTCAGAATGTGCTAGGCACCCTGAGAAGAGAAGGGCCTAGACATGTGAGGAGGCCCCTGGCAAAAGAGGAGCCAGACTGGCGTAGCCGGAGGGACATGGAACAGAAGCACAGAGAATGGGGAGAGAGAGGTGGAGAGGAGAAGGGGGGGAGGGGGGAGGGAAGGATAATAAAGGAGGATGAACGGGAGGAGCAAGAGGAGGAGGAGGAGGGGGAGGAAGAGGAGGAGAAAGAGGAGGAAGAGGAGGAGAA
The DNA here is from genome assembly GCA_035773235.1 of Eospalax fontanierii. Lineage (NCBI taxonomy): Eukaryota > Metazoa > Chordata > Mammalia > Rodentia > Spalacidae > Eospalax > Eospalax fontanierii. The sequence continues at coordinate 18,966,849 of CM069540.1, forward strand.
GGAAGAGAAGAGGAAGGAGGGGGACGGGGAGGAGGAGGGGGAGGAGAAGGAGGAGGGAAGGGGAGGAGGAGAAGGAGGAGGGGGAGGAAGAAGAGAAGGAGGAGGAGGAGGAGGAGGAAGAGGAGGACAGGGAGGAGGAGGAGGAGGGGGAGGAGGGGGAAGAAGAAGAAGGGAGAAAAGTAAAAGAAAAAAGAGAATGAATAAGAGGTAAAAAAGGAATCCAGGAGCCCAAGAGAGGAGGAGGTAGAGGAGGAGGGAGGGAAGTGGAGGGAGGAAGGGAGCGAGTAGAAGACAGAGACAGAGACTGAAGAGAGAAGAGAGAGACTGTGAGGTGTAACAGCTAATCCCATTGTCAGCTTGACTGGATTCGGAATCACCTAGGAGATACACTTCTGGGCATGTCCGTGAAGGGGATTCCTAAAGGATTACCTGAGGAGGAAAGGCCTCCTCCGGCTGTAGGCAGCTCTGTGCCATAGACTGGGGTCCCAGGCCGAATGAAAAGTGGGAACGCAACAGTCAGCTGAGCACCAGCATTGCATCTCAGCAGGATGGCGCCATCCTGCTGCCAAGCTGTGCAGGAGGGGCTGAAGCCCTGCACGGGGAGCCTCCTTGTGGTTGCTTCTTGTCAGGTGACAGCAACAAGAATAGCAACTAACACAGAGGGAAAGAGAAGGTGAGATGATGACGGGATGAGGCGGAGGGAGGGGAAAGAGAGGGCGAGCACACAAAAGGGAAGAGGACAGCTTCCAAAGCAATGGGAAGCGGGCTGGGGGCTGGCTGTGACTGTCATCTAAACCGGGTGACAAGAAAAGGCAGAGTGTAAGGGAAATAAAGGAGGCGAATGTAAGCACTTTGGAAGGCCAGTTCAAGGGCTGTGTCCCATCTGTTGGAACCCTGCTCTTTTGGAGGAACTGCACTCACCAAGCAGAGCCTCACAGGGCGAGCATCTCTTTTCGAAGTGAAAGGAAGCAGACTGGAGAAATGAGAGGTACGTACACGCACGTGTGTATATGCGATAGGGCTTCGTAGCTCTAATGTTACGTGCACACACATGTGTATACGCGATAGGGCTTCGTAGCTCTAATGTGAGCATCTCTGGGGCATTGTGGATAGGATAGCGATTAGGGAGATGGCTCGGTAGGTAAAGTGCTTGCTGTGCAAGCATGAGGATCTGAGCTCAGATTCCCAGTACCCACATCAAAAGCCAGGCATGATGATGCTTATCTGTAACCCAAGTATTGGTGGAAGGAGACAGATGGATCCTAGGGGGCTCCCTGACCAGCTAGTCTAGCTGAAGACAGGTCTGGATTTAGTGACAGACCCTAGAAGCAAGAGAGTACAGACATCTGGACATCAACCTCTAGTCCCCGCACCTGTCCTCATGCGTGTGTGCATGTGCTCACACACATACACCACACACACACACGAGCATTTAAGGCAAAAGCACAGAACAAGGGAGTTCCTGATATCCTTGGCCTTAGGAAAGTTGAGAGAAGCTGGTTCCCACAGTCTTATTCTATAACCTATAACTCTACCTTCCAATCTGGCAGGACCCTGTTGTGTCATGATTATCCTTGGACAGGTTTTTCACATTCTCCAAGAGGTACAGATTTGTGGGTCACTTGTCACCTAATTTAAGAGGATCCAAGTTCCTAACATAGCAGTTTCAGATTTATCCCCCTCTCCCTTAGGTAAGTATGAGCCGTGGCTTTCCAGCCAAGGCACTTTTGGATCTAGCCACAGGGGGCCAGTGCTGGGTCAGCTCTGAGCAGGTCAAGAGGTTGACAAGGATTACAAGCTGGCAGGGGACAGACATCAGGTTCGGTTTCACGATGACATTCACGAAGATATTGGATTGCATGTTAAGGAGCTACTGATGGAGATGGGAATGGGAGGCTGCCAGCCCTTCGGAAAGAACGAGCCCGGGAAGATTTTCCACTCTGATACAGACATCAAGGCGTGCAACAGAGGGCTGTTATGCAGGGTGGCTGCTCTACTTTGCTCCTTTGAAGAGCAGTTAGTGATGCGGGAAAGTTTTATACCAGGCCCAAGGAAGGACGAAGGCACCGTCAGAGCTTTCTCCATATTCTCCTAGTTGGTTGCCAGGGAGGAGGCAGAATGGTCCTAATGCAATGAAAGATGCTGAGGGACCCTCCTGCCCAAGGCCCACAGTAGTAGTCTCTTCTTCACAGTCTGGCAGGCTTTGAGGTCTCTGGGAACTTCTAGTGACACACAAATCTACAGAGGTTCACAGGGAGTTGGGGTAACCGTAACCCTGATGGGGTGTAGGAGGTGGGAGGGCCTTGGATAGAGGAGCAGAAGGTGAACATTAGTTAGTGAAAAACTTGATGAGATCAGAGTTCAGCCTGGCTCTGGGTGGCGGGTGACTCATAGCTAAACTTTATTGGCATCGCCATTTGCCAGGGTCACCCTTGAGGGAGCACAGCCTTCAGTGTTGCTGACTCAGAAGCCAGCATTAATGCAGAGCCTGGGCTTAATCCCTCTCAGCTCTCCTTACTGCCAGAGGAAGCTGTTTACCCTCTCCTTGGTGAGCTCGCTGCCTCCCTGGGCCTTTCCCAGCACCCTCCCATTCACCTAGGAGGCAACCTCCTGTCCTTTTGTCCTGTTGGAATCAGCGGGATACCACCTGGACTGGCTCTCTGTTGACTTCAACCATGCACACCAGGGGGAGCGTGGGAATGGGAGTCTCTGGATTGGAACCCCAGCTTCTGACATTGGTGGGTGGGGAGGAGCCTGGTAACCCCCTGCCTCCCTGAGGTTTCATTTATGCAGGTCATTAGAACTAACTACAGATGTACACTAAAGAGCAACTAAAATAATCAATGTGTGGGGCCTGGCACATCTTGGTGCTGTAATATTTCTGTCTTGAAAGACATAGACCCCTTAGGGAAAGGGTTGGTACACTTGATCTCTCTAGGGGCATCTCAACGTGGCAAAACCAGCACTGTGTGTGCAGAAAGCACTACCCATTGATGAGTGTTCCAGAAGTCTGAGTCACCCTCCGCAACATCACTAACCCAGAGGACAAGATTAGCCCGACTGGGCCAAAGCTGTGTCACTGTCCCCAGGGATTCCAGCACTAGCAATGGAGACATGAGGCCTGGGGAAGGAATTGAGGAGAGTGCAGGCTGCTGCATGTTCTCTCAGTCATACCCCCACCTTGAGTCAAGCCCTGTTCCCTGCCATACCAGGTTTCACACAGATCTACCCTTTGCTGGCAAGGGCACAGAGGAGCGCACCTTCTGGGGCAATGTGTCTTTCATGCACGCTCCCTTCTCGCCCCTCAGCCAGCAGCTTTTTTAAAAAAAATGCACTTCATTATCAAAATGGAAAATCTTCAAGCTGCTTCTCTCTAAGCGACAATTAAGAAGCAGCACAGCCCAAAGGAAAGAACCGGAAGCTAGTGATGGAATCCCACTCTACCATTCATGAGCTGAGCCAGTCTCTTTAACCTCTCTGAACATCCTTTTCCATCTGTGTAAAGTGACAATGGCAAAAGATACATTCACAGGGGTCTTGGTGAAGGGGTGGGTGCTCCTGGACAGATATAAAAGACCTTTTTAAGAGGAAATGCTGTGAAAGGTGACGGACAGGTGCTGCAAAGAGCGTGTTCCATGGGAGGTGGTCTGAGGGGATCTGTGAGTGTGTCATTTCATTGAACAGATATTGACTGTGTTTCCTGTGTGACGGGGAGGACACGGGCTGAGGGAAGCAGCAGAGGGAAAGGGTTGGGTTCTGCCCTGGAAGAGCTCAGAGCTTCTGAGTAGGAAAAACAGATGTTGGATGTGTCACGTGATGTGTAATTACTGTAATGAGGAAGACAGACTCACAGGGGAGCTTCCATTGTGGTAGCACTTTCCATGGATATGAAAATCCATGGATGCTGGAATATTCTCTGTCAAGGGGCGGTACCTGCTCAGAACCCGTATGCTTAAAGTCATCCATAGATAGCTTGTCGTGCCCAGCAAAACAAATGCTAGAAAATGAAATGTCAGGAAAGGTCAAGGCCAGCCTGTGTTCGGTATAGGTGCAACTTTTTAAAAGAAAAATTTCTATCTGCTGTTAGTTAAATTCACAGATGCAGGAGGCCAACTGCAGGTGAGGGTCAGAGACTGTGTGAGAGGCAGGGTGAGGGTTTCGGGAAGACCATTCTAACTGGGGGATGGGGGGTGTCACTGCCTCCCCAGAGGCCTTCTGCAGCGTATTTCCCATGCTTCACTCAGAGGGTTTGATGATAGCCGGTAGCATCACTGTCAAACATCATTCTGGAAGTACAAGTCAGTGCATTTGGTAATGAGCAAATGAGAGGAATCTACATTTAAATGGAGGAGGCAAGTTTAGTGTGATTTGCAAATAACTGGGTTAATACCTAAATCAACTAAAAATTTTAAAGCAATAAGAAAATTAAATTGAATAACTTCTTATATAACCCATAACTAAGAAAATACCCTGCAAGAAAAGATGCCACTTGTAATAAGAATTTTTTAAAAACCAATCTAAGAATAAATTTGCAGCAACTCTGTGAGATCTCTATAAAAAGAAAAACAATTATAAGCTTCCACTGACAAATGTCAATAATTCTTAAATAAAAAGGTGCATACTCCTAAATATACAATTTCAGTGTTGTAGAACTTTTGTTTTCCTTATTCAAAGCAATTCCACCTAAAGTCTCAGCACAATTTCTTTGACTAAACAAACTTATTGTATAGTTTAACTGGGAAAACTAAACAAATAAAATGAGAATGAAGATGGATATCCCACCAAATACATTTATTTGTTGTTAATTTTATAATGTATGAGTATTTTGACTTCTGGCCCACTGAGGCCAGAAGCAGACATCGGATCCCCTGAAACTGGAGCTAAGGATGAGTATTAGACACCTTGTGGATGCTTGGAACCAAGCCCTGGTCTTCTGCAAGAGCAACCAGTGCTCTTAACATAAACATTCATGAAATATAATAGAACACAGATATAAGCTTAAATGCATATTGGAATTTGGTATACAATAAAGATGGGATTCGAATCTGTGATTTTTTTAATGTTCTTCATTAAGTGGAATGGGAGCAATGGAAGAGGACCCACTTCACAGTTACATCAAAATAAATTCCAGGTGGATGGAAAATTTAAATACAAATCACAAAGTTTAAAAGCTCTTGTGCCTGGAGAGATTGTTCAGTGGTTACAAATATTTCTTACTCAGAAGCAGGCAAATCTCTAGGAGATTGAGGCCAGCCTGGTCTATAGGGCAAGTTCCAGGCTACCAGCTGGTGCTATAGAAGACCATCTCAAAACCAAACAAAAAAACCACTTCCTGCTTTTGCAGAGGACTGGAGTACAATTCCCAGCACCCACATCAACTGCCTGTAACTCCAGCTCCAGGGGATTCTTAACATCCTCTTCTGGCTTCTGCAGGCACCCTCCCCCCACACACACATATGGCCTATATTTCTCCTTCTCCCCCAACCTCCAAACACACACACACACACACACACACACACACACACACACACATAATTTTTTTAAAGTTCTAGAAGAAAGGGCTCAAGCACCTGCCTAGTGTGCTCAAGGACCTGGGTTTGATCCCTAGCATCACATACTTAAAAAAGGCCTACACAGGTGACTTCTGAAATAATCTTCAGATAGAAAGAGTCTCTCAAGATATAACACAGAACCTCCAAATCACTAAACTATTAAGCAATTTTTTAAAAGTTAATAAGTAAAAAAATAGTATAGAATAGAAAAGCAGATAATAAATATATTTAGAATATAAACTCGAAGATCTGGAGAAAAGGGTCAACAGTTAATAGCACTTGCCGTTCCTTTAGAGGATCCAGGTTCGGTTCCCAGCACCCACATGATGGCTAACACTGTAACTCCAGTTCCAGGGAATCCTACTCCCTCTTCTTGCCTCCATGGGTTTCTGCATGCATGTGGTACACATAAACTCATGGGGTCACACACATGAGTTTTTTATGGGTCATAGACACATAAAAATAATAAATCCTTTAAAAAATTACATAGACTATAAAATTCAAATAGATTAATTTTAAAGCTGCTACGTAAAGTACCTAAAATATGTAAGGCTTGAGTGACGTGGGCTGAATAAACAGTCTGGAATGGGGCAGTTCCCGTCCTCCACATCAGACTCACAGAGCCCTCACCTAGGCACCATGAAGGAGAGGCGATGAGAAGTCCCAATGGACCATGCTTGTCAGTACTGTTTATCATCTATGCTTTAAATCTCTTGGCTGGGATGCAGGCTCATGACCATACACCCTTTAATGTAGTCCCCAACTGGGAGCCTGTCTTAGGGACAATTCCATGCAATAGAAACGGAGAGCAGAGATTTCTGATGAGTGGCAAAGCCATCTCGGCTGCATTGTAAATCTATGTCCTGTGTAGAAAAGCAGAGGCCAGATATTAAGGTCGGGGTTATCTGAGCACATCCACATCTTTGTATCATTTGATATAGAAAACTTTTCTCATTTGCTTTGGTTAAAGTAGTGTCCAGGACCATCCAGCCATGGGAACTAATATCATATGAGTGTTGAAGAATCAAAACCAGCAACTGTAAAGAGACTTGCTTGCGGTGCCTGGCCAGAAGTGGGTCTTCAATAACTCACAACCCCCACTGTTACTGTCACCAGCCCCTCTCTTCCCTTCCTTTTCACCATCTCCTATGAAAGCATTCCACACTGTAAAGGTTAGCTGACTCCTCTCTGCCTCTCAGTTCTCCAATTTGGGCTGGAAATTAGCAGATGTTCCTGGAGCTCTGAGTCCGGGAAGGGCAGGGACTTGGCGCATGGATCTTCCCTGGAGAGGGATCCTGTGGATATCTGCCACTTGGTGCCACAGGAAGTACTACACTTCTAAAGATGGACAGCAGAGGCCTGGCCTAGGTCCCTAGTTCCCATATTTGTTAGCTATGAATATTAGCTTAGGCAAGTAACTTTCATTGGCCCTCATTTTCCCTTGCCTATAAAATGAGAGGAATAAAGGCTGGAGAGAAGGCTCAGTGGTTAAGAGCACATGCTACTCTTGCAGAGGACCTGAGTTCAATCCCCAGCACCCATGTCTGTTGGGTCACAAGGAATCTAACACCTTCTAACCTCTGCAGCACCTGCACTCACATGAACAAACACACAGAGACACACACATACACATAATTTAAAGCAAAGATAACAAGTCTTTATTTTAATGAGAGGACTAGATAGGACCTATTCTTCCTTTTCATTCAACTAGTATGTCTTAGGGATCTCCTATGAATGCAGCCCTGACCTAGGCAATAGGTGTAACCATGAACAAGTCATACCAGAACCTTCAGTTTGCTGCTTAGCAGGAAGTTTTAGTGGTCTACAGGCTTAATACAGAGGGTCCTTGTGTATTAGCCTATTTCCTGCTCCTATGATAAGATACCTGAGGCTGAATACTTTATAAAGAAAAGAAGTTTATTTAGCTCACAGTTCTGAGGATTCAAGGACACGGCACCAGCATTTGCTCTGGTGAAGGCCTTGCAGTGTGCAGCATTACAATGATAGCAGAGAATGAGAGCTCACTGCATACAGCAAGAGAAAGGGTAAGGACCATTGGTGACCTCCCACGAGGCCTCCCTCTTAAAGGTCCCACCACATCTTAACATCCCCGAACCACAGACCGTGTCCCCAGTGCATGAACTCCTGCATGAATACTATTGCAAACTATTACAGCATGCTTCTCCTCACCAGAAGTCCTAGCTCCTAGAAGCACTTCCAGCTGCTGTTTCTAAATGCCTTTTAATCAGTTGCTATGGCCACGAGGATGTTCAGTGCTGCAGCCATGGGTGTGGACACAAAGTTCTTGGGAGAAGGATAGCAAGAGAGCTGGAAGAGAGAACCAACTTCAAGAGGATGAGGTCGGAGACCACACAGGACAGGGACACATGCCGTATAATGCAGCAGCTTCATACCTGCCTTCAGATTTCCACTCTCCTACCTACCAGCTGTGTGATTCTGGACAACTCAACCTCTCCACGTCTCAGTTTTCTCATCTATAAATGCATAGTAGGAACTCCTAGTTAATAGATCTGTGATAAGGATTAAATATATATTATTGTATTATTACAGTGTTTGAATAAAGACCGGTACGTAATCAATATTATCACATAAATATTAGTAGTTTATTCTGATTTCTTTGTAAAGGTAATTCCTTATTTTGTGAAGTTTGTAAATTCCTTTCACATTCACTGCCTCAAATCATAAAATTGTAACTTTGTACATCCAGCCACTACACTACAAGCTTCATGAAGCAGGGAATTCTTAGTGGTTTCATTTATCGCTATATCCCTGAAACCTAGAGAGTACCTGCGTAGAGGAGACGCTCAGTATCTGATGAGTGGGATGAATAGACTGATTGATGATGGATGGAGGATGGATGGTCAAATACTTGCATGGATGGATGGATGATGGATAGATGGGTGGATAGATGGACGGATGGATGACGGACAGATGGATGGATGCGTAAGTGGGTGGATGAATGGTTAAACACATGGATGGATGGATGGATGGATGGATGGATGATGGATAGATGGTTAAATACATGCATGGATGAATAGATGGATGGATGGATGACGGATGGATGAATGGATGGATGGATGCATAAGTGGGTGGATGAATGGTTAAACACATGGATGGATGGATGATTGATGGATGGATAGATTCGTGGGTAAATGGATAGACAAATACTAGCATGAATGGATGATCGATGGATAGATAGATGGATAGGTAAGGGTGGATGGATGGTTAAATATGTATATGGATGGATGAATGGATGGATAGATGGATGATGGATGGATGGATGAATGCATAGGTGATGGGTAGATGGTTAAATACCTAGATGGCTGGATAGAGAGGTAACAGATAGTACATAGATAGATGTGTGAGTAAGTGGATGGCTAAATGGTTTCATGAATGAATGGATGGCAGATGGATAGAAAGCACTGGCCGGTGGGTTGGTGGGTAGATGGATGGATGACTAAAATATGCTTGCATAGATACATACATACATGAACAGATGAGTATATGAATACACGGTACATAGATACATGCGTGCATGCATAGAGAACTCCAATAAATGTTTATCAAAAGCCTACTATAAGCTAAGCACTAAAGATACAAAGAATAAACACCATGTTGCTTGTCCTTTTTCCTCACCGCTGAAGTGATGAAATAAAATTATTCTGTTAGTTGCAATGACCCCTGGGTAAAAGGGAACAATGGAGGAGTTCCTCCCCCAGATCAGTATCCTTCATCTCAGTCCTTTCAATTGTGGATAAAACAAGAACTAGGCGATCAAGAGACAGGGGTAAAAGACCCAGGTGCACATTAGGAAAATGCAAATCAAATCCACAGGGAGACACCACTTCCTGGTCAGTAGGATGACATGACGAAAGGACAGATGAGGAGACTCTGCAAAGATGTGGAGAAACTGGAACCCTTGGCTGCCTTCTGGGGGGAATGGTGTAACTGCAGCAGAAAGCAGTCTCCAAACACTTTTTAAAATTAAACACAGAATTACCTTATGACTCAGCCAATTCCACTCCTACCTATATGTCCAGAAGAAATGAAAACACATATTTCCACACGCAGAAATGTGTGTGCAAATATTCACAGCATCATTATTCATGACGGCTTGATGTGGAAAGCAGTCAAAATGTTAAAACACCAATAAACAAATGAAAATCTTTGATAAATAATGGAATGTGATTGTTCAGCCATACAAGGGAATGGAGTTCTGCTATGTGGGTGAACCTTGAAAATGTTATGCTAAGTAGAAGAAACTGGATGTATTGTATAAATTCATTTCTCTAAAAGGCCTGAAAGGGGCTAAGCCATACAGACAGACAGAGATCAGCAGTTTAGAGAGGAAACCCATCCCCAAAATGCATCTAGTGGGATAATGGTCATCTCATTGAGTCTTTACCACACCCTGGAGCAAGGGGACAGAATGTTATATAAAATTCACCAGCGAGGCCTGCGCAAAGTCTTTATAGCCACACATCTTGCGTACGGTACGTAATTACCCACTAATTTACCTTTTGCTCCTCTGGCCTCATTTTCACAGCATGAACTTGCTTCAGGCCAGGTGTTGCTGGGTTCTGGCACAGGTGAGGTGCTTAGCGTAGACATCACTCCTGCTGACCGCCTGCCGGAAACGTTTCCGAACACTTTGCCAAGGTATACACAAAGCCCCAAATGAAACCAGCATTCTGACCATCTCACTCTCAGTGATAAATGAACACTCCCTCCTCCTTTCTTTAGAAACCAAATCAAATAAGGATAGACTCCATCTCATGGCCTGAGTAAGGAGGCAAACAGTAATCTTTCAGTGGAATCCTATTTTTCAAACCGACATTCAGCCTACTTAAGGCTCTCAATGGGGCCAGACTGAAGCGAGGAAGTGAGGAGAAAAGAAAGTTTTGGGGATATTGAAGGCAGATGCTCAACAGGGAGGCAGGCTTTGCCGGCTGAACACGCAAGTGCTTTGGGTGGATGAAGCGAGTCGCAGCAGTAAGCACTAACTCTAACTTCACAGTGGACAAAGGTTCACATGTGAGAAATCAGGAAGGGAAGTTGTCTGAGTTAAAAGGAAGTTGAAGATGCTAAGGACTACAGCTGGAGGGGCATAGTACTGCAGAGTGAAGGACACACCTAAGGCACAAGTGGTCCACGGATGTGTGGGCATAGTGACCAGTCTAGTTAGCTGATGACGTCATACAGAGAGAGGCCCTTAACTACTTAGTTCACTCCTAGCCCTAACCTTTCTGATTGTCTTAGGGAAGTGCTATTTAGAGGAGAACCCTCATGCGGAGGGGTCCTCTCTTAGCCGCTGACCTGCACAGAGAGCGGCAGCATCCCGCTACCCATCACTAGCTGTGCTGTTCCAGTTTATTCAGAACCATGATTGTAAGGGTTATCCTGTATCTATGACATGATCGTTCTGGCTTACTTTTATGGGATGGGTTGCAAATTCTCCTTAAATATGTATTGTACTTGCATCCAAAAGATGTGAGCTATTTGTAGAGAAAATAGTGTATAAATAAACAAGACACAGATACGTTAAAAATCTAGAAAGATGGTACATGGTCAGGGAACTAACCCAGTGCAAACCTATGATAGCTGTGTGACTTATCGCATTGTTCCTCCCCCTCCACGCACATAGACACGACCCCTGACATCCAGTCTCAGTGTGGATACAATCAATAGGATGCTCACTACCTTTCTAGAGATTCCCACCAACACCAACTCCTGCCTAGCCCTGGCCCTGCCCTATATTATGCAGTGGAGTTTGGCCATTCTTGCCTGGCATATCTAGGGCTGAGCACCATAGGTTCTTAGTGCCCACTAAAGATTTCATATCTTTGGGGCTGGAGAGATGATGGTGCAGTGGTTAAGAGCACTGGCTGCTCTTGCAGAGGACCCAGGTTTGATTCCCAGCACCCACACGGCAGCTGACAATCATCTGTAACTCCAGTTCCAGGGGAATCCAACTCCCTCTTCTGACCTCTGTGGGCATTGCACAACACAGGTGCACCGACCTACTTGAAGGCATTACACTTATACATATAAAATTAAAATAAATATTTTAAAAATCATATCTTGAGTTGGGCGTGGTCCGATAGCAGGAAGATTCCATAAATAAGGAAACATCTCTCTCTGCTTCTGATCCTCTGGGTCAGGCCAAGGAAGGTGGGATGACCAGGCAGGCCTAGCCTTGCTTGTAGGAAGCTGCCTGTATGCTATGAATTCTGTGGTATAACTATTCTGCCTTTCCTTTATATATGGATTTCAAGTTTTCCTGCAACATGTATGTCCTTTTGCTCCAGAAACTGAATCACTAAAGAGAACATTGTGTATAAACAATTCAGGGGGCTAGAGAGATGACTCAGTGGTTAAGGGCATGGACTACTCTTACAGAGACCAGGGTTCAAATCCTAGGACCTACATGGCAGCTAACAACAGTCTAACTCCAGTTCCAGGGGATCCTACACCCTCTTCTGACCTCCTTGGGCACTGCATGACACAGGCACACGTGCATGTAAGCAATACACTCATAGATAGATAGATAGATAGATAGATAGATAGATAGATAGATGATAGATATAAAATAAAAATAATAAATAAAAAATATTTTTTAATTTGGGTCACATGCCTACAACAAACTGGAACATTACTCTTTAGGCCCACCTAGAGATGGCTAAGAAGAGACCCCTCCACATGAGGGTTTACTTCCAAATAAGGCTTCTCGAAGACAAATCAGGAGGGTCTGGAATGAACTGACAGATGAACAGCCTCTTCTTATGTGATGCCATAACAGGGTGCCAATTTGCTATGAGACTACTTGCTCCTTTGACATCTCCATCACTCGGCAGCTATGGTTCCTCCAGCTACAAATGGCTTTTGGTCCCAGAAGGACTGCCGGTCTCTTAGTATTGCTAACATTCCTCCTAAGTTGACTCAGGAATCTCCCCTTCCTGGAGGATTTCTCAGGGACTGTCTCTCATCCACTATCATGGGGATGTGAGTGCTTGGTATTGACATCATCTATCCAAAGTACCTGGAGGAAAGAAACCTCCAGATGGGCTAGGAGAGGCTGGAACCCCTGAGCACAGACGTTCTGATTTTCAGTGTGAGCCTCTGGTACAGTACATTGGCACTCTGGTTGTCAGGCCCTGCTTTTCTTCACTGCGTGCATGAATGTGGCCCCGCCCAGTAGATACGCAAGGCCCCCCTGCCCCATGAGAAGGGTTGCCCGGCACTTTCCAGCCTCAGTGATAAGCAGCTTGCCTTGCGAAGATCATCTGTGATCCCCTGGTGCCAGTGAATCTCTAGCCCCTTCCCATCCCATCTGCTTCCTTCCATCAACCTTGGGGTTCTCCCGTCTAGGTGTCTCGAGAGCCTCTCCCTGCTGTGATCCCCTCAGGCCTCTCCCTCCTGGCTGCAGTGTCCTCAGCTGCCCTCATTTCCCTTCCTGGGATCCAGATCCCGAGGCCTTTTGCTTTCATGCTGTTCAGCTGCCAATCTGTGCACATCAAAGTAAAGAGCAGAGTCAGGGGCTCATTATAGACTCCGGGCTTTCCGGGCACGGTCTCTCCTGCCGGGCACTGAAGCTGTCTCCCATCCTCTTTGATGACTGGGAAGTTTCCAGCACTGAGCGATGACATTTACCCCTGCACCCTCTCCCTCGTCCAGGCAGGGCCTCTTCCCTCGCCCACGGAAAGACAAGGTAAAGTCATTTTCACCAGGTCAGGAGGTGTTGCAGTCATAGTTGCTGCCCTTGCTGTTCTCAGCACACAGGTGCCTTCTTTGGTCATCCCTATAGGACAGGCACTGGGAGAGGCCCTCTGAGCACCTGGCCAGGCTGTGAGCAGCTGGGGATTTTCTGATGTGAAAAGTGAGGTTTTGTGTTCTCCTTCTTGAGCCTTTTCTCCCCTTTTACTAGTCTGAAGCAAAATGCTTAAATGTGGCTGTGTACCTCTTCCTGTGGTACATATGTGTACATGTATACTATATGTGTCAGCATGCAGGTGGAGGGCCAGAGGTTAACAATGGTCTCCCTTATCTTTTGAGACACGGTCTGTCACTGGACCCAGAGCTCTCTGATTGGTCAAGGTGACCAACTAGCAAGCTCTGGGAATCTGCGTGCCTCTGTTCTCCCGACACTGGGATTACAGATGTGTATGGCCACATCCTGATTTTATGTGGGTTCTGCAGATCTGAACTCAAGTCATCATGTTTATGTGACAGACCTTTTACCTACTGACCATCATTCAGCCCCATTCTTTTCAGAATTTTAAGCAAAAAGAAGTCCATAGTTTTGTAATTTGCTGTTCAACTTTGATTCAAATCTGTAATGCACACTGTAGGATCAGGGTTACCAGCAGTCAGGTTAGATATGTGCTATGTATTGGATGTTGATTGTCCTCAAAAGCCTGTGAGGTAAATCACCAGCATGACACTGTTGAGAAGAGCCTTTGGGAGGTACTGCCCAGTGAAAGGTCTTTAGGGCACTAGAAACAGAGCCAAACCCCTTCCCCCGCTGCTCTTTGGCTTCCTGGCAGATAGGAGAGGAGTTTTCCTTCCCCACATTCCCACCATGATGCGCTGACTCACCACAGGCCCAGAGCACCAGAGCCCACCCTGTACTAGAACCCCCAAAGCTATGAACCAAAGCAGGCCAATAACCTCAAGGATCTTTCTATGGTAAAGCTGCCACGGCAAGGTTTTAGGCAGTGTCTCAGGAGCAGTCCCTAGAGGAGGCAGCCTCTGCTCTCCTTGGCCTCTCTCATTCACCTGGCCCTACTGCAATGAATGCATAAAGCCTTTCTTGAGAATGCCAACCAGATTCTCTGAGAAAAGGATATCGTGCTGAGGCCCGAACGATCAAATCTAAGCAGAGGGAGGCAGAAGAGGGTGGGGCTCCACAGACACAGCATCCTCAGAGTCTCCAGGCCGGAGTATCATTCACTGGGTATGGGGCCACGAGGGGAGAGGACAGAAGCTTCTAGTAACAGACTCTCTTGTACTCCTGAAAAAAGTGAAAACTGGTGCATGCTTTTAGGAGACCCTGGGTGATGCCGATCAAAATCCATCCTAAATAGACAAACTGTTTTAAAGTAATAACCAATGGGTTAGAGAGATAGCTTAGTCATCTAAGTACCTGCTGTGTAAACACAAGAATCTGAGTTCAGAAACCTAGCGCCCACATAAAAGCCAGTATGATGGCACCCTGTGGCTGTAAACCCATCAAAGGGGGTTGAGGAGCAGAGAGGTGAGATCCAGTCAGACTCCAGGGTCTGGATTCTCATTTAACTTTATCACATGTTTTTAATCTGTCTCTGCCTCAGTTTGCCAATATGTAGACTAGTGCTTGCCTTGTTAGATGTCATGAGAACTAAATGAAACAATCCATCCAAAGCTATGATGGTGATGATGATGACGCCAAGAAGAGGACAGATGCTGATGAGTGTGGGTCACTGTGCTCCCCTACCCACACCAAACACCCGTCTTTCTTATGCACCCAGCTCCAAGGAGTTTGCCCACAAGGATGGCTTTTGTTCATGAACCTTCCACTTGAAAATGGTCTCCTTCCAGGGCTGGAGAGATGACTCGGAGGTTCAGAGTACTGGTTGCTCTTGCAGAGGACTCGGGCTCAATCCCCAGCACCCACATGGCAGATAACAACCATACTTAACACCAGTTGTAGGGGATTCAGCGCCCTCTTCTGACCTCTGTGGGCCTTGCACGACATGGGTGCACTTACATCCATGCAGGTAATACATTCATACACATAAAAAGCAAAAGTAATAAATGAAAAAAGAAAATTGTCTCCTTCCTGAGTTGACTATGCAGATGAATCACTTAGTCCCTCCCACCATCATTTTGTTCATGACAGGGCTTCACTGTAGCCCTGGCTGACCTGGAACTTGCTATGTAGTCCAGGGTAGCTTCAGACTCATAGAGAAGCCACCTGCTTCTGCCTCTCAAGTGCTGTAATTAAAGGCATGTGCTGCCTACTGCGCCTGGCCTCTTTATAATGCTCCTTTATAATGCTCCTGCTGCTACTCAGCAAATAGTTTGTCAGCCTCTTCTCTCTGGGATACAGCCAAGAGAGGAGTATACAGGATCAAAGTGATGGCGGGAGGAGGAGGAGGAGGAGGAGGAGGAGGAGGAGGAGGAGGAGGAGGAGGAGGAAGAGAAAGAGAAAGAGAAGAAGGAGAATTATTTCTGGTCCCTCCTATCTACCTAGCAACTTGTTGGGGTAAAGATGAAAAACAAAAGAGAGTGGAGACACAGAGAGAGAGGGAAGGAAGAAGGGAGGGAGGGAGGGAGAGAGGGAAGGAGGGAGGGAGGGAAGGAATATATATTATATAATATTACATTTAGGAACTGACTTGATCTTTCTAAAGCCCCAGGGGGAAACCCAGGCAGTTTTACCTGGTGAACTCCAGGCCTGTGAGAGACTCAGTGACAGATCTTGTCTTTAAGAAAAAGTGACTGGCACGTGAGAAATGAGGTTGTCCTCTGGTCTCTACAGGGACATGTACACACAGGTGCACAGGTGTACACACACAAAAAGTACATGCACATCTACACACTCAAAATATAAACAGACCTAGTGAGATGGCTCGGTGAGTAAAGGCACTTGATACTGAGCCTGACCACCTGAGTTTGATCCCCGGAACCTACATGGTAGAAGGAGAGAAATTACTCCCGCAAGCTGTCCACATACATGCCATGAAATGTGCATTCATACATGCCATGGAATGTGCATTACAGCCTCCCCCCAAAAAAATGAATATAAAAAAGTTGGGTTGGAGAGGTGGCTCAGCAGCTAAGAGCACTGGCTGTTCTGCAGAGGACTGGGTTCAGATCCCAGCACCTACATGACAGCTAACATGATCCCCTTTACTCCAGTTCCAAGGGATCCAAAGCCCTCTTCTGGTGGCCAAGGGTACTGCATGACTTGTTTGCACTTACCTACGTGCAGGCAAAACACTTATATAAAATAAATAAATAAATAAATAAATTTAAATACATAAATCCCTAGAGGGACAGGTATTCTTTATTCTTTTTTTAAAATTGAAATTGAGACAGAGAGGAACTAAGTGACCACCACACTTAGAATGTGTTTAGGCTTGCTCTGAGCTATCAACAGTCTACCAAATTTCACCTTCTGAAAAGTTCCTTGGAAAGCTCTCCCTTGACTGAGAAGGTGCTGAAATCACACCTAAGTATCTATCCTTCAAGGCCCCAGTGTCTTCCTTTTTCTAAGAGGCCCTGTGCCAAGGCATTACCAAACCATCCATTATTCCAGGCCTAGGTGCTGCCAAGCCATCCCTTCTGGAGCTGTACCAAGTAACAGATGGCACTTTCAGTGCTGGGGACAGCCATTGTGGATTCCACTGTGCCGAGCTCTTGGTCTGAGAAAGAAGGAACTGCACGAGAATACAGATCCACACAAGACGTGGGGGCTGGCTTCGGGGAGCTCGGACACCACACTCCGGACTGAGCCGTGCCGTTCATGACCACAGCTGAGAAGAGCAATCTGTTCATATTTGGCTGTCAACGACAGAACTTTGTAAGTAAGAGTCTGTCTTAATTGTGATAACAGCTGGTATGATGGAGCCCCCTCCTGCCTACCAGTCCCCATGCTGAGTGCTGCATGGAGCAGACTCTATCTAGCTGCATCTAAGTGGACAGAGAAGCTGTGGCATAGACGCCCTCACTACCACCTTCCACATCAAGATGCTGATGCTTACCTGAAAGTCACCAGGCTCAAAAAGGTGAAGCCAGGATTAGAACCCAGGCAGTGTGATACCAGAGCCTCACCCTGACTGTGATATAACCCACAGTCCACTCAGTGTGGGGACCCTGAAGACACCGAGGGAGAATCAAGTTCATTCTCTAGAGCGCCTCACAGCAAATGGAACAGCTCATTTAAAACTCTGAGGGTCCGAGAGATGGCTCAGTAGCTAAGAGTGCTTGCTGTTCTTGCAGGGGGTCTGAGTTTGGTTCCCAGCACCCATGTCAGGTGGCTGATAACTGCCTGGAACTCCTGCTCCAGAGGAATCTGGTGTCCTCTTCTGGCCTCTACAGGCATCTGTATGCACATGCATGCATAAAACACACACACACACACACACACACACACACACACACACACACAAATATACATATTTAAAACCTATTCGGCTAACTTTTTAAAATAGTTTTGTTATTGATTCCAGAATTTCATATAATGTATTTTGATCACATGTAGCCCCCTCGCCTCTCTCCAGCCCCTCTCTAGTACCCCCTCCAATTTCACGTCCTCCATTATTCTCTATCATGCTTTTGTTTTTTAATTTAATTTTTTAAGGCCTACCCATTCTGTTCTCTACCTCTCCTGTGCTCCTGGGTGTGGATCCGTACCCTGGAGTCTGGTCAACCTACCAGGCATCGCACCCTTAAGAAAACAGACTCTCTCCCAGCATCCACCCATTGCCAAGAGATTCTCAGCTAGGGCTGGGGTTTCCTGCCCACCTCCCCCATCCACACTGGGCCTGTCTGGATTGGGTTTGAACAAGTCTTGCGTGTGCTGCCATAAGTGCTGTGTGTGTGCAGACAGCACAGCCCCCTTGTATCCATCCAGCCCTCTGGCTCTTACAATCTTTCTGCTCCTTCTTCCACAATGATCCCTGAGCCGTCGGAGGGGAAAGCATTATGTAGGCGTCCCATTCAGGTCCGTGTACTCTGAAGTCTCTTATCTTCTGTTTGTTAACTTTTAACTACAAAGATGAAAATAAAAAGTTCTTCTGCATTTAATTTGCTATTCTCGTGCCCACCTCCCAACAGAAGAGGTTGGTCCCATTTTTGTCTTTGACAATGATATAAATAAAATGAAACTCCATCAGCTCTGAGTGACAGAAATCCCCAGCTGACCTCTGAGTGAGGGGCATTTTCAGCTGTTCAGAGGGTCCCAGGCTCGACTCACACCATGGACCAGTTGTCCAAGTGGGTCCACTGGGCTTGAACATAGGGTCATGTCTTTTGGTAGCTAGATGTCCTAGCTTAATCGCTTCACCTCCCTGAAGCCAAGTTTCCTTGTCTGTCAGATAAGCTCTAGCCACCTCAGCACAGTGGATGATAGTCACCCAAGCCACCACTGATGAACCAGGCACCTTTCCTACCCACCAATGTGATCTGCACCAGAGCCCTGGAAGGTAGGTTCTCACTAGCACACCCAAGGAAATGGAGACTCACAGTGACAAATGACTTGTCCAGGGTTCAACGACTAGTAAGTGTCTAGTGTACATTCATTCTTTCCAAAGCTGTGTCCTAAACCATTGACATATCTGTGGGCACCCTTTAACCAGAGCACTACAGTAAGCATAGTCATGAGACAGCAAAGCTACAAGCACTTGAGCTCGCTGACCAGCCTGGGTCATACCTAGTCCCGTTCTCTGGGCCTCAGGCTAACTGTCTAAGAAGTCTAGAAGGATCTGTCTCCTCCAGCTTTAAAGGCAGGTCAGCTCCCTGGAGCCTGTCTCTGGAAGGACATCCTCCTGAGATTCTGCAATCATCCTGGAGCGGCCCTTAACACATGAGTGTTCCTATAAGAAGCTGAGAGTCGGGCTTCGGTGGAGGGGGAATCTGATGTCTGACTAGGTGCTGCATCTCCAGCGCCAGCACAGTGTGTCCATGCTCCCACTGGCCTGGCAGATTCACTGCAATCACATGTGCTCAAGCAAGTCCTGGAACACAGAGACAGAGACCTTGTGGGGTTACTGATGGTGCAGCTCACTGAGACTCTCCTTTGAGTGTGAGGAGCCTCTGCACTCAGCCCTCTGTCCCTTTTCATCCTCTTCCAACCACTCTCCTCACTAATAACTTAGAACTGTACTTGCCAGAACCATGTTCTAAATGTTTAACATGGTTGACTCATTGGTCTTCACAACTCTCAGGCAGGATTCTAGGTTTGCTGGACAAGGCCCTGGATTTCATTGTTTTATATTATTATATTGTTTGAATTGGTAACACAAATACAGGGTGTAAAATACAAAGGACATAAGAGGATATAAGTTACCCCAGAGCTGGGGGGCTGGCCTGCAATGGCTTTTAGTGGGAACCAAAACGAACTCAGCTGTCTGCCTTCAAGCCAGGCCAGCTTCACATTTCCCTGCTGTGAGCAAGGAATATTGTGTCCAATAAGAGCCAAAGATTACAGCTCTTAGAATCGGGGCTACAGGGAGACTCTCTCAAAAAGAGCAAAAACATTTTTTTTTAATCACAGCTCCCAAAGATTGAGCCGAGGCAGGATCCAGCCTCACTACCTTGTGTTATTTGCACTATGACACGAGTTCCCTTTTGAACACTTTAGCAGAGCACATCATAAAACATATAATAAAACACAGAACAAATGGATAAATGAATATTCTTTGATTTGCAATGGAGTTATTGCATTCCTATTACACGCCAAGCAGTAATTGCTAAGGAGCTTACATACATTGTCAAACTAAACCCATAAAATAATCCTATAAAATGGTGGCTTATTCGTCATCCTGGAATCATGCTCAGTTGTATAAGAAGCAGACCCCAATAGCTTCCCACAAAGGTTTTATTAGGCTACCTATATCAATGGATATTTGCAAAGTCTCCAGAGGGGATTCAGACCAAGAAGGTCTGAGGGATTCAGAACCACACCCTAAGCACCCTTTGCTAATAGCTCATTCTCCTGCTCAACTGCCCTTTACCTCTTCCATAAAAGAAAGAAACACGTATCCCCAGCCCTGAATTTCACAGTGGTGCATGATTCCTGGGTATCAAAGGAACCATTTACAGAGCTGCTGTCATGAACCTCTCTTTTAATTTTTTGAAAATGTATATGCTCATGTACCTGTACATTTGCGTTTGTGTGTGGTATATGCACATGAGCATGTAGGTGTCACAACTACAACTGTGTGCTTGTAAAGGCTGGGATATGTCAGGTATCTTCCTTTATTGCCCTTTGCCTTATGTCTTGAGACAAGGTCTCTCACTGAACTAGAAGCTAACCATTTCAGCGAGGCTGGCTGACCTGTGAGCACCCAGAGTCTGCCCGCCTCCACCCTAGCCACGATGCAGTGGTTACGCACTGTCATGTCCAGCCTTTACATGGGACTGGAGACTCAAACTTAGGTCCTCATGCATGCATGGCAAGCACTCTTACTGTCCAGCCCCAGTGGAGCCTCTTTTAAGATACCAAAAACTTGGGGCTGGAGAGGTGACTCCGTAGTTAAGAACACTGGCTGCTCTTGCAGAGGACGTGGGTTAGGCTCCGAGCACCCATATGGTAGCTAGCAACCATCCATAACTCCAGTTTCAGGAGAACTGGATGCCTTCTCATTACCTCCAAGGGCATTGCAAGACACAGACACATTTGCATACATGCAGGCAGTACACTCATACACATAAAAAATAATAAATACTTTTTAAAAGATACCATAAATTAAAGCTTCCATTCCCAGACAATGACTTACTGTGTTTCTCTGTCTTAAACATATTCTAGTCAAGATATATGGCAAGATAGAATTCAAAACACCTGCTGAGTGGTCAAACGGACAGAAAAAGTTCTTTTCTGAGCCTTAGATTTATTGACAGGGGCAAACTGTCTCACAAATATGTCAGTCTGAATCCACCAGAGGAAACAATATTCTAGGATCTAAGATTTCCTTATAAGGTTTGAGAAATCGCCACGTCAAATTTTGTCTCTTGATCTGGACATTCCGAGTGACTTACCAAGCCTATGACCACCTTGATTTGGTCAGTTTCCACACACTGCCTTTGCTTCTGGCCTCTTTTCTCCCTATAAGAATGCTAAGCTGTGTGTATTTGTTTCTTGTTTAAAAAGCACAGATCCAAGATGGTTCAATGGTTAAAGTGCTTGCAGAGCAAGTATAGGACTCAAGTTTGGATCCTCAACACCCACAAAAAGATACAGACCCTAGAAGTGGTGGAGTGGTAGGCGGCAGAGACAGGCCAGTCACAGGGGTCGTATTCTTTCTTTCAGGGGAATTGTTTTGTTTAGTTTGAGACAGGGTCTCCCTGGAGACCAAACTGACCTGGAATTTGCTTTATGGACGTCAGTCTCAGAGATTTGCATGTCTCTGCCCCCTGAGTGCTGGGATTAAAGGCATGTGCTACCATACCTGGCTCTTTCTCAATACTACATAAAGTCAGACACACACATACAATCCCATCTGAGGGTACTTCACCAAAACAGGGAGCTGCAGGCTCACTGAAAGACCCTGTCTCAATAAATAAGGTGGAGAATGACCAAAGTTGAGCTCTGGCATCCACACGCACATGCAAGGGGAGGGAGGAGCACCTGTAATCACACATGCATAACACACACACACACACACACACACACACACACACACACACACACAATGAAACCGGGTATTCTGTTCTGCTCAAAATGTGAAGGTTAATTTTTGTCAACTTGATTGGATTAAGAGACTCCTAGGAGACTAGCAAAGCAGACTCTCAGAATTGTCTATGAGGACATTTCCAGGTACAATTGATCACAAGGGCTCTGGCCTAATAAATGGTTTAATCCATTCATGGATTTAAAGTCTGAATAGACTATTGAGAGGTAGTCGAACTGTGGAAGGAGAGGCCTGGTTGGAGGAAGTAGCTCACTGGCAATATGCCCTTGAGAATTAAATCTCATGCTGGCTTCTTCCTGTTATTGCTCTATTCTGCTTCCTGTTCACCATGATCTGGGCTATTTGACCACACCTTCCCAGCCATGGCACATTGAAGCAATTAGCAAAATAAATCGTTCCTTCCCTGAGTTGTTTCTGTTAGGTATTTGGTCACTGTGGCTATAAAAAGTAATATAACAGTTGATGGCTGTTGGGCGGGGGGGGGGGGGGCATCAGATTTCTTTCAGGGTGTGGTCCCTAGTAGGTTCACTGTTCTAGTAAAGGGACCCATTCATATATGAGCAGCCCTACTCAAACAGAGTGGGGTTATAAGAGAGAGAAGGGGAAAGGGGACATGAAATTGGGAAAGGGGAGATGGAGGGGAATCCAGGACGAGTTGGAGGGGGGTGTAGAGGGTCAAATGCATTGTACGCATGTAAGAAATTCTCAAACAATAATTTTAAAAACTTAAACGAATACACCACATAAACAAAGATAAAGCATTTATCAAGTTTAAGATCCCATTCTTGGGGCTGGGGAGATTGTTCCCAGAGAGAGTCTGCTTTGCAACCATGAGGACTCAAGTTCGAATCTCCAACATCCCACATAAGAAGCCTGGCATGGTTATGCCATCCTGTGACCCAGCACTGGGGCTCATAGATAGGGAGATCTCAAGAGCTTAGTGGCTAGCTAGTCTATCTGAAAAGGTGAGCTCACAGCTCAGTAGGAGACCCAGTCTCAAGGCAACAAGACAGAAAGTAACAGAGTAAGAACTGATGTCTTACTCTGGTTTACATACACAAACATATACATACACATGCACACATACACACACATACACATGTGTGCACATACACATTAGACACATACACACATGCACACACACATACACACATACATACACCATTCTTGTAAGATATACCAATATTTTATGCTTCTTTGTTTTGAAACAGGTCTTGCTATGCAACCCAGGCTTCCCTAGAACTTGCTAGGTAGCCCAAGTTGGCTTCGAACTCATGATCCTCCTGCCTTGGCCTTCCAAATGCTGGGATCATAGGTGTGCCACAGTGCTGAGGTTTATCCACTAGTAAGATAGAAGTCAGGCATGGTGGCACATGCCTTTAATCCCAGCACTCAGGAGACAGAAGCGGGGGTGGGCGGATGTCTGTGAGATGGAGACTCAGCCTTGTCTACAGAGTGAGTTCCAGGCCAGTTGGGGCTATAGGGAACCCTTCCCCGTCTCAAAAACAAAAAAGAAAAATTACTGCCAAATAAATAATACCAGAATTATTTTATCTGGTAAGACTGTTTCATTTGAATGAAAAAAACTTTTCTAGATGAATGTACACATTCAGTGAGTTTTTTCATGCCATATCATCCTGTGTACTCTCCAGTGCTTTGGCAAGGCAAACTACCCTTTCAAAGGCTCTGTTTTCTCCAGAATTTTCTCGTAAGCCACTGTCACCAATTCTGGGCTGCTACTTGGCCTAACACCTTGTTGTTATGTTGCCATGGTTTCCTATACACACGATAACTTTTTGTGTCAATGCTAACTCATACTGTTATCTTTATAAAAAGTTTTAATAGGCAATTAAACTCAAGACAGAAATAGCACCATCAATATCTGTCACTAAATAGAAGTAACAGCAATATAGATATACAAATTTGATGTCCACAAGGATGTGGACAGCCATGCATGTGGCAGCCACCTGTCTGCCTGATAGTCCAATTATATGATGCCACAGAATCTATAATCTCAACAAAATGAGCACCTGAGAATCAATCAAATATATTTGTTAAAAATAGTATTTTAATAACAAAAACATAAAAATACATAAATATCTTCTGATACTATTGATAAATGCCTGTCCCTTCATACAGAGGGATATTGTGCTTCCTCAGAAGAGAGGGAGACATTATATGAATTGACATGGAAATATGTTCACAGAATACTGAAAAACCAAAAGTTTTCAAATAAAAAAAAACAAGATGATGGACAAAAGAGAACAAAATGGGGTGTTCTGGGTTATACTGACATGCTTTGAACTCAGGGATAGCATAGAATGACAACCTTCACTTACTCTTTGTGACAGTCAATGATGTGAACTTGACAGGATCAAAAATCACCTAGGAAACCTGCCTCTGGGCACATCTGTGAGGAATTATCTAGATTAGCTAGGCTTGCCTCTGAGAGGCTGTCTAGATCGGGTTGGCTGAGATCGGAAGGCCCACCGAAGTTGTGGATGGCGCCACTCTAGGAGCTAAAGTCCTGGACTGAATAGAAAGGAGAAAGCCAGCTGAGTTCTAGTATTCACCCCCTTCTACTTCCTGTCGGTGGAAACAACTGTGTGTCTGCACACATCCACAGCACACACATGGCAGTCAGAGGGCCATCTTGGAGTCATTCCTGACCTTCTACCTTGTTTGAGGAAGGGTCTCTTTTTGTTTGTCACTGTGCCGTGTACACCAGGTTAGCTGGACCGTGGCCTCCAGGGACTCTCCTGTGCCCTTCCATCTTCCTGAAGGAGCACTAAGGATATGAATGTGCACTACAGTGCCTGGCTCAAGTTCTCAGGCTTGCATAGTAAGGGTTTTACCTGCTACGTCATTTCCCCAGGATACAGTAATTTAAAGGGGTGTTTGTAAATATCTTCACAGTACATAAGAAAGTAACTGTGAAGTTTTTTAAAAAACTGCCAAGATGCAGGTAAGACAGAACTCCAGAGACAAGCATGGCGCCTAGATATTGGTCTCATTTTCTCCTGGAGACTCTCGTTGATTCTGAAAAACACAACTGAGAGCCCTAAAACAAGAGAAAACCAGATTTTAATAATCTCAGAGCCCATAATTGAAAGTAAGGTGTTCTAGAAGAGTTCCTGCCCCAGATATCTGGTGGAAGCAAAACCAAACCTTATCTTTCAACCAAAATAAGGGCTAAAACTTATTTCTTGGGCGTCTGAAGAGATGGCTTAGTGCTTATGAGCAATTGCTGCTCTCCCAGAGGACCAGGGTTCAGTTCCCAGCACCCCCGTGGCCACTAATATGACTTCTTTTGGCCTCCATGAGCACCATTATGCATATGGAGTACTTGCATATATTCAGGCAAGACACTCATACACATAAAATAAGCATTATAAAAATTTTAAGAAATATTTATTGATCTGGAGTGAAGCCTAGTGGTTTTAGAGTACTTATTTTGAATGCTAGGACTCAATGCAATCCCTGCCACCGGACCAAAAACAATATTTCTACCGCATGCTTTTTAAAACACAAGGCAAGCACACAAAAAGATCATTTCTTTGTGCTGGGAACATTCAGACTCCTAATAGGCAGAATGAGCTGTAATTTAAAGACACCAGTTCTTCCTATAGTGATTAAGAGATTTGGCCAAATCCTAATAGGGACTCTTGGAGAAGTCAACCAGTCACCACAAAGGACAAGCAGTGGCATCCATCATGTGAGGCTAGCAAGATTTTCAGCTCATGTAGGGAGAGTTACTAAGTGTGGTGGTTTGAATGAGAATGTCCATCACAGGCTCCAAGTATTTGGACATTTTGTCCCCAGTTGGTGGCGCGGTTTTGGGAGGTCTTAGAAGGTGTGACCATGCTGGAGGACGCACATCACTGGGGGCAGGCATAGAGAGATCTTAAGCCTTGTGGGATTTCCAGTCACTCTCTGCTTCCTGTGCCTGTTTCAAGATGTGAGCATTAAGCTTTCTACTCCAGCTACCCCTGCCACCATGCCCCCGAGCCATGACAGACCCTGATCCCTCAAGAACTGTAAGCTCAAATAGACTTCCTTCTATAAGTGACTTTGATCAGTGTTTCTATCACAGCATCAAGGACATGCCCCCGAAGGGGACTGTGGGAGCCTCCTCTCTTTCCCTCTCTTTCCTGTGGCAGTAAGAGGTGAGTAGTCTGACACCTCCACAGACCCAAATCACTAGGGCCTATCCATCAGGAATGAGTTCAAAAATCATGAACCAAAATCAACTCTCTCTCTCTTTAAAGGTTGGCTTAGGGCCAGTGAGATGGCCCAGCAGGTGAAGGCACCTATCTCCAAACCTGACAACCTGAGTCAGATCCTGTAGGGCCTCATGGGCCCAGACCCTGGCAGGGTCCACACCGCCATGGCCGGGCGGTTGCAGGGAGGCTGGTGCGCATGCACCAGGGGTTGGCGTCTGGGCTGCCAGCCGGCATGGAGGGTAAGTACCTGCCCCAGCTGCTGGCAGAGAAGGACTCGCTGGACCCCTCCAGTCTTGCGGCCTGTCTACATAACAAAATGGCCTCTACCTGGCTACAGCCTACGTGGCAAAAAACTATTGGTCCTTCACTCCCTATGTTTTTAGCCCCACCCCTACCCTATATAAGACATCCTGTAAGCTGCAATAAACAAGATCCTGCTTCAACAGTCTCCTGCTCAGTGTTGTGTTTTCTCCGGAGTGGAGAGGGTCCGGGCTGTCGACACTCACGATCCCGCTCAGCCCCTAGAGGAGGCTGGCAGGACCAGCTTCTCCACCACCCTACATTCCGGCAAACCCGGCAAGATCCCTGGGACCAAAATAGTGGAGGGAGAGAAGTGACTCCTGCAAATTGTCCTCTGATCTCCATGTGTCTGCATGGCATTCACATATCAACCCATATAAACACAAATACATGGACAAAAATGTCATTGTAACAAGTTGATTTACCTCAGGTATTTGGTGGCTGAAAGCTGACCAGCAAGGTGAGGATTTGAAGCCAGGGGCGTTCTCTCTGATAATAGTGTAATTTTGCCTAACCACTTTAGAAAATATCAGCACGCTAGGTTAAGATTAAAGATAGGCATGCTCTAGAATTCCACAGATGTACTGCTGTGGAACAGAAACGCATACTTATAACAACCTAATTATTTATAGTTCCAAAGTGGAAATAATCTATATATTCTTTAAGAGCAGAAGGGGTTGATCCAGACTGGATATGGTGGCACCTGCCTATAATCCCAGCATTCAAAAGGTTGAGGTGGGAGGATCAGTAGTTCAAGATCATCCCTGGTTATACAGTGAATTTGAGGTCAGTCTGGACTACCTAAGACCCCCCTCAAGAAAATAAATCTACCTGAACTACACAAAAATGTCAGTGAATAATTACTGATACGTAAGTATAGACACAAATTCTTCACAAGGTTGAGATGCACACAAAAACACAGCAAAATCTCCATTTATAAAAATTCACAATGTAGGGGGTGGAGCTCTACAGAGACATGGCTCAGCTGACATGGCTCAGCTGTTAGGAGCTTTCAGCAACTCCATTTTCAGGGGATCCAATGCCCTTTTATGGCCTCTGCAGGCACTATATGCACATGGTGCATTTACATACATGCAGGCAAAACACACTCCAGCACATAATTTTCTTTTTAAGTTCACAATGTGGGCTGGAGAGGTAACTCAGCAGTTAAAGGCACTCACTGCTCTTGCAGAGAACCTAATTTCGGTTCCCAACAAATATATGTGGCTCACAACCACCTGAAACTCCAGTTCTAGGGGATTTGATGCTCTTTTCTGGCCTCCTCAGGTACTGCACACACATGGTACACTTACATACACTCAGGTGTATGCACACACACACACACACACACACACACACACATACAAATAAAAAATCAACCTTTTTAAAAAAAATTTAAGCTCACAATTAAGAAAAACTTATCTTGCTAATATTGTTAGGAAGTAAGCATAATAGATAAGAAAGGCATGCTGACCACATTCTGGACGTAGTATTCTCTAGAAAATAAACAAAGAAGGCTAGAAATAGGGTTTCTAGGTGCTGGCAAACAAGTGCAATCACCTGTGGTTGATTTCCAATACTTTACTAACCCATAAAAAGTTTTCTTAAGGCATTTTGCTGAATGATATATGCCATATATCAAATAAATAAACTCAACTTGGCTAATGGGCTTGGCAATGAGCTAGTTTTTCCATCTATAAGATGGGGTGGACATTTTCCAAGAGTTGGATGAGATATGTTTAAGGCTTTCTCTCAGGCTAGCACAATTCATAAAACAAAATAATATGCTGATAAGAGTAATTGAAATTTATGTTGGGATTTTTCCCAATTTTTTTTTCTTTGAAAAGCAATTTAAGCTTGTGCCCCCTTTGTAAAGGAAAAAGAGAATAATTGATAGTCATCTGACAGATCTCGGTACACAGTCATTTTTTTATAATTCCCAGATATCTGGAGTGCCAATTACTCTAATGACTGGGTTGCAAATCCTTTGCAAGTCAGGGGTTTCATTGCTTTAAGCAAAATTGAAGGTGGACTTAAAGTATTCGCTGATAGAATATTTTAGATGGTTTTAATGATATACTATGTGATCTTAACCTGCAAATCATTAAAATTCAAAGAGCAACAGCAATGTCATAATAAAGCATGTCCCATTCTTTATGTGAATGGGTTTCTTTATGCTTCTATAAAAACAGTAAGATAAATGACCAAGGCCTGTCTTAGACTAGTAACAGGTTACAGTCTACTATGGATAAATGAACAAATTACATGAAAAGTTCTCCATTCATTCATTCATTCATTAATTCAGTGCCTAAATATTTTTACTTTTTAATTTTCCCATAAACTTATGTTGTTGGAATTATGTTTATGGAGGTTGTAATATATTTCAATCCAAGACACATTCTTTTAAAAAGATTTTTTTCATTTGTGTGTGTGTGTGTTTACAGCCATGTACTTGTGGAGGTCAGAGGACAACTTGCTGGGAATCAGTTATCTCATTCCACCATGTAGGTCCTGGGGGTCAAACTCAGGTTGTCAGGCTTGGTAGCAGGTGCTTTTACCTGCTTAGCCATCTTGACACCCCTCCGCCAAGTCACGTCTTAATCCTTGGAGATTTATGGTCATAAGGAATAGAAAAATGTTTAGTATGTCTGTGTATATTCATGATTCTTATTAGAGGAACACTGAAAATATAATCTAAAAGACTTTCAAGCATAAAAATATGTTGTTGGATTATGAGATAGAGGCTGGGGGGCTGAGGGGATGGTTCAGTCAGTAAAGTGCTTACCACATAAGCATAAGGACCTGAGCTCAGATTTCTGGTGCCCACATAAAAGCTGGCTGAACATGGTGGCCAGCAACCATTCATAGCTCCAGTTCCAGGGGTCCTGACTCCCTCTTCTGGCCTCCACAGGCATTGCAAGAATGTGGTGCACTAATAAACATGCAGAAATTATATGCATATTTTAATAGTAATACAGAAATTAAGTACGTACATGCAGTTATACACAGAAATTGATTTTTAAAAATGGTAATGCTGGGTGTATATCTTTAATCCCAGTGCTAAGAAAGAGGAGATAGTGAATCCCTAGAGCTCACTGGTCAGCCAGCCTTGCTGAGTGAATCATCGAGCTCCAGGTTCAATGAAATGTCTCCAAAACTAAGATGCAGAGTGATTAAGACGCCCAGCATCAACTGGCCTCCACAGACATTGTACACACGCAAATACACACACCTGTGCACACATAGATACAAAGACTGTAAATGAGTTAAAAAGAAAAAATAAGTATCTAAAATATATGTGCTGAAAGCAATGTCACATTGCTTATGTGTTTCTAAATAGCTGGTGGTGGGGATCAGGTTACAACAAAATTCATATTTCTTTGAATGTTATATGAGGGAGTGTGTGTGAATGTGTGTGCCTGCGTGTGTGTGAGTGTGAGTTCATGTGACAGTGTGTCTGTATGTGTGCGTGCATGTGAGTGTGTGCTTGTGGAAGTATGAGTGAGTCAGCCTGTGTTGTGCTTGTACATGTGTGTGGCCTGTAGAGTGTAGAGAATAATTTGGAGGCCATTCCTCAAGTGCCATGAGCCTTTTTTTTTTGAAACATTGTCTCATTCACCTAGAACTTACCAGTTGGAATAGGCTGACTGGCCTAAGAGTCCCAGAGACCTTCCTGTCTCTGCCTCCCCAGTATTAGAATTTACAAGTGTGATTGCCCCCACCCTTGCCTTTTTTTATGTGTGTTCTGGAGATCAAACTTAGGTCTTCACGTTTTCGTGGCAAACACTTTACCAGTTGAGCCATCTCCCCAAGCTCTTGGGTATTTTAAAGGCTGATGTGATAATTTTAGAATGTTAACAATCTCAAAAGTCAGAATCACATCCTGTAACTATTTAAATGTTTGCATTTTTTAGATGTTGTTACAGAATGTGATAGCATATACCTATAATTCTAGCCCTTGGGAGGCTAAAGCAGAAAGATTATGAATCCAAGGCTAGCCTTGACTACATTAGGGAGACTTTATCTTTTAAGAAAGATGTTTTCAGGGCTGGAGAGATGGCTCAGTGGTTAAAGGCACTTGCTGCAAAGGACCTAGGTTTGGTTCCCAGTACGCATAGGGCGGCTCGCAACCATTGGAACTCCAGTTTCAGGGCATCCAATGCCCTCTACGGGCACTGCACCCACATGCTGCACTTACGTGCAGGTGAAACACTCATACACAGAAAATCAATCCAAAAAATCTCTCAGGTGTTCACAGAAAAATGCACACGAGTACATAGAACCTTTTTAAGCCTGGTGATTTAAACAGACTAAGGACCGCACACACAATCCAAGCTTGTGTGGCAACTCCTCGAAATCATCAGAGGCCCAGGATCCTTTGGTCCTCGTGCTCCACCCTCCCCAAAGCCCCATTATGGCTACTGAAGATCCAGACTGTCTGGGGGAGAGCTAACTAGTCAGAGGTCTGTCATGGAAGGCAACGGAAAGCAGCGGGCTAAAGGGCTGATGAGGGACGGCGAAGAGAAGGGGTTTGTGCAGCCACGATTTGACTCAAAAGGACCTGAACCCCAGGCATCCTCGACAGTGGTTGTTATTTACAGTCCTTATAACAGGGAAATCCCAGGGGAGGCCACACAGCTGTCCCAGGAAGCCCACCAAGCCACAAGCCACTGGTTACTCCTATTTATTAGGGAGCCAAAAAATGACATTTTTTTTCCTGGGCATATTGCCAAGAGTCCTGTTACCAAGAAGATGAGAGCGCATACTTGACAGGTGAGGCGCAATCTGCCACAGAGACTGACTCCATGTGCACTGGATAGCAGACAGATGTGTGTCTTTGAGCCCTGCTACCCTTGGAAGGACATGACCAGTGATTTTTTTTCTTGGGTGGTGAATTTCAAGTCCCTTTTTGTTGAGATAGTAGAGTCTTCCTTGTAGCCCCAGTTGGCCTAAAACCTGCTGTGTGGACCAGGCTGGCTTCAATTTCACAGAGATCTGTCTGCCTCTGCCTCCCAAGTGCTAGGATTAAAGGCTGGTGCCACCATCATAGCTGGCTTAAGTTCTTTTGATTTCTACATTGATATTTTTAAACCATAAACATGGTGCCTTTTTCCTTTCTCTTTTTTGTTCTGCTGTTGTTTGTTTTGAGACAGACTCTCACAATGGTAGTCGAGGCTAGCCTCAAACTTGTCATCAACTAGTTTCAGCCTGTATGTTCTCACTCAGGCTACTCATGCACCCGATGAACCCCCTGTAAGTATGGGTTCTGGTGATTGGGCTCTGTTGCTTGTCCCTATGTTTATGACAAGGTCTCGGGTATCCTAGGCTGCTTGGCGACTTGTTCTGAAGCAGAGAACAAACAGGCCTTGAGCTCCTGATCTTCCTGCCTCCACCTTCCAGACACTGGGATCACAGGTATGGACCACCATGTCCAGCTAAGGCCTGACTATTACATATCCCTCTAATATCATGTGTAAAAACTTGGTTTCCAGCCTGTAGCATGAATGGGAGCTGATGGAACCTTTGGGAGGTACTACCTAAGAAGAAGTTGGTCACTGGGGGGGTGTCCTTCAAGGGGACATGGGGACTCCAGCCCCTTCCTGTCTTTCTCTTCATTTCCTGGCCACCCACAGAGTGAACAGGCCTCCTTCACATGTGCTCCTGCCATTACATGCCACCACAGGCCCACATCAACAGGGCCACACCACCATGGAGCTGAAACAAACCTTTCCTTATTTTGAGTCTTTTATCTCGGGTACTTGTCACAGTGGTAGAAAGCTGCCTGTCACAGGGGAACATGAGGACTCCTATGGACATATTCCATCCAACATATAGGGCGGCTATTTATCTGACATGCTCAGTCCTTCTCTGCAGGACATCCTTTACATGTGGATGATAGTAACAGATCACCTCCCTCCATAGACCATGGGTCCTTGTCATGAGAGTGAATAAAAAGGGAGGAGACAGACCCCAAAGCCTACAAAGAATCTCTGAGACTCTCTGTCCAATTTCAACCCTCTTTTTTTTTTAACTTTTATTATTTTATATGTATGAGTGCCTTGCCTGCATGTATATAAGTGCACCTGTGTCATGAAATGCCCACAGAGGCCAGAAGAGGGTGTCAGATCCCCTGGAACTGGAGTTAAGGATGGCTGTTTGCTGCCCTGTGGATACTGGGAACCGAACCCAGTCCTCTGCAAGAGCACCCAGTGCTCTTAATCACTGAGCCATCTCTCCAGCCCCCATCCCTCTCAAACTGGTTATCTCCTCCTTACCTCCACACGTCAGCGTTAGTGTCTCATCCTCTGGGAAGCCCTCCTTGATCTTCCTGAGCTATGTGCACCATGTATAATTCTCATACCACAGCCCTTCCTCCAACATGCAACGATTCCTGTATTGTGGATGGACTCCCTCAGCCCCAGATCCCACAGGAGCGGTACACTGTGTCCATCGGGTTCTCTGCTTTGTCGTTAGCCTCTGCCAAGGTGCCTGGCATACCCTGGTGCTCTGCCCTTGAATGAGTGAATGAAGACGAATGAATGAATTGTAGCCCTGCGGGCAGCTCTCAGATTATCACATCATTAAGGACAGCTCAGTATTTCGTTTTAACATTTCATCTTTTAAGATGGAGCTGAAGAGATGCTTGAAAATCACTGCAGTGAGTTTACAGGTGAGAGAAGCGAGAGTCCCTAACTTAGGAAAAATCCCAGCTGCGCTGGGCCTCAGCTTTGCTTTGGCGGAACAAGGAATGGGCAGCAGAGGGCGCTGATACCACCAGGCTGCAGGCCCAGGCCGCTTGTCTTCCAAGGCATCTACCTGGTTCATGTAGAAATGAATATAACTGACTGCCCAAAATGATCGTTTACCTTCCAGTTTTCTGTGGTAGGAAAGGGAGAAGTGGTAGGAAAAGAAGAACGAGGGCCTCCTATGTGCTACACACATGCTCCGGCGCTGAGCGGCACCGCACTCCGGCTGCTGCACCCTGAAGGCCTATGCTTAACAGGAAAATCGTGTTAGTCTGGGCATCCCTTATCCCATCAGAAGAAATCCTTGGTTGTACCCAATACTGTAATTTAGGGACAATACGCCAAGGCCAAACCTGAAGCTTTTTGGAACTCGGGGTCCTGGTTGAAGAGCTTTCCCCAAGTTCTCGGACCGTGAGAGACGTCAGCTGCTGTTTTCTTACTGAAAATTACTCCCCAATGAGAGCATCTGAGTCTCAGAAAAACCTCAATGCTCAACCAAAGGTAGCTCACCTGAGTCCTGCAGATTTGGACCTTCGTGGTCACCCTGGCTGACCTCACAAGCAGAAACCCTACCTTCTCGGTGCATTTCACGGTGGAGTTCACCCTCTGCTAAAGTCCTGCCTCTCATCTCAAGACCCCTCTCCCTTTGACCCTTGCTCCACAGGTTACAACCATAGCGAGTGAAGCCTGTGTGCAGTTGCAACCTTGGACAGTCACTGTGGGGTCTGGCCTGTAAGTTGGCGCCCCCGTTTGGTAGGAATCGGAATTGACCTGCTCTTGTCCACCTCATCTCCAGCCCAGTCCAGATATTCCTCCAGGCAGTCAGGGAGATTTTTTTTTTTTTTTTCTTTTTCCTGCAGCTGTTGCTGAGTTCCCTGCCTGGGAGAGATGGAAGAGGGTCTGTGGACTTCAGGCACAATGCCCAACACATGGAGACTGAAACTGAGTTGGGTAAATGCGGCAGGATCAAACGCGTACAGAATGAACAGACAGGCCTGAAGCTCAGGAGGAAGTGTGCAGGGCCAATGGGAGACTTTGGTGCCCCAGGAAGTGTGGGTCCCAACTTCAACCCAGTCCTTCCCAGAAGATCCATTGCAACAGGGGCCAAGTGCAGGGTGTGGGAGTTGCAGAGTGGGGCTGGAATATTACTCCTCCTGGAGTAGAGAGCCCCTAACTGGGTAACCATTTTTCTCTGAGACACGCATTTTCGTTGAGATGTTGTGTGTGTAGTATGCATGCTCTTGCCATAGTTCTAAGGCTGATAAGTCTCTGGAGCAGAGATTGGGAGTGGTCACTGCTGGACAAATGTCCCGTACCCCCATAGGGACCCCCAACCCCAGGGGAAAGTGGGAGGTAGCCTCCTTGAGGAGAGGCAGCTTGGGGTGAGAAACCTGGGCCACTGGATTGGTCAGGCACCTTATAACTGCAGGGTTTTAGAAAAAGTCCTTCAAGCCACAGGAAGGACTGAAACCCTGAGCCCCAATAAATTCTCCCTTTAAACTCTTTCCTCAGGCACATGTTACAGCAAGAGAAGTCTAGCAAACTCACAAAGCACAAGTTATTACAACTCATTTGACATAATCTGAATACCCCTATAACTGTGAAAGAAATTAAACTCAATTTTTTAATATTTTTATTTTATGTGTCTGAGGGTTTGGTCTCTATGTATGTATATATGTTAGTGTGCCATGTGTGTGTAATACCCAAAGAGACCAGAAGAGAGCACTAGATTCCCTGGAAATGGAGTTACAGACCCTTGTTAGCTATCGTGTGGGTGCTGGGAACCGGAGTTCTCTGCAAGAGTGGCCAGTGCTCTTAGCCACTGGGCCATTGCTCCAGCCCCTACATGCATAATTTTAAACCTCCTCCAAATAAATGTTCAGGCCCAGATGGTTTTACCACTGAATTCTACTTAAGGTTTAATGAAGAATTAAAACCAGTTCTACACAAAGAATTTCCTCCAGAAAGTAAGAGCTTAAGGAACATTTCACATTTCCTTTTACAAAGCCTGTACTGCCTTGGTATCACTAAAGAGAGAAAATTATACGATAAAAAGTAAAAATCCATAACAAAATATGACAGAAATAACGCTAAGGACAATTATCAACCATCGCCAAGTAGAATTTACTCCACTAAGCAAAAATGAAAAGGCGCTCTGTGTTTGAAACTCAGCATGAGCTGCTGTTTTGAGGCAAGTTACAAAGGGTGTTTAATCAACAGAAGCAGGAAAAGCATTTTACAAAATTTGATGGTTGTTTGCTTGTTTCGGTCCTTTTGAGACAGAGTCTCTCTGTAGTCCCAGCTGGTCTAGACTCGCTCTGTAGACCAGGCTGGCCTCGATCTCACAGAGATCCACCTGCCTCTGCCTCCTGAGTGCAGGCATTAAAGGTGTGTGCCATCATGTCTGGCTCTTCATTCTTAATATATATATATATATATATATATATATATATATATATATATTATATATATGTATATATTCTCACAATGCTTGCAGGGAACTTTCTCAACTAAGAACATCTACCCAAAAATTACCCTACAGCTAGTATATTTGTATAAACATTAACTCAAAGTGGGTCATAAATTGAAATGTAAAAATATAAAATTTGTGGGAGAAAACATCAGAGAAAATCTTTATAACCAAAGATGAGGTGATAGATCTGTCAACAGAAGTGGACTCCATGAAAGAAAATAAATTCCAGAATTGAACATAAAAATTAAGAACTTTTACTCTAGGGGCAAGAGATGGCTCAGTGGGTAGAGGCACTTGTTTCTAAGCTCAAGAACCTGAGTTCAATCTCCCAGACTTGAGTTTGAATTCCTGGACTTTTATGGAGAGAAATGATTGCTGCAAGTTGTCCTCTGATCTCTCTCTCTCTCTCTCTCTCTCTCTCTCTCTCTCTCTCTCTCTCTCTCTCTCTCTCACACACACACACACACACAGTAGTAAAGGATAAAAAAAAAAAGAAGGGGCCAGGCATGATGGTTGCACACCTTTAATCACAGGACTCAGGAGGCAGATGCAGGCAGATCTCTGTGAGTTTGAGGCCAGCCTTCTCTACATAAGTGAGTTCCAGGCCAGTCAAGGCTATACAGTGAGACTCCATCGCCAAAAACAAAACAAAACAACAACACAAAGCCCACTTTTGCTATGTAAAGACCCTGTGGTAAAAGTTGGAGAAGGCCAGCTGGTAGAAAGAATTGTAAATCACATACCTGACAAAGTATTCATTTAGAAAGGCTAAAGGACTCTGTGGTGTAGGGGGAGGCCGGTCATATACATTTACAAGGCAGAGAACAAGAGTCGAGAAATGTACAGAGAAAAAAGCTCTAGAAATCTGCACAGATGTCCACTTGAATCTTTGGCCAAATGTCAACATTTGTGTGCATCAGGTACAACTCACTGAAGCTGGAAAAGAACTACCAGGAAAGAAAGTTTCCCAGAGACCATGCCAGACAATTTCCAGTACTAACAGAGAGTTTGTATGTTTTGAGACACACACTATACAGCCCTGTCTGACCTGGAACCCATGATCCTCCTGCCTCAGCCACCCCAGTGTTTGGGGTTACGGGTACACACTGCCACATTGGCTGCAGCTGGGAATGACTTTAATTCCTACAAACCAGAGTGGAGAGACTTTGTTGAGCATATGGGGCAAGAAAGATGGTAGAAAATCAAGAAGGGCATGACTTTGTAATATGCCTAAAACAAACATAGAATACAGGAAAACTGACACCTGCCTTAAATAAACTCTAAGAAACACTTCAGGAAGGTTATGAGCCATGAAAATCTTCCCTGCCTACTAAGACCAAGTCAAACACCCTGAAAAGGGATATGCAATGGAGCTGGCGTAGACTGGCCTGCCTAAGACTCTGGTGGCAGGTGTACCGAGTGGGGCCGTTCTAACCCAGGCTCTGCCCTTTCCCCTCCCCACAGTGTGGAAGAGGCCTAAGTGGTGCTGGGCACAGCTTCCCTTTATTTCATCTCCAAGTTGCCCAGGTCCACTTTCACTGTACAGTCTCTCATGTGCAAGACTGTCCAGGCCTGAAAATGACTCACAGACAGCAGAAGATTCCGTCTCAGCAGAAAAATGCCCCAAACAGGCTGCACGAGAGGAAAAATAGAGACATAACCAAATGGCTACTGTATGTTGATAGATACCTGCATAGCCTGCAGGACACAATGCCAGCCCCTGAGACACTGGAGCATGCCTACCAATGCTTTGAGCCAAGCATCCCAGACTCCACTTCCGCCAGAACTGGCTGGAGTGCAGACAAGAACTTTACATATGAATTTATGACACCCTTAGACCCTTCTACTGTCTCAGAGCTTCTTAGGTAACTTGGGTTCTAGTTTGGTTTCTATTGCAGTGATAAAAACACTGACCAACACCAGCTTGGGGAGGAAAGGGTTTATTTGGCTGACCTTACAGTCCATTTTCAAGAGACGCTAAGACACGGATCAAGCACAGACTACTGAGGAACACTGCTTACTGGCTTACTCCTCCTGGCTTGCTCAGCTACTTTTCTTATACAGCCCAGGTCTACCTGCCCAGGAATGGACAATGCCAACAGTGGGCTGGACCTTCCTACATCATTCAGCAATTGCAAAGACTCCTCACAGAAATCGCCGAGCCAGTATGGTGGAAGAAATCCCTCACCTGAGCTTCCCTCGTCCCAGGTGTGTTAAGTCGACAACTGAAGCTCACTCAGGACAGTATCAAACCTGTAGCCTGTTTTTAAAAACAAACCGGTATCTGCTGAGATAAAGGGGCTGCTGTGCCAACACTGATTTTCATGCTGGTGCTGTACACAATTGTTCCCTTTTAGACTTCATGCAAAGACAAGCTGGTGTAAATACACAGCCTACTCTGATCTGAAAACTGAAAAGTTTGTGTCCTAGTTTCGTTTCTATTGCTGTGATAAAATATTCGGACAAAAGGCAAGTAAGGGAAGAAAATGGTTTTGCTTACAGATTCAGGCTATCGCTGAGGGCAAGTCACATCGGCAGGATCTTGAAGCAGCTGGTCACATCATATCCGCAGTCAAGAGCAGAGGGAAACGCACGCATGTGTTCGGCTCAGTTCTTACAACGTTTCTTCTCTGAACGTTCAGGATCCCACCCATGGAATGGTGCTGCCATTTTCCTAGTGGGTCTTCCCACCTTAATCAGCTCAATTAAGAAAAATCCCTCATAGGTCAACCTGATCTAGGTGATTCCTGATTGAGACTTCCTTCCCAAGTGATTCTACATTGTATTAAGTTGACAATTAAAACTAATTGTCATGCTTTGTTTTAAAAATGTGTTTGCAATTGTAATGATACTGATGTTCATTTAATAAATTATTACTTTGATTTTGCAATATTATAGGAGAAAGACTTCTAGAAATTCTGTTCTAACTTTCCATCTTATTTGCCTTATTAGTATAAAGTCCTGATAAGCTCATCAAGTAGAATTCACAAGCCATTATGTCTCTTCCTCAGCTCAGGAGCGGGTTTGTAAAACTGTGCACATGATTTTTAGGGCAGTTTGTGATCTGAGTTAAAGAACAGCTTACCTGCTGCCTTCCTATATTGCAGCTATAAACCCCTGCCCATCTCTGATCACTCCCTGTGTTTGAAATTGGGAAATTTAAACCTGCTTAATGAACTGGCTCTACCTGCCACCCACGCATGCCCTGTAGACAGAAAACTGATAACTTCATAAAAGTGATGAGATTGTCAGTGAGCCCCTCTGAAAAATTAGTTTCTGGAGTATAAGCTATAATTAAATTGTCATTAGGTCTATTTAATACAAAATGTGATGGAACAAATATGAATTAGTAAAGATTTATATTTTATAATTTATAATTTATGGATTTTTTGACAATTGAATTCATTTGAAATGAAATAATTTTTGAAGGAGTTTTTGGAAGTTATTTAATTTTATGAATGGATTTTTATATCTAACAAAAATACTGGAATGATTTGTGTCTAATCCCTAAAATTTTGTCCCTTTTGTAAGTGAAACCTTGATTTTAGGAATGTATATTGTACAGGTTCCTAAAATTAAAGACTGTGTATGCAGCATACTTCTATCTGAACTAGCAAAGTATTAAAGTGGCCAGTATTCACATGCTTTTGGCTCTGAGGATGGGGAACGGTTTTGCTCAACTGGGTAAATTCTGCACAATTAAGAAAGACTATTTTAGGGGCTGGAGAGACGGCTCCGTGGTGAAGAGCTGTGCTTGCAGAGGGCCCAGGTTTGGTACCCACGTTGAGTGGCTCACAGGCATTCGGAACTCCAGTTCGGGGGATCCACCACCCTCTTCTGCCCTCCAAAGGCACCACATACTTGATACACATACTTTCAGGTATACACACATATACATTTAAAGAAGTGAATCTGGAGCTGGAGAGATGGCTTAGAGGTAAAGAGCTCTGGCTGCTCTTGCAGTGGATCTGGGTTCCGTTCCCAGAACCCACATAGCAGCTAACAACTGTCTGTACCTTCAGTTCCAGGGGATCAGACATCGTCTGCTCTCTTCCACCATTTCATGCACCTGACACACTTACATTCATGCAAGCAAAACACTCATACACATAAAATAAAAATAAATAAGGCAGATGACCACAAGGAAACAGAATTTTCCAGACAGCTGGTCAGTTACTCATATGAATTCACAGCAATAGTTACATTAGGCACACGTCTGACCTAAGTTCAATACAGACAAAATCCAATCATAGCTGTGTGAGAGTAGGTAATAAACCAACTCTACCTGTGGAAATATTGACTGGGAAGGGAAGAATCCATCTCGTTTAAGAGTGAGACTTGGTAAGTTGATCATTAGGCTCCAGTGGATGAACCCACACCAATGGGCATTTGGGGACACAAATTTAACTCCATAGGCATATATATAATTAGAGTACATGTAATTGGGTCAGAGATACCAAGGGAGTGGAGATAGGGGAGTGGATTTAAATACAATCAATGAAATTTGCAAAACTGATGAAAAATATTTTTTTTAAAAAGACTACTTTTAGTGTTCTAATTTTCTTTTGTTGACGAATTTTACAAGTGGAACTGCTATTACTCAGTTTACGTCTTAAAATTAACATAGTAGGAGGAATACTAAAGAAATTGTTGGTAACTGCTTCGAGCTGCGTGATGAGCCTATGGAGGACAAAATGTGTCTCCTGTTTCTGCTATAATTCGTCCTGCACGTGCTCTGTAGACTGGTGTACTGCAAGTCTGGAGTTTGCAAAGATGTTTGCAAAGAGAAGCTGATGAATTCACAGCAACTCATTCCTAAACCTTCATTTAAAAATAGTCCTTTGGGCTGGAGAGATGGCTCAGCGGTTAAGAGCACTTGCTGCTCTTCCAGAGGACCCACATGACAGCTAAGAGCTGTCTGTAAATCCAGTTATAGGGGATTTGATGCCCTCTTCTGGTCTCTGAAGGCATTGCATGGTGCGTTTACAGACATGGAAGCAAAACACTCATAGACATAAAATAAAAATATTTTTAAATAGTCCTTTTGTTTCACGTATTCAGTTTCCTAAGTTTCAAACTAATTGTTTTTCCTAATATGTTGGTTATCAGAACATTTGAATTTTACCTGATTTCTTGCAGATATTACAGAGGTTCTTACTAAGTCATAATTTTAAAGTTTTTGGAAAAACTTGGAGCATATGTATGCTTATTTTTAACAACGTATCGTTTCAAGCTCATTTACAAGTTCTAATTCTTTTCCATGTGTTCTGCTGATGGTAAACCAGAATAAAAATATTTTTGTTCTTGTATTCATCTTCTAAGCAGCCAAAGATGCCAGTTTTAACTCTGTATCTCAGTGATAGGAAACTGCTGCTTGACTTGATCTTACATAAGACAAGAGCAAATTTTTATTTCTGTTCTCGCTGTGCCACCCTGGCTGGCCTCAGACTTGCTATGTAGACCAAACTGGCCTTGAACTCACAGAGATCTGCCTACCTCTACTCCTGCCACCTGAGTGTTGGGATCAAAGGCATACACTGCCATATCAGGTTAAATTTTTTTTGATGTATTTATTTTTATTTTATGTGTATGAGTGCTCTGCCTTGCATGTATATATGTGCACCACATGCGTGCAATGCTTGAAAAGGCCAGAAGAGGGTCTCAGATCTGGAGCTAGAGCTATGCTGTTAGCCACACATGAGTGCCAGGAACCAAATCTGAGTCCTCTGCTATAGCATTCAGTGCTCTCAACTGCTGGGCTAGCTCTCCAGCCCCACCAGGTGAATACTTAACACAGGGATTGTCAGGACCTTTCATTTGAGTTAAATCTGATAAAAGAAGAAAACTACTTCTTAAACATTTTTGTTGCTAAATCTAAAGATCCTTTAACAGATTTCAGCAGAGTTTGTTTACAGTATGGCACCTTCAAAGATGTGCTATGAAACACAAAATCATCTCTATAAATTTACAAAGCAATGAGGATCAGGTTAAACTTGTTTCCAGTCTCTTTACATAGATATTCATGCCCATGTTTAACACACTTGGAGCTCCCTCGCTTGTGTGCTGTAATGTCACGGTCCTTTTGAGACAGGGTCTCCCTGTAGCCTCACCTGGCCTGGAACTCATTATGTAGACCGGGCTGGCCTTGAATTCAGAGATCTGCCTGCCTCTGCCTCCTGAGTGCTGGGACTCAAGGCGTGTACCAGCAGTCCACCTGGTCATTCTGCAATATATTTTAAATAGGATGGTAATGAACACTGCAAAGGAGCCAGGGAGATGGCCCAGCAGGTAAAGGCTAGCTCCAAAGGCCTGATAACTTGAGTTCTATCTCTGGACCCCACATAAAAAGCCAGATGTGGTACACGTCTGTAATCCCTGGATTCCTATAGTAAGAAGGGAGGCGGAGACTTTAGAATAGATGAAAAATTCATGGGTCAGATGATCTGAAGGAAGAAACCCAGGAGCAGAAGCAGCAGGAGAGACCTCACTTCAGCGAGGTGGAAGGGGAGGACTGACTCCAGGAAGTTGGCCTCTGACCTCCACCAGCGTGCCATAGCACACGCACACCCCTCCAGTAAATAATTATTTTTAAAAAGGGATCTAAAGCAACCAAGGAGTGCAACAAAGCACAGCTAACCGCGGGATAAAATGCCACACATCTGACCCCATGCTGTCAGGCACACGAAGGCACCAAGCACTACACCGGAAAAGGTATTTTATAGATAGGAATACGACAAGAGACAACTTGAAGGAACTCTCTGTGGCCAAGTTTGAGTCAATTTAACAATAAAATAGAATGACAGTCACAAAGTGTTAAGCCATGGATAAAATAAATACCCAGGAATGCACTCTGATGGAAACAAATAAATGAAGCGAAAAGATATTCTTCTTCCAATTAACAAAGGTAGGAGAAATTATGGAACTAAAGACTTACCATTTGGAAAAAAAAATCCCCACAGGAATGATTATTGTAGGCAAAAATATCTTTGATATATGCTAAAATTAATGGACAAAAATACGATGAAGATATTTGATTGGTCTCAGGATATATTTCCAGAAAATATCATCATAAAAGAGGAGGTGTAACTTTTCAGTGGAAAAATCTGACAGACACCATCTTAAGCAAATGTTAAAAGTCAGCAACACTAGGGTTAGCTAGGCAGTTAACAGCTTTTGCTGCTCTTGCAGAGGATCTACTGTACAGGACTGTCCTCCAACAGACAGATGCTTCCTGAAGTCAGCTGCACCCTCTTGCCTAAGATCATCACAGCTGAGCGGGCTGACTGCTGATGCCAGGCATAGGAGGGCCAGAGAGAGTCACCACCTCCTCGCCTCGCACACCTGCGCTTTTGGCCCTAATTATGGATTGGGGAAGAGATGGGGTATATAGGCCGGGAAAGACTAACTCTCACCATTTTATGTGGCTACAGGGAAGCCATCATCCGTGCTTGGCGGAAGCCTTTCTGGTGTGGCCTTGCGGGAGAGGGACACCCACACTCTTATAAGTACACACTCACTCATGGGTTTCCCAGAATACATCTTGGTGGACTTGTACTTCAGTTTGTTGTTGAGATCAAAGGAGGAGGGTGTGGATATTGTTTTATAGAGAAGGAAATTTAGCAACAGTACATGAGTTTCCGATGCTTGGAAGCTCACAATTGCCTATAACTCCAGCTCCAGGGGATCTGTTGCCTTCTTCAGGCCTCCTTGGGCCCTTGCGCGCGCGTGCGCGCAC
The DNA here is from genome assembly GCA_035773235.1 of Eospalax fontanierii. NCBI lineage: Eukaryota > Metazoa > Chordata > Mammalia > Rodentia > Spalacidae > Eospalax > Eospalax fontanierii. The sequence goes on from CM069540.1 coordinate 19,010,293, forward strand.
ACACACACACACACACACACACACATAAATGAATTTAAAATAAATCTTGCAAAAAATTACTACAAATCCTGTATGTTAATGAGGTGGCATGTGTACATGTGGTACCCAAGGGTCAGTCTGCGCCATAGCCAAGTCTATGTTTTTCCAGCCAGAGATCAGGTAAGTTCCAGAGGAGACGAGGAGCCTCACCAAAGATGCCACTAAAAGGCCACAACGGCTATTAAGAAAAGTGTACAAATGAGAGAGGTAAGTGACGTTTGGTGACTCTACATTTGGGTCCCAGTGATGAAAGTCAAAAGTGGATGATAAAAACAAGAGGCAGAGCCTATGACATGGCTCAGTTGTGGGGGGCGAGACTGGGGGTTGCCTATGACATGGCTCAGTTGGGGAGGCGAGACTGGGGGTTACCTGAGTTGGATCCACATAAGCCACACATGGGTGGAAGGGAGAGAACCAACCCCACAGAGTTGTCCTCTGACTTCCACATGAACACTGTGATATGATACACAACAATAATAATATTTTTAAAAAACTAAGAGCCACCATGATGGTGCACATCTTTAATCCCAGCACTCAGGAGGCAGAGGCAGGTGGTGAGGCAAACCTGGTCTACATAGCAAGTTCCAGGCCAGCTGGAGCTACAGAGAGATCCTGTCTCAAAAATAAAAAACAACAAAAAAGAAAGGCAAGGACAAGAAATGGGGCTCAGAGGTGAGCGCTCCAGAGATCACCTCTTCTCTGGGGTTGATAGATACATGCAAACAGCAACCAGACTTCCCCGGCAGACCGTAACCCCTCAAACAGAACAGCAGTAACTCTGGCTCTGCTCCAGGGCTCAGCACAGCTGTGCCCAGTGCTGGCACCAAGCCCAGGCAACCAGGTGCTGGCTCCAAGAGAGGCACTTCCTCCTGAAGCAGTCAGACTGTAAAACCCAACGTGCTTCCTTCCCTCCGTGATCCTCTCTGGAGCTGCTGCTATCAACCTCCCTGTACTCGCCGCCTTCAGCCCCACCTGAGAACTTAGCTCTCTCAGCCAGCCAACTCAGGGCTGAGGATCCCAAGCAAATGCCTTCCACAGGCTAAGGTTCTGTAGCCTACAAGACTCCCAGTTCGAGTTTTCCTCAAAAACTTGAAGCCAGAGAATCTGTGGCTATACACTTCACAAAGTGCTTGCACTTAAACCCACAACTCCAAAGGCTGTTGGCCAATTCTCAGAGGGTGGTGGCCTGCCGTTGTCAGCTGGTATCATAGTTTGGAATGTTTATTACCCTCCAGGACTTGATCAGAGACATAAAGACCCCTTTTCATTGTTACCTGAATTCCTTTCCTCTTGTGTGTGTGTGTGTGTGTGTGTGTGTGTGTGTGTGTGTGTGTGTGTGCGTTGTACAGAGCCTAATTTTTTACTTACTCCATCAGTAGATGTGGTAGCATATACAATGGTCTCACTTAGAAAATTAAAATTCAGGCCATAAAAGTTGAGATTGCAGTATTAACAGGCTGACAGCTGTACCTGTTAGTAGGATGTACCGAGAGGCAAAAATGTCTTTTTATGCTGCTAACACCAGAATTGTATAGCCTCAGTCTGAGAAAATGTCCAACAAGGACAACCTGTGGAACAATGCAAAAATGCTTCACGAGTGTCAAAGGCATGAGTTGTGTCAAATTAAAGGATTCTAAGGAAAGATGAAATGGAGTGTAGGAACACGGACTGAATCCTGGACCAGAAAAATCTCTGAATTTTGAATAAGGACTTGCATTCCTGAATAGGACTAAATGCAGGTGAATTTCCTGCATTAGATCATCATACTACCTGAGATGCTATGAAAATCCTAGAGCCACCACACATGATAAAGCATGCATTCTCCCCTAAGATGGGCAGGAAACGTCATCAGCTTTACTAATCATTTTGTTGGGGTTCTATCCACTATAAAAAGACATGAAAATACAAAAAAGCATACAGATTAGAAAGAGGCAAAGTTGTTTTATTCACCATTGACATGTTGTGTCTCAAGATAGTCCTTAAGATATGTGGAGAGAAGGCTCAGTGGTTAAGAGCACTTGCTGCTCTTACAGAGAACCTGGATTCAGTTCCCAGCATCCACATGTCAGTTCACAAACATGTGCAACTCCAGTTTCAGAAGATCTAATGCCCTTGTCTGGTCTCCTTGGGCACCATAGGCACAATAGGAATGAATGTAGTGTATTTACATACATGCAGATAAAAACGCTCATACATGCTGGGTGTGGTGGTACATGCTTTTAATCCCAGCATTCAGGAGTCAGAGTTCAAGGCCAGCCTGATCTACATAGTGAGTTCTAGGCCAGCTGGGGCTACAGTGTGACTCTGTCTCAAAACAAAGCAAAACAAATCACTCATACACATAAATCTTTAAAAAACAATAAATCACAGAGTGGCTACAATTAAGTTTAGCAAGGTTAGAAAAAAAGGTCAATATACAAAACTCAGTTACATTTCCACATAGTACATACATTTAATAACAGATCAAATGGTACAACGGCAGCTGAACATGAAATATTTCTAAATGCATTAAAATATATACAAGATCTGCATACTGAAATCCTACAAAACTTCCATGAAAAACTTTAAAATTTTAAGTATATATTTAAATATATCTATGGACTAAAGGAGTCATTGCCAAGTTGTCAGTTTTCTCCAAATTGATCTACTGATTCATTCAATGCAATGCTTAGCAAAACTTTAGCAGGTTTTATGGAGAAATTAGCAAGCTGACTCTAAAATTCATATGAAAATGTGAAGAACCAAGAGCATAATTTGGAAGCTGACAGTACCATGCAGCCAAGGCTAACCTGGAACTCCTCTCCTGGCCCAAGCTGGCATCAAACTTATGAACCTCCTTCCTTAGCCTTTCAAGTCCTGGGACTGCATACATGAGCTTCAGCACTGTTTGATCTTGAGATTTACTATAAAACTAGTAATAACAGGGTCTGGTTGAGTGGTTAAGAGCACTGACTGCTTTTACAGAGGAGCAGGGTTCAGTTCCCAGCACTCACATGGTAGCTAACAACCATCCAAAACTCCAGTTCCAGGGGATCAGATGCCCTCTTCTGACCTCTGTAGGTCTTGTATGACATGGGTGCACTTACGTGCATGCAGGCTTTACACTCATACACATAAAATAAAATTTAAAAACAAAATATGTATTTTTTAAAAGCTAGTAATAACAGAGTAAGAAACTGTCCAAAGAGTAGTCATGTAAATTGGTGGAATACTGGAATACGCAGTTCACAAATGGACCCAAGCACACATATGATTGCTAGATCTTATACAAAGGGTCAAGACTCTTCAGTGAATGGAATATTCCTCATGAGGCAGGAGAATCTTAAATTGAAGGCCAGCCTGGGCTACATATAAAACAAGACTCCTAAAAGGGCTGGAGATGTAGCTCAGTGGTAGAGTGTTTACTTAGCAAGCACCGGACACTGAGTTTGATTCTCAACACTTCAAAAATTAGAAAAAGTAAAACTATTCAGGAAAAGAATAATCGCAATCTTTATCTCCCACAAAAATTTACTTGAGATGGATTGCAGAACGTTTATAACTCCATAATCATCCCAAACTGGAGAGAATCCACACCCCAGCGAGTGAAGAGTCATATATAGTAATAAACAGTGGAATGTCACTCAGCAATACAAAGGGATGAACTATTTAGACAGGGGCTACATACAACATTAAGAATTTCCAAGTCAGACTCAAAAGAGGACTTCTGCCCAATGAAGCCAATTGTTTTGTAAGCTAACTAAAATGTAATAATAAAAAAAGAACATTCTGTTTAGTTCTGTATGTGAAGTTCTAGAAAAAAAAGCAACACCCTCTGTTTCTAACAGAAAACAGTTCAGTGGGTCTGGGAGTCTGGGCGGCTAGAGGAGGGATTATCTAGACTGTGGTGATGGTTACAAAAGCATACATATCTGCCAAAACTCTTCAGATGGAACATTTTTTGATGGCCGTATTCTGTTGTGTATACATTGTACCTAGATAAAATTGGTGCTTAAAAAATAACTGTAGGCAGGCATGGTGGCACATGCCTATGGTGCCAGCACTCAGATGGCCAAAGCAGGGGGATCCTAAATTGAGTACGAGCTGGGTTACATCACAAGACTCTAAAAGGACTGGGAGTGTAGCTCAGTGATAGACTGTTTGGCTAGCAAGCACTGAGTTTGGTCCCCAACACTTTATAGATACGATTTTCTTTTTATCCCTGAATCCTTTCCCTCTGTGATCATGGTATCACCAGGAAGACTTATTTCAAAGCCCGTCTTTCCAGGATCAGCTAACACCCTTACCACCCCCCCCCCCCAATTTAGCATAGAGTAAGCCCTGGGACTCAATATTTCAAACATGCATGTTGGAGAATTCTGGCTTGGATCCTCTGTGCACACTTGGAAAATTTTGCCTGACATCACATCCGCCATTAGATCTCTCTCATGGCCCTATCTGTGCATCTAGTCTGCATTCTGAGCAGTCTTCAGCCTCACGGTTCCCAATTAAGAGCTCAAAGTGTCACTGAAGCTGTGTGTGCAGAAGAAAACAAGAGTTCAGAGAAAGAATATAGAGTCCCAGGTTAAATGATGCTGACCAAGGCACATCTCTTGTCGTAAAAGATTCAGTTAAACAGCCACTGCCCAGTCATCTTCCGTGGCAGATGAGCACCTACTGAAGATTCTTGAATGACTGTTAAATCATTCATTGGCAGTTGGTAGGCTTAGCCCCACCTCCGTTGCTGGGGCAACCAAGCTTGGCCTTCGGACTCAGAGGCAAAGCAGCCTAGGTGGGGCCAAGAGCAGAGAACAGAAAAAGCTACTCCGGAAGGGGGCGTCAGCGGTACTCCCCTCTCTGAATCAGGAAGGTGCTTGGCGGTGAGGAAGGGGAAGGAATAGTCCAGGGCTTAGGGCGCCGGGCCTCCACGGCCATCACTAAAAGCCTGGGTCACTTTGGAGGCCACAGGCCTCAGCTTGCCAGGCCTGAAAGAGCTGTAGCAGAACCGCTGCCCAAGAAAGGTCTGCCCTGGCCTGAAGGAAGGCTAGTGTTTCATAATTTGTCTAGGACAGGGAATTCAGCAGTACCTCAAAAAGACCTGTAAGAACAATCCAAGATACAACGGGTCCAGAGTTTGTTACAGAAACTTACTTTGTCACAGAAAATAAAAGGGGAAAACAAAGTCAAGCAGTGGGGAGAAGACACATTCTGAAGAACTAGCCTCAGAAAGTTGCTCAGCAGCTCAGGACTCTGGCAGCCAGAGCAGAGAAGGGGGCCAGCAGAAGGCTCCTCAGTGCCATTTTTAAAGGAAAAGAAACAGCTGTCCTTCTGAGCAGGTCAACAACCCATAGTTCACCTTGCATTTCTTCCCACCTGACACAGTGCTCAGCATCCACAGTAAATGTAACATTTAACTACAGAGGGTTGGGTACCAAATTAAGAACAAAAGGGAAGCTCAGTTCCAAAGAAGGATGAAGCTGACCAAAAAGCCCAGGCCTCCAGGCTAAAACAAAAACAACAACAACAACAAAAAACCCTTGTCCTCAAAACTCTGGAGCCTCCTGGAGTTCTCTGTTTCTGTCCCCACAAGACAAACTCTGTATATTTGAGGCTTTTGCTTTTATTGAGTTTCCAAACTAAATAAATTCATGGGCTCAGACAGAGATGTTAAAACAAGAGACAGGCAATGCAGCACATGCTCTGAGCACCGCAGGTGGGAAATTAGGCTGGGAGACATTTTGGCTTCTTTAAAGGTTTCTGGGGAAAGAAGAAAGCAACTGGGTAGTGTGCCAGGAGCTCATAGGGAAGGCCTCATCAGCTGCCTGGGGCCAGGCCAAAGGGGCCCCAGTTAAAGATTCAACCCCTCAGCTCTGCCTCATGTTCCTGAACTGTATCCCCCTTGAGACCATGTACTGTAATTTATTTAGGACAGGGAATTCAGCAGTACTCAGTCACCTTTCTTTTACAGCTGCATCTCTTGGTGCTGCTCTATGTGCCAACATCCCCCAGACAGGCTATGTTGTGGAAATCCTATGGGCAAGTGCCAGGCCCCCACAGTTGTCTTTTCTTGAACTTCCTAAGGTGTTCTGTACCTCTCTCTCTCTCTCTCTCTCTCTCTCTCTCTCTCTCTCTCTTTCTCTCTCTCCCTCTCTCCTCTCTCTCTCTCTCTCTCTGTGCTCCTGTTCTCCACCTCCCTTCACAGTTAGTGGAGTCTTAATAGTCCCACAGTGTGTGCCTTGATGCTAAGAGCCATATCTTTTCTGCTTCTGTATCCAGAAGCTCTTAAGTCTTGCCCAAAATACATGCTCAGTGTACCCTTGAAGATTCAATCCAAGCGGGGGCAAAAGAAACAGAGCCAGTGTGAGTTCTGAACACTCTTCCTGTCCTGTTATAAGATATAAGGAGCCTTCAGCCCTCCTGAACTGAGTAGCAGAGGTGGGCACAAGTTTCATGTAAGACCAAAGTTCACATATTGGGAGGCTTTCTAGAATTAAAATGATGCACACTTGTAAAAATAAGGTCCAAGGCCTACTGAGTGTGGAGCCCTGAAGGCTGTACTGAGTAGTTTTGTCAACTTGACACCAACAAGAGACATCTGGCAAGAGAGAATCTCAACTGAAGAATTTCTTCTTTTGGCCTTGGCCATGTCTGTAGGGCATTTTCGTAATTGCTTATTGACATAGAGGGTCCCAGCCCACTGTAGGTGGGTGGTACCATTCCTGGGCCTGGGCTCTATAAGAAAGATGACTGAGCAAGCCAGAGGAAGTGAACCAGAAAGCAGTATTTCTCTGTGGTCTCTGCTTCAGCTTTTGCCTTGAGTTCATGCTCTAACTTCCCTTGATGAACTGTCATTTGGAAGTGTAAGATGTAAGAAGCCCTTTCCTCCCCAAGTTGCCTTTGGTCAGAGTGTTTTATCACAGCAATAGAAAGCAAACTAAGAAAGTATTTCAGAAATAGTCAGGGTAAATAAACTGATCAAATGACTTGCAAGAGTTTCAGACAACTCTGGATCAACTCTAGAAGACCAGATAGGACTTATTTAGAAAGACTAGATAAAAGGGGCAATTGTAGCAGAAGGAATGCAGAGGCTTGCTTTAGAGCCAGTGAGAATATCAGCCCAACAGACAGAAACTTCAAAAGGCACAGACAGACACCCTTGAGGAACATGAGTGGTACAGGCAATAACTATGATGCAGCTCATGGTATGGGGGAGCGGTGGGGAAAACTCCTGGATCTTTCCTGGAGGAGGTGGACTGGATCTGAACCCTAAACAATGTTCATCAGTGGTGTGAAGTGAACAGAGGTGTGGAGTAGAGCTGGCCCTAAGCAGCACCAGCCAGGCTTATCTACTAGACTACACATCCTGATACTTAACAAAATCTTCTCAGTCCATAAATGTCACTTGTGAGGAAGGGGAGGCTGCTTTCCAGGGTGGGAGGACCTCATAGGCAGATTATTTGGCCCTCATAACTGTTCCCTTTGTCTGGAGTGGTTTCTATGAGCATCTGAAGCTGAAGAGGCTGGTGGGGAAGGGGCTGGAGTGGAGGTGGGTAGAAGAGAGGCGTGACTGAGCCAGGAGAGAGTTGGGCATCAACTAACTCCAAGATGCCCAAGGAAACCCACCATGTTCCTACTTGCTGATGTTTTCCTAACAGTAGGCTGAGATGTTTTTACAGCACCTTGGTGAGGTGATCTCCTGATTTTTTTTCCTACAACTGAAGTGTGTGGGGCATGTTCTGTTTCTTGTGGAGACTGCACACTCAGAATAGCCTTTAAATGATTTTCTTTTTGAGAATTTCATTCATGAGTACAATATTTACATCATCTAACTCCTCCTATATGACCTGCCCGACTTCCCCTCAATTTTATGACCTCTCGTTTAATCACATATTACATTGTTACACATACACATATGTGGTGTGTGTATATATGCATATATAGATATATAGATATATATTACCCACTGAGTCCATTTAGTGTTGCTCATATGTACATGTGTTTAGGGCTGAGCACTTGGGATTGGATAACCTCTCAGGCAGCTTATCCCTAGAGAAAACTGATCCTCCCTCTCTCGGCAGCCATTGATTGCCTGTAGCTCTTTATCTAGGACACAGATTAGCTTCAACTCAGTAACAGCCGATGATTTCAATACTCTGTTTTCTCCAATAGACAGGTCATCTGGACAAAATGGAAAATAAGCACAATGTCCTTCCTAACTTCAGATGTACATAATTCACTGTGTATTGTGAAGCCTTAATCAGAGGTGTGCTTAGTCATCATCAAGGGAAATCTGAAATCCCCTAAATCTGGATCTCCTCTTGATAAACTGACATTAAGCAGTGAGTCACACACTGCTAAGAAAGTGTCATCTGCTCTGAAGCCTGTCTTAGACACTGGTCATAGCCCCATAGACAATGCATCTGAACTGTCATAACTTTTGATCTCTTTTTGTTTGCCTTGAGTGCCTTTACATTCCATGAATAAAGTGAAGCCAGACAATACTAGTAAAGGAAGAGACAACAAACTAATTTGCCTATTTGGCCACCTGTCCACCAACATACAACATGATGTGGAGGCCGTCAGGATGGCAGTTTGTAGTCATTTCTATAAATGGTCACTCACACACTCTGCTAGTTGATGGACCCATAGATAACCCACCTGGCAGGAAGAACTGGTTTGCGTTTGGGTCACTGAGAATCCCAGTGCCAATCCCCTAGGTAAGGGACTGCTGCTCCCAGGGCTTTGGCAAGAGATTTTTCATTGTCTAGCATCAGTACATTAAAGCTCTCTGTCTTGATTGCTGAGAAGTTCTCACACAAAGAATCAAGCCCCCCTTGCTCCTACACAGATAGAAATTTGGCTATTCTCAACCAGAAACAGAAAGGGGACCTTAGTTATAGAGGTAGGTGCCCCTGGTTATTGAATATGAAATATTTTAATGAACTGAAAGATTATCAGATACTTAACTGAATAAGTGGCCATGTGTTCCCTGTGTAGTTTTGGCAAATGTCACTACTCTACTCCCGAGATCAGGAACACATTGGTGCTATACCTGGGTGCTTGTGTTCCTCTGCTGGGTCAGCATCCCTCTCTGCAGCGTCTCATTCACTGCTTCTCCTCAACTAGCTAGCTGCTCCAGGCAGCCCCGGGTGAGGGGCCTTCCCGTTGTACCTTCTCTGAAGCATCATAGTACTTGACCAGGGTCTTGTCATATGGCTTGTGGAGGATCTATTGATCAGCATCATGCTTCAGTATCTAGGAATGAGAGGGAGTCATGGTTGGTTACCACTGGGCTAAGCGCATGGGGTAGACTTCCTCCCCCTGGATTCTGTCTAGTGGGAGGACTAGTGACAAGGCAGAGGTCACCTCAGGTCCTTGGGGGGGAGAGGATCTTGAGGAATGGGATTCTCTGGGTCAAGTGCTGAATAAGCTCATAGGCATCCAGTCTGAGGTGAGGGGCTACTGTTGCCCAGGGCTTTGGTGGGTGACTTGCTTTGCCTAGTATCAGTGCCCCAACACTGCTCGTCCTTGGCCAGACATTAAAGATCCCACACCACTGCCTAAGGGGTGCCACCTTTATCACCCCCTCACTCGGTTTGAGCCTCTGTTTCTCTTCTTAGAGCCATATTCCTGACAAACACACGACTATTTATGATTGGTCCTAAAAGACCAGAGATAACACGTCTCCTAGCAACAGTTCCTGCCCGACTAACTGCCACATTCCTACCTAGCTAACTGCCACTCCCACCCCAAAAAGCCCCTCTCCCATTACAATAAGAAGCCTGCCCTTAATAAAATCAGAGCTTGATCAGCTTCCTAGACTTGCTCTCGTTCTTTGTGTCTCCTGTCCCCCATTTGTCTCCCCCTCCAGGATTACCCACGTTGATAGTGTCCCATGGGCCGGGGCACACCACCCCCCTCTGAAATTGGAAATTTTCCAAAACACTTAAAGCTCAACTAGAAACAGCAAGGGACCTTAGTTGATAAAGTCCTTTTATTTGCTGAATATGAAAACTGGAAATCAATGCCCATGTGTCCTCTGCTCCACCCAGCCCAAGTAGCTGTAGCACAGGCCGCTAGTTTACTCCTTCAGTTTGGAATGCTTTCTAAAAGTCCAGTGTTCCTGATGCCTTCGAGGACTTCCCAGCCCTCCTGCACTAAGGCTACAGGGAGTGAGGGACGGGGCAATGGGAGCCTTGGGGTGTCTCCAAGTGCTTTGAATCAGAGAATGGGACACTGGCTCAAGTTGAGGTGCAGAAGCTGTGGACAGACACTGAGCTTCCCATCTGACACCCTGAAAACTCTGCCAGCTCATCCACTGAGTGACTGTCCCCAGGACCCTATCTCAGCCAGGCTCAGTCCAAGCTATAAGGCTTACTACCTTCCCACTAAGTGTCAGTGAGCCACATAAAGGCCAAGCAGCCAGGAGCTAGAAGCAGCTGCCACCTTCCTGGAGCTCCTCCGTGAACTCCATGCAGCCTAGACATGAGGACAAAGACCACCAAGTCCCTAGCCTAGGACTTGGTCTTGGGAACTTGTTCACAGTGAGTCTGAGGCATCACTAACTTTCAACACAGATAGTCTATGACTACTCAAGTGTAGGTTTGGATGTGATAAGGTCTGTGCATATCCTCTGATGGACTTCCTGGTTGGACTGTGTCTAGACACTTTTCATTTCTCCTATGGAGCCCAGACTAAAGCCAGACACCAACCCTAAGTTTGTCAGAGACCTGAGCAGTGTCTCATGGCCTCGCAAGCATGTGGACTAAAATGAGAAATCTCATATCAACTTGGGCTTTCTCAGGCAGCTGTAGTGCACTCTGTTTCCTCTCTGAGCCTACTTGATCGCCTCGCTAGGTCACTTCAGACATGCTGCTCTTAAGCTTAGACTTGGCCAGTTCTACCTGGATCTTCAATTAGGACTTGGGCCTTCTGAGAGGACCTGGTCCTGCTAGCCCAAATTTTGCTTGCATTTACTTGCATGCATTATCCAGGTAGGCTTTGCATTTCTGCACCAACTTCTGGGTGTTTGCCTACTCAGACCTCAGTTTGGTCAGTTCTAACTGCAGCCACTCCAGTTCTTAGCTGCTGGATATTGTTGTAGCTTTAATGAATTTCTGATGGATGTTCTAAAACCTGGGGGGGTGGGGGTGGACACAGCTGAGACATGGAAGAGGTGGGCTTCTGCCCTGTCAGCTGTCAAGCTGCTACCTCCAACAAGCTCCACTGTGCTAGATGGCCAAGAATGATCTTTTGAATGAGGCCATTGTTGATTCCCTCAAGAGAAAATGGTTACAGAGTTCCGGTGCCCTGGACTTGGAATGTTTTCTCAGCCTTTAGCGAATGCCAGAAGTTGAACTGTGAACTATAAGCCCTTGACCCTACTAGAAAGAACAACACCTACAGCTGTTTTGACACAATAACAGCAAAGCGAACCTAGAGTCACCACACACTGTGGTTCTCAGCCACAGTCCTGCCACGTTCAGGTAAGGCCTAGTTGCATTGGCACTTGGCCACATCCTCCTCCTAAAGGATCTCCTTCAGCTCTGGGCACAACAGTTTGCATTACTTTCCAAGGATTTCCAGAACCTGCTTGTTGGTTACCCTGGGTTAACCTTATTGGTTACCCACTGTCACACTGTCCTTGATCCTAATCTGTGTCTGTACTTGTCCAGCTCAGAGACGACATGGTGATGCTGGTTCAGCATACACTTGTATATACAGTTGTCAACTTTCTTCCTATTTTTCTGATCTTAACAGTTTTCACTTGGTTGGTCTTCTGCAGAAGCCCCACTCATGTTTCAAGTTTTAGCTCAGATGGTTCCCTTTCTGGGAAGAGCCCCCACACCCATCTAGGTGTGTTCTAGATCTCTTCCCAGAAGAGTTAATCTTGACCAGCTCAAACCCATACACTGAAGAGCCAAGACTGGGAGGACTGTCGTGTCTTATGTTTCTGCTCTGGAGGGCCAGGATGAGACAGCAGGCCTGTGAGGCCTAGGCAGCAAGAGTAGAGGCCCTAGCAAAGAGCTGCCTACTTGAAATAGTGAGGAGCACAGAGGCAGGGTCTTCCATGGCCTTTGGGATTCCCATAGTCTAGTCTCATGTGGAGGTGAAACCTAAAGTTCCAGGTGGAACTGAGGGTGGGGGATTCAGGGCTCAGACAGGCCTGGAATTTGATTGCTGATGCCCTTGTGAGTGGCAACCTAGTCTGAGTGCAGGCTCACAGTGGACTTGTATTTGATTTAAACCCACTGAACATCCTGCATCCTCAGGCAGGTCAAAGGTCCAGCGTCATTCCTGGAGACTCAATGGTGACTTTCAGTTGTCCAAGTGGCCACTCAGCTTTGTTTGTCCTGGGTAGATAATTGACATCTTACTCTCCCTGGTAAGAGAGTTGAGCAGCAGACAGACTTCAGCTGCTGTGGCTCAGGTCACTAATGTGACTGGAGCTGCTTTTAGGTCACGTTTCTGGTCAACCACAGAGCCCAAGTAAAGAGCCCCGGGTTCTTCTTTCCCACAAATAGGATGGTGTTCTTGATGGTTCCAACATCCAATAACATTGCAGAACTGTTCCATTATGTACATGGCTAACAACTGTAACCCTCCCAATAGTCCTCAGTACACATTGGGGAAATGGCAAGTCCATGCCCACCCAAGGGCACTCAAATCACACATTGGCACACTCTTCCACTATTTTGCCACAGTCCTAAAAGGTCCAGTTGTGCCAGTACTTGGCTACAACCACCTCATGGAAGGCTCCCTTCAGCCCCTGACACAATGCCTTGCACCAAGCTTAAAGCATTCTCACTTCCCTTAGGTTTGACCTAGGTCCAGGGGGTGGTGATGTCTTTGATCCCTCCCTCAACCTGCAGCGTGTAGCCTGGTCACACTCACTTGATAAGTCTTTTACTGCTTAGTCTTGCTATACACGGCATTCTGCTCCTCCTTGTACTCTGAGTCTTTGGAACTTTTCATCCACTTGGTCTTAATTTCTATGAGCTCTGACTGAATTCCCATCAGCTCTAACTGAAGCAGCTCCATTTCCCATGGCAGGTCTTTGTCGGGGGCCTCACTCAGATGGGCGTATCATCTTGAACGTGGTCAAGGAAGGCAGTTGGGATGTGGGAGGGATGGAGACTTGGCATGTTAGCTTAGGAGCTGATTTCTCCCAGATTTAAGCCAGGTGCAGTAACATATACCTGTAGTCCCAGTTACTCAAGAATCAGAGGCAGTAGTATTTCTTTGAACCTAGGAGTTGGAATCCAGGAAACATAGCGAGACCTTATCTCGAAACACACAACTGAAAAATCACACCGTTGTTCATTTTCAGAAAACTGAATGTATGCATTCACACATAGAGGAAGGAAGACATGAGATGCTTGGTATTATCTGTACACAGCAGCAATAGAAATGATTCTGACTTCCTTAAGACTTTTCTGCTCTCCTTAATTGTCTATAGCGTTCATGTAGTGCGATACCCAAGAACAGAAAGAGTTACAAAAGTTCTGTTTATACTTCCTACTCAAGGCGTGTGGCAGACAGGGTACTCGGTCCTGTAGATGCATATGAGCACCCTGTCTCCAATGGTAAGATGTCTGTCTTTGGCAGCAGGATTTAGGGTCACAATGATGGCAGTGTTCACTCCATTCTCCAGATTCACAGTCTGACTACTTCATTTTATAGACAATAGCACAGCCTTGCTACACGGGCACCTGAACAAGGTCATAGGCTAGCTCAGTCCTTCTGCCCAGCACTCACCTTGCTCCCAGGCAGTACATAAGTCAGAGCCCACCACACCAGAGCAGTGTGTGCCTGGGAACATTGACCCTGCAAGGGCTCAAGCACAAAAAAACAAACAGCTGGATTCCCTGAGGACTTGGGGTTTGGGAACCTGCATCCTGACCCTCTTGGGACAACACTACAGTGAAGGCTCTGATTAGCCCTGCAGCAGACACCTGCGTTCAACCTGGCAACTCCCAACCTACTTATACTGAGAACACTTCTGTGATGAGCCCACCAGGGGGCTGGGGTTCTGTAGGACCATGCTTCATGCAATAATGCCCCTCAGTGAGAATCATATCTCTACAGGTTGTGTTCCTGAATAAAAATGACATTTTACACAATGTATTACCCTGCACAATGAGCTTTCCCATATGCTATATGGGTGGTTAACACAGGATGGTGAGGTTTATGGGAAGCCTTAAGAGATGGGATTGTCTGAATATACCAGGGAGCTCAGATAGGAGGAAAGGGACATAATTCCCCACATGTGTTAAGAGTCAAACAAAATGTTTCCATTGAACTATCACAATATTCTGAGGTATTTTTTCCCTGGCTATAGCTGGGAGCCTTGCAGATGACCAAAAGCCCAAAAAGGACAGGGGTCTAAGGCAAAGAGGACCCATTTAGTGCTCTCCCCTCCTCCCAGCCTAGGCTCTTACCTCCTCAGGGAAAAGAGCACACTGGTCTTACAGCTAGATAGCTGTGTCCCTCTGCCAGGCCAATATCTTAGTCTTCTTCAGGAGGCTCAGGTCTGAGTTATGTGTGACAACCTTTTCACTCCGTCTCTTTGGCCGGGCACTGTAGTCCATCGTGGCTGCCTCCAGCTTGTCCCAGGATGTGTCTTACAGCTCTGACGGACTGCTGGGCTTTAGGACCTGGGAACAGGACCGCTGTCCTGTTGACAGCGGCAACAGGAGAAAGAAAATTGTTGCTTTAGAAATACTGAACCAGGGACAAAGGACCTTCAAGCCTCTCCCTTTGCTGGGAAATGTTATAGTGGATGTACTCATCACTCAGATACGGAAAATTAGAGCTCTCTAGAAGCAATACTCTCGAAAAGAGCGAGTGTTAAAAAAAATAATTCAAGCAGGATGACAAAGGAGACATTGTCTGCTTAATCTGGGTTTGGGGTAGGGAAGTCTCCCCCAAAGAGGATCTAGGACTTACAGAGATCTTGGAATTTTGTTTTAATGCACACCTCTCAAAATTGTTTTCATTTTCCTGAATCTCCCTGAGATTATAAAATTCCTAGGTAGCCAGATAGAAGTGAATGAAAAACTCTATAGGACACCCCCCACACCCACTTGGACTCAGGATGCCCACTAAAAAAGCCCTGCCTTAAAGGGGGGTTCTTGCCTCAGCTGATATTTTGTCCCTATAAGGGACCCTGCTGAGCGATACTGACTGTTCTTGTCAGGAGGCAGAATTTCACCCTAAGAACTCTGATTCTCAACAGGGGCCACTGGAATTCTTTGTAGTCCCCACCACATGCTCTACTTCACACTGCACCCAGTCATTCCACTGGTAACACGTCCCTCGCTTATGGACTCAAGCTTACTAATGCTGCGCACAGTAAAAGCCTGAGAGCCAGCTCACTCCAGGGTCAAGTCTAGGACACGGCTCCTCCTCTGCTTTTGATTTTGCTTCACTCTTTTTTGCAGCTGACAAGACAGTAGATTTATCTCTTTTTCTCTGATCGCACACCAACAGTATTTGAGAGAGAGAGAGAGAGAGAGAGAGAGAGAGAGAGAGCAGAAAAGAGTCCAATCTGTTTAAAGGTATGACAGTTCCAAGATAGGCAATCCTTAAATGGATGATTTACATTTGACTGCTCATTGGATCCAGGATCCAGAGGATGGGGTTGGAGTGGGGGTTGCAACCTGAGGTTCATTCAGGAGGAGCAAGGGACGCGAAAAGTTGTGTAAACATGAGGCAAAAAAGTGGCCAATGAGGATCTCTTCCACCACCCAGAAACTGAGAAGCCCGGGGATGGAATGGTGGCATGCAGCGTGCAGGAGGGTCCGCAGCATGAATGTGTGTGTGTGTTCTGCTGGGCGCTTCCCGCCATGGTGCATTTTTGACACTCGGGAATGAGGCTGAGTTGTCTGTCAGCCCTCACTCAGGAAGTGAAGATGACTGTGAGCATCTGGAGGGCAGAGCCCATGTCTGATTCCCGACCACTCAGTGCCCATCAACACCATCAAATGGACAGGTTTATCCTAGACAACCAAGTTTGGCAAGGGATCCCAGATCGGCTCAACCATGTCCCTGGCCCAATAGGACCCATACATACAGCACCGCAAGCCCACACTCAAGGAAGGGAAGGCGGAGAGAGGAGGGCACGCCGACCCACAGAGGGGCACTGAATGCTACACACGTGGCTAGTGACAGCCCTGTCCTGGGAGACTCTAGAATTGGGTCACGCTGACAGTAGCGCCCTGTCTCCTGGCTCACACATCCACGAATTTCCTCTGAGACGGGAGTCATGAAGTGGCCGAGATGGTGGTATGAATGCTTGGAGACACATGGAGAAGCAAGCACACAGGGGCCTGGACTCTGGCAGGGTGGGCAACGGGAAAGGAGTCTGAGCTTCTGGTTGCTCCAAGGATCCAAGATCCCTGGATCTGGGATACCGCAGACTCGCTCTGACTGGTTATGTGGTAAGAGTCGTTCATCCTCTGACTGAAACAGCACATTAACCTCTCAAAACTACAACAGTGAGGGCAGAATGGGAAAGGGACATAGTACATAGAGAACAGGAACACTGAGAACTGTGAACTCTCAACACGTCTGCACTGAGTTTCCTCCTGAAAGCTCTGCAAAACTCACAGAGCCCCAGTGTAAGTCATTGCTGTCAAATTCCGGCGTGCTTCCAGAAAGGGGAGCAGGGGGAAGCAACTGCTCTGTATCGATATACTGGTTTGTCCACCTTTCACCCACACCTGTAGTCGACAGACTGAATGTCTGGGCTCCCTCTTCCCTAGGCTTCTAAAGTCCTGGAATAGAACTTTTTTGGTCTTGAGATTATGGTATCACCTTGGCATGAAACTTGTCACTGGAGGACCATGATGCAGCTTTAAAAAGTCACCTACCAGCTATGGCAAGCAGGGGCTCTCCACAGAGGGTGTCATGTCCTTTCCCCATCACTGCATTCAATTGTTGTTTCTAGTGTTTCAATTATTTTTGTTCCTTGTTTGGTCATGTGACTAAACCCTATGCCCATAAGCACTGGGGGAACCCTTGATTAGGCTACCCTGGCCCTCAGATCCTTGTCACATGTGTTGAATAAACCACAACAGCGGAAAAATGCAAGAGTGTATATATATATATATATATCTTATCTGACCTGAGAAAGAGGAAGACACCTCTGAACCCAGACAGCAGATGCCGTGCTGAGGAGCTCTGTGAAATACAGAAGGCAGGAGGCCCCGGGTCCCTGAGAGATCCCAGGGCACTGAATGCACAGCTCCTTGCTGGGCTGTAACCTCTCAGTTATTTGAACACCTGAGGACAGGGACCATGTCTTATTCACCTTTGTTTCCTTGTACTTGGTACACAGGTGCACAAGGACTAGCTGCAGTGAACGGCACCCAAGGATCCAAGAGGGGCTGGTGTGAGGTCATAGCCCAGATCTCCACTAGCCCTAGGATGGGGCCTTGAGTGACAATAGCAACCCACTGACTTGGTATGAAGTCAGAGCGTCTAGGAGTCCAACAGAGGTCAATGAGCTTCTGAGGCTCCCCTTCCAGAGACAGAAGTCCCGTATTTGGTCCCCTCGTCTGATCTACCTGTGGGTCAAGACTTTGAATCCACTCTGCATAGTTTGGGTCTGCCTACTTGAGGTCCCACACCACTGTCCACATCTACAGAAAGGAGAAAGGACCTATTTTGAGAGAGAAGAGCAACTAAAGGGTATGAGTGCCTATGAATTCTGTCTGTGTTCTTGTCATGTTCTTGCAGCTGAAGTGGAGGTCCTGGAGAGTAAGACCTTGGTCTTCATTTACTTCCTTACCTCTGGCACACATCTGCCACTGTCTACTTGCTGAACAGGGAACCCCCAGGCCTGTATTTCCATGATCTGGGCTCATGCAGAGGTTTGTCACCTGCAGCTTTCAGTAGTGAATGCTGCCTTTCCTACGTTTCTGAAAGAAACCTTTAGGAATCTTCCTTATTAGAACACAGTGCTGTAACGCATTTGTTTTTAAACTGACATGAGTCTTATAGCCTCAAATCTCTTTTCTACTTTCTATAGAAGTCATGTAGGCTCAAGGTAGCACTATACCCATGGGTTTCATTTATTAAATAACCATAACAGCAGGGTTTTTTCAAAGTCATTGAGAGGATACAATAATAGGTATACTATGTCAAACATATACTGGAATAGACAGCAGACAGTGGGTACTAGTTCATCATTAGCTGGGTCAGTCACTCATGAAATACCCACTACGGTTTCACTTCTTGCTTTAAACTGACAGGATATTCCCAACAGGCCAGACTGCATCTCTCTCTAGTCAGTATTCTGTCTATGGTGCTGTTGTAAGGCTTAGAATTTACCTTGAAACCGTTTTCTTTAACCTCTTTTAGACTTTCTGAGGATGAAAAACACACATAATGAAATGCATCAATACTAAAAATCAAAAAAGCACAAACTCAGTATTTCACCCAATTAAAGACAACAATTATAACAGAAATCTTAAACTCAAAGGAAACATTATAGCACCTTTCTGGGTAGCTTGCCAAGGTCCCAGCATAGTGTCAAGGCATTGAGGGTGTCACCAATGTTTCTGACTGATTAAAACTTGTGTTGATACCCCAACTACCATGAAGACTTCCAGCCAGCAGATGCAGCTACACACTCAGGAGCAGGTTTGGAGCATATGTGTTTGCAGAAGATCTATTTTGCCCAGTTTCCAAAGGACCTATAATTTGTGCCTAAAGGAAACTTACAAAGTCTATATAAGATTTGTTGAGACAGGTCTCCCTGCAGTCACACCTGGCCTGGAACTCATTATATGACACTAGGGTGGCCTCAGTCTCAGAGATCCCTACCTGCTTCTTTCTCCCAAGTGCTGGGATTAAAGGTATGAACCTCCCAGATCTCTACCAGTCTCAAAGGTGGGCTCTTGGGTGACAAGAGCAACCCACTGACTCAGTATGATATCAGAGTGTCTACGAGCCCAGCAGAGAGCAATGGGTTTCTGAGGCTCCCTTTCAAAGATGGAACCCCGGTCTGGTCCCCTTGTCTGAACTGCCTGTGGGTCAAGACTTTGAATATACTCTGCCTTGTTTGGGCCCAGCTAATTGAGGCCCACCTACTTGAGGCCCCACGCCATTGTTGAAGTCTACAGGAAAGAGACAGTTCTTTTCGGGGGGAAACAAGAGCAACCCAATTTGATAGCCAAACGGTATGAGTATCAACAGCCTTTTTTGCTGTGTGAATGTCTCCTCTGTGCAGCTGAAGTGGAGGTCCTGGGGAATAAGGCAGGAGTCTCCATTTACTTCCTCGACTCTAGCGCAGGACGGGCACCGGCCGTCTGCCACTGTCCTCCTGCTGAGCAGGGAACCCCTAGGCCTCTATTGCAAGCATCTGAGCCCATGCCACCCGCAAGATCCAGACATGAGTTCTGCTTCCTGTTTCAAAAAGGTATCTTTAGAAGACTTATTAAAACACAGGTCTGGAATGCCTTTTTTTGGTTTTTTCTTCTTTTGAAGGTGCATCGGAAACTGGCATGGGTCTTCTGGCCTCAGATCTCTTTCCTACTTTCTACAGAACTGATGTGGACTCAGCCTAGCACTATATCCATGGGTTTCATTTACTAAATGACCATAAAAAGCAGTTATTTTTCAAAGTCACTATGACGCTAGAATATATAGGCTATGCCTAACAAATACTGGAATAGACAACATACAGTTGTCTCCAGTTCATCATTAGCCCGGTCAGTCCGTCATATGTGCTTAACCACTGTTCCCTTACTACTAGAGACTAACCCGGACAGGACAGGCAACCTGCGTCTTTCTCCAGCCGGTTTTCTGTCCATGGAGCTGTTATCAGGCATAAAATTTAACAACCCTGAAACAATTTTCTTTAACCTCTTCTTCAATTCTCTAGGAATGAAAAACACAAATAACAAAGTGCATTAATACTAAGAACCAAAAAGAACACTCAGCCTTTAGGGGAAGTGGCTTCCAGGTCAGCTCCAGTTCCATTGCTCCAAATTCTAGGTTCAAAGTATGTCCTGTCTTCAACAATAGAGTCTTACCTTCAAGTTCTGGGAGGCAGTCAATATCTGCGTTGGCATTCAGTAGCATTTCGGGAGTCTCTTGAACCACCCAGGCCAACAACTCAAAGGAGTTTTTTGCTGTCTGGCACTGTTTCTTGTTATGTTCTTCAGGAGGCTCAGGTCCGAGTTATGTGTGACAACCTTTTCACTCCGTCTCTTTGGCCCGGCACTGTAGTCTATCGTGGCTGCCTCCAGCTTGTCCCAGGATGTGTCTTACAGCTCTGACGGACTGCTGGGCTTTAGGACCTGGGAACAGGACCGCTGTCCTGTTGACAGCGGCAACAGGAGAAAGAAAATTGTTGCTTTAGAAATACTGAACCAGGGACAAAGGACCTTCAAGCCTCTCCCTTTGCTGGGAAATGTTATAGTGGATGTACTCATCACTCAGATACGGAAAATTAGAGCTCTCTAGAAGCAATACTCTCGAAAAGAGCGAGTGTTAAAAAAAATAATTCAAGCAGGATGACAAAGGAGACATTGTCTGCTTAATCTGGGTTTGGGGTAGGGAAGTCTCCCCCAAAGAGGATCTAGGACTTACAGAGATCTTGGAATTTTGTTTTAATGCACACCTCTCAAAATTGTTTTCATTTTCCTGAATCTCCCTGAGATTATAAAATTCCTAGGTAGCCAGATAGAAGTGAATGAAAAACTCTATAGGACACCCCCCACACCCACTTGGACTCAGGATGCCCACTAAAAAAGCCCTGCCTTAAAGGGGGGTTCTTGCCTCAGCTGATATTTTGTCCCTATAAGGGACCCTGCTGAGCGATACTGACTGTTCTTGTCAGGAGGCAGAATTTCACCCTAAGAACTCTGATTCTCAACAGGGGCCACTGGAATTCTTTGTAGTCCCCACCACATGCTCTACTTCACACTGCACCTAGTCATTCCACTGGTAACACGTCCCTCGCTTATGGACTCAAGCTTACTAATGCTGCGCACAGTAAAAGCCTGAGAGCCAGCTCACTCCAGGGTCAAGTCTAGGACACGGCTCCTCCTCTGCTTTTGATTTTGCTTCACTCTTTTTTGCAGCTGACAAGACAGTAGATTTATCTCTTTTTCTCTGATCGCACACCAACAGTATTTGAGAGAGAGAGAGAGAGAGAGAGAGAGAGAGAGAGAGCAGAAAAGAGTCCAATCTGTTTAAAGGTATGACAGTTCCAAGATAGGCAATCCTTAAATGGATGATTTACATTTGACTGCTCATTGGATCCAGGATCCAGAGGATGGGGTTGGAGTGGGGGTTGCAACCTGAGGTTCATTCAGGAGGAGCAAGGGACGCGAAAAGTTGTGTAAACATGAGGCAAAAAAGTGGCCAATGAGGATCTCTTCCACCACCCAGAAACTGAGAAGCCCGGGGATGGAATGGTGGCATGCAGCGTGCAGGAGGGTCCGCAGCATGAATGTGTGTGTGTGTTCTGCTGGGCGCTTCCCGCCATGGTGCATTTTTGACACTCGGGAATGAGGCTGAGTTGTCTGTCAGCCCTCACTCAGGAAGTGAAGATGACTGTGAGCATCTGGAGGGCAGAGCCCATGTCTGATTCCCGACCACTCAGTGCCCATCAACACCATCAAATGGACAGGTTTATCCTAGACAACCAAGTTTGGCAAGGGATCCCAGATCGGCTCAACCATGTCCCTGGCCCAATAGGACCCATACATACAGCACCGCAAGCCCACACTCAAGGAAGGGAAGGCGGAGAGAGGAGGGCACGCCGACCCACAGAGGGGCACTGAATGCTACACACGTGGCTAGTGACAGCCCTGTCCTGGGAGACTCTAGAATTGGGTCACGCTGACAGTAGCGCCCTGTCTCCTGGCTCACACATCCACGAATTTCCTCTGAGACGGGAGTCATGAAGTGGCCGAGATGGTGGTATGAATGCTTGGAGACACATGGAGAAGCAAGCACACAGGGGCCTGGACTCTGGCAGGGTGGGCAACGGGAAAGGAGTCTGAGCTTCTGGTTGCTCCAAGGATCCAAGATCCCTGGATCTGGGATACCGCAGACTCGCTCTGACTGGTTATGTGGTAAGAGTCGTTCATCCTCTGACTGAAACAGCACATTAACCTCTCAAAACTACAACAGTGAGGGCAGAATGGGAAAGGGACATAGTACATAGAGAACAGGAACACTGAGAACTGTGAACTCTCAACACGTCTGCACTGAGTTTCCTCCTGAAAGCTCTGCAAAACTCACAGAGCCCCAGTGTAAGTCATTGCTGTCAAATTCCGGCGTGCTTCCAGAAAGGGGAGCAGGGGGAAGCAACTGCTCTGTATCGATATACTGGTTTGTCCACCTTTCACCCACACCTGTAGTCGACAGACTGAATGTCTGGGCTCCCTCTTCCCTAGGCTTCTAAAGTCCTGGAATAGAACTTTTTTGGTCTTGAGAATATGGCATCCCCAGGCATGAAGCTAGTCCCTGCAGGACCATGATGCAGCTTAACAAAGAAAGATACAAGTCAAAACTGCCCTGAGAGATGACTTCTTGAAGGACATCAAGGTCTGTCCCTGAGCAAGGCGCACCAGACTATCAATTCCCATTCTCCCTTCCCAAAGTATTACCACACTACATGTCAGCCTTTTCCCTCTGCTGTGAAACTCACCAGCAGGGAATGATGGCAAGCAGTGTTTCAACATGTAATTGTTTAATTATACCCCTCAAAGCTCACGTAATAGGAGCTTAATCCCCAAATTCACATGTCGACTATATCTGAAATGGGTGCTTTCGAGGTAATTAGAGTTAGGGAGACCAAGATGAGAATTACTAGCTTCTTCTACCACGTCACTTCCCAACCACCACATTGGGTCTTTCTAAAGTATTTTACTTCTTCTTTGCTCCTTGTCTGGTCCTATGTGGTTAAACCCTGTGCCCTTGGCCACGTTGGCCCTCAGCTCCTTGCCTCCTGTCTAGAATAAACACAATAGCAGAATTGTATGACTCTCCCCTGTCTGAACTAAAAAAGAGGACTACAGACTACAGAAAACAGAATGAAGGTAGGTTCCTGTGAAATACAGAAGGCAAGAGGCCCTGAAGCCCCTGAGAGATTCCAGGGCACTGGATGCACAGCCAGATGCTGGGCTGTGGCCTCTCAGGCATTCAAAACCCTTGGGATAAGGACCATGTCTTACTCACTTTTGTTCCCCTGTGCCTGGCATAAGAGTACACAAGGACTAGCTGCAGTAATGACACCTAAGGATCCAAGAGGGGCTGGTGTGAGGTCAGAGCCCAGATCTCTACTACCCCTAGGATGGGGCCTTGAGTGACAACAGCAACCCACTGACTTGATATGAAGTCAAAGCGTGTATAAGCCCACCGATGGGCAATGGGCTTCTAAGGCCTGCCTTCTGGAGATGGTATTCCCCTGTCTGGTCATCTTGTCTGATCTGCCTGTGGGTCAAGACACTGAATCCATTCTGCCTACTTTGGACCCACCTGCTTTAGGCCTAGCCTACTTCAGTCTCCACATCAATGTCCGTATCCGCAGAAAGGAGACAGGGCCTGTGTTGGAACACAAGGGCAACACGATTTGATGGCCAGAGGGCATGAGTGCCCACCACCTTTCTGCTGTTTCAATGACTCATCTTGCAGCTGAAGCGGAGGTCCTCGAGAATAAGGCCATGGTCTCCGTTTACGTCCTCGACTCTAGCACAGGACAGGGCACCAGCCGTCTGCCACTGTCTTCTTGCTGAACAGGGAACCCCCAGAGCTCTATTTCCAGGCTGGGCGCATGCAGAAACCTGTAACACGTAGGTTTCAGCCATGAATTCTGCCTTCTATTTCAGAAAGATATTTAAGGGTCTTAAATTCCACGCAGTGCTGGAATATTTTTGTTTTTAAACTGACATGGGTCTTGTAGCCTCAAAACTCTTTCCTACTTTCTACAGAAGTGATGTAGGCATAAGATAGCACTATACACAGGTTTCATTCATTAAAAGAGCATAAAAAGCAGTTTTCAAGGTCATTTGGAGGATACAGTGCTACATATGTTCTCCCTCAGATTCTCAAGAGGTGAGTTGAGTATACTGGTCCATCACTAGCACGAACAGCCCGCCACGAGTGCCCACCACTCTCTCCCTCCCTACTGCAAACTGACAAGGGACCCCACAGGCCGGCCAGCCTGCATCTCTCTCTAGTCAGCTTTCTGTCCATGCTGCAGTTGTAGGGCTTAGAATTTAACACTGAAACAATTTTCTTTAACCTCTTGTTCAACTTTCTGGGAATGACAAACACAAATACTAAAGTGCGTTAGTACTAAGAATTAGAAAAGCACCAATTCAGTCTTTTCACCCAATTAAAGTCAAGAATTGTATCAGAAATCTTAGACCCAAGGGAAAAATGGTAGAAGCACTCACAGTTTCTGGGTAGCCGGGCAGCCTCCCAACATAGTATCAAGGCATGGAGGGTGTCACGAGTGTCTGACTGATTGAAACTTCTGCTGACATCCCAACAATCACGGAGACTTCAGCCGGCACCTGCAGCTACACACTCAGGGCAGGCTTGGAGCATATGTGTTTAGAGAAGATCTGTTTTGCCCAGTTTCCAGTGTGCTTACAATTTGTGTTCTTGCCTAAAGGAAATTACAAAAATTCTGTATGATCCTTTTGAGACAGGGTCTCCCTGTAGTCACAGCTGGCCTGGAAATCATTATGTGAAGCCAGGCGGGCCTCGATCTCATAGACACCTGCCTGCCTCTTACTCCCAAGTGCTGAGTTTAAAGGCATAAGCCACCCAGATCTACACCAGCCTCAAGGGTGGGCTCCTGGATGACAAGAGCAACCCACTGACTGAGTATGATGTCAGATAGTCTAGGAGTGCACCAGCAGGAAGTAAGTTTCTGAGGCTCCCCTTCCAGAGATGGAAATTCTCTTGTCCGGTCCCCTTGTCTGATCTGCCTGTGGGTCAAGACCTTGAATCTACTCTGCTTTATTTGGACCTTCCTAATTGAGGACAAACAAGTTGAGACCCCACACCATTTCTAAAGTCCAAGAAAAATGACAGTTCTTTCGTGGGAGATGAGAGCAACCCAAAATTTGGTGGCTGAGGGTATGGGTATCGACAGCCAGTTTTGCTGTGTGAATGTCTCCTCTGTGCAGCTGAAGTGGAGGTCCTGGGGAATAAGGCAGGAGTCTCCATTTACTTCCTTGACTCTAGCGCAGGACAGGGCACCGGCCGTCTGCCACTGTCCTCCTGCTGAGCAGGGAACCCCTAGGCCTCTATTGCAAGCATCTGAGCCCATGCCACCTGCAAGTTCCAGGCATGAATTCTGCTTCCTCTTTCAGAAAAATACTATTGGGAGTCTTATGTAAACACAATGCTGGAATACTTTTTTTTTTAACTGACTTGGGTCTTGTAGCTTCAGATCTCTTTCCCTACTTTCTAAAGAAATGATGTGAGCTCAGCCTAGCATGACACCCAGGGTTTTCATCATTAGCCCAGTCCATCAGCCATGAGTGCTCACCACTGTTCCACTTCCTGTTGCAAATTGACAGGAGATCCCCACAGGTCAAACAGCCTGCATCTCTCTCTAGTCACTTTTCTGTCCAAGATGAAGTTGTACAGCTTAGAATTCAACCCTGAAACAATTTTGTTTAACCTCTCCTTCAACTTTCTGGGAATGAAAAACAATAAAAAAAAATGCATTAAAGAATCAAAAAGCATAACCTCAGTATTTCACCCAATCAAAGATAAGAATGAATTCAACAATCTTAAACCCAAAGGAAACATGGTCGTAGCTCTAACACATTTTGGAAATCTGGTCAGACTCCCAGCAAAGAGTCGCAGCATTGAGGGTGTCATAATTGTTCTGTTTGGTCAAAACTTCCATTGACACACCATGAAGACTTCCACTCGGCACCTGCAGCTACACACTCTGGAGAAGATTTGGAGCATATGTGTTGGGAGAAAATCTGTTTTGCCCAGTTTCTAAAGTGCCTACGATATATGCTCTTGCCTAACAGAAATTACAAAGATTATACTTGATCTTTTTGAGACAGGATCTCCCTGTAGTCACAGCTGGCCAGGAAATCATTGTTAGTCCAAGCTAGCTTCGCTCTCATAGACACCTGCCTGCATCTTCCTCCTAAATGTTGGGATTCAAGGCATAAGACACCAAGTCCGGCACAAGGGTATACTTTTAGTAATGTTGATAACTAAAAATATTATATGTCTGATTCCTTTAGAGTCAATGATTAAGTAAACTTACCTGAAAAAGAATTTAAAGAGTTAATATTTAATGTTGACTGCATTTGACCTAAATTATTTAAAAAATAGTTTGTGTAAAAAAATCAAAAGCATCCTGAGGTCCTGTCAGGCTTTCTAGATGCAGGGTCCATGTCCTCATATCACTGAGTGGGCTCATGCCATCCATTTCCGACCATTAAAAAGCATTCTTTCCCTGTTTTTTGGCAATTTCAGACAACTGTTACTAGTTAAAAGAATATGAATGATGAGGTCTTGCTAAATATTTTCACAAAGATCTTGGAATTTTATTTAAAACACATCTATCACAAATGTTCTCACTTCTAGGATCTCTCTGGGGTTATAAAATTCCTCAGGTGGCCAGATAGAAGTGAATGAGAAATCTCGAGAGGACACACACACACATGTGCCCTCACAGGAGTCCCACCTACAAATCCCTGCTGAAGGGGGGGTTCGTGCTCAGGGAGGAAGTAGACTTAGAATCGAGGAACTCTTGCCTGATACTTTCTCCCCACAAGTGACCCTGCTGGATGACACTGAAGCTCTTTCCAGAGACTGAATATCACACTAAGAACTCTGTACCTCTTCTCCCTGACAAGGACCACCGAATTCTTTGTAGTCCCCACCACATGCTCTGAGACTTCACACTGTACCCAGTCATTCCATTGGTAACACGGTCCCTCACTTGCAGTCTCAAGCTTATTGATGGTGCTCACACTAAAAGCCTATGAGCCACTCACTCCAGAGGGAAGACTAGGATATAGGTCTTCTGACCTCCCGCTCTTACCCTTGACATTTGATTTTGCTTCACTTGTACTGAAGCCAACATTGGCAATAGATTTAGCCCCCTTAACTGATGGTACATCAGTATTAGAGATAAAACATTTGAGAATCCAAACTGTTTTAAGTTATGACTAATTTCCAAGACAGATAATGGTTTTCCTTTGCGTGCTCGCTGGATCCATGGGGTCCAGAAGATGGGGTGAGTGTGTGGATTGCGTCCTGAGGTTGAATCAGGGGAAGCCAGGGAAACAAGTTGTCTGAACATGAGGCAAAAAAAAGCCAATGAGAATTTCTTCCTTCACCCAGAAACTAAGAAAGCCCAGGGATATGATGATGAGCATAAAGGGTCAGGAGGGTCATACACCATAAATATGTGTGTATCTGTTTGCTGGGAGTTTACTGTCAAAGTACGTGACACTCTGGAATGAGGCTGAGTTGCCCCCCGGCCCTCACTCTGGAAGTGAAGGGGATGGGCCTCCTAGCCTTGCTCTCTCCAGAGGACTGTGAGCATCTGGAGGTGAGAGCCCATGTCTGATTCTTGACCACTCAGTGCCAAAAAACATGAACAAATGGACAGGTTTATACTGGACAACCAAATCAAGTTTGACAAGGGACCCCATGGTAGGGCCACCATTCCCCTGGACCAAAATGACCCACACATACAACTCTGCAGGCCCACATTCAAGAAGGTAAAGAGAGAGCGAAGAGGGCAAGCTGACCCACAGCGGGGCACTGAATGCTCTACTACTGCTAGTGACAGCCCTGTCCTGGGAGACTAGAATGTGTGAATCTCTTGGCTCACACATCTATAGGGCTCCTCTCACACAGGAGTTCCTTCTGCTGTCTACCCGCATCCCCCAGCCTGAACCACTGAGGTACCTACATGTGCATTCCTGGTCATGGCAGTGACTGTGATGGTGGTACAAGTGCTTAGAGACATGAGCACATCGGGCCCTAACTGTGGCAGGGTGGGCAGTGGGAGAGGAATCTGAGCTTCTGGTTGCTCCAAGGATACATGATATGGGATGCCACAGACTCACTATGACTGGGTATATGCCAAGAGTCATTCTTCCTATGACCAAACAGCACATTAATATTTCAAAACCAATTTTCATAGTGAGGCTTAAAAGGGAAAGGGACACAGGCTGGGGAGCCGGGGGGGGGGCGGGGGGAGACACTGATGAGCTGTGGACTCTCAGCACACCAGCACTGGATCTCCCTGATGGGAGCTCCGCAAAAGTCATGTGACCCTGTAGAGGTCATTTCTGTCAAATTCCAGGCTTGCTTCCAGAAGAGACGCAGGAGGGAGCCACCACTCTGTACCCATATGCTGATCTACCCTCCTATCATTCACACCTGTAGTTGACAGATGGAATGTCTGGGCTCCCTTCTGCCTAGGCTCCTTGGGTCCTAGAATAGAACTACTTTGGTCATGAGAATATGATGTCCCCTTTCCAGGAAACTTGTCACTAGAGGACCATGATACAGCTTAACAAAGACACAAGTGAATATTGCCCTGAGAGATGACCTCTTGCAGGACCACAAGGCCTGTCCCTGACCAAGTCGCAGCAAACTATCAAGTTCCATTCTCCTTCTCAGGCAAACAATGTGTTACCACCCTGCATGTCAGCCCTTTCCCTCTGCTATGAAACCCACCAGCAGGGGACAATGGCAAGCAGTGGGCTTTCCATAGAGGGTACCGTGTCACTTCCTGACCACCACATTGGGTCTTTGTTCCTAAAGTGTTTCACTGCTCTTCTGCTTCTTGTCTGGGGAGACCCTAATTCAGACCGTGATTAGCCACCTTGACCCTCAGCTCCTTGTCTTCTGCCTAGAATAAACATAACTGTAGAAGAATTCTAGGAGTAGGTATGATGTCCTCTCTGACCTGAGAAAGAGGAAGACATCTCTACACCCAGACAGTAGAGATCAAGGTGAAGGTCTCAGTGAAATAGAGAAGGTAAGAGGCACTGAAGCTCCTGAGTTTCCAGGGCACTGGGTGGACAGCATTTTTCTGGACTGTGGCCTCTCAGGCATTCGAAACTCTCAGGATAAGGACCATGTCTTATTCACCTTTGTTCCCCTGTGCCTGGCACAAAGGTGCACAAGGACTAGCTGCAGTAATGGCACCCAAGGATCCAGGAGATCCTGGTATGAGGTCAGAGCCCAGATCTCCACTACCCCTAGGATGGGGACTTGGGTGACAATAGCAACCCACTGACTGATATGAAGTCAGACCATCTATGAGCCCACCGGAGGGTAATGGACTTCTCAGGTTCCCCTTCTGGCAATGGTATTCCTCTGTCTGGTCCATTTATCTGATCTGCTGGTGGGTCGAGATTTTTTAATCCATTCTGCCTACTTTGGGCCCACCTACATGATGCCCAGCGAACTTGAGTCCGCACACCAACTGTCCATATCCACAGAAAGGAGAGCAGGCCTGTGTTGGAACACAAGAGCAACAAAATGTGATGACCAGAGGGCATGAGTGCCCACTACCTTTTTGCTGTGTTAATATTTCGTCTTCGCAGTTGAAGCCGAGGTCCTGGGGAATAAGGCCACGGTCTCCATTTACTTCCTCATCTCTGACACAGATTGGACACCAGCAGTCTGTCACAGTCTTCCTGATGAACAGAAAACCCCCAGATCTCTATTTCCATCATCTGGGTCCATGCAGGGACCTGTCACCTGCAGGTTTCAGCCATGAATTCTACCTCCTGTTTCAGAAAGCCTAAGATATTTACCTTATGAAAACACAGTGCTAGAATCCACCCCCACCACCACCACGACCTTTGGTGCAGGAGGAGAAACTGCCACAAGGTTTGTAGCGTCAAATCTCTTTCCTACACTGTAGAAGTGATGTAGGGACAAAATAGCACAATACCCACAGGTTTCAATTCTTGAATGAGTGTAAGATGGCTTTTTCAAGATGATTTGCAGGATACATATGTTCTCCCTCACATACACTGGAGTAGAGAAGGACAGTGGCTACTGGTCCATCGCTAGCAGGAACAGCCCGCCACGAGTGCCCACCACTCTCTCCCTCCCTACTGCAAACTGACAAGGGACCCCACAGGCCGGCCAGCCTGCATCTCTCTCTAGTCAGCTTTCTGTCCATGCTGCAGTTGTAGGGCTTAGAATTTAACACTGAAACAATTTTCTTTAACCTCTTGTTCAACTTTCTGGGAATGACAAACACAAATACTAAAGTGCGTTAGTACTAAGAATTAGAAAAGCACCAACTCAGTCTTTTCACCCAATTAAAGTCAAGAATTGTATCAGAAATCTTAGACCCAAGGGAAAAATGGTAGAAGCACTCACAGTTTCTGGGTAGCCGGGCAGGCTCCCAACATAGTATCAAGACATGGAGGGTGTCACGAGTGTCTGACTGATTGAAACTTCTGCTGACTCTAAGACTTCAGCCGGTACCTGCAGCTACACACTCAGGGCAGGCTTGGAGCATATGTGTTTAGAGAAGATCTGTTTTGCCCAGTTTCCAGTGTGCTTACAATTTGTGTTCTTGCCTAAAGGAAATTACAAAAATTCTGTATGATCCTTTTGAGACAGGGTCTCCCTGTAGTCACAGCTGGCCTGGAAATCATTATGTGAAGCCTGGCCTCGATCTCATAGATACCTGCCTGCCTCTTACTCCCAAGTGCTGGGTTTAAAGGCATAAGCCATCACTTCTGGTACACGGATATTTTTTAGTAACTGTGGTAACTGTAAATATCACATGTTTGGTTCCTTTAGGGACAAAAATTCAGAAAATGTATGTATGTGAATAAGATAGACTTTATGTATTTATATTTAATATTGACTCTAATTGATCTGAATTATTTAAAACATGATTTGTGACAGAAAAGAATCAAAAGCATCCTGAAGTCCTGTCAGACTTTCTAGATGCAGGGTCCGTGACATCACATCACTGAGTGGGCTCATGCCATCCATTTCCAAACATTAAAAAGCATTCTTTCCCTGTTCCATTTGGCAATTTCAGACAATTGTTATTAGTTAAAAGAATATGAATGATGAGGTCTTGCTAAATATTTTCACAAAGATCTTGGAATTTTATTTAAAACACATCTATCACAAATGTTCTCACTTCTAGGATCTCTCTGGGGTTATAAAATTCCTAGGTGGCCAGATAGAAGTGAATGAGAAATCTCTAGAGGACACACACACACACGTGCCCTCACAGGAGTCCCACCTACAAATCCCTGCTGAAGAGGGGGTTCATGCTCAGGGAGGAAGTAGACTTAGAATCAAGGAACTCTTGCCTGATACTTTCTCCCCACAAGTGACCCTGCTGGGTGACACTGAAGCTCTTTTCTGGAGACTGAATATCACCCTAATAACTCTGTACCTCTTCTCCCTGACAAGGACCACTGAATTCTTTGTAGTCCCCACCACATACTCTGAGACTTCACACTGTACCCAGTTATTAGATTGGTAAAACAGTCTCTCACTTAAGTCTCATCCTGATGACGCTGTTCACAATAAAAAGCCTACATATGACCAGCTCACTCAGATTCAAGAATCGGACAGGTCTTCTGATCACCGTCTGCTTCACTTTTTATTGCAGCCAAACCTGACAGTAGATCTAGTCCCATTACTCTGATTTTACACTAACAGTATTTGAGAGAAGAGCATCTGGGAGTCCCGCCTGTTTAAAGCTATGACTTAATTCCCAAGACAGAAAATCCTTAACAGATGGTTTTCATTTGAGTGCTCATCAGATCGATGACTCAGTAGATGATGAGGCGAGTGTGTGGACTGCATCCTGAGGTTCATTCAGGAGGAGCAAGGGAAGCCACAACGTGTCTAAACATGAGGTCAAAAAATGGCCAATAGGAATCTCTTCCATCAATCAGAAGCTGAAAGCCCAGGGATGGGACAGTGGGGCATAAAGGGTCAGGAGGGTCAGCACCATAAATATGTGTATATCTGTTTGCTGGGAGTTTACTGTCAAAGTGCCGTTCTGACACTCTGGAATGAGGCTGAGTTGCCCCCCGGCCCTCACTCTGGAAGTGAAGGGGATGGGCCTTCCTAGCCCTGCTCTCTCCAGATGACTATGAGCATCTGGAAGGCAGAGTCCATGCCTTATTCCTGACCACTCAGTGCCCATCAACACTATCAAACGGGCATGTACCCTTAACAACCAAATCAAGTTTGACGAGAGGCCCTGTGATAGGGCCACTGTTCCCCTGGCCCAATGTGACCCACACATACAGCACTGAAAACCCACATTCAAGGAAGTGAAGATGGAGAGAGGAGGGCACGCCGACCCACAGAGGGGACTCACTGCTACATCCATGAGCGGTGACAGTCCTGACGGGGAGACTCTAGAATTGGGTCACACTGACAGCAGCCACCTGACTCCTGGCTCACACATCCACAGGTTGCCTTTGAGATACCTGCATCCTCCAGTCTGACCCACTGAGGTGCCTACTTGTGCATTCCCAGTCACGGCAGTGACTGAGATGCTGGCACTGGTACTTGGAGAGACATGGAGAAGCAAGCCTACAGGATCCTGAACTGCAACAGGCTGGGCAGTGGGAAGGGAGCTTGAGCTTCTGGTTACTGAAAGTATCCATGATCGTTGGACCTGAGATAATATAGAGTAGCTCTGACTGATTATATGGCAAAAATCATTCATCCTTTGACCCAAACAGCACATTAACCTTTCAAAACTATTTTTAATAGCAATGTTAAAAAGTGAAAGAGACACAGGAGGAGAGGAGGAGGAGGAAGAGCATCATTGAGCTGTGAATTCTCAGCACATAAGCACTGGATCTCCCTGCTAGGAGCTCTGCAAAACTCATGTGACCCTGTGTAGGTCATTGCTGTCAAATTCCAGGCTTGCTTCCAAAAGAGAAGCCGGGGGAAGTCACCCTTCTGTATCAATATATTGGTTTACCCACCTTTCATCCACACCAATAATTGACAGAGTGAATGGCTGGGCTCCCTCTTCCCTAGCTCGTAACATCCTGGAATGCTCCGGCCCATGGGACACTATCAAGGTGGGTGATCCTGGAGGGGGAGACAAATGGGGGACAGGAGACACAAAGAATGAGAGCAAGTCTAGGAAGCTGATCAAGCTCTAACTTTATTGAACAAAAGCAGGGTTTTTATAGTAATGGGAAAGGGGCTTTGGGGGTGGGTAGGAGTGGCAGTCAGCTAGGCAGGAATGTGGTAGTTAGTCGGGCAGGAACTGTTGCTAGGAGACGTGTTATCTCTGGTCTTTTCGGGCCCATCGCAGATAGTCTTGTTTTTATCAGGAAATGGCTTCAAGAAGAGAAACGGAGGCTTTAAACCGGGTGGGGTTGTTAAAGGTGGTACCACTTAGGCCTTTCCTTTGTTAGTTTAGCTCGGCTTCCGACACTGGAATAGAACTATTTTTGGTCATGAGAATCAGGCATCACCTTGGCATAAAACTTGTCACTGGAGAACCGTGATACAGTTAGTATTGACACAAGCTAATATTGCCCTGAGAGATGACCTCTTTCAGGACATCAAGGTCTATTCCCTGACCAAGACTTTCTAAACTAACAAGTCCTCCTCTCCTTTCCCAAACAGCTCATTACCACCCTGCATGCAGCCTTTCCCTCTGCTGTGGAACGTACAGCAGGGCACCAGGGCAAGGAGTACACCTCCCACAGAGGGCCCCTTGTCACTTCATCTCCTCCACATCAGATCTTTTTCCATAAAGGGTTTCACTTACCTTTTGCTTCATGTCAAGTCCTATGGTTAAACACTGTTCCCATAAGAAACTTGGGGAGGCCCCCTTATTCGCCCCAAGATTAGCCACCTTGGCCTTCTCTGTTCCTCCTATCTAGAAAAAAACACAACAATCGAAGAATCTTAGAGTAGGTATGACTTTCCTGTCTGACCTGAGAAATATGAAGAGACCTCTTTAGCAGAGGCCAGGGTGAGGCGTTCTGTCTAACAGAGAAGGAAGAGGCCCTAGAGCTTATGGGAGGCTCCAGGGCACCTGCAGCAAAACCAGTTGCTGGGTTGTGGTCTCCCAGGCATTCCAACGCCTTGGCACAGGGACCATGTCTTTTTCACCTTTGTTCCCCTACGCCTGACACAGAGGTAGATGCTCAAGGAGTAACGCCAGTGAATGTCACCCAAGGTCCCAGGAGTGGCTGTGTGAGCAGTCATGTCTTAGATCTCCAACAGCCCCTCGGTTGGGGACTTGGGTGACAATAGTAACCCACTAACTTGGTACAAAGTCAAAGCATCTAGGAGCCCACCAGAGGGCAATGAGCTTCTGAGGCTCCTCTTTTAGAGGTGAAATGCTCCCCACTCATCCCCTTGTCTGATCTGCTGGTCAGTCAAGACTTTGACTCCACTCTACCATGTTTGGGCTGGTTTACTTGAGGCCCAACCTATGGGGAAAGCAGGCCTCCTGACACAACCCCCATCCTTGTAAATAACATACTTTGCTAGAGCTGAGTACGTGACTCCACTCTGGGCTTTTGGAATTTGCTCTGGGCTTTTGGAATTTGTTTATACAAGCTGTTCCACTGCGACCTTGTGAGCGCAGACTGGTGGTCGGTTGTACCCTGGCGTATATCTTTGTGATGTCTGGTAAGGGTCAGAATGTTTTTACCTGATAAAGCTTTCTCTTGGGAATTTTCCTTGGGTCTCACGGTGGAGCAACTGAACAGTATATAGCTTGGATTTTAAGTGAATAAAGCAAGCAGTTTTCTTCAAACCTAACCAAGAGTGTGCTGTGTATTTTTTAATCCCGACGGCCCTCGCAGTAAGCTCAGATCCAAGGTCATGCTGGCGCGGCACCAACCTACTTGATGCCTCACACCACTATCCACATCCACTGGAAGGAGACAGGACCTGTGTTGGGAGACAAGAACAGCACAATTTGATGGCCAAAGGGTATGAGTGCCCACCACCTTTTTTGCTGTGTTCTTGTCTTATCTTTGCAGCAGAAGTGGACTTCCTGGGGAGTAAGGCCACATAGTCCATTTACTTCCTCAACTCTGACACAAGATAGGGCACTGGCAGTCTGCCACCATCTTCCTGATGAACAAAGAACTCCCAGGTCTCTATTTCAGTATCTGGGCCCATGCAGAGGCCTGTCACCTGCAGGTTCCAGCCATGAATTTTTGCCTCCTGTTTCAAAAAGACATCTTCAGCTGTGTTCCTTATTCCTTATTAAAACACAGTGCTGAAAGGTTTTTTTTTTTTTTTTTTTTTTTTTTTTTTTTTTAGACTGACAGAGAGAGAGCACACAATGGACAGGGGCATGGAGCTTGTAGCTTTAAATCTCTTTTGTACTCTCTACAGGAGTGATGTAGACTCAACTAGAATTATTCCCATAGATTTCATTTATTAAAAAACCGCAAAAAGTTATGTTTCAAAGAAATTGCAAGGATTCAATATGTATGCTATGCCTAACAAATACTGGAATAGACAACAGACAGTGGGTGCCAGTCCATCATTAGCCCGGTCAGCCAACCATTAGTATTCACCACTGTCTCTCTTACTGTTGAAAACTGACAGGGGACGCCCCCTGCAGGCCAGACAGCCTGCAACTCTCTCTAATCAGTTTTCTGCCCACAGTGCAGTTGTAGAACTTAGAATTCAACCTTGAAACAATTTTCTTTAACCTCTTTTCAACTTTCTGGGAATGAAAAACAAAAAAAAAAATTTAATGCATTAAAAGTAAGAATCAAAAAGCACAACCTCAGTATTTCATCCAATTAAAGACAAGAATTATTTCAGAAATCTTAAACCCAGAGGAAACATGATAGCAACACTAACACATTTTGGATAGTTGGCCAGACTCCCAGCAAAGAGTCGCAGCAATGAGGATGTCCTAACTGTTCTGTTTAATTAAAATGTCCGTTGACACCCTACTACCACGAAGACTTCCAGCCGGCAGCTACAGCTCCACACTCAGGAAAGGCTTGGAACATATGTGTTTGGAGAAGATCTATTTTGCCCAGATTCTAATGTGTCTATAATTTGTGCTCTTGCCTAAAGGAAGTTATGAAGATTATAGATGATCTTTTTATTATTTTTATTTTGTGCACATGAGTGTATTGCCTGCATGTGTGTAAATAAATCTGTGTCATGCAATGCCCAGGGAAATCAGAAGAGACCATCAGTTCCCCTGGAATTGGTGTTACACATGGTTGTTAGCCACTGTATGAGTGCTGGGAATCCTATGCAAGTCTTCTGCGAGAGCAGTCAGTGCTCTTATCTGCTGGGCCATCTCTCTAGTCCTATATATGATCTTTTTGAGACAGGGCCTTCCTGTATTCACAGCTGGCCTAGAACTCTATATGTTAGACCAGGCTGGCCTCCATCTCACAGACACCTGCATTCCTCTTCTTCCCACGTACTGGGATTAAAGGCATGAGCCACTTCTGGCACAGGATATATTTTAGTAATCATAATAACTATAAATATTGCATGTTTGGTTCCTTTTGAGTCAATAATTCAGAAAATTTATATATGTGAAAAAAAGAAAGTATTTATATTTAATATTGATTCTAATTTATCTGAATTACTTAAAACATGATTTGTGACAGAAAAGAATCAAAAAGCATCCTGAGGTCCTGTCAGGCTTTCTAGTCCTCATATCACTGAGTGGGCTCATGCCATCCATTTCCGACCATTAAAAAGCATTCTTTCCCTGTTCCATTTGGCAATTTCAGACAATTGTTATTAGTTAAAAGAATATGAATGATGAGGTCTTGCTAAATATTTTCACAAAGATCTTGGAATTTTATTTAAAACACACCTATCACAAATGTTCTCGCTTCTAGGATCTCTCTGAGGTTATAAAATTCCTAGGTGGCCAGATAGAAGTGAATGAGAAAACTCTAGAGGACACACACACGTACCCTCACAGGAATCCCACCTATAAACTCTGATATTTTCTCCCTACAAGTGACCCTGCTGGGTGACACTGAAGTTCTTTTCCAGAGACTGAATATCACACTAAGAACTCTGTACCTCTTCTCCCTGACAGGAGAACTGAATTCTTTGTAGTCCCCACCACATGCTCTGATACTTCAGACTGTATCCAGTCATTCCATTGGTAACACGGTCTCAAGTTGCAGTCTCAAGCTTATTGATTGTGCTCATACTAAAAGCCTATGAGCCACTCACTCCAGAGGGAAGACTAGGATACAGTTCTTCTAACCTCTAGCTCTGACCCTTTGATATTTGACTTTGTTTCATTCTTTTTTGAAGCCAACATTGGCAATAGATTTAGCCCCTCTGTCCAATGGTAGAGCAAGAGTACTTGAGAGAAGGCATCTAAGAATCCAATCTGTTTAAAGTTATGATAATTCTCAAAACAGATAATCTTTCAACAGATGGTTTTTTATTCGATTGCTTATTGGATGCATGCCTCGGCGCAAGGATGAAGCAAATGTGTGGACTTCATCCTGAGGTTCATTCAGGAGGAGAAAGGAAAGGAACAACTTGCCTAAAAATGAGGCCAAAATATGGCCAATGGGAATCTCTTCCATCAATCAGAAGCTGAAAGCCCAGGGATGGGACAGTGGGGCATAAAGGGTCAGGAGGGTCAGCACCATAAATATGTGTGTACCTGTTTGCTGGGAGTATTTGTTTAATGAAGTGCATTTTTGACACTCTGGAATGAGGCTGATCGGCCCTCAACTCAGGAAGTGAAGGGGATGGGCCCCCTAGCATTGCTCTCTCCAGATGACTGTGAGCATGTGGAGGTGAGAGGCCATCAGCGCCCAAAAAACACGAACAAATGGACAGGTTTCTCCTGAACAACCAAATCAAGTTTGGCAAGAAGCCCCAGGACATGGTCACCATTCCCCTGGTCCAATATGACCCATACATATTGGACTGTAAGCCCACATTCAAGAAAGTAAAGAAGGAGAAAGAATAGCATGCTGACACACAGAGGCACACTGAATGCTACACCCATGGCTAGTGACAGCCCTGTCCAGGGAGACTCTAGAATGGGTCACACTGACAGTAGCCACATGTCTCCTGGTTCACACATCCACAAGGCTCCTCTGAGACAGGAGTTCCTTCTGCTGTCTACCTGCATCTCCCAGCCTGACCAATGAGGTGCCCACCTGTGCATTCCCGGTTGTGAGGTGACTGAGATGCTCGTGCCGATTACTTGGAGAGACGTGGAGAAGCAAGCCTACAGGAGCTGAACTGCAAGCAGGTGGGCAGTGGGAGGAGTGCTTGAGCTTCTGCTTTTTCCAAGGATCCATGATCGCTGGACCTGGGATACTGAAGACTAGCTCTGACTGGCTGTGTGGCAAGAGTCATTCATCCTATGACCGAAACAGCACATTAACCTTTCACAGCTATTTTTACAGTGAGGCCAAAAAGAGAAAGGGACACACAGGAAGCGGAGACGAGGAGCATCGATGAGCTGTGAACTCTCAACACATCAGCATTAGCTCTCCCTGCTGGGAGCTCTCCAAAACTCATGTGGCCCTGCATAAGTCATTGCTGTCAAATTCTGGCGTGCTTCCAGAAGAGGAACTGCTCTATCCATATACTGATTTACCCACTTTTCATCCATCTCTATAGTCAACAGACTGAATGTCTGGGCTCCCTCTTCCCTAGGCTCTATTTTAGTCATGAGAATCTGGCATCCCCTTGGCATGAAACTTGTCATTGGAGGACCATGATACAGCTTAACAAAGTCACAAGTGAATATTGCCCTGAGAGATGACCTCTTGCAGAGATGAATTCTTATCAGGGTGCTCCAAGGTCTGTCCTGAAGAAGATGTTCCAAATAACAGTAAGTCCCTCTTCTCCTTTCCCAGTTAAGCAACTCAGTTGCCACACTGAATGTCATCCCTTTCTCCCCAGCAGGGGACTATGACAAGCAGGGGATTCGCCATGGAGGGCTTTACGTCACTTCCCCTCCACTACAATTAGGTCTTTGATCCTAAAGTGTTTCAACTTATCTTTTGCTCCTTGTTGGTCTTGTTATTAAACTATATGCACATAAGCACTGGAGGAGCCTCCAGATTCAGCCCAGAATTAGCCACCTTGGCCCTCAACTCCTTGTCTCCTGTCTTAGAATAAACACAACATCTGAAGAATCCTAGTGTCGGTATGACACCTCAGTCTGACCTAAGAAAGAGGAAGACACCTCTACACCCAGGCAGCAGAGATTAGGGTGAAGGTCTCTGTGAAATACAGAGGGCAAGAAGCCCCAGAGCCTTTTGAGAGATTTCAGGGCACTAGATGCAAAGTCAAGTGCTGGGCTGTGACCTCTGGGGCATTTGAAACCCTCAGGACAGGGACCATATCTCATTCACCTTTGTTCCTGGCGCACAGGACTAGCTGCAGTGAATAGTGCCCAATTTCCCAGAGGGGTTCGTGTGAGAGGTCCTATCCCAGATTGCCACCAGCCCCTAGGGTGGGGTCTTAGATGGCAATAGCAACCCACTTACTCAGTACAAAGTCAGAGCATCTAGGAGCCCTCCAGAGGGCAATGGGCTCCTGAGGCTCCCCTTCTGGAGATGGTACTCCCCTGTATAGTCACACATTCTGATCTAGGTAGGTCAAGACTTTGAATCCACTCTGCCTACTTTGGGCTGGCTTGAGTCCCCACCTACTTGAGTCCCCACACGCCTGTCCACATTCACAAGAAGGCAGGTCATCACATCAGAAATCTTAAACCCAAAGGAAGATTTATACCACCACTCACCATTTCTGGGTAGCAGGTCACGCTCCTAATGTAGTGTCATGGCATTAAGGGTGCTATCAATGTTTCTGACTGATTAAAACTTGTGCTGAGACCCCTACAATCATGAAGACTTCCATCCAGCAGCTGCAGCTACACACTCAGCAGCAGACTTGGAGTACATCTTTGGAGAAGATCTGTTCTGCCCAGTTTCCAAAATGCCTACAATTTGTGCTCTTGCCTAAAGGAAATTACAAAGATTGTATATGACTTTTTGAGACAGGGTCTCCCTGTAGCCACAGCTGGCCTGGAAATCAGTGTGTTAGACCAGACAGGCCTCGGTCTCAAAGCTACTTGCCTTCTTCTTCCTCCCGAATGCTACGATTAAAGGTATGAACCACCCAGCTCTCTCCCGAGGAACCTGACTGACTCAGTACGAAGTCAGAGCATCTAGGAGCCCTCCAGAGGGCCATGGGCTTCTGAGGCTCCCTTTCCAAGGATGGAACTGCCCTGTCTGGTCCCCTTGTCTGAGCTGCCTATTGATAAAGACTAACTCAACTCTCCCTAGTTTGGGCCCACCATTTGAGGCCCCACACCACTGTCCACGTCCACTGGAAGGAGACAGGACCTACATGGGGAGACAAGATCAACACAATTTGATGGCCAAAGGGTATGAATGCCAACCACCTTTTTTGCTGTTAATGTCCCGTCTTTACAGCCGAAGTGGGCTTCCTGGGGAGTAAGGCCATGGAGCCCATTGACTCTGGCACAGGACTGCACTAGCAGTCTGCCATTGTCTTGCTGAACAGGGAACCCCCAGGCCTCTATTGCCAGCATCTAGGCCCACGCTGAGGCCTGTTACCTGCAAGTACCAGCAATGAATTCTGCCTCCTGTTTCAGAAAGATATCTTTAGGAGTCTTCCTTATTAAAACACAGACAGTGCTGGATTGCCTTTTATTTTTTGAGCACAAGAAACTGGTATGGGTCTTTCTTACCTTCTGCATTAATGTTGTAGGCTTAACTGAGCACTCTACCCATGGGTTTCATTTAAGGACCATAAAAAGCACTTATTTTTCAAAGTCATTGGGAGGATTCAATAACATACACAATATTTATGTTATGCCTAACATATACTGGAATAGACAACAGACAGTGGGTACCAGTTCATCATTAGCCCAGTTAGCCAGCCTGAGTGTTCACCACTTTTCTCCTCCTGTTGCAAACTGACAGGGGACTCCCACTGGCCAGACAGCCTGCATCTCTCTCTAGTCAGTTTTCTGACAACGGTACAGTAGTTGGACTTGGAATTTTACCCTGAAACAATTTTCTTTAGTGTCTTTTTTGACTTTCTGGGAATGAAACACACAAATACTAAAATGTATCAATGCTAAGAATCAAAAACACCAACTCACTATTCCACCCAATTAAAGCCAAAATTATAACAGAAATCTTAAACCCAAAGGAAAAATTATAACACCATGAACTCTTTCTGGGTAGCTGGCCAGGCTCCCCATGTGGTGTCATGGCATTGAGGGTGCCACAAATGGTTCTGTTTGATTAAAACTTGTGATCATACTCCTGCTATTATGAAGTCTTCCAGCCAGCAGGAGCAGCACACTCAGGAGCAGCACACTCACTCAGGAGCAGCACAAGGCTTGGAATATTTGGAGTATATGTGTTTAGGGCAGATCTGCTTTCCCAGTTTCCACAGTAGCTCAGTGGTGGCGGAGTGTTTGTCCAGCATGCATGTTCAAGGCCCTAGGTTCAGTCCTCCAACCTCCAAGAATAATAATATGGAAAAGTTTAACCGGAACTGAATCTACCCATGGCAGTCACAAAGGGGAGGCATGAGAAGATCAGTTCTGGCCCCGGGCTCTTCTCCATGGCTGCAGAT
Organism: Eospalax fontanierii; assembly: GCA_035773235.1. Classification (NCBI taxonomy): domain Eukaryota; kingdom Metazoa; phylum Chordata; class Mammalia; order Rodentia; family Spalacidae; genus Eospalax; species Eospalax fontanierii. Next base: position 19,051,927 of record CM069540.1, read on the forward strand.
ATGGAGGAGTAGCTATTGCCCAGAGCCTCTGTCTTATGCCAGTGAGGCTAAGAGATCAGGGTTGGAGCTTCAAGAGATACAAAAAGGACATGAGGCACGGTTAAGGTACAGAATGAGAATACAGAAAAAACTCCACATCCAACGTTTTCTCCTTTTTTCGATCAGAAGTTGAAATAAATCAGGGACCTTTTTATTATTTGAAATCTTCATGACAAAAATCAGTATCAGTTGGAAACTAAAAATAGGAAGTGTTTTTAACTTGTTTTTAATTAATGCTGCTGTCCCCTCAGGGCGTTAACTAGCACATGTAGCAAGTTAACCTCAGGTGGAGCAGTGTGGAGGTCTTGATCAGTCCCTCCATTTGCTTCCTTTAGTCCAGTAATGTCCGGCCGGGACAAATCTCTCTTCAGAAGAAGTTGTGCAGCTTCAATCTCCTTGTCTGATAGTGTTGATATTCTTTGTTTGATCTATAATCTTTGAAAGTGCCATCTCACCTTTTCATATGTGCCACTTGGTGAAGGTTAGGAAAATTTCTGAGTACAATAGCTTCATGACCTTCTAGTTGCAATGCCTTCACGTACGGGAAATTCTTTGCATGCTTCTCCTTCAGCTCATTGGCAAGTTTGGTGAATGCTCCTGCCCCAGCTCCTACTCTAGGCAATGTTGACGCTTGAGACAACCCATCTGCAGTGAATGAATGAATGACTGTGTATGATGTCATCTCTGTGCAGATTGCGAATACCTCTAGCTGACCAATGAATGCCTTTCCTGTTGGCTCAATGGCGACATCACTGGTAACAGCAACCAGAAGCAATGGCTAACATTTTATAAGAGAAGGTAACAAGCAACTTTGGTTGAATTGGAATTTGATGTTTACTAAAACTTTAAACTGTTGATATTTATTCTAAGATTCTACTTCTAGACATTTTATAGAAATTGTCTCATGAAGGCAAAGTATCTGGCACCAATATTGTAGCATTTTATGCCAGTCATATCTGTCAGTAGGGGAACCATTAAGTAGATTATAACGCATGACACTATTGGCATAGTAGGCCTGGTGAAGTGAATTTCAGCAAACTGAGCTAATATAACAAATCTTCCTTTCCCTGAACTCTTTTTGACTCTGGTCCCCCAAATCACCATAAGTCAAAGAAACCCTCAGTTGACACAGAGTGGAACCACAGGCATACAAATGCAGGTTTTACATATGAGAGAAAACATGGTATTCGTCTTCTTAGTCTGACTTATTTCACTTAACATGATGGGCTCCGTTTTCTTGCAAATGACATAATTTTATTGCTCTTTACAGTTGAATAACATTCCATTTTGTGGATGCATACCACATGAAAAAATTTTATTTTTGTGAATGCAAAGCCCAGAACAGGCTAGAGGACTACGGCTTGGGACTTTTTAAAAATAAACCTTACCTTGTTCTATAATTAAAGCCACTTGGGAAACAGTATTTTACAGAAAAACTACCCACCATCACCACTTGACTTGAATGGTCCTCTTTTTCCTCCAACCCATCCATCTGTTCTCCTACTTCTGGGGGAGGGACATGGTTAGCTCCAAATTTCAGAATCTGTCCTCATGATGGAGTGCACACTTTGGCCGCCTCTCCCGTGAAGGTTGCTGCTGCTACAAATCGATGTGTTCAATTAATTCAATTCAAAATAAAAGGACATTTATATAGACAGAACAGAAAAAACCCAATGTTCATTCAATAGTAGACTACTCACAATAGCAAAAGGTAAAAACAACTCAAATGTCTGTCAATAGATGACCGGATGGACAACGTGTTATACACATATAGTGACATATTTGTTCATCCTTTAAAGTGAATGAAGTGTAATCTTACACTGCAAAAGGACTTACAATGTTAACCCCTGAGAAAGAAGTCAGACACCAACAGGCCATATAGTGTACAGTTCCATTTTTATGAACTATCCAAAACAGGCAAACCCACAGAGACTAGCAGACTAGTGGTTTCCAGGGCCTGGGTAAAGGGGAGGAACGAAGAGTGACTGACTGCTTAGGGGTGACAGAAGTGTTTGGGAACCAGACAGAGATGACTGTACAGACTGTGAACGTACAAAATGCCCCCAAATTGTAACTCTGAGGTGGTTAGTTTTATTTCATGTGACTTTCACACCAACCGAGGGAGGGAAAAGCATAAAGTCTTGGACAGAAATTAATGGAAACTCCCGGCTTTAAGAGTCCCCATGTGCAGGCTCTCCAGCTAAATAAAGGAATTCTCTGGAATACACAGCTAAGCCATTGATAGCTACGTTATTTTCAGAGCTGGCTTATTAAATAGTGACTGACTTTAAAATGCCTACACACACACACACACACACACACCCCTAAAAAATTCACTTGAGTTCTGTTTCAAAGAATGAAAGTGAAAGAAAAGTTTCCCAGTGGCTAATAGGGCTGAGCGAAGTCATTACCCAAGACCCATATTATAGGAAATACTGAAGAAAACTAGGTAGAAAGAACATGATATCACATGGAAACAAGGATCTACACAAGGAAACAGGACACCTCAGGCATGATTAAACAGAAGGGAGACATAAGTAAATTTCTTCAAGCTAGTGGCTCACACACCTGAGCAAGCCATTTGCTTACCCAGAGCCCCTGCATCCCCATCTCTGCCAACGGGTCATAAACCACTCTATCCTGACCTTTGCCATGCACATGCCTGAGCCCAGATCCTAAAAGTTCCCATCATCCAGCCTCTGTCTCACTCCTGAGATGCCAGGATGCTGCCCAGTGATGCTCTTACTGCAGTGAGTTCACATAAACTTAGTTTTGCTCTGTTGTATTGGTTTCTTTTTTTTAAAGGAACAAGCATGCAGCATTTGTAGTATAATTCTGCATTTGTGTAAAAAGATGATGTGCCTACCGGTGCACTGAGGAGGATTCTGTCACGTTCCGACATTAGTCCTACTGCCAGAGGAGGCTGCTTGCTGAAAGGTCCCGGAATGGCAGGGGACTGTCCTTCTCTTTGGTTCCCTGTATTCTTCTACGCTGTTTGAATGCCCCAAGGATAGATACACATTACTTCTGTGTTTTATAATTTCAGTTTTAAAAAGAATGAAAAACTGTATAGCTCAGGCTACACTAATATGCACCCAGAGAGAAATGTTTGACACAAACTGTCTCTTGGGCCAGAGATCATTCTCTGCTAGGACAGACTAGCCTGGGAAGAGAAATGTTTTTCTAAAATGCATGGCATTTTTATCTTAGTTATCCAGAAAGGTCACGAGTCATGATTTGATGCTGTTTTGGCCCAATGGACCTACTCACTGGAGTAGACATCCCAGCCCTGGTGCACTAAGGCTGTGGAGTATGATGCAGAGGCAGTGAAAGCCTAATGGTATGGCTTCCATGCTCTGGAACAGAGTGAAGGACACTGGCTCCAGCTGGGGTGCAGAGGCCGTGGGCAGACATTGAGCTTTCTGCCTGACTGCACACACAGAACGCTGTCAGCTCATGTGCTGAGTAACTGTCCCCAAGAGCCCACCTCAGCCAGGCCCAGGCCAGGCTATAAAGGCATTACTGCTTTCCCACTGTCGGTAAGCCAAGCACAGACCAAGCAGCCTGGAGCTGGAGGCAAACTGAAGCTGCCTTATAGTTGTTCCTCAGTGAACTCCACCCAGCCTTGAACACCATACAAGGCAGATGCTCTCCTTGGAGGCATTTCTGTGTCCTTCCTCATCATACAGAGAGAACTCCTTGTCCTCTCTTTGCTGTTACGGATCCTAGGACCACGGAGCTAGGTGATTCCCGCTCACTCAGAGGATACAAGCAGGACCCCGCAGCACCAACTCCCTAGGGAAAAGAGAAGAAATTTCTAGCATCTGGAAGGGATGTCATCCTGTCATCAGAGCATCACCCAACAGAGCATCCATGTAGTGATTTTTGCACGGCACATAAGCTGGGCAAGGCTGGAACACATTCCCCTCCCCCGACTTCCTGGGCTGACCTACAGGCTTAGTTGAGGAAGCCATGGTACAGCTCTTGGGTCTCTCAGGAAACTCTTGGGGAGAAGCTCACCAACAATCCTTTCTGTTGCTGTTCCTCCTACTTGTCAGTGGCTTCATTGAGAAATGAAACCGAAAATAGAACTTTACATGATGCTTTAGTTGTAACGTTTAAGGTGCTCAGCAGCTATGTTAGGATGTGTTCTTGGCCTCTTCCCAGAAGGAATGATCCTCACCATGAAGCCCTGCTTTCCCAGGGCTTAAGGCTGGGAGAACTGGAATGTCCTATGTTTCTGCCTTGAGGCCCAGGGAGCTAGAGCAAAGTCTCACATCCTTGTCAAAGAGCTGCCTACTTGAAATAGTGAGGAACACAGAGGCAGGGTCAGGAGCCTTTGAGATTCTCTTAGACTGGTCCCATGTGGAGGTGAAACCTCAAGCTCCAGGTGAGAACTGGACCAGGGAAGCCAAGGTTCAGATAGGCCTTTGGGTATTTGTAGCAGTTATCTCATCCCCCATAAATGCCCTTGGGTGTAACCAAAGGGTCTATTGTAGGACTAAGTTGTCTCAAAGCCTCTGGAGAGTGATCCAAGGCCACTGGAACATGATTGCCGATGCCCCTGTGAATGGCACCCCGCTATCTGAGTGCAGGCTCACGACGTACTTGTGTTCGATTTAAACTCACTGGGCCATCTGCATCCTCAGTTAGTTCAAAGGTCCAGAGAAATTCCTGGAGGCTTCCCGGTACCCTTCAGTTGTTCAAGGGTACCCTCAGCTTTGTTCCTCCTGGTAAGAGAACTGAAGGGCAGAGAGATTTCAGCTGCCGCTTAGGTCACTCAGGTGAACTTGAGTGCTTCTAGATCATGTTCCTAGCCAACCACGGATCTCAAATGAAGAGCCCCTAATTCTTCTTCCCCACAAATACAATGGTATTCTTGATGGTTCAGATGCCCACAGGATTGCAGACGTACACCACAGTCCCCCTTTCCATACCACTTTGTCTTCTACGCTCCGCTATGCTGCCAGCCCTAGCCATTTAGCACATGACCTCCCCAGGAAAGCTTTCTTTGTTGTGATACTCAGCTGTAAGCCTAGGCTTCAACCCAAGGAAAACTCTCCTCTGAAGAGGAATCCTACTGACCTGTTCCCATAAGCACGGAGCTTTATCCAAGACCCTTGACCCACATGTAGGATGAGGCTTCTTGCTCAGTTTCATAAGGAGACAGCTTAGATGGGCTTTTTCCTCCAGACATGCCCCTGCAGCCAAAGATCTTATCTCAGGCTCCCACCTACACCAAGAAGTAGCAGGATGCCTGAAAACTGACGCTTCGTTTATAAAACATTTGAACATTTATGCTGCCAGATGACCTGCCTATGTAGATGCCTCGTTATCTCTACATGCTAAAGTCTTAACATAAATTTCTAGAACTAAGCCTATGTGAAGACCTTCTCCAGTCATCAGCAGTACTCACTGTGGAAGCCAGCACCACACGGGGAAGAGAGTGGGGAGGTGTCCACCCCAGCAAGCCGTCAAAGCTGAGCTCCCATCACTGTCCCGACTGAGGGCTGAAATGAAAGTTGAGTAAGCTAATGTCTGCAAGCGCTTAAGGGGTGCCTGGCACATAATAAGGGCCACATCACTGTTATTTTATTTCTGCTTCCTTGGGACACCATCTTCGTCTCCTTCAATTGTCCTGACTGTGCTGTATAACTGCTCAAAAAGTCGAACTCAATACTTATAAACTATGGAGACTCTCCTAACCTAGGGCTTTGCTTCTCTTGTGTTTCACCTGGAGTAAAAGTGTTAACAAGGGATGGAGAGGTTATATCCTGGTCTCCAGAGGGTCCCAGGCCACGGAGCCAGCAAGAGCCTCAAACGCCCCTGTGAAAGAAGAGCAGACCTGCCCAGAGTGCATATGTGCTGGTGGACAAATGCCCTGTGGGTGCTTTTCTGAACCTAGAGGGCCGCCAGGCCCACACAGACAGGAACTCTGCCTTGGGATCTTGTTCACAATGAGCGAGTCTGAGACAGCACAAGATGGTCTACTCAAGTATAGGTTTGGATCTAATAAGCAGCTGTGTTTGTCCTCTGATGGTCTTTCTGGAAGTCCAGGACTGTGACTAGACATTCCTTTCTCCTCTAGAGCCCAGACTAAAGCCAGACACTAAGCCAAGCTCAGCAGACTCAGGTAGCAATTCAGAATCCAGCTAACAACAAGCTCCACTCTGACTTGGCCTTCTCACGTAGCTCTAGTGTACCCTGTCTACATCACCTGGTGAATGACTGCCTATCGGCCGCAAGACCTCCATCTCCTCGCTGGCTGACTTCGTTTTAGACATGATGCTCTTGAACTGGAATTTAGCCGGGTTTTTCCAGTCTTCGGTGTGTCCAGCTCTGAGAGGACTTAGTCCCACTAGCCCAGAATTTGTTAGCACTTCCATATGCGTTGTTTGGCTAGGCTTTATATTTCTAGCTCCATCTCCAACTTCAGGATGTTTGGCTATGGCCTTGCTCAGCTCTTAGTGAATTGTCTCCAACCAGAGTGAGGAAGGTGGCTGAGGGCAGGCATCTACCTAAGGGTAGCTGTTCACGATGCAGGGCTGATCTGTAACAATCCTCTTCTCCCCTAAAGGCCCAGCTGTGCCTGCAGTTGGCCAAGTCTGCCTCCTACAGAGCTTCTTCGCTTCTTTGCACAATGCCTTGCACTGCTTTCCAAGGGTTTCCAGAACCACCTTGTTCATTTTTCCAGGGTCTGTTGTCACACTGTCTTTGATCTCCACCTCTGTCTACAGCCTGTCCAGCTTGGGGATGACCTGGTCACTAGTTCTTTGCAAGCTTTTGCACACTGCACACGTGTCCTCTCGCTTCTCTGACTTCAAGTACTTTTCACTTATTTGGTCTTCTGCAGAAATCGCATATATGCTTCGAGTTCTAGTTCAAATGGCATCCTCTCTGGGGAGACCTTGTCACGTCCTGAGTCTCTAGCATGCCCCATTTCAGCTCTGACTGAGACCCTGGACATCCCTTTCATGTACTGTCCTCCCCAACTATCCTTCTGTGTGGCCCAGTGCCTCTTATAGGCCATAGGTTTATGGAGGTCTCTCCCAAGTTTTTGTTGCTTGGGGACCTAAGATGCTGGCACAGTAGATACCCAACAAACACACAGAAAAAAAATGCACTTCCAACATGTTGCTCTTATAGGAAACTCTAAAAGAAAAGATAGAAAAAAATCTGGCCTTGAGTTGGACACTACACACACAGCATGCATAGGAAGAAATGCAACAGGAAACACAACAGAAAACAATGAAACCAAGAAATGAGGCAGGTGTCAGCTAGGAAACAGAAGGGATGGTCACTGCCTCTTGGGTCACTGCCTCCTGACCTGGACAGGTGGTTAGCTGTGACCCTCTCAACAGACTTCAATACACCCTGGGAAGATACAGACCCATGGCTGCCTAAGAGCACCAGATGCTGTCACCTTCCTGAAAAGCCCAGTCCCACCAGCCTTTGGGCACATTCATCTCCTCTGGTGGTCTACCTTCAGCTCCTGCCAAAGCATCTTGCAGTACTGTTGAAAGATTTCTAGAATCTTCTGTTGGTTCTCCCAGCGTCCACTGTCACATTGTCATTGATCTCCACTTTGACTGCATCTTGTCCAGCTTGAGGATGACCTGGCAATGCTGTTTTCTTAGGAGTTCACCCCCTCGCTGTCCACATGCACATCCCTCTCCCTTGTATTTCTCTGCCTGGATTGAGGGTTTCACCTGCTTTCTCCTTGGCTCCGCTAGCTCTGACTACAGCAGCTCTATACCCCATAGTGAGGTCCTTGTTCTGGGCTACTTCCTTGGCTCAGCTCTTGGAGAACTGTCTCTAATCTGAGTGAGGAAGTGGGCTGGGATGTGTGAGGAATGGGGATCTGCCTATCAGCGATGAAGCTGCTACTTCTCCCCAGATTAAGCTAGATATAGTGACACACACCAGTAGTCCTGGCTGCTCAGGAGTCAGAGGAAGAAAGACTGCTCAAGCCCAGGAGTTTGAATCTAGCCTGGGAAACAGAGAAAGACTTTGCTTCAAAACACAAACATGCAATTGAAAAACAAATCCCACAGATGTTCATTTTTCAAAAACTGTCCTTCGTATGCATTCACTCAAAAGGGAATCCATAAGATGTTCTATATTATCTGTATGTAGCAGCAGTAGAAATGATTCTGACTTCCTTCTTAGACTTTTCTGTTCTTCCTAATTTTCTGCAGCTTTCACACAGTACAATGCCCAAGACCAGAAAGAGTTATAAAAAAATGTGCTCTTGACTCCTTGCTCAAGGCTCCCTGTCTACATGTGGTTGACAGTATGTTCTGTCCTAGAGACTCACTACAGCCATCCTGTCGCCCGTGGCAGGTGTTCCTTCTAAGGCAGCACCCATTCCCCAGATTCACCTTACATGCAGAGAACAATAGAAGAGCCCTGCAAAACTGGACAACTGGCCAAGGCCATGAGACTAGCTCAGTCCCCCATTTCTAGTCTGGTAAATACTCCAGAGATCCAGGGCTCTGCTTTATGCAACACTGCCTGAGGTTCAGAATTACATATCTAAAAGTGATTGATACGCCTTAATATGAAATTTCAAGGGATACACACCACCCAAGACAATGAAGTCCCCGATCTTCTAGGCACATGGCCAGCACAGAGGAAGAAGTTTATGGGGAGACCTGAGAGTCAGGATTCTCTAAACACACCAGGGAGGGAACGGGTATAAACGCAAATCATATTACAGGTCAAACAGAATGTTTCCTGGACAGAGTTCACAATATTCTGAGGTGTTTTTCTCCTGGCTGTGACTGGGGGTCTTGTAGATGGCCAGAAGTCCCCAAAGGGGAGGAGCCCCAGGCAAAGAGGACCCACCAGACGCCCCCTCCCTCAACCTGGGCTGCTGCCTCTTCCAGGAGAGGGCACAGTGGTGCCTCAGGTCCCTCTGAGGGGTCAGCGTCTCTGGCTGCTTCTGCAGGTGCTGATTCTCCTCTCTAGCTGTCCCACGCAGCTCAGGTGTGAGCTGTGTGCCGTGACTCTCCTGCTGTACCTCTTCCACGGGGCATCACCGTCCTTCTCGGCTACCTCCATCTTGTCCTTGGCTGTGTCACACAACCTGTTAAGGTTTTCTGACGACCCATTGTGCTTCACCATCCGGGAATAGGAGGGAATCATGCCTAGCAAGAGGCAAGGCGGCCGGGGGGAGACTCTTCCATCTGGCCTCTATGTCTGGGGATAGGACTGATGAAAAGGCATAGGGACACCTTGAGCTCTCAGAGCAGGTTGGAGTTATGAGGTCTGATTATGAAGCCCTATTTAGAGACCAGGCAGTCATCCTGAACTGACTCCTTAATGGGGATTCCTTCTCAGATATTTATTATATATTATACAAAGAATCCCCAAGCACCCAGAACATTGCAGAGGAAAGCTAACAGTGCATAGTGTGATGGTGCTTGCTAGTTTTCATCAACTTAACACAAGCTCGCAGCAACTGGGAAGAGGGGACTCCAGCTGAGGAATTTCCTCCATCAGACTGGCCCGTGTGCATGTCCATAGGGTGTATTCTTGATTACTGACTGATGCAGGAGGGCCAGCCCACTTTGGGTGTTACCATCCCTGGGTGGGCAGGTGGGCCTGGAATATGTAAGAAAAGTAGCTAAGCAAGCCCAAGGAAGCAAGGCACTAAACAGTGTTCCTACATGCTCTGTGCTTCAGTTCCTGCCTTGACTCCTGCCCTTGATGATGGGCTGTAACTTGGAAGTGTAAGCCAAATAAACACTTTCCTCCCCCGATCTGCCTTTAGTCAGAGTTTTATCACAGCAACAGAGAAAGCAAACTAGAACATATGGTTAGAAAAGCCTGCTTGCAAGGCTTCCTACTGACTGCCGTCTAGAAACCTAAAGACCAACAGATAGAAATCTGCAGATAGAAATCTTCCTGAACAATAAGACAGGCCTAAACTACACAATGTGGCTACTGCTAAACAATTGGTTTCTCCTGGAAATCTGGAACTACTATCCCTACAGACAGCAGGTACTAGCCATTGCATCTATACATGGCCCACCCCTCCCTGCTGGGCCATTTGCACATCCTATAGTGTATATAAGAGGCATGTTAAGCAAGACACCAATGGACACCAGGGGACTCAAACTAGAGCAGCAAGGTCCTATTTCCAACATATTACTTCCAGCTTTCCACCTATTCTCCTTGGAGTATCCTACCTCAAGTCCAGGTGTGCTGTCCAGCTGGGTGCCCCAGCCAGAGGTGCTCATGTGCACGCACCTGTCCCTTCTCTGCTCTCCGCGGGATGCAGGGTGACAGCAATTCTGGGCAATGTGGAAGCTGGAGGTCTGAGGCTGGCTGCCACAGGACAGGGTGCCGATACTCAGCGGGGATCGAGGAAGAGGGCTGCACCTGGAATGTAACAAGAGGCTGCCAGGAGAGAGGAGGGGGCACTGCTCAATCTGCCGTCTACACGGGGGCTCTCTGAGGGTCCTATCACATGACTTAGGCCTTGACACTGGACTCTACACTTCTCCTGCCCCTACAGGAACAGGTGAGGGCTGGGCTCAGCAAACATTCAACCTGCATACTGTAAATAACTAAAAGCTATGTCCAGAGGACCCAGGTCCAAGAAGGAGTGCCCAGTTCTTACCCATCAGAGGCCATAACAGACATGAGATATCTTGGAGTCAACATATGTTAATGAGATGTGCCATGAATTACAGGTTCCTGGAAGACTCTATTGATCCCTTAGGAGATGTCAGGCCTTGTAACTAAACACCAGCCCTCAGTCCTATCCACTACTTAGCAGACAGAATGAAAACAAGCAAAGCAGGATCCTGCTGAGTATCACCAAGCAATGTGGAACAATAGAAGCAGACCCTCGGCCCTTCATATTGAAAGGAACCAACAGGCCCAGAGTGCTCCTAGACAAGAGTACACGCCTCACTTCTACCCCCAAACTGGAACAATATTCTCAATGATGCAGGCAATTGTTCTCTCTTCTCTCCCAAGCCCTAAAGATTTCCCCCAAGGTCTCATTACGAAGCAACAGGAAGTCTTCTCTGGGTATGTTTTCTTTAGTAAGCAGTCACTCTGGGTATCCAGAAAGATCAACAAACTCAGTGATAGGGAGAGAGATTCCATCCAACGCGTTGGTTAGAATAAGTACACGTCATCACAGAGGTTTCAGGTAGAAGGCAATGGGCTCTGTCTTCTGCACTGACTCTGAGCACATTTTAGGTGTGACAGAGGGCTAAGAGGCATTGACTTCCAAGGGAGGGCACTGAGCTCAACCCTAGGAGGCAGAGGAGCCATAAAGACAGCCCAGCACCAGGATTTGGGCATGGAATACAGGCACCTGTGGCAGTTTCCCAAGTGGGCGCTGGAGGGCAGTGAGTTGGAGCCGTGGGAGGTTCCTGTCCCGGAGTAGTCACTGCAGGCCCTGTGGCTCAGGTCCAGGCTGAGGCATTCCTGGTGCTGAGTGCTACAAGAGAAGCAGAGAGATGAGGCCCCCTGGGGGAGGATCAAGAAACATGACCATTGGGGAAAACCAGTGCGGGAGGGGCCTGGGCCTCCCTGAGACAGCAAGCAGAGGGGCACACACCACTCACCTAGGATGATAAACTGAGCCCGGGCAGTCAGCATTCCACAGGAGAAGAGAAAGCCTCCTTCTTTGCTTTTTCTTCCTTTTCATCCCCTATAGAAAGTTTCCATTTCTCCCCAAAGTAAACTTTTTTCCCTCTGTTACACAGCAAATTCTGAAAGGGTGTGGATAACCAACTAACCAGCAGTTGTTTCTATAACTGTGCCCCAAGACAGACAAAACCCTGTTGCAGGAATTTCAGTGCATGTAGATAGAAATGGGGACCCCAATCCTGTACCAGAGGGACACATGGACCAATAGAGAAGGGGAAGAAAATCACCAAGAAAGCGATACTTAAACCCAATAAAAACCCAGGTCCCCTCAGAGTAAGAGGTCTCCAAGCTTCAGAAGCCGTCCTCTCCCTGAGTCTGCCATACTTGCCAATAAACTTTACTTTCATTTTTCCCTAAGTTCTTTCCCTGTCTTTTAATTCTTTAATTGACAGAGAATAAGAACCAGCCAGCTAGTTGGTGTGACCTTGGCACCCATGTGGGAGCAAGGAACTCTTCTGGGTGAACCCTCTTTACCTCCAAAGTCAGTAGTGAATGACCCTAATTGAGATGGAATTGGGAGAAATGACCCTCAATGTCTGGTGTTGTGCTCTTGTTGGGGTCCCAGCAGGGAGAAGAAAGGCATGATTAGCAGAGTGGAGCTCCTGGGCAGATTGTTTTTCCCTTTCTCTCTCATAATGAGCTGTAGGGAGTTTTAACCCAAGCAACTAGACATCTTTTATTTTCTCTTTTTTAAGAGTCTCAGATAACTCTCAGCTCTTTATTTCCTCTTTGTATGAGTCTCAGCCGAACTCTCAAGCAGATCCGATTCTCCCTCTTTCTTACAAATATAAAAGTTAAGTTTCTTCTAATTGTTGTATCCTTAGGAGGAGGGCTCTGGGGACTTAAAAGTCCATCTACCTTCCTCAGATTCTTTGTCCTCTCTGCTTCCCCAATGTAAGTAACTTCTCTCCCTTTGTGAGGCTCTTGCCCCCAATTTCTAACCATGCCCCCCACTCTATACTGAGATCCCCAAACAAGTTGACAACTGTCCTCACTGCAGACACTCAGTTCTCTCAAAACAGGTGTTTTCTCTTAGACAGACTTTGGGGCCCCTGGAGGCTTCAACAAGAATGCATATCTCATTTTTCTCTGTCTAAACTCAAATCAAAAAGAACTTAGGAGATCCCACTGATACTCCTGACCAACATGCCCAAAATTTTAAAAACCATGATCACTGCCAAGCATGTGGCCTACTCCTTTAATCCCAGCACTTGAGAGGTGGAGACAGGCAGATTTTCCATGAGATCAAGGTCAACCTGGTCTACATGTTGAGTTCCAGGCCTTCTGGGACTACAGGGAGATCCTGTCTCAAAAAGACCAAAACAAAAGCAGAAACAGGAAACTATAGCAGCTAAGGGAAAATGACAATGTTCCCATGAGCCAGCAGGCAGTCTCCTTAAGAGGTCTCCAATTGGGGACTGGAGGAGGAGGCATTTCTTTTCTTGCATTATGGAATGGTTAAGAAAATCTAAGATCAACTGCATAATGACAAAAAACCAGTTGACATATCAAAGTGGATGAGGGGGAACGTCATGGGAGGTGGGGGGTTTCCGCCTCAAGATGAAGAGCTACAGGCAATCAATTCTGAGGGAGGGAGAATCCATTTGCTTCAGGGACTAGCTCTCTGACAGGTTATCTAATCCCGAGTGGTTAGCCCTAAACACATGTACACACAAGCACCACTAAGTGGACTCAGTGCATTATAAATATGTATATTTATAAATGTATATAGGTCTGTAACCATAATAATGAAAAAAGAGGACAAGAAATTGAGAGAGAGTGGCAAGATGGAGAGAAATAGGGGACTGGGAGGGACGGAAGCAATGCAAAGACAATACGTAGGAAATTCTCAAAAGTAGAAAATTTTTAATTTAGCAAAGAGAATCTGATCAAGCCATAAACTATGTCCATCTCGTGATAACAGATTGGGAGGAAAGGAACCCCTATTTCCTCTGGAGGCTTCAAGGAGCCATGACCAGACATAGCGTGCTAGAACCAGGCACACTGGAGAGAGAGCTCCTCATCAAAGACAAAGACTTACCCCAGCCAACACCAGATACGCATAGTAAGCTCCAAAAGCTGGTAGTTTAACCAGGCAAGTCACTGGATGATTTAATTCAAGCCACTACTGTGGTTTCCTGTAACCAGGACCAGGACCAAGAAGGGGAATGGATGGTCAGCAGAAGGAACTCTTGATCCCTATGCACACTAAACCTGCTAGGTCAGCTGCTCTCCCTGGACTGATCCCCATCCGGGGACTTGTTTTCCATTGCGAATGGAAGGTCATGTCACTCATGACTACCCACAGTAGACGGAGGGTCCCCTCCCCAATACTGTCCAATTTGCAAGGGAAACTATGGGGAAGCTAGATGCTTCTCCCTACCCCAAGGTCTCAGGGCCATTGCATCCCAGGGTTTCTCTTGCAGGCTTCTGTCACACCCATCCATCTTGAAGAATCTTAGCACTGCCTTCCTTATAAATTCAGGCCCTAAACAAAACATAAGGCCACTGCTGGGAATTATCAGGACAATTCCTAGAGCCTTAGCGCTCTTGCCTTGCTCCTGGGGAAATCTCTACTTCAGTCATTCCTTTCTGGTAGCTCCAGAAACACCAACTCAAACTCCCTTAAATTACCTTTGCCTCAAACCTAAATGAGCTAGTATGAACTGATGGGGGACAGGTGGGCTGAGCCAACTACTCTAGTCCAAGTGTTTGTCACAAAAAGGAAAGGGACAGCTGTGGGTATGGTGATTCAGTACCTGTGTTCAACTCCCTGATAGCTAGGTTAAAGATACAGATCCCGCTCAGCACTCCAGTCATAGAATAAACTGCCACAGGGTAGACAAACAGTACAAGCAAGAAGGCTGCAGAGACACAATCGGTCTGATCAGACAGGAGTCCAGACACACTGGTTCCACTGGGTCCTAATACCTGTTCTCTCTGCCCAGTGTCTCCAGGCCTGCTATTATAGCAGGCTATCCAGACAGCCCAAGATCAGTGTAACTCACATCGTCCCTCTGTGTCAAGGGCCTCTGTCGCTCGCCATTGTGTGACCTGCCCAAAACCCCTCTGTGACTGTCGAATCTAAGTCGGTTTGTGGCGGTGGCATTTCAGGTTTCACTGTAGTGAACAGAGTGTTGTATTGTCTTCCTACCTGTTGAAGAGGAGTCTGCTGTGGTCTTCTTACAGGGACGTACGTGACCCCTAATGCCATTTGAACAATTTGGTTCTTCTGCTCATTTGTCAATTTGCCTTCACTCATTCAGTTCAAGGTATGGCCTCCCCTGAGGCTCCCGAGTGATCGATCGGTGGTTTAAGAACATCAGTCAAGCAGGTATAAAGATCCAGAAAGACTGTCAGGACTCCAGCAGGTGATGGTGACACTATGCCACCTCGAGAGACTGGGGTCACATGATTGGGCTGCTCTAGGGCCACTTGGCAAGCACCTATGGCATTGTCTTCGGGAGGAAGGAACACAACCCTTCTTACCCCTGAACCGCACTCCAAAGGAAGTGACATTGTACCATTTGCTGTGATGTCACTGTCCTAAATTGAGGGGCTTTTTTGTGATGAGTTTCTCTACACTCACTCCCAAGGCAGCAGTGCAAATGGACCCAGTGTTGTGCCACTTTGGGTGGCATCCTCCATCATGTTCTGTGGTCCAGGAGAGTAATTAAAATGGGAACCTGACAACCATTGGACTTCCCTGATGGGTCTTCTCTGCAAAGGATGTCTTCCCAGGCTTCTGTGTGTGTTGATGGCTTTATTTATATGTTTGTATCTCTGAAGGCAAAGGTCAAGTGTTGGAAGGTCAAAGTCTGTGGAGTGGAAATCATAGCGCTGACACCAGCCGATCGTCAGAGACTGTGTGGTCTCATCTCAGGCAGTGCCTTCTCTAGGTCATGTTCCAGGGCTCTTCTTATCTGGTTCCCAGCACGATTCTGTGGGTGACAGGAGAGGGACACAACATGCTGACAACACCCAGCACAGTGTGCTCCATGCCAAATGTGCACATGGAAGCCTGCTGGGTACCAGGCAATGGGGCGTGTTCGGTTTTTTAGGGGGGTGCTGGTGGAATTATTTTGGGAGATTTTGAGGTGGGCAGGACCTCCCTGTAGCTCCAGCTGGCCTGGAACTTGCTATGTAGATGAGGCTGGCCTCAATCTCAGAGACTGCCTATCTCTGCCTCCCCAGTGCTGGGACTAAAGTCGTGTGCTACCACGCCCAGCCTCATGTGCACTCTTGGAAAGGGAGTGTATCCAGTGTGATCAGGTGGAAATTGCCCAGGCTCACTCTGTTAAATTGGTGCTAGAACATTTCATGGCTAAATTTATGTCTAAAATGAAACAAAAAAATCTTCGGGCCCCATAAGCCTGTGCTGGCTACTTGGACCTCCAGGTCCTGCTGCCGAATCCTATGTCAGATGCCTTCCCGTCCCCCATGCACATGTTCCCTGTTTACTGCGAACTTTTTTCTTCTCACTTTCCCACCTGAGCTTTTAGCTTTCTTTTGCGTATGACTATATCAACACGGTAAACCTCACTTTAGCAAAAGTATCCAGGAAGCAAAAAGAAAAGAAAGAAAAAAAGGCTATCCTTTCCCCTCAAGACTCCTTTCGAAAGGACTTTCTCTACGACTGCTTATGCTTGTGCACCATCATGCCTTGGGTACCACGGCTCCTACCTTCGCCTCCAGTCGCTGTGGCAGGCTAGGAGAAAGAACATTCTGCTATCATTTGCGCTCAAGTTCTCTTGGGCATCCCACCCTTAAAAAATGACTAAACTATTTCCAACAGAGGTTACCGCCGTTTGTTTATCCCGGGGTATAAAAATGCTTTTGGTGAAAACAGCCAATGAAATTTCTCCCACAGAAGGGACTTTCTCCCTATATAAGTCCCCTCAGGCACTAACCTCAGCACAAGCACTCCTGACAGGGTTCCCCCAGTTGATTTCTGCTGAATGTTGCTAGATTAGGGACTTGAATCCAAGTTACAAATGGTAAATTATAAACAGGCTTTCCTAATCCAGGCAGCTGAACCAGTAGCCCCCTTGAAGAGGAAATTCACCTGAAGGATATTGTGCTGGTCTCCTATCCAGATTGAGGAATATTATATGGGCTAAAAGGTTATATATTTGAAAGAAAGAGGAGCTGGAGAGATGACTCAGGAATTAAAGTACTAGCTACTCCTGCAGATGGTCTGTATTCAGTTCCTAGCACCTACAAGGTGGCTAACAATTGTCCACAACTCCAGTTCCAGGGATTCCAATGCCCTCTTCTGGCCTCTGCAGACACTACATGCACATGATATACTTACATACATGGAGGCAAAATACTCATACACAGAAAAAAGTAGAAATTTGCCAGGTCTGGTGGTATGCCTTTAATCCCACCACTTGAGAGGCAAAGGCAGATGGATCTCTATGAGAGTGAAGCCAGCCTGGTCTACATAGTGAATTCTAGGCCAGCTGTGGCTACAGGGATACCCTATCTCAAAAAGGTAAAAAAAAAAAAAAGAAAAAGTTTTTAATATACACACTACAGGGAAAAAAATTTAGGAAATTTTTTAAAGATTCAAGAGAACATTTCAGGAGAAATTCAAAGTTCAATGCACAAGGAAGCCGAGACCCTCCCTGCTTCATCTAATAATTAAAAGTTGACGCCTTGACACAAGAGGCCTAATATTTACTCCAGATATTTCTAATGAACGGTGAGTCTTATACAGGTAGATAAGAATTAACCAGGCAAAATACAGAGAGAATCCATCAAGGTCAGTTCTAAGCTACGAGCAAAAACATCAGGGACCTGGCTCTCAAGAAGACATGCTGTCTTAGTTTGTCTTCAATCGCTGTGACAAAACACTCTGATCAATACCAACTTAGGGAGGAGAGGGTTTATTTAGCTACATCTCCTGGGTCATCACTGAGGGAGCCCAAGTCAGGAACTCAGGACAGGAGCCTGGAGGCAGGAGCTGAAGAACAGGCCATAGAGGAACACTGCTTACTGGCTTGCTTTCCAAAACGCTAAGGTCTCCACTGAAGCTGTGCCTTCACCAATGGGCTCTTCTGGCCTCTCCAGGTACCAAGCCTCAGCTGTTCTCTGTGACCCCTTCACACTTTCAACACCAGAACCACGCAGGAGACGCACATTAGCAAGTCCTACTTCCAGCTTGAGACGGAGGCTTGAGCCCCTCTGGACCACAGTTTCTGTGTGCTGACCCTGAGGAAATCCTTCTCATAATATTTTGCCTCAATGATGCTGGTCTCTTGTTACTCACAGATGATTTTTCAGCCCTAGCTAACCAGCATCAATTTTCCCAAAGAAACAAAGGTAATTCTTAAGTGGTTCTGCTCTCTTCTTAATCACACCTGATTCTTCAGCCCCAGCCAAGCAGAACTCACACATTCTCAATTCAAAATATCACACAGACAGCCCCGACAGTCTCCGCTTCCCTTTGAAGCTTCACAAGCCAGACCTCCATCATCCACAACTCATCCAGCATAATTGTTCCAAGTTCCACAGTAACAAACTCTAAACACCCAATGGATTTTCCAACCTGTAGTTCCAAATGCTTCCACAATCCTCCCAAAACACCAAGGTCAGGTCTGTCACAGCAATACCCACTCTCAGTATCAATTTCTGTTCTACTTTGCCTTTAATTGCTGTGACAAAACACTCTGACCAATACAAACTTGGGAAGGAAAGGGTTTATTAGGCTTACATCTCCGGGGTCACAGTCCATCACTCGGAAAACCCAGGGCAGGAACCTGGAGGCAGGAGCTGAAGCGAAGACCATGGAAGAATGCTACTTACTGGCTTGCTCCCCTGGCCGGTGCTCAACCTGCTTTCTTATACAATATAGGACAACCTGCCCATGGAGGCACCACTCACAGTGGATGGGTCCTCCATCACTCAACAATCAAGAAAATGCCCCACAGACATGGCCACAGGCCATCCAATGGAAGAAATCCCCCAATAAAGGCGTCCTCTACCCAGGTGTATCAAGTTAACAACCAAAGCTATCCAGCACACACGTACCATGGACATTCCCAACACTCAATAAGGCTCCTTTGGAGAGAGTCACTAGGCCACACTAAGGAAAACTTCCTGTATTTGAGGGTGCTCAGGGCCAGAAAAGAAACTCAGAACCGAAGGGGACACCCTGGTTCTACTTCTCTCTTTTGCCTACAGATGAACTCAAACACTTTGGTGTTTAATCTGACGCACCCTTTATTTACATCCCAGGGAACCAGGCACTCCTGAGCTACATCAGCTTGATCCAGGGTGAGACCTTAAAAGAAGCTGCCTGATGCTTTTTGTCCGCACTTCAGCCTGATCTAACTTTGAAAAGAAATAAAAGAAGAAAAGAAAAAGTAGCCTTTAGAGGGAAATATCAGTTATGACAACTTGATCTCTTTGAAAGAGGGAGGGCATGAGTCAAATTTTCCAGGTTGCTTGCCTTCACTTAAGAGCACATGCTGCGTGTGGGTACCAGTCTTCAAGCAGTTGGTCATCCCTAAGTCTAGCCAGAAAGAATCTCAAATTAGTTTAAAGGCAGATCCCTCTGTCAGTTTAATCCTCCTTGATCATGGGTGCCAACTGCCAGGTAACCATTACCTCATAAAATTTAAAGATATCAGAGGACAACCCTCCAAAATCAAGTGATCCCTCAGGGTTAGCATCCCGAGAAAGAGACAAAAGAAAAAAAGGCCATTATTCCCTCTTCGTCAATCCCTGTTAACCCATGACCTAATAATCAATAGCACTCATCTGGAGCAGTCTGAGTATAAGACACCACCAAATTCCTTTCCTCTCTGATCTTTCAGAGAGGGTAGCCATTTTCTATCTTTACTGAGAACAAATGCCTCCTGAGTACACGTTACTTGGGCAAATTGTCATGTGCTGTTTTTCTCACTGAGAGGCTGGCTGTGGAGATGGGATGTGTCCCTCCCCCCCACTTCAGACCCAAGCATACTTGCCTCAAAATGTCCCCCAGAATTCCTATTCTGGGTCAGGCTGGCCCCTGAGTTTGTAATAGAGAGAAAAGAGATTGATGAAATGATCCAGGGTTAAGAGTATCCCACCCTTAAAAATGACTAAACTATTTCCAACAGAGGTTACCACCATTTATCCGGGGTGTAAAAATGCTTTTGGTGAAAACAGCCAAATTTTTTCCCACAGAAGGGACTTTCTCCCGATAAGTCCCTCAGGCACTAACCTCAGCGCGCCACTCCTGACAGGGTTCCCCCCAGCTGATTTCTGCTGAATGTTGTAAGCACTGGCTCAAGCCTTGCTCTCTGTCTGCTGCTTCCCTGTCTGCTACTTACACTCATTCAAAGCCAAAAACCCTTCTAGGAGAGCTCATTTTCTGAACTGTGCAGAACCCAACATCCTGGCTGTCTTAATTTTCTACTGGGTTTTCCTGGAAACTAACAAAGCCTCATAATGTGACAACACATAGAGGTGATCTTAATGTATTAATGATCGTAGTGTATATGGTGAGGATTCTATTATTTGATAAAACAGTAAATTTTCTTGTCAATGTGATTATATATCATGCTATTAAGAGACAATAAATAAGAGAAAAAGTATTAAAAACATGTAAGAATAAAGATATTTCTGGTGAGAAAGTATTTTCGTATGAATAAGATTTTGTCCTAAATTGAGATGGCTGGATGTGTCCAGAATGGAAATTATAAAGACAAAGCTGGAAAGCCTAAGCATGTTGTTAAATTTTAAATAAGTTATATAAAATATATGGAAGATAAGACTTTAAAATTATGTATGTAGGGCTGGAGAGATGACTCAGTGATTAAGAGCACTGGCTGCTCTCACAGAGGACCTGGGTTTAGACCCTAGCACCTACATGGTAGCTAACAACCATCTTTAACTCCTATTCCATGAGATCCAACACCCTCTTCTGACCTCCCTGGGTATTTCACAACATGGATGGTCTTAACATGCATGCAGGTAAAATGCTCTTATGCATTTAAAAAATGATATATACAATGTTATCAAAATTTCTGAGGTCAAATTTCAATCAAGCCTCTATTTAAATCAATAGAATTCTCTTGTTATTGATCATCTCTTAACAGAAGTTGCCAGTACTAATAGAACAAAAAAAATTTTATTTAAAACTATTTGGTTTTTGCCCAAGCTTTATCTAAAACGTTACCCAGAAGTTAGAAATACCAAATTGCTGTAACTTACCTAAGTGCTCAGTAACCTGGGAAGCCTATGCTAATGTAGTCACAGAGACGAAAAAGAACTATATTTTGGCCCTTGGCCTCCAAGAACAAGTAGATCCCAAGGGACTAAGTCATGATGCTAAAGGAGATCCAACTTCTCCCCAAACTCAAATGATCCCTGAAGATCAGATACACAACTGACCTTAACAAAAATTAATTTTTGACATCCATGTGGTTCAGAATACCCAGCAAAAAAGTATAATCAAAATGACTTCTTTAAAAAAAATTTTTTTTAATTATGTGTGTATGTAGAAATGAGGGGTGGGGGGCTGAGTGCCCATGGAGTCTAGAGGCCTCAGAGCCCCTGGAACTGAAGTTATAAGCAGTAAGCTGCCTGATGTGGGTGAGAACTGAATTTGGGTCCTCTGAAAGAGCACCAAGCATGAGGCTAGACAGATGACTCAGCAGTTAAGAGCACTGGCTGCTCTTCCAGAGGACCCAGGCTTGGTTTCCAGCACCCACATGGTTGCTAACTTAACTCCAGTTCCAGGGAATCTGAACCCAATCCTGCCCACAGGCATCGCATACATGTGATGGACTTACAGACATGCAGGTAAGACACACAAACATATAAAATAAACATTTTTTAAAAGAGCAGCAAGCACTCTTAACCTCTGAGCCATCTCTTCAGCCCCTCAAAAGGGCTTCTTAAGATGCTCCTATAAATATTAACAAAGGAAACCCATTCCTCATGGCTCAGTATTTTGCCTCTTGCCTTAAACCTGTCTCAGAAACACTCCAAACAAATGGGGATTTATTGAAGCTTTATATGAATGGCCATTTCTAACCAATAAAACTCACCCCAGAATCTGAAAAAGTGAAACGTCAGGTTACCCAACTAGCCTAATTCCAAGATTCTTCCCAAGATTTGACTGGAGGGTCCTTTGAGAGAACTATCAAAGTGTTCCTCTTTGCCCTGGTCACTTGGTCCCACCTTTCAAGTCTGAGCCACAAGATTGGACTCCTGGGTCTATCATACTCAGCCAAAATCCTGGAATCCTGAGATCTCTGAAAAACCCATCAGTGAGCAAGAGAGAAATCACTGGACTCTATGTACTCTGGTGAGCCTTCTGAGGGTCTAAAACTGTTCTTCAGTAAAGAGCTGCCCTGAGGTAAGTAATTTTATGTGTGCATATATGCCTGCTGCAAAGTACCTGTGCATTGCATTCGCCTTTTCCTCCCTGGCATCTGATCCTGCTTCATTCAGTTCCTGCCTCCCGGTTCCTGCTCAGTTTCCCTCAGTGATGGACTATAAACTATGAGATAAGCCCTTTCCTTCCCAAGTTGTTTTTTGTTAATTTTCTCACAGCAATATCAAAGTAGCACACTAGACATGGAAGCACACATCTGTGATCCCAGCACTCTAGAAACTGAGGAAGAAGGATCTACAGTTTGAGGCCAGCCTAGACTAATTACATAGCAAGACCCTATCTCAATAAAATAAAATAAAATTCACACTGTAGTCAATATGGGATAATGTGTGTGCATGCAGTTTTATTTCTGAAACCTGCTAGTGTTGGTTCCCTGCAAGGTTCTTCATGTTGTTCTGGTGACAGCCTCACCAAGGACTGGAGGTAGACATGCATGAGAGCTAGTGCTAGGGAGTACTAAGTAGCTCTCATCGTCCGCTTCCTTCCCACAGAGCCCCTCTGCATTGCTGGTCTCCAAAATGAATCCACTGCTAAACACCGTTCCTTAAACTAAGAATCACAGCTAGGGCACACACACACTCTGGGCAAGTGCTCTACTACTGAGCCACAACCCCACCCCAGGCCCAAACTAGCTACTTTAATGCAGTAGTACTCAATCATTTCTTGCTGCCAAGGATTCATCTGAGATTATGATACAAGTCCAGACTAACTTCAGCTAAGACATGCACAAATGTATACAATTTCTCAGTGGACTTAGAGATCTGAAGCAAGTCTAACCCCAATGTGTACTATATCCCAAGTTCAACACACAGAACAATTCTAAGACAAAGTAGCTGTAGATGGATCCTTATTCACATTCCAGGATTTACATTTTATTCACCAAAGGGGATATGTCGCCATCTGTATGCAAATAATAAAACTGTTTTCCAGTATCCTTTTTTAACTGAGGTTCTTTACTTACTATAGTAGTTTTCCTCAGTGTTTCTCAAAACTTCCTTAAAAAAATCAAAATTGTATTAAATAATGTTACATAAATTATATCTAGAATGTTTACATTAACAGACATATTTGCAAGATTAATTGGTTGATTGATTTACTGATGGATTTGCAATGCTAGGAATTGAACGTAGGTCCTCACACATGCTGAAGCTAGCAGTCTACCACTGAGATACACGCTCAAGCAAAGGAACAGATTTTTGTCTACCACAGAATACAGCCATTGCTTTATTAATGATTTAACTTGTTTTGTTTGAGGCAAAATCTCAGGTAACCCAGGGTGACCTCAAACTTCTTATGTAGCGAAAGCTGACCTTGAACTCCTGATCCTCCATGGTGTTCCCATACTTGCAATCCTAGCACTCAATCCCGGCACTTGGGAGGAGAGGCTGAGGCAGAGGGTCCTCAGTTTGAGGCCATCTTGAGCTACATTGCACTAAAAAATATACATATATAAAAAGGAAGAAAGAAAATTTAAGTGCAACTTCATAGCAGGGCATTTACTTAGTATATAAGGGGCCCCAGATTCAGTCTCTAATAATCACAAAACACACACACACACACGTGCACAACTATTTATCTGTAACATGTTGTACAATAAAGCAGGTGACCTCTGTTGGATTTGGTTCTTCCTCTGCTCTGTTGGCATCCGTAAGAACTCTGGTTTAGCACAAGGAGGAAGCAACAGGGGCCCTAGCAGAGGGAAGGCCACCCCTGTCAGACCTAAGTTCCAGTTCCAATTGTGTCCCTGAACAAATGACTTCTAACCTCCATTTTCTTATCTGTACTGTGGGTGAATAACAATATCTCCTTTGAAAAAAATATGATTATAATAACTATTTTAAGACTTCATGGAAATATTTTTAATGGGATATTTTTAATTCTCCCTGCTCTAGGAGGGTCCACGGACAGGAACCAGGCTCTCCCTGCCCAGAGACTTTGTTGGTTCCTGCATGCCACATAGCCACACAACCCCTTCCCTTGTAACTGCCAGCCAGGTACTAATCCCACCAGTCGGCAGGCCCCAGTCGGAAGCCAGAGCCGGGGTGGCCCAACAAGGGATTGTGACAGCTAGAAATGATCCGGCTACTGGGGACAGGAATGTCACTGCTGCCCTGAGAGTGCATCCCACCGCCCATGGGCCACCTGGCAGGTAGCTCTGAGTGCAGCTGACCCTGGCCACATCTCCAGAACCTCTGAGTCCAAGAGGGACATAAGCTGCATTGCAGGCAGGGCCAAGAGGGGAGGGTTTAAATAAACATTCAAAAAGGCAAATAACTGGTACACAAGGAAAAGGGGCGGAGACAAAGATTTTGTAGGGCGGGGACTGGAGTGGGTAGATGGGAAAGTTGTACTCCTGGCGGGGTTAACGCAACTGCAACTTCAGCCGCTTGAGCAGCAGTTTTCTTTCAAAAGCTAACTCTCAATGCTGTGCGGCCTGCGGAGGACCACGGTATCGGGCCTTTGTGGCCAAGAAACTGCTGATCCTGGACCCACCATGGGAACGACAAAGGGAGCCCAGCCCTAGACTTCAGATACCATCCCCCCACTCCAGAATCACACTCAACCCCAAGCTGCGGCCTAGAACTTGGGTTCCACGTCCCTGACCCCAAACCTCAGCTCTGAGGTCCCACTCCCACTGGGCTGTCCCCTCAACCCCCTGGTGTGTGACCCAAACCTCAGACCGTTTCCCTAAACCCAAATCTGTAAGGTCCAGTGCCCAGTGCACTATGTCCCCAGTTCATCCCCGGAGAACCGTCATCTTAAACACCCCTCACCTCGGCTTTTTGGTTCCACGCTCCCACCCACATCTCGAACCTCATCTGTCCCTTGGAGCATCGAGAGAATGGCGAACCTCGAGACTTGGCAGTTATAGCGGAGGCGGCAAGGCCTGTTTACTATCACCATGGAAACGGCCATCGGCGAGCTCTGGGTGGGGACTCTGAGGTTCCAGGTCAGCGGCCTGGCCCCCAAAGTCCTCAGCTGTCACTCGTTCACTCACCCACTAGGCTCTTGTGCTCTTGGCTCCTCCAGCCTCACATGGGCGGATGCCCGGGGCACCCAGAAACAGAAACCCGAAGAGCCTCGATTTATAAGGCCCCACTTCTGCAGGAATTTCACCTTGACCATGCATTTATTAAAGAACATTAGTTAAATATAGTGAAATTTTACTTACAACAGTATACTAACTGTAATTGCATAAAATACAAACTTCGCTGCTAGCTATCTAATCACTGCACACAGCAAAAGTACACCGTGGCCAGTGGCTAGTCAAGTAATTCCTTAGGGTTGTCCATACGCATGTGTTACCTACCTATCAGTTCATTTAGGAGAACAAAAATGCTCGCGTTCACGCAACTTCCCACGCCCAGTAATTAACATCTGCCTCAGCTAAACAACAAATGAAAATGCAGAGCGGCTGTGCTGGCACACAGCTGTAATCCCAGTCCTGGGAGGGCAGAGAGGACCAAATCTCAAGTTTAATGCTAGCCTTGGGATACACAGTGAGACTTAGTCTTAAAAAATACAAAACACCCCGTGGCGGCACGTGCTGTAATCTCAGCACTTGGGAGATCGAAGGCAGGAGGATCAGAAGCCCAAGGCTAACCTCGAGTTCATAGGAAGTTCCAGCCCAGTCTAGGCCAAGAAAGGAAATTAACATATTCTGTATGGATTCTGTTTGAAAATTGGCGGGTAACAGATTTATTTTGACAGAAAATGAAGTCACAACATATCAAAATATCCCAGAAATCTCAAAATCATTTTCAAATTCTTGCATCAAATTGAAGAGCAGGGCTGTGTATGCTTTGCTGTTTACAGGATTGTATTTAGCCAATGTGTTGCAATGTATAAGATTTTTTGCCTTAATTTGAATTTGTTATCATTTCAGTTTCATTTGGAACTCTGTTGTCATTTGAAGCATGGTATTGATAAGTTGGTTTTCACCTTGAAAATGAAAATTTCACTCAATTAAGAGTGGCTAAATTCACGAAAAATGCTAAATTTGTAGACCAGTATTCAACAAACTCTGGCACAAACCTTTGTTTTTGATGCCGTAAACGACTTGATAAGATGTCATAGACCATAATATCTTTTCACGGTTTGGCCTTGACTTTACCATCTTACTTCCAAAAAGGAAATGAAGCCAGGCGTGGTGGCATCTGCGTTTAATCCCAACACTTAGGAGACAGAGGCAGGTGGATTTCTGTGAGATCAGGACCAGCCTGGTCTACATAGCAAAATTCCAGGCCAGCTGGGGCTATAGACACCCTGCCTCAGAAAAACAAAAACAAACAAAAAGGAATTTTATCACTATAGACCATATCAACATTTTTCATAGTTTTTAAAAATGATTTGTATGGCGGGATAGGATGTGTACATGTGTGCAAGCACCGAGTCTTAGGCCAAAAGAGGTTGGTGGATCCCCTGGAGCTGGAGTTCAGGGGGTTGTGAGCCACTAAAGGACATTGCCAGGAACCAAACTCCAGTCCTCTGAAAGAGCAATATGCACTCTTAACCACTGAGCCATCTCTCCAGTCCCTGGCATGAATACTTTTAAAGAATTCCTGAAATTGGCGATGTTTGTGTACCTTGGTCCTTAAGAAATTTGGTCTTGATGACGATTTGCAGGATGTTATCCATTTTTAATGCTAGTGTGCATAAATTTTCCTGATTTGCTTTGTAATGATACTTGATTAACATGAGTTTGGGGTGATAATTGCATTATCTCCTATTAACTTTATAGTAGTAAATAGTTACCATCAGTAACTTTATCAGATATGTTGATAAAGGATAGAAAAAAATCATCTTAGCATATTTTTACCAGTTGGTATAAATCTCTTGATTCAGTTGTGGTTCTTTGTGGTACTAAAGCAGCCATTTCTTCAGTGACATTGCATTTGTCATCCATCTTAATAACAATGGCAAGCTGAGCCCGATTTACAGCTTCAGAGCTGCCGCCCACTGTCAATGCATAGAATTTTCAATTAGTGGCTCTATGGTCCAAACTTCTTTCTATAGATTTTCTTCAGTTCCCTCGACTATAGCCGGTGAGACCAACTGATCTTCCAAACATCCCCTTTTCACAGTATATTATATCCCTCATAATCTCTATACATTTCTTAATAAAAGATGGTTCTGAGTTTTTGCCATAATATGCTACAGCATAATTAACTTTCATAGTAGAATCCTTTTGAGTTGTAAGTTTACATTTTTTTTTTCAGGAGCTGGAGAGATGGCTCAATGGTTAAGAGCACTAGCTGCTCTTGCAGAGGACCTGGGTTCGATTCCCAGCACCCACAGGGTGTCTAACAACCATCCGTAAACTCCATTTCCAGGGGATCTGATGCCCTCTTCTGATCTCCACAGGCATTGCATGACAAGGGTACATCTACACCATGCAAGCAATACACTCATACACATAAAATTAACAATAACAAAGTTTTAAAAGTCATTTCTTAATTGAATTTTTTCAGTTCTGCTATTTTTTCCTTAAAAGGCAACCTCCTAATAGGCATTGAATTAGCAGCATGTTTTTGAATATAATGCCTTTTAAAATTACAGTCCTTGAAAACTTTTACAAATCTCCCTCCCAATTAATCAGAGTGTCTCTGATGGCTGTCTTTAATTTTCAAAGTTTATTTGTTTTTATTTTATGTGTATGAGTGTTTTGCCTGAATGTATGTAAGTGCATCACATGTATGAAAATGTGTGTGTGTGTGTGTGTGTGTGTGTGTGTGTGTGTGTGATCAAATTGACAAAATCTATTTCTGGTTGTGTGTATGTTGTCCTATAGGAGTCAGAAGGGATAAAATTCTCTGATAAGGGTCCACTTTTCCTTCTCCATCCCATGCTGGATATATTGTTTCAGTAAAAGAGAGAGGAGGGCTTTTGTTCAAGAGCACAACTCCAAAAGAATCCTGAAGGACAGGTTCTTCATAGCAGCTGAGTCCCCCTTGACTAAAACAGATGCTAAAGTCAGGCTGGTTTTATGTAGGCGTCACCATGATGTGGAATTACACAATGCCTACAGCTCCTGGTTCCATTCAGTCATGGCCCATTGTGCATCCCATCACACACTACCACAGCACTGTGGTGTTGCTGGACCACCAGTTTCTTATGAACGGAAACCATCACCTTTTTGGTGCGCTGTGGGGGGTAAACTCTGAAAGCGGTAACACGCTCTTTCCTTCCCTTCCCCAGAACAGCTGAAACTCACTATCTCCTGTAGCCCTGGGGCATGCACTGCCTATGCTGAGCTCAATAGATACACCATGCAGTGCGCAAAGCAAGGGATGGGTCTTCTCTTATTCCTCTACCCTGTGGTGTGAGTACAAAGCCCCAGGGCATCATTTCTCTGGCTTTTACATAAGACACCTTTAAATTTGTTCTAACCACACCTCTTCCTCTCCACTGCCCTTTAATAGAAAAGGATATAGCAGGCCACACAGCCCCAAGGGTACTGGACACACACACATACATCACACACACACACACACACACACACACACATACTACACACATACACATAAGAGAGAGAGAGAGAGAAAGAGAGAGAGGGAGAGAGAGAGAGAGAGAGAGACCCATGTGTCTATCCCCGTCTCTCAGTCTCTGGCATTTCCTGAGGAGTACAATAGCATTTTGATCATCCTACTTTGTCAGGGAAACGGGCTCCATATGATGGGTGCTGAACATCATTTCTCCCTGACATGACTTGGATCTTCCTTCTTGGTGGCTCTCTGCACTAAGCATTTCATTTGGCTTGAAACATGGAGTCACTACATCTGTACTCTGGGTTCTGTGAAGAAAAATGAAGTCAGACACCACTATGTGTGTCATATTCCAGATGAGAGGAGAGAAAGGAATTCCTCTTGAGCTGGTGTGTGTAGAAGGAGGCAGTAGGATGAAGAAACAGATAAAAATACGAGATCCTTCTGGGAGACCAGGCTGAGGTGAGACACTTTGGTGTACATTTTTATCCCTTCCACTTTTGAAGCAAAGAAATGTTAAAAATGAAGATACTCTAAGTTCAACAGCTCTCCAAAGAAAAGCTCTTCAAAGCCAAGAAAGCTTGTCACCCACTTAAATCTTGAAATCCATTTATTTACCCCCTCTGTCCAACCCACCCCAGAAGGATGTGTGTGTGGTATCACTTCTTGCCATGGAGAAGACACACCTTCACCTGGCCTTAGGGGAAGATCCACATTCATATCAAAGCCACAAACAATAAGTCAAGGAATCTCCCAGTACCTCCCACATGTGAGCTCAATGACATGGAGATACATGCTGTTCCCTGTGGGGCCTGGCTTTGTTTAGTTTTGTTTTATCTCTGTAATTTCTTTCATATAGATGAATTCACTTACCATATCCAATCATTCCAAGAAGCTTGAGGACACAGAGTACATCTGGAGAGTGAACTTCTTATCAGAGCCCATACCCTTCACCCTGTAAGCTGAAGCAGCGGCAGGCACGGGCATCATATAGCAGCTCTTAATGTCCTTTCTGCAACTGCAAGCCCAGCGGTTGAGAAGGTGTTCTTGCTACACCTGGAATGACTGAACCATCTCATTTATGAGGTTTCAGTCTCTGTGGGGTGCCCAACAGGCATCCGAATACAGAGAAAGGCTTCCATGAACTTTCTCAACCTCTTCTGGCCTAGGAAGATGGTTCAATCAGTAAAGTGCCTACCACACAAGCATGGCGATCTGAGTTTGGATCCCCAGAACCCACATAAAAGACCTGGTACAGTGGCATGTGCTGATAATCTCAATGCTCAGGGCGGGAATGGTACTGGAGACAGGCTGATCCCTGAAGTTCAAGGGCCAGCCAGTCTAGCTGAATGAATGAGCAGCAGGTTCGCTCAGCAACCCTGTGTGAAAAGATGAAGACGGGGATTGAGTGAAGACAACTGACAGGAACCTCTGGCCTCCACAGGCCTGCGCACACATGCACACACACACACATTCATCTGCATGCATACCCACATACACATATGCACACCCTCACACTAACAAGTACTTATACCACACACACTAAAGCACGCCTCAGGTGTGCCCCACTGAGCCATCTCCCCTGCTGTCTCCTCAGCCCCGGTTTGTCATTTTATCTTTTCAAAGAACCAACTCTTTCTTTCATTAATTACTTTGTTCTTCTTGTTGTTTCTGTTTCATTAATTTCTGCCCTGCTCTTAATTATTTCTTTACATCTACTGCTTTTGAGTTTGACTTTTTAGTGTGTGTGTGTGTGTGTGTGTGTGTGTGTGTGTGTGAAATACTGCTATGTGTGTATCAGTGCACACCTATGCATGTGCGCTGAGGTCAGAGGAGGATGCTGGGTGTCCTGCTTTCTCTATCACTCTGAACTTTATTCCTTTGAGACAGGGTCTCCTTTAAATCTGGAGCCAGGCTAGCGATCCACCTGTCTCTGCCCCCTAACAGTGCTGGGTTACAGACACATATGTGGTCATAGCTAGCTCTTTCTTTAGACATGGGTACTGGGGTCTGAACTAAGGACCTCATGCTTGTGCAGCAAGTGCTCTTATCCACTGAGCCATCTCTCTGGCATTTCTTGTTCTTCTCAGGTGCTACTTAGTACATTGTTATTTATCTCATATCTCTCTGATTTTTTTTATTGATTTGTTTTATGTGTATGCAAGTGCACTTGTGCATGCAATGTCCACAGAGACCAGAAGAGGATGTCAGATCCCCTGGAACTGGAGCTAAAGATGGCTGTTAGCCACCACATGAGTGCTGGGAATCAAACCCAGGTCCTCTGCAAGAGCAGCCAGCGCTCTTAACCACTGAGCCATCTCGCAGCCCTGATTCTGAAAAAAAAAAAATTATTTATTATTTTTATTTTACATGTATGAGTATATTGCCTGCATGCAGGTAAGCATACCCGTGCCATGCAGTGCTCTCAGAAGAGGGCATCAGATCCCCTGGATCTGGAATTTCAGATGTTGTTTAGCTGCCATGTGGGTTCTGGGAATCAAGCCAGGGCCCTCTGCAAGAACTATCAGTGCTCTTAACTACTAAGCCAGGTCTCCAGCCCCTAGCCCTGACTTTTTCAACATAAATATTTGTAGCTATACATGTCCCTCTTATGACTGCTTGCATTGTATAGGTTTTGGTATGTTTGATTTTCATTTCCATTTGATCCTAAGAACTTTTGTATTTTTGTATTTTCCTTCTTGATTTTTTTTCAATGATTCATTATTCAATAATGTGTTTAATCTCGGTATATTCTATAGTTTCTCTGGTTGATTTCTAGCTTGGAGGCTTCATTGTTGTCATACAGAATACAAGAAGTTATTTCAATTTTCCTTTTACATATTCTATTTTAGAGAAAGGTCCATGGGCTGCTGAGAAGAATGTATATTCTGCAGTGTTTGGATGGAATGTTTATAGATGTGTTTGATACATTTAATCTATAATACTGTTTAACTCAGACGTTTGATGGGATGACATGCATATTGGTAAGAGTGGGATACTGAATTCATCCACTATTATTGTGGTGTGTGTAATCTGTGACTTACATCATGAAATTGGGTGCACCTGTGTTCAGTACATATATGTTCAGAATGGAACTGCCCTTTTAACGGATTGTTCCCTTAATCAATATGAAGTGATCTCCTTTGGGACTTCAGGTTCATTATGCTGTGGTCTGTTTTGTCAGATGTTAGCACGTGATCTCCTCTGCAACTTCAGGTTCGTTTTGGTGTGGTGTTTTGTCAGATGTTAGCACAGCAACACTCGCTTGTCTCCTAGCTCCATTTGCTGGAAATGCCCTTCTCTGTCCCTTAACCAGAGACTGTGTCTGTCTTTCCTATTGAGTTGTTTCCTGAAAGCAACAAGTAGATGGATCCTGGGGGTTTTGTTTCTTTGCTTGCTTGCTTATTTTGAGACAAGGTCTCATTATGTAGCCTTGGCTAGCCTGGAAACTGCTGGCCTTGAACTTGGAAATTCAAGTTCACCTGCCTCTGCCTCCCAAGTGCTGGGAATAAAGGAGTGTGCCACCACACCCAGTCTCTTATCTGCTGGTTTTTGACCTTTGATTGGGGAATTGAGGCCATTAATACTCATAAGTATTATTATTATTATTAAAAACTGTGTTAACTCCTGTCATTTTTTATTTTGTAGTGTTTTGCTGGTTTTCTATCTTCATTTGTTCAACTACTGTTCACTGTGGTTTCTTCTTTCCTATAGCCTCATGAATGTGTTGATCTTCCTCTTCAGTCCAGAGGATTCCTTCCCATATCTTCTGCAAAGCTTTGTTTAGTGGTCATGAATTCTATTAGTTCATTATTAAGTTTTTCTTTCTTCAATTGTGGCACAGTTTCTCTGTGTAGTCTGGATTGGCAGCTACAGTCTTTCAGAATTTGAAATACATTATTCCATGCCTTTCTGGCTTCTATTTATTTGTACTTTCTTGGTGCTGTGTGTGTGTGTGTGTGTGTGTGTGTGTGTTTATATGTGTGTGTGGCTGTGTACATATGTGCACGCACCTGTGAAGGCCAAAAGTCAACCTCAGGTTTCTTCCTCAGTTGCTTCCCAGCTTATTTTTTCAGTCAAGGTCTCTGACTGAACCTGGAACTCGTTGATTTGGGTAGACTGGCTGGTGAACAAGCAACCCCAGGGCTGGAGTTACAGATGTGTGCATGTGTGCTGCCACATCACGTTTTCTTCGTGGGGGCTAGAGGTCTAAACTCAGGCCCCTGTGATTGTATGGAAAGCACCTCAAGATGGCTTCGTGGGTACAGGTGCCTGCCACCAAGACTGATAACCTGAGTTTGATCCCAGGGACCCACATCATGAAAGGAAAGAACTGATCTCCACCGTTGTGCTGTGGTACATGCGCATCCCATACATACATGTGCATGCACATACAGAATACATAAAATGTGTCATTCTGATGGGCCTACCTTCATATATGACTTGGTGTTTCTCTCTTACAGCTTTCAATATACATTCTTTATCCTGTATAATATTAACTATGAGTTTCTTTTCTGGTTTCTACTTGGTCTTCAAAATGTCCTCTTGTACTTGGATGGGCATCACTTTTCCGAGATTTGGGAAACTCTGCTACGATTTCAATGAAAATTCTATATATTTGGCATGAAATCCTTCCGGTGTGATTTAGTTTTGTTCCTTTCATTGTGTCTCAAGGATCCTGCATGTTCCATTCAGACGTCTGTATTCATTTTTTTCGTCGTGACTGTCTGAATGTTCCATTTTTTCTACTGCATGTTTCTGATTCGAAGTGTCTTTCCTACAGTGCAGCAGCGTTCTGCTGGCCAGTTTCAGCACTGTCCCATGACTCTGACTTTCCTGGGAGCGTGAAGAATCCTTGGGATTCCTGCCACTGCTACTCCGCCCCTCAGTCGGCTGCTAATATTCTCTCTCACTTGGGGTCGGGGGAGGGCGCTGCCCAAATGGAGCCAATCCCTCTGGGCCGGTCTCTGGACTTCCTCTCCTGCTTTGTAAACTTCCCTACTTTACTTTGCTATTTAAGCTGACGATATTCCTGCACTACCCACATCTTCGACAGCTGTTTCTCGGCTTCCTCCGGTTTGCTCCCTAGGGACGCTGACAGCCCGGACCTGGGTGGTATCTGCCATTTTCTTTCCCTCTATTTTATGTCCTCTATTATGCTTTCTATTTTTTATTCCCCTTCATGCATTTTTCTATATTTTTCGGTGTAGTGTCTGTACACCTGCGTGTACAGACATGTGCACCTGTTCACACAGCCAGAGGAAGATGTCAGATGTCCCGCACTCTCACTCTTCATCTTATTCCCTGAGACGGGGTCTCTCACTGGACCTGGAGCAGGCTGGGTGAACAAGCTCCAGTGACTCTCCTGTCTCTGCCCCACAGGGGTAGGGTTACCTGACCGTGTGCTGCCACACTCAGCTTTTTCTATGGGTGTAAGGGGTTCAAATCTGGTTCCTCGTGCTCATGCATCAAGTGCTCGTCTTATTTAATTGTGCTTCACCTTTTTCCCTGTCCCTCCCCTTTCCTTTCCCTCCCTCATTTATCATTTTTATATTTACCCTAAGTAGTTTTTAGTGGTACATTAGTGTGCTTGAGTCAATTTTAAATGTGCTTGAATCAAATTTAAATGTAGGCTGATTGGCGCTGGAGATGGCTCAGCAGTTAAGAGCACTGACTGCTCTTGCAGAGGATCCAGGTTGTTTCCCAACACCCTCATAGTGGCTAACAACCATCTCTAAATCCAGTTGCAAGAGATCCAACACCCTCTTCTGGTTTCCATGGGCTTTGCACAACACAGGTGCACTTACACACTTGCAAACAAAACACTCATACACATAAAACGAATTTTAAGTAGACTTCTCACTAAGAACATTCCCAAATATTTAGTGCCCCAAATAGACATGACCAGAGAAGAATTTATCCATGGCATATCAAAAATGTTCAAAATGCAAAGATAATTAAAAGCTATAAGGAAGGGGGCTGGAGATAGAGCTCAATGCTTAGCATGTGCAAGCCCAGGGTCCCATCCATACCCAGGGCAGGAAAAAACTTCTAGGGGTAGAATGTAAACTTGCTCACAAAGGCAGAATAACACGAGATGTCTAAATAGAAACCCTGAAAGCTAGGAAAGAATGGAATGATATATTTCAATTCCTGAAAGTAAATGTTTGAAAAAAATGCCCAACACCCTGAGCCACTGCAGAACTACAAATAAAAACCATTTTGACAACCCATCTCCCCCAAGTCAGAATGACTATCATCAAAACAAACAAACAAAAATACAAGACTGGTGAGGATATGGGAAAGAGGAACACTTATGCATTGCTGGTGAGGGTGTGTCCTGGTACAGCCACTCTGCAATCAGTGTGGAGGTTCCCCACTAACCTGAACATAGAATTAGTATATGATCCAGCTTCTCTATTCCTGGGCGTATATCCAAAAGACAGTAAGTCGGCATATCAGAGATTCTTGTACTATTTACAATGAACTCAGAATTGGACATTGATGTCCATCAATGGAGGAATGAATAAAGAAAACGTGGTCCATATACACAATGGGCTTTTTTTTTCAATTATAATAAAGAATGAAATTACGATATTTGCAAGAAAATGGATAGATCTAGAGATTATTATAGTAAGAGAAATAAGCCAGACTCAGAAAAATATTTTCTCTCATATGTGGAATCTGGATTTAAATTTATATGTGTGGGGTGTGTGTGTGTGTGTGTGTGTGTGTGTGTGTGTGTGTGTGTGCATGGATGGATGGAGACTTAAATGTCTGTGGATGGACGAGGGATAGAGATTTAAATTTATATCTGTGTGCATGCAAAGATGAATAGAGAGAGAGAGAGAGAGAGAGAGAGAGAAAGAGAGAGAGAGAGAGAGCGATAGACAGACAGACTCCTAACAGTCAATGGCAGGGTGCAGTGGAGAAGGGCTCTGCCCTCCCTGGGAACAGGACCATGCCAGCTCTGTGCCCCTCAGTGCATTTCCTTGTTTCTTTTATCCTTAACATCTGTGGCCCTGGCGACTCTCTGGTCCCCTTACTCCCCAAAGGGCTCACTACTCAAACTCAGAGCAAACCTCTGACAAGCCTCCTGCTTTGCTGTCAACCTAAAGACTTGCTCTTAGACAAGGGGAAAGACCCAGACTCAGACCTGCTTGGTTTCTGCTCCTAGTGAAGTCAAGGTTGAATCCTCCCAGAACTCTTCCTCACCTATGTCACAGAATAGTAAATGACGTGCCAGAAGGGGCCTCAGCAGGTGTCATGGTTTGAATGTGAAATGTCCCCCATAGGCTCATGCATTTGAATACTTGGTCTCCAGCTGGTGGTGCTGTGTGGTAAAGATGTGGAACCTTTAGGAAGGTGGAAAATGATAGAGATGAAGACTCTTGATGTTGACCTCTGACTTTTACATATGCACCCAAGGGTGAATGCACAGATGGATACACCACAGACCCATACCCACAACTCACACAAATGATTTTTAAAAAGAAAAAGAAAAAAGAGCCAAGGAAGAGGTCTCTACCCCAGATCTGAGCCAACTTTCCAACCACCTGGGACTAAGACTTGCAGCCCACGCAGGCCACAGTTTGAGTGTTGTTACAATGTGATCCTTCAAGTTCTTACAAAATGGTACCAAGCCAGGATGAGTTCTTTCCACTAAGGTCTCCAACAGGGCACCAACTCAGGGTTCCCCGAGTGCTCAGCTGATTCCTCTTCTTAGAAAGGGTCCAGCCCACACCTGGGGACCTGCATGTGAGGATCTGAGGGCTGCTCAGCTGCAACCATCACCCACACAATTCTGGGCAGATAACAGACAGATGGGAGGGAAAGACAGGAGTCAGACAGAGGCAGATGCTTCAGGTAGCAGACTCCTGATTATCATGAGAGCAGCAAAGACCCTCATGCATCAGCCAGGGAGACTGTGTGTTGCAGAGCAGTAGAGGCCCCAGTTCAGGAGTAAGGAAAGGTAAGGGAGCAGTAAGAGGCTTGGCCCCGCCACTCAGAATCTGCACGCACAAGTTACAGAAATTGACCTTTATTTGTTGTACTAAAGTCTGTTTCACTTTTGATACAAAGTAACATTTTAGTACAGAATATGCCATCTGTCAGATCCGTACCTGCCTGCCCCGCTGCCTGGCACAGCCCAACTGGGCCTATGACCGAGGAAACAGCACCCCACCCCCACCCCCACAGCTGTGCCAGTGAGACCTCCAGAACGGTCTACAGTTTTTCTCAGTTGTCTGAGCTAGAAAACTTGTACCTGTAAGACAAAAAACATCATTGAGGGCTGAAATTTGTCTCTTTTTAAACAGCTGTGCAAGAAAATATATCCCTTTTTAAAAAAAATGTCAATAATGGCTAAACTACAATCTAGTGTCTAGAATTACAAAGAATAAAATGAAATCAAAGAATTCTTGCTAGTAAAATGAAATGTTAGGAACAGTATTAAAATATAGGTCCTACCCCAGTGACACACAGAACCCAGTACAGTACCTATTAACAGGACACACAGTTTAAGGAGGAACCACATCAACTCTTCAGCCAGATATATCTGGTGTCAGAAGTACAATAGATTAGATGATTGATAGATAGATAGATAGATAGATAGATAGATAGATAGACAGACAGATAGATAGATAGATAGATAGATAGATAGAAAGAGAGAGACTGAGAGTCCAGAAAAGTTTAAGAAACAAAACAAAGAATGGAGGTACCCTCATGCAGTCAGGCTCATGTTGTGAACGCTGTAACCAGGTCAAAATATCTCCCAGGTTTTCTTTTTAGATTTTTCAATAGACAAGTCCAACCATTATAGTTCCCCTACAGTCCTCATTTCAAAGTCTGCAACACAGATGGTTTAATACCAAACGAGGTGGCACTCTATATAGAGTAGGGTCGCCCTGCAGCACAACACAGATGGTTTAATACCAAACGAGGTGGCACTCTATAGAGTAGGGTCACCCTGCAGCACAACACTAGTAAAGGCTCTCAGAACCTGGGGGAGCCGATGGCACACCACCGTTTCATACCCTACCAAGGACCCATACCAAGAAACCACGGAGCTCTGGTGGGCCAGACATGATACTTAAATATAAATGCAGCTGGAGAAGAAATGAGAGGCCAGGGAGGCAGAAGAAAGGCCAAGGGGCGAATCTGCAAGAGCACCAAAGCCACTTCCCCCAGTGTGTGAGGAAAGCACTGCTGTGGCGCTAAGTTGGTCCCCACCAAGGCGCAGGCTCTGGTGGGGTCTGAGCACCTGTGGTTGTGATGTCCTTCCAGGAGAGGGGCCACAGAAGAGCAGGAAGTCTGTCAAAGCTCTGGTCCCACTGACAGGAACCTCCAGTAGCAAAGCAGCCCCCCAACAAGGTCAACAAGGTTCCAGGATTGTTCTCCTGAAGACAGGAACATCAAACCGACAGGGAGTGACAGAGGGGCGGGGGCACAGACAACATGGAGCCATTCAAGTAAACATAAACAACCAAATACTTAGAAAAGGCTTGTAAACGTGTGATGTGCAAGGTTCTGGGTGCAGCATCTCTGATCGGCTGCCTACAGGAGGGAGGGTCAAGTCTTTCATGTTTCTGCTTTTTATTTTAAAGCACACGTGTGGGAGGAGCAGTCCACCAGCCTGGGCCCAAATCTGTGCGGCACTCCTACACAAAGGGGATGCTCCTGGAGTCCTGGTTCTGGGTCCTTCCCAGCTTGTCCACAGACACACAGACCTCTGTGTTCATCGGCTGGAAAAGAGTCAGCCAGCTGTCCCCACTGCCAAGTGATGGAGGCATCTCTGGCACAGTCTTCTGCTAAGGTGGACTAGCGGGAATCCACAGGACTTTGCTTTGCTCTTGATTGACAGTTGCCAAGATCTGAGTGCAAATGCTTGACAGGGCTCCACCCTGGACAATCCCTACAGAAGAGGCCCCCAAACATGTACAAGTTAGGTCAGCTCAAAGTAAGACATCCCCACCCATTATGGTAAATGAACAGAGCCTGTACTCTCCTGTTTGCATTATGACTGAGCCCCTTTCCACCCTTGGCCCTCCCCACATGACTCTCTTCCTTCAGCAGGAAACTCACAAAGGCAGAAAAAACTTCCCCCATTCACACAGCACAATGACTGGCACTGGAAACTGGCCTGGGGACATGGTAGGATGATCCCTTGGCAGCACTGAATAGATTGGAGGGGTGGGGAGGTGGGGAGGTGAGGTGGGGGGGTGACTAAGGAACCACTTATCAGTGGCCCAGGAGAGTAAGTGAATGGGAGGACCAGTGCCTGTGTGAGCAGACGGCAGGCCGGGGCTACTTTAAGGCAAGGTAGGCAAAATACACTCCAAGGAAGCAGGCGCACTCAGAAAGTGACGGAATTCAGAACTGCTCTAGAAATAGAACAGTATAATTTTATTTCTCTTGAATCTAGTTTAGATAAATCAGAGATTTTTGTGTGTGTGTATTTGGGAGTTTTAATTTTTTTCACCTTTTCTATTGGTCTGGTCTGTGGTGAGCTGGAAATGAAAAACATGTACATGTACACGTACAGGCTTAGATCCCACCCCTTTCCGTACCGTGATAAATGCCCCCGTATTCCCACAGATGGCTGATTTCACCCAGTGGAGGCAGGTAAACTGGAACCCTGCTTCTCCAGGTTGATTTTATTCTGTAACCAGAAACGGTGAGACTGGCTTGGCTTCATGGACAAGTCCATGCAAGGCTGGCCCTGGAGACTGCTCAGGACAGACAGCTGACTGCTGGCCCACCTGGGGGCTCGGATTCCGGCCTGCCTGGGATCACAGCAGTTATGCTGCTGGGTGCTTGT
Organism: Eospalax fontanierii; assembly: GCA_035773235.1. Classification (NCBI taxonomy): domain Eukaryota; kingdom Metazoa; phylum Chordata; class Mammalia; order Rodentia; family Spalacidae; genus Eospalax; species Eospalax fontanierii. Next base: position 19,091,339 of record CM069540.1, read on the forward strand.
GGTGAGATAGCCATTACTGCTGTCTGAATACGGGGGGATAAGGCTAGACCATGCCCAAATGCCAATTAACATAACCTTACCACGTGTAGCAGCTCTGACACTGGTCGGCCTGCAGGCCGAATGCCTCACAGGTAACAAAGGAGACAGTGCTGCTCGTCCTGTCCTGTTCAGGAAGACTAACTGTTGTCCTTCCTAGGAAAGTCACTCTAGGGAAGTCTCTGCTCCTGGTGGGCCATGCTCTTACCTGTGAAATACCTGCTATACTCCTGCTCAATCTTCTGTGCTGTCTCAAACTGTTCTTTGGAATGCCTCTGTGTCACCTTGTCCCTCAGGTAGACAGGGTCTCTCTGCTCCCTGTAGGGACAACCAGGGAATCAGGCAAGCCTAGAGCCTCCCCTTGGTACAGAGTGTCTGGGGCCTCCCATCAACTCAGGGGTATGCTGGGGCAGGAGACCTAAGGTGCTCCCCCATAAAGCAATTGACTTGGGGCTCTCTAGGCTGTGTGGCAGCTATGAGCATACGGGGAATCTGGGCACCCCAGGACCCCAGCACATGGACAGAGCCAGCAGGCCATAGCCAGCCCTAAGCACAGATACCAAGAGCTCAACAGCACAGAGGAGTCCAAGAAAGAGGAGTGGGTACAGCAGAGCTGGACTCGGCCCTGGCCACCAGTCACTAGGGCCTTCTGTATACCACACAGAGAGGAAAGGGACAGGAGACAAACGGCAGCTAGACAGACAAGGCTGGCCAGATTCTGAGTGAAGGGTCGGGGAGAAGGAGGTGCCGTGCTTGGCTAACATTGTCTCTGCACACAGGTCTGGAGTCAGAGGGGAGTGTCACTGATCCTACACAGTGCCGGACCCCGGCCAGGCTGGACACCCACTTGATGTGCTTGGCGCTCTTGTAGCGGATGAAGATGACAATGGGGTAGATGTGCATTCGGTGCAGCCGCTCGATGGCGTGGGGGGCGATGTCCAGAAGACAGTGCCGGTTCTGGGGACAAGGGTGAATGGTATAGGGTGAATGCAGAGGGCAGGCGAGAGGAGAGGACATGTCCTCTAGGAGACCCACCTGCACTTCACACAGTTCTACCTTCTCCACACTCAAAAGCTCCAGGCAGCAGAAGTAAGTATTCAGGAAGGGAGCCCTCACCAATGGAGATCTCTCCTCAGTAGCTGGATGGCTGCTGAGCATGTAAGTGGGAGCAGGCCAGCATGTCTCCCTCTCAGTGTGGGAACTTTCTTAGAGCCTCACCCCACCCTGGTCTCACAAACCTTATTCTACCCAAATGGGCAAGGGGTGAGTCAGGGACTCTGGAGTCTGTGGTAGAGAAGGGAAGCATGTACCTTTGCAGAGCTGTGACAGAAATACACTCTGGGCTTCCCAATCTCCAAGAAGGGTATGAGCCAAAAAAAGACCACAAGCACCCTGTCTTAGCTCTCCATGAGAAGAGGATGTTTCCTAAGTGAAGCTTGTCACCATCAAGATAGTAATAGGTACTTCTGTCAGCTCACACTGTGGCAGAGAAAAAACTACACCCAAAGAGGTGACTGGAGAAGGCCAAGGCCAGAGCCTGGGAAGCAAGCAGAAGTGGCTGTGCCAGCACACCTCACAGTACCCTGCTGCCTGGCATGGACCCCAGCTGTCAAAGGCATGAAGATCTGCTCTTGGCCTTTATGAGGGCAGAGACCTGGTGGAAGGCTGCTCTCTTTATTTATTGTTCAGCACATGTGTTCAGGGATCCATTCCAGAATGGTTCAGGAGAGGGCTCCCCAGAGTTCAAAGATCTCCTTAGCTCCCCTCAGAGAGCCAAGGCAACAAGGTGCTAGAGACTTCTATGGCCTCCGTGGGGATCTGAGTACCAGCGATGAAGGCAGGGACTCATAGCCAAGGATGGTGGGACTGAGAGCAGGTGGCCTCAGACAAGCAGAGCTCAGTGAGCTCACCCAGGTCCCAAAGCCCCGCAAGACAGAGGTCCCGACAGAAGAGGAGCCCAGCCCCTGAGGTAAAGCCCCAGGTACCTTTTCTGTGATCTCCTTTATTGAAGCCACTGTGGTCACATCAAAATGGCCGCTCCTCCGCTTGTAGTCCACAAACAGGCAGTCTTTGACACCCCGCTCAATGGCCTGCTGGGAGGCCTTCATCACCTCTGTATGGGAAGATGCAGAAGTGAGGGCACTGGGAGCCCTGAAGGGCCCCAGCTTGGGGACCGATACTACTGTCTGCTCTCCTGAACAGAACTGGACAAAACAGGCAGGTCTACCTATATCAGCAGGACCCTTAGACACTGTGTATAGGCCACTGTATGTAGCCAGGGAGGTGGGTGATCAGGGACAGACATTAGCCAGTGGACACAGGGGCACTCCTTACCAAGCGGGCATCTGCAGAACTTGCCAGGTGCCTCATTTACCAGCATCTCTTTCACCACATCCAATAAAGGCCCCAGGATGAGAACAGGCCGCAGAGAGGTACAGTCCACTTTCTGGACCCGCTGATAGGCCAGGCTCACTGAGTCTGAGAGGCAGAGGGGGCAAGGTTATAGACCCATTCTGGACAGAGGGGCCAGCCCTGTCTCTGACCTTGCTCACCTAGCCAGACCCACCCCAACCTTGCTTGCCTGGGCAGGCCTATCTTTTTTGTCTTACCATGCCGGGTCAGTGAGAGTGATCAGCTTGCCTAGCTGAAGCTAGGTAAAGTTCCACATCCTAGGCACTCTGGAATATGGTCCCTAACAGAGACACTCATGAGACTGTAAGAGTTCCCCTGCCTCAGACTGGCAGCTGACCAATCACCTTACCCATTTCTCTGCTCCAGCTCTTCCTCAGGTATCTCATGCGCACTGTACCTACCTCTGCTCACTAGTGATGTAGCTCCAAGGTTTAGAAGTCATGACTTTTCCTACAGGTATAGTCATGTGACCCAAACCTGGGCAAGAGGGGACAGAGGTGAGGGACAGGTGTGATGTGTCTAGGTCTTTGACCCTTGTCCATGGACCAGAATGGGTGATCTGTGAGCCAGCTCTGATCATGCAGTTAGAGACAATCCTTAGGAAATGTCAGAGCCACAAGCCAGAAGGAACCTGGGTCCCCAACACATGGCCACTACCCCTAGGCCACCCACCAGGTCATTCTACCCGTGGCAGACAAATGAGCGTCCTGTGGGGTGACTACTGCTTTCTGGTCTCAGCTCTAACAGTGAAACCTCACCAACACACAGGGCAAACCTCCTTTCCCAGCAAATACACAAAATTTTTGCAGGAAGGGACAGCTGGAAATCTAGCAGGCAACTGTCTTCCTGGAGACTCCCTGATGGCGTGTAGCACTATGCCGACTTGTCAGAAACACAAAAACGTATAAAGCACCATCTCTGGCCCTTAGAAGCTCATGATAACTAGAGCCACAAGGCAGCAACACCAGACATCCAGATCAGAGCAGCCTGAGGTTGCAGGGACCAGAATAGAAGAGCGGGGACAGAGTGCTGGGGGAGGATATCATGGATGCACTGCAGGCCCAAGATGGAGACAGCAGTAAGCGAACTGGAAGACGGCACAAGGTGACTGGGGCAGGCAGGTGAGGAAGGGTCTGCATGCCTCTGTAGAGCTACTATAGCTAGAAGATGGGGGAGCGGCCCCCAAACATCCATCCTCCAAAGAGACTAGCTCCAGGGGTGGAACAGAGAAAGCGAGCCGTTACCCCTCTCCACACCTACCATGCCTCTGGGCCCTTGCATTTGAAGACTGATTATCTGCATTTCTACAGGGTTCTTCCTGATGTGGGGACCAGCTAGACCATGTTCTACACTCATGACCTTGGAACTCCTATTCACTTTCTCTTTTAAAACATTAGTGACACAGCCTGCATGGAACGAATCTAGCCCAGATTCCAGCACAGGTAGGGGAGGTCCTCTCCACCCCCGCCCCTTATTGAGGAGCTATTGGCACGTTTCGCAGGTTACTGTGGCTGGCCACACACACATGCATATATGGTTAGCACTAATTGGACTTAGTTTAAAAAAAAGACATGAAGTTGGAAAGGGGATGTGTTGGGAGATTAAAGGGGGAGATGGAAGGAGAAATGGGGGCTGAATATGATCATATTTCATTGTATACATGCAGCATCTTTGACGTTGACTGCAGTAGCCTCCTCAAACACAGCCATTAATCTGAGCTGGATGTGTGTCTTTTCATGTGTAAGTACTGTAGCCTGTTCGTTGTAAGCTAGAAAATACATTGTGTGTAGTGTGTGTGTGTGTGTTCATGTTCAACAAAAATGACATGATACTATAAATGTCTTATAGCTCCCACCCACCCCCACCTCTCAGGAAGTTTCTGAAGGCATCACAGAAATTCAGGTTGTTCCTTCTAGGCTTTTGCAAAACCCTAAGCACAGACACACCGCAGACCAGGGAGAGGGCTACTGCCAAGAAACTGAGATCTCAGACAGAGTTTGCAGGAGTCTCTACAGCAAATGAGACAAAAATGGGGTTATGGCAGCCATAACACAAGAATCCAGAAATCCAAAGGAAGGGAAGGTGCAAAGCACTAAGCCTGGAGGTTTGGGGAGATGACTCAGTGGGTAAGAGTACTTGCTGTGCAACCATGAAGACCTGAGGTCAAATCTCCAGCACCCATGTAAAAATCCAGGCATGTCAGGCAAACCAGTAACCCCAGTACTGAGGGGCTTGGGAGGTGGGGAAGACAGACAGGAGGATTGCAGGGTCTTGTTGGCTGCCAGACTAGCTCCAGGCTCAGTGGAGACTCCATCTCAAAGGAATAAGCTGGAGACAATGGAGCTCAAAGAATAAAGCAGAACACTTGATGTTCTCTCTTCTGGCCTCTGTGAACATGTGCATATATAACCACATGCACATGGGTTCATACTTCCCCCTCACACAAATAGCAAGAGAGGGACTGGAAGGATAGCTCAGTGGTTAAGAGCACCGGCTGCTCTTGCAAAAGAACCAGGTTCAGTTCCCAACACCTACATAGCAACTGACAACTCTAATTCCAGTTCCAGGGAATCTAGTGGCCTCTTCTGGCCCCTATGGGCACTGCACATATCTGGTGCACTTACATACATGTAAGCAAGACATTCATACATATAAAATAAATAATCTTTTTGTTTTTTCAGAAAGAAAAGAAGTAAGTCTAGTATCAGGGACTTCTCTTGAACCAACTGCCAAATTCTAAAGCTCTCAGGAACAAGAAGCTAAATGTGTAATAAGAATACAAAACCATAGAGTAGAGAGTGTTCCATAGAATTTGTGTGCTGAAGAGAAAAACTGCCCTGCGAGGTGCCCAAAGGAGCAGGGGCCAACTGCCAGCTCGAGAGCTCAGGGTGAACCACACACAGCACAGAAGCTGTAGCCCAGTGCAAGTTCAGCTCAGCCTCCACTTGACCCCCACCTGCCACCAATGCTGACTCCTGAGGGAAGGGCCAACCCCTCTGGATGCCAGGAACTTCACTCACAGCCTTGATATTTCCCTTACACAGTTCTTGATATTTCAATGACAATTTCCATGCATGCTTAAGGAACAGAGTAAGTAAAACAAAGACAGCAGAAAGAGACCGAGATGACTAGACGGCACAGCTGTCAGCACAGTCTTCACAGACACATAAGACTTTATTAAGGCAGACAACAAGATCTGGAAAATCCTGGCTAAGGTCTACTAAAAATAATCTAATGGAAACTCTGGAAGTAAATAAAGCAGTTTCTGAAATTAAGAACACATTGGACATCTCAGAAGCACTGGATAATGGGCAGAGGAAAGGTCGGGAGAACACATCCTCACTGGCTGAAGCAGAGAAAGAAAAAGAAAGCTGGAAAGTACAGGGGGAAATGCTTAGAAGGCACAGGACAGAATGAAATCTGGTCAGAGGACTAAGACGCGAGAGAGGCAAGATCACAGAAGCAGCTTGAAAGAATTTCCTCAGTGTCACCTATAGGGTTAGGAATGAGAACCGTCTGAGCAGGATAAACACCACGGAAAACATTCATGACCATCGTGACCTGGCCTAACTCTGAACAGAGTCCATGCCCAAACCACTGTGGCCTTGGGGATTCATCACCTTTGGCATAACAACATTATTAGAGATTACCTTCCCCAGAAACATCATGCAGCAAGCCAAAACAGGCCGCCAAGACCTGGCTCACTTCTTGCTCCCAAGAACCTACGACTATTACCTTTTATATCAAGTTAAAGTTCTTCTGGGTTGTCTGGGTGGACCCTAAATGCCATCACAAGGTGCTCAGAGCAAAACATGGGATTTTGAAACAGACATACATGGAGGAGAAGGGACTATGATGATGGAGTAGAAAGGGGTTTCAAGATGTTAATAATGTGTCCGCAAGCAAAAGAATGCTGGTGGCAGCCACTGCTTGGAGTGGGCGGAGGCAAGGAACTGACTCTCCCCCTAGAGCTTTCGCAGGGGTGGGGGGGCTGCTGACACCTTCGCTTTAACGTGGTGTACTGCTTTTGGACATCTGGATTTCAGAATGGATATGTCTTGCTTTAAGCTACGATTTATTAGAATTTGTTGTGGTAGCCTTAGGAAACACAATGAGACCAAAGAAAATGAATGTAGCTCTGCGTTGTTCATCAGTGTATGTCACGTGTGTGTGTGTGCACGTGCCCGTGCGTGTGTGTGCTTCTGCAATTATGTGCATGGAGGCCAGAGGCTGATGTTGAATGTCTACTCTGATAGTCCTCTACACCAAAGCATTCATGGAACTGCTGGGAATCTGACTGATCCTCAGGTGTTTTACTAATCAAACCATCTCTCCACTCCTTGTTAAAACACATCTTGTTAAAAAAAGAGATGTTATATGTGACTGCATGATATTTGTGCAGGAGTGCATGCTATAGCACATGTGTGATGGCTAGAGGAAACCTTTATGGAGTCAGTTCTCTCCAACTTTTACATGAGCTCCAAGAACCAAACTTAGGTCACCAGGCTTGTGTGACAAGTGCCCTTACCTGCTAAGCCATCTGTCTGGCTCCATGAAAACGGTGATTAAATAAAATGCAGTCAGCTCTCTGTATCCCCGGTTTTGAATTAATGGATTCAACCACACGGGGATGAAAAATATTCAAATCAAGTGTTGTAAGTAATCTAGAGATGATTCAAAGTACATGGGGTGGGGGTGGGGGTGCACTTGGGCTATGTGACAATAACATACCATTGCAGGAGTGACTGGAATATCTGCAGATTCAGATGTCCACAGGGGACCTGGAACCAATTCACTGACACAACAAGGGACTGCTAGAAATACCAATCTAAAATTCAATATCCAATGAAAATTTCCAAGTGCCACAGTAGATGAAATAAAAAACATACTATGTTTGGGAGATATGTTAACACAAGCTACAAGGAAGTTCAGAGTCAAACTCCAGAAAAAAGTGAATTGTGTGGAGACTAACCCAGAGAAAATCAAAGCAACACACATAGCTTTTCGAGGAGAGACACTGATAGAGATCAGAAAGGATGCTTTGCAGTGACAGAAGCTCCAATTTGTCAGGAAAACAGAACAATCCAGAAGGCACACATGCCCAATGACAACTTCAAAACTCCTGAAGAACTGACAGACAGGGACGCCCACAATACATTCCCTGAACACATCAAAGACAGCTCCTGCAGAAGAAAGAAGTGGGCTATCTGAGAGCATTGCCCAAAAGAGTGAATGAAACAAGAAACAAGAGAAAACTCATCCTAACCTGACAGCAAACTTACTCTGTAAACAGAAGGACAGTAAATATTTTAGGCTTTTAAGGTAAAAATGTAAAACTGAGCTAGCTAGCATTATCACCAAAAGGCTAATGATGATTTTGGATACAATAATTTTACATGTATAAAATCTCATGCCTAGTCAATGGATTGTACAGAAACAGGCAGCAAACCAGATTTTTCCATGGGCTATATGGTCTATCCTATACTCATGATGGTGACAGTAGACCATTCACTGTGCTTTAAGATCTTCATTTTAGGGGCTCAGCAGTTAAGTGCACTGCCCGCTCTTGCAGAGGATGTTCCCAACATCCACATGGTGGCTAACAACTGTCCATAACTCCAGTTCCAGAGGATAGACACCCTCTTCTGGCTTCCATGGGTATTTCATGACATGGTGCACTCATACAAATGCAGGCACTCATACGCATAAAATAAAATAAAACTTGAAAAGAATCTTCATTTTAAAGACAAAGAAAGAAGGTGAGGGATGGGAGGAAATGGGCCATCCCACACCTTCTGCTCGCTGACCCCACATCCGGCCACCTGAGACGGAGAACACACATACAGCCTCAGGAACAGCTTTCAGAAAGATCTCTTGTGCTCGAGATCAATGTGCTCTTTCTATCGGGGTTGTCTACCAGGTGTCTGATATTCCCTACCCTCAGCTCCAACCTCACTTACACTAAAAGGACCCTATCTGAAACAATCGTGTCAGAACTGCCAAGGAAAACGTGAGTGATGGGGCTGTAGAGATGGCTCAGAAGTGAAGAGCACTGAATGCTCTTGCAGAAGACCTGGGTTTGAATCCCAGCACCCACATGGTGGCTAACAACCATTGAGAACTCCAGTTCCAGAGAATTTTACGCCCTCTTCTGTCCTCCACGGGCACTGCATGACACAGGTGTGCTTACACTCATGCAGGCAATATACTCATACACATAAAATAAAAATAAGTTAAAAAAAACACATGAGTGAGGCAAGAAAGGCTGAATGAGGAGCTGTTAGCACCAGTCATCCTTGACCAACCCCAACCACAAGCAAGAAACAATGTGTGAAACAAACTGCTTTCAGTGACCCAGGGCTCTCACTGAACTTGGAGCTTGCCATTTCAACTAGGCTGGCTAACCAAATGACCACCACCCCACCCCAGGGTCTGCCTTTCTCCTGCCTCCATACCACCCTCCTGTGGGGTTAGAGACACCACACATGGCCTTTATGTGAAGATCCAGACTCAGGTCTTCATGCCTGTACAGCAAACTTCTGCCACAGAGCCATCCTCATGGTCCCCCAACCCCCTGATATTTTGCCTTGTCCTTTCTCCTTTCTGAAACAGTCATGGTGGTTGAAGGTCCAAAAATACATTGTGTGCAAGACGAGACTTTGTGGAGGAAAGCCACACCCTACAGCCGGAACACTCAAGAGCACAATACCATCCCACCAACCTGAGTGCCCACCTCCAGACTGTGCTCAAGTGCCAAGTGACTGCTGTCTTGAATTCCCCAAAGATGAAGCTCTGGCAAACCCACTGGAGTGAGCCCAAACACTTGCCTTCAAAGAACGGAATGGAGTCATTGGCAAAGGTATCCAAGGCGAGAAGGTCCTTGCCATCTTTGGACCCGCTGCGTTTGTGCTTATGTTTCCTTCGAAAGAAGGACCGGCGAGCCGCTGCGGACAGTGTCTTTGCGGTGCTGTCATCTTTGACCTCAGACATGCTAAGCCTCCTCGAGAACTCTTGGTCCATCCTGCAGCCACAGAGATGAAGGTGCAGGAGAGGGCTGTGGGGAGTGAGGAAGCCACCAGCCCCTCCAGTGCTACTTTAGGCATCACCACCGCAATGAGCGAGCCACGACCCGGGGCCAGCATCAGAGCGGGTGAATTCCCACCAGGACGCCTGGCTCAGGACGGCCAGTGCCCAGCGACATCGCTGGTTCTCACGCTTGTGTGGAAGGAATGGGCACAGTTGGGTGGACGCGCCTCAAAAGCAACATGCTGAGTACAAGAAGCCGCATACAGCCGGGTGCAGTGATGCATCCCTTTATTCCCAGCACTCAGGAAGCAAAGGCAGGGGATCTCTACAAAATTGAGGCCAGCTTGGTCTACATAGCAAGTTCCAAGTCAGCTGGGACTACTAGGAGACGCTATCTCAAAAAAACAAAAACAAACGAAAAGCAGCCAGACACAGAAGACCATATCCCATGTGACGGAATGCGCACAAAATGCCTAAAGAGAAACCTGCAGACTCCAACTGCAGATGAATGACCTGGGGCTGGGGGCCAGGTGCATGGGGAGGACTAAGGGGCAGTGGTGTGCTGCGGATTGCATATGGTTTGACTGTGACCCTCAAGGGTCCACGTGCTGCTGGAGGCTTGATGCCCAAGGTGCTGCTGAGACACAGGAAACTTTACAAGGCAGAGATTGGTTAGGTCACTGGGAGCTCTGCCCTCAGAAGGGATTGATGTAGTCCTAGAGCCTCAGTCAGTTCCATCAATATTAGGTGCTTACACAAGAAGCAAGCCTGGTCTGAGTTCCCCCTGCTGCCCATCTTGCCACAGGATCTCTCCCTTCTACATAAGGCTGGACCTTTTGTTTCCATCAATATTGTAAAACAGCCAACAAGATCTTCATCAGACACTGAATGGAGGAGGCTACTGGACCTTACACTTTCAGCCTCCAGAACTTACAGCTAAATAAACCTCTTTTTCTTGTGACTTTCTTTCTTAGCCTCAAGTATTTGTCATAGCAAAGAAAGAAAACATGCATAGAGTAACACAGGGGAATAGCTAATGGGGTTTCTTTCCAAGGTGATACACATGCTTTAAAATTAACTGTGGAGTGGCCAGGAATGTGGTCCAGTTGGTAGAGTGCTTACCAAGCATGTACAAGGCCCCTGGTTTGATACCCAGTTAATACCATATCACGATCACTATTAAGAAATGGAGGCAGAAGGATCAGAAGTTCAAAGTCACCCTCAGCTACACAGTGATTGTACCCATCTGTGAAGAGACTTAAGGTCACCGTATTATCCACTTGGGAGGACTTTCCTGGTATGGAGACTGACAGCTCCAGGACTCTGGGAACATTGTTTATGCCTCCTGATTCACCATAGCACTTCTGTGCTCACATTAGGAGCAAGTTTCTCAACAGTGGGACATGCGGACAGCCCAGAAGCTGAACTGCATAAAGGAGTCAGATCTCCAGCAGTCCAGGCTAGCCTTACTTCATGCTGCCCACTCTCCATGCCCTCCGCCTGAAGATGCAGGAGACTTACACATATTTGCTGGGAATCTGCCCACGCTGGATCTTCTGAGCATTCTCATCTAGCTGCCAGGCCATCCAGCACCCAAACATGCCCTGGGGCAATGTGTCATCCACATAGAGGATGTCATCTTTCTTAAAGCTCAACTCGGGCTCCACCTCCGCCAGCCGGTCATACAGAGCCCTAGACCGTGGGACAGAAGTACTGGATGAGAACACGCTACCCACCATGGCAGTCTGGCTCTTGAGGCAGCTGTCTGTGCTGTCTCCAGACACCACCAAGGACAGACAGGATTCCTAATTTAGGAATGTTCCCAAAACAAGGAGTCCCCCTCCACACTTTTCAGCATGGAACCAAGATGTCACCTTCAATACTGAGGGCTCGTGTCCACTGGAGAAAGACATCCTGTACCTCCCCCTTCAAAAAGACATTTTCTACAAGCCTCTCTAAAAGCAAAGCCCCTGCTTCCTGCAGATTAACACGCCGCCTCTCATCTGCAGAACAGGGAGTGTTTCTCATGAGTGTTTTTATCTAGTCTGTGGTCTCAGATCTTGGGGCAGCTCTGAACCACTCAAGAAAGATGCTTGACACCATCCTCATGACTCTTACACTACTTACAGGCATCATGGGTGCCTGAGGCTAACATCCTGCAGGTTTCACTTGGGCGAGGGAGGCAAAGGAGAAACAACCTGCAGGGTAAGAGACTCCAGGCCTTAATAACCCTGATCTTGACCTCTCAAGGGTGGCCCATGTAGCTCCTTAAACCACAGTGTTTTCTAAGTCAAAAGCATCTCAATGTAGGCAAAAACTGATGGTTTTTGCTGATGCTGACGTGGCCAGAGTCCTGGAGGTAAGGAATCCAGAGGATCCATTCACCAGGAACTGTCTCCACAGAGAGCCCCTCCCCTGACCCCAACTCCCCTGCTGGTACCTGATGTAGAAGCTGTCTCCAGGAAGGCCCTTGACCCTAGTGAACTCCTCGGGGCGGTACTGCACCTTCAGGCGGACACCATCCTTGGGCTTCAGCATCTGCACATAGACTTCCTCCACGGTCTTGCTGCGGACATCCAGGCTGCCATACTGATTAGGGACAGGGTGCCAGACCAGAGAGGCAGTCACCAGGACAGCTCAGATACACAGAAGGGTCAGGGGGGTGCATGGTCTGAGACTCTCCTGCCTCTACTCTGCCTCCGTTCTGTAGGGATGGCTGGGTCCCCTTGATAGCCCCAGTGACCATTCTATATACACCCTCTTGGCCACTAAGCCCCAGACCAACATCTGTTCTCCCCTGACAGTTTCTCCCAGGAAAAACTCTTCAAAGCGTTCTAGTTCCTGTCTATAAAAGCTTATCTTTACCATCTATGTGCCATCCTACCTATGGGATAGGAGGGAGGGAGGGAGGGAGGGAGGGAGGGAGGGAGGGAGGGAGGGAGGGAGGGAGGGAGAGAGAGAGAGAGAGAGACTCCTGCTAGCTCAAGGGTTTGTGGCTCATAAGAATGAGCAGCTCCTTCTGGCTGCCCAAGGCCAGAGGCAAGGCTGAGCCTTTTGGGTTCCCTCAGGGGCTGGGTAGCAACCGCAGTTTACAGAATGAATAACCAGCCTTGACAGGTTGCAGGGTGAGGAAGTCCATCTCCTATGTCACATGAGAGGGTACAAACTGAAGACACATGGACATGGCCTGTCCCACACAGTGACAGAACTCACCTCAAGGATGAGGTCCCCAGGCACAAGGCCATCAGGACCCTTTGCAGGGCTGTCATCCTCCACCTCAGCCACAAACACCCCATGCAGGTTCCCACCACACAAGTGCACCCCAAGCTCCAGCTGGGATTTCTTGATGAAGACAATGCGGGGTTCAGGGGTCTTCTTGTTGGTATCTCCCATAGTCCTTTTGGAAAAGAAAATGAAGTTCTCAACATACCCAAGGAGAGAGGCGGACAAGGATGAAGGGAGCCATGGCCCATGTCCTGCCTCTTGCTTTGCAGGTCTTGGAAGTCCTGGGGGCTGAAGGGGTGGAGGCTGGTCACAGGCTCTCTCCTGTTGACTCAGTACAAGGCAGGAGGCTGAGAGACAGCAGGAGAGTGTGAGGAGAGACAGAAAAGGGAAGGCAGAAAACCATTCAGGAAGAAAGCAAGAAAGCCAGCAAGAGATAGAGCTGAAGGCGATGGTCCTGCTTCCAGGCTAGCTGTCACTCTCGTGCCGGACTGCCCTTTCCAGACTGTGCGTGTCTGCCTTAGTTCTGCCCCAGGAAGGGAATGCTGGCCTCACTGTTTAGAGACCGACAGTTCACTCAGCGGCACCTCCTGAGCAGTGTCTGTGCCAACTCACACAAGGGTTCTCGCCACCAAGAACAGAAAAGTCAAAGGGGAAGAGAGAGTCCTAGGGAGGAAGCCAGACAGCCCTGGAGACTGATGAAGGGGACCTGAGGGGAAAGAGCCAGTTCATGGTGACAAGTCAGGTAACTTCCAATAGGAGGGATCCCACCACAGAGCTGGCTTGATGTGCACGGCAACAAGGCTTTCTGGACACGAGGGCCCTGCAGGGCTAAGAGGCAATGGCATCTCACCCTGCCTAAGTGATCCTCTCCAGACCCTTCCCGCTCCAGGCCAGGCTGACAGACGCTCCAGTAAGAATACCTGTCTCCTGACACTGCTCCTGCCTAGCTTCCTCCTCGTATTAAATGTTCACTCTGAACTGCCACCTCTCTCTGTCGCAGAGCTTTACAGTGACTGCCCCTCACAGCACTGCAGCTGACCACATATGCAAGGAACCTGGACTAGTCTCAACTCTGCTCCTGATGGCCAGAGCCCCAGGGTCTGCCTGGATAGAGCTAGGATTATGTCTGGAGACAGAATCAGAAGATTAAATGAGGGGGAAAAAGCGACAGGGGAGGGAGGGTGACAAACTGGTGAGTGAGGAAATATGAAAGGGAAAGAAGGGAGAAAGGACAAGGGAAGGCCTAGTGTGCAGTAGGCAGCAGGGAGAGCTTGACTGCCCAGAGCCCGTGCCCCTCAGGGTGGGCTCTGTCCCACTGGAGTAGGTGCGCGAGTGGGAGACCCACAGGATGCCTCTGCTGACCTGGAGCTGGGGGTGCTCTGCTTGGCTGGAGGGGTGCCAGGGCCTTCGTCCTGTTCCATCAGTGGGTCAATGACAGAGGGATGCTCTGGGGTGGTAGTACCACTGCCATGCAGAGTGGGGTGAGCACCAGCAGGGTCCAGGTGGGAGCTGGGGATGGAAATCAGAAATGAGGAGGTGCTCACAGCACCCAGAGTCACCCCTTCTGCAGTAGCAACAAGCTTGTACTTTGAATGAGGACCCTGGCTTTGCACTGAGTCCTATCAGAAAAGGCCCATCAGGAGCCTGGCCTTTCATCACCCGTCCACAGAGTCTGCTTATCTTCCAACTGGGGATCTTCTCCAAAGGTGCCAAGCCAAAAGGACATGTGAAGCCACTGTCCCTTTTCCCCTGTTTCTGTTCCCTGCTGAGCCATGTGGGGTGGCCCTGCAGGACACGTAGCTCCTCTTGTCATCTACCCTGGGACCCACACTGCAGAAGCAGGTATAGGCAGGTGGTGAACATCTGCTCACACACAGCCTGACAGCCACTAAGTATGAATTCTGTTCTGGAGGCTTAGCTTCTAGATACCACAGGACCATCACCGGGCAATGGTGTCCTCCTAGCTGTCTACTTCTACACATTTCGGAAGGACATACCTTCTCTCTTTCCCAAAATCCATGCAGTTCAAGTTCCCTTACTCGCAGTAGAATCCCAAAAACCTTTAGCTGGCATCTGGATGCCCCAGATGAGCAACATACCTGATGCCTCTGGGAGCTCACCTGGAGCGGGAGTGGCTGCTGAGCTGGTACATGTGTGGGTTGTACTGGGCCAGGATGGTGATGGTGTCACACTGCTGCCCAATGATAAGCCGGGCCTGCTGCTCAGTGGCACTCCGCAGGTTTATGCCATTGAACTGGGAAGATACACAGCGTGGACTCATGGATGGGGCAATGGCTTAGGCAGTGAGCATGGACAAGGGGACACTTCTTTTTAAGGGGAAGAAGAGAGAAGGAAGAAGAGAAGGGCCATCACCTCTCACCTCAAGTAACTGGTCTCCATACTCAAGGCCGGCCTGGTGGGCAATACTCCCCGTAGTCACCTTGGAAACATAGATACCACCCTTTTCTCCACTCACGATGGAGATGCCCAGAGGCTCTGAGCCCTTCTGCACCTTCACGTGGCGTGGCTCCTCCAGATAAGGCCTGTGAAAAGAGTCAAAGGTTTCAAGGACTGAGCTAAAGGAATGGCATGAAGAGACTGGACATGCGCTCAACTATGCAGAGAAGGCCTAGAGCCCAGGTGTCTAACAATGATGGGGCAGGCTGACCGGCTTTTGTGTGACAAAGATACACATTGCAAAATGTCATGCAATACAAACAGCACATCCAAATGAACATGAAAACATCCAGCCCCAGAGATACAGAACAGTCCATTGAACAATAATAAATGCAGGGGGAAAGAAACCTACAAATTTTCATTTGAGAAGTGGGACTGTCTCATGCAGTGTGCACACCCCCATGGAGGAGGTTTTCAAGACACCCTGTGGAGAAAAGAGATGGCTCTGGAATGACAGTCCCGAAGAGATGACACGAAGTATCAGTTCCTGTATTTATGAATTGATGATGCAAACTGACTATGGAAATGAAGCAATTAAACCCAAGCTATGAGAATGGAGGTGCGCAAGACTGTGCCCATGCACGTGCCGCCCCAGGGAGTTGTCTCCCATGTCCAAGGGTACAAGAGGATGTGAGAGCCTCATGTCAGGCCAACCTCAGACTCCTCAGCGAGGAGGACCTGGGCCTAGTGGCCACGGGCAGCCTCAGAAGGGATCTGTGGTGGAAGAGACACCTGGATGGACAAAGGTTAGGAGAGAAGGGATGCTCAGAACAACCAAACACCTGCAATGCACAGACAGAAGGCAGCAGAGCTAAACTGAACCCCTCCCGCAAAGTCAAGCTTCCTCAGCCAAAGGTTAAAGAGGGAGTTGGGCTGAGATCCATTTCTAAGTCCCCTGTACAGACCATGGAAAGGTTCAAGCTACTAATCTTGACACTGAGAGGCAGAACAGTCCTCAAGCACAGCAGACCTTAACCTGGGTCCCCACAGCTATGTCTTAGAATAGTAGAGAGCAAAATTCTTCTAATATTTTTACACATGCGTGCAAGCCGTGGTGCACCTGTGGAGGTCAGAAGCTGACTGGGGAAGTCAGTTCTCTTCTTCCACCACACGGGTCCCAGGGTCAAACTCAGGTCGTCAAGCTTGGCAGCAAGCACCTCTACCCACTGAACCACCTCCTGGGCCCATGAAATTTCCTCTTAAATTGTCTTGACTCTCCCCTACGCTCCCCTTCCCACTTCCCAAACATACCCCTCCATAATTCTCTTGACCCTCTAGTCATGCACCTCTGTCCTGGCCTATTTCCACAGTCAGCTCTATCCCTGAACACACATTAGAGTACCAGGCGGCCCGCAGTTCTAAGAACCCTTAGCAGCAGTCATTTAAAGACCATCCTCATAGCTCAGCCTAAGAAGATATAGCAGTGACCAAGTAGGGAGGTGGCCACCGAACCACAGTGACATAGAGGACCTAGTTTCCATCTACAGTGCCTACTTCTAAGTGACTGTCCTTTCCTTTGACTACCTGCACACAAGCATTTTCAGCACAGAACGAGAGTGGGCAAGCAAGTCTAATAACACCACATAAAAGCCAGGAAGTCAGGGCTGCAGAGATGGCTCAGTAGTTAAGAATACTGCTCTTTCAGGGGACCAGAGTTTGGTTCCCAACACCCACATCAGGCATCTTACAACCAACTATAACTCCAGCTCCATGGAGTCCAACCCCTTCTTCTGACCTCCATGGGTATCTGCACTCACATGCACATCCCCCTAGAAACACACATAAACATACACATCATTAAAAATAAAAATAAATCTTTTTTTAAAAAAGTCAGGAAGCTGTTATAAATGATCCTATGAACTGGGGCTTCCAGACATGGAAAGAAGCAGGACACAGTGTGAAGTGCAAATTCAATGGGAATAATTCTGTTTCTAGTAACTCACACACATATTCATGTCTATATTTATGTACAGGCAGGCTTCTACAGAGGACCTCACCAAGAATGTGAACAAGACTAATGGCAGGAAATCTCTACCTCTTACTCAATGGCTTACATTTTTAAAACGTCTTATTTATTTGTGTTTATATGTCTGAGCGTATTGCCTGCGTAAATGTAAGTGCACCTGTGTTGCAGAACAGGGCATTGAATCACCCTGGAACTGGAGTTACAGATGGCTGTCTACCACCATGTGGGTGCAGGAAATTGAACCTGGATCCTCTGCAAAAGCAGTTAGTGCTCTTAACCGTTGAGCCATCTCTCTGGCTTACATTTTTTTACACCATGCACAAAAGTTTTCTCATAAAAACAAAGCTTCTTTGTAAATGGTTTAATTTCAATTAGTAACATTACAAATCACTTAGGAGGATAGTAAAGGAGACGTGATTATGTATTTGAAAGTACACTAAAACACACAATCAAATCTCTAACGTATATCAAAGGTGAATAGCCATTGAATCACTAACTGAGAGACTGTGTAACTTTCTTCTTTCTACATTTCTCAACATCCCAGTTTTCTATCGTGACTGTAAGATAAGGAACTTCAGAGTCTGGATAAAAGAGATTACCTTTCATTAGAAAGCTGTTGCTCAGGTCACACAGGCTAAATTCGTCTCTAATTGTATAAGCCCTGGCAGGGAAGGGATTGCTCATACCTAGCTGTTTCCCAGAGCAGGGAGCCAAGGGCCCTTGACCTGTGTGACAAGGCCCTTTCTACTTCTGAGGACACACTTCATTTTGGAAGATCCTGACCTCTCATGGAAGACAGAGCAGAAGCTGAGCAAAGTCACCCCTCTAAGCTCCCAACTGTGTCAGGACGATAAGGTCCTCTGAACATTGCCCCAGGGCCTGCAGCTGGTGCCCCAGGAAGGGGCCCTGGGGTTTGGGAACATCTGCTCCCCTTAGCTGTCAGGTTAATACTTGCTGGGTTTGCTGTCTCACAAGTTCAGACTTTCTGTTATACGATCTGTTTTTAAGTACAAATCGGATGTGGTAAGTTCCACGTGGAACAAGAGGAAAGGTTTGAGGTATGTATGGCATGTTGAGCACAAAGACAATAAAGCCTGACTCTAACCTAAAGCCCACACTGAGGCTGGCTTGAATTTAAGATAGTAAAGCTGTGGCTTAGGCTTCCTCTCTGTGTATTTCATTTCTCTTTTAAAACATGGGAGGGGAGAGATGCAGAACAAAAAGAACAGAGAAAATATAGAACCCACGCCCAGGGCAAAAAGCTAGGGGACAGAATGAATCCTGGTTCTAGCCAGATGAGGCCAGTTGCTAATGCCATGTCCATAGAGCTCTCTGGAGCTTCCTAGACACTGTCTGTTTGTGTATAAAATGGGCTAATAATAGGAACACTCACAGGAACTGAGACTGATAACAATGCATGGAAAGTGCTAAAAGATGAGCCTGGGAGGTAGCAAGCAGCGCCCGGGCACCCCTGCCAGGGCCAGGCTATCTCTAGCATCTTGCTGGTTACTGCTCAGTGTAGGAGTTCATCTTGCTCTGCTCCTGTCATCTACTTATGCCCCACCTCCCTGATGGGTCAGGTTGGCCAAATCTATTTCACTGAATGCACCACAGATCGTACAGGACAACAGTGGGTGCTAGGGCACCCAAACTAGAGGAGCCAGGCTCTGGGGTCGAATCGAACAGTCTTCCACTCCTACTGCTTCCACCAGTAACCCTGTCCTCACTTAATGCCTCACCCTGGTGCAGATGTGCTGTGTTGCCCCAGCTACAGGTACACACACACTCACCTGTCCTTTCTTCGCTCTCCATGGGATGTGGGGTTGACAGCAATTCTGGGCAATGTGGAGGCTGAGGTCTGAGGCTGGCTACAAGAGGACAGGGTGTCGATGCTCAGTGGGGACCGGGGAGGAGTGCTGCATTCAGAATGTGACAATGAGCCTGACGAGGGAGAGAGGGACAATAGATGTATCTGTTATATACACATGGGCTCTGTGTGGGCCTCATCAACTGAATGGGGCTCTGACACTGACCTCCATGTTGCCTTCTGTCCCCACAGCAACAGCTGAGGACTAGGCCCAGTCAACTTTCCCCAGCTGACTGAGATGACTAGAGGGGTACCCAAGGAAAGCCAAGCGCAGGAGGGAATGCCCAGTCCTTACCTCTGTCAGAGCCCATGACAGAACGGGGATATCTCGGTGTTAACGGGATCTTAATGCGTTCTGCCTTGAACTGCAGGTTACTGGAAGATCCTATTGTTCCAGAAGGAGACAGAGCATCATGCCTCATGATTAAACAACAAACCTTAGTCCTCATCACCACTCAGCAGCTAGAATGGTAACACACAAAGCAGAGCTCCCCCGTGCATCCCCAAGAGAAATGATGTATGGAAAAGTACAGAGGGGCAAACACTTGGCCCCTCATATTGTGAGAAACTGCAAGTCTAGAGTGTTCCAGAGTGTCTTGCTTCTAGCCCCAGACTGCAATGTAACCTAACAGCTATAGGCAACTGCTCTTTCTTCTCTCTGAAGCCCCGAGACTTCTCCCAGGGTCTTGTTTCCAGGGAACATGACATTCTCCACTACGTTACACTTTCCCTAAGTGTGTATGCATACAAGACTCCCAGAATGGTCAGGCAGCAAGGCTCCACCCAAGGGGTCATCTAGAACAACCACACAGCCACTGTGGGGCTACAGGCAATGGCTCTGAACACACATAGGTAGAACAGATGGGCCATGATAGCCCTCCAGGGGAGGGAACTGAGCTCACCCCAGGAGGGGAGGAGAGCCGTGAGGGCAGCCCACCCAGAGATCTGGGTATTAAGAAGCAGGTACCGTGGTAGTTACCAAGGCGAGCACTGGAGGGCAGTGAGTTGGAGCCATGGGAGGTTCTCATCTCGGAGCAGTCGCTGCAGGCCCTGTGGCTCAGGTCCAGGCTGAGGCGTCCCTGGTGCTGGACACTGTGAGAGAACCAGAGAGGTGAGAGGCCCTGGAGCAGGACCAAGAAAAGACGTGACCACTGGGGAAAAACAAGTGTATGAGGGGCATGGGCCTCCCCGGGACAGAAAAAAGAGGCATGCTCGCCATCCATCTAGGACAGCAGACCAACCCCAAGCACTTCTCACGGGCAGCGCACAGTAGGAGCACCGCGCAGAGCAGTCAGCGTCACCGCAGAGCGGCAGCACTGGAACTGGTTCAATGGGAGGGCAGACTTGCAGCAGGAAAACAGAGGCTCTACGACTCGGGTGGGCCCAGGAAAGTGGTCAGCCAGGGGCTGAACGGGCCCTGAGAGCACTGTGAGAGCAGCTGTGCCCTGCTTAGAACAACCCGCCCAGGAAGCTGAGCTGGTGGGGGGAGCCCAAGGACCTCCTACACGAGGCTGGTCTGAGTCAGATTCCAAGATGCTTTAGGCTATGTAACAATGATATCTCTTCCCTGCTTAAAACTCTCCAGTGGTCTCCACTACAGGCTCTGCAGGATTTGTGCCCCTAGGACCTGGGCCTCCTCCTGAGTCACTGCCCCTTGCCGAGCACCCCCGTGATTCCAGACGCCAGTACAGCCCTCAGCACCTGCAGTCTTCCTTCCCAGAATCCCCCAAATTTTGCATGGGCAGTCCTTTTTGCTTCCAGAGTTGGGGAGTGGACCCAGGGCCTTGAACAGAGGCAAGTGCCTTACCACTGAGCTCTACCCTAGCCCCTACGGCTGGTGTTTATTGTCAGTCTAGTCCTGGCAGCTGCTCTTATGCAATCACTCAATTTCTCAGCACCCTGTTCCCAGTCACAGCCCAGTTGTCAGCCTGTCCCACCGTCTCAGGGCCACAGCGCACTGTGTGCGTTCTCATCCGTCGGCCTCCCACACTGTACTATGAGTGCAAAGCTGCCTTTCTAGTTCAGCAGTGTCTCCCGTTGGAACCAGAACAGTCCTTGGGAAGTGGAAAGTGCTCAGTACAAACTTGTCAAATGAATGGGCAAGGGTAATGCTGAGCCTGCCCTTTTCTGTCTCTCACTGTCTCTGCCCTTTTCTGTCTCTGTCCCCCTCTCTCACTCTCTCTCTCTCTGTCTAAGATAGGGCTTTACTACAGAGCCCTGGCTGGCCTGAAATCCACTATATAGTCCAGGCTGGCTTCAAACTCACAGAAATCCACCCGCCTCTGCCTCCTCAGTGCTGGAATTAAAAGCGTGTGCCACCACGCCCAGCTCAGGTTTCTTTCTTAATAAATTCATCAGTGCTCTACATAGCCAGAAAACCTCCAGCAATCCAAAATTTTGGCAGTCAGTTCATGCCCTTCGGAAGGCTCAGTGCTCTGTCTTGGAACAGAAGCAATAGAGTAGCACTGGGTTCAGGTCACTGTGTGCTTAAATGAGGATGTGTTCACAGGTTTGAGCACAGAGTTTGGGACCTGATCTACCATCACTATCACCATTCTTGAAATATCCCTTGAATACCCAGGTAAGCTCACACAGTACCCTCTATGGTTCCAGGTCCCAGCTCTGCTCTACCAGCCCATTCCCAGGTAGCTAAGGGGCTTCTCTGCCCATGGGCCTCTGTGTTGCAGTAGCTCTCTGTAAGATGTCACTGAAGAGGGACCCCTCAGCAGTTCCCGATTCAGGGAACTGATAGACACCTTGGTGACTCCAGCATAATTTCCAGAATTCACAAGCATCTGTGAAAAGGGACGGACTATAGTTCCTTAACACCGGTAAGAGAAGCTTTCTGACAAGATAAGCTTCTTGGTTTTTGTTAATTACCCCACCCTTTCAAAAACCCAAACCCAAAAGCAGCAAGGGCACTAGCTTCTCCACTCCAGAGCTTGGAGACTTGTCCCAGGCTAGCTTATCTACTCCCAAGCTTGGAGGTTAGCCCCCTGCCCTTAATAAATGGTCCTGTTAAATCCGCATGCCAGAGCCTCTCGTTCATTTCTGCTGGGTCTCACTCCAAACTAAACCTGAACACAAACCCTACACTCTCCATCCAAGGGGTTGGAAACAGCTGGTATTCAGGGAAGTACAGACATCTTGGCATACCTGGGAGATAAGCCCTGGGGACAGGCATCTCGGGGCACAGGTGGAGAACCACAGGGGACCACCCTGTGGCTGCGCACAGTATAGATGGGGTTCCGCAGGATGGAGCTCACAGTGGTGCTGGGGGTCATACTCCGGGGAACAGTACCTAGAAATGGGCTGGGTCAGAACAACTCCAGACAATCTTGGACTGGTACATGCCCTCTCCCAAAACGCTAGGGGGCAGTCATAGTCTTTGGGAAAAGAACTCGAGGTACAGAGTTTTAGTCACTCATTTGCTGTGTGGCTTTTGATGCTGACCAATCCCTTTCCATAAAAAGGGATTGTTTCACTGCAGTGAGTTCATCTACCAGGGGCAGGGCCAACCATCCCAAAAAGGGCAGTAATTCTGGTTCCATGAGCCTTACGACTGAAGATGTGTGACAATATCCTTCTTCCCAAAGACTGGAAAGCCTTGTTTGCTGTGAGCCCACAACAACTCATTCCCAGCCCATCCACCAGCTCACCGACAGATGGTCTGTTGGGGTAGAGTGGGGGGTTGCCATGCCGGCTAGAATGCCCTGGTGAGTATGGGGGCCATTCCTGGACCTCTGGGGAGAGCTCTCCAGTGGCTGGGACACACTTCTGTTCCTGCAGAATCAAAGGCAAGAGAGTCGGATAGGAGGAGGGAACACCTGGTGTGTGGCAGATCAACTTCTCCCCACACTCAACTTCTCCCCCGAGGCAGAAGCAGGAACAACAAAGAGGGAGAGAATGAGGAGGCTGTGGTGGCTGGGAACAAGGACAATGATTAGTGGGAGAGATTTCACCCATCACACTGCTTGACACCTGGAAGCAAAGGGCTTCCTATACAGGCCCTTCAGAAAGTAAGTGCAAAGAGAGAATCTGTTCTTTCAGATAAACGGTCTGTGAGAGGAGGTGAGGTGTGCCTGCGAGGAGACACACAGTGAGCAGTGTGCATCATGTATGCCCCAAAGTTCAGGCTCACAGCAATCTCCCCTTCTAGACACTCCAGCATACACAGCTGCACCAGCCAGCTGCTGGCTTATAGTCTCTAAGCATTTTTCTGTTTAGTTTTTTTTTGAGAGAGAGTAACCCTGTAGCCTCAGGAGCAAGCCTATAACTGCCTATGAAGACCAGGCTGCTTTCCATCTCACAGAGATCCACCTGCCTCTGCCTCCCGAGTGCTGCGATAAAAGGTGTGTACCGCCATGCCTAGCTTACTAAGCTTTTTTTACAAACTCAAAAAACATCTTGCAAAAGCAAACCAATTATGTTCAGGCAAGCATTCTCTTGACGTCACTTCCTACTATGGTACACGCCCTGTGCCCCTTTCCCACCTGCTGGCGGCTGCTGCACACTGGCACCCACCTGCCACCCCTGTTCACTTCCCTGGGTACACATTAGTAGCAAAGGCAGCAGTTAGCCTCAAGCCTGATACACCACACAAGGCTCTTTCACTGCTCCCATACCAGCTGCCCAGCCCCCGGCTGAGCTCTACCTCCAGGCACTGAGCAGGAATCACCACTGGAGCGATCTTGGGCCGAAAACTAGGAGCAGACTTTGGCCGGCGCCGCTTCTGCCCCAGCTCTTCCACCGTCTGAGTGGTGAGATCTTCATCACAGGACTTCTTGGCAGGCAGGTAAGAGGAATCTCCATCCCCTTCAGAGTGGTAGCTGGAGGCAATACGGACCCTGGCCTTTCGAGGGGGTGAAGCATGCCCGGGTTCCCCAAGGTCCACATCGGGGGGTGGGGCACTTGGAGGGCTGGTAGAGGGGGAGCTGCCCACCAAAGTGGCCTCTGACTCTGAACTGGTCTCCAGCCTGTGCTGGAATTTGATGGAGTCGCTTCTTCTAGGGGGCTTTGGGGGTGTCAGAGACCCTGCCCTCTTGGGGGGCAGGGGAGAGTAAGCAGGCCCAGGGCCTGGAAGTAGGTAGTCTATTTTAGGGGGTGTCTGGGGGCGCTTGAAAGTGTTCGGGTCAAAGATGGACTTCCTTTGTTTGGGCTTCTTGTACACAGAGAGCTTCTCAGGCCCAGGAGTAGAGCCAAGCACAGCCTTAGGCCAGGTTCCACCACTGTTGGAACCCTCAGGGTCCACCTTGTCCAGGGGAGCCTCCACTGCCCCACAGGCACCCACCTCAGTCTCGAAAGGCAGCAGTGGCCGTTGGCTCGGCATGTCCACCAACCCATAGCCATGTTCTACAGAGGCATCTGAGCGGAAAGAGCTCAGGCTTCGCTCAGAGGTACTGGGACAGGCCTGAGGAGAGGCCTGGAAGGGACCTCCAGGGAATGGTTTGTGCAGAAAAGAGCTGCTGCCTCCAGGGGGCCCCAGCTCCTTCCTGTCTTCCAGCCGGTCTGTGTAGAAGACATCCGTCTGTGTGGAGTTATTGTGCTGCAACAAGTTCCGTTTGTTATGAGCTTGGACCTCAGGGCCGTGGGCTCGACAACTCAGCATCTTATCTGAGTCCTTGATATTTTCAAAGATGTTCTGACCACTCCACGAGGAGCTCTGGGGAAACACCTGAGCCGGGAGTACAGGGGAGTAAGAAAGAGAAGGTGAGACACTGACCTAGAGCTGCTATGGAAAACCATCCCCAAATAGAGTGGTGGGCAGGAATGGGCCACAGCCACCACCCCCACCCCCACAGACAGACAGACAGACAGACAGACTCACACACACATACGTGAGTATCTAACAGTGACATTTTCTCATGGTTCTTGGCACTTTGAACTCACAAGAGCAATAAAGTCCCACTGACTTTGAACACTTATCTCTGGCCACCTGCACATGGTGTTTAAGTACTATTAAGCATGAAGATAAATTATTCATGATAACCCAGGCAACAGGAGACTAAGCTGAGCTAAGAGGTAAGCTACCATGCCACAAAAAGACACAGAAGGAACCCAAATCAGGTGAGCAAGCTTGTGTGAAAAAGGGTATACAGCGTTCTGGGAAAGGTAGATGTCTGGAGACAGAACAAGAATTGGTCGCTGTTGGGAGTTTGAGAAATAGTGACAAAGCAGGGCACAGGGGGCTTTTAGGGCAGTGAAACTATCTACTTGTAAGGGACATTAATGGTGAACATGTACTTTTGTTCAAACCCACGGGATACACTGAACCAACAGCAAACCCCTGTTAAGTTATGCAGTAATACTGGCTCATGTGTACCAAATGTATCACATAAATTCAACGTGTCGACAGCAGGGGACACCTAGGCTGGAAGGCTCACATGAAGGGTACCCTCTCACTTTGAAAACCTTTATGTTTTAACAGTTTGCCAAAGTCTATTTATTTAAGAACAAGTAATTAAGAAAGTATTTCTTAGTGAAGTAGATGGGCCTATTTTTTTTGAAATTTTCTATTATTAACCTTTTCAACTATGTAGAAAAGCTGATGGAAACACATAATGAATACCCATAAACCCAATCACTATTATACCAAATTGTCTTTATGGTCTTTATTTATGCTGACATCCACAGAGCGCTAGAAAGTGGCAAATATCTTGTTATTTCATCACTAAGTTCAGAGTGTTACCACCACACACAAGGCCACATAAACCTCAAGACCATCAACAGACCTAAGAAAGTTAACAATCTCTAAAACGATTAAATTGCCCAGTCCAGATTTAAATGTTCCCAGCTCTTCTCAACAGGATCTGTTGAGAACCCGTCTAGCTGGTTTTCAGCCTTTATCCAGTCAGGCTTCCCATACCTGAATTTTGGAAATCAGTAGCTAGATTCTAGCACCTCTGATTCTAGCAGCACTTGGGTAACATGGAGCTGAAGCTCCGCCCACCCTCCCAGCCGTGCCAGCCGTGCCTGGTGCTCACCTTCAGGAGGGAGAGGGTCAAGGAATCTTGACAGCTCCGCAGCAGAGATTCACATTCATTCAGGGACTTGTTGTCCAGTGCAATACCATTGATCTAGGGTCAAACAGAAAGTTAGTCAGGTCTACGGATGTAGCCTCGGCCTACTCCCAGGCTGCTAGGTCAGGAGCTTGGCCCTCCTGCCAATCCTAGTAGACAGTGGAACCAATTATGTAAGAAGCCAAAGCCAGCAGTTAGTGAAGGAAAGCAAGCCCCTTGGTAAGGACCTTCTGAAGCAAACAAAACAAAGTCCCTAACATCATTCTAGGACCAGAACACGGGAGACCCCAGGGAGACATCCTGCCACATGATGGCAGCATATGACTTGGAATTCCCATCCTACTCCTTGTGTGAAGTGATGGACGAATGCATATGCCTCCAGGAGGTGGGAGGAGATGAGAAACAAGACCATGGCTGTCAGAAGCCACAGAGTACCACATGAAATGAAAGGCTACCATTTTCACAGAAAATCAACAAGCTCTCCTCGGATCTACTGTCCTCATCCCTCTCAGACATGGTCCAGATTTTTCTAAAAGGGCATGTGCAACAGAAAATAGATAAGCTGTGATACATCTATACCATAGGGAAGCAAGCCCTTGGCAGAGGCAAGAACTGACTTCTGGGACACATACACCTGGGAGACTCTAGCAGGATGATGCTGAGTGGGGGGGGGGAAGCCTTGTCAGAGTCACATACCACATGATGTGTGTGTTTCTCAAAATGGCAAAATAATCATGGTTAAGACAAGTTAGAGACCATGCCAGGGTAAGAGACCATGGGTGCATTAGGGTGTGACTATAAAGGGAGATGGGGAGAAACCTATGTGATGTTCTATAAGTGACTACAGCAGTTACATAAAACTAACTACCTGTGGTGACTCCACCAGAACTACGCACATGCACCAAACCAATGTCAGGGTGCTCACTGATATAGGGGACATCAGGTGACTGGTACATGGGACCTGCCTGTACTATCATCACAACTCCTTTTGATTCTATAAACTATTTCAAAGTCAACGTTTAAAGGAGGGGAGTGCTGGAGAGATGGCTCAGCAGTTAAGAACACTGGCTGCTCTTCCAGAGGACCCAGGTTCAATTCTCAGCACCCACATGGCAGTTAACAATCATCCTTAGTGCAGTTCCAGGATATCCAATACCCTCTTCTGGCTTCCGCAGGCATTGCATGACATGGATACACTAACATACATCCAGGCAAAACACTCATACACATAAAATAAATAAAGCAAAAAGAAATTTTTTAAAGTTTAAAAGTGAGGTGGGGGGACTGCCTGGGGAGAAAGCTCACTTGGTAAAGTGCTTGTCATATACCCCTGAGTTTGATCCCCAGAACCCATGTAAAAAAGGGTGGGTGGTGATGGCACATGCTTATAATACTGGTGCTGGGGAGACAGGCTGATCCCTGGAGTTCTCTGGCTAACCAGTCTAACCTACTTGGAAGATCCAGGCCTGTGAGAGACCCTATCTCAAATACAAGGTGAACGAGGATTAAATCAATGATTGGATAGGGGAGAGAAAAGGGGAGAGAATGAATTAACAGAAACTAAGAAGGTATGAAAAACCCATATGGAAACAGTACTTTGTAAACTAAACTAATTTTAAAAAGGGAGTTTGAACACAGGTACCTTGTATAGATGGACAATGCTTCCCTCATTAAGACATGGGTTGTTAAATGAGAATCTCAATGCCAACCATGTAATATCTACCTACAAATAACTCCTTACAATTAATTATTAGTCAGGAAGGCCACAGAGGCCCCCAAAACAACATAGGTTATTACCATTTGTTCTTGGCTGTCCATCATAACTAGATGGTAAGATTGTATTCCTGAAAACACAACACACTTCAGTTGAAGGATATGGAGAAATCAGGCTGGAACTGATAGGGAAATTTCCTCCCAGCCAGCAAGCTTTCACTGTGTTCGAGAGTACTATGGAAGGGACTATGCAGGTTGCTAGGGGAGAAAAATCATTAATGGTATCCCTTACCCTGAATGCTACAGGGTAGCATTTTGCCAGGCAAAAGTGACCACCACTGTAACAGTGTCATGAAGGTTATGGGGTATCAAGTGCTTTCTGACTCAATTTGACGATTGTCCCACAGAAGGGAATTCGTGCCTAGTATTAGAAGCCTATCAGAAGCCCACGGCTTTGGAAAGCATGGGTGTGGGGAACGGGAAGGCGGATCTACTAGTGTTATTTTGCTAAATAGACATGCTGTCAAACTGCCCTCTAGATATTTATAGTTAAAACCATAGATTAATGCTGCTCTCAGTGTTGGCCAGAGAAGCTTCTTTCTGTAGTGGGCAGCAGCTAAGGAAGCAACTTAGAACTGGTCAAAGTGCTGAGAATAAGTTACGGCTGAGTGCCCAGGCCTAAGTGGGACATCTATATCTATGCCCAAGCTCAGAGAACATCGCAAAGAGAGGGAGGAAGAAGTAAGTGGTAGGAGATGGGGAGGAGTGTTGTGAACTGCTGCCTTCTGGGCATGATGTGGCCACTGCACTCATCAACTGCTGAGAGTTCTCTGGAGTGTGGGAGGGGAAAGTCTGAAGGTGAGCGGATCAAGATATACTGTATGCATGCATGAAATTGCAAAGAATAAAAGATATTTTTTTAAGTCTCATACAACCCACAGTCATATCAAAATGCTCAACTGTGCCAAGACAGTGCTATATTATGATATTCCAGCTCTAGGACAACATAATATGCCACTGTGACAACCCAGTGCAACTGAGCCATCACGATGCTCCACTGGGCGGACACAATACTATGCTGTGCCATCATGCTGCTCTACTTTTAAATTTTCCACTGAGCTGTTGGAGTGGTGCATTGTGTTGTCACAGCTCCACTGTAACATCAGACCGCTCCAGACATCATAATGCTCCATGCTGTCATCACAATTCTCCACAGTGATATTACAATGCTCCACCTTGACATTGTGTGTTCGTAGGGCTACTCTATGACATCACAATGCTTTGTTTTTATATAACAATGCTTAATTGTGCCATGCAGACTAGGCTGCATGTTTATGATACCACAGCTCCCTCATGACATCACAATGTTCCACTGTGACATCACAATGATACACATAACATCACAGTTTTGTCTTTTTTTTAAAGGTAGATGGCTCCTGAGGAACAATGCTCAGGGTTGACCTCTGGTCATCACATGCACTTGAATATATGCATCCGCACACATGTACCTGTAACAACATAGGCCCATCCCAAGCCAAAAAATAATAATAAAGTATCTATAGAGTGTGATTGTCATGGGGAAGAAGGATTAATGTGATGCTTTTCCTTATAACTTGTCCTCATTTAAAATACTTCTATGGTAGCCATGCTGTTGTTAAGCATCAGCTCTCCTCCAATCTGAAAAACACTGACAAAGATGTGAGATGATGAGCTCCCTCTGTCAGATGCAAGTGAGACTGACAAGGGTCGTGAGCCCTCTGGAGCACAAGGGAACAGCGCACAGGGTATCAATGCCTATACCTTCTGATCCAGGGATCCCACCCAGAAATTTACTCTGTGGTGCACTCTGGAGGTCCCCATGAGAAAGTGTTACTGGTGGCTGTATAGCCCTGCTGTGAATGCAAAGATACCCACACTGACAATTAGGAGGGACTGGCCAGGAGCATGAGCAGCTGCCCCTGAGGAACCATGTGGGGGCTGAAGTGTGTGCCAAGCACACATGTCATCCCAGGTTCCATTCACAACACCAGCAACTAATTAATTAATTTAAAAAGAACCACATACAGTGACTAGAACCACCCAGACAGATTTGAAGACATTCATCTCTCTAGGACTTGCTGTCAAAAAGAAAATTCAAGGTGAACAAATAAGAATATTATAATCCCATCTGAGCTCTAAAACAAAACAAAATCAAGGATGTACATTCTTGAAATGTTTCTTGAAGCATTGTTACCCAGGGTTTCTATCAGGGTAGGAATAAATAGAAGGAGTCCAGAACCAGAGGAAGTGTCACTATCTGCATTTTTTCACAGCTGGAATTTTGCTTGTGTGCTATGAAAGAGTTTTTGATCTTAGCAGGTTAGTCAAAAGTCTGAAATACAGGGCTGGAGTGATGGCTCGGTGGTCAAGAGCACTGGCTGCTCTTGCAGAGGACCTGGATTCAATTCCCAGCACCCACATGATGGCTAACAACCATCCATAACTCCAGTTCCAGGGGATACGATGCTGTTTTCTGACCTCTGCAACTCACCGCAACAATCCTGTCTCCCACGGCGAGGGACCCCTCCTTGGCGGCTGGGCTTCCAGGCACAACGGCGGCAGCATACACTCCATTTTCCAAACTGATGCCGCTATCTGCAAGCCGCAAGAGGGCACTGGGTGACCTGGCCTTGCTGCCCCGTCCCAGTTCTGCTGATTAAACTTATAAAAGGGACTGAGCCCTGGCCAGGCAAGCACCCCATTCTGTGACACCCATTAGGGCTCATAACGCCCTGTCTGGTGAGTCAGACACTTGGAAGTAGGATGACCTCCTGCCTCGAGAGCCCCTGGGGTGCATTAAGATGCCATCAACCTGAATCCCTGGAAAGGAAGTGCTCTTGCAAATACACACCTCTCCACGAGAAGGCGCATGCCCCATCGCCCCACCTGTAACGAGGTACCTTTCTGTCCACTAAGGTTGATGTGCAGGGGCGTGACCACCTTCCCTCCGAGTGACTTCCTCCGCCTCACCACCATGTTTATGGCCCCCTCTCCATTGAGGAGAGCCTTGATGGCCTGCTTCTTGTCCTTGTTGATGAGGTCCACATCATTGATTCTCAGCAGCCAGTCATTAACCCTGAGGAGGGACGAGGCCAGACCAACATTCACGCAGACCCTGAACTGTCCCTCCTATCACTCCCATTTAGTGGCTCAGATGTCAGAGAACAGGTTCTCCACATCCACACTCAAGAAAGTCTCTGCCTCCAAGAGCAAACAGTTGTGAAACTTGCAGGTGCTGGAGTTAAAGACAGCTTGGTTTCAAATTCTGACTACCAGTTACTAGCTGTGAGACCTAGCCCCTCTGCCTCAGTGTCGTCATCAGTCAGGTAGGGCAATGCTTGCACCCACCTCAAAGAACTGTAAAATTAATGACTAATTGATTTAAGTGCTTCTCTAGAACTTAACAGTTATGATCGCATGTTACGTTCTCACTGGTGGACTGAGTGTACAGCACCATGCCCTCGGCTCTCCTCACATATAGCCTAAACCCTCTGCTACCCAGAGAAGCAAAAGTCAGCTTCTGGTACCCGGAGGCAAGTCAGGTTCAGAAGCAACCAAGAGGCAGGTGCCTTTAAGAGCATCTCAGTTTGAGCCTGAGGCCTCAACTGTGTCCTCCTCAGATACAGGACCGTGTTCACTTTGCTGCCTTCCTTGGGCCTGCTACATTGAGTTGGAGAGCCCCGCTTTCCCTCCAAGGCCTGGACTGCTTCCACTCTTACCTCAAGCGACCATCAGCAATGCTTCCTTTGTCTACTTTAGTGACAAATATGCCACAGTCCCCTGGGAAACAAGGCTCATTCACACCTTCCGCCATGTCAAATCCAAGTGCTTTCAAGTCAATATCCTCCTGTCAAAACACCAGGAGTAGCTCTTTACCAAGCAGAGAGAAGCATCCTGAAGTCCAAGCCAGGCGTTCAGTCCCCGAGATGGAAACACGGGAAAGGCGGCCCCTGACCCTCTAGCCACTGCAGACATCCCTGTCAGCGTTGCCCGTGGCCTTCCACTGGGGTCTCTGCCTCCCATGTGCTGCATACTGGCACCGTTATAAGACAGAAGTAGTACAACCCAGCTCGGACAGCTGCAGGGACAAAGTGCATTTCCACTGGAGGCAGGGGTAGGGTGGAGTGAGCAAACCCACCAAAGTGGCAGCCATGAAATGAAGACTCTGTCGATATGGTCACACCTACCCCTACCCCGCCCCCCACAGGCCCTCACACCTAGGAGAGCAGACAAGCATAGCACCCAAGGCAGCTCACCGTCTCCCTCTCAAACTCCACAACTTCTGTTTCCCACTCCATGGAATCGGTGTCAATGGCTGAGTCATGGGAGCTATGGGCCATCAGCTGCCGGAACCGGGCCTCCTTTTCCAGCTGGCATTCCATTTGCTCCCTGTGAAAGGACAGACCTATAGCAGTAGCCCTTTCAAAGGTAAAATATCTCACCAAATCACATCTCCAAACTGAGGTGTTCATTCCTCAAAACCAAGTGCGGCTCCTTTCACCCTGCACTTGGCTTCCTAGTAAGCCAGAGCAAAAGCTTCAGTGGGTTTCCACAGTAATTTTTTTAAGATAAAGATATTCTCCCCAAATTTATTTAGAGGATTAAAGCAATTCTGGGTTCATCCAGGTGTGGTGATACATGCATTTAATCCCAGTATTTAGGAGGCAGAGGCAGGAGAATCTATGAAATTGAGGCCAACTTGGTCTAGATAGTGAGTTCTAGGCCAGTGGGAGATACAGGGAGATTCTGTCTCAAAAACAAACAAAACAAAAATCTACCCTGGATTTAAATGTAAAGCATATAACACAAAACCTTTAGAAAGAAGCTATGTATAGAGGTAATGCCTATAACCCCGGCTTGAGTGGGGCAGACAGAAGGAAGGTGAGTTCAAGGGCAGCCTAGCCACATAGCAAGACTCTGACACAGAAAAACAAGGGTTAGGGATGTAGCTCGGTGGTACAATGCTTGGCTAGCATGTTCAAGGCCATGTTCAACCCCCAGCACAGGTAGGGGGAGGTATGGAGGTAACCTTAATGCTCTAAGGTTACATGAGTGGTTTTTAGATATAATACGTTAATAGCTTTTTAATCAATAAATTAGAATTCATCAAAATAAAAATTTGAGGCATGGAGAAATAAAGAAGGTAGAAAAAACACGGAGAAAGCTCATCACCTTGCTCAGTGACTTACATGTCACATCCTACTTTTCAAACTCTGAACCCAGGCTGCCTCTGCAGTTCCTCTCTACCACCCACTAACATGGAGTGACCTGCTTCAGTCTCCTGCTCTCATGAACAGGCTTCCAGATCTGCACCTCTGCCTGGGCTGCCCTCTGGATAGCCAGCTATAGGATACTATGCAGCCTCTGATCCCCCGTCCCAGAGCTTCATCCTCCCCACCTCCCACCAGACCAGTATGGCCCAGTGCTTTCTGTGCTGAAGTTCAGAGATGCCTCGCCTGTCACCACAGGGGATGCCTATGCTTCTCCAGACTGAAGGCTCCCATGCAGCAGCAGGAGCATCGTCACCTCATGCCACCAGTGAGAGAACTTAGCAGAGAGGCACTGAAATACACACAGCATGCTGAATGAACAAACAGAACCTGCCCAATGATGCAAAGTCTCCTCTCAAGCCACACCCCAGAGCTTCCAGGATTCCCCTTAAAAGAGAGCCATTTCTTTTATTTTTTTTTCCATGCTAGAGAATGATCAAATGAAGATTACATCAAGACATTGCACATACCAGGCAAGTGTTCCATTCATGAGCTACATTCCCAGCTGGACGGGATTCCTCCC
Organism: Eospalax fontanierii; assembly: GCA_035773235.1. Classification (NCBI taxonomy): domain Eukaryota; kingdom Metazoa; phylum Chordata; class Mammalia; order Rodentia; family Spalacidae; genus Eospalax; species Eospalax fontanierii. Next base: position 19,124,892 of record CM069540.1, read on the forward strand.
TTAATTCCTTGCTTGTTCCTGGGTCTTTACCTGGGTCTGTCACTTTGCCTCTGAAACCCTGAACCATTCCTTAGAGCATCCCTCTGGTGAAGGTGAAGGTTATTTCATAAATGAAGCTGTTGGTCTTGACAGACCATACTGGGTGGGGCGGAAGGGAAGCTGTCACTCCATTCTGAAATGATTCACTCAGTGTGCATGGCTTAGATACATGCATACACACACCTCCCACTGTCCTCTCAGCAGTGTCAGCTCTGGAGATGTCACATGACAAGCATAGCCTCTGCTTCCAAGGGACAATCTAAGTCTAGACTCTAACAGCTATTGAGCTATGTCAATTTCTATTTTTTAAATTCTGAACTTTATACTTTTCAGTCCATAGCTAAAGACCAGCAAGTGTCTACATGACCCTCTGGGACACTGCTGTGACTAAAGGGGGGTGCCTAGCACCCTAAAGAGCATCCACAGAACACACTACCAAACCATAATTAGAATTCCCTGGGAAACACGCAACCCCAGGCTGCTGTTGCTTCATTTGTTTATGTGCTTTTCTCTTTGGCGGGCCTTCTCTTTACCTCCTGGGCACCCTGAACCCCACTAGTACAACAGCTTGGTCTGCTTGTTAGTACTGTTTGCTGAGTACCTCCCAAGGACCAGAGCAGGTGCTCAATAAATCTTTGTTGAGTGAATGAAGGAATGACTGAGTCAGAAGAATGAATGCTACGAGCTGATCTGTTCCCACATGGATTATCTGAGACCAGGACCTTCCTTCCCATATATCTTGGCATGTGGTACCTGACCTGTCTCCATATGCTATCAGAGGGCTGATGCCATATTCTGTGCCACAGAAGAATTTATGATTGTCAACATTCAGAGCATTCTATAGACTAGCAAAGTAAGGCAGTAAAGGGACACAGTGGCAAACTCCTGCTCACTGTACTCAAGGCTACCTGACCCAAAAGAGCGAGGGGACATTCAAGTCTAGGCAAAAGCCCACCCCAGGCAGACACCACCCAATCCTACTTGAGCTCCTTAAGCTCTCGGCTGACATCATTCTTCTGTTTCCGAGTGTCGTCCAGGCTGCGCAGGGCTTCAGCCAGCTCGCTTACAGCCCGATCCCGCTCCCGCCTCAGATTGTCACACAGGGTCCTGGCAGAGAAGGCAGAGGCCAAGGTTACCATGAGCAGTAAAGGGACAGCGGGAGGGGCTCAGGGTCTGCAATGCATCACCTGGCAGCCCCAATTCCCAAACACCAGTCTCATCAACAAACACAAAAGAAGTGCATGGCATGGCCTAAACCAGTCCATTGTGTGATCAAAGAAGAAAAAGTTGCCTACCAGACCTCAATGTCCACATCATCTTAGATGCTTCTGCATGTGCCTGTCAGGTCAGGCCCACTCTTCACACACATGTTGTTCTAGCATGGGACTGGGGGCCATGGAGAGGCTCTCCTTTGCAGTGAAGCCACAGCCCACCTAACAGGCCTCCTTGCACCAGCACCCACAAGTCTCTCAACTGTCCATACACAGAGCATTCTATAGCCTCCTACCCATGCTACAAGCAAGCTTAGAGGCAATGGGCCAGGACTCAGTCCTCTGTCTCTGCAGCTCTATGTGGGTATAATGTAGAGGTCTGGTGGAACTCCACAAAAGGAGCCCTGACCATCTCATTCACCTAGACAGGACACATGACAGAGTAGCAGGGGGTCTGTACTCTCCCAGCTCCCAAATTAGTCGGCTGGTCCCCATGTCACCACAGCCCCAAACATCCACTGCCCTGATCAGACCCCAGCTCAGGATCTCACCCTGGAGGAACATAAGAGAAGAAGCGGGAGCAGGGGCAGACAAGAAGCATTCAGAGGGCCTCAATACTTCCCCCATCCTCCACACTGGGCATCTGACATCCATCTCTACCTCCCTATCCTCCCTGCTGGGCACAGGTCTCCCCTGCATAGCCACAGGGTATCTTCCATGATCCCTCGATGACCAACTTTCTATACCACCACAACCATCCTTGATTCTACCCCAGCCCAGGATCACATTCACATGTCTTAACTTCCATTAAAAAGGCCCTCAGAATCTACACTCAAGGACACTGTCATCTTCCTCCCTGTGACTCCTCATGACCTGGAACCAGCCACACCCACACCCCTGCTCTGAACACAAGTTCTTCCCATCTGCAATGTCTGCCCATCTCCTGCCAAAGAAACTGCACTCAAGCTTCAAGTTCTAGTTCAAACGACACCCCGGCTTGGGACAGACCTCTTTACAGCCTGCCTGAGACCCTGGACAGAACCTTCAGGTCCTCTACTCTGTCCCAGGACCTCTCATAGACATTACAGACACATGGAAGGCTCTTGAAAGCTCTTGCTGCTTAGGCACCAGAGATGCTAGCATGGTAGGTGTGTGGCATGTACACAGGAAAAAGCACATTTTAGACAAGATGTTTCTATCAAAAGCCCCCAAAGAGAAAAGGCTGGCCTTGCCCTGGACAGCACACACAACCAGGATGTCTAGGGGTAGGTAAGACAGGAAGGAAACACAAAGGAAAACTCTGAAACCAAGAGGCCAGACAAGTATCAGCAGGGGAGAGAAGAGAGAAGCCATGGTCCCTGCCTTCTTACTCATCTATGTGGCCAATGACTGTGCCCCTCCCACCAGACCTCAGTGAACACAAGAAATACAGGACCACACCCACCTGAGAGCCCCCTTACCGGATGCTGTCACGCTCTGCCACGATCTTATCCCGCTCCTGAAAGGCCCAGTCTCGCCGGCACTTGGCCACATCCGCCTCCTGGAGGGCTTCCTTCAGCTCCTGGCACAATGCCTTGCATTGCTTTCGAAGGATCTCCACCTCCTTGTTGGCTCTCCCAGCATCCATGGTCACTGTGTCTTTGATCTAAGGGCAAAGGGTAAGTGAAGGGTTACCCAGCTTCTGAACTGGAAACCCTCCCACTACAGAGGTGGGGCGAAGGAATGCCAGCACATTCCCCTGTGCCCTGGACCCCCGGCAGTCACACACCTCAGCCTGGGTCAGACCACAAATGACACTAGGTAGAAGTCCCCTGCAGACTCTCACATTCCCATACAAGCCTGGACCTAAACCCTAACACTTCCAAGAAGCAGTCTCAGCCCTCAGGGAGAGGGGACTGCCTCCCAAGAGTGCTTTCTCCAAGGCCTGCCCCACCAACTACCCAGCTTACTATCATAGAGAGCTGATCACAACCCTCTAAAAAAAGGCTCTTATAATAAAGCATGATGGTGACACAGGGAGTGAAGGGGCTGCCTGGTCCTGTGCCTGCAATACTGGAGTCTATAATCAGACATATGAAATATTTGTTCAGGACAAAAATAGGCTGGTGTACAGCTGAGTAGCAGAGCACTTGCCTAGAATATAAGGCCCTAACTCCAGCCCCAGTACCAGCAAAAGACAAACTAAAAGATAAAATATACCACTATTCTGTATGGTAAGAACTGTGCATACCTTACAGTTCTTTAAAAAAAAAACAAACACAAGTTGAGGCTGGAAAAATGGCTCAGCAGATAAGTGTACTGGTTGTTCCTGCAGGAGTTAGGTTCATTTCCCAGCACCCACACAATGATTAACAACTATCAGTGACTACAGGTCCAAGGGGTCTGGCGCCTCTTCAGGCCTCCGCAGACACTGCATACACATGGTACGTTTATATACATGCAGGCAAAACACTCAGACACTTAAAAACCTGTAAGCCTGACATGTTTGTATCTCGAACACTCCCTAGACAGTCACAAGCCCCATAACATTTCTGATCAAACCCTTAGAAGGACTCACACAGAAGGCCCTCTGTGCTCTGGAAGACAAAGCAAGTAACTACCTGAAAAACAGTTCAAAGGATCCAAACAGGAGCATGCCACCAGAGACAGTGAGCCTGGTGTCTCCACACGGGGCTTTCTACGCAGAGTGACAGAACACAGCAAGCTACACGCAAAGGCCACAGGAAACTGAAAGATGGCAGTGTCTGCTCAAACACATTCAGAAAGATGACAGAGGTTCCCATCGAGAGACCACAGGGTGAAAGATACAGTGGAGAGTCTGGAGTCGGAACAGAACCACACCTCATCTCACATGTACAGAGTGAGAAGCCCGGAAGGAAAATGGACACAAAGAACAGGTCATGCTGGCTTGCCTTGCTCATATCTCTTGGATTCCAAGATTAGTGCTAATTACTGCAGTTTTTATTTTATTTCTCTGCTTTTATGCAATATGGAGTGTTATTACTTACTTTGTTGTTGTCAATTTTTTACTTTGAAAAATTAAAGAATTATTTTCATCATATCAAGATATTGCTATAATAAATAATGTTTGCATGGGGAGGGTGTGTGTGTACGCCTGGGGGTGGCTGTGTGTGTTCACATGTGTATGCACGTGTGTAAGCCAGAGGTGAACCTCAGGTATCTTCCCCTATCACTCTCCACCTTTTTTTTTTTTTTTGAGACAGAGTCTCTCACTGAACCTGAGGCTTGCTGTTACAAACTGGTTGGCAGCAAGTCCCAGGGATTTACCTTCTTCCATCCTCCTTCCCCAGCTCAGGGGTTACAGGTGGGTGTGCCTGCATTTTATGTGGGATCTGGGTATCAAACTCAGGTCCTATGGCTTAGCAGCGAGCATTCTACTCACTGAGCCATCATCCCAACTCTAATAATACATTTAACCACTACATTTTTTATTGTTTTTGTTTTATGTGTATGAGTATATTGTCTGCATGTGCATAAGTACACCTGTGTCATGCAATGCCTGCAGAACTCAGAAGAGGGCATCAGATTCTCCTGGAACTGGAGTTACAGATGGTTGTTAGCTGCCATGAGGGTGCTGGGAATCGAACCCTCTGCAAGTGAAAGTCTTCTGTAAGAGTAGCCAATGCTCTTAACTACTGAGTCATCTCTCCAGCTCCACCCACCACATTTATTTTTATTCTGTATGTATGAGCATTTTGCCTGCGTGTATATAAGTGTACCTCATGTGTGCAGTGCCCATGGAGGCCAGAAGAGAGCATCAGCTCCGCTTGGAACTGGAGTTATACATGGCTATGAGCTGCCATTTAGGTGATGAGAACTGAACCTAGGTCCTCTGCAAGAGAAGCAAATGCTCTCAACTGCTAAGCCATCTCTCTAGCCCCATAATCACATAATTTTAAGTTTACGCTGGCTAGACCTAATGGTACATACCATTAATCCCAGCACTCAAGAGGCTGAAGAGCAAGGATGCACAGTTCGAAGTCATCTTAGACTATATAGCCAAGATTGCATTAAAAACCAAACAACAACAAAAAAAAACATGGCCAGGAAGGAAGGGAGGAAGGGAGGGAGGGAAGGAGGGAGGGAGGGAAGGAGGGAGGGAGGGAAGGAGGGAGGGAGGGAGGGGAAAGAAGGAAGGGAGGGAGGGAGGGAGGGAGGACTGGAGAGATGACTCAGTGGTTAAAAGCACTGGCTGCTCTCACAGAGGACCTGGGTTTGGTTTCCAGCACCCACATGGTGGTTAACAACTGCTCTTCACTCCAGTATCAGGGAATCCAACATCCTCTTCTGACCTCCATGGGCACTGAATGACATAGGTATACTTACACACATACAGACAATACACTGATACACATAAAACTTTAAAAATATTTTCTTTCAAAAAAGCAAAGTTCACACTGTAATCAACACTGGGTAATATGTGCAGTCTTACGTCTGAAACATGCTATAATTTGACTTTCCTCAAGGTTCATCCCTTCTGCTCGGGATGATAGCTTCCCTGAGGGCTGGAGGTACAACATGCAGAATGTCAGTGCTGGGGAGCCCAGTGCATGCCAGCCTCCCCTGCCTCCCTATCCTTCCCACAGGGCTGGTCCAAACTGCTAGCCTCTGAGATGAATTCGCTCTAAAAGATTGTTTCTCAGATACTTTAGTAAGAAGGGGGTGGGAATTAAGAGGAATCCTGGAACTGAGGAGACAAGAAGGTCAGGTGACCCCTGTCTGAGCCCTCAGTGACACTGATGACAAACTGCAGAAATCCGGAGTGACTTGCCTCCGTCTTACCCTTCACTGAGAGATCACTCTTGCTCTCCATCCCTTGATGGCCCTTACATCAGCTCTCAGCTTGCAGGAGCTCAGCCTGGGCTCTCATCCTTATTGGTCCTGAGGCTTCAGGTACGTCCAAGGCTGGACTTGGGAAGAAGATGGGCTGCTCTCCATAAGATCCTCATCTGGCAAAGGGACGCTGAAAAAGGCCCAGGAGCTGCACCCCAGTCCTCAGCACTGGCAATGGCCAGCCGAGGGCCCCAAGCAGGTGCAGGGCTGGGCCCCAGGTGTACGGTCTAAGGTGAGGCACTTTCACTTCCGTTTGGATCCTACCCTGTGATGGTGCCCTTCTAAAGTGCCACCTGCTGCTCTACCTGCAGTGGAGCTCAGCATCTCCCAGGGACACAGTTGAACCTACATGGGCAGCTGCACCTGAGGGCAGTGGGAAGGCCCTGCCAGCCAGGGAGGCTGAGCTAACCCTTCAGTGGCACAGTGCTCCCATCCAGTGGAGGCAGCTAGGACCTGGGAGAACTTGACAAAGGAGAACTTCATGAAAACACTCTGTGACCAGGGACAAGATGAACAGGAAGGCCCACCCAGCTGGCCCTGACAGGCGACTGCCAAATAAGGCAGGCATCAGTTCATCACGCCACACCATCCACCCCTAAGAGTGCCTGGCCACCCTCTCTGGCTGGTGTTGAGTAGTCTCAGGAATGGAGCCAGAGCAATGTGCAGAGGAGTTAAGGGTGTCAACTCAGGTGTCTCAGAGAAGGGGGGTTCTCCTCTGCTGACTCAGAACAATGGCTGGAAAAGATTCCTGCCTCAGCTGACAGGTCACCTGTTACCCAGCCAACGCCCCCTGCACAGGCCCAGAGGCTCCAGGCTGAAGGGCAATCTGACTGCTGTGTGCTAGGAGGGCTGAAGGTTCGTCCACGTCAGGCCTCTACACTAACCACATTCCCTGTTGGAGGCCAGCAAGGAAGGGAGGGAGGGGAGATGTTCAGCATTCCATCAACTTTTAGTCTGGTGACCAACTTGGTCATTCTGCAAAGATTTGTCTCTGTGACTTCCTAACTTGATATTGACATCTTTCCCTCCAATAAGTACACACTTAGATTCCAGGACATGAGGGGTGGATAGAATGTCTAGGTTCTTACCAGACTCCAGTGCATTAAACCAACTTATTAAAAGTTCCTTTACATAATTCTTGTTTCGAAAACATCAAGTGAGACTAGGAGGTAGCTCAGTGGTAGAGCATGGGAAGTATGAGCGAGGCAATGGGGTTCATCCCTAGCAAGAGAGAAGAGAGAGAGAGAGAGAGAGAGAGAGAGAGAGAGAGAGAGAGAGAGAGAAAGAGAGAGACAGGCAGGCAGGCACATACACAAGACAAATACACACACACACACACACACACACACACACACACACACAGAAGTACAAAATCTGTCACGGTTCACACTCCTCATATTGTTAACCTTAACTTCAGTGGTCTGGAGAAACATCATTCCCTTCATATGGAATTGCTGCTGTTGGCCCAGTTTTACCTATACAAAGTTTCACAGGGTTCACTGTAACCCTAAACAGGCAGGATTAGACTCCAATCATTCCAACTTTGTGAGAACACAATGCTAACCGTGTTTTCTGTGTTGTGTCATTTGAAAATCACAAGCACTCTGAGACAAAGAGATTTTCATTTCCATTTTACAGATGAGGAAACAGAAACGCAGGAAAGAGAGGTCATGTGACAGGACGGCTCAGTCTCCTGAGCCTCTATCCCTCCCACTCTCCAGAGCCCCAACCTCTATCTGGGCATAGGAGGAACCATTATTTGTTGAAAGGGAACCTAGTCATCCACACCACCATACCCTGCCTCATGCTCGGGACAGAGTGATCCCATTACAGTATCCAGTGCACAGTGTCCCTGCCAGTCTGCCTAACCTTGCCTTCCATTTCTCTCAGACCACTTTGAAAACCTACATTCTAACTGACCTCCCCAGAGAAGCAGAAACATAGAGGCATAAATAAAGAACAACTTTGATGGGGCAGATACTCTGCTATCCCCAAGTCTAGAGACTCTAATTAGAGTACAATATGACCAAAGGACAGAAGACTATCTCCACAGCTGTTCATGCCCCAGTAGAGCACACCTGGACCAGAAGGTAAGGCACATCAGTGATGGGGTGGAGCTGGCCAGGCAGGAAACACAGAGTCCACAATGATCATCACTCAGGAACTGAGCTGAGAGACCCAGTTCCAATGCTAGTGAACACCAACCTTGGAGAAACCACCACAGAAAACAAGGCTTTAGGACAAGAACCTCAGGCTCAATTTGGCTGTACACTGTACAAGTATAAGCTTGAAGCCTGGGGCTAGAGAGATGGCTCAGTGATTAAGAGCACTGGCTGCTCTTGTAGAGGACCCGGTTTCAGTTCCCAGCACTCACAAGGCAGCTAACAATCATCAGTAACTCCAATTCCTGGGATCCAAAGTTTTCTGGCCTCTGTGGGCACTGCATATGCATGGTGCACATATATACAAGCAAGAAAAACACTCGTACATATAAAATTTTAAAAACAGTAATAACTTGGAGTCTGGAGTAGCGCTATACACCTTTAATCCCAACACTCAGGAGACTGAAGCCAGGCTGGTTTATATAGCAAATCCCAGACTAACTAGAGCTGAAAAGAAACAAAACAAACCCCTAAAGAAGACCAAACCTGTTCAGAATGTGCACATGGCTAATAGACAAAAGCCACTGGGTGCTCTTCTGAATCCATGAGGCCAACAGGTCTACAGAACCGAGAACTTGCCTTGGGATCCTGTTCAGAGTGAGCCAGCCTGAAACATTACTGACTTTCAGCACAGATGGTCTGTGACCACTCAAGAACAGGTATGGATGTGTAACATCTGTGCATGTCCTCTGATAGTATTCCCGGAAGTCCAAGACACTGGCCAGACACTCTTCCCTTTGTCCTCTGGAGTGCAGACTAAAGCCAGACACACAGCTTAAGCTCAGCAGAGACCTGGGTAGTATCTTACAATCCAGCCAGCACTGGGCCTACTGTACCCTCAGGCCTTCTCATCCAGCCCTCCGGAACTCCGGGGCCACTTCCTGCTGAGCAATGGCCTACCTGCCGGAGGGCCTCCATCTCCTCGCTGGCTGCCTTCTTCTCAGATGTACTGCTCTTAAGCTTGGACTCAGCCAGCTCCACCTCTGTCTGTAGCTTGTCCAGCTCAGAGATGACCTGGTCACGCTCGCTCATGATGAGCTTATACTCGCTGTACACGGCGTCGCGCTCCTCCTTGTATTTCTCTGACTCTTTAGCAGTTTTCACCTGCTTGCTCCTCAGTTCTGTCAGCTCTGACTGCAGCAGCTCCATCTCCCACTGCAGGTCCTTGTTCTGTGCTGTGGCCTTGCTCAGCTCATGGTGGATTGTCTCAAACCTGGGGAGGAAGGAGGTTGTGATGTGGGAGGAGCAGGGGACCTGCCATGTCAACTGTGGAAGCTGGCTCCCTCCCACCATCTCCATTGTGCTGGACAGTCAAGCATGAAGTTTCTACCGAAGTCACTCTCTGCACCCCCAAGAGAGAATGTTCACAGAGTACTAATGCCCTGGGCCTGGAATTTTTCTCAGCCTTTAACAAATGCCAGAAATTGAACTGAGGACTGCACGCTCTCCGCTCTGCTAGAAAGAACAGTATGTTTCTCCTATAACCAAACCACCTTATTTAAAAAACACAAACTAACACAGCAATGCCTGAACCTCAGCATAGGAGAGATACACATGGCCTTATGGTGATTTAGTATGCAACCACCTCATGCTGTAGATAGACACGGCAAAGCCTTGTAACATGTGTACCTGAACAAGGTCAGAGGCCAGCTCAGCCCTCCTGCCCAGCAGTCAACTTGTTCTCAAGCAACATGCAAATCAGAGTCTGCCACACTAGAGCAGCAGTTCCTAAAACGTGTGCCTGGGAACACCAATCCTTTAAAGGCTCCAGCACAAAACACAAGCAGCTGTGTTCCCTGAGTTTGAGGAACTATATTCTGCAGCAGAAATGCCTGTCTAAGTTAAACCTAGTAATCCCCAAACCTAAACCACCCTCACAGGAAACTCATGAGCACTACAGAGAGCTGTGCTCTATAGAAATGTTCAATCCTGCCCAAGGTGGAATCACACCTCTAAAGTGATATTCCTGAATTAAAATGAAACACTGCCCTGCACAATTAACTTTCCCATTTTCAAGGTGCGTGGCTACTACAGAGGGGAGCCGTCTGTGGAGAGACTTGTCAGGATGCACCAGGGTCCTCCAACGAGAGGAAAGGAAATGACTACTAGACCAGTGAAGGGTCAAATACAATGTTTCCTGGAGAGAAGTTCCTGTTGACTGAACCCTCACAATATTCTGTGGTGGTTTTCTCCTGGCTATGGCCGGACCCTTGCAGGTGACCATAAGTTCACAAAGGACAGGGGAAAGAGGACCCATTCGACTTGCTCTCCTCCTTCCAGTCTGGCTCTTACCTCCGCAGGGAGAGGGCACACTGGTGTTGCAGCTGGATGGCCGTGTCCCTCTGCTGGGTCAGCATCTCTGTCTGCTTCTGCAGACGCTGGTTCTCCTCCCCGAGCTGCTCCAGGCGGCTCAGGTCTGAGTTGTGCATGGCGACTTTCTCGCTGTACCTCTTTCGCAGGGCATCGTAGTCCTTCTTGACCACCTCTAGCTTGTCCATGGCTGTGTCATACAGCTTGTTGAGGATCTCTGAGGAGCCATTGTGTTTTAGCACCTGGGGATCCCAAAGAGTCGCGTTTACCAAGGGGCGACACAGACAGCCGGATGCCTTCCCCCTCGCTTCTGTATTTAGAAGGTCTGCTAACAAGACAGGGGGCACCTTGAACCCTTGGGGAGTGGCAGGGGGTCATGAGGTCTGATCCTCCAGGCCCTGAAGTCACACTGTGTGATTCCTTCACATTCCTTCCCTCAAATATTTTATTGTGTATTAAATAAAGACTCCCCAAGCACTGTGAGACATCCATGCTATGCAGAAGAAAGCTATCGTGGCGGACCTCAGACTTCCATGCTGAGAAAAGCCTATGTGCAAGGGCTGCCTCCTGATGGACGTCTGGAAGCCTGATGGTGAACAGTTTCCTCCGCAGACAGAAAGCTTCACATGTGTGGTAAGACCAGCCCAGACTGCACAATGTGGCTGCACTGAACCCCTGCTTTTTTCTAGGAGACTGCAACTTCAGTCCCTAGGCAGAGGGGATCTGTGACCAGCACCAAGAAAACCTAGGTAGTGCTTGTCCACTAGGCTTCCCCGGCAGTGAGTGTGTCACACGAGCTGTTACAGCACCACGCTGGGGATCAAGTGTACCCACTCTGAATCCACTGGCAAAGGACTTGGGAAACTTATACCTGGTTTGCCCAGGGTCCCTTCTCTTCCTTTCACTGACTCTGCTTTGTGTCTATGGCTATAATTTCAGCCAATGAGGTTGACTGTGCATTGAATCTTATGAGTCCTAGCAAATCACAGAATCTAGATAGTGATGGGATCTCTCAACATAAGGGTGTAAAATGCTAGTACTGTTCTAGGTACTGGTGATCTGAGGCAGGGCAGAAACTGACTGTGCCTTATGGTTTTCTGATCCTAATGCAGAAAAAAAATGGAACCATGGACAGACCAGGACCAGTGTTCAATTCAGGAGAGGAGAAAAGAAAGAAGTTTAGAGTTAAGAAGAACCAGAGCCACACCTGTAACAGGCAAGCAATGTGTCCTTTTATTCAAAGTAAAGCACACAGTGAGGTCAGATGTTCCTCCTCCACATAAAAGAAAGCATCTGTAACTCAGGAAAGGGGGCTTTGAGTTTTTATATGAAAGCCACTAAACATAGCTGCAGAAGTTAACTCAGAGCCAGGATCTGGTATCCTTGGGGAGATTGAAGGTCTTCTTCTTAAGATTATTTTCTCAGGCAGGGCAGGCTAGTTATCCAGGGCACCAAAGGAGACAGGCTGGCTCTACAAAGAGCCTTCTTCAGTCTGGGGAGTGACCAGTTAGTAAGGCTTGAGCAAGGCCATCCTGCCAATTTAGGGCCAGTTGGCCACTGAAGGGATTTATAACATTCCCTAATGGGGTTTATGGCTCTCCTGCAATTCATACATTTTATCAAACAGTACCTTCAGAATTTAGTATGGGTTTTCCAGAAAATAAAAACTGAAACATGATGAGCAGTAGTAACTTCTGAGTAGCAATGAAGGCTGCAAGGGAAACTATAGCCTGGGGCTGCCCTTCTAAGAAGGTAACTTCTGACTTTAGATATAAAGAGCAACAAAACAACCAAACACAGGGATATAAGTGCAAAGGCCCTGAGGCAGATTCATACTGTGTATGCAAGGAATAGCAAGAACCAGGCACAGAATAAGTACAACTCAGTACACAATGGGAAGAGCATTCAAATGGAGGCTTAGAAGAGAGGACACAGGAGAAGACTGCATCCTGAGGGACACAGTAAATTGTGAGAGTCTATCAAGCAAGAGAGACTACTAGAGACAAGCATGGTAATTCATGCCTGTAATCCCAGGATTTAAGGGACTGAGTCTAGAACACTGCTTTAAATTCAAAGCTACTCGAATGAGAGCTACATAGCAAACATCAGGCCAGACATGGCTGTATAGGAAGACCACATTAATAAATAAATAACAAAAATGCATAAAAAATGAGAAAGTGTGCACTAACAAAAACGCATTTTATTCTGAATTATAGACGCGGAACTTCACTCAGAGTACAATTCCAGAAAGGAAAAACAAAAAAAAACAACAAAAGGAAGTAAAATCCAAAAACCACCACCAGAGGATGAGTGGAGGCACTCGGGGGCTGTCTTCTGCTGAGCGCCTCGCGGAGACCTGAGCCTTGGTGACTCGTCACCACCTCTGCAGATTGTTCCTGTATTTTTCTCAAATGACAGAACAAAACCGGAAAGGCTGGCTTAGCCTGCAGCTCCCACAGCCCAGGAACCACCCTGCTTACTGCTAGGTTCTGAGTTATCAACAAGATCTGTGATCCCAGCCCAAGCAGCCACAATCTCGAGCTCATCTGTGGAACATTCCCTCCCGAGAAAGATAGAGCTTCTACACAACAGGAATATAAAAACCCCAGGGGCTCCTTTTTTAAAACTCAGAATGGCACAGACCACTGACCTCTCACATAAGACCCCAGCTCAGAGGCAGGGTGCTGAGGAAGGCTCTCAGACAAACATGAGCTATCTCTCTAGCCCCCATATCTGATTATACTTTTATCACAAATAATTTTTTTTAATTTAAATTTTTATTTGGGGGCTGGACAGATGACTCAGAGGTTAAGAGCACTGAATGTTCTTGCAGAGGACCCAGGTTCGAATCTCAACACCCACATGGCAGCCATCTGTAACTCCTGTTCCAGGGGATCTGGTGCCTTCTCTGACTTCATCAGACACTGCATGACACAGGTACACTTACACACAGGCAATATACTCATACACATAAAAAAAATAAAAATAATAAAACATTTTTTAAATTTTTATTTGTTTATTATGTGTATGGGGTGTGCCTACATGAGTTTATGTGTACCATGTGCATACAGATGACTGCAGAGGTCAGAGGAGCATCCAGTAGTCCCTGGAACTGGAATTGCGGAGAGTTGCTAGCCTTCATATACAGTTGCTGGGAACCCAATCTGGGTCATCTGAAAGAGCAGTCAGGGTTCTTCACTGCCAAGTCATCTCTCCACCCCACAGATACATTTTTTTAAGAAAATGGATATATGATGTCTTGGTGTGGAAGGGCTGGTGGCGCTAGCTCTCAGAACTCCCATCGCAGCTCTCGGTGTGGCCACCTGGAGGGTATCTGGTATTTCCCAGTAAGGGTGAAGAATTCACTGCCTGACACTTAGAACCCCACTTCCAGGAATGCAGAGAAACATCGCACAAGGGGTAGGGGAAGCTTACTTAGCCGTGTTTGAGGTGGTATTGTTTCTGAGAGAGTGCTGTAGAGTAGGAAGTGGATGTGGGGAGAGAATAGAGACAGGAGCCAGGTAAACCCACACAGTGAAGTGCTGTGTGCATCCATCACACTCTCCAAAGCAGCAGTGAGGACAGAGTACGTTGTTTTTAAGCTTCCACTCATGACTACTAGGAAGGCTGGGCTTCTCCCTGTTTATGGATTATACATCTTTGTCTCCCATTCCTGGCCTTTCACTCCCTTTCCCATCTCCTTTCACTGCTAATCCAAAACTTTCCGTATACTGGGCAAGGACTCTACCCCTGAGCTGCACCCCCTGCTCTCTGGAACTGATTTTCCAGTTCCTGAAGATATGACTTCTCAGTGCTTGGCTAAGATCAAGTGGAAACTCCAGAGACTGACCATTTCCTTGTTACATTCATCAGCGTGCTCTTCCCTCAGTCTGTGACTTTGACATTTGCTGTGCTGACTTTCATGCCGAAGTTTCACTTTTACTACAGCAAAATCAAGGACTTCCTTTGTGGTTTGTGCTGTGATGTGCCTTGATTGTTTTACGAAATCATCTCCTTCCTACCTGAGCCCATAAAGTCACCCTCCTATTGTGACTTCTAAAAAGTAGTCATTTTATTTTTCCCATTTAAATCTTTCGACTCGTTGGGATTATGTTTCCATGTGTGGTGTGAGATGGACACAGATTATCTTCTTCCTTTTCCACACACATGACTGGCCAATGGGAACCGGGGCCAAGGGGCCAAGGCAGTGGGTCATCAGCTCAAACTGAGGACACCCAAAATGTCCATGTGCAGATAATAAGCTCCAAAGGGCATTGGGGACATCCTGGGACAGGGTCACAACGAAGACACAAACAGGCCATCCCACCAGGACAGGGTTCACATGGTCATGGACCACCACTGTCTTACACCTGAGTCTGGAGAAGTTCCAGCCTCTGTACCAGATCATCTTGTCAGTGGGCAATGTCTCAAAAACTTCAGCCAAAACTAACCAGATGTTTTATTCTTTAATCCCCCTCTTCCCCAGTGTTTTACTCAACTCTAAGAGGTCCTGCTTGACTTAAAACAAAGGTACTGCTGCCATTGCCTGGGGCCACAAGGGGGCAGCCATGGGTAGACAGTCAGAAGCTCTCCAGTTTTCATTAAGAAACACTCGTTTTCAACAGAGCCTTGAATGACAGAAATCTGGCCCAGCTGGGCAGCACCACCTTCACCGGTCCACAGTAGAATCTGGAGTTTGTACCATGGCTCATCCTTTCTTCATTATGAAACAGTCCACCAAATGCCTGAACTTTGAAGACCTTAGAGCCAGGCCTGCAGGACAATTCAGAGCTGAGGAAATCAAGTTTCCAGGAAGTACCTTAATTCCTGGTGAAACAGGGCAGGCCTGGGCAAATCCCAAAACAAACTCAGGGGTCCTTTCTGATGTTCAATACATCCTTGACAATGTCCTGAGGCCAGAAGAGACTGCAGAGAGAACAGGCCCTGTCCTGTCTCCACCATGGCTGCCTCCACAGCATAGCCTCTTCCCCAGATGAAACCCTGCCAAGAGGAGGTATAGCTCCTGGCCTCTACCTTGGAGAGATACCCTCTCCCACAGGACAGCATTCAGATCTTCAAAGAGGCTCCCAAGCCCCAGACATCTGTCATCTCCTCCCACAAGGGCTCAGAATCATACCTACACTTTGTCACTGACAGCCTCAGAAAAATCAAGGGGAGCTGTGGTGACGTGAATTCCCAAGAACTGGAGAATGATGCTATCTGCTGGTCTAGAAATTTCCTGTTCATCATTAGATTATGTTCTTAGGGAAGGGTTACACTCACACTCATAATCCAGTTACTTTTGTGTTACTGTGATAAAAACAACCTAACCAAAAGCACCTTAGAGAAGAAAAGGTTTATCAGGTTTACAAGTCCAGGTAATAGTCATTACTTCAAGGAAGTCATGGCAGGAACTTAAAGCATCACTTCCACAGCAGAGAACACACACACAGGGATCCCTGCGTGCTCTCATCTAGCTTGCTTCACTCACACAGCTCAGGGTCCAGCCTCGGGAATGGTGCTGGCTACAGTGGGCTGGGTCAATTAATAATCAAAGCAGTCCCCCACAGACATGCCTACAGGCCACCCTGATCTACACATAATTCTTCATTTACACTCTTCCCAAGTGATTCTAGGCTATGTCAAGTTGACAGCTAAAACTAATGAGCACATGCACACACACACACACACACACAAAATGCAGTCATGTTTAGTTTCTCAGCTAAGGCTAATGTTAGAAAAGAACACATGAGAAACCTTAGAAAAGAAAGCCAATAGATCAAAAGAGAAAACAGCGCATTTTAAAGACAGACACAGATCAAGGAGAGAGGAGACTCTCATCATCTTGTAAGTTTCTCAAATAAATCAATATAATTGATTTTTATTGCCTTAAACACTGAAACTTTATTTTTAAGAATCAAATTTTGAAATATATGGCCAAAGACCAGCAAGATGGCTCAGTGGGTAAAAGTGCTTGCTGCCAAGCCTGCTGACCTGAGTTGGATTCCAGAGACTCACATGGCGGAAGGAGAGAAACAATTCCCCCAGGTTCTCCTCTGACTTTCATATACGCCCCACCACAGGCAAATGTGTCTCTCTCCCTCCACACATACTAAGTAGGTGCAGTAACAATTTTTTAATATATGCACAAAACAACATAAAGATGTATTTGTGTCCACTGAAATCTTGTTTGTAATAAGGGGGACGTTTTGACAGGGAAAATACTCAGTGCATACAGAATGGGGATCAGACATCTACCACTGACAATGAAATCAAGAATTAGGTATTTAGATGTTCAAAGAAACAGAAAATGTAAGGAGAACCATGATGCATTCACTGTAAGTTAAAAATAAATAAACAAAAGACAAGTTTGGGGAAATAAAATGAAAACACAGAAAAAAATCACACATATGACAAAATAGAGCCAAATATGACAGAGATTGGTAGTCACTTCTGCAAAGTAAGACTGTGCTGAATTTGGAATGTGTAACTTCATTGCTGTTTGTAGGATTTCTTTTCTTTCTTAACCAAAGAATATGCATTATTTTAGTAAAGGAAAAATTATACAAAAATATCCTATACCTTGCTTTCCTAACCCAGGATCTTTTCAGCATACCCCAAAGAGTCAAAGACAATCCACTCTGACCTACAAGGGAAATGGAACCAGGGCCAGCCTTCAGCCTCCAGCCTCCTCCCCCATGGAACACACAGAAGACAAAGCACCTGTCTACGACTCTCAAGTGGGAAAGGGGCCAAGGCCTGGTCCCCAGGGCCACCCCTCCCGCCGGGGGCTGCCTCATTTCCTCTGAGTAAATCATGCAGAGGACTGGAAGGCCCACAAATCCCTCCAGCAAACATGCAAGTCAAACAGCACCATTTACCCAGCAAGGGCCTCTTCAGGTTTACAAGGCGTGGGAGGAACCAGGCAACAAAACCAGCCTTGTCCAGTGAGGCTGACCTTTGCCTTAGGCACAGTGGGGAGGAAGCCTGTGGACATCCTATGTTGCCTGCTTTCTCTGTGCCTAGCCTCCTCACTACCTGGGCATCCTGCAACCACGTTGATCTGGTGAGGGTGAGAAGGCCAGCTGAGAACAAGAGACCAGGCAGTTCAAAATTCCCACCACCTCTTCCTATGGCAACCTGGCCTCATCTGCTGGTGGGGCCCTAGGTTGGCACTCTCTAAGACCACAGTCTAACTAGTCTGACCTGGGTCTAAGCTCAACACACCCACAGGACCCTGATCACCAAGGTCCACAGCTACAGGAAAAGAAAGGAGAACAAGCAGTACCGAAGAGTAGAGGAAGAAAGAACTTCCCATCATGGGTGTGGGGTGAGCAGGAAAGGGAGGGGAGGAAAGAACGGGGATTTGGAGGCACAACAGTGCAGGTGGGTGTCTGTGAAGCATGTAGGTCTTCAGGCAGCCAGAGAACGAAGCACAAGGAAACGCACGCCTCCCAGAGACACAGCTTTACTTTTTACTACTACTTTTGGGGGGAGATGGGGGGAAACACAGAGCCTCACTGCATTGCTCAGGCTGGCCTGGAACTCACAATCCTGCTGCCTTCACCTCCTGAGTACTGAGATTACGGACCTGTGCTACCACTGCCCAGTGAAGTTTTTTTTAATGAGAACGTAAAATTTTGCCAAATGCTCTGATGATTTGTCTAAACGTAAAATTTTTAAGTTTTTGTACCAAAGGCTTTACCACATTAACTTACACATTTATCAGATTTGGGCATCTGGGCTGTTCTTGATACAATAACCCTATGTCTCCTGGTTTCTGTGTGGACAGGTCCTTCCTGTCCTGGAATCACTGGGACACCTGGTAGCTGCAGTTCATCTCTCTGAGGAATTGCTACATGGCTCCCATGGGCCTGTACCTTTTCCATCACCACCAGCATCTCTGAGGGGCCTCATTTCTCCCCATCCCCCATGAGGCCGGTGTCAGCCCAGAGGAAGCAAGTTTAAAGTGACAGAAGTTCACCTCGTGCTCCACACAGCACGTGCTGAGTGCTTCAGATGCGGCATCTCTCCACCAAAAAAGATGACAATGAGAATTGTTCCATTTGTGATTTGCGCAGGGCTCTTTCCACCTGTGATCTCCATGACCCACACAAGGAAACGAGCCACAGACCCCCTGAGTCAGTCAAATGCCTCTGCTATACCCCAATTGCATACCTCTGAATGCACCCAAAACATTCATACAGCGTGTAAATGTGTCATTATGTGAGTAGCCTGTCTCCCTCATTGGACTGCAGCTTCCAGGAAAGCAAGGAAGGTTTGCTTGTCAATATCAGGTTTCTCACAGAACACAGGCTTCCCAGAACATACTTGTAACGAACAATGAGATGACGCATGGGTGAATGAGTAGCAGATGGGAGAAGGGATGGGTGAACAGGAGAGCAGTTAGATAGACAAGTAGGGGATAGACCTGAGCCTGTCCAGGCCAGACGCCTGGCCCTACCTGCTGCTGCTGGGCCCGGAGGTCACCAATCTCCTTCTGGTCCTCTTCACGGAGCCGCTTCATATCCTCCCAGGACTGCTGCAGCAGGTTCCGCTCCCGCAGCAGCTTCCCGTTCTCCCGCCTCAGCATGTCCACACTGTCCTTCAGCTGAGTCTGGTCACTCAGGAGCCGACTGTGGAGGGTACTGAAATCCCACAAACACAGTGAGCCCCAGGCAACCTCTACCCGGCCCCAATCCCCAGGAATCACCAGCCCTACAAGAGCCCAGGTCCCCAGAAAGATCCAGTGAGGAGCCCACAGTAGTCAGCCAGCAGCACTTGGAGGAGAGACCAAAGCCAGCAAACAGCTGAATTCTAGAAAGAATCAAACCACTTCTGAAAACACAGACAACCCAAAGGCATATATCTCCAAGGAAAGGAGATGATCCAACTTGTGCTGTGTGTGGGAACATGAGCATGTGGAGGACAAATACCCTCTAGGTGAGGATATCCAAAGACAGCACACCCATCTATTGTGCCACGGCCACATAGTCAATAAAACCCCAGTCAGACCCCTAGAGCCCCAGAGCTGCCTGAGCTCCCACCTCATGGTGTCAACTGCTCTTCTATCTACCGGCTTCTGAAGCTGGCAGTATGACAGGAAGGACTAACAGTCTCTGTCACACTCAGGAAAACTGAGACTGAAATACACAAACCCCCTCATTGAAGTCAAGTTGCCTGAGAGGCAGAAGCAGGACTAGAACCAGAGACCTTGACTCTCCAGCCTAGAGACAGAAGGGCAAGAGATGGTTAATCCACAAGGGCTGGGCCCCTTCCCCGCAGAGGACTCACTGGTAGAAGTCCGTCTCCTTGGCCACCTCCTCGCACCTCTTCAAGGCGTTGGTGTGCTGGTTCTGCAAGCTCTGCAGGTCTGACATGGCCCGCACACACTGGATCTTCAGCCTCTCATAGTCAGGATTTAGCCTGTGGTAGGGCCTAGCCCCAGGACCAAAGAGCCCCATGAACACAGGCCTCCTCAAGAATCACATGGACTTCAGGCTGTGTTCTGGACTATCCACATCCTGGCTCCTACACATTGTGACCTCCTGGTGCTTGGTAATCTTACTTTTCTGGACCCAGGCCAGCAAAGGCAGGGTATCCAGATGGAGGGAGTACTAGCTGCATCAGCTTCCTAAATGGGCCCAGAAGGGCAGACTTGCTCTCTAAGAAATTTCCAGGAGTCTGAGCCACAGCCCTTGGGCCATCAGAAACCTGTGATGAAGGTTCTCCTATCTTCAGAACACTGATTCTCAGTCTTGGATGCTTATGACACCAACACCCAGAATACACAGGGCAGCATTTCTGAGGATGTGATGACCCAACATCCAGGCAGCTTCAAAAACTCCCAAGGGGATTCCACAATGTGCAGTCCAGGTGAGCACACTGTCCTGCAGTGCTGCTCAAAGTGCAGCTCCCAAGCCAGGGCACTGCAGCGTCTGGGAGTTTGTAAGGCCCAGTCACAGACTGCCATGCTCAGGAGGGAACAGAAGAGAAACAAACATCATGAACCTTCGCAAGTTCTTTGGGGAACACTGGTGTTTGGTTCCCTAGCGCAGGCTGAGCAAACGTTCTTACAGAAGGGTAGATAATAACCCCCCTGCAAATATTTTCTTCAAAACAAAAAGATACAGGTAAAAGGAACATTTTCAGTGGAGAGAACAACTAATGTGTTTACAACCAAAGAAAGCTCCAGTGATAAACGAAACACTGGCATGTTAAGATGACACCAGCAACGGGACGCAGCAGGGTGTGCGGAGGAAACCTGTGTCAGGTGGAAGGCACAGGACCAGAGCAGAGCAGTGAGGAAGCCAAGGCCTTCCAAGTACCCAGTGAGAGGCACTGAGTGATTTTCATTTGTAGGAAGCCTGTACCCTACAACCACAACACAGGCTCCCCAGGGAGCATTAGGGACATGAGCTTTGAAGAAGGGGACACTCTAGGAGTTCAGCATCTGAAATCAGGGTGCAAAGGGGAAATGGCTCAGGGTGACACATGGGCATCAGAACAGCCACTGGGGAGTTGGGACAATGACTACCTCTTGTCGAAGGTCGCTCCGTGAGTGGCAAAGGCCAGACGCTTGCGCAGCTCATTCCTCTCACGGGTCATCAGCCGGAGCTGGATGGAGAGGTTCTCCACCTTCTCATTGACCTGTTGCTCAGTGAGGAGGGGAGGTGGGGACGGTGCTTTTCCAGTGGTCCCTGTGGATAGGTAACCACAAGTGAACCTGCACGTAGACAGTGTTCCCAAGGTGCCAGCACTGTTCCAACACTGTGGTTCCATTAGGGATTCACCAAGTCGTGATGAGCCCAGGCCTTCAGTCACCCAATGAAAGGCACCAAGTGGGACCCTGTCTGTCCAGCTGCTGCCAGGAGCACCCACTCCTACAAAGTAGGTCCTGTGTAACCCCCCTTCACAGCTGGAGTTGACACCAGAGTCCAGGCCATACGGTCCTCGCAGAGACCCTCTTCCCAGTCGGATCTGACACTTCCAGGAAGGAACTATTCTGGCATTAATCCTTGCCTGCTCTGGACTTCTAGGCATGCTCACTATCACCTGGACATGGGATAAGGAGCAGGACATACCACCCTGAGCCCCAAGCAAAGGCCTGAGGAAGAGGGCACACTTGGAACAAATCGAATACCCACAAGCAAGAGGGCAGGTGCCACAAAGCTGAGGCCTGTAAGCCACATTCCAGTCCTTCCCCACCATAGCATCTTGGCCTCTACAGCTGTCTAGCTGCTCCTAGACCTGACTAAACTAGCTCAATCGTGCTGGCTTGGAGGACACTGACAGCTCACAACTGATGTGATGCAGGTAAGTGCTAGGCCCTCTAGTACTGAGCACCACCAAGTCCTCATCACATGAACCCAAACCAAAAGCCTTCAATTTTTGCCAAGGACAGCAGCCAGCACTAACTCTGACCAGATTCAAATAGATGTCTAGGCACAATGCAATCCAGGCATCCAAAGGCAAAGCACTTTACCCAACTGTTCTGATAAAGACTATGCCACGGCCCTTTAATAGTTAGTCTTGTCACTGTGTCTACCTGACACCTTAGATGACACTTGGAGATCTGGGGTGGAAGGAAACACAGGAGGTGGGAGTAGTCATTCTGCAGATGTTACCAGGGGGGCTGACTCATCCAGGGACACAGGAAGCGTCCCCCGGCAGACACAGGCACACAAAGGGCATGACACTCATCTTCTGTCTGTGCCACCCTGATCACCCTCTTCTGCTGATCCTTGTTGGCTGACAGCTCAAGTAAATCAAACATCACCCTAGACAAAAGGTGGTTTTTGCACCTTCCAAAAGCTCTAGGAAGGATAGGTTTAGGGTTAAGGGGGGCCAAATGTTTCGTGGTATGAGGTAGCAGCTTCAGGCTCTTGGCCCAGCATTTGTCAGCATTCCAGGTAGTTCAAAACCTTTAATCTAGTTCCCCTAAAAGTATACTTCACTCAAAACCACTGTGTGATAGTTCATCTTGACTGTGATCTTGACTGGATCTGCTGGAAACTACGAGGCCTCTGGGTGGGTGTGTCAGGGCAGCTCCAAGGAGGATTAACTGATAGGAGACCTGCTCCCAGAGTGGGCAGCAGCTCAGACAGAAGGAGGTCCCAGGAGAGGCAGAGCTGCTTTGGCCCACCTGCCATCACTTCTTGCTGTTGAGTGTGCCTGTCCTCTCCCTGCTACTGCCGTCCGTCCCCGACACAGGGATCTACCTTCTGTCACCTTCCAATATGAACTAAAGACCAGCAGCTCCCCAGGAATCCTCTGGGCCTTCAGCTCCAGAGTGGGACTGCTGAGGCATGCAGCTCTGAGGACTGAGCAGATCCACCAGGTTCACAACATCCTGGACATGAACATGGCCACTGCGGGGTTACCTGACTCCTAGAGGGTGAGCCAATCTCAAAAATCCCTTTCCTTCTGTATATTCATTACATCAATTATGTTCCTCTAGAGAACCCTGACCAGCCACAACCCTGTTTCCTGAGCTCAGGCCAGACCTCAGAGGGAGAATGGGGGGCGGGGGAGGGGGGGAGTTCAGGTCTGCATATTCCAGAAGTGTCTCCCTCCTCACCGTGCTTCCACTCACAGCCTCAAGTACTCCCATAACACCTTGAACCCACTCTTGCTTCACAAATCTGGAGCTCAGGTCATCTCCAAGTCATCAATTCATGGAACAAGTTACCCACACAGCTCAAAATAATCCACACACATGAGTAAAAGCACTCAGGCAACACCCAGAAATGTGGATTTCAGAGCCCATCATCACCCCACCCACATAGGCCAAGATGTGTATCTTAGATGCTGTTCCACCAAACAAACCGGCACTACAGTATCGACCCCATTACACAGGAGAGGAACTGAGACCCAGCAGGGTTAGGCAGCTGAGAGCTGTGACCCAGGAACCTGGACTCAGGATACTGGAGCTGCGCCCCAGGCCTTGCTGCCTCCTAGTCATAACTCTTCCTTACTTCCTCCCAGCAGTTTATGAATGCTTTTCTCTCAATCCCCATTCTATTCCCAGAAGGTACATGTTATCTTTACCTTGCACAACAGGAGACAAATTTTTATCAAGGTAAAATAGTATGTCCAGGTCACAGGACCTGTTAGAGACAGCACTGGGACATGGGTCTCTAACAGACCCAGAGCCCAAAGTATGTGTGCGATGCTGTGGAAATAACCAAGCTATTGTCAATGACAGAAAAGCATTCTACCACTGAGCTAAGGCCCAGTCATAGTTTCTAAACATTTTTAAATCTTAGGACCTCTTAAAAATTATTGAAAACCCAAACAGCTCTAACATATTCATACAAGATTTTTAATAAACCATTAACTACTCTTTCCATTACAAAACAAAATCACGTAGCAGAATGAGTTGCATTGCTCTGCACTGGGTAATGTGCATAGCATCTGGCTTCCTAGAGACACCTGAGTGCCATCTCTGCATAAAGTCACATGCACTGTATGGAACCTTTGGAACATTCCACCCAACACCCATTGAAGATGAAAGTAAGAAAGGCCAAGGGTATCCCAGAGTTCTGACCAAAGCTGCCTGAGCTCACAGGTCCCTGAACAGACCTCAGAGACAACAGGCCACACTGAAAATGGCCATAAGCATGTTAGTGAAGCATCAGAAAAACATCTAGAGTCTAAGTACAAAACTAAAAAAGTACTAGTAAGCCCAACAGACTGCCTCCAGGGAGATAGGGGATTATAACTCCCATTATGCAAACCTGAGGCAACAAAGAGATGCATTCCTGGTATTGAGGGAAACTGGAAGAGAAAGACAAAGAGAAAGCAAGAAAGAGGCAAAGGTCATCAGCCAAATCCCACCATGTATCATGTCTCAGGGTCCAACTGGGAGAATCCAGACTAGCTGACCATCCAGGCAACAAAGTAGGTACTGACATCTAGGGAGCAAGCCAAGGAGCTCAGTATGCCATGCCCCCATCCATGTTTCATTAGTGTCCAGCTGCCCGCCAGGAGTGTACTGGTTAACGGGCACCTACAAGACCAGACAGTAGCACATGGGGTCCCCAAACAGACTCAGCTCTGACACGAGCCAAGGCCTCAACCAGTACTCTACAGTGCTCCCTACATTAGAATCCTCTTATCCCCACACCACCACCTCCCAATCACTCATGCCAAACATGTATGTGGTTGAACTAATGTGACAAGGTGAGGCCAACCAGGGCTGAGACCCCAGCAAGTGGCAGCCTTTCTGACTGGGCTCTGATGTCCCCAGCATTTCCTAACATGAAACCTCAAGACAAATCCCAAGATATGCTAAGGCAGGAAGCTCTAAAATAACACAAAGTGGTATAGAAAATCCTCTCTACCAGCATCCAAATGTAAATACTGTTGTGGGAGCTAGGGAGACTGGTGAGTTGGTAGACTGCTTTCCTAACAAATACTAGAACCTGAATTTTAATCTCCAGAACTAACCTAACAATGCCCAGTGTGGTAGTTCACCCCATCACACCCAGTGCTAAGGAGGCAGAGAGGATGACGTGGGTCTAGCTGGTCAGACAGTTCAACCTAACTGGTGAGCTCTAGACCAATGACAGACCTTGTCTCAATGGAGGCTGGGGGCATCTGAAAAGAACCATACAAAAAGGTTTTTCTCCATTTTTCACATACATGCCCACATGCACACTCACACACACACACACACACACACACACACACACTCATTTTTAATGAACCTTTTGTCTTTTACATGCGCTTTCTAGGGTTGGAGCATGTGTTAAGGATGATGCAGCCCTACCTCACCATACTTACAGGGAGCATCCCAAATCCACCATAACTCTCTATTTCGACTGGGAACTTAGTAAGCTCAATAGGACAGGATTCAGGAGCACTGAACGAGGCCCAGTGAACACAGCAGCCACAAGCTGGGTCTGGTTTTAAGAGGAAGAATGGCAGGGAGCAAGGGTCAGAGTAGAGGCCATCCTGCATCCTTCAAATCTCCACCTCCTCTGGGTCACCACGGATGGTACAGCTGCACGACACACTCCCCAGGCAGTGAGCAGCTGGTCAACTAGCTGTGAACTCTTTGCCCCTGCCTCCCTCATCACATTCCGGTGAAATTTGGGACTGCCTCCTCAGGCTTATTCATAGCTGGACAAACACAGTTTGACTTCAGAATCCTCAAGCCTGTAGTGCCAAAAGCTCATCAGAAAACTGACACAGGCAAAAGCAGTCACATGGTGTGGACACGCCCAGATCACCTGCCCATCATCCAGGCCCTAACTGTTCAAGAAGACATACAGGGGCACAACATAGTCACCAGACTCACCAAGTCATCCTCACTAACAGCTAAGAACAACCAAAGCCGGAAGGAAGGACCCAGGTCTGTCCCAGGCCACTGCTTCCTAGAGCTCATCAACTGCATTAGAGAACTGCTGAGCACCCACACCTGCTGACCAGAATCCTAAGGGGACCCACCAGCACTACTTGGAGTTTCCCACCCACCTAATGGTTCTGCAAAGTCTGGGAACATCTGGCCTTGGCCACAGGAGCTTTTCTCTTCATGTTTTTGGTGTCACACACTCATTGTACATAAAGGAATCCAATGGGGTGAAGGACGGTGACACCTTGCCCTTATCCTGTGGATACCTCTTAGTCCTCCCTCCTGCTGGCCTCCTTCCCGACTCAGAGTGAAAGAAGGAATGCTCAGCACAGCAGCTGCAGCCTTGCCAGTTCTTGGCTCTCTAGTGAGACAAACTAATGCTCTGGAATCTTTGACTCAGGGTCTGCTTTTCAGGAAGCAAAGACAAGCAGGGAAGGTCCATTCCTTAACAGAGGCTCCTAGCTCCAGCACCCCGTTCCTGGAAGGTCCAGCTCAATCCCCACTTCTAGGAAGCTGCCCATTCCCTGCCAGAATTCACTGCGCCTTCCCCAGGACATCTCTTTGTTCTCCCCAGAGACTGGAGGTCAGCTTCCTCCAGCCTCTCTCTGGCCTTTACAATCACCAATCTAACTCCACAGCAGCTTGCTTAACCTTGCCAACATGCTTGTGAGTGATCTCTGAAGGCTCTGAACACAAGCTCGGAGAGAAGAAGGTCTTCTACAAGTCTAGATAATACCATAAAACCCAGAATTCCAAAGGTTCCCAGGATACAAAAGGCTGTCTGGGAGCTAGAGATACAGCTCAGCTGGTTGAGAACTTGCCTAGCATGCACAATGCCCCGGGCGGATGTTCAGCCTTTCAGGAACCGGGGTATCACGGTGCACAGCTGTGATCTGAGCACTACACTGGAGGTGTCAGAACATCAGAATTGGGAGTCCGTCCTATAATGACTGTAAGGCCAGCCCGGGCTATGCAAAGACCTGTTTCAAAAAAGAAGGAAATGTTCAAAACACAAAGGCTGTCCGGAGATGAGACTGCTGAGATCACAGTGAACACACCCTGCCTCTCTGATGATCTGCCCCCGCCCCAATCCGACAGAAACCAAGTTGCCCTGTCCAAGAACCTTCCTTGGACTCTAGGAAGTCCTTCAACTGCTCGTCCACAAGCCAGAACTCCCTCCACTTCAGCAGACACCCCCCCCGCCCCCCCCCCAGCACCATCTGCAGGGAAATGAAGACTCACTTTCTAAACACTGACTAGGAATGTGTCCTCCCTCCTCACAATCTCCCTACTGAACTCAAGATGGGAATAAAAGTCTACTGAGAACTTGGATCAGGATGAAGGAAAAGGAAGATGAGCGGCCTGAAGCAAACAAGTACACCCAGGAAGATCCACAGGGCGGTGACAGCGTGGTGGAGGTGCTCAGAGAAGCCATGTGCATAGCTGATGAACGTTACCTCACAGGCCTCAGCAGATGGACCACGCAGCCAGCAGGAGATGACAAATGTGTAACGAGCTGTTGGCAGAGGATGCTGGAGCAGGGGAGCTCCCCGGGTGAGCCCTTAAGCACTTGGAGTATGGTGGCCCAATCCTGAACTCAGGAGGCAGGAGGACTGGCAAGTAAGAGGTCAGCCTGGGCTACATTGTGAGATTCTGCCTCCAGAGAGAGAGAACATTGGCTTGGTACGTAGCTCAGTAGGGAGAGCCCTTGGCTAGCACATGTGGAGTTTTGGGTTTGGTCCCTACCACGAGTATAAACGGGTGGTAAAGAACTGGGTATGGATGTTCACATTCAGACTAACATGCCAGCTGTAAGCAGAAGAGCAAAACAAAGCAAATCTTGGTTCCTGTGAGCTTGAGAGGGTTAACTACAAGGACGCAGCCAGTGCCTGTAGCTAAAAGACTTGGGCACAGTCAGTGCAGACGGAGTTAAAGCGCACATGTCAAAGCTTTGCTCTCAGACTGCTCATGACTCCCAAGATGTCTCTAGGGACACTCACTGATCATCAGTACAAAAGCTGACCTGCCTTTACGTTCAGCCAACTAAGCTAGGTGTGATGGTACATACCTATAACCCCTGTACTCAGGGGACAGAGAGAAGAAGACCAGAAGTTTGCAGCCAACCCATGCTATACAGAGACCTTGTCTGAAAAACACAAAAACCATCTCACACTCAGTAATGATATGAGACAAACAAAGCATGACATGCACATGCTCCTAGGAAAGGTGACACAGCAGCTCTGACTGATGCTGTGAATGAGTATGCACTGTCCATTAGAGATGAGCAGGGACAACAAGAGGCAGGAAACAGAAGCCCCATCTCATCCTCCTACAGCTCACTCCTGAAGAGCTAGCTCATGGTCAGCCTGCAGTATAAGACTCTGCAGAGCTCTGAACCTGAAGGATCCTTCCCGAACCCTAGACATAATGAGAGCTACAGGGTGAGCTCTCAGCAACTAGGAGAGGCCTGGAGTCAAAGCTGTCCCTGACCCTTGAAAGAACAGGCCTGGTCAACTCTTTGATCTTGGACTTCTGGCCTCCCGGACAGTGAAACACTTCTCTGGTCAAAGTCCCAGTCTGCCAGACTTTGCTAAGATGATCCAGGCATAGACATACAAAGCCACTTCTCAGCACTTGTCTGCCTCTAATCACACTGACCTCCCAAATGCTAAGAACTGTTCCAGTCTCCTGTAGACCCTGAGATGCAACACCCTCCACACCACTGCCTGGACTACACACCATTTCACACCCAGATGAAGAGTCCCAGAAGTGAACTGACAGAGGAGAAGTTAGTTGGTCCTTGGTGTTAGAAGCCCAGGCACGGCACTTTCCCCCCTTGGGTATCAACTTTCCCTTCTCTCTAGCAAGAAAGCACTATGGCTAGACCAGATGACCTCTGTGAGCTTTTCAAGTTGAGAAACTCCAGGATTCCATATCAAAGATGTCTCTCATCCATCAGAGTCAAAGTGGGGGATCAGGGCTTCCAACAGAGGAGTGCACAGGACAAAGGACACAGGGAAGGTTGGAGGACCTTTATGATCTTCTTGCCCAGCATATGTTCTCACTTTCCAGGCCCAGGAAGCATCCAATTGAGCATGGGCTGGCTACTTTCCAAGGGCAACATACGACCCCTTTGACAAAGGACAGTCCCACAAACATGAGGGGTCAAGCTTAAAGAGAGGTTTTCAGGGGTTGACCAGGCTCTCTGAGAAAGTCTACAGCCTAAAGAAGTGAAGAGGATAAATGTGCTCTCTGTACCCACCTCCCTAACAACAAAGCCAGATGTTCACCGAGAAAAGGTAAATAGCGTGAACAAAAGATGACGTCACATATAGTCTGACAAAAAACACCAACATCCGATGCTCCATGAATCCTTCCCAGGCTCTCCTTGATCACACCCAAGCCCTGGCCCAGTCACTGTCCACAGGAAGGTATAACTCACCCACACTGCTGAGGGAACTGCTGCTTTCCGAGTCCGAGGGCATGATGGACAGGACGCTGTAGGTGGAGCCTGGGTAAAGAAGAGACCACTGTGTTACTAAGCCAGAAGGACCACTTGTCCATAGCCCACTGTTACATCAGCCCATCTATAGTTACACTAGCTTATGAGCCCTCTGCACCAGGGCTGGGAACCTAGAGTCCAGGTCAACAGGGAATGTAGTGGGCTGTGTCTGGACTTTGTTCATTCCACCCACTTTTCTGTCTTAAACCCACCCTGCTACTCTTGAGTCTGGACAATAGGCAGCAAGAGGTCCAGTGAGTCAGCTGGCTTCTACTGAGAAACGGGGGAGGAAGGGACGGCTCAGACTCCAGTTAGACTGGGTCTGGAGGTTCCTGTAGATTTCTCAGAATGGCTCTGGCTTTCTCACAGAGGGACACAGCACATTGTACACTAACACAACTATCTGTGAGGGGCTCTGTTCTCAGGTACTGATTATATTCAGTGATCTAGTCAGTCCATGTCCTCTCAGCACCGGTTGCCCGGTGCTGGGGAATCCTTTATAGTGCCTATGTATGCATGTTCAAGGTCCTGGGCCAAACTTCCAGTACCAAAACAAAAGAAAGAGAAACAAGATACTCAAGGGGCAGTGAGATGACTCAGCAGGTCATCCAGTATTCCTCCTTTCCTCCTTCCCTTCTTCCCCATCCCCACCTGGGATTGAACTCAGCCTGACCAGCCGACCAGCTGAGTTCAATCCTAGGACCCACCATGGAAGAGAAGACTCCTGAAAATTGTCTTCTGATTTAAATACGCACGTAGACACATATACATACAACACACACACACACACACACACACACACACACACATTCACACAATAAAAATCTCATAAAAACATGGGCCAAGATGGCTCAACAGGTGAGGGCACTTGAGACCAAGCCTGACAACCTGAGTTAGATCCCTGGGTCCCACACCCAGGAGAAAACTGCTTCCTGCAGCTTGTCCTCTGGCCTCACAAAATAAATAAATTTAACAAAAAAAAATTAATTAATAAAAAAGTTATTCAAAAACTTATGAGCAATTACCTTATCGCCAAAGCTAAAAGAATCCCCTTTTTGGGGTGCTCTCCCCAGGTATGGGGGTGGTGGGCACTTAATGGTGTTAATCCCTGACTGTGTGCACACAACAGCTTGGTCCCAAATATTTTCTTTTTTCACTTACATTTTATCTTATTTTCACTTAAGTGTGTGTGTGTGTGTCTATCTGTGCCACATACACCCATGGAAGTCAGTAGAGGTTTGGGATCCACTGGAGCTGGAGTTACAGGCAGTTGTGAGCTACCTGCCATAGGTGCTGAGAATCAAACTCGGATCCTCTGGAAGAGCAGCAAGGGCTCTTACCCACTAAGACATCTCTCCAGTCCCCTGGTTTGTATTTTCAATGCCAGGTACAATCTGCTGACTTCAGGAAGAACCTACAGATTGGGAAACTTGGGGTGGGGCGGCCCTGAATACACTGAGCAACACACCAAGCCTGCTGGACCCTGGTTCCAGCCTGCGTGAGGAAGAAGTTTAGCCCCAGAGCTCAGACAGCCTGTGCTGTGGTCCCCTGGCAGCAGGGGCATTTCACACCAATGAGAGAAAGGTTGCAGAAGTCCCAAATGAAAGGAGGAGTCAAACCACCTCCTCCGGGAGTCTAGCTGGGAGTGACAGAAAGTTTGCTGGGGTGGCAGGTGAGTGTGCAGGTTGCCTTAAGAAAAGAAATGCAATGTTTCGTTCCTGGAACCAGGGCGGTGGGCCCAGATGGGTTTTTCTAATGAGGGCTGAAAACAAACCTTAGGGTTCTATCATCAGAAAGCTGCTCAGAATTACTGAGAGGCAGAAATGTGGGGCAAAATGCAGTGGAAGGGAGACGCGGGGAGGGGTTGGGGGACACACCCAAGGCAGTGAGTTGCTTCACAGCAGAGAAGACTTTGAGAGGAGTGGGAAGGGGAGACCCCAGGTGACTGGGTAGACTTTGAGTAGGGAGTGAGGTCCACCTATGAAGAGCAGAGAGGTCGAGTATAAAAGCATGGTGAAGAGCTACAACCCTGACCTCAGACAGAGAATAGAGAAAACAGGACAAGAGAGTGGAGTTGGGGAGAACAGGTCAGTGGCCAACAATGCCCACTGGCCTCATCACCGAATTTTCTGGGAATATGAGGAGCCTGTGTATTTAGCAGAAAGTGAGTATGACCAGGGAAGCAGGCGGAATTCTAGTCTTTCAACAAGACTGTCCTAGGATGAAATGAGTCCTCTACTGCATCCAGTAACTGGACTCAGAAAAGCAGGTGATGTTGTACAAGGTGCAGCTCCAAACTGCCACAACTGTCTGGGAGATGGAGGGGAGCATTGGGACCCAGCAATCTGCTGGCATGGCTATCACAAGGTATTTGTATATCGACTACAGGGAACTAGAACCAAAACTACTCTATTCAGCCTTGCAATTCCATGATCCTGCATTTCAAGTCTCACACTGTTAGTTTTGTCTGGTGCTCTTTGGGTTTTGTTTTCTGAGACAGTGGCCTCCAACTGACTTGAACTGCTGATCCTCCTACCTCTATCTCCCAGGTGGATCAACCTGTTAATGTGGTGATGGGGATCGAACCCAGGACTTTGTACATGTTAGGCAAGCACTCTACCAACTGAGCGATCCCACCCCCAGCCCCATGCTATGCACTTCATGTCTGTGCATCTTCGTCTCAGAAAATAGAGCATGACTAATTTTTCAAGTCCTCTCTCTTGTTGCATTGAAGAAGTCAAATGCAACCAGGCAGTCGATGGACAGCATCAGAGAACAGGAACACAACACCACTGACTCTGTTCCAAACTCAAGTGCTATTTCTATATTTCTTCAATTTTCTCTGAGGACAAGGAAGGCTGGCCAGCTGCTATGTGCTGGATTGTTTTGAAAAGACACCTACTTGGGAAAGCTGGCACAAATAAACTCCCCCACTCACACCCCCACCAGTTTGTGCTCAACACAGTTCCATGCTCCAACCCTTCGCTCCGGTTTATACCACTGCCAGAGCCAAATGCTGCCTTTCTCTTACTGGCATCTGTAGTGCCCATCTTCCAGTAAAGAGCCCCTCCCCTCCACAACGTCTCCTCCTCCCCAGAGCGAGTTTCCACTGTTAATTAAGCTTGGCAGCCACCCCTCTTTCTCCCTGCTCAGCTCCCTCCCTAGCTGAGGGAGTACATTTCACATCTCTGCAACCAATACATTCTGTTCCTCTTCCCTGTCCCCAAAGTCCAGACTAGGTTTATACAGCCTGCCTATGGCAGGCAGACATCTTTATCTGAATCTCTGGGCATCTTCCTGGTCCCCACCACAGGTATCTGGCAGAGCTCCATGCCCTGGCAGGGATGGTGGGGGGTATTGATTAAGATTGGACAGGGCCCAGTTTTTGTAATGTTTTCAGAGCCAAAGACGTCATTAAGAAGAAAAGACCCAAGGATGACATTGTTTAGATAGTTCTTTGTCTTTGCAACTTAAAGGCCTGTGTGGTCAGGGCTGTCAACAAAAGGCCAAAGAGTCAGCCCCCAAGCTACAAAGTGTCCTTTCAAGCTAGCAGCTTCCAAGGCTGAGGGGCATCATCTCCCTCTGAGATTTCACAATCAAAGCTGAAGGCCAACAGAAGTCCCACCTCAGCCCAGCACACTTAGATGTCTGTCCAGCCCCTCATCTGCAGAAGCCTGAGGTATAGGAATGTGGCGATTCCCCCTGGACCCCTCCACCATTCCTTGAACCCCAAGGCATCCCAAAAAGTCTCTGGAGAAGGAACATGCTCTACCTAAGACTGAACCATGGGACACTGTAGAATCAGGCCTGGTTCTCACACCACCACCTAGGCCAGCCTGTGAGATGTCCCGAGCAGACTACAGAACACCCAAGAAGGTGAGCTTGAGGCCAGCTATAGGTTTGTGGGGGTCTGACAGTCATCTCTGGGATTTTTCGCTACATGAGGAATCACTTGGGGTCTTGGTTGAAGGGCAGGTCTGCATAGGATCTGAGAGGGCATTGCTAAGAAGCCCTAGGGCACATGACCACAGGCCAGCGATGCAGGGACCAAGGGCACAAACTCAGGCTTAACAGACAGCTGGGAGTGGGGCTACAAATGGAAGCTCCCACAGAAGCCCTGGGAGGTGGACACTCCTGGGAGACAGTTGACCTGGTGACACTCTGGGATTGACACAAGAACTGTCTGTCCTTCACAAGAGCCCAGACCTGCTAATTCTGTTTACAGTGTGACTCAGTCCTACTGGGTCACCAAGACCACTCCGAAAGAACTTCCAGTAAAATCCCTCTAGTGATAAGGGAATGCCCTGGACTCTGAAGGCCCAGGGAGTCCCTTTACAGACTCCTCTACTCACTTGAAATTGTAAAGGACTGGGTGACTCATAGTTCCACCAAGGAAACATGAACCAGCACGCAGAGGCTCCCTGACCACCATATGCCCTAAGGCAGCATAACCACAGACAGGCTAACCCCAAACACTCACCATTTGGGAATGGACTTGCTATTCTCTAGAGAGTCCAGAGCCCCAAGACAGCAGGTATCCCTAGCAGGTACCTGCCCTCCTCCGCTGTCCTCCTCCAGGTAGGAGCCATAGCAGGAGCCTGATCACTCCCAGACTCACAGAAGCCCCCACACGTATCCTTTACGGTGCACTAGGCCAGGTGGGAAGAAACAGGCCAGAGGCTCAGGAGCCTTAGAGACTGCTCAGCCACTGGGAGGATCAGGAGGGGTTTTTCTCTCTAAGCCAAAGGAGACTGTGGTGACTAGAACAGAGCAGACTCCAGCTCCATTAGGTTCATCTCCCAAATCTACCCCTCCCCAACTGCATGCACTCAGGTGAGCCACTCAGCCACCTTGTGCCTCCATATGAATACTATAAAATGGGTTGACTAGAATGCTGTCCCCATGGAGCTCTTGTGAGGATCCAACTGAGTTTTCCCATGAAAAGTGTTTGAAACAGCATCTGGCAAGGCCAGCTGCAAGAATGAAATAAGATTCTGGTGAGCCAGCTATAGTGAACCTTCCTACCCTGCTCTTCTTGATTCCTGCAAAGCCAAAATGAAAGGCTGTGACAGTGATGAGCTCACAGCCCACAAAGACAAAGGGGCAGACTGCATGCCACTCTCCAATAGCTAAGGGCAGCAGCTAATGGGTCCAGAGCACTAGTAAGTGCTGGGACTATGCCTGCATTGGCTCCTGTGGCAGGCACTGCTTCAGGTTAATTCCCATAATGACCCTGAGGTGGTCATTAGCGACACTTTACAGAGAAGGAAACTAAGACTTTCAATTACTCAACCTGCTTAAAGCAGGGCAACTCAAGAGCAAACAGTGCACAACCCAAACAGGCTACCCCCACCCACTAAAATCGAACACTGGAGACTGACAAGCTCAGGCACTTCATGCAGGTAGAGGAATGACCGTGGCCCTGGGATGCAGCAGAGAGCAAAGGCATGTCAAACAAGGAAGTTCCACTTACTCTATGTGCCTCAGGGGTCTATCTGAGGGTGGAAAAGATGCTAACCTCCTCCCTACACAAGAAACTGAAGATTAAGGCAGTGCTGGATTCACCCTCAGTGGGTACAACCCACTCAAAGCAGTCCAGCTGGCACATTAGGACTTGACAGGTGTCCCTCCACTGAGCTAATGTTATAATATTCTCCACAAAGTTTAAGGATAGACACCCCTAGATGGGCAAAATAGTATAATAATGATGCTTATACCCTCTTTTTCAGGTCATCCTAAGGATTGTTAGTGTGACTTGCAAAGATGAAGGGGTGTCCCACTGCCCAGGCAATGGGAGCTGCACCTTCGAGGTGGGCAGTGGAACACAGGGAGCAAGAGGGGCAGCGTGTGCCTACAGCTCTATACTGTGGATGCTGAACCCAGAAGACAGGAACCACTTGGACCGCAGGAAACTCAGAGGTCAGTTCTGTATTGGTAAACAGCCCCCCACCCCCAACACACACAAATATCTAGCACCGAAAACATGAAACAGGGAAAAAACAAAACCCGCAAAGCAAGAACCAATAGAAATGCGATCCTTTTCTCTTGCTACTTGTTGGCCTGGTGGTTGTGGAGTATTCATTTTACCAGGATGAAATGTCAGCAGAGAGCTGCTTCCCCATCAGCAGGCAGCCTCGGGGACAGCACAAGCAAGCCCCTGGGGATACCACTACCTCCTTGTGTCTCCCCATTTCATCATGTGAAGGGGTGGAGCGGCCTGGGCTGTCCACCAGCACAAGGCAGGAACACCTAGGGCTTCCATCATCAAAACAAGCCCTACTTCCTGCTGTCACTCTTGGCTGGGAAGGTTGGCACATTTGTACCCAAAAGGCACTGGAGGAACAAGGCAGAGTCAAGGGGCTTGGCAAGAAAGGACTGGACCACAGTTCTGCCCCAGAGAGCAGGGGAAGAATAGGCCAGGTGTCAGGAGCCTCCTACCAAAGTACAATAATCAAGGACGTTCTTAAGAGATAACTGTGATCAAACCTGACCAGGAACTGCAACTAAAAGAGCCCAGATGAGGGAGTGGAGCACTGGTCATAGCGCCACTGCTCAACTGAGGGGGGGGGGGGGGGGGCAGGAAAGTTCTCCTGGGCACCAGCCCATATTCCATATTCAGCCCATGTTATCTGGTCAAATCTGCCTTGAAATAAACTCCCTTGCAGCTCTAGGAGCCACATAGGAAGGGCACAGATCTCTGAAAGGCCTCTGCTTTGGCCAGCTCCTACGCCCAGGCTGGACTTGGTTCCTAGGCTGCATCAAGAGAAGCAGACACCTACCTCCCCGGAATTCTGGCCTTCGTGCCCTGCAGACTCTGAAAGTGTCAAATGGCTGCACTCAGGCCTACTACTGTCCCATTGTGTGACCCTGAGCCAGGTGCTCCCACTTTCTGTTACTCCTCCCTGCTTATGGAAGAGGGAGAATACTGGGTGACAGGATTTGATGAAAACAGCTGGGCATTCAGCAAGCTTTCCATACCTGCTCTCAGTAGCCTTCTAGGCAAGACAGGCATCACACAGTGAACAGACTTTGGGGTCTGTGAACTGGCTCTGGCAGACCGTCTCTAGCCTTTGTTCAGCTCCTGAAAGGGTCACTACTAGAAAGCCCTTTATGAGGAAGCCTGTGCTCCCTTCCCTCTGTGTCTAAATAAAGGCCTGTTCCTCAAGTTCCTCTCTTGAAGGCCGGACACTTAATCTCAACTGTCAACTTGATGACATCTAGAATCACCTGGGAGTTGCGCCTCTGGGCATGCCTAAAGAGGTTTTTTTTTTAAGTACATTTTTGTTGATTTGAGAATTTCATACAATGTGTTTTGGTCATATTCAGACCTCTCCCCTTCCTCCTCCCTCACCTTACTGCCCCTCCCCTTCATGTCCTCTATTATTTGTCTCTTTTTTTAAGCCCTTTCAAGTATAATCTATGTGTTCTAAATGCTCTTGGGTATGGGTCTAACCCTTAGAGTCTGAAAGACTCTACCAGACCTCACACCATTAAGGAAAACTGACACGCCTTCTCCCAGCATTTATCAATTGCCAATAGATCTAAGGAGGATTATCTTCATTGCATTAACTGAGTTGGGAAGACCCACACACTGTGGGTGGCACCATTTCCTGGGCTGGGATCCTGTACTGCAAAAAAGGATAAAGATGAGGGTGGATGTGATCAGATACATATTTAACAACAACAAAGGAGAAAGTGAGCTGAACACCAAGCACTTATCACTCTGTTTGCTCACTATGACCAGATGCAATGTGTCTTAAGCTCTTGGCGCTGACTTCCCAGCCATGGTTGTCTAACAACCTCAAACTATGATCAAAATAAACCCTTTCTCCCTTAAGTTACTATGGTTGGGGGGTGTTTATCACAGCAGCAGGACGTGTAAAATGAAGGCTTCCTCTTCCTTTCCATCATTCAACCAGCATACCCAGCTCCAAGCCTCCCTTACAGGTCTCGTGCTCTGCTTCACACTGAACAAATCTACTTTCTCATCCAGTCCTCACTGCCACCTGCATGTAGGCATCAGCCAGTCAGAACAAGAAAAGCAGAGTAATGTACTCTGCTCAAGATATCTCCTCTTGGTTGGGGAAACAGCAACCACTGCAATACACATGGAGGGCCATTGAGATGGCTCAGCAAGTAAAGGCACCTACCACTGTGCCTGACAACCTGAGGTCAATCCCTGTGACCCACATGGTGGAAAGAAAGAACCGACTCCAGAAAGTTATCTTGTCGGGAGCCATTTACCTGCCTTGAGCTGTGCCCTGGTTTAGGGTAAGGCAGAGGTCAATCGTGCACAGAAGTGCTGATTGGAAGCAAGACTTTTTGTTATGCAAATGATTTACACCTAAGGAGAAGTTTATTTTACACCCAAGACTGAGGTGACCTGAAGACCTTTGAAGGAAGCCAATCACATCTTAATTTTAGTATTAATTAGTATTGATTTTGTGTGGAAAGTTCTGACCCATTGTTTAGTTCATTTCACAGTATAAATAGGGGGAACTTAATAAAGGCAAGCTGCTTCAGTATGACTGACAGCCCTCCTGAGTCTGTCCGTTTGTTTTCTCTTTCTCTCTCTCTATCTCTACATTTTCTCATCCTCACTCCCCGCTTCGGGTGTGGTTCGATTTCTGCCAGCGGACTCCGGTATTATCTGCTGATCTCCACATGTGAGCTGTAGCACACACAACAACACACACATACATATACACACACAAAAAAGTTTAATAAATAAGTGATAAAGATCATGCTCAGCGTCTACTAGGCTGGGAAACCCTGGGGATGCAACAGAGAAGAAAACAGATAAATCTCTGCCCTCTTGGAGCTCACATGAGCTTGGGGTGGGGGGAGGCAAAGAAACACAAGTTGCATCAGGTAATAGGCAGTAAAGTAAAATGGTGAGTAGCGGGCATGGGTAGACAGAAGGCTCTCACAGCACAGTGCCTGGGGAACAGGTCTCTGAGGAGGTCATATCTGAACAAAGACCTGATGAAAGCAGTGCTGGAGGAAGACTGTTTGCAGCCGGAAAAGAGACTGCAAATGTCCTGGGGCCTTTCGAGGCCTGTCTGTTCGGGAAGGAACAAGCTGCAGGTGCAAATGAGGTCACAGGAGCAACTGTGACTTGACAGGCCACTGCAGGTGCAGATCTTTACTCTAAGAGAAGAAACCTCTGGAAGAGGGCGTGGTGTGAGCCTGCGTGCGCATGCACTTCTGTTTATTTCTCTCCCAGTAACCTCTCCCTCCTTGATTATTCAAAATGTAAAATAACAGCACTCTTCCCAAATACGCACACAAAGAATATTAACTAAAAAGTAAGGGCTAGAGATGGTGCTGAGTTGAACAAGTGCTTGTCTTGCATGCAAAGCTCAGGTTCTGTGTCACATACACTGTGTGTGTGATGGCACAGTCTTTAATCTCAGGACTCAGGAGGTTAAGGGTTTGAGGCTAGCCCAGACTACATGCTTGGGATGGAACTGAGATAGACGAGTGTCTGTTTTGAATTCACAAAGCCCTAGGTTCCACCTGCAGCATCACATATACTGAGTGTGATGGCACATGTCTGTGATTCCGGTACTCAGAAGTTCAAGGTTTGGGGCCATCCTGAGCTACATGAGACGTTTCTTTCAAAAGAAAAGGGGAGGGGTGGTGGTGAAGATATAGCTCAGTGGTTAAAAGCACTTGCTGTTTTTCCAGAAGACTCAGGTTCAGTTCTCAGCACCCACATGGTCGCTAACAACCATCTGTAACTCAAGTTGGGGAGAGCCTATGCCCTCTTCTGTGGGCATTGCACAAATATGATGCCCATACACACATGCAGGGAAAACACTCATGCACACAGAACAGAAATAAAAATTTTAAAGCAAACGCTGCGCATGATGGTCCACACCTATAATCCAGTACCAATGAGGCAGGAAAACTGCCATGAGTTTGGAGCCTGTCTGGGCTGCACAGTAAACAGGAAAGATGAAGACAGAACCTGGCAGCATGTTCTCTTGAACTTCTGGTCACAAGGTGTGACTGGGAGGCAGTACAAAAGGCTGTGTAGAGGTGGGGAGGATGGGAGGAAGGAGAACAAGGGAGGGGGCAGTGAGCATCAGTGCTGGGGTCCTGGGTGGAGTGTCCAGGAAGGCAAAGAAGTTAACAGGGGCAAAGGCTGGTTCAGTGCAATGATAGTCGCTGAAATTCATCCGTTTCAATGCATTACAGAACAGAACAACCCTGTGGGCCAGGGTTGTAGCTCAGTGGTAGAGCACTTGCCTCACATGCTGGGAGATGCTGCATTCCATCCACAACAACCCCAAACCCAAAACCCTGTGAAGATAGGCTATTGATACTGAAACTGAAGTCCAGAGCTAGGGAGACAATTCCAGCCTAACCCAGTCCACTTGGTAGTCATCCCACTGAGCATGGAGGATGTGGAAGGTCATGAGCTCATAATGAGAAGCCCTTGAGTAAGCAAAAGCAGAGAGAAGCAGGGAGGGCCAGGTCTTGGAAACAGCAATGGGCACTAATACTGTTATAGGAGACAGGACAGAATTCTGAGAAACTATTTATAAACACAATTTTTGGAAGAGACACAGAAAGAATACTTATGGAGAGGAAATGAAGAGTACTAGAAGGTTAACAACATGGGGGGAGGCTGAGAGGCAAATCTACTCCCCAAATACTAGAAAGGGCTCAGAAGGACAAAAACAAATCAGTTTGCATTGTGGGCTAGGGAAATAGCTCAGTCAGTAAAGTGCTTTCGTGCAAGCGAGAAGACCCAAGTTTGATCGACAGAACCCAAGTTTTAAATTAAAAAAAAAAAAAGCTGAGTATGGTATTACATGATTAGAATTTCAGTGCTGGAGAAACAGAGACAGGTACACCCCTAAGGCTCACGTGTTAGCCAGCCTAGCCTACTTGGTGAGTTCCAGGCCAATTAGAGGTCTTCTCTCAGTCGAGGCTTTCCTCTGGTCTACATACACATGTAGGCACAGGTGTACCAGGACACAAATGCATATATACATACACACATACACACACACACACACACACACACACACACACACACACACAGAGCACTTGAAATATGATCATGTGGAGATCCAAAATGTTCTGGCCAAGGAGACAATTGAGTAGGCAACTATCTGGCCTTGGTTTTGTATTCGACTAGAAGCCAGAAAGTTGCATCTGGAAAGAATCACTCTACCTTGGATCTCGTGTCTGAAGTGCTGTGCTCTAACAGCATGAGCCCACGTCTAGCCCAGGATTGGCTAGTGATCTCTGCAGTGGGCAAAGTGGAGAAGCATTGATCATTCATGGACTTCTACAGACTGATCCACCTCCAGAAATTATTTTATGGTGCTTAGTGCTCAGCAGGCTTACTATAATTAATTACTAATTGGAATTAAACTCCAAAACCCAATCTGTTGTCCAAACATTTAAAAACAATTGTATTTACAGGTGTGTATGTATCTGTGTGTATACACACATGTGTGTGCAGGTGCCCATGCAAGACAGAAGAGGTCATCAGATCCCAAGAGCTCATATTATAGGCATTTGTGAGCCACCCAATGTGGATGCTGGGATCTGAACTCTGATCCTCAGTTCTGAGCAATAATAAGCACTCAACCATTCAGCCCTCTCTTCAGTCTTCTTCAAATTTCTCACATGCCTGGGGCTAAGAGGACCTTCAAGAAAAAAATAAAATGGCACCTGTCTATTTCCATTGATTCTTTCTGTGCAGCCCTGAGAAACAGTGTTTTGTAGACTGTCCTGTCAGAGGGAGCCAGGGAGGCCCTGCCCAAAGCACATGCTCTTCTGATCTAGGATAAGGGGACACCATGTGAAAGGGATCACTCCCAACTACACAGCAGCTGGTGTGGACTTCACAAACAGTAGCCTTCAGAAGAAAGATTCCATTCCTAAGACTGCAGGGGCCTTTAATGACGTTCTGTAAAAGCCACAGGGACACATCCAACCCTTCAGAGGTCCACTTAGCTCCCACCTCTGCCACACTCACAGCAGGGGTGAGGCGCTTCCAGGTGAGAGCTGAGCAATGGACTACCATACAACAAAGTCAAGCAGGGACCACACCTGTGCCAGCTGTCCCCTAGTTCCACGAAAGCAAGATTATACACCCAGGGCAGCCTTCACCCTAAAATTCAAAAGTGAAGCTTCCATCAAGCTGCAGATCACCTCAAAGATCTCAGAGAAGCCAAGTGTTCACAAGGACTTTAGCTCAAGGCTAATCTCATCCTCCAATGATCAGAGGACAGGCCCAACCACTCTTTCCTAGTGCAGAAGAAAAGAGAGCTCCTCAGCCACCCCAGGCAAAATC
Source organism: Eospalax fontanierii (assembly GCA_035773235.1). NCBI lineage: Eukaryota > Metazoa > Chordata > Mammalia > Rodentia > Spalacidae > Eospalax > Eospalax fontanierii. Next base: position 19,166,647 of record CM069540.1, read on the forward strand.
TGGCCCCACAGTGTCTTCAGACTGCCCAGAGACAAACACAGGAGAAGTGGAAGGAGATCAGAAGGCATTTCAAATGCACAGAGGATGTGGGTTATCTCACACACCTTGGCCCTAAGGAAAGAGGGTCTATCTTGCATAATAAGAGAAAATATTTCCCCTATTTTGTGTAAGGAAAAAAAAAAACCCTCAAATCCCCATCTATATATCTACTACCACAGGGGACAGACAGCACATGAAACCAAGTGGCAGCTCCCAAAGGCGAAGCTATCCTACAGCGCGAAGCTGTTGGCCACCTGTGAGCGGGGCAGGGCGGTCTCCTCATAAGAGTCTAGGACCCCAGCTGGCATCACCATGCCTGTTATCCCCAGCCCCTGTACAAGGCAACATGCAACTGAGGCATGAAGAAGAAACTGAGATCCAGAGGCTCTCAGAGCCCAGGAGGCCCCAGTACCATCCAGTCCAGACGTCCCACAGAGGTCCAGAGGGAACCAGCTGAACAAGGTCCCACAGTGAACTGGACAGTGCCGGGAGGTAAACACTGAACATCTGTGACTCTGACAGCAGTGGAGAGGAAGATATGAGAGCAGAAACATACAGCAAACGCAGAAACACCGGCACCTCCAAGGACAGAACTACCTAGGTCAGCATCCTACACTCACCAGCCCTGAGAACCACAAGGAAGGACAGTCAATCAACACTTTTGGCCAGTGGCTCCTAACCTGGCTGTTCACAGGATTACCTAGACTGTTGTCTGAAGATACCACAGTTTGGGACTCCCTTCCTTTCCCAAGCTCCCACCCCCACCCCAGCACCTCCCAAAATCCAGATTGTTAAGGTGATGCTCAGCAATGCTGTTGAGTGGGCTGGTTTGGGACTGCCATCAGGCCTGGATATATCACTCAGGGTCTACACTGACTCTCTGTCAAAAATGCTCAGCCTCTCAAGGTCATCTCGGGGACCCTCATCACCCTGTAGAAACAGTGGTAGTAATTCCCGACTAGCTGAAACATGTCCCCTCAAAATTCTTACATCGATGCCCTTGCCCCCAGAGAAAACTAGGGAACATAATTGTATCTGACGATAGGGTCATGAAGATGAGATAAGTTGAAAAGAGGTTGTTAGGGCAGACCCTAATCCAACATGACTGGGGTTCTTATAGGAAGAGGAGACTGGGACACAGACAGAGCATGTAGCAAGACACAGGAAGAAGACAGCTACTTGCAAGCCAAGAAGAGAGGCCTCGGGAGACACTAAGCCTGCCAACACAAGTCCTTGGCCCTGAACTTCCAGCTTCCAGATGTCAGGGAGCAGATATCTGTTATTTAAGCACCTAGTCTGAGATGCTCTGTTATGTCAGTCCTAGCAAACAACTATAGTGACAACCATCACCCAGTGCTCAGGCATGCCAGGTTCTATGCAGCCCTTCTCAGTATAAATGCCATTTACCACACCAGCCATGAAACACAGTCAAAGATAGACAGCATCTTCAAGTCTATGGCACACCAGGAGTAGAGGCAGGGCTGCTAACACCATTTGCTGCTAAAAACCATAAAGGCTTTCCAAGGTTGACAAAGTAGCTTAGGACCATCCCATGAGCCAGGAGAGACCAGATATACCACCTCTGTGCCATAAACCTCTAATAGCCACTGAGCTGCCTCTGCCTCCTAAGCCCTCCCAACCTTGCCTGTCCTTCTCCACTGGGCTGCTCATTTGCTCCTACCTGATACTCAAGGCTAAAGCCACAGGCCTTCCCTATCCCTCAGTACAGTTCCTAGCACACATGGGGGTAGTAAGGGGGCCGTGGAGGCAGGCTCTCTACTGTCTCTCTATTGTGTATAATCTACACACTCCCTTTCTCTTTTTCTTTCAATAAGCACTATATTGATTTGGTAATCAGAAAAAAATCTCTAAGGAAAAAAGACACTAACATAGTTAAGATATCCTATTGAATCTTTAGTTTCTATGCAAAGAAGTAAGTGATTAAAGGAATATATTTGGAAAGACTGCACAGAATAAAAAGGGGGAAAAAAATGATCCAAGATGTCCTTGCCAATGACCCATCAGCCAAGATGAGATAAGAGACTCAGGAGGCAGAAGTGTGGCTGCTGGGGCCAGTAAGCCCAGCCAAGCCATCTCCAGAAAATATCTATTTTTAAAAGCACGTTCCATTTCATCACATTTCAGAAAAACAAAGAGGAGACCTTGAGGGGCAGACAAACAGGCTCCTCAGTGACACGCAACAAGTGTGCTTGCGGCAATGGCAGCCACCCAGAGCCGGACAGCGAGCTTCATCTGAAAAATTCAGATCTCTCATGACAGACGGGGCTCTGACACCGAGTCACATCAGCAGCAGCCCCACAAAGTGCCAATTTTCATATTTCTTAAGGCCTGTGGGGCTCCGGGCTTCTTGGCTTAAATGGAAACTGTCAGATAGGATTTTGTGCAAACATGCATTTTCCTCGGGGGCAAACATTCTGAGTCTACAACTTACTCTTTGATTTTCTGAGCAATTTTTATGCATGGTGGTGATATCAAAGATGATATGGGCCAGTGGGGAGGGAATGCCAGGGTGCCAGTACAGAGCAAGTGAGAAACGCATACAGGGAGAACTGAATGAGAGTCAGGGGGCGCAAATGCAGGGAGCACCCCGCGGCACCTCCCTCCTCCCCACAGGCCCTCTGTGTGAGCACAGCCTCCCACCTGGCGAAGTGTGAGGTCTTGCACAGGGAGCTGGTAGAAGTGAAAGTGCATAAAAGGGGCAATAGAGGACAGCAAAAGTCTTAGATGAACAGAGTTGAATGGGGGGGGGATTTTAAAAGGATTAGTAACAGGACTGGAGAAATGGGCTGGGGAGATAGCTTAGCTTGTCAAATACTTGCGACACAAGCATGAGAACCCAAGTTTGATCCCCAGTACCCACATAAAAAGCTCGTGTGGCAGCAAGTGCCTGTAATCTCAGTGACTGGGGAGGTGAAGCCAGGAGGATCCCCGGAGCTTGCTCAGGAACCAATCTAGCCAAACTCATCCGCTCCAGGCTTGGTGAGAGGCCATCGCTCAAAAAGTAAAGTGGAGGGCCAGGCATTGGTAGCCTTTAATCCCAGCACTTGGGAGCAGAAGCAGGCAGAGCTCTGTGAGTTTGAGGCCAGCCTGGTGTGTAAGCATGTTCCAGGTCAGCCAGAGCTACATAAGGAGACCCTGTCTCAAAAAGAATTATATTAAAAAAAAAATTTAAAGTGGAAAGTGAAACCTAACATAGATCTCTGGCCTTCACACGTACACACATGTACATACACACGTACACGCGCGTACACACACACATTATTATTAATATTCAACAGAGCTTATAGACATAGTTTTAGCTAATGATGTTGTTCTTCTGGAACCATTTTAAAGAGCTAGCTACTTTTTATTATTATTATTATTCTAAGATCATTTGCAGGCACCTCCTAAAACAGCTTCAAAAGACGGAGATATAAGAGTTAGAGTTGGGTTCCCAGCACCCATGTTGGACAGCCATAACTCCAGGTCCAGGGGATCCATCTCTAACTCTGGCCTCTGTGGGCACCTGCACTCACATGTACATAGACATGCACACACACACACACACACACGTACATATAATTAAAAAAAATAACTTTTTTAAGAGGAAAGATACATAATATGATCAAATCTACTTTGACATTGTTACCCCATGTAGGGCAAATGGAACAGTGAAGCCAGAACATCTGTGAGAACCATGCCAACCCATTAATAAATATACCTGCCTCTCAAGTTTCAGGTTTTATCTTAAACCAAGTTCATTTGAGATGTGTAGTCTTTTGGAATGAGAGATGTTAGGGTGGGGGTGCTTTGGAGAATGATGAAGAGACTCCTCCAAGACAAACAGAAGAGTTTCCAAAATTGAAACACTAAGTCCTCAAAAGTCTCAGTTCCTCCCAGTATTTGCACTTGAGGGGACAAAGTAAACGCCTGACCAAGAAGGTCTATAACCCACATTGCTGACAAGCACAGGAACCAATAGAGTCTTCAGACACCAAGAGAAAAGGCCTTCACTGGCAACAGAAAGGGAACAACAGATTTTGAAACTCTGTGCCACCCAACATCAAGGAAAAAAAGGGATTTGTTCTGAGCACCTGTTCCAAGCTAGATATCCTACATGCAGTCACCTGGCCAGGCTGTAACACCACAAAGGCTCCATCCACCACAAAGCTCACCACAATGGCCATTTGTTTCTCATGAGTGCCCAGCACAGTAGTGGAACCAGTCGGCCCAGTCAGGGACTGCAGTCCTGGTGAATGGTGGCGACAAGGGTGCACTGTGACCAGAACGAAGAATTAGCAAGGTGGTATTGAGTTACCAAGCCAAGCAAGTCACCTGCCAGGCAGGGATATGGGCAGGATTCTGCTTCTAGATCCACGAAGGGGTCAGGCAGGGTCAGTTGCAGGCTCTTATACCTCTGCCTCCACTCCTGCATGTACACTAAGCATGGCCCCTTGAGACATTAAGAGGCTGAAGAAAAAATGGTGATGGCTGGGGCTCGAGTTCAGTTGTCAGAGTGCTTGATTAACATGCATAAAAGTGACTTCGATCGCCAGACTGTATAAACCCAGGGTATACGGCACACACCTGTAATCCCAGGGAGATGGAGGCAGGAGGAAGAGAGCGACAGATCAGAAGTGGAAAGTCATCCTTGGAAGTGCAACATCATTCTCAGAAGTGCAATGTCACCCTCAGCTACAAAGCAAGTTCAAGCCTTTAAGTTCATGAGAAGGAGAAGGCAAGACATGGTTTGACATGATGATAGAGAGAGGCACTAATGGCTCCTGTGGGTAGATACTGGACTCGGTGAACATCCTCTAAGAGCAGAGCATACAGAACCCAACAGCAATTGCTAAGGCTCAAGGGAAACAGTTTCATCCATCCCAGCTGTTCTAACTTCTAAACCCCTGAATTCAGCATAAAGGGCAGAAAATGTGGCAAACCGAAGGAACCAAGAAGTGCAAGAAGAAAACCACTACAGTCTGAGGACAACCTACATGTCTAAAAGGTGAGAATGAGGAAAAGGAGAAACTTCACAGCAGACTGAAGCCAATGACCAATACGTAGCAACTGGCAGAATTTCCCAAGACACAAGCAGCATTCTCAAAATGGGGTGCTCCTGCCAGTACCAACACTGGGTACAATGGCAACTCATCAGGACCACATCCCTTCACTTGACAGAACTCTTGTCTGTACAACCCTGTCAACCGCCAATGTCCACCTGTCCGAGCTCTACGCTCACCGTGCTCAGTACTTCTCCACTGGCACCATCTTAGCTCAACTATTTCATGCACCTCCCTATGCACCTCAGAACTCTAGGGTCCCAGCTCTGCCATCTACTGCCATAGGCCTCTCTGTACCTCTGCTTCCTCGGCTGTCATGGCTCAGAAAGGAGGTGAAGTGCTATATATCACAGTGTCCTGTGGGAGCTGTGGCTGTCATTCTTCGCACACCATGTCCAGAGAGTGCTTCTCAGATTCCAGCTCTGTGCTCCCTATGAGCTCCCTGGAGGCCGCAGCTCTTCCCTCCAGTGCTGATAGTAGCTTGCCTTCACACTGGCATTTGAGGGTCTCCGCTGTCAAAGTCCAGCCCTCCCAGGACCACTGCTCTCCCATCCAAGCCAAAGTCCCACAAGTCCCAGGAACATATAACCGCAGGCCAGGCCTTGGGGACCAGGGCTGGCAGCAGCATACAGGGGATGTCCCTGCTAATGAAATCACACCCCACTCCTTCTCTGCCTACAACAAAACATCTGACACATGCCCTCAATCCTTCCCTATCCCATGACCCACAAGCAGCAGGCTGACATGGGATATAGCCAGAAACCAAGTGACCTTGTGAAAAAACACTCCCTGGCCCTACAAAGCAAATATGCAGTTGGCCCATCAGAGAATGAGGAGACGTGGGAAGGGGTAGGGGGTAATAAATAGAAGGCTCCTTCTCTTTCTAATTGGGAAGTGCCTTCAACACAAAACTTGGCTGGCACAAGATGTACTGTAACCTCCAAGAGAACACTATCACCCACAGAGTCATAGAATGTAAGACTGAGAGCCCCCAAATACCCAACAAGGCAACATATACATTTGACAGATAAGAAAATGAAGAGTCCAGCAGGACCAGGTGCTATCTATCTCTGGGCTAGCCTTGAACACTGCATCCATATCCTGCATTGCCACTGACTCTTAAGATGATGCCCATGCCAGTGAGTTCCTATATACCAGAGCTCCTTATTCAGCTTTGCAGCCCCCCGGCATTTCTCATAGTAGGTACCCAAATAATATGTTTTTTTTTTTTTAATTTGCCAATGTTCAAACCGTTAATTGAAAAAGTAAGGGCTGGGAGTATATAGCTCAGTGGTAACACATGTACTTAGCAAGGGTAAGATCCTAGGTTCTCTCCTCAGCACCAAAAAACTAAATAAAGTAAAATGTGTTGGGTCAGTGAATGACCCAGACACGTAGACACAGGGACACAGGCAACAAAGTGAATCTGAAGCCACAGCTTCCTCCTTCCTCTCAGCCTGGACACAGTGGGTGCTAAGAACAGGGGTGAAAAAAAAAAAACCCTCAGAATGGCTAGACCTACGGTATGCTGTGTCCCCGGGGACCAGATGTTGATAAAAGAACTAGACCTGGTTCCCATATCGTCTCTGACACTGGGATGCTGGTCATAAGGCCACTTGGGCTGAACGTCAGTTTCTTGTATTCTACACAGAATTTAAGAATCACCTTGCTTATCTGCCAAGATGAGGACCAGAAAAGAGAAAGAAGGGACCATGTAGTTTATACACATACAGAGTTTTGGGGAGATTAAAAGGGAAGTAAGGCAATTTCCTCAGGGATCCCTCAGTAATATCACCAGGTTTTCCTTATCCACCAGTTCAGTCCTTCCTCCCTGACCCTGTTAAGCAGTGAAAATGGACACACAGACACCAGACACTGTCAGCCCCACTTTATGGGTGACAGGAAAATAAGGTCCCAATGGGCTGTCAGAGGTATCTGTCTGCAGTGTCTCTGAGAGCCCACATCTTGCTGGAATAAGGCCCCAGGAGTCCCTGTACCGAACCTGCAGTGCCTCAATCCACATCTTACTTTGCAACAGTTCCCAAAGCCAGTGCCTAGATTCAACAGGCATGCATTGCTATGGACTAACTGTACTGGGGGACAGGACAGACAGGACAGGAGGCTCAGCCAGAGCACTACAAAGGAACAAAATAACCACACCCTGTGGACTGGAACTCAGCATGCACTATTACCTTGTTCTCTAATTCTCCCTGGCGGAAGTATGACTAACACAGGGTGCAGTGAGGGGACAGCCAAAACCTCTTCCCTTGAGCTGAGTCCACTCCTGTCTCACCATCCTCTCACAACAACCATCTCAGGTTCTTCCCAAGATAGGACTCACTTCTCTGTTCCTTGGGAACCAGAGCAAGTAGTCAAAACCCCCTTCCAAGCCCCAGTCACAAGCCCCTGGCATCTTTCAGTGAGTGTGGGAAGGTGCAGAACAGCCGAGCCAACCATGTCCTATACCTGGTGATCCAAGGCCTCCACCACCTACTTGGAATCAGGACCCTTGCCACGTGCACGTACAAGGGGGCAAGGGTGAAGAGGGTCTCCAGGCAACTAGCTATGTAACTTGGGCCCATTCCTCACTCATAACACAGAGACATTCTATGGTATCTACCACCCAGGGCTGCTGTAAAGCTGAGCTAACACTTAGCAAGATACCTGGCATGCAGTAAATCTCCATTTTCCCCCAGCGCAGTGAAAACAGCTTAGCTCTGGAATTTCTTATACGTTTATACATTTCTTTATGTCACTGAATTTCTTGCATGAACATGCATGCTCTATTGTCAGCTGAGATTAAAGTTTTGTTGTTGTTGAGACAGAGTAGGAAGCACAAGTCAGAATCCCAAGTGACCTTTTCTTCCAAAGCCACAGAGCTGAATCAGCCCTGTCACTCAAGGCTGGTTCCTCCAGGGTATCTTCTTCCAGCAGGAATCTCTACAGGCATCTTTTCTGCTCCCTGAGTGTCCCTCTCGACCCCTGCCCATCCCTCCTTGCTGGCTGGCACCTCTCCATCTGTCTTCCTCTTTGGGAACCTGACGACTTGCCCTGCCCTTCTCCAGCAGGTCCCCCCTCTCAACCTAAACATCTTGTTCCCTTTCTCCTCATGCCATGGGGGGAGGGCCACAAGAACAGGTATTTTTCACAGTACTGTTGCTACTTCTATTCTTAGAAGTAGCCTCTGGAGAGGTGACCATGGGTGTTCAGGGAAGGAAGTGGTAAGCCAGTCACATAGTGGGACTGAACCCAGCCTGACCCAGTCCCATCATGGCCCATTCTACATGACTTCTCCAGGGCTGGCACAGGGCAGGCTATGGCCGACAGACCTGACTTTGCTACTAGGAAAGTCTCTCCAGGTTCTGAGGATAGACTCTCTAAAGGAGAGGAGAGCAGATCTCCTGAGGATGTCAATGTTGTGTAAAAATCATTACCATGACAATATGGTCTAAGCCAGGTGTGGTGATACATGTAGGAGGCTAAGCACTGTGCCCTCCGATTCTCTGCTCACCCTGTCCTTCTTCCTCCCCAAGCTGTGCCCTGTCCTGAAATGGCCTTGGCAGGATCAACCTTCTAAAGAGAGCCAGAGATTACAGAGAGCCAGAGACCCCACACCAAAGGTGGAGGAGTTCTGAGATTTATAAGAGATGCTGCCGGCTTTTCTGATTTAGGTCACACAACCTGTAATTCTCAAGGCAATTTTCAGCCCCGGGTCCTTGAAAATTCAACACAGCAGTTGAAATTGTCTAGACACAGAAATGTCACATTTAATAAACTGAAGAGGTTCAGAAAATATAACTCAGTTTCAACACAGGAATTCTAAGAAGGTCTCTCAGGGGTTCTGAGGATATACCCTCTAAAGGAGAGAGCAGATCTCCTGAGGATGTCAATGTTGTGTAAAAATCATTACCATACAAATATGGTCTAAGCCAGGTGTGCACGCCTTTAATCCCAGCACTTGGGAGGCAGAAGCAAGTGGATCTCTGTGAATTTCAGGCCAGTCAGAGCTACTTTGTGAGATCCTGTCTCAAAAAAAAAAAAAAAAGTGTGTTTTAACAAAGACATGTCAATCAACTGATAATCAACTTCGTTTTTTCAACATAATATCAGCCTAACAACCAAATGCAGTATGTTTACTAGAACCTCAATTAATATACATAAATATAATCATATAATAATATAATATATAGATGGCATGCACAGGACAACTGGGGACAAGGGGTTAAAAAGGACAAGAAGGCTAAGGGTGTATGTAGCTCTGTGAAAGAGAACAAGGCCCTGGGATGAATCCTTAGCACCAAAAAGAAAAGAACAATAGACTACAGAAAATTACTGTATCCAGGCTGAATTTCTTGGGTAACAATAGAGATGTGCCATTCAAGCAGAGACAGTGTCCACATTCAAGCTTGCTTCGGTGTGACATATTGTTCAGGGCTTAGGATGCAATGTCTTGACAGCTACACTCTCCTGAACCAGTCAGGAAAACTGACACATGCATAAATGTAGACATAAGGGAGAGAGAAAGTGAAAGGCCCCCAAAGCAAGGGGCTGAGCCTGGTAAACCCAGTGAGGGCTACACACGTATTCCTGCCCAATCCTCATTTTTCTAGGGATCTGAGCATTTTCAAAACAAAATGCTACCTGTAATCCTGCTGAGGCAGGAGGATGGTATGTTTGAGGCCAGCATGGGCTACATAACAATACTCTATCAGAGAAATGAAGGGAGGAAGGGAGACAGGCAGGGAGGGAGGCAATGTGGAAGAAAAGAAACAGTACCATTAAAAACGTATTTAAGGAGCTAGAGAGATGGCTCAGTGGTTAAGAGCACTGGTTGCTCTTGAAGAGGACCAGGATTCAATTCCTAGCATCCACATGGCAGCTAACAACCATCTATAACTCCAGTTCCAGGGGAGTCTGAAACCCTCTTCTGACCTACATGGGCACTGTACAACACAGATGCACCTACCTACATGAAGGCAATACACTCACACACGTAAAATAAAAATAATAAATATTTTTATAATATATAATAAAATAAACTTAAAAATGTGTTTCAAACAGAGGGCCCAGTTACCTGTGGAGGCTTACACCTGTAATCCCAGAACCTAGGAGGCTGAAGCACGCAGGTGGCAAGGACAAGGACAGCCAGTGGAAACTCAGCAAGACAGAGACAGAAGGGGGAGGGGGAGGGGGAGGGGGAGGGGGAGGGAGAGGTGGGGTGAAGTCTTAGTGGATAAGGGCACTGCTGCCTGGCAGGTGACCTGAATTTGATCCCCAGGACCCATATGGTGGGAGGAGAGAGCCAACTCTCTTAAGTTGTTTTCTATCTAACCTTCACCCAGGCTCCATGTACACCTGCACAAGTAAATAAAATATTATAATAATAAAAGAACCCCACTGCAGAGGAGGCAGGTGACAAGGGGAGGGAAGGAGGCAAGCTGTGACATGGGGAGATGTGCCTGACTGACTGGGTTCTAGGTGGGGCATGGGAGAGGAGAAAGGAGGGAGGCAGAAGCACCAGAAACAAGGGCCTAAAGATCTAGGGTTGCCCAGGGCTCACTTACTAAGGCTGAGAAGAGTCTGCGTCCTCCCTCCAACAGCTATCTTTTAACCCTGGAAGACACCAGCTGGCACCACTGCAGGAGCAGCTCCCCAGGGCACACGAGTCACCAGGTGGACTCCCAAGTCTGTTCCTTCAGGCTGGGGCTTGCCCTGCGTACCTGAAGAGGTGGCCCTTGCCCCTCTAAGGACTGGCTCCTCAGAGTTATGTACATGTCTGAGAGGGACAGCTGGGAGGTGAGGAAGTGGCTGGGCTGGGCAGGGTCACTGAAAGCTGGACACCAAGACCTGAGGAGGGAAGTCGACCCATGCAAGGTCTAGGCGGTAATCCTAGGATCTTCTTCCCACCCAGGCGTGGTGAGGTTTGCCGACTGCTTGGGGACAGGCAGTCAAGCTTGGCAGAGCAGAGAGTCCTAAATAATTTGGGGAGAGAACAGCAGGCTGGCCTGGTCGACCACTCGTCCACACTGCCCATCAAAGGCTGGCTGGAAGACACTGGCCCTGGGTTCTCCCAGACCAACAGGGCTGCCTTGAGGTCCTGAAGTGACCTGGAGCAGGGCAGCAACAATCTCTGGGACTCACTGAGATTTCCCTAACCACATCCAAGAGGCTTGAACACACTGTCCCAGGAATGTTGAGGGTATGTCCACACACACATGAACACGTGGGGAGATAGAGAAGTCTTGAGACTGGCAAGGAGGAGGTCAGATATAACCTGTCACCTTAGGAAAACAGGTGCCGGCTTTCATTCCTGCAACAGCCAGGACAAGACAGGAGGCCACACAGGAGTTCACAGCCTCTAGAGGCAGCTGTCCCTGCAGCAACCAGTGTTCATCATGGGATTCTGCTTCATAAATGACTAAAACCTGATAGCAAAAACTGGGCTGAAAACTCCTAACCTTACTGTGCATTTATACCTGTAATCCCAACGCCTAAGAGACTGGAGCAAGAGAACAGCCAAGAGTTTGAAGACAGCCTGGGCTACATGATGTGTTCCAGGCCAGCTTGGGCTACAAAGTGAGACCCTGCCTCAAAAAAAAAAAAAAAAAAAAGGGAAGAGGAGGGGGAGTATACAGGGAGAAGGGAAAGAGAAAGAACAAACTCCAAACTTCACGCTGGCCCAGGCAGCTTCACTCCGCCCCAGCTCAGTGGAGCCAGAAGACAAACCCTGACTGACTAGCTTGGAATGAGCAAGTAACTTAGCCTCTCTGGGCTTCAGTTCTCCATCTGTTAAATGGGGAGGGTACAGACCGTTCTCTAGCGATGCTGGACAGTGGATGAAAGGTCCACACGTGCTCCCTGGCACCATAACGAATGGTCAGGCAGCACTGGCCATGGCCCAGTCACACCAGCATGCCCTGTGTGAATAGGCTCTGGCCTCTTTTTCTGTACCCCGGACAACACTCATCTAGCTTTCTCAGAGCCAGATCCCCACTTGGCAAGTGTTCAGCTGTGTGGGCTACCTCAGGAGTGGCTGGTTTACCATGTACACACATCAAGCCCAGCCTCTCTCTCCAAAACCTCTGCCAGAGCTCCAGCATTGCACCAGCAGCCAGCAGAATCAGCTAATCAGATAATGACCCTGGCCTGATGGTGGTCTGTAGCCTCACAACCCTACATCCTGAGGCACCCTCCTTGGATCATAGAGTTGTCCTAAAAACACACAAACATGCAATACAAAGAGCAAAGGGATGAATATTATCAACTCCGTGCTCTACAACTTTCCACAGCTCCGTCTGGCACATTAAGATGCAGTCAACAAGCTTCACCAAGCACTTAAAGGAAGGAAACAAACATACATTGAGCATTTGACTATGTATTAATTATGGACTGTTCCTGAACAACTCCTTCTGAAGTTGGTCTTACAACCTGCATCTTACAGGTAAGAACAACACAACTAAGCCATGCAGCTCAGAAGCCAGCAGAAGCAGATTTGAAGGCCAGGTCATAACAGGGCTCCTGTCTCCTTCTCCAACTCATCTCCTCCAACCCTCCCTGACCAGCCCACTGTCCAGTCACCTCAGTGCTCACGGCTACCCCACAAGTCTCAGGCCTTCCCGCCTCACTGTGCAGTCAGAATCTTTTCTCTGCCTCGAAGATACCTACATGAGAGCCTTCAGCTCCATCCTCAAAGCTGAGCACTCAAATTATCTCTTCCATGAACTTGAACTTCACCCCAACACTGCTTTAAGACAAAATCCAACTCCACCTCACTACTGGTCTCCCAAGTGTCTCACCTCTACCCACATGACAGCACAACTTACTAGTCCCAAGAAGGCTAGCTGCCTTTAGCTTCCTACTGTGGACAGCTCAGCCCAATAGCACCTCTAGGACACTGTTTGAGTAAGTGAAAGGATGCCGCCCCTCCAGACTTACAGACCATGATACAAAAGACAGGCACAGCAGAAGTGACCTTTACTGAGACAAGTGCAAAACAGAGTGGCTGGCCTCCCAGAAGTTATACTGGCAAAGTGTTCAGCCCGAGCTGGTTAAACCTAAACCCTCCTGGCAGCAAGAGCAAGGTTTACATGATGAAGCTATGGCCACCAATGAGACTCCGGCACAACAGGAGAAAGGTAGTCCCAGGGAACTTTAAAAGCTAGACCAAGTAAGGGCCCTCAGGGTCTACTCTGCATTCTTCCACACTGGTTGGAATCCACCTAGGCTCCCTCATTACTAAAACAGGATGCAGAAACAAGGGAAGAAGCCAGGCTGAGCTAAGCTTGGACCACAGGTGCCTCACTCTAACAGAGTATAAGCCAGAGGTCTCCTTGAGGAAAGAGGTGGAAAGATGAGCTCTCTGTCTTGACCCAGGTCTCTCAGAGCTGGCTTCTTAGAGCTGGCCCCAAACGCCGTCCTTCTCACCTGCTGATGTCAATAAGAGAAGCTCAGAGCAAAGCCATCCTGAAAATTCCACTTTCCAGATGAGAGCTGGCTCCCTGACCGGGCTGGCCTCTGCCACCTGCCCCGTGACCTGCACTTGTGTCACAGCTCCCCTCTAGATGACACTACACATGTAGGTTCTGCACCCCTTCTCAGACGGGCTCAGACACTAAGCAGGGCTGGGAACTGGGGGCGTAACTCAGCAGTCAAGCACTTGCCCAGCATACCAAGGGCCTGGGCTCTACCCCAGCACCACTGCTAAAATAAAGAAATAATCAAAAAGGCAATATGGCCTCCCAGGGACCACCCCATTCCTGCGTTCTAGTTCAGGAAATCCTGATGAGACTTCTTTCAAGAAGTCTGAAGGATTCTGAAGGAGTCGGTCCGGAGAAGCTGAGAACGTGTTCTAGGCTCAGCAGCCTAGAAGCCAGTCACACCATTTGACTAAAGGTGCCACTTCTTGGGGTTTCTCCTAAGAAGGAAGGACATGCATGAGGACTTGTGTATACGAAGCAGCAGCCTCACTCACACAGAACACTGATGAACTCCCACTCAAAGAGAACCAGGGGCGGGAGCATAAATTCCGATAGAAGAATACTGTGCACCACTAATTATGATCCTTTTGTTCATGATTTAAGTTTTTTTCAATTTTCTGTTTTGTTTTGTCGAGACAGGATAACCCAGGCTGGCCTCTAACTCACTATGCAACCAAGACTGGCTTTGAACTCCTGAACTTCCTAAGTGCTGGCATGCTGATGTACACTAGCACACCAAGACCTTTGTCCTTCTTTTTTCTTTATTTCTTAAATTTTATTTATTGAGGGGGCTGAGAGGTGGCTCAGCAGTTAAGAGCACTGGCTGCTCTTGCTGAGGACCAGGGTTCAGTTGCCAGGACCCACATGGCAGCTAAGAACTGTTTACAACTCCAGTTCCAGGGGATCCGACGCCCTCTTCTGACTTTCTTGGGCACTGCATGACACAGGTGCACTTATGTACATGCAGGCAATATACCCATAGACATGAAATAAAAATAATAAAAACAATATCTTAAAAACAAAAGTTATTGTTAGTCTATGTTGAGGGCTTTGTCTGCGTGTACAGAAGCACACCCGTGTTGTGCAATGCCTGTGGTCAGAAGAGGGTGTCGGGACCCCTGGAACTGGACTTAGATGATTGTTAGTCACCATGTAGGTGCTGGGACCCGATCCTGGGTTCTCTGGAAGAGCAGCTAGTGCTCTTAACTGCTGAGTTATCTCTGCAGCCCCCCTTTTTCTTTATTGAAAAAGAAAAGAAAAAGCTTCATAGCAGTATTCTTTGGATAATAACATACCTACAACTTACTTTCCTTTTGGTCCCTGGCATTTCCTAAATTCTCTACAATAAGCATTCCGACTCCCAAAACCCCAAACACTCTGTAATCTAAAATCTTTTGAGTGCTGACATTCAGAAAGTTTCAGAAACTGAAACACTCTCAGTTTAGGATTTGGGATGTTCAACCAGAAAAGGCTCTGTAAATATTCCCAAGTCTTGAAACTTCTATAATCTGGAACTCTTCTGGTTCCAAGCATTTCAGACGAAGGTTATCTAACCTGTAATTATTTTTTTAAGACAAGCAATCTTCATTTAAATCACTAGCATGAGACCTAAAACTGAAAGCCCAGGTTAGTTAGTGCTGGAAAGATCTGGAAGAATCTGAGATGACAGCTATATCATTCAGGAACATGACAGAACTCCCTCCCACCATGCCTGGGATTCTACTTGAGTACTCCAGCAACTGAGAGCCATTCCCTCCCCAGAAGCACTAGGCACTAGGCTCTGGTGATTAAAAAGCTGGTCCTGGTCCTGAGCAGGATTTTATATTCCTGAAGCTAAAATGTCTGGCTCCCTGTGTTACATGGCTTGCAGTACACAGCATCCCGAGTTCAGTGAACACGTGACACGGAGCGTCTGTTTTTCTAATTAACTGT
Source organism: Eospalax fontanierii (assembly GCA_035773235.1). Taxonomy (NCBI): domain Eukaryota; kingdom Metazoa; phylum Chordata; class Mammalia; order Rodentia; family Spalacidae; genus Eospalax; species Eospalax fontanierii. Next base: position 19,182,158 of record CM069540.1, read on the forward strand.
CTTAAAGGGTGACCACCACACTCTTCAGTACAGTTCCCATGAGAATGCAGTTTTGCAAGCCTGGCTGACACATGTTCACAATGCCAGGTTTAAAGTAAGTTCCAGTTCACCTCCTGCTCCACAATCACCTAGCTGATTTCTTTAAATGCCTTGTCACCACTGCATCCACTGCCCGGGAACCACAGTCACCCCACCCTTCCACTGCACCCACTCACAGCATAGAAAACTCTACCGCAAGGCCATCTGGGGATGAGCAGTGTATCTGAGGTTGCCAGTTCAGCCCAGACCCACAGACACCGCAGTGCCCGAGGCTAGGTGACAGGGCTAAGCTGAGGCCTTCCCTCAAAGACAGCAGCAAGACAAGCAAGCCCCGTGTTCCTCTCCTCCTTCTATTCGCTTTCCCTCAGGCCCGTTCCCCTTTCTACACCACAGAGGCTGTGGAAGTCTTTGTGTTCTTGCCAGATAGGTGGTGCTTTGTATCATAGTCGGTGTCATCCATCTGTCTACTGCTTACACTTCTGTCAAGCACTTAGCTTTGAGGTGCATTTGCCATGTCACAACTCATCATCAGTCCCTTGGCCCTGCCTTGGAGACCATGGGCTCAGACTCATCCACCCATCTGCACTATTGTGCTCTCCAGGGATAGACACCCACCCAGCCTCCTTTCCAACACACAGCAAGGCAGCAAGCATCCTGGACCTCCCCTGATGGACTTGCCGAGAACCTGAGGAGTGACAAGAACAGAGGCTGCTGGGCAGGGCTTTGCCGGAGCCAGGCTAATAATTCTCCAGTGGCCGCATCAACTGAGGCAGGATTGCTACTGCCCCACAGCTACAGTCACTGACAATTTCCAGTTTTCCTGCCAGTCTCAGGGTTAGAAGGGCCAGAGCTCAAGGCTCGGTTCAGTGTGGCTTCTTACCTCCCAGCACCAGCAACATAGGTATTTGTTGGCACAGGAAGGAAACAACCAGTTATTAACAAAAGTCTCTCTGAGGCGTCATGGTCTTGAGTTGCCACAGGCTACTAAGGCACAAACATCACATGATAACCAACAAATGACCATCAAACCCACTGGCCACTTGCTCCCAGGGGTGAGGCTGCTCCCAAGGAGGCCAACTGTTCAGGTTCCACTCTTATTTATAATCATCTGGTCCTACCACCAATGCCTATGACGTGGAGCTCATAGCACATGCCGCTCACCACGTGACTGACAACTGTGCAAGGTCAAATTGCACTAAAGGTCACCAAACACTTACAAATAGTCTGTGCACACTTCATTACAGACCAGAAACTAAAAACTAAGGAACAAAGACATCTGCGGTTGGTTCGAGGCTACACCCTGAGCGTGCAGCACAGTGGGGTCACACTGGTGTTTTTAACAATCTTTAAGTGAACAATTTGTTTTAAAAGTGATGTTATGAGACATGTGTCCCCTGGAAGTCTCCACTGTGGCACAGAGCCACAGGGCTGTGGTAATAACAATAAAGACAACAATGGGTTTACTCAGTACTTACCTGTGCCAGGCACTGCTTACAGGACCTCACAAAAAGGAAATCCCTGACCTCATAGCTCCTATACTCCCGGTTTCAGACAAGGAAACTGAGGCATTTGATGGAACTACTCCAAAAAGAACCCCAGGCATTGTAAGGAAAGAGTTCTGTTATGTTCCAGAGTTTAAAAAGATACCATCTGCAGTTGTTCCAGATCCTTCTAGCTCTGATGAACTGGCTCAAGTCCAGGCTCTTAATCATTCTACTAAACTGACTCCAAAATAACGCAGCCTCCCTCATCTGTATCCTCATTTCTAAGGTTGGGGGAGGACCCCTACAGGGTTGCTGGTGGAACTGAAGGAGAAAAGAAATGTAAAAATAATTGACCAAACATCCCATGGAGCATGAACACCTACCACCTGCACAACACCCAGCCACCCTGAGGCATGTGACCACCAACTCACACACAGCAGGTAAGACTCCCCAGAAGAGTGGGAAGACCAGGTGGTCTGTGTCCTCACACATCCCCTTTGGCCACAGGGTCCTCCTTTCACATAAGGTAGACCGTCCTCAAGGCCATGCCTTCTCCAGCCACAGAGCATGACTATAAGTAGGACCAGATGTTCCTGCATCTTCCACAAGTTAGTGGCCTCATTCTCCTGCAGCTGCTGAGTAAATGCCCTGCCCAGGAGCCCTGTTCTTACAGACCTCTATTCACAGAAAGAGTTCACTGTCGTGTCTCCAAGAACAGCCTGTCTGCCTCGAGCACTATGCACACAGGCCTGCCTCCCTCCTTCCTCCTCTCCAGCACCCTGAAGCCCTCAGGTGCCATACCTAGCCCAGCTCCGGCTCACTACATCTCCTTCCTTAGGTTCCCACCCACTAGTCCAGGCCGCGCATCAGTATGGCTGGGCACTGCTCCTTCGTTTTGGGCTTTCCACTGAGATGATAAACTCCATGGGGTTAGGAAGGGCAAGAACCTTTTATTGTTGATTTTCTGAGAACCTTGTAGATTTTTACACACAAAAACCCTTACCATATGCTAGATACCAAAGGACAGAAGGGGAGAAAGAAAGAAGACAAGAAGCTAGGCTGGCAATTTTCTGGCGTTTCTAAAAGCAGCCAACAATTTACAAGGAAAGCCTTTGGGGAGCAATAGGATGTCTATTCCGATGAGAGATCAGAACTGTGTTCAGTAGGAGTCTGAAGTACCACTCACGGCTGGTGCTGGAATCCTGGTCTTCACAGGCTCATCTCTTAAGAAAGCCTGATATGAGGCAGTGACTAGACGCAGGCTGATGGATGGAAGGAAGCTCAGATGGACAGACAGACAGAATCTGAATATGGTTGGGTCTCACTCTAAAGTGTGGGACCCAGAGCAAGAACACTACACTGTGACCAGTTTGACTTAGATGCAGGAACCTGGGGTCAGAACAAGGTTGCCTGAGATTTTACAACTTCCCATGGAAATTCAGGATAGCCTGTCACTGTTCTGGTCTCTCTCCCTGGACCCAGAAAACAGGGCAGGCAATCCGACAAGATGTATAACGGTCACTTGCTGGAAAATACACAGGTGTGGAGGTATTCACACAAAGTCCCGGCTGCCCCAGGTCCAACTGCTGCTTTCAGGGAAAGGACCCAGAACTCCATGTTTGGGCTTTGTTCACCTTCTCCCATTTAACTGGATCCAGTCCTTCCTGAGGGTGGGCGCTAACTCTGAGTCAATGGTCCTGGGTCCTCTTACCTTTAGCAAAGGTTTTTCCCTTGGGGCCAGAGACTCAGGGAAACATTTTCCTGCTTGAACTTTGTCCTGTGAGTAAGCACTAATAAGTCATGGGAACCGGTTGCGGAGGTTTCTGCTGTGTCACAGAGAGAAAGCCACATTGAGGTCCCTCCTGCCAAAGTCTGACCAGTGCTCTGACTCAGCACTAAACTTAGGCCTTATGTCCTATGTCTGCATCAAAAAAGTCCCAGTGTATGACAGGTGCTCAGAACCCAGCTGCTGAATGAATGGGTACTATAACGCAAAGGGGAGGGACAGCTCGGGCTCAGCAGAGAAGTCTCAATGGGGACTTTCACAGGAGGGCCTGCACAACAGAACAAACACAGTCTTTATAAAGAAACTGACAGGACTCCAGAGCCTGCCAGCCTCGGAGCAGCTGGTAGCCTGAGCGAGCTGTAGAACTCTCAACACTGGCCTAATTTGCTCAACTGTAGCACACAAATACCAACCGCACAGGCTGAGAAAGGACTGGGTTTGGTGCCTGGGAATAAAGCTGGAGTGCAGCTTGGGTACTAGAGTGTACTTGTTACTTGCCCATCCTCACTGCTAAGCCAGGCCCCCAGCAGGAAAAAGGAGCCTTGGTTCCAGATATCCCCAGCCAGGCTGCTCCAAGTCTGGAAGGAGATCCTGTGTCCTGATTTATCTACTCTGGGCCACAAGGTCCTAAGCTAGGCACTCTGTATCTTTAGACTACTGTTTTCCAGTTGTAAAATAAAAACTTGGGCAAAGTAATCTCTAAGTTCCTTTCCAGCCATGGTACTCATCACATGTAGCCTGCTTAAGAAAAGGAGCGCAGGGCTGGAGAGATGGCTCAGTGGTTAAAAGCACTGGCTGCTCTTGTAGAGGACCCAGGCATGGTTCCCAGCACCCAGATGGCAGCTAACAACCTTCTGTAACTCCAGTTTCAGGGGAATCCGACACTCTCTTCTGACCTCCGAGGGCATCATGCAAAGTGGGTGTACTTACATACATGTAAGCAACACACTCATACACGAAAAATGAAAATAATAAAGAAAATATCTTGTAAAGGTGTATTAAAAACAAATCTTGCCATGAAAGAAGAAAAAGAGACGGCTGCAATGATTGAAAAGGCTATCATGCTGCTTTGAAAATACTAAACCATCTTAAAGAATTACACTTACGTTCAAAGATATAAACTGGGCCAGTGAGATGGAGTAAACTGACTCCTGTGGGTTGTCCTCTTGACCTACACACACACACGCATGCATGCACATGCACGCACACACACGTGCACACAGACACACAAATATAACTAAAATTATGCTTCTCTCCATTTGCCTTGTTGTCTCAATCACTCAGAATTGGATGGACACCTTTTCACCACATTTGGACAATCTACAGCAATGGTGAAAAGAAGGCAGGTTCATTTGGAGGTCCAGGGTCAGTCAGACTTGTCCCATGCACAAGGTAAACTGGGAGAGAATGCCACACCTCTGAAAATTCAGACATAGCACACCCCAGCTTGAGATGGACACCAGGGCAACTGTCCCAGGCAACTGTCTCCAGGGGTGCTGCTTCCTGAACAGGCAGTTCACAGAGGTTGGATAATGTATCAGTGGCTACTGGTCTCTGGTGCAATGTAGGATTGGACCCAACTAGTGGCTTTTTTTAAGCCCAAGGATAATGTCACACACAAAAAATAAGTAACCACTTCTCACAACAACTGACCAGACAACAGGGTTTTACTCCGCTCTCCCAACATCACCGTCCTGGGTAGCAGAGAGTGGTTTTTTTATTAGTCACATTTGGGTCATCTGTCATTTTTAAAAGTAGGGTTCACCTCAAAAGGAAACCTACCAAAGTAACCAGAGGCAGCCAGTGAAGACAGGAATACCTGTGAAAACACAGCTGCCACAAACAGCAGCCTCGAACCAGCTGTGACTCACCTCTGCTAAAGGAAAGGCTGTAAGGTGCTCTTCTCTACCAAGCATAGAGGGGGAGGCGTTCTTAAAACCAAAGATTCAGGGCTAGAGAAATGGGTCGGCACTGAAGAACACTAGCTGTTCTTCCAGAGGATCTGGGTTGAATTCCCAGGACCCACACAGGAGCTAACAACAATCCATAACTCCAGTTACAAGGGATCCGGTACCCATCCTCTTCTGGCCTCTGTAGACATTACATACATGTGGTACACTTACATACATGCAAGCAAAAAGAAAACCAAAACTCAAACACATAAAATATATTTTTTAAAAAGCATCCAATCCAAGTGTGATATCCATGCTTGTAATCTGTAATCTCAGCCCTCAGAAGGCTAAGGCAGGAGGAGAATGAGTTTCAGGCTAGCCGAGGCTGCAGAAAGAAATCCTGCCCCACCTTCCAACAAACCCTGCCCAAAGAAAGAATCTTCCTGAAATAAAAGGCCCAGGCTATGACATCAATTAATTATAACAGGCAGCCCTTATTAAAATCCAGATTTTAACAAACTACCTAGGGAGATAAGGAATACGAATAACAACTGGTCATCAGATGGCTTAACAAATCCAGGGCAGGGTGATCAGAATGGGAATCACATTGGTGTCCTGGTGGGCCCAGCACTTAGCAAGGCCAAGACAATGGAAAGCAGAGTGCAGCAGTGACCAGGCACATACTGACATGTGGAGGGAGGGAGCGATGGACACATGGACAGATAAATCTTGGTGTAAATCTGTCAGGGTTACTCCCCAATCAAGGGTTATGGGATCTCATCCAAGCAGGCATCACGAGGACCATACACTGAGCTTTCTCAAGAAGCCTTAATTTGAGGTAGGCTGTTTTGAGACAGACCTGAGGTATTCAGAAGTAAAGTGATAAGCTATCAGGGATTTGCTTTCAAATACTAGAGGAAACACAAGGTTGTTAGAAGGTGTTCCTTTACCACTTCACTTCTGAATGTTTGAAAGCCTTGAGATAAAAAATTTAAAAAGGAGAAAAGAAGGAAAGCCTTTCCTTAATTTGAGCTTCCTCTTCCCTCCCAGTGTCCTTCCTGAGTCAGCTCCTGTTCAGCTCCCTGAGCCAAAGAGCAACAGACCTCACCATCTCCCCAGTGTCCACCTGAAACCAGGTGACTCCAAAGGTTCTCCAGGAGCAGAACTCTTCACAGGGCATGCTGATACCTCCTTAAGGACTAAAGTCTCAGGGAACCATGTCCTGAGTCACCAAAGAAGCACGGTCTCTCGTCTATAAACAGCCTAGACCTTTCCCTTGAGCCTCTCTCCTTCTAACTCCACTCTCATCCTGTGCCCTGTGACGTTTTCTGGATCCACACACAGACTGGCACTGTTGCTCTCCTTGGGGCAAGGCACACCCAGTAGCAGCAGTGATGGTAGAACCTCACTTTACAAGAACACTTCCATCCTCACCAAGGCCTAGGAAAACACCATTGGCCCCTTTCACAGATGGGGAAAGGACGGTCCAATGGTTACGTGGTTGCTGAAGACAAAGAGCTCAGGATGGAAGTACCAAGTCATAATCCTAAATCACCCGAGGTCCCTGAGTGTGGGTTCATGGCACTCAGCTGCTCTAGGCCTACGGCCTTACTCCCCAGCCCCAATCCCAACTACAACATCCAGGCCACCAGGGTCATTCATTCATGGCGCCCATACTCCCAGAAGAAACATGATATTCTCAGAACAGAAACTGTCTCCTCTATTTCCCAGGCCAGTACATGCCAAGGGCTCAAGACAGTTACCTGTTGGAGACCAAGTGACCTCTGTCTTGCCCTTCTGAACATGTGACATCTTGTGACTCAGTGCAAAACATCCTGACACCTGTTGACACCAATTATGCTAGGCTAGAGTCTCTTGAGTGCCTCTTATTGTCTAGCAAACAAGCCCCCCTACCTGTAGCTGCCTTGGGCTACACATGGCCTCAGCTCCTGGTTCTTCCTGTGATTTGTATCGTAGCAACCTTAGTCCATGCCCCACTTAGCCCCTGCCTCATTTCCTAATGTCTTCTTTCTGATATTCATAACCTTATGATGGGCCTTTGTCTCTGTTAATCACCATATTCCTGTATGGGTGCCTGACTCCTCCAAGTTATATATACCACCTAAAAAAATAAAGATTTGCCGATTTGATCAGGAGACTGTCTTGTCGGCCCTCCTTGTCCTTTTGTCTCTTTCACCCCAGGTTTCTGAGGACTCGTGCTCTACTGAGGCCAGCGGGCCATGGCAGTTACCATATCTTAGACCTGCAGCAAATAAGCCACCAGAAGAGTCACCACACATTTTCCTGAATGTGGAGCCGCTGGAAGCCCTGACTGTGGCCCAGGCCCAGTCCTGCTCTCTTAGTGCTAGAGAAAAGCAACTCAAAAGATAATGTTCATGAATCCTGACTTCATTCTGGTTAAATCACATCAGACCCAGAGACCTACAAACCTACAGGTACTGATCCCAGAACATGTGACTACTTCAGCTGGTATCAGAAACTAAAAGAAGGGGAAAGTGTAAGTTTTGGCTGTTCCAAATGAGAAGACTGAGGAAAATGAAAAAAAAAAAAAAAAAAAGTACATGGTGTTCCAGTTCCATGTGCTAATGCTGAGGTTTCTCAAAAGTGTTTTCCTCTGAACACTGATGCTGCAAGATGTTCCATGGAAAAGGACTTTGTGGTCAAGTCAGTTTGGAGCCATTGTAGCAAAGCCCTAGCATGCTGGCCATGACCACTCTCAAGAGTCTAACATTAAAGGCACCTAGGCCTGCTCAACGCAGCACTGCTAGATGCATGGGGCCGCAGAGCTAGATGCATGGGGCCGCAGAGCTAGATGCATGGGGCCGCAGAGCCAGGACAAAGCAACGACAGCCCCCGACCCCAAACCAGTGCTCAGAACACGCTTCCTGGGGAAATGCTGACCCAGACCTTTTGAAAGAACATCTTGATACGGCTGTTACCCTGGACTCAAGATGAGAAAGCAAACCAGCTCCAAGCAGGCTAAGGGAGTGTCTACAAAGCAGAAATAACCAGCATACTTCAAGGCTATGGGATGAAGCTATTAACACTGGAAACAAGAAGGAAATGTATGATCAGCCCTTGGCTGCCAGCTACAAATGCTGCTGGGACAGTATGGTTAACTTCTGGCCTTAAGGGAGTTATAGACAACTACTGAAACTAAACTCTTTCTTACAAATCCAAGATAAGAGCTGGCCTGAGATGTGCCAAAATGTCACACACACACACACACACACACACACACACACACACACACACTCCACACCACTTTAGAAAAAAAAGGAAGAAAATGTTAGAACTACAACTTCATCCAGCCCCAAGTCAAGGTGTTACACATAAGATGATGGTACAGAAAACAAACAAAATGTTGGTTCTTCAAAAACCACTGCTACATGCAATTGCTACATGATCCAGCAATTTTACTTCTGGGTATACAACCCAAAGAAGTAAAAGCAGAGTCTAGAGAGGATAAACAGGTATTTGTATGATCCTGCTCAGAGCAGCATGACTCTTAACAGTCAAAAAGTAGAAGCCACCAGTGTCCCCAGCTGATGGGTAGAGAAGGAAAATGTAGGCTGTACAAGCAATGAGGTGTCATCCAGCCTTAAAAAGGAAATTCTGACATGTGCCACATTCTAAGAAGACAAATATTGAGGGGCTGGGAGATGGTTCAACAGTTAAGAGGGCTTGTGGACCTGAGTTCAGATCCCTAGCACCCACGTTAAAAGCCAGGCGTGGCCACACACATCATTAACCCCAGTGCAAAAGGACATGTTGGGTTTGCTGACTACCAGCATAGTTGAAAAACTGGTGAGCTCCAGGTTCAGTAAGAGACTCTATCTTGAGGGAATAAGGCAGAGAGTGACAGAAGACACCTGACATCCTCCTCTCTGCCTCTGCACATAGGCACTAATGTGCACACGCACGCACACACACACACACACACACACGTATATATACATACATACATATAAGACAAATCTATTGACTTCACTTATATCAGATTAGTTAAATTCATGCAAACAGAAAGTGAAACGGTGATTGTCAGGGGTGGAAGGAAGGGAGCAATAGGGAGTTGTTCAGTGGATACTCTTTGCAAGACGAAAAAGTTCTAGAAAAGGATGATGATGATGATGATGATGATGATGATGATGTGGGTTGCACAACAGTGTAAAAATAACGCCACTGAAGTGTACACTTAAAAATAGTCAAAATAGTCACATTCCATAGTTTGTCACAATTAAAAAGTAATTCAAGATAGATCTTATGTTATACAAGTCTGAACTACAATTAAAAAGCTCAAAGTAAATGAGTTCTGATGCTTAGAATGAAGTGAACATTGGGGTCAAGCATCAGCCATTACCTCCCTGGGCTTAGAGGAACTGATTGTCAACACGGGACACCTGAAGTATCTGTTCATCTAAAAATGTCTCTGCAGCAGTTTCATGAAACTCTGCTTCTAAAAGATTGACAGATACACAATGCAGAGGTTTACGGTCAGGCAAGTGATAAAAAAGAAAAAAATTCAAATCTCTCCAGTCGCTCCCATTTAAAAGTCCCTGCTAGACCCACCAGGCTTCCCTGCTCCTAGCCAGTGATGGAGCTCAGCACTCCTGTTTTACGCCTGCTGTCTCTGAAGCCCACATCTTCCCAGGAGATCACTGCAGAACCCCCTTCCCGCTGGGGCTGCAGAAATACAGGTGTTTGGTATGAAGTGGGACAAAGAAAAAAAACCTGAAACAAACTATCTCCCCCACTCTGCTTACTTCTTGAGGAAATAGGAAGACAGAGTATCAAACACCAGTGAACACTAACATTAAATCAGATGAAGAGCAACCATGGTGTGGAGCTGGTGTGGTCCCAGAAATCTAGTCCAACCCAACTGTCATACCCCGGGGACCAAATGCTACCTGGGAAAGCTCAGAACCCCTCCGAATAGGCAACTCCCTAGCCATTGCTCCACCTCTTCTGTTTGTACTGTTCAACAAGCACCAGGAAGCTAAGAGGCTCAGTTAAGGTCAAGATTGCACTTCAGAGCAGATCCCCACGGAGGGACTCTTTCAAGGACACAGAGTCCTGTGTATGAAATAGAAAGGTTTGTCCAAAACTATAGCAAGGCAATGTGAATGCTCCACACAACTCCTGGCAGCCAGCCTCACGCTGCCAGTACCAATGAATGATGACCTTGAAGACTTCAGACACCAATGTCATAACCACCTGCTTCACAGAAGCAATGTGGGTGGCGACATCCATGCATATATCTGCGACATGCTTGAGCCATCTTCCCCTCCCACAGTCTTTGGCCATTGTGAAGTCACCAGTCAGGAATCTGTGGGTATATCTGAAGAGGATTTGGATGGGGACATACCACTCGCTCTACTGGTTCATTCAAGTTACTGAACACCATCCCTGGCCACATTCTACTCTAGGCATCAAGAGTACGACAGTGCAGTCAACTTCTAGAGATGACATTTCACTTGAGACCCACAGCCACAGAATCAGCAACCCTGACACGTGCTTAGAGTGTTTACAAGGAGCTACCACAGGCCCTCAGCAATCTCAGCAGATTCCCAGCCCCACTACGATGCGGCACTGTTCACCACATTAACAAGAGGCCCTTCCTTTCTTCCCACCGCTGACTGACAAACAGCACCCTGATGTAGTAAATGTGCCCAGAAGAAATGGCTGCATTTGGACTGAGCTTTGGGCACTGGGAGTAGGACCCACGATCACACACTGAGACAAGGAGATGGTAGGTTCCAAAACAGCAGGCAGGGCTCACCCACCCACCTGACTCTACTTCCCAGCAGCCGGGCTGACCCTGCAGCCAATAAGAGGTCTGCTGGGAAGGGCCTGTGCTGCTAAATCATCCAGGTGTGGCCACCATTACAAAGAAGTGCACAGTCTCTTTCAAGATGCGACTCTTGGTAAGTTAACCAGGCTCCGGTGAAGGGCATTTGGAGACACAAATTAGACTCTACAGACCTTATTATACCTGTTATAGAGTATATCAAATTGGACGGGGGCAATAAGGGAAGATGCAGATAGAAGAGGGGATCCAAAGCCAGGTGTGGTATGCACACCTTTGATCTCAGCACTCGGAAGACAGAGGCAGGTAGATCTTTGTGAGACATGAGATCTAGGCCAGCCTGGTCTACATAGTGAGTTTCAGGCCAGCTGGGGTTACAGGGAAACCCTGTCTCAAAAGAAAAAAAAAAAAAAGAAAGAAGGGGTCCAAATGCCATCAAATTATATTGTATGAAAATCACATGAATTTTTTTTAAAAAAGGTACAGGCTCTGCTTCATCATTAAATTTCCATAAAAACTCCCAACTACAAGTATTACAAAAAGGAAGCTTTAAAAAAAAAACCTCATACTTTACAAATCTTAAAAGTCTTCAGGGGCTGAAGAGCTGGCTCAGTGGTTAAGAGGACTGGCTGCTCTTGCAGAGGAACCAGGTTTGCTTCCCACCATCCACATGGCTGTTAACAACCATCTATAACTCCATTTCTAGGGAATCCAATGCCTTCTTCTGATCTCCGTAGGCATTGCATGACATGGGTGCACTTACATACATGCAGGCAATACATTCATACACATAAAATATATTTATTTTAAACTTGAAGTCTTAAACATTTAATTCAGAAGTCTCATCATCTTAAAAAAACCCAGCTCCCCTGTGGAACACTTCAGCTGTTAAGATCTGTCTAAACTGGGAGAAGACAGGCCTTGCCAGCCCGCCGCTAGAATGGGAGCAGATGACACAGGGCCAAATTCTCCAGACCAGCACTGAGAAAGCCATCCTCAAGGGGGCAGGTCACACTGCTGGGGGCCAGGGGGAGGATGCTTGCCAGGCTGTGGAATCCATGCAACTTCTTATGAGGTTTTTATTCATGTTCTTCCACATTTTCTGGTCCATCATCCTCCCTGGACTAAAAGCCAAGGGATTCAAGGAGGCATGGCAGGATCAAGTAAGCAGAAGGGACAGAGGAGGGTAGGAACTGAGGACTGGTATCCTGGAGATCCTAGCTACCTAGCAACAGCTTGGGATACGGGGCCTCCCAGGGAAGGCTGGGGGGACAAGCAGCATGGATGGGCAAGTCTGGAACCTCCAGGGCAGGAAACACTGGGAGCACACGTATTTGGGATTCCACAAGTTCAGATGATTTCCCCAGCATTTCCACCTCTGGTTACAGTCTACAGTACTCAATAGAGCAAGAGATAAGCTTAGGAAAGCTAAGTGTCCTGCCTGACCACCAACAGCCCACTCCAGCAACGACCTAGTCTACTCATTTTATCATATGCCAAAATGCTGCCACGTACAGCAGTTACACCTTCACAATGGCCCTCCTGCTCATCTTCCTCTGGAGAAACAGCTTTGGCCCCTTTTGAAAAAACCACAAGGTATGGAAACAGGTCACCAATCACAGCCTCTATGCGTTGGTTCCATTGCTGAGCCAGGGCCAAAGAAGGACCAATCTCAGCCCTCTTGCTCCAGGTACAGTCACTGGGCCTCAAATGGACACGAGGCCCTAGTCAGGCCAATCAGAATTTTTCTAGATTTTTCTGTCTGGGCTGACAGAGTAGAGTTGCCTTTTTTTCTCTAGCCAGACTAAAATCATGAAGCCCACAGCGACATAAGACCACATTCCAGGCCCATGGAAAAGCTCACAGCACTCAGGGGTCAACTGTCCTCATCCATCCCAATGTTTAAACTGTAGTTATATGTCACTGAGACATGTGTTCTGAGACATTTAGACGATCCCATCATTATAGGACCGTCATGGAGTTTACTTAAGGAAATGTCATTGGGTAATATAATCTTACGGGACCATTGTCAGACATGTGACCTGTCATTGACTCAGATGTCCTTATGCAACATTTCACTGTATTATATATCAATAAATTTCCCTTTTTGCCTAAGATAGTTTGAGCTAAGTTTCTGTCATTTGCAACAGAAATATGATCTGCCCCCACTTAGGAAACTCTTTTCAACCATGACTCAAGTTCCTCTGCCATTTCTTTTCAAATAATATAACTTTGAAAACCAAAAGAAAAACTATGATAGTCGGAACTTTTACTTCTCCTCCAGGGCAAAGTGGATGTAGCAAGAATGGCTGGTACCCAAAGGCAGTAGAGACAACAAAAGGCCCACGTAACCTCCATTACATGATAAATACCCCCCATACACACAGCACAAAGTCAACCAAAGTAGACTCTGGAAGAGCCTGCAGGCTCTTCCTTTTAAAAACAGACATCTAAGTGGACATGGTGGCTCACACCTATAATCTTAGCATTCAGAAGGCTAAGGCAGGCAGGACTGCCATGAGTTTGAATCCAGCTTAGGCTGTGGAGGAATACCTTGTCTCAAAAGAAAAAACAAAAACAAACAAACAAACAAAAAAGTCTTCTAGCCTTACCTTCTTCAATGTCTAAATCCAACCCCTCACGGGACCCAGAGCCACAGTCCTCCAGGGCTCCCCATGCCTCTCTTCCATCTGGGGCCAATGCCAGGCCTATCTCTACTTGGGCTAGTCTACTTCTGCAGCCTGGAACTATGCCGTCCTTGTAGTGCCTGCTGGTTTCCTTGTGTCCCTCCCAACATTCCAAGTTCCTCTTCAGCCCCAGCTGAAGTTCCAGCCCCTCTTCCAACCCTTCCTCCACTCCTCCTGTCTCCATTCTCTTACTGTTGGTGACAGCAAGACAGCCACTCACTAGGAAACTAAAGAAGTACAGGTAGAAAGGGGACAGGAAAGGACAAGACCAAGGTGAGCGCATAGGTGAAGAGGTTCAGCAGGCAGTCATCAATTTCTGCGATTTCTGTCTCCCCAAAGAAGACTGGAGTGAAATTATTAGAGCAGGCCTTGACATATGGATGGCAATTAGAGCCACTATACATGGCTGTGAGAATTTGGGAAGGTACATAGGACACAGTTTGTAAAAGAGCCAAAAGCCTATTCCTGTATCTGTCACTCAGCAGAGCAATCTCCTAAGTGTCCCATTCCCCAAACAAAGCAGCAAGCTACACACTCTGCCTGCCTGCACCCAGGTTACCCAGCGTGCACACAGCCAGGCACCTTAACCCTTCCCAAACTCATTCTGCCCTCTGAGGAATGAGGCCGCAGCAAGCGCCCTGTGCCCCATCTTCCAGATGAAAACACTGAGGCTGAACCTAGGGGCACAAGTTGAGGATCTTTGAAAAATCAGATGTTATAACCAAACTGCAGAGAAAAATACAAAGGAATGACCAAACTCAACTCTGATACAAGAAAAGACACAGGAGACGCAAGCCACTCAGTAAAGAGCAGTTCTCACCTCTCGTTGTGACCAGCTCTGACAACGGTGTTCACTTCTTCCCTACAGATCCACCTGTGAACAAGAAAGGCCACTGGATTCCAGAGTTTCCTATGACTAGAAATCTCCAGGGTAAGTCTGGTCAGCTAACAGAGAAGGCACCACAGACAAGAAATCAGAGCATCAGAACGATGGGCCTGATATCTGTTACATTCTGCCCTGTGACTTCTTCCTGGTACCAGACACAAGGGCTCTGGAACTCAACTTAAGGAAGCTGCTAGGATACCACTCCCAAGGTACTGGGGTTGCCACAAATCAGTGGTGTAAAAGTAAGACAGCACGCAGAACAGCAGCTCACCATCAGTCCTAGGACAGGAGCCCCTGTTCCCTAAACCCAACCCTGTGTTTCTCCATACTTCAGGCCTGAGCATTGGAGGTTATACATGTCTAGGACCCAAATGAGTCCCTCAGGTTGGCTTGGTTGGTACACATGTCCAGAAAACATGCGGCAGTCATACTTCCTGCAACCTTCCAGTCCCAGGCCCCACACCATGGTCTGCCAGTCACCTTTAACCTGCAGCCACTCCATCTCCACTGGGACAGGCATTCTGCCACAGAGGCCCACACAAGCTGTCCACCAAGAGTGTCCTTTATGGGTGATGAAGTCACATGCTAAGTAGAAAGGTGGTAACAAAATAGCCTCCAATCACCAACCTGGGTCCTGGGAAAGCTAGCTAGTTCCTCTCTTGGGCTCTACAAGGCTTCATAGTGAGGCTGACTCACTGGCAGAGATGGGTTCTTGTACCCAGAGAAGAAACTGCTGAGGATGTGCAAGGAGGCAGGATGCAGAGCTGTTTCTCCTGACTGTGGCCCCTTGGGGATAAACCACTGCCCATTCCGCCTAAGCAGTTCTGTGATGCACAGAGCTTTGACCCCATGGTAAGGGTTCCCTGGTAAAAGAAAAAAATATATATATGGAGCTAGGGGGGATATCTCAGTGGTGGGGCACCTGCCTATTATGTACCAGAGCCAGCAATGCCCGCCTCACCCCCTAAAAAAGTTCATAGCCCATTACAAAGACATACTTACACACATACACCTACACACATTTACTTTACATACCTTCTCCCCAAAAGTCTCCAGACAGTGTCTTGCCATATCAAATATTACCCTAAAATAATGTTTTAAATCAAATGAAACTAACTTCCTTAAAATATTTTTCTAATGATTTCATGACCGCTTTCAAGCAACAGAAATGCAGATAAATGGATCTGAAATCACAGCCCTGGATATGAAACTGAACCATATGCACACCCCCCTTAGAGGTCAGAAGTTCCTTAAAGGTCAGCCCAGAGGCCACACCTTCTCCACCAGGCAGGGAAAGGAGGGAACTTAATTAATGGCAATTCATCCACAAGTTTATCTACTCCAGAGATTAAAGCCAGGGCTGACGCACACACATCCCTGTGAGGACTTCTAGGCTCCCCTCTTAACTTCTCTGCTTCTTCAAAAAGACTTCTGCAAACAGATCTTTGATAAATTCCCTCCTCCAAAAATACATAGATAAATGCAACTGCAAAAGAAAAATTACTCTGATGAGACATCGTTCATTCACCTTAGCCTTAGAGATGTGTCTGACAGGCCCTTCTGAGCAACGTGGAAGAGCTAATCCAAGGAAACTACTGGCTTTGCCCAGAAACTCCAATAAAACACAGTTGTGGAGATGGAATGCAGGTTTGCGGGACAGAGTGCAAAAGCCAGAAGCCCACAAGGGAGACAACAGGGCCACCCATAAAATGACCTGTTATGTGGCGGTATAGCCTCTCTGCATGTCAGTTTCCTCCAGCTAGGGAAAGTGAGATTGAGATGGCCCATGTAGATGACAGCAGTTACCAGAACACCTTATAAAATCACTCCCCTAATAAGTGAGGCTTTTAACAGCCACATAAACGGGTCTCCTCAGCCTCTGGCCCACAAGTTGCTAAGGGCGGTTTTTCAGCTCTCTGGGTTAACCTTCCTTTTACACACGTGTCTTTGTTGTTTTCATTGTGTACACTGATTCACTTAGAACAAGGGCAAGACCTGGACAAGACACACTTGCTGTTTCCTGGATCTGAATATGTTCCAAAAGACAATGATTCAAAACTCCTGGCACTCAGTCCTTTCTGAGCTTTTTAACCACTCCAAGCCACAGTTTTCTCTCTGGCAAAGCAGGAATAATAGATAATTCACATGCTGTTAACAGCGATTAAATGTGATAAGGCAGAGTTCCTGCCACAACGGGCACAATAAATGCTGGACGTCCTCCTTCCTCAGTCCTGTATATACCTCTTCCTTGTCTACGTTGGTTTCCACACTCCCCAGCTCGGCCAGAACAAGCCTACCACCAGTCACCAGCTCCCTGCGGTACCCCTCCCCCTCCACACACTTACAAAGCAGTCACTTCCAAGAGTAAGAACACAGGGGTTCCAAAGGGCACCACTCAAAGGAACCAGCCACCGGCGTTCCTCCAACCGGACCTCGGCGCTCTCAGGGAGGGAACTGAGCCCCAGCAACCACTATTAGGATTTTCCCATGGTGCAATGCAACTTCCTCAACTTTTCCGGGCCCACAATTTCCAAAGAAAGCTGGGAAAGGCATTGTGCATAAGCCACAGCAAGTCTGGACGAGCTAAGAGACTGAGCTCCGGGCAGAGAGAAGGGAACTGACACGGCCACCTGGCGAACAGGCACGAGTGGTCCTGACACGGAGCGGCAGGGACCAAAACGGAGGAGGTTCTGCTCCTCGGCGAGGTCCCCGCCTGCAGTTTGTACCCGCTGGCTGAAAGCTAGCACAGGCTCGCAAACGACTAAGAGACAGTAAAGAGCCTCAGGAAAGGAGCTGACCCACACCCCTCCGAGGTGTCCCCCAACCTCCACCCCGCAACTCGACCTGGTGGCCTTCGGGGAACCCTGCAGCGGAGGCACCCCGGAGAGGGACGGCAAGGCCTTGGGTGGGGGGATCACTGCTCCCAAGCAACCGGCGAGACGGGGGCAAGAGGTGCGGATTCACGGTCCGGGCATCGCCCCCTCCGCGGACCGGCCAGGGAGGAAAGGGCCACCCGCAGCCACCTCCAGGTAGAGAGAGGGCCGGCGGGATCCCCGCCCCCTCTCGGCGAGCTGCAGAGAAGAGGAGCGACGGGCGGGCCGGGAGGCCGCGCGGGGTCTGCACTCACCCGCGCCCTCGGCGGGCTGCGGCGGCCCGACGCCGTTCAGGTACAGGATGGGCAGCAGGTGAGGCTGCGTCTTCTCCAGCGCGGCGCGCAGGTCCTGGAAGTGGTCCTGCTCCTTGGCCAGGAGCAGCTTGAGCAGCAGCTCCGCCTTGGCGCCTCCCGCCTCCTCGTCCAGCTGCCGCCGCTCGCCGGGACTCAGCGCTCCCGCGGCCTCGAGCAGCCCGAGCACGGCCTCCACCTCGGTCATGGCCTGGGCCAGGCTCTGCTGACATTGGGCGAGCAGCTCCCGGCGCTGCGGCTCCATGCTGGCGGGCCGCCCCGCCCCGCCGGACGGCGCCCGGGCTCCCCGGGCCGGCGGGCAGAGCCGGGCGGCAGCCTAGCGCGCCGGGAGCCGCGAGGCGGCGGGGCCCATGGGCCGGGACCAGCGCCTGGGGCCCGGGCCGGCGGGGCGGCGTTCAGCGACCGCCTCCCGGACTCCGGAGCGCAGCCATGTTGGCTGCGGTGGCGGCGGGACTGGAAGAGGAGGAGGAGGAGGAGAAAGCGGAGGAGGAGAAGGAGGAGGCGGAGGTGGGGACGGCGGCCGGGGCGCGCCCCGAGGCTCGGCTCCAGCCGGGCATGCCCCCTCCCGCTCCGCCTCCGCGCGCGCCGCCCGGCCGCACACTGCGATCGCCGCGGGGAGAGTCGCCCGGCGCCGGACGGCCTCGACCCGGCTCACCGGAGCCCCGCGGCCGCTGCCCACGCCGCCATGGCCCGCGCCGCCGCGTCCCGCCCCTTCTGCCTCTCTCCTCCCCCGCCCGCCTATGGGGAGGAGGCGGCCTGCGTTTGAAACGGCGGGCGGAGGGGAAGGGTCCCGCCCCCCGCCCCCCGCCGGCTCTCCGGGTCTGGGGACGCAGGCCCCCGTCGCCGGAGTGGAGTTAGGCTAGCCCCTAAGCTATTTATTTGGAGACCCTCCTGATTCACATCCTGTCCTTAACCCAGGTCTCCTGAAAACTCCAAAGTAACCACCCCGACACAATGGAAACCCCCTAAACTTAGACATCTGTAATTTAAGATCTCGCGTTCCAAGACTTTCTTGGAGAGAAAATCTCCCAATAAAACCCCCTAACCTGGGGATCAGTTAATAGGCCCTTTTCCCTTACCTGTATCTGAACCCAGTGCATCTCTAGAGTCTAAAGACAGTTGGAGGGTGTGGGTAAGGAAGAACACAGTGAAGGTTTGCTGTGGAGAGACTTTTTGAGCTTTCTACCAAGAACAGTACTTTCCGAACCTCCAGGTGTCACCCCTAGATGAGCTTCGTTGCTTCCTCTAATGACTCAGGGTTGGGGCACTAATCAAGTTTCAAACCCAAGAACATCTTCCACCTTCTGTGAACAAACTGAAGGACAAGGTCTTTCAAAGCCAGAATCCAAGAGATTGCTCTTAGCCACCCCAGTACTCCTGGTGTGCAGTGGAATCCCAGGGAAGGCTCAGATACCTGCATTGCAGCTACTGAAACTCACTAATGAAGATCTGCAGGAACTCTGCTGGCACTGTCACCCCCAAAACAAAGTCTTCCTAAGTATTCTACTTCTTGATAGAAGTCACACTTACTTAATGGAAACAAACTCTGTATACTGGTTAGAACCAGGACTTGCTCTTTTTCACTTGCTCAAGATACACGTGAACCAATTTACATTGTGAATCTGTTTTCTTCTCAGAAGAAAGGGGACAGTAAGGGAGATCATTAGATCAAGGGTTCTCAACTGTGGCTTCGTAAGTCGAACAGGGTCATTGAAGCCACTGAAATGATTCTGTGAACATGTTTTCTAGGTTGGGCTTAAGAGTTTTATCAAATTTTTATTTATTTATTTTTATTTTATGTGTATGAGTGTATTGCCTGCATGTGTATAAGTGCACCTGTATCATGCAATGCCCGTGGAGAACGGAAGAGTGTGTTGGATTCACGTGGGTGCTTGAATTCAAACCTGGGTGTTCTGCAAGACTAGCCAGTGCTATTAACCACTAAGCCATCTCTCCATCCCCACTTTATCAAATTCTTAAGGCTTCTGTATCCAAACACAAATTCCAATATGGTGAAACAAAATAATCTGAAGAACCCTATCACTTCAAATGGCCTGGGTGTATGTGGCCACACTGGGTGTCTTAGTTTCATTCTGTTGCTCAGACACCATGACCAAAAGCAATTTAGGGGAGAAAGGGTTTATTTCATATTATACTTCTAGGTCACAGTCCATCAGTAATGGAAGTCAGGCTAGGAACTCACTCACAGACAAGGAAATACAACAGGAATCATGGTAGAATGTTGCTTGGTGGCTTGCTCTCTGGCTCACCCAGGCTTATACTCAGCTAGCTTCTTTATACAGGTCAGGACCACCTCCCTAGGGAATGGTACCACCCGTAGTAGACTGGATCCTACTATCAATTAACAGTCAGGACGATCCCTTACAAACATGCCAACAGACCAACCTGATAAACACAGTAACTCATTTGACAGTCTTTTTTCAGGGGATTCAAGGCTGTATCAAGTTAAAAGTTAGTGCTAGCGAGGACATGAGGTTTTAGGGGAACGGAGAATGGCTACTGTAATGTGCCGTAGGATTCTTGGCTCTTTCTTCCTGCCCCTGCTCCTAAGATACCGGCCCTCGTGCTGGTTACCACTTCCCTCACAACAGCCACGGATCCTAAATCATCTGTGAGGTACCCTCCTCTGTTCTTACTGGGACTGACAGACACGGGGATGGAAGTAGAGAGGGGGAGGAAAAACGAAATGGAACATTATTTGGCTTATGGTTAGAACAAACCTGAAGTCCAAGTCCAAAGGGTGCCTGAAACAGGAGGGAGACGAGGTTCCCAGGGACGCTTCAAGAATGGTGGAGAGAACGGGTGTTTCTTCTTGGAAAGCTTTCTAAGAATCAATGAGAAAACACAGTTGGTAAGAGCATTTTCTCCTAGGGTCTGCGCAGTAGGGAACACTACCTTGATCAAATCCTCTATAAGGTGCTCTTGAGGGTTAGGAAAAACATAAATTCTAGATGAGATAGAAAACATCTGAGTTTAGGATTCCTTTCACCAATCACCTTGGTATAAACTTTCATTTGTGCAGCTTTTTCTCTCCATAGAAATGAGATATTTACAGATGTAATCAAGTTAAAATAGGGTCACGGTAGATTAAAATGCACTCTAATCCAAGGACCGATGTGGTAATAAGGAGAAGGCTGGTAAGATGGCTCAGTGGGTAAAGGCACTTGCTGCCAAACCTGGTCACATGAGTTTGATTCCTGATACTTACATGTTGGAAGGGGAGAAAGTTATTCTCTATCCTCTACATATACCAAGAGAGAGAGAGAGAGGGAGAAATTATGTGTCTCTGTCTCACTTACAAATAAATAACTTTTAAGAAGAGGGAAACAGGAAAACTGGGGGCTAGGAAGATTTTTCAGCAGGTAAAACACGTGTCGTACAAGCCTGACAACCTCAGTTCAGATCCCCAGAACCTGTGTAAAAATCCAGGCCCAGTGGCACATGTCTCCAATCTCAGTGCTATTCATATGGAAGGCAGATAAGAGACTCTCCCAGAAGCCAGCTAACCTGGAGTACTCACTCCGGCAGCAATCGAGGAAGCCCCACCTCAAACAAGGTGAAAATCAGAGGTTGTCCTCTGGCCACACATGCCCTGTGGTATGCCTACATCCTCACACATAAACACAGTACACCCAAATATACAAACAGGGGAATTTAGACTACGACATCCATGGGGCAGACAGCATCTGAAGGGGAAGCAGAGACTAGGGCGATACATGTACAAACCAAGGAAAGACTGTGGCAATCACCAGAGTCAGGAGCAATGCCTGTGAACAGATTCTCTCTCATGGCCTCCAGGAGGAACCAACTTGCCAACTCCTTGATTGTGGGCTTATGACTTCAAGAACTGTGAGGCAGTAAGTTCTTGTTGTTTAAAACCCCTAGTTTACGTCCACTTGCTATGGGAGCTCTAGAAAACATATACATGCCCACCACAATAGAGAGTATGAAGGAAAAGATGGTGTCTCCCTTTCCCAAACTACCCCACACCTCATTCTTCAGCTGTCCAAGAAGTTCTCTCCAGATGTACTCACTTTTACTTCCTTCTGTTCTTAAAAAAGCGGGTCCTTGGGGCTGAAGATATGGCTTAGCTACTGCTTTGCAAAGAACCCAGGTATGGTTCCTAGCGCCAACATGGCAGCTAACAACCATCTGTTACACTGCACAACATGGTACACTTACATGCAGGTGAAATACACACATAAAGATAAAAGATTAAAAGGAAAGTCCTTCTTTCTTGAGAGGAGCCCCTCCATGTTCTGGATACAGTCCCCGGACCTCGGAGCACACACCGTCCACCTCTGCTCTGCCAGGCCTCCGCCCTCCTGTCCCCATTCTTACAGTCCTCCTTTGTCCTTTCTCCTTTTCTCAGGAAAGCATGGTTGCCTGACCGCAGGATCTGTGCAGCAGCACTCCACAGGAAGCACTTTGAAATCTGGCTTCTGACCACAACTCCCCACAGGAAACTGTTCTCTGGCCTGGAGAGATGGCTCAGTGGGTAAGCACACTTCTTGCTCTACCAGAGGACAAGAGTTCAGTTCCTAGCTTCCTCGTGGGGCAGCTCACAACTGCCTGTAACTCCAGTTTCAGGGGATTTGACGCCCTGGTTTGGCCTCCAGAGGCACCAGCACAGATGTGACACACACTCACACGGACACACACACACATATACACATTCATAAACAGAAATTTAAAACAAAAACTATCCCCTCCCACTAAACTGAAGTCACCTCAGAGATCTTTGTTACCACATCATCCAGCATCCCCTCCGAGGGCCATCCTCTCTGAAGCCACTTTCCCGCTCTTCCTCTCACTGCCCACCTCCCACCCCTCCACTCCCCCCACCCCCGCATCCTGCACTGGCGCCAGTCCTCCTATCTTCCCGTGTTCCTTCCCTCCTAAGGGGAAAGCATTTTGGAGCTCCACAGGACACTCACTGGCTGTGTATCCCTAGGCTGGTTACTTGTCTTTTTGAGCCTCTACTTTTATATCCTTACACATCACCCTTCAGTAGGATATTTAGGAAAATTAAGTGAGAAAGCGTACACAAAGCCTTTGACAATGCCCAGCGGCAGGCGTAGAAACTCCTGAATATAGCACTCATGCAGGTGACTTCTGCTGGTCAGAGCAGAGTACCTGACTGAAACGCTGGCTTTGCAGTTTATTAGTGGGGTATTATTTTAAACCCCAGTTTCCTCAAGTGCAAAACAGAAATGATGAGGATAGCATCAGACTGGGGCTCAATCGAAGGTAGGCGATGTTCTGGCCTCCCTCTGAAAGACTGCCCAGCAGCATGCAGCAACCGGTTCTGCACAGATGTTTTCAGTTTCCTGAATGAATGCTGGCAGAGTCTGGCTGAAAGATTTCCATTTAGTTCAGACGGTAAGCTCCGGAGGACCCTTCCCCCTCTGTGTCCCGTCTCTCCCTCTACTACTGTCCCTTTAACTATGTAACTAAGCCTTTTTACAGGTTCCAGGAAGTTAAGGGAATAAGCATCTCTGGGGTGTGGCATGTACTATTTGCTCAATGGATTCTCACTTTTATCAATCAGTGAATGTATGAATGAATGCAAAATAACAACAATGAAAATAATTAACTGATTTAATTAAACCCTACAATGTCAGCTTCAAAAGCAGAATTCAGGGAAGGAAATCACCATAAAAAGAAGCATCAGAAGCACGAGGGAGAATCACAAACCCTCTCTGAGGCCCAAGAAGTGGTGGCAGACTGGAGCCTGGCGCTGAACCACTGGGGTACTTGGCACCAGCCACGTTCCTCTCCTCTGCCTAGCCACACATAGAAACTTAGGTCAGGGGATCCTGCTGAAGATTCCCTTCTCAGAAATGCAGCCCCGGATCTAAGCATTAGGCAAGTGTAACCTTGAGTAGTCTCTTCAAGTTTCTACGGGCATAGGCCTGCCTGGGAGTGTTAACCCTTTGATTTAGAGCCATTCTTTGGATTTCAACTTAGATGTTACTCTGCCTGAGGAAGCCATCACCAGCCTGTTTGCAAAAGGCTTCAGACCCTCAGCTACTTGGTTCTCATTTCAACTTTAAACGTTTTTTGAGTCAATTATTATTTTATGTGTATGTGTATTTTGCCTGCCTGGATGTAAGTACATCTGGTAACATGTATGCAATGCCCATAGAGGTCAGAAGAATGTCAGATCTCCTGGAAGTGGAGGTACTGACAGTTGTTAGCCACCATGTGGGTGCTGGGAACTGAACCCTGTTCTTCTGCAACAGTGCAAGTGTTCTTAACTGTTGACCCATCTCTCCAGCCCTTCAACTTTTGTTTTTCAAGATTTATTTTATTATTTATTTGTGTCTGCATGGATGCCCATGGAGGTCAGAAGTACTCATCAGATCCTGGAACCAGAGTTACAAACAATTGTGAGCCACCCGATGTGGGTACTGGGATTTAAACTCTGTCCTCTGGAAGATCAGCACGAACTCTTAACTGCTGAGCCATCTCTCTAGATTCTCACTTCAAAATTTTAACCTTCTCTTTATTACTGTGTATTAACTAGTATTGGTATCATTACCAATTTAGGTCTCTTTGGCCCTGTGGCAGACAGAAGGCACACGCGCACACACACACACACACACACACACACACACACACACACATACCCTGAAGACACCTATGCCCTAAATTCTTGGAACCTGTAAATAAATTTTTTGCATGACTAAAGGGCTTTTGCAGATATGGATAAAGTTATGGGTTTAATTAAAACAAAGAGTGTCCTGGACTATCTGGGAAGGAACAATATAATCATGCCTTGCCCTTCCAACAAAGCATTTTCTCACACCAGAGGTTGTAGAAGGCTTTGTAAGGCAGGGAGATTCTTAGCATGGGAAGCACTGGACTGTCCATTGCTGGCTGTTGGATGGAGAGGTCTAGGTACAATAACCAGAGACAGATTCTAGGAGACTGTCGTGAGCACTCCTCGGAGGTATCTGAGGGGAATAACTGACCAGTAAGCAAATGTGTCTTATAGCAACATTTATTCACATAGTACACATTCACACCTAAATACCTCACACAAGTTATAAGAGGTCAAGGGTCTCTACAAGCAGAATCACCACAATGATCACCAGGGTGGCAGCTGTCAGCAAGTCCACGGTTTCCTGGAACAGGAGTGCTGTGCCTGCAGTCAGGACGAAGGCTTCTAGTCGCCACTCTGGGTCTCGAATGCGGATGACTGGAACAAACTGCTTGACTCTTGGAGAACGATGTCTGGTCATTCAGGTCCGGGAGGCGACAGCTCCTGATGGAAGCCCGTCAGACATTCCAAGCTCCAGGGTGTCACCGCAGAGGAGAGTTTCAGAATAAAAGCTCTGAAAGTGTCTCCCCATGATCGTCTTTTATATGCTTTCCTTATGTCCTCTCCACGACACACATCTTTATCTACTTCCCACAGTAAGCTATAAGCCTAGTCATTTAGTGACGTGAGCATTTCTATGGTGATGCTTACATCATTTCTCTTACCTTCATCACACATTTCACTGCACACAGTTTTCTGTTTCTAAATTTCACTCTCATAATCTTATTTTATTCCTAATACATGCTCATTACAGAGGGAAAGGTGGTCCCCACATGACAGTCATCAAGAAAAAGGAACCTCGGTCCTAACTCTGCAGAGAACTGGGCTCTGCCAACAACCCAAATGATCTTGGGAGTGTTCTTCCCAGATCCCAGCTGGCCACTGATCTCCTTGCTCCTGCTCTGAGATAGACCTTGAGCAGAGAAACCTACCAAGCCAAGCAAGGGCTCTGGCACGCAGCACTGAAATGCTCAGTGCATGCACACCGAGTAGGGTTGTGCATGGGGGAATTTCAGTGTGGCCTCAGAGAACATTTAACTCCCAGTAACTATAAGCTCTGAGGGCTTGTTGCCACGTAGAACCTGTCTTCTAGGCATGGCACGGCAGTTGCCCTCCTGAACTCTGAGTATCTTGATTACCTGTACAAGATTGGGTCCTTAAGGTTGTCATGGGGCAAGAAGGGCCATAATGGGCCTCGTCTCCTTAAGGATATATAGGCAGTTAACAATCGCTAGGAGGAGGGGTTTCTCAGACCCGCCCCCTGAGAATTTATATGCAGTTACAGGTTGCTGTAGGGCTCACAAGCTGTCCCTCCCCATGACATGTAAGCAGTGAAGGCAGCTTTGGATTTGGAGGAGGATCTCACAAGTCACCCCCACACACACACACACACACCTTCTGTAGGGATGGTAAACAATTAACGAGGAGATTTTTCTCTTCTCCAGGGGTGTAGACACCCATAGGTTGTACGTGCTCATGTAAGTAACCCCTCCATGCTCCTGTACGTAGCCCCATACAACTGGTTGGTTTATCAGGCTACATGAGGGTGGAATCATTGTTTTATTCAGTGTGTATGAGTATTTTGCCTGCGTGAATGTATGCACACCATGTGTGTGCAGTGCCCATGGAGGCCAGAAGAAGGTTTTAGATCCCTTGGAACTAGAGTTACAGATGGTTGTTAGTTTCCATGTGGGTGCTGGGAAGTGAACCTGCATCCTCTGCAAGAGCAGCCAGTGCCCTTAACCTTTGAGCCATCTCTCCAGCCCTAGGGAATGGTTTGGTTGTTTCGTCCCTAGTGCCCTGTCTGGGTCAGGTGGTCATCTGTTCACTCTCTTCAGAGACAGTTCTCACAGCACTTGCTCTATCTTGTGTCCCTGGCACTTGACAGCAGCCCAGTGTGTGAACCAATGACAGCTGCCCTTTCCCCAAGCCTTGCTTTGGGTTTATTTGTGGCAGAATCAAGTATTCTAGCAGTGATTGATGTGGAAGCTTTTGAGTTACAAACTCTAGACACTGGGTGCTCACTGTAGGTCAAATGAGGTCCGAGATCCAGGGGCTTCAGACCCAGGTTTTATGTTCTGATGGATTAGTGACAGCTGTTTCTAGAAAACAGCTTGCATATCTTACTGCTCTGAAGGTAAGCCGGCTGACTGTAAGAGTGTTTGTGCAAGGAGGCAGGCAAGGGATGCTGTGGGCGGGAAGAGCCTGTCTATGAGTGCACACTTTGGGAGTGTGAGTGTGCACATGTGGGTGATTGTGAATAGAGAAGTCATCCTTCGAGGGTCCATTCTCCAGCCCAGCTTGGAATTCACAGTTATCTCCAACATTTGAACCCTAGCATTTAAGAAGATTTCTATGCTGGGTTTCTTAAAAGAATGAGCTCCCTCAGGAAGCTGAAAATGGAATTCTATTTATACAAATGCCATATTTCCTACAATTTTTCAGGAATATTATGACTAGGAAATGAATAAAGCTTGTTTAGGAAAAAAAGAATAAAAGTTACCTTAAACTTGGTTCTTGGTAGCTTCTAGACCATGAAGACAGTTTCCTACCTCACTGCTTTGTTTCAAGTGCAAGAATGGCCCAAAGGCAAATGTCTTTGGTTAAAAACAAGGAATGTGGGAGAGGCCCATTTCTAGTTATGAATCCTGCCCAGAGGACAGAGACAAGGGAAAATTCGAGGATCAGAAATTGAAAGCATTTGACAATCTTGGATTAAACCTCAGGAAGGATTACCTAATGGTTAATGACTCTATAAATAATTAATTATTGATTGAATGCCTGTCCTGTGCCAGATACTAGGCTAGCCCCGGGCTGCCCACTCACTTCAGCAAAGGTGGAGCTGAGATGCAAAACCCCAAGCCAATGACTGCTCCTCCCCCAAATTCACTGTTCTTTCCTCCAGATCAGGTTTCATCCCTCCAGGCGCGCGCACACACACACACACACACACACACACACACTTCTGGCAACTCTCCAGCCAGGTTTATGCCCCCACCCTTGGCTATCCCTCCTGCAAGTTAAACACTCAGGAGGGGTGTGTTCTACAGAATCCAGTTTGAAGTCACCCTTGGAAAGGGACTGGCTCTCTGTGATAGTATCTCCTGGGTATTTCTGCAGGACTTGAGATTTAACAGTGAGCTCAACTAAGGGTTCAGCAGCCTTCTCCACAAAGCAGGCCAGCTGGACCAGTCTAGCCTTCCACCCATTCTTCTTGCATTGCAGGAATCACCTCATCAGAATGATGTCCTAGTCCCTCACCTCCTCTGAACTCCTCACTGGCTCCCAACTTCCTTCAGTCTGAAGTGCAGGCTCCTTAGATAGACATCCAGAGCTCCTCCTGCTTTTGCTCCCCTGCTCCAGCCTCTGACCTTCTCTTCCTCTACCTGTCCAACGTGTCTTCCGCCCTCGCGCCCACTTCTCTGCCTCTTCTTTGTCCAAGCAAGCTCCTCTCATTCTTAGGGCCAGAAAACTGCCCTGCTTCCCTGCCAAGAAGTGTGCTTACGTGTTCAGTCACCTTTCCTTCTGTTTCTCTTAGCTGCTGCCGTACTAGGTTCATGAGGTTTCCCTGGGATATTATTGGCCCCCTCCCTGCAAGCAACTAGGATCAGGGCCTCTGAACTGTTATTTCCTTCAGATCTCTCATGATATCTATCACAGTAGAGGCCTGGGGTCAATGCTTCAGTACTGAGGGTTAAAAGAGCCAAAGTGAGGGAACATGGGCAAGGGACCTAGCACCCACTGGAATGTAAAGGCCATTTCCATAGAAGCCTGCCTAGCCCCCAGCTCCCTCTGATGATCCACTGTGGTAATGACCTTGAATATGAGCATGTTCTAGATAGATGACTTGTACATAACCTTGCAACCAAAAATTTAATCTGATCTTAGCCTGTTTATAATGTAGACAAGCTCAGTGAAGCATGTGTTCCTCTTGTAACCCAGGCACAGGACCTTATTCCCTCATAACCCTTGATTACTCCAGATCCAGGATAAATATATGAATATATGTGTGTATATTTATATATCAAAAGCTTCAAATAGTCCTTATCTCATTGAAAGCAATGAGAGAAATTGATAACATCTTTATGTGGTTTGGTGTGTGTGTGCGTGTGTGTGTGTGTTGTGTGCAACCACTCACTATCCAAAGTCAATAGGGGTCAGAAGTGACATAATCTTCTGATAAGATGCTTCCACTTTTGCTTCTCCATTTTTACACCGGATGTGTTATTTCAACAGAAGAAAGAGGTAGCTGTTGTTCAAGGACACAGTTCTTAGAGAATTCTGAAGGAATAGGTTCTCAGCAATTCAGGTCTATTCTTGGTTTAAAATGATGCTAAGATTCAGAATGTTTTTATTTAAGCATAGCTGTAATGTGGTGTCTCAGTAAACACCACAATTCAGCTAGCACCCATCATATTCTATGTTTAATGACTGGACTCTGAGCACCAAAAGCAACTATTAGAACATGGGCCTATACCTTTAGGCCTCTTACCACAACCTGAATTAGGCCACACCTCCCTGTAGCACTCTTTCTCTCTCTCTCTCTCTCTCTCTCTCTCTCTCTCTCTCTCTCTCTCTCTGGGACAGAGAATTACAAAGCAGCCTGTGCTTGGCCAATGTTCCTTGTCACAGGTGCTATGCTGAACTAAACCTCATGACATGAACTTAACACCACCCCATAAAGGTTATAAAAAGTCAGAACTTTCTTTGGTTCTGGTAATTGGTCTAAGATTCCTCAGGGAAATTTGGTCCAGAGATGAAAGCTGTTCTCTGAAGAGGTTCCTTGGGCTTCCACACTCCTCCGTCATTCACGATCCCTCTTCCTCCCTTTCTCCCTCCCTCCAATAACCCTCAGTGAGAACTGTGTCCATTCCCTTTGCCGATGGACTGCTTTATCATCTTAAACACTCACGCGTCAGTCTCTGAGTTCCCATGCATGACATGGACTTTGAACTATTTGTTGAAAGAATGATTTAAGGGAAGAAGAGACGATCTGTGCTAGTTGCTCAGAATTACAGGCAAGAACTCTAATAAAGTCATTTCCATCTCTCTAGTGTAAACCAGGGGCTACACTCTCAAGGCTGAGAGTCAATGACTCTAGGATAAGCACAGCTCTGGGCCACAAGCAAGTCAGAATAGTGCCACTTTCCCAAGCTCCAAGACCATGTCAGGCCCCGTTCTGACACCTTCTTGTAGCCCTCAATGACTCTTCCACAGGTAGGAAATAGCATAACAAGCCCCAGTGTGCTGGTGAGGAGACTGAGGTTCAACTTCTGGCCCCTTCCCACCCTTCTGGTAGAATATGCCTCCCATCCCACAGAAACAATAATCTCTTCTGAAGAGAGAAGCTTTTGAAAAACTATCAGTACTGTCCCAGCTTTCAAAAGACTGAAATCTACCTCCCGAAGAACAAACTAGAAATCCTACCTGGTGAGTATAGACATATACAAATCAGAGGCAAAATGGACATGTGAGTCAAGCTCTCCGAGATGATAAAATGCCCCAGAGTCAGAAACCAATTGCAAGAAGAAACTGTGCAGCTTAGAACTCTGGCTGGGGTAAATCAGAACCCACTTGGGCCCCAACCCTTTCAGGCATTCTCTCATTTCTCTCTCCCTTCACCACATGGCAGTGACAATTGTCCGTGTCCCATAAAGAGACTCAGAGAGGCAAGCCAGCTTGTTCAAGATGGAGAATCTAGGGAGTGATAAGCTCACTTTTCCTAGGAAGTCCCCCACCTCCCCATGGGCTATCAAGGCGACCCCTCTAAGCAGGCCTTCTTTGTGAAGAAGCAACACCTGGAAAGCAGCTGCCAGCTGAACATGGTCATGAGCTTCCGGGCCTGTGTAGCTCTTCTGGTGTATTCCCCAGAAGAAAGAAACAGTCACACAGAGTGGTCCTGCGGCAGCAATCACCAAGTATTGCAGAGGGAGCTGCCTGTGTACAGGGCCATGAAAGACCTGAAAGTCTGAAAGACCAAGTAGACACACATGACAATGGCCAGATTATCCATGGAGAGATGACCTGGAAGTAATGAGCACTGACTGCTCTTACAGAGACCTGGCCTTAGTTCCCAACATCCATATGGCAGGTGACAATCATCTGTAACTCTAGTTGCAGGGATCCAAGGTCTTCTTCTGGTCTCTGTGGGCCCTGAACTCATGGGATCTGCCCTCAAAAATGTAGGCAAAACACTCATACACATAAAATAAAACCAAAACATTTCTTTAAAATTTAAATGGTCAAGACGTACAACACCTACTAGCTTTCCAGAGTTTTGCCTCCATTTGCAATTGAGAACCACCTAGAAAGACCCCAGTCAGCACCGTAAGCAACTAATAGGATGCTCTGGGTCCATGGGTCAGTTAGCCCACCCCATCTTCTCCCTGATCAGAAGCAGGGCACACCTGAGCCACCCCTAGCTTTCTACTCCCTTTGCTCAGGCTAGTGACAGCGGCTGATCACAGCCTGCTGATGTGAGCTGGGAGTTAGTAGTCCAGGCTCCTTGCCATTTGAGTGGTCTTCTTTCATTCCCACACCTCCTAGTGGCCTAATTGCTGGGTGGCTGAGTAGTATTATCTGTGAAATAGGAAAGTCTTTTAGGAGGAAAATGCCTTGGAGTGTGGGGGAGCCACCTGACACGTCCCCACCCCCTGGGATCCCCGGAGTCTCAGTTCTGATGTCACTTAACCTTACACTTCCTCTTACTCTGAGCACAACTAGGGTCTGGTTCCTCGTCACCCCGCCCCCTTCTTCCCCAGGAAGGACCCTGGCATCCCGGCAGGAAATGTGCTCACTTATTCCGGGTGAGCTTCCCCAGAGTTCTCCATGAAACCAGATGTGTGGCTGGACTTTCCTCTCTCCTGACTGCCCAAGAAAGCAAGCTCACAGGCCTTTCTGGGAATGCTACAGGGTTCAGTGTAGCCCAATGGTGAGTGAGACTCAAGAGGGCTCAGAGCAGTTACCCACACTGGAATGAGAGACTGAGCGCTCTGGAAGTTTCCCAACTAGGAAAGGTAGCTTGTGCACAGGGCTCTGCCCTCCTGTGTCTCTTTTCTTCAGTTTCAGGAATCATGAGTCCTTGCTCTGCCTCTCTGAGCCTTTTATTCAGGGAGGCAGCTCCATTCTTCCTCCCTGGAATGGCTTCCACTCGAAACTGTGTAGCCTCTTCACTGCCAGACAAGAGCAAAGGGGATCCCAAATCTCAGTGCTTGGCTTCCTGTGTAGCCTGTAGCTACCATAGTCTCAATGATTGTAGATATCACTCTCAATCCTCAGAGCAACCACCCTCTGACATGTTTACCATTATTAGCCTGTCTGTTGAACAAATGAGGAAACTGAGTCATGGAGAAGAGGAGAGCCAAGGAGAGCAGGGATTAAAATTCAGGGCTGCAGAGATGGCTCAGTGCCTGCTTTTGCAGAAGATCTGGGTTCAGTTCCCAGCCTCCACATGGTGGTTAACAACAGTCCATAACTCCGGTTCCAGGTATCCAACACCCTCTTCTGACCTTGGCAGGCTTTGCACAACACCTTTGCACTTACATCCACGCAGGCAAAACACTCATACACATAAAATATAAATAAATAAAAATTTTTAAATAAAGAAAAATCCAGACCCATGGTAGAACACTTGCCTAGCATGCTCAAGGGTTCCAGGCCTGACCCTCAGTACTGAAGGAAAAAAACAAACTGAAATACAAAACATATAGAAACATACACATATTTCCCCCAACCCTGACACACATGTGGACACAAAACTCCAAGTCCCAGGTCCAGTCTTTCCCTCCTCTCTGTACCTGCCTGGAGTATTTCCAGTGTTACCCACACTGTGTCTATTCTTCATTCATTTCGGTCTCACAAATACTTACTGGACCCCAATAAAGGTGATGGGAGACAGAGATGAAGGTCTGCTCTACCGAGGCTGAGCACTTTCCTAGGAGTGAGGAAGCCACCCTGCTATACCCACCACTTATTGTAGGGCTTCCAGACAGTGAGACACATCTTCCTTCAGCAGAGAGTAGATGTGTCCTTAGACTATGCATAAAATACTGGAGGGGCCCGTGGACATGCAGAGTTCTGGGCTTTGGCCCAGACTCTCCAGCCAGGCCCTCAAGGTAAGCCTGCATCTATAAGAGCATCCAGGTGAATTCTGTCAGTAAGGCTCCAGTGAATCGGGTCCCCTGAGGTCCCCTCCAGGAAGAGTCAAAAAGGCTTCTGACTGTGCTTGCATTCTAAGTTAAGAGAGCTTCCCTGGCCTTTACCCAGGGCCTTCACACCCACTGGTCCAGCAAATGGCTCCATGACCATGGCTGAGCTGGGTGGTGAGAAGTCTGCCTGATACAGGAAGCCAGGGCTGGAATCACAGACAGAATAAGCCTTGTGCTCCTGCCCTCCCACCTCTGTTGGGATCTAGGCCTTGTGGGCAAATAGGGCCAAATCAGGCCATGTTGCTGCAGACTGCTGTTACCCCAGCCACTACTATGAAGTCAGGCTCTTTGTTAATATTAATATTACTTTCTTGAGATAAGGTCTCTCTGTAGGCCCAACTGGCCTAGAACTGGCTCTGTAGACAAGGCTAGCTTCAGTCTTACAGACGTCTACCTGCCTCTGCCTCCTAAGTCTTATACTTTTATTATCTTTTAAGACGGGCTCTCACGTAGCCCTGGCTGGCCTGGAACTCCTGATCCACCTAGTACTGCCTCTCCAGTGCTGGGATCACAGGCCTGTGTGACCCCACCTGTGCTTTTCCTGCATCTCCTCATTATTGGCTTTCCCTTCATGCCATTCTTCCTGCCTTCTGACACTTCAGAGACTGTCAGCTGAATGAATAAATTAAGAACAGAGGGACACAGACTTCTTAACAGATAACTATTTCTAGCAGAATGGAGTAAATGATAAATGGTAGAAGAATGAGTCACTAGGCCAGCCGGGAAGGAAGATGGAAAAAGTCATCCACGTGTCCCCTCTGTTGTCACAACAGTGTCACTGCGTCCTCCCTTCCTGTCCCTGTCCCTTCAGTAGACAGCAGAAACACTATCATAAACAACTCCAAAGCAACTGCCTCCTGGGTGGTCATTCCTCTTCCTTCTCCCACTGTAAGCAATAGAACCTCTAAACATCTGAAGACCTTCATTCTCCCTTCCAGAGCAACACGGTGGCAGCCTCTCCTGCCCTCAGCAGACTTCTAACCTGAATCTGGGGAGAAGCTTGTTTTCTTTCATCATTTGCCCAATGAATGTGTATACCACTAGAATTGTTTCAGAATTTTTAAAAAATTATTAATTTAAAAAAATATTAATTTTATGTTTTATGTGTATGAGTATATTGCCTGCATGTACGTAAGTGCATCTGTGTCATGCAATGCCTTCAGAGTTTGTATGTAAGTGCATCTGTGTCATGCAATGCCTTCAGAGTTCAGAAAAGGGTGTCAGATCCCCTGGAACTGGAGTTATTTATGTACAGATGGTTATTAGCCACCATGTGGGTGCTGGGAACCAGATCCAGGTCCTCTGCAAGAGCAACCAGTGCACTTAACTGCTGAGCCATCTCTACAATCCCAGAGTTCCCTGGTTTTGGAATTCCTTTTATAAAATTTTAAAGCTTATTTATCTATTTATT
The DNA here is from genome assembly GCA_035773235.1 of Eospalax fontanierii. Classification (NCBI taxonomy): domain Eukaryota; kingdom Metazoa; phylum Chordata; class Mammalia; order Rodentia; family Spalacidae; genus Eospalax; species Eospalax fontanierii. The sequence continues at coordinate 19,216,408 of CM069540.1, forward strand.
ATGTATATGTGTACTTGTGTAGGCACTCTTGTGCCACAGCATGTGTGTAAAAGGTCAGAGGACAACTTGTAAAAGTCCGTTCTCTTCTTCTACCATGTTGGTGCTAGAGATTAAACTTAGGTTGTCGGTTTTGGTGACAAGCACCCTTCCCCACTGAGTCATCTCATAGATCCCTGGTTTCGAAGTCTCTATGCCCGTGCTTTTTTATGATAGCTTGGTTCTGTGCAACACAAGTTTTTGGTGTTTTGCCTGTGTGGCTGCCTCTGGTGATCCCAACATGGTCCGTTCTATTGTGCAAACACTGTGACTTACTTAACTGTTCCCCTGTTGATGGCTGTTTGGGTTTGCCCAGTCTCTTTGATGACTAACCATGCTGCTCTCAGTGACCCCCAAGGCACACATCTCTAGTATATGTAAGAGCAATTCCTGGGTCATGGCATCAGAGCTTCACTTTGCCAAGTAATGTCTCATTGTTTTCTGAAGGGCTGTATCTGCTTCTGGGCATCCTCATCTTGAGTTCATCTTATTCCATGGCACCAGGGTGGTCTGTTTAAACAGGGCTGTGATACCAACTGGACTCCTTTACCTTATTCAGGGATGCTGAAGTTGAAAACAGGGCAGCGAGGCCACAGAGAGAAGTAATTTCAAAGTCTGTTGCCTACTGCAAGTGTTAAGTTATGTTTTGCTCTGAGTGACAGAAATCCCCAAATGCAAGAAAGAAATAGTCCTTTCCCTTCATGAATGAAGTTCGGAAGTCAGCTCTCCGGGTCCCTCTTGTGGTCCACAGTGCAGGCACCGTTGGTCCTGCTCCACTGTCTTCGGCATGTGAATTAAACAACTTGGGCTCCAGCCAATATATCTATATTCTTGCTAACAAGAGAAGGTGTATCAGTTACTTCTCTGTTGCTGTGACAGAATACCACGACTAAAAGCAACCTATGGAAGAAAAGAGTTGATTTGGGCTTATGGTTCAGAGTCCATCACTGCGGAAAGGCATGGCAGCAGGAGCAGAAAGCTGGGCGCCCCCATGTTCAGCTGCTAACGTGAAGCACAGGGAGCAAACAGGAAGTGGGGCAAGGATGTGAGCGCTCAAATTCCACCCCTGTGACGCACTTCCTCCAGCAGGACTACACCTTCTCAACATTCCATGACATCGCCCAAGGGTACCAGCAATGGGGGGACAACATGTTCAAACACTTGAGCCTGCGGGGGTCATTTCTCATTCAAACCGCCACAGGAGGCAAAAAGCTGCATGAGGCGACACATACTTAAAATCCCGGCACTTAGGAGACTGGGGTGCGGGGACAGAGAGTTGAGGCCAGCCTAGGCTGCAGAGAGAGATCTTGCCTCTAAAGGAAGAAGGAGGATGGAGAGATTTGTTTTAAGTTTGTTCTTTGTATACATTTAGGAAAATTTGCACCAAGATCTTTCTTTCTTCCTCCTCCCCTTTTTATTTTTATAATTTTTTTATTGAGAAGACAGAATCTCACTATATAGTAAACACTGATTTCAAAGGCAAGATTCCCTTGCCTCAGTCTCCCAGCTGCTGGAACTGAAGATGCATGCCATACTTGCTATAAGGCACTTCTTATGTCTCAATATCTTATATCTCTAATAACAGCCCTACAACCCTGAGGAGCTGTGATCACCCCCAACTAGACAAGTAGGAGATCGGGCCCATTAACATTTCCTCACGGAATGGAAAAGTGCTGGGGACCCCCACTCCTCCCTGCATATGCATATATATAATATACATATTATATATATGCAGGTAACAGTTGCCAATGTATTTTTTTCCTTAGTGGTGTAGCTGTCCATGAAGTTGCCCAAGTGCCTGTAAGTAATCCAAGAAAAAACTCATTGGTTCCCCAAGTAAAACTTGGGTGGAAATATTTCTTTGTTTTTGTCTTTGGTGCCCGGTCTGGGGTAAGTAGGTATTTATTTACATCTCTTCAGAAAAGTTCACACAACAGCATATGTATTTAGAAACTCCAGGTGTCTCAATATGACAAGATAGCTTAGGAAACTGTGGTGTTTTTCTTTTTTGTCATTTGATATTTGACAGTAGTGAGGATTGAACCTAGCGCCTTGTACATCATCACTATGCTATGTCATCAACATTCTTTTTAGCTCATGTAGCCCAGGCTGGCCTCCAATTCCTGCTTCTCCAGTCTCCATCTCCAGAGAGCTGGGATTACAGGTGTGTGCCACCATGCCTGGCCAACTTTTTGTTAATTTTGATCCAGGATCTCACTAAGTTGCTCAGGCTGACTTTGAACTTACACACACACACACACACACACACACACACACACACACACACACACGTATACTTCCTCTTCCACTCCAAGTAGGTGTCCTTCAGTCCTGAACAACAGGTCCCAACAGAGCTACTTTTAGAACTGGATTTTCCCTGGCCCACTCTTGCCAGCCTCCAGACTTTTCCTGATTTTCTGAGTCTGAGCTTTTCTCCCTGGCCTCTCCTAAGAAACTCCCACCTACCACCCCTTTGATACATCAAACACGGCATCAGAAACCTAGTTTGGGTGGCCACACATCCAGGCCAGGCACTGCAACAAAATTTATTTCTAATGTCCCAGAATTCCTTGCCACAAAAGCTAGTCAAGGCTCCATACTGCTGGAAAATGTCATTGAACTCAGATTGTCCATGTAAGGTACTTCATAATCAAACCCAAACTACTGTTTAAGCTTCAGTTGAGATCATCACCCAACATGAACTAAAATACAATGATGACAAGAACAATTTTAACAATACAGGAGTTACCAGTGAACAGATCTCTACTTCATGCTGGCTTTACATTTTATGTTACTACTTTTGTATGTGTTTGAGTGTTTTGCTTACATGTAAATGCACCATGTGCATGCCATGGCCACAGAGGACAGAAGAAGGCATGGAATCCTCTGGAACTGCAGTTATGGGCAGTTGTGAGCTGTCATGTGGGTGCTGGGAAGTGAACCCAGGTCCTTTACACAGCAGCCAGTGCTCTTCACCACTGTGTCCATCTCTCCAGTCCCCTTTGTGCCACCGTTTGCTCAGCACCTTTTCAATGTTGGTATTTTCATTACTTTAAAGATGAGAAAACTTTGGCTCACACGGGTCAGGAAAGTTTTCCCAGAGTCCTAAAACTACTGAGTGTGAGAACCAGAATTCTCTGGTCTGCATATCATCACTGTACAGCACAATTTTATTTCTCCTATGAACCACAACCTACTCTGCTCCAAACTAGCTGTCTCTTCCTTTCTTCTTGCTGGGCCCTGTTTACCCGTTTGTAGTGCTTTTTAACAGATGGTCACTGTCAACCTGTTATGTCCAGATGTGTTATAACTCCACATTTCCTCTTTGACCAGTAGATTAGGGTAAGATGATGGAAGGAGTTATGGTTTTTGCTGTTAATTTTTTTTTCTTTTAGGACTGGAGAGATGGCCCAGTGGTTAGTGTGCACTACTCTTCCAGGGTCCCTGAGTTCAATTCCCAGCAGCCCTGTCAGGAAGTTCACAATAGCCTGTAACTCCAACATTGAATTCACATGCACAAACCCCCACACAAATACACTTAATTTAAGCTTTTTAAGATTATTTTTATTTGTGTGTATGGGTGTATTGCCTGCATGTGTGTAAGTTCACCATGTCGTTCAATGCCTGAGGGGGTCAGAGGAGGGCGTCTGAGCCCTGGAACTGGAGTTACAGACAGTTGTTGACTACCATGTGGGTGCTAGGAATCAAACCTGGGTCCTTTTCAAGAGCAGCCAATGCTCTTAATTGCTGAGCCTTCTCTCCAGCCTCAGAAACACACATAATTTAAAAATAAACTGAGGGGCTCGGAATGTAGCTCACTTGGTTTATCTTCCTCCCAAGAATTCACGAGGATTCCACGTTTTCCTCACCTTTCCCAATACTGTTCATTCTCTGTACTTTTCCTATTTTTTTCTTGGGGGGTGTTTTTTGTTTTGTTTTGTTTTGTTTTGTTTTGTTTTTTGAGACAGGGTCTGCCTGTAGCCCGAGCTGGCCTGGAACTTGCTATGTAGTCTAGGCTGACCTTGAACTCACAGAGATCCACCTGCCTCTGCCTCCCAAGTGCTGAGATTAAAGGCATGCAACACTACGCCCAGCTTCTAGTTTGTTTTTGAGACAGCGTCTCTAAGTGCAGCCCAAGCTAACTTTGAATTTTAAGATCCTCTTGTTTCACTCTTCCAAGGGCAAAGATTATAGGCTCTCAGCAGACATCTTTTTTTGTTATTGTTGTTGCTGTTTTGTTTTAGACAGGGTTTTACTGTACAGTGGCCTGGAACTCACCGTGTCACTGTGTAGACCAGGCTGACCTTAAACTCAGAGAGATTCCCCTGCCTCTGCTTCCCAAGTGCTGGTATTAAAGGCAATGGCACCATACCAGGCTTTCAGAGCAGCGATCTTAATGTGGGTGAGGTGGTTTACTTTCTAAATGGAGCCTAGACACCGATGTATCAGCACATTTATGGAGTGAATGTAAGAGTGAGTGAGTCAACAGTAAAAGTTTGGCTTTGCAGATTATTCAATAAAGAAACAGTCTCTGAGAGGTTTGATCCTGTCCAGTGTCAAGAACTTGAACTTGAATTGCCTGAAAAGCTGCTTCTCTCCACTGCTTTCCTCTGAACCTCAAGGGGTTTGTTTCCACCTGCCAGACTCTCTCTCCTCAGCATGAACAGCTTCTGCCAAGGTTAAAGTCACCACCTGTCTAGAGTCACCATCCCAGCCTGATTCTCCTCACCACAAGGCAAACACATCCAGAAGAACAAGAGCTGTTTGGCCTGTAAAATCCTACCAGAGATGTTGGGGGCCGGGGGGGGGGGGGTGCCAGGGGCGGGGCACAAGCTTGGCTAGCCCTTTCTCTGCAGCCCTCCTCCTGCTCAGCAGTAGGGCAACTCCCATTCCAGCAATACTCCCAGCCAGCTTGAAAACTGAGACAGCCAGGGCCTCTGTCTCTGGAGAGTTCCTCTGGATGCCTGCAGGCTTGTGCTGGGCTGAGTCACTTCCTCACCTTAATTCTCTCCTAATACCTTTCCTTTCTCTCCAGCTTTACTTCGGCACCGTCTGGGTGTGGAATGTCTGGGGAAGTTATGCAGGTGGATCAGATGAGCTGTCTGCCCAGATATTCCATACAGGGCTGAGAGCAGGCGACACAGGGGCAAAAGTAAAGCCATGTTTGTGTGCTGGCTCCAGAGCGCATCCTGATCCACTCAGCAAGTTGACTCTCCATGAATGGAGCCCGGGTCAATACTTTAAAGAGTCCCAGGGCATGTGGATCAGACCATGGAGAGGAACAGCAAAGAGTTTTGTGGGGGGCGGGGGGAACGACTGCTTTGGATTCCAGAGACTGCTTTCACTCCATCTCTCCTCAGGAAGCACCCCTCTTCCATGCCTGGGAGAAACAGGCTACATCATGCAAGGACAAGTTCAAAGTTAGGTTACATATGATGGTACTATGGTTTGAGTGTGTCTCTGAAAAGCTTATCTAGGGGCTGGAGAGATGGCTCAGTGGTTAAAAGCATTGGCTCCTCTTGTAGAGGACCCTGGTTCAGTTCCCAGAACCAACATGACAATTCCCAACCATCTATAACTAAAGTTACCAAGGATTTGACACCCTCTTTTGGTCCCTCTGCAGGCACTGCACTCATGTGATGCACATAAATGCATGTAGACAAACACTCATACACATAAAATAAGAAGTGAAAAAATCTATCTCTATATATATATAAAGGCACTCTCTTCTGGACTCTTGGGCATTGCATTCAAGTACATAAACCCACATGTAGACACACATATAAACAATTAAAAACATAAACAAGAGAGAGAAAGAGAGAAACTCTCTAAAAAAAAACAGAAACCACTAATCAAGGGCAATAAAGGACAGGTAAGAAGCCTCAGCAGTTAAGAGCACCGGATACTCTTGCAGACGATACTTTTGCTGGGTTTGAATCCCACCAGCCACCTGACAGCTAACAACTGTCTGTAACTCCAGTTCCAGGTGATCCAATGCCCTGTTCCGGCCTCTGTGGGCACTGCACAACAGACGCACTTAACATGCATGCAGTCAATACACTTAAACACATTAAATTTTATCTAAAAAAAAATCAATAGATAAATATTAAAACTGGAGATAATTCCATTCAGAATTTTGAACATATTGTTATTCTTCTATTCACAATGTGTATTGAAAGATAAAGATAAATTCTAATTCCTAATCTATATCATCCCAACCTCCCCGGTATGAATTTATAATACAAGACATTGAGAGTTAAAATGTATAATGCTAACCTCAAAAGATTTTATCATATGATAATCACCTCTGTCCTGTTGAAATAATTAGGAGATATTCCAGGATAATTTTGTATGTCCATTCAGTGTTGGTAATAACTGCTGAGTTTCACAAAGGGCTTCCATGGTGGGACATAACTGTAATTCCAGCAGTTAGGAAACAGATGCAGGAGAATCAGGAGTTCAGGGTCATCTTCAGCTACATAGAAAGTTTGAGGCTAGCCTGGCCAACATGCTACCATTCCTCAAATAAAAAAAGCAATTAATAAAAAAATAATAATAAAGGGATTGAGGATACGGCATTTGGTAGAGTGTACGGAGCCATCTCTTCCAGCCTAGTGACTTGCCTTTTAAAATTTTAGGCCTCTTAGTTTGTCATGAAGAACTATCTCATTGTGCTTTTTGTTGAGACAGGGTCTCATGTAGCCCATGTGGACCTCAAACTGTCGTTATCTAGGCTGCCATTGAACTCCTGATCCTCCTGCCTCAGCTTCTCAAGTGCTGGTATCATTGGCATGTGTCGCCACATTCTCTGTCATTTTGCATTTGAAACAGGGTCTGAGGCTGTAGCCCAGGCCAGCCTGGATCTTACAATGCCCCCATCTACCTCCTGAGTGCAGGGATTATAGGCCTGCCACTCATGCCTGGCAGCCTCCTCGTGGTTTGATTTGTTCCCTGATGGCTGTCTTTCCACCCAGTCGCATGTCTCTTCTGATAAGGAAGAATCCACAGCCCTCAAAGGTCCCAAGAGCTGCTGTCACCCTTTGCGCTCCCTCACTAGGCTCTCGAATGCTCACCCGCAGCTATGAATCTCAGGGTCTGAGGGAATTCCTTAGTGAACTCAGAACAGCAGACACAGGGACCTCTGCCCGCCTCTAGTCCATGCTGCCTACTTTACCGGTGAGGAAAAGAAGGTGACCATCACCTCTACTTGCTTGGTGTGCTTCTGGCAGAAAATTCAGCCTGAGGGAGCCCGAGAGACCTGGCTTTGGTTCCTTCAAGCTGTGTGATGACTGAGGGTCACCGTGTGGACCTGTCTGAAGAGCCATTTCCTCAATCACATTGTGGAGCTGATGCCTGATGTGTGAGATGGGTCTGAGGAGACGGCATAGTCAACAAGGGAAAAAGTCAACCAACAATCTCAATTTTTTAAAAATCTAATTTTAATTATTATTTTTATTTAATGTGTATGAGTGTATTGCCCGCAGCTATATAAGAAGTGCACCCCTTTCATGCAGTGCCCATGGAGGTCAGAAGAGGGCGTCAGATTCCCCTGAAACTGGAGTTACTGATGGCTGTTAGTCGCTGTGTGGGGTGCTGGGAACCGAATCTGGGCCTTCCGCAAGAGCAGTCAGTGCTCTTAACCACTAAGCCATCTCTACAGCAACAACAACCTCAATTCCTTAGAAAATAGTATTTGTTGGGGCGGGAGGGGCTGGAGCTCGCTTATCCTTAAAGCACTTCATAAAACACTCCATTACAACTTTGCCAGGGAGGGCCCATCATAGAGATCCAGGGAAACGGGCCCTGACCCCCGCATCCCCCCACCACCCCGTATCTTCCTGCAAGCCAGGACGCCAACCCTGGCCTCTAACACAAGAGCCAGAGCCAAACATTTCTAGTATATACCACCACAAGTGATTTATTTAAGGTCTTCAAATAATCACTTAAGTGTCACCATGGCAACTTGCAGTGTTGCTATGGAGACTCGAGCAGGAAACGTCCCAATGGAGACATGGGGAGACTCCATAGGAAATCAGTACCAGGTGGAAAGGCTTGGGAAGGGTGACCTGGACACACAGGGTGCACAGTCATCTATCCTCTGACATGAGGAGGGAGGCAAAGGAGCCGAATGAAAGAGACCAGCTTAGAGAGGTAGGAGAGTTCATGCTGTCCACCAGTGCCAACCCACATGATAGAAAACACTGCTTGTACGAGCATAGCACAGGTCGGAAAGGACAGACATGGGTGGCAGTGGCGGCCCCAGGAGCGGAGGGAGGGTTAGTTTTCACTGCGTGACATGTCTTGAGTTTGAATTTATTACACTATGCAACCATTAACCGTTCTTTCTTAAAAATTTAATTTTTCAGTATGAGTGTTTTGCCTTCAGTCCTGTATGAATGTGCAATGACCTCGGCAACCAAAATAGGTAACCTGGGCTACATGAGACCCTGTCTCAAAAGAAAAAAGCACAACGATTATTTCTGATGTCAACTTCAGATAATGGTATCAAGCTCTGACTTGAAACCTTATCACAGTCCACTCATGCCTGATGTGTGTACTATATGAGCTGGCCAGACCTGTTTGGTAGTGGGACAGCCTGAAAGACTCAGGAACATGGTGCTTTTAAAAAAATCTGTTTTTATTTTCATGTGTATGTATATGTTTTTGCATGTGTGTATGCTGCACAATGTGCAGTGCCTGAGGAGTCCCAATGAGCACGTCAGATCCCTTGGGAGTTGTAGTTAGATGTAGTTGTGAGGCTGCCCAACCTAAGTGCTAGAACAGTAATCAAACTACAATCAAACAGGAATCAAATTAGAACAGTAGCAAAGGCTCGTACCCTTGAGCAACCTCTCCAGCTGCAAATACGGTTCTTGTAACCCTGGACTACCCCCATCCACCAGGCTCCTCCTGGAAATGGAGGCTGAGAAGCCCAGGCCTTGAGATTTCCACAGAGGGGATAAGATGGAGTCTTTCCGCCCTGCAGTTTCTGCCTTACTGAGTGTGGATCATGTGCCTCCAACTAGACCTTGGGTTTCAGGCCAAGGAAATAACTTCTGGTCAGCATAAGCTGCACTTTACTGGAAATTTCCTTGGTGAGTGGAGCAGCTGAGTGGCCAGCCTTGGGCTATGTGGTATTGACCATCTGAAACTTGAGATGTATTATTAAATGTAAGGTTTATGCCAGGTTTCCAAAACTAGTACTAGGAGTAGGTTTCAGTGGTGACTGCATGTTGCAATCATATTTTGGGCCAGTTGTGTTAAATCTTATATATTAGGATTAATTTTTCAGTTTTCTTTTGAGATATATATATATATATATATATATATATATATACACACACACACACACACACACACACACACACACACACAACTTTTTTGAGATTAGGGGCTAAGTGCCCCTGGAACTGTTTATACCAGGCTGGTCTCAAACTCACAGAGCTCCATCTGCTTCTGTCTCCTGAGTGCTGTGATTACAGGCCTACATCACCATGACCAGCTTCCTAGTAGATTTTTAATTATACACATGGATATACTATATTACTGTTAGGACTAGATTAATTCCACAACGGAAGGGGCCATGGGAATGTTGGGCATCACTCTCTATGGAGGACCTGGTACTGGGTGAATATTATTGTCAGTTGACAATCATCTCAGTTGATGATGAAATACTCAACAGTTACACTCTCTATAAGCCCAGGAACATTTTGGACTCCTTGCTACTGCTAAGGGAATGTGAGATGTTTTAAATTCCACAAGATACACACACACATATACATGCACATATACAAAGAAACATACACACATACATATACATATACACAGAAACATATGCACACATATACATACACATGCACACATATGTACAAACACACACACATATACTCACATACGTGCACGCAAGTACACAAATGCATACATACATACACAGACATATATACACACACGACTCGGGCATGACATTTGTGAGAAAGCAAAAGGCTCCTGAGAGTGAAGGCTCTAGGATCCATCCTGTCTGTTGTCTGTTTCCGAGAAAAGTCCTTCGTCTCACTGAAGCCCAGCACATTCCATTCTGAGGGATCTAGGGGGATATTCTCACCTTGGTCAAGCCCCCAAATGAAAAAGGTCATCATTGACCAGGGGCAAAGAAGATTTTTCCTACTTCCTGTCCTGTTCTTTCTTTGCTAACACAGGTCAGGACACAGACACGCAGAGTCCAAACATTTTCCAGCCTCCTCCACGGGTCTGGCAACGAAAGGTCTGTCTGAGAGGATGTAAACACAAGCGTCATGGCTGGGGGAACTCTCCTTGGAGGGCGGTGCCTGGCTTCTCCCTTTCTGCTGGCTGGAAGGCTTGGCACTCAGGAGCCCTAATCAAGGGAATGAGGAGGCCACATGTGAGAGATGGGACACAGAAGGCTGGTGAGGACAGTTCTGAGTCCCTTTCTGACAGTGCTGCAAAGCCACATCCGCGTCCAAGTGGCCAGTGGCGTTTGTGTTTCTTTCTTTGGTATGGGGCACACAGATGGACCCAGAGCCTGTGCGTGATGAGCAATACTCTACCACTGAGCTACACCACTCTCCTACTGAAGACAAGCCAGGAACTCTCTATGTAGGCCATGCTGGCCTGAATCACAGAGATTTACCCGTCTACAGATGTTTTGTCAGGAAAAAACAATCATGTATTTAAGGCTCTGTCAACTTGCAGTTTTGGTCACCTTGTGTTATCTCAAGACTGGCGCCTGCCTATTTTCTCCTGCTACGTCTGGAAGGCACCACTCGATCACTTTAGAACAGAACACTCAAGTACTTTCTAATTTTTTTACGTTTATTTTTTTACGTGTGCTTCTGGGCACACATGTACCTGAGCTGGAGGGTGGAAGTCAGAGGAAAATTTGTGGGAATCGGTTCCCTCCTTCCATCATGTGGGATCCAACACACGTTATCAGACTTGGCAACTAGCACATTTACCTGCAGTCATCTTGCTGCCCCATAGGGTACTTTCTGGAACAAGGCCAGCTCCAAGAGGACTTGATTTCAATACAATCAGGCATTGATTTTAAAATACAGTTGGGAAGATGTTCAAATGCACCAGTCTAGAAAGGTCGGACAGAGACAGGCTAAAACCCATCACTTCCCACTGCTGTCCTTCAGCTGCCCAGGCTGTCTCCAGAGCTCCCATCGTTCCCAGGTTCTTATACATTCCTTGCTGCCGGTGTCCAATGGGTGACTTCTTTTCAGGAGACAAAAGCCCAGGTCATGGGCACTATGTCAGCAAAAAAATCTATCAATGACATCATTATCCATGTCTCTCCATTAAAAAAAAAATCCTCTTATCTATGTATCTGAAGTATTCTGGTCTTGTCACCATGACTCCACAATGGGACCACAACGACACTGTGAGCAAATTAAGCTGCTGAAGCCTTCAGTCCCACAAGTGCAGGTCAGTCCCCTTCCCAAGCGTCCTCCTTCCTAGACAAAAATGCTTTTCAGGCCTGAAGATGGCGCAGACAGTAGGCAGACAGCATGTCTAGGAACACCAGATCCCTGGGGCTACAAAGGATAGCTTCGTGGGGGTTACAAGGGAACCCTGAGGGAGGTGTGGGGACTGGGCTCCATCATCAGCACCACTGAAAGAAAAATAAGGGCTAAAGGGTTGGTGCTTATTTGGAAATTCAGACCAGGTTTTCATTTTAAACAGTAACTGTCACCGCAGCCGCAAGCATTTCGTCTGTACTGTGTGCCTGGCACTGTGTAAGACCTTCACATGCATGATCATCCCTAAAGCTCATCACAGTGACCTTGTGATCACACACTGTGCTCTCTCTCTCTCTCTCTCTCTCTCTCTCTCTCTCTCTCTCACATGGGAAAGAGGGGAGGAGAGGCTCCATCATCTGACCAAGGTCATCAGAAAGAAGGGCAGCTGGCACTTGAACCCTGACATGGATTGTGGAGGCCAGACTCAGGATATCCCACTAAATGATAAGCTCCACTCATGCAGGAACCTTCCTGAGGGCCCAGCAAGTATTCTTGGATTTAGGTGTCCACACACTCACATGGCAAGTAGGTTGGCCAGAATGTCAGTAACACTGATTCTGGGAATGGCCGGCCTGTGGCCTGTGATCAGAGAACAGCCTCTGGAATCTATGCCAGAAGAAAGGAGGCCTTGCATGGAGGGTTTAGAGAAAGAGTGCCCCCTAGTGTCAGCAGGTCCTCTCTGTTCACCTGGGTGTAGGCAGCTTTGTGCTGAGCCTGCCCACAGGAGCCAGGCCTGGGTGATGCAGTGTGACCTGAAAGGCTGTGCACACCTGGGACGGCTGACCCTGAACCTCTCCGCTCCCGCCTTCCTCCCACCTGTTACCGTCTGATGACGATGTCACGTGCACTGCTGCACCTGCACCCCTCACACAACACTGCCTTGGCTACAGTGGACCCTCAGGTTATGTGGAATGAAGAGCAGATAAGTTAGACACCTGCTTCTGGCAAGTTTTTCCTCTTTTGTATTTTGCTAAAAAAGCAAACAATCAACACACACAAAAAAAACCAGACTTCTGCCAAAAGACAGCAAAACAAAAACGACAGAAAACTCACTACTGTGTCAGGTTCAGTCAGTGTGGACACAGGTGGAAAAGCCCAGAACCGAAGCACCATCAGTGACATAAACTGAGCCCCCGGAAGTCATTAGCACCCCGACAATGCTGAACAAAGCAGAAGGCGGTAACCAAGCAGACAGCTTGTGTGCTGGATAGTTTCAGTGGTCAACCTGATACACCCAGGAAGGAGGATCCGCAATTGGGAGATTTCCTCTATCCAACTGGCCTGTGGGCAAGTCTATAAGGCATTTTCTTTATTGTTGAGTGAAGTGGAAGGGCTCATCCCACTGTGGGCGGTGCCAGCCCTGGGCAGGTGGCCCTGGGTTGTATAAGAAAGCAGCTGAAGGCTGGAGAGATGGCTCAGCACTTAATAGTACTGGAGACTCTGGCAGAGGACCCAGGTTTGATTCCCAGCACCCACTAACAACCCTCTCAAACTCCACTTTCAGGGGAGTATGTTGCCCTCTTCTGACCTCTGCAGGCATTGCACCACAGGGATGCACTTACACACACCTAAAATAAAAATAAAATTGAAAAACAGAAAGCAGCTGAGCGCAGGCCAGAGGAGCACGTCGGTCTGCAGCATCCCTCCTGGTCTCTGCTCCGGTTCCCACATCAGGTTCCTGCCTGAGCTCCTGCCCTGCTTCCCTCCTCCAGGAAGGTCTGCACTGTAAGCCAGAATCAGCTCTTCCTTCCCCCAAGATGGTGTTGGTGAGAGCACATTTACTCACCCTGGGAACCAAGGTATGAAAAACCACAGAGGACCGGGCAGATCTGTAGACAGAAATACTGAGCTGCTCAGGGACAAGGTGGATTCCAACAATTTCCTCATTTATTCCCAGGAGGCCCAGAACCATGTGTGGTGGCTCATGCCTGTAACCTCCCTATGTGGAGGACTGAGGCAGGAGGATTGCCACAAGTTTCAGAAAGAGTCTGTTCTCAATCAAAGAAACTAACATTAAACAGGTTCAAAGAAAAAAAAAACCCTATGTAGATCCTTATTTTCGTTTTTATATTTAAAATTAAAATTTTTTTAAACTTACAAAATTAAGTGTATGCGTATATGTCTGTGCACATGCATGTGATCCTCACAGAGGCTCGAACAGGGCATCAGACTCGCCTGGGTGGAGGATTTGGTGCATCTTACTTAAGGGATAGTTGAATATATGACATCAAGGAGACAGAATGGTAACAATTCCATTATAAAGTGGGAATCCATGGAGTAAGCCAGCCATGCTTCCACACCAAAATCATAGTTCCCAAGTAGTCGTGACTGGCCTGGAACTCACAATGCACAACAGGCAGACCTGAAACTTGTGGAGATTCTCCCATTTCTCCCTTGTGAGTTCTGGACTTGCAGGGATTTGTCATCCTTCACGGCTACAAAAGCTGATCTTGGTGCAAAGTTGGAAATCACATTTTTTATTAAAAAAAAATATTTTGCTCAAAGGGGGTCCAAAAGGGGCAATCGATACACACAGTGAAAATAACTGAACAAACAGCCTTAACAAAATAAAATTAACCTCAGCAACAAATCCTCTGGCTGGAGATTGGGGGGGCACACATCCACATGATGCCACTGGCCTTGGACACAGGGTAGCAGTCCAGTCACAGATTGCAATGGGCTTTTCAAGTTGAGTGCGGTGATGCCTGTTTGGGGATTTCTTGGTCAAAGATCAAGGATGAGTCATGTTACAGTCTTTGGTTCAAAGTCTTTCAAATTTACTTCGTATCTTCCACCTGACAGTGTCTGTGCTGTCTGTTCTGAGCAGTGCAAAACGAACATTCAAATTCCTTTTCCTGGATGGCCAGCGGCTCTGGATGTGCTTCTGCTCTTCTCTGAAATGCCCTCCCCTCGGCATCCTCAGCAACACGGGAACTTGACAGGTCCCAACCCCTCTGAGTGGAAATGCACCTCCATGATTAGCATTCCCTTATCTTGAGCTATGACTCCTTGGGCCCAAAGTGCCCCCTCTGTTAAAATCTTTCATTCCTGGTGGAACATAGACGTTTTAATAGTTCATTCTCTTGGTGCACACCAACAATTTTGTAGTGTACAGTACTAGAAGCATTCGTTTCCTGATGCTTGGTCTCTGAGCTCCATTGATTTTTTTTTACCCTCCTGTAACAGGTCCTGGCCACTGCTGGGCTTTTCTGGATACAGTGTTATTGTTCTGTTCTAAATTGGCTCTTCAGGCACACTGAAATTTTGCCTATTCTCAATGCCTGTAACTTTCATCTTAAATGGCTGACAGTGAAGTCTCTTAGGTGGCCTCCACTTTGATAACAATAGGAGAACCTTGCAGTCCCTCAATAATCATGTCGAAGACCATTACCTGGGCTGTCGTTATAACCCCAAGACTCGAAGAACCTCAGCAACATGGGGTCCATGTTCAGACACTGGACCCTGTCTTTGTGATTTGAGCATAGTTCATCCCACTTGATAATGTGACTCCTATTCATGCATCTGTAGGATATGTACGGATGTATAGGCTACAAATGCACGGCCTGTTCATATTTATGCATGACAGAACAGGATTTATCCACGATACTGGATGAGTCCTCCCTGAAAAACTTAAATGGAATCTCATGGAGATTTTAGATTATGAGGTGGTCTTGATAGAACCCTTCCTGATCCTGGCGGTGGTTTCCTTTTAGTGTTTCAGATCGATGACCTGAAAACAGGAAAAGTGAATGACTCATTGTGAAAGAATACATCAGTGACCTTTACCACAACTTCTTCAACATCACCTTCTTCGAGAAAACAGTACAAGGGCCCAAGATTTGGGGTCACATTATCTAACAGGATGAATTATGTTCAAACCAGGAAGACAGGGTCCATGTCTGAACACGGAGTCCATGTTGCTGAGGTTCTTCAGGTCTCAGGATTATAATGACAGCCCAGATAATTCTCTTAGACATGTCTGTTAATATTCTGCTCCTCTCTCAGCCCAGGTCTCCTTGTCTGCACTGAATACGGGACACCATGTGGCCTCTGAATAATTCTGGAATGTGCCTTCCACCCCTCTGCATTTCATCTCATTTCTCATATTATCCAGCAATATTCAACATATCTCTTGAACTCGATGCTTCATAACACTATAACATTTTCTAGCTAATGACTTCGTTGGGATTTTCTCCTCCTATAACTGTGGGGTTATCACTGAGCTCAGTTCTTAAAGAGTACTCTGCAGTGCTGCAGGGAGGCGTTTCAATGACTCGCCGCCCTCTAGTGGCACCATGTACAAAGCCTTTTGTAGTTGATCTGTGAACAATAAAGTCTTCAGCAGGCTTTTCCTGTAATATGTTAGTGTCTATGTGAGTCCTTAAGGCAACATATCCCTTTTTTTGCTTCTTTGAGTCTCACTCAGCCCCACAGGGAGCATCCAGAGGTGACTGCAACATCTTATCTAAACCCTTTTCAGGCCTTGAAGCTAGAGACTCCCCCGTTGTTTTCTTCCTGGAGAACAAATGACTATCATGAGGACTGAGTGGCTCGTCATCCTCTGTGAGGTGCTGGTGGCGGCTTCAGCATCGCAGTGCAGACAGAGTCCTATGCTTACGTGGTCTGATCTTCCAGGACAGCCATGTGTCCTGTCCATGATCTTCCACAGCAGATGCAGAACCAAATTTGGACTTCTAGGAACCAAGAGTGAGCCTGCAGAAGCCCTCCACGGTGAACTGACAACGTAGCTCTGAATGACAACCAATGTTGTCCTTCATGACCTCCTTTGGGTTGCTGTGACCCTCACTCAGGGTCACTTTCCCATAGATGACAGGGTTCCGAGATGTTCTTCGTGGGTCATCTGTATCGCCAGCTTAACGTTCTTTTCCTCCAGGAACAGTAGCCAGTAGAGAGATGGATCAGCGGCTGATGCTGGGTCGGCTGGGGAGAGGTGGACATTGCATCACTGGTGTTTCTGGGGGAAGCCGTGCTGTGGGGTTGAGAATGTCTTGAGTTCAGGTTTTCCACAGCTTCCCCCGGCCTCCTGCATTGACTCAAGAGCTGCAGTCAAAGAAGGAAAAGCAATCAGACCTACAAACAGTTTTGATGGGCTACTGGATAGATCAAATCATGGCCTATTCACACATAGGAACTGATACACTCAAGAAAAAACATGTCCCCCAAATGTCATGGTTTGGAGATGGGTGTCACGAGTGGAGCACTTGCCTAGCAGGCTTAGTGCTCTGCTGTATCTTCTCTAGTAGCAGCCACTCCTTCTCCATGAGGAGGGTCTTCTTCTGGGCTTTGGCCTGGATCAGCTGCTGCTTGAGATCTGCAATCCTAAGGGAGAAAAGGACATTGGCTGATGGGAATTTGCCACATCAGTTGTTGAGTTGATCCCTCCGCCGCAGCTCTGTGATCATAAGTCAACATGATCATGAACCTGGTGAAGAGCCTGTGCTCTGTTGGAATGTGCAGTACTACCTCTGGGTGGGAATCACAGCCCTGGAGATCATGTTCCTGAATTAAAATGAAACTTCAGGAGACACCCAGCCCTGTACAATCAACTTTCCCATCTGCTCAGTGAGGGCCAGCACAGAGGAGAGGTTTCTGGGGAGGCCTAAGAGACAGGATTCTCCTGCCACACCAGAGAGCTCTGAAGGGAGGAAAGGAACGCACTCTCCAGGCACCGTCAAACCCAGTGTCTCCGGACAACTCTCATAGGTTCAACTCTCACATATTCTGAGGTGTTTTTCTCCTGGATGTTCCTGGGAGTCTTACAGATGACCAGATCCCTCCTAAGACCGGACATAGGCAAAGAAGACCCATCAGGCTTCCTCCCACTCCTGAGCTCCAACCTCTTCTCTGAGGTGGCGAAGTGTTCCTGCAGCCGCACTGCCAGGTCCCTTTGCTGGATCAGCTGTTCTTTCTGCTTCAGCAGGCGCTGGGCATGAGCTTCCAGTCTATTTTCCTGTTCATCATTAGAAGATCATGTTCTTAGTGGAGGGTCAGACCAGAGAGAGAGAGAGACAGAGACAGAGACAGAAACAAAGACCCACAGACATACACAAAAAACTCATTGTTGAGTCATGTGTAGCCCTCCACGTGAGGCTAAAGGAAGGGAACAACACCTGGGAGGCCCGGGAAAAGAGGGTCAGCTTCCACGGACTGGAAAAACGCAGACTGAGGACAGAGCTCAGTCATGAAGGGCTTCCCTTGTAAGTAATAGGACATGAGTTCCATCTTAGAAGCCACGAAGAAAAGAAGAAAAGCGGATATGAATCCGTCTTCTAATTCCATTGCATAGGAGACAGATACAGGGGACCCTGACGAACCTTGGCCAGCTAGCCAAGCTTGGCTGCACTCTTGTTTTTCTATCAAACTCTAATAAAATTTTCTCCCAGGTTCCTTGAGTCCAGCTGTGATTTGTTTATTGTGGAGAATAAGACCTAAAAAGAGGGACTGGAACATATGGGCCAAAACTTATTTCCACTCCCAGGAAAGTTTTCCAACCTGAGATTCAGTTGTCATCCAGGTCAACACCATCAACCCCACAACTAGGCCTGATCTCAGATGTACCGTTCCCCTGGAAAGACCGCTCCCCACAAAGCCCCAGACAGTTCCAAGTGCATCCACCACAGTTCCCCCAGCGCCGAACCTGGTCCTTCACACAGACCTCTATAGCATTGGACAAAGAAAATAAGCCCTGTAAGCAGCTCTTCAATAGAACTCAGTGCACAATGGGGAACCCTGAAAACAGCCTGGGTCAGTGCAGAGTGGGCGGCTGAACGCACTGCAGTGCTTTTCTGCAGCTCAGCACTCTGCAACACTATGAAGGGAAATCTGCCAGGACAGAGTGATGCACAGGATACACTCAGCAACAGCACATCAGTAAGGAGAGGCCCTGGATGGTTCTGTGTTGTGAGATGAATTAGGTACAGAGGCCTTTCTGTACATGAGGACAAACTTGAAATGTCCTGGGAGTTATTTCTGGGTACAAAGAAATAAATTAGTTTATTTTTATTTTTAAATTATCAGTCTTGTTTGATTCCTGTTCCTGTTAATTTTGACAAACCACATTAATTTCCAAAAACAAGAAAATATATAAAATGAAAAGAAAGCCATGTCCTTCCCTTTTGGAACACATGAACCTTGTAGCCATTAGAAGAGTCAGAACAAGACAGAAGGCCCTCTCTGGGGGCGCAGAGGATCCTGGCGGCCCAGCCTAACTGAAACAACGAACTTCAGGTTCAGTGAGACACCCAGTCCCATGGAAATAATGCTGAGCCACCAAAGGAGGACATCGGGTATCCTCCTCTGTCCTATGCACACATGTCTGGACGCATAACAGACACACAAACACACACACATACACATGCATACATGGATGTATAACACACACACGCATATAGCTCTTTTGAGAACAGAAAGAAGCCATCATTCTATGAACTTGTGAGTTTAGACAGCATACCAGGTGTGTTTCAAGGGAGTTCCACAATTCTTGCTCTGTCTTGGGCACTGACATTGCTCTGGGAGAGCACGCTTTGCTCGCCAACACTATGATGCAATGGTTGCATTTTCTCTTGAAGGTTGTAATCTTTCTCGCCTCACCTACAGCCTGTGATGGGTCCTTCTCAGGTCCTTGGTCAGCTACTACATCTAGACTGTAAGCTCTCTGAGGGCATAACTCACCAGGGTACACACCCTGGATATATGGAGACACCAACTCAAGGTACAGGTTCACAGGAAGAAAGGCCAGGCTCCAACAAAAAAGGGGATAACGAGAATCATTCACTTCGTATCTGCACAGGGCTCTCCTGTCTAGAAAGGTTCTTTCCACCTGGGGTTTAACAGGATCCGCGCAGAGGAAGGAGACAGACACAGCCCAGACCTCAGACTCATCCTGCTGCTAAACTGAAAGAGCACAGCTCAAAGCACCCTCTTAACACAGCGACACGTAGGTATGTGATTATGTGATTGACACGTCTCCCTCACGGGACTGCAGGCTCTAGCAGAGATAGGAGAGTTTGCCTACCAGTAATGCAGTTTCTCACAAAAGGCTGCCATCCCAGAAATGCTTATGAGTGATCACAGAAAGGAACAGTTGGAAGAATGTAGGGGCATGGCTAGGTGAGTGGATAAAAGCTTATGGGTGAAGACATGGCTGTGTGGACGGGCAGAGAGGTGGGCAGTTAGATGGGCAGATCGGTGCTAGCACTTATCCTGTCTACAGCTGTGAGTCCCTACCTGGTCCCCCTCGCTGAACACCTTCATGTCCTCCAAGCACCGCTGCAGCCGGTTCTGCTCCTCCAGCAGCTGTCTATTCTTCTCAGCCAGCCTGTCCACACTGCCCTTCAGCTGAGTCTGCTCACTCAGGAGCCGGCTGTGGAGGTTGCTGAAACACCACGATCCTCATAGTGAGCCCCAGCCAGTCTGCACCTGTCACCCCACCTCCAGGTACCACCAGCCCTTCCAGGACCCGTGTCTCTGGGAAGATCCAGACAGAAGCCCGCAGGATCCATGCCAGAAGCACTCAGGACAGACCAAAAGCAGAGACCAGCCAAATCCCAAAAGAACTCAAACCACTTCTGAAAAATCCTGACACAACAGGGATGCATGTATCTCCTAGGAAAGAAGATGGACACCTGTGCTTGTGTCCAGGGTAACAAGGAAGCACCAGTAGACAGGGGAAAAGACCCTCTGAGGGAGGCCAGGAGAGCACAGGAGTGCACATTCCTGTGGAATAGGTCATACACACAAGCTCGGTAATCCAGCTGAGTCAGAAATGCACAGCTGATGACCTCCCTTCTCATGTGTAACTGCTCTTCTGTCTCCTGACCGCTGAAGCTGGCAGGATGACAGCAAGGACTAACAGTCTCCGTCACAGTTAGGGGAATTGAGGCCAAAAGATGCAAATCCTGTCATACACGACAAATGGCTTTCTCAGAGACAGAAGCCCGACCAGAACCAGTGTCCTTGACGATCTAGTTCAGAGAAACACGAGGGCAGAGGAGGCCGCGCCACCGTGAGTGCCAGAATCCCTGCCAACCCACACTCACCGGAAGAAGCCTGTCTCCTTTGCCTGCTTCTTGCACATCTCTGAGGCCTTGATGCACTCGATCTTCATTTTCCGCAGGTCTGACAGGATCAGAATACGCTCCATCTTCATCCTCTCAAGGTCAGTATTCAGCCTGTGGTAGGGCCTGGCCCCAGAACACAGCGTTGGCTTCACACAGGCCTCAATTTATCACAAACTTTCAGTCTGACTTCTGCTCTACACAGCCCACTGGCTCCCACATGCTGGATCCCACACACTGGGTCCTCCTGCTGCCTACTAAACTTGCTGTCCTGGACCCAGGCCAGCTGAGGCTGGGTGTTCAGACGGAGGAGACCTGACTGCATCTTCCTAAATGTTCCTGGAGGGAAAGACTTGTTCTCTAAGAAGTTTTCAAGAATCTGAGTCACAAGACTGGGTCTACCAGAAACCTGTGCTGAAAGTTCACCTGTCTTCAGAGCACTAATTTTCAATCCTGCCATCATATTGATGCTCAGGCAATACATAACAGCAGGTCTTAGGGTGAGACTCAACATCGAGATGGCTTATAAACCACAGAGGATTCCAATGTGCAGCTAAAGCGAGCACACTGGCCGAGACAGTGCTGCTCAGAGCGGGGGTCCCAGGTCCCTGGGCACTGCGTCACCTAGATGGTCATGAGACGGGAGAATCCTGAGACTGTTCCAGAACTGCTGACAACCATGATCAAGAGGGATGGGATGTACACACACACACACACACACACACACACACACACGCACGCACGCACACAGAGGATTCAGGGAGGTCTATTGTCTCAGGGTGGAAGGCAGAGGACAAGAGAGGAGCAGTGAGGGGCCCCAGGCCTTCCTGTAAACAGTAAAATGCATCAAGTAGGACGAGTCTCTGCCAGGAGACGCCAGGACCCCACCACACACTCACCTACAGAGCAAGTACAAAGACTCTCCACAACTCACACACTTCTAGCCTCTCATGCAAGAAAACACCAGGCTCGGCCTCTCCAAGTGCACGATGGGAACACACACACTGAATGCCTAGGCTGAATAACTCAGTCCCCAGGCCCTGGCTGTCATCCGGAACGACAGCCTGCATCTCCACCTTGCTCCTGCCCAGGCTTCAGGTTCTGCCTGAGAAGCAGTTAGTGCAGCTTCCTGAAACCCAGAAGGTGGGCGGGAGGGCAAAGAGGCACACAGTGATGTCAGACAGTCCCCACGGAGCAGGACACAGTGACTACCTGCTGCCCGAGGCCCCCCCGTCGGTGACGGAGGCCAGGCGATTGCGCAGCTCATCCCTCTCCCGGGTCCTCAGCTGTAGCTGCATGGTCAAGTTCTTCAACTCCTCATTCACCTGCTGCCCGGCAGGGAGGGGGGGTTGGGCTGGCTCCTCAGCTGTCCCTGTGGGTCAAAATACACAAGTGTACCTGCACAGTGACAGCAAATAGGGGTTGGAAAACTACTCCGAGAACCAAGGTACACCCTGAGGAAAAGAAGTTGCTTGGAAGGCAGTGGTGTGCCTAAAGAGCTGGTCTGCATCCCAAAGCTGGTGCCCAAAGCCATGTCCCGTCCTCAGCCACAAAATCTGGACACTGACTTTGGTCCCTATTGCAGTCCTATGGCCACTAGAGCTGCCCAAGGTAGCCCAGCCATGCTGGCTTGGAGAACACTGCCAGCTCACAAATGACATGATGCAGATGAGTCCTGGGGCCCACAGGGCTGAACCCCAAAGAGTCCTCATCAGCTGAATGCAGGAAATCATCTGAATGGAACTCTGTGCCTGTGCCATCCATCTCCACAAAAGGCACAGGTGTGTACAGCAGATGCATCCCCACTTCAGCAGTGAGGAACTGACACCCACCAAGCTGAAGTACCTGAAAGGCGAGCTCCAGACTCAGGACTTGGGGCACTGGAGCTGCACCCTGAGCCTTCCAGCCTCCCCAGTCAATGGCTCTTGGCACCATTAATTTCCTTCCAGGAACTTTAAGAAATGTTGCTCACTCGCTCCCTATTCTAGTCCTACAGATGGATGTCATCTTTACTTTGCACGTCAGGAGACACCATAGGAAAAAAACCCAGAACTACTCTGACAGGATGTTCAAGGCCTCAAGCACTACACTTCACTGCTTTCCAACAGAGATGGACCCCTGTCATCCCCACACCAGGTCACCTGTGCCAAGATGTGAGCACACAGGAACATACCAAGGTGAGACCAGCATCCCTGAAAATCCCGCAGGTGGCAGGCTCTCTGACCTGGCCAGAGGATCCGCCCCACAGTGCTATCAGACCCCTGTCCTTCTCCTTATTTGGGACGTCACTACTCCAGGGTAACTTCAGGTCTGGAATCGGAATGTCAGACCACGACAAAGGTTGTGGGGAGACGTGGGGTCCTACAGGGCAAACAACAGATTTCAACCCACTTCCCAGCGCCAAATCCCCAGCTCCTCTGGTCACCCTGGCTGCTGTGGCTAACACCACACCCGCCCCAAGGATGAGGGGTGGGACAGGCCAGATGGACACCGCTGAGACTGGTTCTCGTCCCTGACTCCTCACCCACAGCTCACAGCCGAACAGGATGCGGCTGTGCTTCCAAGACTTACATCTGTGATGTCAGAAGCCAAGGGGAAAGTAGAGTTGTCCAAAAGTAGTCAGGCGGTGTAGGGCGCCCATGGACCTGTGTTCTGTCTCCAAACACTGACAATCAAGAGAAGCAATTCTAGCGCAGAACATGGTCAACAGACTCACCAAGCCAGGTACCGACAGCCCAGGACAATCAGAGCTGGCAGCAAGGAACCCAGTCCTCGTCCTGGGACACTGCTTTTTAAAGCTCCTTAGCTGCACAAAAGAACTTCTGACCACCGCACCTGCTGACCCGGAAAACTAAGGAGAGCTGGTCCGGGAGCAGTGCCCAGGAGCCTCCGGCCCTCCTGCTGCTTCTGCTCTAAGTCTCAGAACCTCTGCCTTGACCAGAAGGGCTTTCTCTTCATCACTGGAGTCACACGGACACTGAACCTGAAGGAATGCACTTCAGGGGTGAAGTGCAGTAACGCCCTGTATTGTCTAGGGACACCTCCTCATCCCTCCTTGCCTCCTGTCGGTCTCTTAACACACACAGTCAAAGTCAGGCCCTCCCAGCACAGCAGCCACAGCCTTGATAGTTCCTGACTCTCTGGTCAGAGAAACTAGTGCTCTGGATCCCTCACTGTCCAGGGCTTCCCAGTGCCTCCAAGCTCCAGGGCCCCATTCCTGGAAGGCCCAGCTCAATCCCCATTTCTCCCAGGAAGCTGCCCATTCCCTGCTGGAACTCACTGCGCCTTCCTCAAGACCATCTCTTGCCTGCTCTTCTCCCCAGAGACTGAAGGTCAGCTTCCTCCAGCCTTTCTGGTCTTGCTCTATGCTCTCCATTCTATCTGAAATAGCTTGGTCAGTCTTCCCAAAATGTCTAAGGCTATGAGGAGCTGCTGACACCTCAGGTTGGTGCCAATGCAGCAATGATACCCCTTGGTGAGCGCTCAGACGAGAGCAAACACTCCCAGAAAGACAATGATGGCAAATCCTGGATTCAAGAAACTTCATCAAGATAACTGGCAAGTGCGAGGCCAGCCTCGGTTACATAAAGACACCGTGTCTGGAAACAACTCATTCAGCCACATTGTGGGACGCTGCCGTGGTGCTTTTCCCAGAGCTGCACAAAAGCCAAATTCCTACTCAGGCTCCACCTGCCGCCATAAGCAGGAAATCTGTGGGAGAAACAGCTCCTCCCTGGATCCTCCTGTGACAATGACATGCTCTTAGGAAAGGGGACACTGCCAGCTTTGACTACAATACGCATTGCATCATGAGAAAGGCCAGCTGGGAGAGGCCAGGAAAGGGCAGAAGCTGAGGGAAGCTATGACTTACAAGTTTACAAAAGCCCTGCCTGGTCCGTCTACTGCTCCTGACAAGGCCTGTTCATGAGGAGCCAGGCTCATGGTCAATGTGGAATGAAAGACTCCCTGGGGCTCTGAACTGTGGTCCTGAAGTCTGCTCCTTAGACACGGGGCAAAAATAAAGGCTATGGGGTGAACTGTCTTTTCAGTTGTTGAAATCCTAATCCAGTGCAAGGAAATGCAAACCTGATTTAGAAACAGGGTCTTTTAGAGATCAGCAAACTGAGGCCACACTGGAGCTGAGGAGCAAGGTGTGTCCCTAAATGGACATGAAAAATGTCCTCATGAAGAGAGGGGGAGAGAAGGAAAGAGGGAGAGAGGGAGGGAGGGAGGGAGAAAAAGAGAGGCTGTATATATGAAGACAGAGTTGGTCCATGACTCTAGAAGCCTAAGGGCCCTGTTTCACCGCAAACAGAATCTAAGGAGGCCTGGAATGGATGTGTCCTGTCCCATTCTAGCAGCTTGGCTCTGCCACAAGTAACTGTGTGACATCACACTTCTGTGGTCAAGATCCCAGCCTGCGAGATGCAGTTCTGACAGTCCAGGTAACTCCCACAGAGCCCCTCACTGATCTGTTTGCCTCTTAGCACACTGACCTCTTATACCAGAAGCGGTTTGACTCTCACACAGACTCTGAGATCCAGCAGCCAGGGAACAACACCTGCCCCACATAGCACTTCATTCCAGCCCAGCCCTGACACACAGAAAGGTTCAAGGTGACTTGATATCAAGGTGACTTGATAGATGAGACACCTCCACAGTTGGTTCTGGAAGCCCAGTATTGAGACTCCTCTGTAGATGCCAACTTCCTCATGTCTCTAGAGGGAGGTGGGCATCTCAGCTCTCAGCTGTTTTCCTCTGGCTCCCACAGCACATGCTGCAGGGGACCCTGGGGACAGCTTCCTCAGACTGCGCAGCATGGAACTTGCCTTCAGAGCCCTCGAGCCATGGGTGTTAGAAACAGGAAAAACCCGCACAGTCCATAAACAGTCAGGGGTGTGAGGCCCCTCCGACACCTACCTGGCCACACCAGGCCCTGGTTGGTGAAGGAGAATCAATGCATAAGTAGAAAATGGTCACCAGAATCACCAAGCCAACCTCATTGACAGTTCAGAACAACCAGAGCTGCAGCCATGACTCAGTCCCTGTCCCAGGCCACTGCTTCCCACAGCTCCTCAGCCTCACTAGAGAACTGCCCACCTCCCACACCTGCTGACTCAGAAACCTAAGAAGATCCTGCCAGGGAATGACAGCTGAGAGTCTCCTGCCTTCCAGTGCTGTAGAGTCACACTCCTGGGCCTTGACAATTCTTCAACCCCAATTACTGATGTCAGGCAGACACTACACCTGAAGGAATCCACTGAAATACAAAGCAGTGAAACCCTGCTTTTCTCTGGGGGAATCTCTTACTTCCTCCCTGCCTCCTACTGACCCATAATGCAGAGTCAAAAGCCAGGTGTCCCAAGCATGACAACTGAGCCTTGACAGTTGCTTGCTCTCTGGCCAGACAAACTAGTGTTCTTAAATCCTTGATTGTCAGGAACCAAGCCAGGTAGGGAACTCAGTTTCTGCCCAGTGGCTCCTAGCTACCGCACCCCATTTCGGGAAGGCCGGCTCAAGCCCCACCTCCTCTAGGAAGCTGTCCCATTCCCTGCTGAAACTCACTGCGCCTTCCCCAGGGCCATCTCCTTCTTGATGATCTCCTCAGAGACTGAGGGCCAGCTTCCTCCGGCCTGTCTCTGGTCTCTCTACGCTCTCCGTTCTCTCTCCTAAATAGTCTGGTCAGTCTTGCCAACATGTCTATGGGTGAACCCAATAGGCACTGAGCAAACCCTCCAAGAGGAGTCAACTGCCTCCACAAGACTAGTGACATCATCAAAAGTTGCCAAGGGACCCCCAGGGTACAACAGAATGTCCAGGAAAGGGACTGCTGAGGTTAAAGGAACAGCCCTCACCTCGCTGCTAACTGCTAACTGACTCTCCCCTCTACACCAGAAGCCAAGCTGCCCTTCCAGGATCCTTCACATGTGTACAAGGGAAACCCTGACACACACACACACACACACACACACACACACACACACACACACACCCCAACTCGTAGCCAAAGATCTCAGCACCTTGAAAACACACTATTCCCATCTCTCGGGAACTGAAGGATCACTCTCCAAACTGCATAGAAATGTCACCTCCCCGCCTTAGAATCCCCTCCTCATCCAAGTTGAAAGAAAAGGCTACTGAGAAACTGGGTCAGGGTGAATGGGGAGGAGGAAGCTCAGCAGCCTGCGGTGTAGAAGTCTGGAAGCACAGCCAGGCAGACAGATCCACAGTCCTGGTTCTGGTGTGAGATCTGGCCAGGGGATGGGCATGCCTGGAGAACCAACAAGCCTAGCTGATGAGAATTTCTCCAAGAGACCTCAGCACACAGACAGTGCAGCCCTCAGGCTGTAGGCAAACATCTTTGAGCTACTGGGAGAGGAAACCAGAGCAGTGGGGCTCCCCAGGTGAGCTGTAGGCAGCAATCATCAAGATAAAACCCTCCCAGACGGGCTAGTGTCCCAAAGCTGTATTAAGTGAGGCAAGAGGATCAATAACTGAGGCCAGAATGGGCTTCATTGTAGATTCTGCCCTAACTGAAAAATGGCCACAGATATATGTTAACTGGTAGGTTGTGTCCTCAAATGCACCAAGTCTTGGGTTCAATTACTTACATTGTACTCACAGCATATGGAGGCCCTGTTTATAATCCCAACACTTGGGAAGTCAAGGCAGGATGATCAGAAGTTCAAGGTCATCTTTGAACTTACATATAGTGCCAGTTCTAGCCAGTCTGGAATACAAGGGACCCTGTCTGAAAAACAAAACAAAAACCCTCCCTCCTTCCCTACAAAGCCTTACTCAGGAGCCCCTCTTCCCTCGAGCAGAACCTTCCATTCTCCCCTCTACTGTTTCACCTGAGGGAGATGGAGTGACTCCCAGGAAGTATCTGGGGACAGTACTGGCCCTCAGCACAGCAAGTGTTTTACATTCCATCAAAGAATTTCAAGATGAATATTTTTGATTCTACAAACACATATAAAGCCCTGAATTTGCAGCAGTTTTTGAAAGAAACTAGTCTGCAGGGCTGGCAAGATGGGTCAGTGGTTCAGAACACTCACTGCTCTTGCAGAGGACCAAGGTTTGTGGCCCAGCTCCAGATGATGGCTAGCACACATTTATAATTCCAGTTCCAGGGGATCAGCCGCCCTCTTCTGACCTCCACAAGTACTGCATGACAGTACTTATATACATGCAAGCATTGCACGCATACACATAAAATAAAAATAATAAAATATTTTTAAAAAGAAACCAGTTTTCAGAGGAAGCCTGGCAGCCCTGTCCACCTGGACTTCAGAACTGGACAGAGGATGGCAGTACAGGGCACTGGACAGGGGCTGTAAACGCCATTCAGTGCAGAATCTGGTCCATTTTGGGATTTTTCTCAGACCATCAGCCCAACCTATGCTTGGGAGTGTTTCTCCTATCTTCACAAACTGTCTAACTGTGTCTATTTCTATTAGCTGTCTACCAGAAATGTGTGACATTTTCTCCATCTCTCCTTGTTATGGCTGCTCGCTTTGCAGCTTGCCTAGACTGGCATTTTTTCTTAAAACTCTAATAAAATTGTCCTAGACCTTCTGTCTCAGTCCAGTATTCAACTGTTTTGTTAATGAAAGTAAAAAACCCAAAAGAAACCTATTTCCCTGGTAACATCCTGGTCTAAAGACATTTCTCCTCTAAGAACTTTTGGCATCCCGAGACTCAGTGATATCCTACATAAAAAACATCATACAGCAAGGCATGATCTTACAAGAGACCACTTCCCCTAGAAGAATGGCTCCCCACAAAGCCTTCTGACACTTCCAAGTCAATCCACCCCAGGTCCCCACACCAAGCCAGCCCTGGGTCCTCCAGAGAAGACCACCACAGCATCAGGGAAAGAAAATAACTGCTGTAAGCAGCTTCTCAGCAGAGCACAGGGTGCAGTGGAAAACAGCTCCGCGGCAGACAATCGGAGGCCGGCTGAACACACCGCAGTGCTTTTCTGCAGCTCAGTATTCTGAAAAATTGTGAATGGGGATTTGTGAAGGCTAAACGACACACATGACACATTCAGCAACAACCTGTCAGCAAGTAGCCACTGCATGACTCTGTGTGGTGAGAGCAATAACATACAAAGAACTCTCTGTTACACAGATAATCTGAAATCAAGGGAGGAAACTTCTGTGCAGGGAAGAACAGATGTTTACTTTTTATTTTTTAAGCATCCATGCTGATTCACAGATGTAACAATGACATGCATATCATGGGAGTAACCAAACACTGTCTAACCAGATTTAAGACCATAAGATGGAGTCCATACCTGACATGGATATCAGGCTTTGGAACCTGAGGCTGGACAGGTCACAAGGCAGAAAAGAATCTAATGCTAGTTTTCCAGAAATAGTTATATTAAAGTGAATCCTGCTGAGTGTTTGCTACACCCATATATTCACGAATCTCTCAGCTCTCATCAGAGAAGTTTCCTTATGCAGCAGTGATTGACACAGAAACCCACGACTGCCCAATGTGCAGAGAACGAGAGACTGCAGAGTGCTGAGACCTGAAAATGACACTAGATCCAGCCTCTGCCTCTCAAGACTCAGGGATCATTGTGGAAGAATGGGTGGAAAGATTGAAAGAGCCCCGGAGATGGCAGATGACCTCAAGCAAATACAGGTTTCCAGACACGTGGTCAGATACTAAGATGAACTCACAGCAATGCTGAGAACCTGTGTAATCCCATGCATGTTCAAACCAGACAAAATCCCAGCATAGAGGGGGAACGTGAGTAAGAATCCCAACCCTACCTAAGAAACTATTCGCCATTGATGGCCTCAGGGAGGAGAATCAGCCTCGCTTAAGGGTGAGAATCTTGGTAGGTTAAACAGGCCCCAGAGAATGGATCTACATTTGGGTACACAAGTTAGACTCCATAGGCTTTATTATATATGCCATAGAGTACATTAAGTTGGGTGGCAGGCAGAAAGGGGAGGGGAGAGGATCTAATACCCTTAAATTATAGTGTATGAAAATATAAAAAACAATAAAAAATTTAAAAATGTATCCATATTGCTTGATACTTTCTAGTTCTGACAAACAAATTAAGGAACAAAAGATCAATATAAAGTGAAAGTGACAGAGCCTCCTTTGTGGATCAAATGGACCTGCAGCCAGTCAATGGCAGAGCAAGACAGGGAGCTAACCCGGGGAGAAAGGGTGTTCACAGCTCGCTGCTACTCATTCTGGTCGGAACAGCACGAGACCCAGTCTCTCAAGAACTCGGCGTGAGACCCAGTCTCAGGGGAATCGGGCAGAGGACTGAGGGGTGTTCCCCTTTATCCTCTACACCCTCCCAGAACATACACAACACACGTAAGCAAGCACAGGAGCGTGTGTGCGCGCGCACACACACACACACACACACACACACACAAACAGTAAACATAAAGCCATGAGGATGACATCATGCTATGAACATGTAACTTGAGACTAAACATCCCAGCTGTGTTGAGGGAGCTCCACCAATCCTTCTATCCCTTGGGCTTTAAGAATGCTGTGGGGAAGCATGCTTTCCTTGCACAGACAGTTGTGGTATTAGGATAAACATCCTCCTGAATCCTCCATCTCCCTTCCACCACCAACAGCCTGCTAGGAGCCCTTTCCACCTTCCTGGTCAGTCAGCAGCTCCAGGCTGTAAGCTCCAGGAGGGGGAACTCCCCAGTGCCGCTCACAGGAGACAGGGCTGCGAAGACACTGAAGGCCTCTGTCACAGTGAAGCAAGAGCTGGACAAGGTTAAGGCACCACCTCTGGGTGCAGGAGCACAAGGAAGAAATGGTACGTTCCACCCAAAACAACACGAATCACCGCCTTCCTATCTGTACAGGGCTCTCCTACCTGGAAGCTGCTCTCCACCTGGGAGCTCAGAGGACCCATGCAAAGGAGAGAGACACAGGCCCCAGAGCTTGGACTGAATGCTGTCCCTCTGCTGCCCCAAATGACGTGACTGACCTGACTCCTTCATTAAATGCAAGTTCTAACAAGCAAGAAGGCTTTACGTTTCAATAATCCAATTGGAGGGTATGAGGATAGCCAGATGTGTGAGTGGATAAACAGGATGATGGGAGAATGGACAGGCACACAAGCAGGCAGGGAGATGGGCAGGTGCATGTGGACCTGAGTAGCCACCAACTGCCTGGCCCTACCTGTTGTCTCTCGGACCGGAGGTCACTGATCTTCTTCTGCTCTGCTTCAATGAGTTCCTTCATGTCATCCAGGTACTTCCGCAGCAGGTTCCGTTCCTGCAGGAGCTTTCTGTTCTCCTGCCTCTGCATGTCCACTTTGCCCTTCAGCTGCGTCTCATCGTTCAGGAAGTGGCTGTGGAGGTTGTTGAACACCCCACCTAGTGAGTCCCAAGCAGCCTCTACCTGCCACCCCCGCACCTCCAGGCACCATGAGGGCAGCCAGCATCCAGAAGTCCTCAGGGAAGACCCAGCCAGGTGCCCCCAGTAACTCAGTCAAGTACTCAGAGACAGGCCAAAGTTAGTGAATGGCCAAATTCCAGAAAAAGTCAAATTACATCTGAAAATCCTAATACCCTAAACAATACATGTAAATCCAAGGAAAAGAGATGGGCCCCACTTACGCCTATATAACCTGGGGTCTGGAACTGATGAGCAGGTTGAGGACAAACACCCTCTGAGGGAGGACAGGAGACCCAAGGACAGCACACCCATCTACTGGTCCCATGACCACAAGCTCAGTAGAGCCCCAACCAGAGCCCCAGAACTTCCGAGCTGCCTGACTGCCGGCAAGCTGGTATAAATTGTTCTTCTAACCACTGGCAAGATGACAGGAAGGAATACCAGTCTCTGTCACACTACGACAACTTAGTCTAAAGGCACAAGTCCTCCCATAGAAGGCAGGCTGGTAGCTAAAAGGCAGAAACAGAGCTAGAATCAGAGCCCCAAAATGCTGGAGTCCCTGCTGAGCCTGATACTCACCTGAGGAAACCAGTCTTTTTTGACTAGCTCCCTGCATTTCTCTGAGGCACTGGTGTGTTCATTCCTCAAGTTCTGCAGGTCCAACATGGCCTGTTACGCACTCCATCTTTAGCCTCTCAGCATCAGAATTCAGTGTGTGGTTGAGCCTGGCACCAGGAAAAAGCATCCCATGAACATAGGCCTCAAGAATTAAACTGACCTAGGTGCCCATCACACCAAGGTTGAGCATTTCTGAGGGAGAGACCCGACATCTGGGAGACTTTAGAAACTCCCAACAGGATTCCAATGTGCAGCCCAGGAGAGCAGACTGGACAAGACAGCGCTACTCAACATGTGGATCCCAGGCCAGGGCACTGCAGCACCTGGAAGCTTGTGCAGGATGCAAACGATCAGACCCGGTCACAGACCTCCTGGCTCTCAAGACCATCACCTCCATAGACCACCATACCACCACCTCCTCCTCGTCCTCGTCCTCATCCTCCTCCTCCTCGTCCTCCCAAGATAAAGACAGAAAAAATAGAGAAACAGACAGATAGAAAAGGGAGAGATGGAAAGAAATAAAAAGGAGAGGACGGGAGAGGGGAGAGGGGAGGAGAGGGGAGAGGGGAGAGGGGAGAGGGGAGGGGAGGGGGGGAGGGCGGAGGGGGGGGGGGAGAGGAGGGGAGAGGGGAGAGGGGGGGAGGGGGGAGAGGAGGGGAGAGGGGAGAGGAGGGGAGAGGGGAGAGGAGGGGAGAGGGGAGAGGAGGGGAGAGGGGAGAGGAGGGGAGAGGGGAGAGGAGGGGAGAGGGGAGAGGAGGGGAGAGGGGAGAGGAGGGGAGAGGGGAGAGGAGGGGAGAGGGGAGAGGGGAGAGGGGAGAGGGGAGAGGAGGGGAGAGGAGGGGAGAGGGGAGAGGAGGGGAGAGGGGAGAGGAGGGGAGAGGGGAGAGGAGGGGAGAGGGGAGAGGAGGGGAGAGGGGAGGGGAGGGGAGAGGGGAGGGGAGGGGAGAGGGGAGGGGAGGGGAGAGGGGAGGGGAGGGGAGAGGGGAGGGGAGGGGAGAGGGGAGGGGAGGGGAGAGGGGAGGGGAGGGGAGAGGGGAGGGGAGGGGAGAGGGGAGGGGAGGGGAGAGGGGAGAGGAGGGGAGAGGGGAGAGGAGGGGAGAGGGGAGAGGAGGGGAGAGGGGAGAGGAGGGGAGAGGGGAGAGGAGGGGAGAGGGGAGAGGAGGGGAGAGGGGAGAGGAGGGGAGAGGGGAGGAGAGGGGAGAGGGGAGAGGGGAGAGGGGAGAGGGGAGAGGGGAGAGGGGAGAGGGGAGAGGACGCGCACTATTGTGACAGTAAAAAGAATAATAGGTCAGGAGCAATGAGGACTCCCAGGCCTTCTAATCACCGAGTGAGAAATGCCTCATTAGTCCCCTAACTGCTCATCAGGGCTGTACTGAACTCACCTGTGAGCAACTGACACCCATGGGACCAGACAGTAGGACATTGGCCCCCAAAGGGGCCAGGCTGTGACAGGAGACTCAAGACTTCAGGTATTACACTGCACTGCTTCCTGACAGAGACAGGCTCCTCTTATCCACACCCTGCCACCTGTGCCAAGGTGTGAGCACACAGGGAACATAACAGGGTGAGACCAACAACCCTGAGAATCTCACAGCTGGCAGGTTCTCTGACCTGGACAGAGGACTCCTGCCCACAGTGCTCGGCCAGAGTCCACAAACCCTACTGTGACTGACCAGAAGTTCCCATGTTGCTGGTGCTCACTACTCAACAAAATAACCAAGAACGGGCTCAGAAGTGCTAGACCAGGCCATAGATTGTGGACAGAAGAGTCACAGGTCAGGAATGGTTCTAAGGAGAGACAGGGTCCAGGAAACAAGACATGGAGCAGAACCCGCTTCCCACGCCAGCTGACTCAGGAACTAGGGTGGCACAACCTGCTCTTGACTTGGGGACACCACTGAGTCCCTCCCTGCCTCCTGCTGGTTTCTTAACACATGCTGAGTCCAGCCAGGCTCTCCCTGCACAGCAGCTTCACACTTGTCAGTTTCAATCAAACTCCTGCTCTGGAATCCTTGACTCTCAGGAACCAAGACAGGTAGGGAAGGGCCACTGCTCCCCAGAGAGTCCCAGCTCCAGAGCCCCATTCCTAGAAGGCCCAGCTCAATTCCCACTTCCTCCAGGACGCTTCCCCATTCCCTGCTGAAACTCACTGCGCCTTCACCAGAACCATCTTCTTTTTGATGGTCTCCCCAGAGACGGAAAGCTACCTTCTTCCGGTCTCTCTAAGCTCTCCATTCTCTCTCCCAAAAGCCTGGTCAGTCTTGCCAACATGTGCATGGGTGAACCTGATGGGTACTGAACAAAGGCTCCAAGAGATGTCTCCATAGCCTGTTGACATCATCAAAGCTTGTCAAGGGCCCTCCAGGATATAACAGAATGTTCAGAGAAGCGACTGCTGAGGTTAGAGTAACAGTCCTGGCCTCCTTGCTAACTCTCTCCCCCACTCATCAGGAGCCGCGGTGGCCTTCCAGGAACCTTCCCCAGGACCCTGGGAAGCCCTTCAGCACATGTACCTGTCAAAACAGAGGTAAACGTTCCTGCTTCAAGCCAAACTTCTCAGTCTCTTGGGCTGTGGAAACTGAAACCTCACTTCCAAACCCCTCCTGAAAACATCTATTCCCCTTGATGGAGTGCACCTGCTTATCGTTATGAGAAATAAAGGACTGCTGGGAAATAGGTCAGGATAAATGGGAGAAAGATAAGTCACCTGAGGCACACAGGTTCACCCAGGAGGATCCAGTGCGCACAATGAGGTGAGACGGGTGAGGCTGGCGGTGCAGAGCAGCCATGTGCCTCACATATAAAAATTGTCTCCTGGTTTCTGTATGGACAGTTCCTTCCTGTCCTGGAATCACTGGGTCACCTGGCAACTGTAGTTCATCTCTTGAGGAGTTCCTGCATGGCTTCCACAGGCCTCCACCATTTGCCTCACAACCAGGACCTCTGAGGGGCCTCATTTCTCCCCACCCTCCATGAGGCGGGTGTCAGCCCAGAGTGAGCAGGTTTAGAATGAGAGGAGGTTATCTCGTGCTCCACACAGCACGTGCTGAGTGCTTAGATGAGGCATCTCCACCCCATGACAAGCAGGAGACCACGTGGGGAGCACTGACCCAGCCCCGTTCCCACACCTCAGCAGAGGTGGGACTTCCTCTGTACTGAGATGCAGCCACCAACACCTTTGCTACTCAGAATCTCTCCAAGAATAAGCCCCAGGCCAAGATCCACAAGGTTAACTGAGTCAAGATTAGGCCAACGTGGAAAAAAGTGCGAGCAGAAAATGAGGAAGAAAACAAAGTGTGGTGCAACAGAAGACGGGAGGAGAGCGGAGCCGACACCTGACCATCTAGGGAAACTGACCACTCACCCCAGGGCAGAGGAGGAGCTCAAACCCTCCCTGTCCATTTTATTACTCAGGAACCTTGACTTGCCACAGCATTCGCCTCTTCACCTTCTACAAAAATCCCAAGTGCTTTGGATTCGTCCAAAGCAGTTCTTTGGCTAGAAATATTTTCCATCTGCACATACCGGCAAACCCCTGAGCTTGCAGCAGGCTTTGAATCGTTTTCTCTGGAGCGCTGTGGACATCAGGAAGATGAGCCACTGAAGAGGAGCTAAGATGGATGCAAGGTGGGACTAAGTAGGGTTTGCTTAGTACTTTCTTCCTGAAGTCTCTCAGTTCATCCTTAAAACAGTTTTCCATGAGATGGTCACAGGCATGCACCTACATACCCATGTGCACACACACACACACACACACACACACACACACACACACACCTCCTGAACCCTGAAGGCTGGAGGAGAGAGTGTTTGAATGCTCTCTCTGAAGCAGGTGGAGGGGGGACCTCCCCGCTGCCCACCTGTGACCCTACAGGTCAATACCAACATCTGCATAGCCAGGTCTCCTCACACTCAGCCAGTTCAACTAGAAGTCACTGAGCCCGCCCCTGAGCCCGCACTGGGTCCTGCACATGAGATGTCATCATGGAGGGAGACTGTTCTACACAGACTGCGCTGGCTTGTGGAGAACACTGAAAAGAGCCCCAGGCCAGTTAATAGGCCAGCTCAGTCCACTGCAGGGCTTTTCTGCAGCTCATGACATTGCAAACTGTGACTCTGTCCTAAGAAACAAGAAATGAATACAATATATTCAGCAACAACATGTCAGCAACAAGACCCACTGCATGACTCTGTGTTTTGACAGAAGCTGGGACACATCTCTGTACACTCAGACCTCAAACATGTGAGATGCACCTGTGTGAAGAGAAATAAAGAAGTCTATTTTTCATCTGTAGGAATCCTCAGCTTCAACCTTCCGTCATTACAAAAGTCATTAACTTCACAAATATGAAAAATTATCAGTATGAAGAGAAAGCCAAGTCCTTCAGTTTCTCAGCAACTGAACCGGCAGCGGGTAGAAGAGGCAGAACAAGACGGGCGGCTACACACCCGGGGCCCAGGAGAAGGAGCAGAGCCTTCTGGGCTGAGGCTGTTGGTGGAAGGAGTGAGGCATAAGGACCCAGAAAGAGCAAGAAGGAAACAGAGCATGGTGTGATGGGCGACTGCACGGGGGTGGGAGGTGGGGACACAGGGCTGACAGGGCAAGTGACAAAGCAGATGAGGACATGGTGACTCTACCCTGTGACCCAAACATCCCCAAGGACAAAAGGTGGTAATTATGTTAAAGAAGACTACATTTTTCATGGGATGAGGTGTCAATCTCAGGCTCCTGGCTCAGCATTTGTCAGCATTCTAGGTGGAAGTGCTCACAACCCTTTATCTAGTACACCTAAATGTATGTTATACTCAAAAACCATTCTGTGATGATGAATCTTGCCTCTGCCCTTCACTGGATCTGCTGGAAACTAGGAGACAGCCTCTGGGTGGGTCTGTCAGGGCATTTCCAGGGAGGATGAACTCAAGGGATATTGCCCCCAGAGTGGGCAGCAGCTCAGATAGAAAGAGGTCCCAGGAAAAGCAGAACTGCTTTGGCCAGCCTGTCTGCTTCTTGCCGGTGAGTGCGCCTGTCCTCTCACTGGTACCACCGTCCTTCCCTGAAACAGGAATCCAGCTTCTGTGACCTTTCAACATGAACTAGATCAGCAGCTCTCCAGGAATCCTCCAGGTCTTTAGGGCCAGAGTGGGACTGCTGAGGCATCCACTTCTGGGGACTGAGGCAAACTGTTAGGTTCACAGCATCCTGGACATGAACACGGCCATTGTTCAGCTGCCTGTCTCCTATCATGTGAGCCAATTAAACAGTTCCCTTTGCCCTATATTCGTTCCATCTGCCCTATTCCTCTAGAGAATTCTGACCAGTGAGTTCAGCCCAGACCGGGCCACAGATCGTGGACAGAAGAGCCACTATTCAGGCATGGCTCTAAGATATATGTCCCAGGAAACAAGATGTGGAGCAGACCTGTAGCTTCACCTGCAGACTCAGAAACTAAGGTGGCACACCTTCCTCTTTGCTTACAGACACCCCTAAGTCGTGTGTCATCCCCCCCGCCCCCCGCCCATCTCCTGCTTCTTCACACACTGTGAGTCCAAGCCAGGCTCTCCCTGCACAGCAGCTTTGCACTACTCCATCTCAGGAACCAAGACCAGCAGGGAGACCTGCTCCCCAGTGGCTCCAGCTCTACAGCCCCATTTGTGGAAGGCTCAGTTCAAGCACCACCTCCTCCAGGGTGTTATCCCATTCCCACTGCACCTTTCCTGGGACCAGCTCCTTGATCTCCCCAGAGACTGAAGTCCGGCTTCCTCTGGCCTCTGGTCCTTCTACACTCTCCATTCTCTCTCCCAAATAGCCTGGTCAGTCTTGACAACATGTCTGTCTATGGGTGAACACGACAGGCACTGAGCAAATGCTCCAGAGGAGTCAGCCATCTCCACAAGACTGATGACATCACCGAAGGTTATTAAGGGCCCTCCAGGATAAAACAGAATATCCAAGGGAAGGGACTGCTGTTGCTCAAGGAAGAGGACTCACCTCCCTGCTATCTGGCTCTCCCCTTATTTACTGGAAGTCACAATGCCCTTTCAGGAGCCTTCCCTGGAATAGAGAAGAAACCCTGCAGTAAATCTGGACTGTGACTTTGGCTGCATCTGCTCAAAACTAAAAGACAGGCCTCCTGGCTTGTCTCTTGGGCATTTTTAAGGAGGATTAACTGACGGGAGAGCAAAGAGGTGTGTGTGCGGCGGGGCTGAAGAGACAGCTCAGTGTATAAGACCCTGGGCAGAAGACCAGGGTTAGAATCCCAGCACCCACATGGTGACTAACAACCATACATAACTCCAATTCCAAGGGATCTGATGCCTTCTTCTGTCCTCCATGGGTACTGTTTGGCATGGATGTGCTTAAATGCATGCAGGCAAGTCAGAAATACACATAAGAATAATGAGTAAGGGCTGGATAGTTCAGCAGTTAAGAGCACTGGTCGCAGAGGACGCTGGTTCTTATTGTAGCAACAATTTAGCGACTAATAACAGTCTGAAACTCCATTGCTAGGGAATGTGATGCCTTCTAATGACCTCCACAGGCATTGCACAACAGTGATACACTTACATGCGGGCACAATACTCATTCACAGAAAATAAAAATAAATAATGAAAAAAGAAAGAACTACCAGGAAACACACAGCTACTTTGGGTTGCCTTTGTCATTGCTTCTTCTGGGTGACTGCATCTCTCCTCTCCCTGTGGTCACCAACCTTCCCCGACACTTGAGTCCAGCTTATGTGACCTTCAAGCATCAACTAAAGACCAGCAGCTCTCCAGGAATCCTCCAGGCCATCAGTTCCAGAGTGGGACAGCTGAGTCATGCAGCTCTGGGGGACGAGCAGAACTACCAGATTCACCGCATCCTGGACATGAACATGGCCTTGTTGGGCTACTGAGCTCCTATGGTGTGAACCAATCTCACATACCCCTTTTCCTCCTGGATATTCATTCCATCAGTTATGTTCCTCTAGACAGCCCAGATTCCTCAGCTCAGGCCAGACCTCAGAGGGAAAATGCTCTGTGCGGTTGGGCAAGTCTGCATGTTCCAGGAGCCTCTTCCTCCTCACCGTGGTCCCACTCACAGCCTGAAGCTCTCTCTGGCCATACTCCACTCCCAGAAGACCCCGACATGACTCCTGACCCCAAACTCTGGACATCGTGTCACCTAAGGTTCAATGAATCCCGGGAAAAGTTACCAAGAGAATTGCAGTGCACTGCCACCCTATCCACACAGTGTACATCTTAGATGCTGTTCCACCAAACAAGCCCACAGGTGGACATTACAGTATAAGCCTCATCTCACAGGCGAGGAACCAAGACTCACCTGGTTAGACACCTGCGAGCTGAGACCCAGGCCCTGGACTCGGGGCACTGCGGCTGTCCCCCAGGCTCTGCTGCCTCCAGTCAAAAGCTTCCTGCCAGGCAGTTTATGGAAAGCTTTCTCTTGCTCCCAACTCTACTCCCAGAGGGTGGATGTCATCTTTACTTTGCACATCATCGTTCCCCAGAAGGGAAAGGCTGTCTAGGGGCTAGGGATGCACGAAGCTCAGTCGGTAGAGAAACTGCCTAGCATATACAAGCCCTGGGATCCGTATCCATCCCTGCGGAAACCAGGTGTCATGGTGCACACCTGTAATTCCAATATGACTGTGGTGGAGTCAGAAAGATCGGAAGTTCTAGGATATGCTATACTGAGTGCAATCCAAGTCCCTGTCTTTAAGAGGGGAATTTGGGGCTGGATAGGTGACTAGTGGGTAAGAGCTCTGATCTTTTTGAGACAGGGTATCCATTTAGGCCTGCATAGCCTGGAATTCGCTATGTAAACCAGGTTGGCTTTGAACTCACAGAGATCTGCCTGCTTCTCCCTCCCAAGGGCTGGGATTAAAGGCATGCACAACAACCATGCCTGGCACAGAACATCTTTTTTCAAAAGCTGGAACTATCTAGGAACCTGGAGGCAGTATACACAATACTGTTTACTGATAGCCAACTCTAAATGTCAACAGTTTATCCGGCTATGCAGAATTTTCGAGACAGCTATGGTCATCATAATTCTGTCAAGCCATTTAAAAATCATCTAAGGCGCCTATGAATCATTTGTAATAGAGAACACTGGATTACAAACACATACACATACATGCAGACTTTACATTTCAGCTGGATAACTTTGAGCAAAATTTATTCTGAAATCCCTCTCAATCAAGCAGTTTTAACTAACAATTTCCTCTTTATGTAATAAACCTGACAGGTTCCCAAACCACATTACAAACAAGTGGTTCTCAACAGCAGATGAGTATCAACAAGTGGCCCAAGTATCCCTCCTGCGTAGCACATTCTAGTTAACATCAGCAGACACAGAAGCAGTTGACTCTTGAATCGGCTCCCAGCAGGAAGCTTAAGCAGAATGCTAACCTGTCCAGGTTACAGGGGTCTGGACTCCTCCCAGTCTTCCCCTGTTCCACACAGACCATAGGAACACAGATCCTTGTCTGCAAGGCTGACTGCAAATAACACATATACACCACAGAAGAGGGCAGGGAGTTGGAAGGGGGCTTTGCGGCACTGATTTACAAGGAACTGAAGAGGAAAATGAGGAGGGATATTATCGTATTTCATTTTACACATGTCTAAGTGTCTCAAGAAGAGAAATCTGGTAAACAGATGAGTCACGGGGGTAGATGCTGGAAATCCCAGCGCTGGAAAGGCTGAGACAGTGGGACCACATGTTCCTAAGCAGTTTGGGCTACATCAGGAGATCCCATTTCAAACAAGGAAAACCAAACCAACCCTGCAAACCCCAGATACATACTAAAATCTATGTCCAGACAGCTTTATGCCTGCTAGGTTATTACCCTGAAAAAACATGTACATATTTATTCACTCTAGACATGATGAATTAGGAATTATATAAATGAACAAGTCTCCACTAAAATGCAAACATTCTTGACTCTCACCGCTATATAAATTACCTCAGGTGAACTACCACAGCAGAAACAAATTTGCTGTCATTTAGTTTCTTCCCAGGCTGGTGGTGAGCAGTACGCCAATGAAAACTGCCAAGACATCTCCCTTCACATTACCTGCGCTCCTTAGGATAGCTTTGCTACAAAGCCTGAACATGCAGGCTCTCTGGGTCAGTTCTCTCCTCCAATCAATTCTGTCCTTTCCTATCAGGACAAACTATCTTCACACACCTTCAGAAGCAGAGGACCAGGTCTTTCCCACAAGTCACTGACTCGACTTCAACCTCCCCATTCCCTCTTTATCTAGATTTCATCCTCTCCAATCTCTTATTTCTCTTCACCTTCTTTATCTCTGTCCCTCCACCTATACCCTTGTTCCACCCGTTGTGGAGTTTTTGGAATTAAAGTCAGGGCCTTTGTGTGTGTGTGTGTGTGTGTGTGTGTGTGTGTGTGTGTGTGTGTACACATAGAGAGTTGGGGGGTGGGGGGACAGACACAGTTCATAAGCTGTGCTTACAGTCCTCCCTACCACCTTTGTTGGGCAGATCCATGCAAGCGTAGGACGGCCACAGGAAGAGCCCACCCTTGCACAATGCCTGCCTGGGCCTGACTGATGTGGGGCCTGGACCAGATCACAGACCCTCCCAGCCCTAGCCCCTAATGAACTCCTACCTTGATCTTACAGGATCTTGTGGACCAAGATGCAATAGAGCAAAGCCCAGCCCTCAGGGCCAGCTGAGGGGAAGACTTGGTTGGGCAGATAGTGCTGAAGACTGCTGTCCTGGTCCACCTCTCCAAGCTGCTCACCGGTAAGACTTGACTTGTGTGGTGGGAGGACAAAGCACAGTGTAGTGCAGGGAGAGACTGTAGTGCAGATCCAATTGATTGGATCAATTCTTGGGTGCCATGACAGTTGAACACTGGTGTAGAGTGGATTGATTCTCCGAGGGAAAAGGTGGACAAACACCCCTCTCAGAGTGGTATCACCCAGGACCACCTTGAGCAGAAAGATGAGGAGCTGGGAAAGTCCTATTCCCCACCCACCCGGTCTATTGGCCTTGGATGTGAGAAGGGGAGGGGCTAAAGGTATTTAAACTGGGGGCGCCAGGAGGCCGGCCCTTTTCTCCCCTCCCCCATGGGCCATTTGGATCTGTTCACCGGGAAGTCGCAAGATCCCAGCCACGTGGATTTACTAATGGAACTCGCGGAGGGGAGGGTGGGCGTCTGTATTCTGTAAGTACCCCCTCACCCATTGCTCTGTTAGTAAGCCCAAGTAAACTAGCTAGAATCTGTTTAACTGTGATTGGAGAAATTTGTGTGTTTGTTGCGAGGCCTGGGGGGGGACTTTTTGGGTTGCAACCAGGGAGAGAGAGGCAGGTTAAGTTGGTCTGCCTCTCCCAAAGAGAAATTTTAATAACAGCTGGATGCACTGCTGCTCTTATAGAGGGAGCAGCTGAGGAATTCCCAGTCCTTCCAGACCATCTGCATCTTGGCTTCCCATATCTGACGATACAAGAGACAGAACAGGAATAAAGTCATGTTGAATTCTTTGGCATTTCCTGACCAGGTAGTTCTATATAGACATAGTATAAAATGCACAAGCCAATGAGAAAGACCAACCCACTAACAACTGAATGTAAGTCAGTGATTGGTGAGTCCCATCGTCACGTCATCTTCATAGGTTCCAGAGTTCAAATCCCACATTACAAGCGGTCTGATAGGGAGGCACCTAAGTGGAGTGAGAGTCAAACTGGAAGACTTTACCCCTTCTGGATTCATCAGAAGCTAAGGAACATCTTCCACTGAGATGCGCTTAAACACATTCACAACTACTATGGAATTCCAGTTTTCTTTTGGGAGGTAGGGAAGGAACGGAGCAGGGGTTAAGGCTCCTGTGGAGTGAGGTTATCACTGATGTCCATCACGACCTGAGCAAATTTAGAAGGTCAAACTCCTTTTCTTGGAGGCCCAGCAGCTCTGGATAGGCTTCAGCCAGTCTCTGAATTGCGCCCCCTGGTTCGTCTTCAGCAAATCAGGAAGCACACACATTCCAAAGACCTCTGTGTGGAAAGCACCGCTGTGATTTACAGCTGTTTCCTTATCGTTGACTGTCTGGGTGTATCTCTGCTCCACCTTGTCATTATTGGTAAGACATAAAAGTTCTAAATTGTTCATCCTCTTGATGAACACCAATAACTTTGTAGTGCAGAGTTTCCAGTGGCCAAGATTTCCTTGATGCTTCGTCCCTGAGCTCCACAACTATTTTACATTCATCTAACAGGTCCCAGAACAACTGAGCCTGTCATGATATAACATTATTCCTCTGCTTTAAATTGGCTCTTTAGTCATAGACACTTAAACTTTGTCTGTTTTCAAGGCCCATTTTTCACCTAAAATTACAGATGGTAAAGTATCTTAGGTTATTTTGGCTTGAAGAATTCTTGGAAGAATCTTCACAATTATGTCTCAGAAAATTACCTGGGCCATCCCAGTAACCTTCAGACTTACAAAATTGTAGTATAACAGGGCAGTATTGAGCCTCTGAAACACTGTCTGCAACATGACTGTAACTCATCCAAGTTGACAGTGTTCCCCAATCAAGGCTACTTGGAGATGGTTATACCACAGAAGATGGTGTTGATGGTAGAGTAGAAGTCTCTGAAATATTCATTTTCAGTAGATAATCCATGAGTACTGTTTTCAGACCATGCCACTAAACATCTAAATATCATCAACCACCAATTCACCAAGGGTGCTGTGAAGACACATGTCATAATCTGACTTCTCTTTATTCAATTGCATGAACTTCAAGGAGGATAAATTCTTCTCTGTGACACATAACTGGGAGCAAGACATTTATGAATAGGATATGTACGAGTGTGTATATACATCCACAGTAACTCATGTTTCAGGCTTTACAACCACATATTTTCAAAGAAAGTATCACATCATAAATTTATCAAACTTGCTTCTTCAGGACACCTAATCACCTCAAATTATGCCATTTACCATCATCCTATGGTTCAGATTAACCACATAATGTCCACTTTGGTTATCTCCACAGGCAACCAGATCTGCATGGGGAAGATAATTTCTGGGTTCTTTGGAGTTGCTTTTTGCCAAAATCAGAAATTGGAAATTGTTCTGGCAACATCACCCTGTTTGGGACCCTGCTGTTTTGGTCTGATGGTCATGCTTGCACCTCATCAGCTGCTGGGCAGCACTGGAGGCAGGTCAGCAATTTCACATCTTTCCAGGATTCCTGCAGGCCACACTCCCCAGGGTCAAAGTTGCTGTCACTGTCCAGATGATGAACTGTCCACAATGGACAGCAACCTCATGTATCTTCCTTTCTCTGTACTTAGCTGGATAACATCATAGTACACCTCTTCTCTATCAGATCAGGAGTTGACTTCTTGTGTACTGAGTAAAGGACACCATGTGGCAGCACTTA
This sequence comes from Eospalax fontanierii, assembly GCA_035773235.1. Taxonomy (NCBI): domain Eukaryota; kingdom Metazoa; phylum Chordata; class Mammalia; order Rodentia; family Spalacidae; genus Eospalax; species Eospalax fontanierii. The sequence goes on from CM069540.1 coordinate 19,260,500, forward strand.
ATACAGATGTTGACCATCATGCTGTATGAAGCCATCTAAACTATCCCAGCTAAATGGGTTTTTTAGCTTTTTACTTCTTATGTTTACTGCTCTGCTGTTTCACAGAACACTGTTTGCAAAAGTGAAATGGATGCTTTAACTGGAATCATGGCATCCTGTACCCAGCCTTTCATGGCTGACTGTAACAAATACAGTCTGGAGCAGGCTGCTCTGTAGTGCACTGCTATGAGCACCTTTCAGCTAACACCTGTCCCTGTGCTTCTTCCAGACCCAAGAGCTCCACGGGGAGCATCTGCCTGTCCAAAGACTTCAAAGGTGACGTTGACATCATCTATAAATCCTTTATCAGGACCAGTCCATGGGTTTCCTCATGGAATAAAAAACGACCAACACAAGAACTGAGCGGCTTGTTATGCGCTGTGCGATGCATTGTCTTCAGCTCTGCTTGTGCGTGCCGTGGAGTTGGTGTCAGCCTTGCACTTCAGACAAAATCCTGTGCATTTTTGGTGTGCTCTGTGTGCATAACAGCTGTGCATCTCCAAATTCTTGAATGGCAGATTCTCACCAAACACGGGGTGCTAAGGACTGCCTCAGTCAGCCTGCTGAAGCCACCACAATGACATGAAGTGATGTCGTGCTCCATGTCTCTTCCGCAGTGCTGTGCCTCACTTGGGGCCACTGACCCACGGATGACAGAGTTCTGAGGAATCTCAGGGCTTCATCTCCAGCTTGTTTGTACTACATTCTTCCTCAGGAGTAGGTTGCCCGCACACAGACGGGTCAGGGGCCGGTGCCAGGTAACATGGGGAGAGGCAGGTAGTGAACCTCTGGTGCGATCACAGTTAGAAGAAGGCATCTTCTAGGGAAGCCTTGACTGTGAAATGGAGAATGCCCTGAGTTCAAGTTGTCTTCAGATTCGCAGACCTCCTCCATTCACTCATGGGGTACTGTCACAAAAGAAAGAGCAATCAGACCTAGAAAAACTTTGACGGGTGACTGAACCATGGCCTATTCACACACGGGAGTACAGAAACTCAAGAAAAACCTCCCGCCACAACGTCAAGGTTCTGGGGACAGGGCTCGAGTGGCGGCACTTGCCTGGTGTGCTCAGTGCCCCAGCTTCAGCCGCTCCATCTCCAGGAGGAGGGTCTTGTTCTGGGCTCTGGCCCGGTCCAGCTCCTGCTTGAGTTTTTCAAACCTACAGGAGGAAGGCGCCAGAGACATGGGCTGGGTAGGGACCCACCACATCAGCTGCGGAGAGCTCCCTCCCATCGCTCCACTGTGCAGCACAGACAGCATCATCTTTAGGCTGAGGCCACTCTCTGCACCCCAAGGAAGAAGGGTCACAGAGTCCCTGGGCCTGGAACTTTCCTCAGCCTTATCAAATGCCAGATACTGAACTGAGGGCTGCAAGTTCTCTTCTCTGCTAGAAAGAACTGCATGTTTCTCCTACAGTCCTGCTATGACATTGGGGAGAGAAGGCATGGCAATCCCAGAGTCACAGCAGAGGACAGATACACTCAGCCCTGATGCTGAGCTACTGAGTAATCTCCTGCTGTTACAGACACAGCACAGCCTTTCGACAGGGGTGTCTGAACAAGGTCCGACTAGCTCTGTCCTCCTGCCCAGCACTCACGTTTCTCTCAGGCATCATGCGAGGCACAGCCTGCCACACTAGAGCACCACGTCCTAAAACGTGTGCCTGAGAACACCGATCCTGCAAGGGCTCCGGCACAAATACAAGCAGCTGTGTTTCCTGCGGACTGGACCTCGGGAAACTGCATCCGAGGTCTCTAGGGGAAGCTGCTTCAGCACACTGCAGTGAAGGCAGTCCTGCAGTCAGTCCTGCAGTCAGTCCTGCAGTCAGTCCTGCAGTCAGTCCTGCAGCAGAGATGGCTGTCTGGGCTCAGCTTGGTGACTCCATTTCTATTACCCCAGAGAACGCTTTCCGTGGGAAACAGACGGGCGCTGCGGAGAGCCTGTGCTCTGCGGCCAAGTGGAATGCCGCCCGAGCCAGAACCCCATCTCTAACGCTCAGGTTGCTGAATAAAAATGAAATTCAGGGGACACACCACGCTGTACTATCTATTCTCCTATCTGCTTAGCTCTGTGGCCACCATAATGGGAGAGGGTTGTGGGACTAGTAAGAGCCAGGATCCCCTAACACACCAGGGAGCTCAGACGGGAGGAAAGGGACACGGTTCCCCAGCACATTCACTGTCAATCACACTGATTCTTGGACAGAAGATCTTGTTGATTGAACTGGCACGATATTCTGAGTGTTTTTCTCCTGGCTGTGACTGGGAGCCTTGCAGATGACTAGAAGACCAAAGAAAGGGGTCCCAGGTAAAGAGGTCCCATTAGGCTTGCTCGTCGTCCGGGACTCCTACCTCTTCTCTGACATGGCGTAGTGACGCTGCAGCCGAGCGACCAAGATCTCCTGCTGGGTGCGCTGCTCTTTCTTCTTCAGCAGGTGCTGGACATCAGCTTCTTGTCTGTCACCTTCCTGTTCATCATTAGAAGACTGTGTTGTAAGTGGAGGGTATGTGTTCTCTCTCTCTCTCTCTCTCTCTCTCTCTCTCTCTCTCTCTCTCTCTCTCTGTCTCTCAGTGAACACAAAGGACTGAGGATGACATCGTGCCATGAACAGCTGAGTTTAGACTAAGCATCCCAGCTGGGTTTCGTGGGAGCCACACCAGCCTCGCTGTCCTTGAGGCCTAAAAGTGCTGGAGTAGAACCTGCTTCCCTGGACAGACAGTGTCGGGGTGGTTGGAGAGACTCTCCTCTTGAAGCCACCAGTCTCTCTGCCTCTGCCCGCAGCCTGACATGAGTCCTGTCCATACCCCTCGTCAGCCAGCAGCTCCAGACTGTAAGCTCCAGGAGGGGAGATCCCTTCACAGGCGCTCCCAGGACACAGGGCTGTGAAGCCAGTACTCACACATCTGTGTGAGTGAACCAGAGCGGGATAGGGTGGAGAATGCATCACGGGGTGCAGGAGCACAGGGAAGAAAGCCACACACCACCAAAGAAGAAGCTGACGACTCATTCACCCCGTGTCTGCACAGGGCTCTCCCACTGTGAGCTTCTTTCCATCTGGGATCTCACAGGATCCATGCAAAGGAAAGAGCCACAGGCCAGAGAGCTTGGACTCATTCACACTGGGCTGCTAAACCCCAAGTGCTGAGATGCATAGCACTCTTTTTTTAAAACTGATGTATTTAGGTGGCTGGAGCGATGTCTCGGGGGTTAAAAGCACTGGCTGATCTTGCAGAGGACCTGGGTTCAATAGCTCACCAACCCTCTATAACTCCAGGAGACCTGAGGCCCTCTTCTGGCCTCTGCAAGCATTGCATGACAGAGATGCACTTAAATACATGTAAGCAATCCACTCATACACACGAAATAAAAATAGTAAAGTACTTTTTAAATGATGTATTTTTGTGTAAAGTGGGTTTTTGGAGGGCAGGAAGAGGTACCACCTGCGTGGGACGCCTGAGGAGGTCCTTTGGTATTGGAGGTGTAAATGGCTGTTATCTGGCAGGTGAATGCTGAGTACCAAGTAGGGTCCCATGCAAGACATCCAGTGATCTTAAACACTGACACAAAGCGCACTCTTAACATTCACAGCGACATGTAGGGCGTGATTATGTGGTTGACATTTCTCCCCCATAGGGCTGCAGGCTCCAGCAGTGATAGGAGAGTTTGCCTACCAGTAATTAAGTTTTCAACAAGAGGCTGACAGCCCACAAATACTTAGACCACAGAAAGGAACAGTTGGAAGGAATGTGGGTGGATGGCTAGGTGGGCGGATAAAAATACGGGGGCGGGGAGGCATGGCTGTGTGGACGGGCAGAGAGGTGGGCAGCTAGATGGGCAGATCGGTGCTAGCACTTATCCTGTCTACAGCTGTGAGTCCCTACCTGGTCCCCCTCGCTGCACACCTTCATGTCCTCCAAGCACCACTGCAGCCGGTTCTGCTCCTCCAGCAGCTTTATATTCTTCTCAGCCAGCCTGTCCACACTGCCCTTCAGGTGAGTCTGCTCACTCAGCAGCCGGCTGTGGAAGTTTCTGGAACACCACGACCCTCATAGTGAGCCCCAGCCAGTCTGCACCTGTCACCCCACCTGCAGGTCCCACCAGCCCTGCCAGAACCCAGTTTCCCAGGAAGACCCAGACAGGAGCCCACAGGAGCCACACCAGCAGCACTGGAAAGACCGAATGCAGAGACCAATGAGATCCCCAGAGAACTCAAACCACTTCTGAAAATCCTCACACAACAGGGATGCATGTGTCTCCTCGGAAAGGAGATGACCCCAGCTGTGCCTGTGTGTCCAGGGTAACAGGGAAACGCCAGCAGACGGGGGGACACACCCTCCGAGGGTGCTATGGCGACAAGCTCAGTAAAGCCCCAGTCAACTCCAGAGGTCCCGACCTCCTGCCTCCCGGGGTAAGATGCTCTTTGGTCTGCCCACTTCTGGAGCTGGCAGGATGATGGGAAGGACTAACAGTCTCTGCGCACTTAGGGAAACTGAGCCCGAAAGACACAAATGCTCTCCTAGAAGGCGGGCTCCTTGAAGAGACAGAAGCAGGACTGAAGCAGAGCCCCTGACTCTCTAGTGCAGAGACAAAGGGCAGAGGCCGCTGCGGGAGTGTCAGGGTCCCTGCCAAGCCCAGCGCTCACCGGAAGAAGCCTGTCTCCTTTGCCTGCTCCTTGCACATCTCTGAGGCCTTGGTGCACTCGATCTTCATTTTCTGCAGGTCTGACAGGACCTGAATACGCTCCATCTTCATCCTCTCAAGGTCAGTATTCAGCCTGTGGTAGGGCCTGGTCCCAGGAGCACAGCACAGGTTAAAACAGGCCTCAAGATTCACACAATTTCACGGGGCTGGACAGATATACTAGTGGTTAAGAGCGCGGGCTGCAGAGGACCTGGGTTCAGTTCTCAGCACCTACATGACAGCTAAAGACCATCTGAAACTACAGTTTCAGGGGTTCCAACATCATCTCTGACTTCCATGGGCATTGTACAACATGGGTGTACTTACATAAAAGCACACAACACACTCATACATGTAAAATAATGAAGAAATATTTTTAAAAAGGAATCCCACCATTGACTGTGTCCTGCACTACCCCAGCCCTGCGGCTCCCACATGCTGCCTCCAGCACACTGTGACCTCCTCCCGGGGCTTGTTAAACTTGCTATCCTGGCCTTAGGCCAGGAGGCTGGGTATCCAGATGGAGGGGGCCTTGGCTACATCAGCTCCCTGAGTGGACCTAGAGGGGCAGACCTGGTCTCCAGGAAATTTCCATTAGTCCATGCCACAGTCCTGGGCCACCAGAAATGTGTAATGAAGGCTCTTCTGTCTTTACAACAGTGATTCTCAGTCTGGGGGCCCAACACTCCACTGCTCAGACACATACGGCAGCATTTCTGGGGGTTAGACTCAACACTGGGTTGGCATCCTAAATTCCCTAGGGGATTACGACTTGCAGCTAAGTGAGCACACTGGAAAGACAGTGCTGCCCAGAGAAGGGCTCGGAGGCCTCGGCACAGCATCACCTTGAAGCCTGGGAGACATGCAAATCCTCAGGTCCAGCCACAGAACTCCTGGCTCCCACCATCAAGAAGCATGTGCTCACACACACGTGCACACACACACACACACACACACATGCACGAGCGTGCACACACACACCAATGAGGTGTGTTGCAGAAGACAAGGAAGCAGGCAGAGTCCTGCTTTCTCAAACAGGAGGGCACAAGACCAGAGAGGAGCCGTGAGGAGTCCCAGGCCTGCCAGGCACCCAGGGAGAGGCCCCAAGTGGGACCAGGTCCCACCAGCTCACGCCAGGAGCACCCACCACGCAATCCCCTACCAGGCAAACACAAAGGCTCACCATGACTCACACGGCTCTAGCATCTCATGCAAGCTAACACCCGTGAGGGCCACTATTCATGAATGATGGGAACACACACACACACACACACCTCATTCCCTAAGCTGTGTGACTCAGACCACAGGCTCTGACTGACACTGGGAGGAAGCACAGCCTGTGTCCCCATCTCACTTCTGCACAGACCTCAGGTTCTTCCTGTGGAAGCATTTAGGGACAGCATCTATGTGCAGCGTTGGGGAACCCAGGAGCTAAGGGGAAGCAGCAAATATGCACATAGTGAGGTCAAACAGTCACCAAGGAGCAGGACACAGTGATTACCTGCTGTCCGAGGCCCCCCTGTCAGTGACGGAGGCCAGGCGATCGCGCAACTCATCCCTCTCCCGGGTCATCAGCTGTAGCTGAGTGGTCAGGTTCTTTACCTCCTGCTGCCTGGTGAGGAGGAGTTGGGATGCTGGTGTTTCAGTTGTCCCTGTGGATAAACACATGTGAACTTACACAGACACATCAAATAGGGCTACACAGCCCACTCTTGGTCCCAAGAAGCAGCCTGAGGAAAAGAAATTGCTGCACCTAACTGTCCATATCGAAGTAGATGCTATGGACCTTTAAAAACATATTATTCACTATTTTTATGTGTATGAGTATATTGCCTGCATGTATGTGAGTATACCCATGTAGAGAAATGCCCACTGAGATCAGGAGAGGGTGTTGGATCTCCTGGAACTGGAAATACAGATGGTTGTTAGCTGTCATACGGGTGCTGGGAACCAAACTCAGATCCTTTCTGCAAGAGCAGCCAGGGCTCTTAACCACTGAGCTGTCCCTTCAGCCCCGCCATGGATCTTTTATGTTTATTTACATTGTCACTGTGTCCACCTGAAATCTTACTGAGCTTGGAGATCAGGGGTGGGGACATAGGAGCTCCTCCCATCTGTCTCATTTTACAGATGTGACTGGTCAGCCTGACTCTCCATGGGGACACAGCACGGTCTCCACAGTGGACGGGCATGCAAAGGACGTGACTCTCCATGGGGACACAGCACGGTCTCCACAGTGGACGGGCATGCAAAGGACGTGACTTCCACTTGCATCTGTGCCCACCCCCTTCTGCTCATCCAGCCTGACAAACGCTAGGCTGTGCTCTTTCAGAAGTGTCAGGGCAGAAAGTCCCACTGGGAGCACGAAGAATGGACAAGGACTGGGACTGCCGTGTGTGAGGTGTGAGTCGCAGACTCTCAACTCCGCTTTTGCCACTGTTACAGGCACCTGAATCTAGGACCCCTAAACTGACTCCATTCAGACACTGCAGCAACAAGCGCCAGATTCCTATGCTCAGGCCAAACCTTAAAGGAGACTGCTCTGTAGGGTGGGGCAGGTCTGCACAGTCCAGAAGCTTCTCCCTCCTCGTCATGGCTCCACTCATACCTTCAAGCCCTCCCTGCATCCCGTGTCCTCCCATAAGACCCCGACCCAACTCCCAACCCACAAATCCGGAGCTCAGGTGATCTATCTCACATCATCCATTCTGGGGACAAGTTACCCACGCGAGGCCAACATATATAAAACCATGGGCTAAAACACTGAGCACGTTCCCAGAAAAGTGGGTTTGAGGCCCCAAGTCACCCCACACAAACAGTGGGGGCTGATGTATGGACCCTAGACCTTCTTCTTCTCAACCAGGCGCAGGTGGCAGCAGTTTCATTCCCTCTCACGGGTGAGGAACTCAGGCCCACCAGGTGAGGGAGCTGAGAGCTGAGCTCCAGGTGAAAGACACGGGGCACTGGGGCTGCACCCCAAGCCTTGCTGCATCCAAGGCAATGACTCTTCGCATCAGTTATGTCCTGCCAGGCAGGTTATAACTGCTCCCCATTCCGTTTGACCAGAACAGAGACAAAGTATTACCAAGGTTAAAAAAATATGTCCAGGTCACAGAGCAGGTTAGAGACAAGATGGGGCCATGGATCTCTAACAGGCCCGAGAGCAGACAGTTTGCTAAAAGTTTCCCTCATTTTTACTTGCAGTGAGTGTGTGCCCTTGAGTGCCATGTTTTTGCACATGTATGTGTGTGTTTGCCTCAGCTGTGTGTGTGTGCACATGCTCATGCACATGTACGGATAGAACTAATGGGGATCAAGTCAAGTTTCTGACAAATGCCAAATGAGGAGACTTCCACTGAGCCACACTCCAGTCAGAGTTTCTAAACTCTGGTACTGAGGACCTCTGAAAACTCTTAGACCGAAAGACAACTCAAAAGAAGTTTGTATTTACTTTTGCTATGTGTCTTATCTAAGCATGTCTTTTTTAAAAAAATTGTGTATTTGTATGCTAATGTGTCTGTGTGTGTAAGCCAAGTATGTGCACTTTCCCACAGCTTTCAGAAGAGTACATCTCATCTGATGGAACTGTAGTTATAAGCATTTATAACCCAACTGACTTAGGTGCTGGGAACCAAACTTGGGTGCTATGAATATCATATGAATGTCTAACAATATCTTCCAGATTAGAACCAATGAATAATTTTTAAATGTTTGTACATTTATTGCAAAATAAGTAAAAAAGTTGATGTGTGAGCTATATTATTGGGTAAATGTGCTTCTCACACAAGCCTGACAACCTGAATTCAATCCTCAGAAGCCAGTGGAAAGAACCAACTCCAAAAAGTTTTCATTTGATTTACACAGCTAAGTCATGGTGTGTCATGTGCATGTGTACACTCTGTCCCACATATATCATGTACACAGACATACGCACATAAATGATGAATAAATTAAAAACAAATAAAAATCTTTACATATTCAACAGTGTTTTTAGTGAATGGCTGACTACACCTTCCAATACACAGGAACAGACAGTGGGAAGAGTGGGGCATTGAGCAAGTGCCCAACACTGGCTTCCTAGAGACACCCGTCCCATCATGTGCAAAGTCACATGCACAGGATGGAACTTTTGAAAAATTGCCCCCAACACCTGCTGAGAACAGAATGGTGAAAGGCAAAGTGCATCCTAGAGTCCTGACAAGAGCAGCTGGAACTCACAGGCCCTGGAAGGATCTCAGGGAAGCCCAGCCACACTGAGAACATCTGCTCCTGGCCATCAGCATGTCCAGGAAACCTCTGAGAAACACCAAAAGTCTAGCTGCAAAACTGACACAGGGGGCAGGTCCAGCAGTCTGCCTCGGGGACATGAGGGAATTTGCACACTCTAGGCAGCAGAGAGCTGGATCCCCGGCTCTGGGGGGCGCTGGAGAGGGAACGGGAGGAGGCAGGTACAGAGGGCATCCACCAGATGCATCCCAGCATGCGCCCTATCTTAGGGTGTGACTGAGTGATTCTGGGCCACCTAAATGACCAGACACCAAAATACTGACTGACATCTGTGGATCCCACAGCTGCTCAGTTCTGCACTGTGCCCCTCCTCAGGTCATTAGTGCCCAGCTGCCTTTCTGGACTATGCTGGCATGAGCACTGAGCAACAAGACCAAACAGTAGGATACAGACCCAGCCCTGACAGGACACTCAAGGCCTCAAACATTACACTTCACTGCTTCCCAACAAAGACGGACTCCTGACATCCCCACAGCCTGTCACCTGCAGCACTGACTCTCCCCTGAACTCCAGAGGTTCGGCCACTGACTGAGAACCTGGGGCCTTGGTCAGAGGAGTTGTCCCTCCCTGTTACTTGATGTTAGACACTGCACCTGAAGGACTCCACTGCTGTGACACGCCCTGACATCCTGCTCTTGTCTTAGGGACACCCTCCCTGCCTCCTGCTGGCTTCTTAACACGTGCTGAGTCCAGCCAGGCTCTCCCTGCACAGCAGCTTCACACTTGTCAGTTTCAATCAAACTCCTGCTCTCCAATCCTTGAATCTCAGGAACCAAGACAAGCAGGGAAGGACCACTGCTCCTCAGAGGCTCCCAGCTCCAGAGCCCCATTCCTAGAAGGCCCAGCTTAAGCCCCCCCTCCTCTAGGAAGCTGCCCCATTCCCTGCTGGAACTTACTGCGCCTTCCCCAGAACCATCTCCTTCTTGGTCTCCCCAGAGACTGAGGGCCAGCTTCCTCCGGCCTGTCTCTGGTCTCTCTACGCTCTCCGGTCTCTCTACGCTCTCCGTTCTCTCTCCCAAACAGTCTGGTCAGTCTTGCCAACATGTCTACGGGTGAACCCTATAGGCACTGAGCAAACCCTCCAAAAGGAGTCAACTGTCTCCACAAGACGATGACATCATCAAAGGTTGTCAAGGGACTTCCAGGTTACAACAGAACGTCCAGGGAGGGAATCTCTGAGGTTAAAGGAACAGCCCTCACCTCGCTGCTAACTGCTAACTGACTCTCCCCCGTTCACCAGAAACCAAGCTGCCCTTCCAGGAACCTACCCTGGGATACCCAGGAAGCCCTGCAGCACCTCATCCTGCCAGAAAACAGAGATAAGGTTTTCTGTTTCAAGCAGATCTTCCCACTCTCTCCCTCTGTGGACTTGATCCCTCATTTTCCAACACTGCCTAAAAACATCTATTCCACTTTATGAGTGCACCTACTTAGTCTCATGAGAAATAGAGGACTTCTGGGATCTAGGTCAGGATGTTGGGGAGGAGAGAAATAAGTCACCTGAGACACGCAGGTTCACTCAGCAGAATCCACAGATGTGAAATTGGTGACAGTGAGGTGGGGGGACGAACACTGTGCCTCACATAGAAAAACTGTCTCCTGGTTCTGTGTGGACAGGACCTTCCAGTCCTGGAATCACTGGGTCACCTGGCAACTATAGTTCATCTCTCTGAGGAATTCCTGCATGGCTTCCTCAAGCCTATGCCACTTACATCACTGAGCTCTGAGGGGCCTCATTTCTCCCCATCCTCCACGAGGCGGGTGTCAGCCCACAGTGAGCAATTTTAGAATGACAGCAGTTCACCTCATGCTCCACACAGCTTGTGCAGAGTGCTTCAGATGCGGCACCCTTCCACCCCATGACGAGACCAAGCGGGCACCACTGACATGGCCCCATTCCCACACCTCAGCACAGAGGTTGGGGCTGTCACGGACTAAAATGCAGCCGCCAACACCTTTGCCATTTAGAATCTCTCCAAGTATAAAATCAGGTCAAGTCCCAAGACCAAAATTAACCGAACAAAAGTTAGGCAAAGGTAGAAAGAAATGGCAGCAGATAATGAAGGAAGGGAGCGAGTGGGTTTGAGGAAGGCACGGGCTGGCGCTGGACTGTCCAGTGGACAGACCATTCACCCCAGAGCGGAGAACAGCACCAACCCTCACGGCTTCTCCTGCCCCTCGGGCATCTCCACTCACCACAGCTGCCTCCTCCCTTCTTCACTGAACCCTAGTGCTTCTGGTTCTCTGCATCATTTCTTGGGAGAGAAACATTTTTCTCTATGCACACACCTGCAAACCTCTGAGCTTGGAGCAGACTTTGAGTCCTTTCCTCTGGAGCTCTGTGGACATCAGGAAGATGAGCCTCTGCAGAGGAGGTGAGATGGAGGGAGGTGGAACTAACCAGAGCTGCCTTAGCACTTTCTACTGAAATCTATTTCAGGTCACCCTAAGTTTCACCGGCGGTTCCACAGCCCTGCGAACACACACTCCCTTCCTGAACCTGGAAGTCCGGAGAAGAGAAGTGAGGGTCGCAGTGCCTTCTCTGAAGCGCATGGTGGAGGTGGACCTCCCTGCTGTCTTCAGAGCTCTCAGCCAGGTTCCTGCTGCCCTGGCCCGCATTTATTTCCCCTTCTGGGAACTTTCTCCATCCTGAAGCTCACTGACCCTCTCAGTCAATATCAACAGCTAGATCTCATCAAACACAATTAACTCCCCTAGAACTGAGACTCACCATACAGCCTCCTGACAACTCCCAGTCCATCCAACATCACTACCCCCACTGGGCCTGCCCTGGATCCTCCACAGATGTTCCTGATAGCAGCAAAGAAAGAACACAAACCCTGTGAGCATGTTTTCCAAGACAATGCAGTGCTTACCACACTGAAAACAGTCTCAGAGCAGCCAATAGGGGCCTGCTTTATCTATCGCAGTGCTTTTCTGCAGCTCGGTACTCTGAAACACGAAGAAGAGCAAAGTGTCCTGAGACAACAATGCACACGAACAACACATCAGCAACAAGATGCCCTGAATGATTCTGTGCTATGGAATGAATAAGATTGGAAGGACTCTCTGCACACTCAGACAAACCTGAAACCTGGGAGATACATCTGGGGGAAGAAATAAAATAGCCTACTTTTTATTTTATAAATGTCCATATTGTTTGACTCTTCTTATTTCTTAAATACACATTAATTTCAAAATGATAAATATGAAGCAAAAGCCATGTCATTCCCCTCTTGGAACAACTGAACTGTGTAGCTATTAGATGAGGCAGAACCAGACAGAGGCTCTACCTGATGCAGAGGTTCCCAAGGTCTTGCTGAACAGCCAGTCTAGCTGAATCAGTGAGCTTCCAGTTCAGGGAAAGACCAGGCTTGAAGAGATTATGGCTGAGAGCAATGGAAGCAGATGCCTGATAGCTTCTTCTGGATTCTCCACACACCCACTGATACACAAACTCACTCATGCACACACATGTACACCAATCATACACACACACACACACACATGTGAACAGAAAGCAATGAGGATGACATCATGCCATAAACAGGTGAGTTTAGACCAAGCATCCCAGCTGTGTTTCAAGGGAGTCCAACCAGGCCTGCTGTGTCTTGGGGATTAAAACTGCTCTTGGGGAGTGTGTTCTGCTTTGAGCCTTTTCCCTGTCCCTGTGCAGACAGCAGCTCAAGACTATAAGGAGGGGAGAACTTGCCAGTGATTCACAGGACTCAGGGCCGAGAAGCCTCTATCAGAGGGAACCAAGAGCTTAATAAAGCGAAGAGGGCGTTGTGGCGAGCAGAAGCATGATGCAGAACGGCCACACCACCAAAAAGATGACGATGAGAATCATTCACCATATGTTGCATTCTCCTACCTGTGAGCTTCTACCTAGGACCTCACAGGATCCATGCAAAGGAAAGGAGCCACAGGCCCAGACCTCGGACTCACTCACATCCCTCCACCATACCTCAAGAGGCAGGCTGCACAGCACCCCTGTTAAAACTCAGTGACAAGGAAGTGTGTGATTATGTGATTGACATGTCTCCCTCATTGAACTGCAGCTTTAAGCAGAGCAAAGAGGGCTTGCCTGCCAGTACATCCGTTTCTTACAGGAGACTGACTCCCCAGAAATACTTGTAAGTGATCACAGAAACAAACAACTGGACAGAATTGGGTGGGTTGCTAGCAGGGTCAGTAGAGGCTACATGAGTGAGTAAATGTCTGGGTGGACAAGTGGGCAGAAATATAGGCAGGTGTGCCATAAACCTTAGCGTGCCCTCAACTGCCTCAGCCCGCCTGCTTTTGTTGGGCCCATACATGACTCATCTCCTGGTTCTCCTCAGACTTGCTTCACGTCCTCCGAGGACTGCCGCAGCAGGATTCGCTCCTGCCGCAGCTTTCTGTTCTCCTGCCTCTCCATCTCCACTTTGTCCTTCAGCTAGTTTGTTCATTCAGGAGCCGGCTGCTGAGGGTTGTAAAGCCCACCCCCAGCGAGCCCCAGCCAGCTTCCTCCTACATACCACCCTCATCTCCAGGCACTATGGGCCCCACAAGGCCCCAGGTCCTGAGGAAGACACAGACAGAAGCCCAGAGCAACAAGTCCAGCAGCACCTAGAGGCAGGCCAAAGCCGAGAACAGCCAAAGCCCAGAAACTCACACCACTGTGGAAAACTCTGACACTCAAAGGGATATATGTACTCCAAGGAAAGGAGATGATCCCCACCTGTGCCTATGGGGGTGTGGTAATGGAAAACACCAGGAGGGAGGGGCACGTACCCGTGAGGGAGGAGAAGAGGCCCACGGACAGCACGCCCCATCTACTGGTTCCTTGCAAACAAGCTCTGCAAAACCCCATTCAGACCCCAGAACTCCAGAGTTGCCTGACCTCCCCCATCATGTTCTATCTACTGGCTTATGAAGCTGGCAGGATGATGGGAAGGACTATCTCTGTCACGCTGAGGGAAACTGAGGCTGAAGATGCAAATCCTCTCAAAAAGGCAGGCTGCTTGCTAAGAGGCAGAATGAGGGCTAGAACCTGACTCTCCAGTCCAGAGACAAAGAGGGGCGAGGCACCCCCCCCATAAGCGCTGGGGTCCATCACTCACTGTCAGAAAATGGTCTTACTAGTCAGCTGGAAATTCTCCCAGGCCTCTTCACGCTCATTTCCCAAACCTCCAGTTCGACATAATCTGCATTCGCTCCATTTTCATTCTTTCACTGCGGAAATTCAGCTAGTGCTAGGGTATGGCCTAGGAACAAAGAACCCTGTGAACATGTGCCTCAAGAATCACAGTGATTTCATGCTTTGTTCTGACTGTCCTAGCACAGGGGATCCCACATCCTGGCTCCTATACACTGTGACCTTCTTGAGCTTCTTAAACCTGCTGTCCTGGACCCAGGGTGTCCAGGGGGAGGGAACCCTAGCTGCATGGCTCTCTATGTGAATCTGGAGGCCCAGGCTTTCTATTTAAGAAGGCTCCAGAAGTCTATGCCACAGGCCTGGGCTTCCCAGAAACCTGTGAGGAAGTTTCTCCTGTCTTCAGAGCTGTAATTCTCCGTCATGGGGTCTATTGTTCCAATAGTCAGACCACAAGGTACAAAAGCTTTGCTCAACATCACACAGTTTCATAAACGCCCCAGGGGATCCTAATGTGCAGCCAAGGTGAGCACGAACCAAAGCCTCAGATCCAGATCCAATTACAGATGCCTGACTCCCACGATCAGGATACACATACACATACACACACACACACACACACACACACACACACGCACACACGGGGCGGGGCGGGGCGGGGTGAATAAGCAGACACATAAGCACTAAGAGGCATGCAGAGAGAAGTCAGAGAAGTCAACTGTTTCATGGTGGAAGGCACACCCCGGGGTCTGCTAGTCACCCAGTGAGAGTTACCAATTGGGACCAGGCCCTGCCAGCTTCTGCCAGGACCACCCACCACACAATCACCTGCCAGGCAAGTACAAAAGTTCACCACAACTCACACAGCTCTAACCTCTCGTACCGCCTGAATGATGGGCACTCACATGCCATGGCCTCAGTCCCCACAGCTGTGTGACTCAGGCCACAGGCTCTGGATTCACCTGGAGGATTCAGAACAGCCTGAGTCCCCAGCTCATTCCTGCCCAAGCTTCAGGTTCTCTATCTGTGGAGCATTTGGGGACATGAGACTGGGAAGGTGACACCCTGGAGTTGTAGGTTCCTGGAACCCAGGAGCAAAGAAGTAGATGGGTGTCACACTGAGGTCAAGACAGTCATCAAGGAGCTGGACGTACTCGCTGCCTTCTGCCTAAGATGCCCCCATTGGCGCCCGATGCCAGGCAATCGCACAGCTCATCTCTCTCATGAGCCATCAGCTGTAGCTGAGTGGTCAGATTCTCTATCATCTCATTTACCTGCTGCTCAGTGAGAGGGGTGGCAGAGATGGTGGCTATTCAGTGGTTCCCATGGGTAGACAAACGCAAGTAAACTTGCAGAGTGACATGGTATCTAGGCTGGGCAGACTACCCTGACTTTCAAGCAGAGGCCTGAGGAAGAGAGCGTGGAATAGGGCAACTATCCACAAGAGTGCTTACAAGCTGTGTCCCCACCCCACCCCCATCAAATGGATAGCCACTAGCTTTGGCCCCTATTACAGTCCCATCGTGCCTGGACCTGCAAGCTAGCCCCGGGACACTGGCTGGAGGATGCTGTCCCATCATAGCTGATGTGACGCAGATGAGTCCTAGGCCTTCCGATGCTGCCCTACCAAGAATGCGTCACCTGAACCAAGGACCAAAACCATCTGAAGGGAACTCTGTCCCTTAACGTTCAGAAGAGCAGCAGCTGAGCAGATCCAAATACCCATCGTGCCTCACTGGGAGAAAGTGCTTCCCTCCCTGTCCCTGTGAGAGATTACGCCACGGACCTTCTATACCTGTCACTGCGTCCACCTGAAACTCACATGTGCTTGAAGACCAGGGGTCGGGTCACGGGAGGTCCTGCCATCTATTCTGCAGATGTGGCTTGTCAGGCTGACACACCGTGGGGACACAGTCCTGTACCCAGTAGACCTGGGCACACAAAGGATCTGATCTTCACCTTCCATCTGAGCCATCTGACACCCCCTTCTGCCGATGCTTCTTGGCTGAGGGCCCATGCAAACCAACCATCTGGTTAGAAGGGCTGCCCTCCTTCAGGAGGGTCATGGTCAAGAGAGAGTTCCCCTGGGTGGAGGAGGGACAGGGACTGGGATTGTCATGGTGAGAGGTGAGCGCCTCAAGCTCTCAGCCCATCATCTGTCAGCATTCCAGGTGGAGGGACTTCAACCCCCTGAACCTACTACCCCTAAACTGACTCCATTCAGACACCACTGCAGCAGCCAGGATGCTCTGTGGGATGGAGGTCAGCTGATCCGGAACTCATCCATTTCCGAGACAAGTTATCCCTGCAGAGCCAAACACTTCAACCAGATGGGTAAAAGCACTCAGGGAACACCTAGAAAGTCAGGTTTCAGGGCCCGTAGTCACCCACTCCACTCCACACAGTGGGGGCCCATGCAGTCCTCCTAGTCATTCATCTGCACAAGGCACAGGTAGGCACTGTACTTCATCCCTACTTCACGGGTGAGGCACGGAGGCCCATCAAGGTGAGGCAGCTGGGAGGGAGCCCCAGACTAAAGACCTGGGGCAATGAACTGCACCCTGGGCCCTGCTGCCTCCCAGGCAGTGGCTCTTTGCATGACTTATTTCCCGCCCAGCAGTTTACGAACTGCTTTTCACTTGCTCCCCATCCATCCCCAGGAGATGGATGCTGAGCTCCATCTTTTACAGGTCAGGAACAAAACCTTATCAAGACAAACTAATGTGTCCAGGTCACAGGGCCGGTTAATGACAACACTGGTATGTGGGTCTCTAACATATCCGAAAATCCAAGGCTTTGTTGTCACTGTTGTTACGTGTATGAGTGTTTTGCCTACATATATGGAAGCGCGCCTGTATGAAGAAGGCACCAGGTCCCTGGCCTGTTGTCAGCTCCTAAGTGGGTGCTAGGAACAGAATCCCGACCTTCTGCAAGAGCAACTAGTGCTCTTAACTGTTGAGCCATCTCTCCAGCAACACAGGGCCCAAACTTTTAAACTAAAAGGTTCCAACCTTGAGCTTGTGGGGTGTGTGTGTGTTTGTGTTGAAAACTCTCCCAAGAGGTTTCAGCGAAAGGGCGCTCTAGCCATCAGGCTGATAGCATTAGTAATGACAACCAGGCTGGAGCCATCTAAGGACACATGAGCCCTCAACACCGAGAACAAACACTCCCAGAGAGACCATGATGGCCCAGTTTTACACTCAGAAGACTGAGTCAAGATGACTGGCAAGTGAGAAGCTAGCCTGTGCTACATAGAGAAACACTGCATCGAAACAAACAGCATTAAAATAAGTGGTTGTCACTGTTATGGAACTACATAACTAGACAGTCTGGAAAAAATCAAAACAGACCAATACTTGGAACAAGAACAACAAGGTGTGGCACATGAATGAAGCCTTTCCTGACTGCCCTCTATTTGGCAAATCCATGGAAGAGTAGGAGGAAGAGTAGGCGGAGCACAGGAAATGGCCGCTAGGAGGCGGAGCTCTGCCTTGGACCTTTACCACCTAGTGATACCTGCTTGGGCCTGACTGCGGTGGGGTCTGAATCCCAGGTCCCACATTATGGAAGGAAAGAACCCCCAAAAGTAGTCCTCTGATCTCTATATACACCATGGACATGCAACCATTCCAAAATAACTGTAATCAAAAAGAACACAATCTAAGATGAACCTGAAAAATTCCAGACCTGCAGATAGCAACATTTCTAAGTCCTGGGCATTCACGTGACCATAGTTTCCCCTGTTTCTTTCAAGACTGCTGTTGATAAAGCATGCACATGATTCTGAGCCCTTGTGAGAGAGGTTGGGCAATGTCTGAGGCCTGGAAGTTCTTTAGAGGTCTGGATGCTATGGACTGGCACAGGGAGGTGGAGTTTAGCTCACAACAAGCAAAACCTTCTCATGAGGAGTTGCCCCAGGAGAAACGGGTGGTGCTCAGCTGGGCTACACTACTACGTCTCTACATCAGTCAAGGCTGCCTTGAAAATGAGTGTTTCCTAATAAGGGCCGAACAGCCTTTGACTAGCTACTTAGGGCTGCCCCCTTGTGGAGAACCAGGCAATTGCAGCCGTGCCTTTGTTTTAAGGGAGGCAAACCTTTTGAAGTCCAGAGCGTTTTCACATGGCTGGGGAAGAGGGGAACTAAGAGAACAAAACATGTGGTCAGCTTTGATTGGCACTTCTGAGACACCATCCACTGACAGGGCAATCCACTACAAAGGCTGGAATTTCTCCACACATAATACCACATGGTGGTCCATTGACGACCTGAGCCCTGTCCCGGTGGGATGGCCTTCTAGTGTCTTGGTTTTGACACTGTCACAAGATGTCCCCAATGCTCTCTGGAGCTCACTGTCTACACCTGAGTCCAGGGGTCCTCAGTGTGCTCAGAGGACCCAGTTCCCATTAGCCAGTGATGTGTGGAAGAGGAAGGATGATGTTTTGTGTCTGTCTCACACAACGCACAGAAACATAACCCAAGGAGGTGAAAGGTTCAAAGGGGAAAAATAAATTCTAGAACTCACAATAGGAGGGGAATGCTATGTCTTTGAGATAGGAGAGATTTCTTGAAACAGTCAAAACACAAACACAAAAAAAGCAAGACAAGAAGTCCTTGATCGATTCTGCTATGGGGAGAAGTGAAACTTCAGCATGAAAGTCAGCACAGCAAATGTCAAAGTCACAGACTGAAGGAAGAGCACTGTGATGAATGTAACTAGGAAATGTCAGTATCTGAAGTTCACGCTTGATCTTAGCTGAACGCTGAGAAGCTGTATCTTCTGGAAGTTAAAACTAACTCCCAGAGGGCAGGGACGCTGCTCAGGTGTACAGTCTTTGCTCAGCATGCTGAAGACTCTGGGTTAGAGATGAAAGGAGAGGAAGGGAATGAAAGGCCAGAACTGGGAGTTCCTAGAGACAAAGGTGTCTAATCCATGAACAGGGAGAAGCAGCCCAGTCTCCCTAGCAGTCAGGAGTGGAAGCCTAAAAAACGAGGAGACACTTCTTAGAGAGACTGGCAATGCTTAAAATCTGACTATTGGCCAGCAGCCTAGGTGTGGATGGACACCTCAGGGGAACAGTGATGTTGAAATAAAATGTGGTATATCCATACAGTGAAATACTCCTTAGCCTGAGAATCCATGGGAATCCATCATGCTTCAACATGGCCGGATCTTCAGGACACCATGCTAAATGAAATAAGCCAGACAACCCAATAAAAATTTTAAAAGGGCTTGAGAGATGACCCAGTGACTAAGAGCATTCACTGTTCTTGCAGAGGACTCTGGTTTAGTCCCTAGCACCCACATAATGGCTTACAATCCTCTGTAACTCCAGATCCAGGGGATCCAATGCCCTCTTCTGGCATCTGTGGGTACTGCATGCATATTCAATCAAGATGCCTATACATACATGTGGACAAACCTCTCTTGCATATAAAATAAATCTTTTTTAATTTAAAAAATGAGTTATATTTGATTATACTTCTGAGCTTTCTAGGTAGCCAGTGTCAGGGGCTCCACCAGTTGGCTGGCAGGAGTCGGGGGAGTGGGGCTGCAGGGAATTCTGCAAGATAGAAAGGGTTCTGGAGATTGCCTGCAGAGCACTGAGAATGCACAGAAAATGACCAAACTGTACACAGAGGTGTTTAACATGGTTAACAGGGTAAATGTTATCTTACTATATTTGTCCCATAAATTTAGATTTTTAAAAACTGAACCTATTACACCTTAGTGAGAATGTGTTAGTGGCAATCACTCTCAGGACAGTCACCAAGGCTGCTGGTACGGCTATATGGAGAGCAATTTGGTATTGTTCTGTAAATATGAAAGGTCCACCATCCCAGCACCTACCACTCTGCTTCTAGGTATGGAGAGAAGCATCTCGTATGTGCAGGAGAGGAGATCATGCACCCATGTTTGCAGCACTTTTGATTCTATTAGCAAAAGAGAAAGTGCCATGAATCCACACAGGATCAGAGAAGAGTGCCGTCCAACTACACAGGGATCAAAGAAAGGAGTGCCACGCAGCCACGTGTAACCAGAGAAGGCAGTGCCACACATCCACATGTAACCAGAGAAGGCAGTGCCACACATCCACGTGTAACCAGAGAAGGCAGTGCCACACATCCACGTGTAACCAGAGAAGGCAGTGCCACACATCCACGTGTAACCAGAGAAGGCAGTGCCACACATCCACGTGTAACCAGAGAAGGCAGTGCCACGCAGCCACGTGTAACCAGAGAAGGCAGTGCCACGCAGCCACGTGTAACCAGAGAAGGCAGTGCCACGCATCCACGTGCAACCAGAGAAGGCAGTGCCACGCAGCCACGTGTAACCAGAGAAGGCAGTGCCACACATCCACGTGTAACCAGAGAAGGCAGTGCCACACATCCACGTGTAACCAGAGAAGGCAGTGCCACGCAGCCACGTGTAACCAGAGAAGGCAGTGCCACGCAGCCACGTGTAACCAGAGAAGGCAGTGCCCTGCATCCACAGGCAGAAGCCGTCATGTCCAGCAGAGCTTGAAGTGTTGCAGTGGACACACAGCAGCACCTGTACATGAAACCCTGGAGAGACTTACTGCAGACATGGCTGCTCCCTAGTGTGTGCAGAGGCAAACATCGGGCTCTTGGGAGCAGGTATTCTGGAGAAAGGGAGAGAGGAGGCCCGTGGGAATGACTTTTCTAGCAATCACAAGTTAAATGCTTGCATGATCTTGAAATGAAGTCAGTCATATGCTTTGAGATCATTTAGAAATATGTATTCTATCTGTTTTCCTACCGGGCACTCAGCTAAATTTAAGTAGCTTTTAAGAAAAGTAATGTAGTGCCGGGTGTGGTGGCGCACAGCTTTAATCTCAGTACTCAGGAGGCAGAGCAGGCAGATCTCTGCGAGACCTAGACCAATGAGGTCTACATAGTGAGTTCCTAGACCAGCTGGGACAACACAGGGATCATCTCCTTCTTTTGTTTGTTTATTTATCTATTTATTTACTTATTTTTCCCAAACGGGGTTTCAAATAACTAGTTGGCTTTGTACATGCTACAGAGTTCACAACGACCACTGCTCCCATCTCCCAAATGCTGGGTGCTGGGATTATAGGGGTACACCACCATCATGCTCAGGATCTTTGGGGGTTTGCTTTGCTTTTTTGGGGGGGAGGGGAGGATGTTTTTGTTTTGCATTGGCTGTCCTGGAACTCACTATGTACACCAGGCTGGTCTTGAACTCACTAAGATCCACCTGCCTCTGCCTCTTGAGTATTAGGATTAAAGGCATGTGCCACGATGACTGAATGGAAGATTTTATATAGCAGCACCTGACTTGGTCCCTGGTTTCCTAATAGTGAAGATTTTCACAAAACAGTTTGAAGTTTTAACTGCACAGAGATCCTACTTACCATCTTGTAAAAGAGGTGTTGTGTTTAATATAGTATTTTAATTAATTCTTCAAGAATTTCATGCATGCATAGAACCATTCTCACACACCGTCCCCTCCTCCAGCTCCTCCTGGATCCGCCTGCTTCCCAATTTAACGTCCACTCTTTAAAAGAAAACACAAACCACTGAGTTCAGTGAGCACTGCTACATACACATGGGTGTGGGGCAATCCTCTGGCACATGGTGAACTTACCAGAGCACCTTAAGGATGAGAGGCCAGGCTTCCTCCAGGTCAGACGCTACACAGGCCCAGAAGTGCTGCAGGAAGTGGCAGTGTGGCCGGCACCAAGGAGGCTCACCTGGGGCTGCCTCACAGGGCTGAACAACCAGCAGGGCAGCCTTTACAAGTCCAACGGGGGCAGTGAGGATGTAGGAAGAACCAAGTGCAAGAAAGCAGAGCAAAGGAAAGAGACATTTTGTCCCCAGCAGGAGAGCCGATAGTTTAGGTGAAGGAACAGCCCAAAGAAGAAGACCCCACCACCGGAAGTGGAGGCCAGAGTAGAAAGAGAGAGCCTCAGCAACGGAAGTGGCGGCCTGAGAAAGAGCGAAGCCCTCATCACCGGAAGTGGAGGCCTTGGGGAACATTCGTTGCCTTCAGCCACATGAATGTCCCCTTTCTTTGAAGAAGAGAACTGCAGTTGCTATGAGGTTCTGAAGACTGGGTGCTGCACGATGTTCATGCTGACAGAATCTGTGCCCTGTCCCAGCGTTGGGGCGTTACTATTCGCCTCCACTCACTATCTCCCCAAATCCCAGTGAGCCCAACCCTACCGGGCTCGGCTGTGATGACCTGGACCTCAGATCTCACCTCTATAACCCCGAACTTCAGCCGTGGGTTCTGTCTTGGTAGACTCAGTCCCCACATGGCCCAGAACTCTGATTCCAATTTTAGGATAAAACCTCCCTGACCCTAAACCACCCGGCAGAGCACCGTCACCAGTGGGTCCAGTGTGTGACCTCAACATGGGACCATGTCTCACTGAACCCCAACCCCATCCCTTAGGTCCAGCGCTCAGTGGGTTCCCAGACCATGAGGCCATTTGCAGCCCTCGACCTCGGATTCCCACCTGAACGCTCCTCACTTCAACTCCCAGTCACATCCTCATCCATCACGTGGAGCATCTGGAGGAGTGTGGAACCCAAAGACTTGGCAACTGTAGGCACCTGAGGCTTGTTTACTGTGACCATGGAAATCCCGTGGCCCTGCACTCCAGTGGGGACTCTTGAGTGACAGGTTCAATCACGTGGCAGTCATGCCCTCGGCTTTTGCCTTTCCACTGGGGAAGCCGGTCCACAGTCTCTCCTGTTTCCATGGCCTGGGCCCTCGAAATAAAATCCCAGTGAATCCGATTTCCCTTCCTGCTGCCGACTGCTGGCGTAACCATTGGTTGGCCTTCCTGAGCCCCACTTTGAATAAACTTGTCTAAATCAGGATGGGGAGTTGATTCATTAGGTAAAGGGTTTGTTGCATAGGCGTGAGTTCTAGTCCCAAGAAACCATGTAAAATGTCCAGGATTGGGGTAGGAGCCTGTAATCCCAGCACAGGAAGGTGGAAACAGGAATCCAGAGGGCTCATGGTCCAGCCAATCTTCCCATCACTCTCTTGATTCAGTGAGATAATCTGTTTCAAAAAATAAGGTGGAGGGTGATAGAGGAAAATTCGTGTTGTAGACCGCTGACCTCTACACATGCACAGGTGGGTGTGTGTACCCTATTTTAGGAAAGACTGCTAAAGAGTAAAGGTATTTTAGGGAAAAATAAATAAAATTTAAAATTTCCTAAAAGTAACTGTTTCAAAATGGGAATAGATAAGAAAAAAATTTCAAAGCTATCACAAAAACTATAAAGTATGAGACTTGTGGGACTGGAGACATAGACCTGAGCTCAGTAGGTAAAAGGCAAACAAAAGACTATGGGTTTTATCCAATCCTGCATAAACCAGGTGTGGTCTTTCATGCTTGTAGTCCCAGCTATGGAAGGTGGAGACAGGAGAGTCAGAAGTTCAAAGTCACCCTTAGCTATATCACAACTTTGAGGACGACCTCAATTACATGGAACATGTAAGAATTACACAGAACTATACGTTTATTTTTGAAAAAGGAAAAAAGAAAACAATGAGACTTACAGAGATAATTGGTATATGTATGATTCTCTTTGTTATATTTAAATGTTATTTAAAGGAATTTCTAAGGTCAAAATTTAATGTGCTGATAATGTAAAGCTAAAATGTTAATTCTCTGTCTTTAAGGTAACTAGGCTTAAAATACTGATCCAGGGTCCTGGACTAATGACTCAGTGATTAAGTGTATAAGGATTCAAGTTTGGTTCCCAGGACTCACAACCACCTGTAACTCTGGCCTCTGCAGTAATCTGCACTCATATAAACATACTCATATATAAAACTATACACACATACATAATTAGTAATAATAATAATTAAAAACTGATTGTGCTGGATAGCTTTAGTGTCAACTTCACACACCTGGCTTGAGGGAGCCTCAGCTGGGGAATTGACTCCATTGGACCAGCCTGTGGTCTTGTCTATAAGGTATTGTCTTGATTGTTGAGTGATTTGCTGGGAGCTAACCCACTGTGGGTGGTGTCACCCCTGGGCAGGTGGTTCTGTATTGTATAAGAAAGCAGGCTGTGCATGGACCAGTGGAGCAGCATTCCTTCAAGGCCTGTGCTCCATCTCCTGCCTCTGGGTTCCTTCCCTGAGTCCCTGAGAGATGTAAGCTAAATAAACCCCTTCCTCCACAAGTTGGTATTGATTAGTGTTTTGTCACAGCAGTGGAGAGAAACAAACTAGGACACGGATCCAGACTTAGTAACACTTGCAAAAAAACTGGCTTAAGAAAAGAAAAATTTTGTTTTGTGTGGAGATAATTGTGTTCTGTTGATTTTGTCTGATTTTTAACTACTTTGGAAACTGAGTTTTAATAGGGTCAAGATTTATTTTATTATTTGGTTAAAGCATCTTAAATGATTGTTGTATTTTTCCAATTAATTAAAAACTATAAATTTGGCTATTGTGATACTTGTAACACTGTATGTATCTAAAAGCATATAAGACCTAAATATTTTATGTACAAGCTTTATCTTAACATTATGTAAAAGCTACAATTAAAACCTAGTATTCCCAGTTCAAGCAGGTAAACTGTGGCTTTGGGTCCTCAACAAATGACATTCATAGTTTAAAACTGAAGAAGATAAAGGCCCCTAATAAGACCTGGTATTTTGTTCCTTTTTCTTCAAGGTCAGTAAGGACCCAAAGGATGAGAAGACTTCTCTGACAGGGCTTTACAATTACAGTGAGTCACTCAGAGAGCTGTAGAAACCCCAGAGGCTGAACTGTTAACCAGTACCCATTTGTTGTTGGAGCTGAAAATATCCCTCCTGTTTTCAAAGGAAGTAACACTTATCAGAAAAAACTTAAACTTTCACTGCAGATGGCACGACTGAAAGAGAGAAAAGATTGAACAGCCAAAAGCCGTCTCCTCTGACTCTAAAAATAACCTCTAAGAAACTTCAACTGACCTCCACAAGAAAAAGGAAAAAAGTTAATTGTTTGCATCTACAAATGGTCCTAAAGTGGAATAACTGGCAGTGATACAAAGCAGACAGCTAGACTGCATTGCAACATGGCTGCTAGGTGACATACCAGCTGTACTGGCTCCTTGTCTCATTGCTATGATAAAACTAACAACTAAAAAGCTACTTAAGGAAGGAGTTCATTTTGGCTCACAGTGCCAGAGGATAGCCCATGCTGCCAAGGAAGTGTCATGAAGCAGGAATTTGAGGCAGCTCTTTACATTCATCCACAGTCAGGAAGCAGAGGGAGATGAATGCTTGTGCTCAACTAGCTTTCAGTTCAGGGAATATGCTGCCCACATTTAGGGTAGGTCTTCCCACCTAATCTTAAATAATCCCCTCACAGGAATGCCCAGAGGCTAACCTAATGAAGATACTCCTTCACATTCAGAGATTCGTGTCTTTCATGTCCACCTCCTGCCCATTTGATACCCAAGCATGTCATTTAAAAGCCATGACCTTCCACTTGTTCCTATAGTCTCAGAACTATCTCATAACAAAATGCATTCAATCCAACTTCAAAATTCTTCACAGTCTTCAACAATTAAAACACTACAGAAAAAGCCAAAGACTACATTTCTTCTGAAACTCAAGGCAGTCTCTAAACTGTGAACTCCTATATCATCATAAAACAAGTTATATACCTTAAAATATACAAATACAAGGAGTAAACATCCCCATTCCTAAAGGGAAGAACCAGGGCATAACAGGGAATGACTGGACAAAGCATCTGAAATCCAGCAGAGTAAATACCAAGTCCTACATGTCTGGCATCTCAGGCTCATGATGGAATTTTCTGGGCACCAAAAGGTTTGGATAGGCCCAGCTCTCCCATTTTGCTGCATGCCCTTGGACTGATTCCGCTCCCTGCCTGAAGCTTTCCTTGGCAGACATCCCATGGTCCTGGCATCTCCAACATTAAGAGGTGTCTATTGTAACTTTGGCTTCTTGGTCACAGTCTTCTGCAGTGGGCTCTCAGGATGTCCTTGAAGGACTTCAACCTGCCATGCCTTGCATGCCCTCAGTTGCTCTCTTTGAACTGTGGTGCAAGACTCCAAAATCCCCTCAGTCCTGCAGGTTTCACGCTGGGAAAGAGAATTCCATGTAGATGATGTTGTCAGTTTTTGCTACTAACTCAGGAAGAAGCCTGATCCCCTTGGACCACAGTTACATCAACATATATGTGCTGATTCTGGGGAAACACATCCCTAAGCAATTGCTTTCAAAGAGCAGGAACCCGCTCAGCAGCATTCTCACTTTAGGCTCTGTGGTGGTTGAATGACAAAAGTCCCTCATAGCCTCATGTATTTGAGCACTTGATTCTCAGTTTGTGGCACTGTTTGGGAGGTTCTGAAACCCTTAGGAGGTCAAGCCTTGCTGGAGGAAATGGGCTACTGGAGGTAGGTTTGAAGTGTGATAGCCTCGCCCCCATATCCTTTTCTTTCTCTATGCTTCCCGGGTGTGAATAAAAATGTGATCAGCCAGTTTTCTGCTCCTGCCTCCCTTCCCGACCATAATGGACTGCGTTCCTTCTGCAACTATAAACTAAAATAAACCCTTTTTGTCATGTTATTTTATCATGGCAACAGAAAAGTAACTAATGCAGACTCTTTCCTTCCAGATGAATTTGCACTTTCACAGGATGGAGCCTTTGATGGAGTACTGCCTTCAGGAACCTTTCCTAGTCTCCCAGTGATGAGACTGAGGATTTTCTAACAATTACAGATGCTCTGTCATCTGCCTTCTCCTTGTCCACAATTTTAAACTTGCTCACACAACTTTCCTTGCTAAACATCACATTTTTCTTATCTTTGGGCTCTGCTTTGGGCTCACACTGTAGACCTGGACACAGGCCTCACTGAACACAGGTCTGTAATGAAAGACAACTAGTACTATCCTATTTGAAATTTCCTCCAAACAAATAAGTCCGTCACCTCTAAATTCAACTACACTCAAGTTTCAGAACATGGCAGAATGCAGGCAGAATGGAATCCCAGAAGTTTACTACATGAATAGCCCCTGGCCCAGTTCCTGACAGAGTCCTTGTTCCCCTATCAAACTTCAAACTGTCCACATTTTTCTCAACATTCTCAACATTCATTGACTACTTCCAAGCTCCCACCAGAAGAAGCTTTTCTAGCTCAAAGTCCAAAATTCTTTCCACATTTTGGCTGGTTGGAGAGTCTCTTCTCTTCAGCATTATTACCACATATATCACTCTGGGAAGGGGCCTTGTGAGTTCTTTCCTTCCTGAGCCTGAAGGAACTTTCTGCCAAGATGGAATGTTTCAATACCAAGGAAACTGTCATTGAGCACATGCAAAGGAATCTAAGTTGTATTACCTCAGAGATACTTGCAATATATATATTGCTGTACCATCACAATAGCCAAGATATGGAACCAGCCTAAGTGTCATAAAGAATGAATTATGTCATTTGCAGGAAAGTGGATACAACTGGAGATTGTTAAGTGAAATAAACTAGACTCAGATTTAGATAAATACCACATGCTCTCTCTCATATACAAAACACATGCAGTGCATTTCATATATATATATGAAGGTTATCACTGGGAGACTAGGAAAGGTTCCTGAAGGCAGTACTCCATCAAAGGCTCCATCCTGTGAAAGTGCAAATTCATCTGGAAGGAAAGAGTCTGCATTAGTTACTTTTCTGTTGCCATGATAAAAATAACATGACAAAAAGGGTTTATTTTAGTTTATAGTTGCAGAAGGAATGCAGTCCATTGTGGTCGGGAAGGGAGGCAGGAGTCTTCCCCTAAACAGAGCCATTCCATAAAGACCTGGATCAGCTGTCGTGTTGTTGGTGGTGGTATTTATCAAATGTTCAAATCTCCACAAGAAAAATCTCGAGTCATTAAAACACCAGAGAAATATGGGTCACTCAAAGAAACAGTGTCTAGAAATCTATTTTAAAGGATTATCTATGATTTATCTGACAAATAATTTTTTTAAGTGTCATTGATGTCACAGAGCTAAAAGAGACACCAAACAAAATCAGGAAAATGATGCATAAGTGAAATGAAAATAACAACCGAGGGTTGGGGATGGAGCTCGGCTGATAGGCTGCTTGCCTAGTATGCCTGAATTCCCAGACTGTAACCCCAGTACCACATCAATCAAGTTTAACGGTACACCCCTGCAAGCCCAGCCCTTGGGAAATAGAGGCAGGAAGATCAGAAGTTCAAAGTCATCCTCAGGTACATAAAGAGTTCAAAACCATCTTGGGCTACATGGGACCCTGTCTCAAAAAAAGGCATGGGGGAGTAATAAAGACCTTGATTCAGTTCCCAGCACTCACATGGCAGCTTACAACCATCAGTAGCTCCAGTTCCAAGGGCTCCAACACCCCTTCTGATCTCCTCAGGCAATGCACATACATGATATACATAGATATATGCAGGTGAAACACTGATACACACAAATTTTTTTAATTAAATCAAAGTTAAAAATTTGGAGGCTTGGGCTGCAGAGATGATTCAGAGTTTAAAAGCACTAGCTGCTCTTGCAGAAGACCTAATTTTGGTTCCCAGCACCCCTATGGTTAACAACCATCCATAACGCCCAGTGATCTAACACCCTTTTCTGGCTTCCACAGGCACTGCACAACACAGGTACATACATGCAGACAAAACACTCATACACGTAAAATAAAAATTAAACAAAAATACTGCATACAGGCTAGGAAGAAGACTCAGTAGGTAAGAGAGCTTGCTATACCAGCTTGAGAATGTGAGTTTGAATCTCCGGTATCCATATAAAAAGACAAAAGTGGCCAGGACCATGCATGCCTGCAGCCCCAGTATCATGGGGCACAGAGACAGGAGGATCACTGGCTTTGCACGCTGCTAGCCTAGCTCCAGGTTCAGAGAGCAAGAGAGAACAATAGGGTAGGACACCTGATGTCCATCTCCACACATAGCCACATAGGTGCATATCTACATGGCCACATGCACACACACACACACCATGGGAGACAGTGAAAGCAATATATAGAGGGAAGCTTTGGAATACTCAGCAAAGTGGTAGATTTGAGATACCCTGCACCTTCTTGCATCTCCTGAGTCTGAAACAATACAGCAAGTGTGACTGCAGGGAAAGCTGGGAGTGTGGAAAGCTCAAGAACAACAGCAACACAAAGAAAATATAGAAGTAATGGGCTTTAGAGTTATAAAAGAAACAAAATAGCATATCATCGGGCTCTGGGCAACATGACAGGGAAGGGAAAGAATCCTCTTCCATGGAACGGAAACCGAAGAGAACAGGAGGGTCTCTGAGCTACGCAGATGTCTGCAAAAGCACAGACAGGAGATCTGTGACCTGGGCAGCATGCAGACCTAAGAAGGGGCCTCTGTACTTTCCAGCTCACTGGATGGTGCCATAGTGGGGAACCATCTTACAAAAGGTCTTATGGGCCAGACGTGGTGGCACACGACAAAAGCAGGTGGATCTCTGTGAGTTCCAGGCCAGGGCTATAGTAGAGTGACCCTGTCTCCGAAAGACTAAAAAAAAAGTCTTACATTCAAACCTTTCCTTTTGGCGGAGCAGAAGCCCTTGTGTTTTTATATTTCCAAGTCTGAAAGGCCTCTCCTCTCCATCAGCTAACTAAACAACCACTCTGAGAATTAGTGTGAGCCAAGAAAACTGGCTGTGACTTGCCTAAAGACCCAGGGTCATAGATCCACATGGAGGGAGGTGTTGGGTGTATTACAGATGGAAGCAGGGGGATATCCATTTGGGAACTGCAACCTGACTTCTGGAAAAAGGACTGAGGCTGGCCGCATGTGAATTACATCGGAGGAAGAGGGTTGAGCCGACACCCAGTGCACTGTGCCTTCTCCTTCCCGGCCGAGCAGCACGAGCTCTGTGCAGCCATTTCCCATGCCGCACATGCGCGGCAGGGCACCTCTGCTATAGGAGCATCCAAATGGGCTGTCCATGGGCTCAGCAGCTTAAAGACAGGCTCGTACACTTAATGTGGTTCTGGGTCTGCATACGGAGAATGGAGAACCCTGGCGAGAATTCAGCTAAGCAACACAGCGGCATACATGCCTGGTGGAGAAGTCGGGCAGGGCTCGGCGTGCAAGCAGTACTTTCTGGTTTGACCTGTTTGGACTTCAGAGAGAAAATGACTGACTACCTCCCTGCCCTTCCCCACTGCACACCCCAAGAAAACAGCCTGGGACAACAGTAAAGCATCCCCAATATAATATATATATTTTCGGTGTCTATCAGAATTTGTCCAGTATTTGCCTCACATCACTCTCTTTTCACTGTTTCTCATAGCTTTATCCCACACACTTTCTATTTTCTAGCATATTTTTTTCTTTTTCCTGTCCCTCCTTTTTTTAGTACTAAATTAGTATTTTTACTTAATTCTTCAAAGGTCCTGATCATCTTAGCTCCTTTCTTTTCTATCCATATTGGGGTTATAAATGTTTCTAACTCTAGGACGTTTTTCCCTAAACATACGGTGTGTTTATGGGTGGTTGCCACTGAAGCCTGCTTTCTGTCCTTTGAGAGGAAGGGGAAAAGAGTACTCAGAGGAGGAATGCCTACTAAGCAGAAGCCCGTGGAAAACTGGATGAAACATTAAGCCCAGAAAACACACAAATCACAGTGTAGAAAAAAGGAAATGCAAACAAGCAGGGCAATATCACCCCTCCAAATGTCAGAGCTTTTCAATAACCAACCCCAAAGACAGTGTAAGCATTGAAATACCAGACAAAGAATTCATGAGTCTGTTTTCTTAAATGATCAGTTACCTCAGAGTATAAAACTGCACAGGTGAGTAGTCAGTCCAATACCCTGGGTAAGAAACTCACCAAGGAAACAAAATATCTGAAAAATTAAAACATCATGGGCTGGGAACTGACTCAATGGATAAAGGCTCTTGACACCAAGGCTGAACACCTAGATGTGATCCCCAAGACACACATGGTGGAAGGAGAAAACTGACTTTTGCCAAGTTGTCCTGTGACCTCCATATGTGGTATGGCACATACACTCCGACACAGAGTAAACAAAATGTAATAAAAAATTTTTGTTGAAAAAAATAAAAACATAATTCCTGGAAATGAAAAATTCAAAACCATCAGAAAATTTAAAACTCAATGGAAAAAAGTATCATCAATTGACCATACAAGCAGGAAAAAATACTACCAGGACCTGAAGACAAGATTGAAGGATTATTATATTTAGATATTATAAAGAGAAAGGGAGCAATCACGACCACTTTAAAAATTCAGGGACACCAGAGCTGGAGAGCTGGCTCTGGCAGAGGACCCGGATTCAGGGCCTAGCACACATGCCAGCTAACAGCTGTTCCTAAATATAGTTTCAGGAGATCCAACACCCTCTTTTGACCTCTTCAGGCATTGCATGACGCAGATACACTTATACACATGCAAGCAAAGCACTCATACACATAAGGTAAAAAAATACTGGGACACAAGAGGCCATAATTAAAATCCTTAGGGTAGAGAAAGGACCTGACATAAACAAGGGCATAGAACACCTATTTAATGAAATTATAGCATGAACATCCACATACAGGAAGCACTTAGAAGATCTTATAGACATGACTAGAAAAGTAACTCCATAAGCACACGATCATCAGAACGATAAACGCACAGAAAGAACAACAATCATCAGGATGATAAACGTACAGAACAACAACAAAAGAGTAATTGAAAGCCACAAAAAACAACCGTTAAGTTAGACATGGGGAAATGGGCCAGTGTGGTAAGGTACTTGTCACCAAGTCTGATGACCCAAGTTCCATCCCTAGAATCCAGAGCAAAACAGAACCAACTCCTAGAAGCTGTCTGCTGGCTACCTCATGTACACCTTAGCATGCACGTATCTGCACGTATACACACATGTCATAGATTGTGCTGTAAAGCTATCCTTTAGAATTGATGGAGAAGGGGCCAGAAAGATGCTTCATGTATTAAGAGCTCTTGCTGTTCTTTCAGAGAACTGAAGTTCAAGTCTCAGCACCCACATTATAAGTCCAGTTCCAGCCTGATACAGACTGATTATAGTAGGAATGCCTTCAGTTTCCCCCAGTCTGTACAATGCTGTACTGTGTCATGTATGGTCTTGATTATCTTTCTATCTGTTTCTCTGGGGCTTGTATCATGAAGGGATGTCGAATTCTGTCTTCTGGTCAACTGACTGACTGCATTAAAAAAATAATACGATCCCTACAATTTCCTGTCTGCAGGAAGCATGCCTCCTTGGCAAAGACACGGAGACACTGAATTGAAAGGCTAGAAAAGGAATTCCAGAGACACAGACTCCAAAAGAAAAGCTGGAGTAGATATCCTCACATCTGATGAAGAGTTCACCTTAAGTCATGATTTACTTAATACATACAGAAGAACCCCTTGACAACATTCAGCATCCCTTCATGATAAAGCCCCAGAGAAACTAGAAATAGAAGGGCCATAATTCAATATTATCGATATTATCACAGCACTGTGTGAAGGAGGAAAGCTGAGCACATTTCTGCTCAAGTCAGGCTGCACCAAAAAAACCGCCAGATCTGATAAATACTTTTACAAACAGTTGGTCAGGAATGGTGCTGCTATAACCCCAGCATCTGGGGGCAGAGGTGTGAAGATCACCCACGAGTTTGAAGCTACTCTGGTCTATACAGTGATTTCTCTGCCAGCCAGGAATATACAATGAGACCCTGTCTTTAAAAAAAAGTAAATAGCAGCCTCTGGAGAGATGGCTCAGCAGTTAGGAGCACTGTCTGCTCTTGCAGAGGATCAGAGGTTCGGGGTTCAGTTCCAAACATCCACAATGGTGGCTAACAACCATTCATAACTCCACTTCCAGGGGCTCCAACACCCTCTTCAGACCTGCACAGACATTGCGTGACATGGGTGCACTTACATACATCGAGGCAGTACACTCATAAACATAAAATAAAAATAATAAAATGTTTTAAAATAAATAAAAGTATCAGGATATAAAGTCAATATATTAAAAATAAGTAGTTTTAAATCTATATCAATAACAAATTGATATATGCTGAGAAAGAAAATAAACCTATTTACAACACCCTCAAAGAAGCAAAATATAGGTCAATGAGGTGGCTTCGTGGGTAAAGGTACTTGTCAAGCTGTATGACTTGAGTCTGATGCCTGGAAGGCAAGTGATGGAAGTAGAGGACCAACTCCTGCAGTTGTCCTTTCATCTCTACCCGGGGGTCCCCCATACAATAAGTAAATGAAAAACAACAAAGAAAAAGACAAAGAAAGATTCTAAAAAGCCAATTATAAGTTTAAATAAAGATGTAGTGATTTACAGGTTGAATGCAAGTCCCATCATAATTACAGTAACTTTCTTCACAGAAATAGCAAAAAGCTATACTAAAATTCATACAGAAAACAAAAGATCCTGAATAGCCAAAGCAATCCTAAGCAAAAAGAACAATGCTGGAGGCATCCCAATCCATGCCTTCGAACGACACTGCAGAGTCAGAAGAGCAAAGCCATTATGGTACTGGCACAAAATAGACAGGCTGGCGAGATGGTTCAGCAGGTGGAGGCAGCTGCCACTAAGCCCGACAGCCCGAGTTCAATCTCTGGGACCCGCACGGTAAAAGGATAGGATTAACTGACCTCCACACGCTCCCCATGACACATGCATGCTTACCCCCCTATACACATAAAATAAACACCATCAAATATTATAAAATAGACAAACGTATGCAGAAATAAGCCCACATAACTACAGTCATCACATTCTTGACAAAATTACCAAAAAACACACTGGAGAAAATGTTTTAACAGGTAGTACTGAAAAAACTGCACATCCACATGTATAAAGTTGAAAATAGGTCTGTCTCTCACCCTGTACAAAAATAGACTCCAAATGGATCAAAGACCTGAATGAAAGACCTGAAGTTCTGAAACTTCAGGGAACCATTTCAAGATACAAGTACAATTTTAGCAAGAGCTTTCTGCAAAGACTCCAGTGGCCCAGGAACTAATAGCTAAAACTGACACAGGAGATTGCACCAAAACTGATAGTTCTGCTGAGATCGTACAAGCAGGACCCTGAAATTTTTATATTGATTTATTTTTATTTATGCATATGAATGTTAGTACCTACATGTTTGTAAGTGCACCTACATGTTGTGCAATGCCTGAGAAGGTCAGAAAAGGACATCAGATTCCCTGGAACTGGAGTTACAGATGGTCGTTAACCATCATGTGGGTACTGGGAATTGAACCTGGATCTTCTGCAAGAGCAGCCATGTTCTTAACCACTGAGCCATCTCTCCAACCCCCAAGTAAGACCCTTAAAAAGGTTATAGAGATGGCTCAGTGATTAAGCATATTAGCTGCTCTTGAAGGGGACCAGGGTTTGATTCCTAGAACCCACATGGTGGCTAACAACTGCCCATAACTCCAGTTACAGAAGATCTGACACCCTCTTCTGACCATGGTGGGCACTGCATGACACAGGTGCACTTACATAGATGCAGGCAATATACTCATACATAAAATAAAATAAAATTAAATTAAATAAAAGCAGTGGAAGAGCCGGGAATGGTGGGGCGCCTTTAGTCACAGCACTTAGGAGGCAGAGGTAGGCAGATTTCTGTGAGATCAAGGACAGTTTTGTCTATATAGCAAGTTCCAGGCCAGCTGGGGCCAGAGAGGCCTTATCTCCAATAAATACATAAAAAGCAGAGGAAGATCCCCAGATATGAACTTGCACAGAGCAAAGGCCATGCATATCTGAGAAAACAGGAATCCTGGAGCAAAGGAAAGCCCTCACAAACCTGACACCTTCATATTAGATGCCAAGGCCTCTACAGCTGTGAGAATATAAATTTCTGTTGTTTGGGACGTACAGTCCCAAACAACAATGTCCCAACAAATGGTGTTGCATTATGGCAGCCTGAGTAACATAAATGAGTCAAGGAGTTTCAGTTTACAAGATTAAAGTTATATACATACTAGTCAATAATGTGAATTTAGCTAAGGCTCTGTCCCATACACTGTGTAATTGCTCAGATGGTGACTAACTACTATTGGTAACTTTTGCATCACTGTGACCAAAATATCAGATATAGACAACTTAAAGGAGGAACAATTTATTTGGGCTCCATTTCAGAGGATTTGAGTTCATTATAGCAAAAAAGGCATGAAGTGACCCAGTCCCTGCAGCAGGAACATGTGGCAGATGCTGTTCATATGGGACCCACAGGTGAGCATAATCTCCAAGGGCCCACCCCTAGTGCCATTTCCGCCACCTAGGCCCCACCCCTAAAGGCGCCAAAGAGTCTCAAAATAGCACCATCAGCTGAGAAACAAGCATTCAAAACATGAGCCTGTAGGGGACATTTCAGATTCAGAACATGACAGTAAAAGAAACTGTGATTAAAACAAAAAAAACAGAAACTAAACAAGCTGGACATGGTATCATATACCAGTAGTCACAGCAGTTCAGGAGACAGAAAAAGGAGAATGACTTAAGCACAGGAGTTCAAGACCAGCCTGAATAACAGTGAGACCAGGTCTTACAATAAAATAATGTAAAAAAATGATTGTTCCCTTTGGGCTTCCAAATAGTTTATGTCGCTTCTTGCCTTCCACTTGTTCCAGAACTTAGTGTGCCCATTGTTCAGTGTATCCACTGATTTTGCATCCAAGGAAAGAAGGTCTGGATCAGGGTCCTGACACCCCTGAATCTGAAGCCCTGAGCTTCTCACTGTGTGAGGGAGAACCTGAAAATCTTCTGAGAAGCTAAGTCATAGGCAGTCACCCTGTGGACTGAATCTGTGGACCCAGATTCAGAATGGTGAAGCTCTTTCCTGAACATCGGTGGTCAACAGGAATTCATTGAAAGGCTTGAGGTTTGTGGCTACTGCTGTGTCGAGTTTGGTCAGCTTGATAAGACACATTTACAGGTGGTTGAAGCTGTATCTGATGTGAATGTGTCTCTGACTGCTCAGGAGACCAGTATTCTTTGTCTGGCATCCAGTCAGCAAGCATGGATTGGAACCATTCATCCCAACATTGCAGAAAGGCAGGTATGTCTTTCTGGTCCAAGTCCTGCAAGTATTGATTAGCAGGTGGAGCCCGAGTAGAGTTTTCCACGGGCAGTATAGCTAGGCTGCTGTTCTCACTGAGCTCTTGGCCTCTTCCTTGGATTAGGAGCCAGAGAGGAGCCTGAGTGTGTAAATCCTCCTCTCCTAGAGTTATTACTGTTGACAAACGACCAGTAAGTGTTGAGGAAGTGTGAGCATCATCCCTTTCCAGTGCAGCCTGGGAGGGCTGTAGCATCGTGGTCCTTGGTAACTGCCTCTGAGGACTTCTGGAGAGATCCAAAGGACCAAAGGATTCCTGGGATGGAGAAAGAACTGGTACATGGGAGCACTTGCTGGTGAGAGTGTTGGAAAGAGAAAAGGGACCGGCACTGGTCAGAGCAGGACCCTGGCCGCTTTGAGACAGCTGAGCAGTTGTGTGAGTCCCATGTCTTGGGCCTGGGTGCCGAGCCCTTCGATTCTGAAACCATATCTGAAAAAGGAGACCTGAATATTAGAATACATAAGTGAGTCCACCTGTTTCTTATAATTTGCTAAACAGAAGAGTAACAGGAAGGGGTAAAGGGCTAAACCCTTTGAATGCAGGCCCCCAATGCCCTGCTTCCTCTAAGTAGACCCCACCTTCCACAAGTCTACCACCTCTCAATAATCTATTCCAATTTTGAATAGATTATTTTGAATGATTAGCTCAGAGCTCTTATGATCTAATGATCTCTGGAAACACCCTCCCAGGCACACCTGGAGATGAACCTCCCTAATGTCAGAAGTGCTTCTCAATCTAATTAAGTTGACAACAGTGGCCATGGCACATGATCATAAATGAAATAATCCTGTGGCTGAAAAGCAGAAGGTGTAGAATCTACCCTCCCATCTGCAGCACTGACTCGAGAGCAGGGTGAATCTCTCTCTTCTCTACAGAGGAGCCCTCAAGAACATAGGGTTTCTGGATAGGTGTGTAACTACAATAGCAGACTCACAGCCAGGGCACACTTTTTGAGTCACATTTACTGTACATAACAATGTAGCATCATCTCAGTTAACAAGACTGCCAAGGACTAGAAACACCAACCAGAGCTGTGTTCCCAAAATACGTGCGACTTTCCCACCTTTACCTGGCTGTTATTTCTTATCCAGTATACTTCTGCAGGAGGGAGTGACTGTTTCTCCAGAATGTTGCTTGCAATGCAAGATAACTACATCCATGCCTAGAGCAGGCGCCAATTCTAGGAGCAGCTCAGAAGGGAAACTCCTAGTTAGGACAACCAGAATGCCAGAGATGCAGAACTTACATGAATTCGGGATTCGGGGATGCCTGTTTGTTTAGACAGCTTTTCCCTGGTAGCAATTCCTGGGAAGCGATTTTTCTCAAAAGCTTCAATTAGGATATCTGTTTGAAACCTTGTAAAGTGTGTTCGAGTTCTTCCAGCTTCTTTAGCTAAGGAGAGCGTGGACACGGGGTTTGTAGGCCAAATTTTCACATTCGGACTTGAATAAAACAAATTTTTGAATATTGTTCTAACCAAAATATGTGCACCCTGACCCCAGGAACTCTTCAATCTCTTTTGTCCTTGGGATGAACGCCCAGAGGTGCTTGGTTCAGCAGTAGCAGAAACAGAAAGTACAAAGCTTTTCTTGCTAGGAAACTACCCATCCCATATGCAGAAAGATAACTTTATTGGTTTTGTTATGTTTGAGACAGGATCTCATGCTGCCTCATGCTATGTAGCCAAAGTTGACCTAGAACTCTTGATCCTCCTGCCTCTCCCTCCCCAGGCTGGGATTGTAGCCACCACACCCAGTGAGATAATGCTTATACCTCTGGCCTTAGGCTATCTAGGACATGTTACAATTGGTCCCTATTTTAAGTATCTTTTAAAGACAGTTTCCCTCTATCCCCAACTGACCTGGAACTCCCTGTGTGCACCAGGCTGCCCTCCGTCTCACAGAGATCCCCTTCCTCTGCGTCTGCTCCTGAATGACGGGATTAAATGTCTGCCCACTGACACTATGCTCAGCTTCTAAGCTTTCTTTACAGAACATCTGTCCCAACAGGCAAAGTTGTTTCCACTCCTAAAAGAATCTATGCAGGACTTACATTTGGACTGGAGGGGTTTTACCTTTAGGTTTATCCTGTCCCTGGGCTTGACATTCTTCTAAGGAACTTTCAAACTCCAGTTGCTTCTGCATTTTTCTATGCTTTTGAAACCAAGTCTAAGTGGGAAAGGATAATGGGGTGGGGTGGGGGGAGGAAGTGGGGACAGAGGGAAAAAAAGCACAGTCCAGATCACTCCAAGTGTCAATCAAACGAAACTGATTCATCATCTGCCCTTGGAACCATAAGAGAAAGAAAATGTATTATTTCAGAAATGTTATTTTTAATGTCAAAATGCCGACAGGAAACTAAAGACAACACTTGACAAGCATTCAAATTAGCATGGCATCTATGATCATTTTGATGGTCCTTACAGACTTCCCCAATTTAAGATGCTCTCTCTCTCCCTCTTACTGACAACCAGTATTAACCAGTTGCTACTTGTACTGTGATCTTAAAACAGCAATTCTGGGCATTGTTCTCAAAGATACATGTCCTCTAGGTTAATTAATCAAAATAATCTCTCAGAACCTTCCAACTAACAAGTGCAAGCATCCCACTCTGGTTCTGGTCTTTCCTCTCAGTCCCAGTGTATCCTGGGAAGTCAGTCACCAGGTATTCCTATATGAAACCATTCCATTAGTGCTGTTTGTGTCAACTGTCTCCCATACCCACAATAGACAGTCTAGACAGAAAATCATCTTCTCCCCGGTATTAATGAAGATTAAAGGCATTATAACACATGCAGAGGTTGTATCTATAAAGCGCAAAATCTTAAACTCTTTTTATTATTTCTTTAAAAAATTTTTTTATTTGTTATTTTTTATTTTATGTGTAAGAATGTATTGCCAGCATGTATGTAAGTGCATCTGTGTCCTGCAATGCCCACCATGGTCAGAAGAAGGCATGGAATTCCCCTGGAACTGGAGTTAGCCACCGTGGAGGTGCTGGGAATTGAACCCAATCCTTTGCTAAACCTGCCAGGGCTCTTTATTGCTGAGCTTAGTTTTTCTCTTTATGTTGATTTTAAGAGAGAGGGAAAACAAAAGCCTAATGCCTACCATAATTTGAGACTCTGAAATTCCAAGTTCTTTGGCCAGATGTCCCCTTGTAGCTAAATCGGGATTGGGATTCTTTTCAAAAGATGCACGAAGGGTATCTTTTTGATACTGGTTCAAAATAATCCGTCTCCGCCTGGCTTCTTTTTCTAGTAGGCCTAGCAAAGAAAAAGGGGGATAAAGGAGTGTGCAGTCTGTCTGAGGATGGAAATTAGTGATATGAGCACATGCATTGTCTCCCCTAGGATGAAAGCCCATACACCCAGTGATGACGATACTTTTACTCTAGGGATACATACTGAACCATGCTAATGAGAACATATGAAGGTATAAATACATGATAGTTCTGTAAGAATACAAAGCAAGAACTGACAGAGATTTCACAATAATACATGGAAACAGGAAGCAGCGGGAACTAGAAACATGCAGGTAACTGAATGAGAAAAAAATGTTAATTAAAAGGTTAAATAAAATCCTTATACAAAAGTTAAACTTTGGAACAATGACACATTTTAATAAGAGTGAATAGAAACATCAGGAATTTGATTTTTTTTCTACATCTAAAGTGTAGAAAGTGTCACTTTAATACTTCACATAGAAGATTCATTTTTAAAACCCCTGTCATTGTAAAGTTGAAGTTACAGTAATTTCAAAATACTCATCAATCCACTGACCCAAGTTATCACTGAAAAACAGCTTTCTCTCTCTCCCTCCCTGTCTCTCTCCCTCTCTCTCAAAACAATGTAATCATGATTATGAATGTAAAAGTTCTTGAGTTTGGGGAAACAAAGGAGGCCTTTGACATCCTTACACAAATCAGCAGTGTCTGATAGGAACTTACCATTTGAAGTGCAGCTTAAATCCATAATGGAGTCACCTGGATTCCACACAGAGGAGAGGCCCGACTGAACTGCTCACAGAGACACAGGATTTATCAAAGCCTAGAGTGGCCCACCCATTCCTTAAATACCTGTTGGTTTAATCCCTTCATTAAATATGCAACTCCACTGTGGCAAATCTTGATTGTCAACTTGATTGGATTAAGAGATTCCTAGGAGATTAGTGAAACACGCCTCTGGGTGTGTCTGTGGGGGTGTTTCCAGAGAAGATTAGATCATGAGAGCTCTGAACTAATCACTGGTTTAACCCGTTGATGGACTGAAATTTAGGACTCTTAGCAAGTGATGGAACTGGGAATGGTAGATTTTAGTTAAAGTGAATGGGTTGCTGGGCGAGAGGAGGTCTGACTTCGAAGGGCAGATCTTGGCACTGGGCCATTCCTGTTCTCTCTGCTACCTGATTTCCAGTGAACAGCCTCACCTCAGGGCAACAGCAATGGACTCCACTGACCATAGACAAACCTCTGAAATGGTGAACCAGTAATCTTTCCTCCTTTAAACTGTTTCTCTAAGGCATTTGTTACAACATTCTCAAGTTTGACTAACACAACCATCTAAAAGGAATTTGAGATAATTAGATAAAAGAGACGTTGAATTTGGGGTAAAAGTATAGATTCTTCTAGATAATTTTACATCTATCCCAATCCATTTCCAGGTTTGCTTTTATTTCTGTGCTTTCTGGATGGTACCTGTATGCATTTTTTAGCATCCTCATCATCATCTGCCGTGCTCAGGGTGAAACCCACAGTCTCAAACACGCTAGATGCTGAGTGCTCTATCACTGACCTACAGCCTGGCTCCTCCAATGGTTTAAAGTGCTTTATTTCCTAATCACCTTGACTTGGCCACATTGCATATCCTATTCAACCTCACCTTGCTTCATACTTCCCATGTTCTCCTCAGCATCTACTAAAATGTACTGTTTTTCTATCTTTGTACTGATGTGATCGTACGTCCAACTGGCCAGTCTAAACTCTTCGGTTTAGTGACTCAACCTTAGGGTAGGTGTTGCTGTGACTGCATTTGGCATGCATGATTAACCAATACAACCAAGTGACTATAAATAAAGCAGATTATCCAGTATGAGTGGGTCTGACTCAGTCAGTGAAAAGGGAAAGAGTGAAGCCTGGACTTGTGTGAAAAAAGTCAACAATAGAAAGAACTTCAGCTCTTGTATGAGTATTTCAAGCCTACTTCCTCCTTCTTCTCTGCCCCGCCCCTTCTTTCCTAGTTGACCCCTACAACTGTGTGAATGTTTGTGTGCACTATATACAAATATACATAGGCTTTTATAAGTACACTTGTATATAGGTTAGCTAAATATTTTTGTTTTCTTTCTTCTCTATTATCGTCTAATACAGGACCCATTCATAATTCACTTCAGAGGCTGGCAAGATGGCTCAGCAGGCAAAGGTGCTTGTTGCCAAGTCTGACAGCTTGAGTTGAATCCCTGGACTCACATGGTAGAAAGAACTGACTCCTGCAAGATGTTCCCGTACTGCCACACACACTGTGGCATGCATACACACACACACACACACACACACAACTAAACAGATGAATAAATAGATAATAACTATATAACCATATTCAAAGTATGATGAGGAAAGAATGAACCTCACCCAAGAACCTTGTATTTCTTCTGAGCAAATGTGTTCAGAGTTGCACCCAGGAGAGTTATATAATGTTAGGTAGAAGTATGCTTTTGCTGTTGTCTTTATTTGCATATAAGAATAACCTCAGGAGAGGCATACAGATGCCAAGTTGATATGGCTGTCATACCTCTGACTGAAAGCAACAGTTGGGATTCAACCTACTACTGAGAAATCATTTCAGTTGTCTGCTCCAGAGCAGTCTGTGCTTTCGGTTAGGCTGAGAAGCTCAGGATATTGGAGAGACAAAGTGTCTCAGTTACTTTTCCTGTTGCTGTGATAAAATATTCTGATAAAAGGCAATTTAGGAAAGGAAGAGTTTATTATTTTGGCTCACAGTTCCAGGGCACAGTCCACCATGTCGGGGAAGTCAAGGCAGCGGGAGCTTGAGGCAGCTGGTCATGCTGTGTCCGAATCCAGGAAGAAGACAGCCATGAAGGCAGCAGCGAGCTTTCTCCTTTTCAGTGCAGTCCAGGACCCCAGCCCAGGGAACGGCGTGGCCTACTTTAGAGTGGGTCTCCCCACCTCAATTAACCTAATCAGAATAATCCCTCACAGGCATGCCCAGAGGCTAACTTAATCAAGATAATCCCTCACAGGAGGCCTGGAGGTTTGTCTCCTAGGTGAGTCCAGATCCTGTCAAGGTGATAATCATTATTAACCACCACGAAAATCTCCACCAATCCTATAAAAGCTGAGTATTTCCCACAGGATGTCCATTCCTCCGTCAAGGTTTTCTGTTTTGTCTTAATAGAGTATCTGGTCATTAGTTTTAAAAATATTTGTTAATCACTTTCTATTGGCTATAACCAAAACTTACATTGCATATACACATATTGTCAAAGTATTTTTTGTTGATAAGAAAAATTATTGTGGCTTTATATAAGATATATTGTTATTTTCACTTTAAAAATACATTTGAAATGATAAAGGAATAAAAACGACAATAAATTGGGAGCATCTGTAACTAAACGCGATCGGTTGCATTAATTAACCTTTATGGAGTATGCTGTGGGTATCTGTGTATAAGTGTGTTATTTCCAAAAAAGCCACATGACTAAACTAAATGAAACAATATGTATGGAAAAAGTAATGCGATCTAGACCCTCAGGATCCTACCCACCTGGGAAAGTACAGAAAGACCCATAGCAACTAATCCTTAATTTATATGCAAATTAAAGGGAAATCAGGGATCAAGTCTGGGTGTTTCAGACAGGCTGCAGAAATTACCTAATTAAGGGAAACAGCATCTGAAACTAAAGGATGTGAAAAACATCTCTCCAGCAGCAACTGGGCAGTCCACAGATACTATGTCGATCTCTTCCGCATCTCGCCCCCTCCCCGGCCCACCCCTCCATTGTATCAGAAGAGAAAACGTTTGCAGTCTAGGGTAAAATGGCGGACTGGAAGCTTCCTCCATGCAACTCCGTGAATACGAGTCAGGGTAACAAAAGACAGACCCTGGTCCCAGGACAGAAACGGAACAAGAGCATCGGGAATCGAGAACGAGGTGACAGGACAGAAGGAAAAGGATGGAGAGAAGGAAAGTGCAATGGAGATCAAAGCAGGAAGCAACCCGCAGCTCCAGCCCCCGCAGGGGGAAGGAGGAGCCGAAGCCTCAGCCACGAGGTAAACCTGTCAGCCCTAGTGACAAAAGACTGGCAGTCCCAGCTGCAGCGTAAGCCCACCGTTCTCACCAGCCTTAATCCAGTGGAGGGAGGGGGGGGATAATGCCTCCTCCTAGTTGGCTGGCTAGCGCCGGAGAAGAAATCCCCTGCCTCCAACCCCGTGTTTCAGGAGTGTTAAACCCAGGTGCCAAGTTGAGAAGGGACCTATTGTTGGAGACTGAGCTACTCTGGGAACCTGCAAACAAGGAACAATCACAAATCAGCGAGCCTGGGGCCACCCTGCCACAGGGCCTGAGTGGCAGACCGCTACCGGAGGCAGCTGCAAAGGGGGAGGGTCGGACGCGGACCCGCTGGAAGTGTAAAGAGCTGGGAGCTCATCTGTGCGGAGCCGGCCTTCAGCCGCCCCTCCCTCTGTGCTCGGAGAGGCCTGCGGATC
This sequence comes from Eospalax fontanierii, assembly GCA_035773235.1. Taxonomy (NCBI): domain Eukaryota; kingdom Metazoa; phylum Chordata; class Mammalia; order Rodentia; family Spalacidae; genus Eospalax; species Eospalax fontanierii. The sequence continues at coordinate 19,304,530 of CM069540.1, forward strand.
ACCGCAAAGACAGAGCGAGTTCCAAGTCCTGGCTGGCGGATTCCGCGGCCTCTGGAGTTGCCTGTGGTTTGCTGCATGATGATACTAAGCGCTTTGAGCCCAGGGCTGGCAGACCGCTCTATTTCCAGCAGGCTGGTTTACTGATGGTCGGGGACTGAAGGCAGGGGACCTGGCAGACAGCTTGCCGAGCACCCAGGGTTCGCCTCCATCCCTACCCAGTGCAGAGCTCAGCCCTCCTTGATTCCTCACTTTCTGATACCATTTGAGGACGGCTCTTTGCTTGGACTTTTAACTCTCTTGGATGCAAAGGCTTCAGGGATGGGTGTCTTACGGTGGAAGAGGGACGCTGCCTGGCCCACAGGCCACAAAATTCACTGTGGCCAGCAGCAACTTCCAGAACACCAGGGAGGGAAGTTTCTAGAGTGAATGTATCCCTTTACCCTCAACTGACTCTTGACCTCCACCCTCATAAGCTGGAGGCTGAACAACAGGCCTTTTAATAGACTTCAGCTCTGACTCTGCCCTCTCTCCACATGGCAGATTCTAAAACCAGAGAACGCAGAAACAAATTTCTCTTCCCCTCCCCCACTTTAAAAAAAAGTATTTAAAAATATTTTATTTATTTATATTTTATGTGTATGAGTGTATTGCCTGCATGTATATAAATGGACCTGTGTGGAGAAATGCCCGAGAAGGTCGGAAGAGGGAGCTGCATCCCCTGGAACTGGAGTTACAGGGGGTTGTTACCCACCATGTGGGTAATGGGAATCAAACCTGGGTTCTCTGCAAGGGTAGTCAGTGCTCTTAACCACTGTGAGCTGACTCTCCTGCACCCTTAATTTTTTTTAATTGCATTTTTACAATTTTCATACAATTTTATGGTATTTAGATCCTCTCCCCATCTATACCTCCACCCATCCCCCCTCCCCCACTCAATTCAATGGACTTCACTATAAATACAATATGACCTATAGAGTCTGATTTGTGTCCCCACTGGAACCTGGGCCACCTACCAAGAGTCCTATCCCTGTAAGACACTGTCTCTTCCTCTCCCAGCAGCCATCAGTTCCTAAAAGTTCCTTAGGCTGGGCTGGGATTTCTTACCCACTTCCCTGTGTGTATGCTGTGATTTTGTCTAGTTTGAGCGGACTTGTGCTTGTTATCACTATTGCTGTGAATGTATATGTGTAACTGACTAGCTATCTGGAAAACTCTGTTTTCCTTGTGTTTGTTCACCACCTCTGGCTCTTACAATCTTCCTGTCCCCTCGTCCCAAAAGATCCCTGAGCCTTGGGAGGCAGATTTTGAACTAGGTGTCCTATTCAGGGATGAGCACTCTGCAGCCTCTTGTTCTCTGCACATTAGTCAGCTGTGGGTTTGTGTGTTAATCACCATCTGCTGCATAAAGAAAGTTCTCTGGTGAGAGTTGAAAGATGCATTCATCTTACGTATAGAGGTTGCATTGAAAATGTGTCACTTAGGGCTAAGTGTCTCATAGACAATTATTCTCTGTGTTTGACCAACTGTGGAACTCTGTGTTAGTCTCCATCTGTTGCAAAAAGAAGATTCTTTTTGAGGGGCGAGAGGTACACTTGTCTGTAAATATAAGGATGCATATTTAGAATACTGTAAGAAATTACAGTGGTCTAGGAATGTGGCAAAAGCAGGTTTTTCTCTAAGATCTATGACCTCTCCAGCCATGTGTATTTGGCTATGTTTACAGTACCACACATAAGTTCCCTCCTGCTGATCAGGCCTTAATTCCAATTAGACAGCTGTTGCTTACCCCCAAGATAAAAAATGTCACTAGTACACCAATAGCAATAGTTTGCTGGGCCAGTCATTGTTGCTTATTAGGTTTTACATCTGGGTAAATTTTACTGAAAAAAATTTAATTTTATTCTGTTGTTGTTTGAAACAGGGTCTCCCTGTAGCTCCCAACTGACCTAGAACTCATATGTAGACCAGGCTGGCCTTGATCTCACAGAGATCTGCCTACCTCCACTTCCACTCAAAGGTGTGCACCACCACGCCCAGCTTCATTGTTATTTTTAATTATGTGGGTATGTGCAGGTGAGTGCAGTGGTAGCAGAGTCCAAAAGAAGACACTGGATCCTCTAGAACTGGAGTTAGTGGGGTTGTGAGCTACCCCGAAGTGGGTGCCGAGCACCAAACTTGGTTCCTAACTGCTGAGCCATCTTTCCAGCTTTTATTGAAAAAAATTTAATTTTGTATTTCTCTTTTATCTTTATCTAATTTTATTTACATTTTTAAAAATTGCAGTCAATTTTGTTAGGTTTTGCATAGGGGGTTCAAGAGGACACTGAAACAGATTACTGGGGAATAAGAAGTGAATTCGAATTAGTAATGCCATAGACAGACAGAGAGGCCACAGCATGGCTAAAGGCTCTAAGGAGAAGTCAGGTTCCTGGCACTAGAGACAAAGCAAGGCATGGTCCTCGAAGAGAATCTGAGCCCACTTGGCAGAGGAGGGAGCCTCTTACAGCTCTCTCAGGGTGGGCTAGGTTTCACAGCCAGAACCTGCAGCCAGACTGATTCTCAGGCTGGAGTCAGGAAAGGGAGCCACAGGTTTGGCTTTGATGTAAGCTCACTTCTCCAGGTGAGGGGTCTTGGAATGCAGATCTGTTAGCTAGGGACTCACAGTGTCTGGGTACGTGCCCATCGGTAACTGTGAAAGGGGGAAGGGAGGCTGCTGTGGATGCTTTGGCCTGAGCAGAGGCTGGATTCCAACGTTACATTTCTGCAGTATTTTTATCTCTTGTCCTTTTCCTCGTATTCCTTTCTGTCTTTGCCTTCTTGAGCTGCACTTAATCTTGCACCTTCTCTTTTTCCCTGTATTCGCCCTCTCCTTTGTTTCTTTGACTTGCTATTACTTTTACCTTTATCAAAGTGTAAAGCCTTATAAATATATAATATATAATAAAATAAAGTATATTTAAAACATACATAATAATGGATTTCATTATACTTCTGTGCATGTATATAAAGTAATTTGATCATATTCACCCTAGTATTAGTTACTTGCCTTGTTGCTGAGACAAAGTACCTGACAATAGTAACTTAATGAAGGTTTATTTGGGCTCAGAGGTCCAGGGCATATAGCCTATCATGTCAGGTAGACAGACAGGAGGAAGCTGGTCCCTTAGGAGAGAAAAGAACAATGAATGCTTATGTTTGACCTGTTTTCACCTTTTTATTCAGTCCAGGACCCCAGCCCATGGAAGAGTACTACCCAACTCAGTTAACCTAGTCTAAAAAATCCCTCATACACACACCCAGAAATTTGCTTCCATGGTGATCCTAAACCCTGTCAAGTTGGCAATCAAGATTCAACACTACACCCCCTGGACTCCTTTCTGTTTTCCGTGACTGTGATAAAATACTCTGACAAAAGCACCTTGAGGGAGAGGGGTTTATTTGGCTCACAGCTCCGGATGGAGTCTATCATGGCAATAGGAGCAGTAGGCCAGCTAGTCATAAAGTACACTGGCAGTCACGAAAGAAAAGGAAAGAATGCGACGGCCTGCCCCTTTCTCCTTTTTATTCAGTCTAGAACCAAGCCCATAAAATAGCGCCACCCACATTTAAAGTGATTCTTTCTGCCTGAATTAACATAATCAAGAAAATCCGTTGGGCAGGGCTGGAGAGATGGCTCAGCCTTTAAGAGCCCTGGATGCTCTTGCAGAAGACTGGGGTTTGATTCCCAGCACTCACATAAACACAGTAACTTCAGCTCCCAGGGATCTGATTCCCTCTTGGTCTCTAGGAGCATTTCAGAACAACCACAGGCAGGCTTATGTGCAGGCAAAACACTCATATACATAAAAAAAAATTATGTGCCTCATTAATGCTGTAAGTATCTTGTCAGTCTTATAAAAGTAATTAATTAATTAATTAAAAAAAGAAAACTCCTCAAAGGTATGTCCCGAGGTTTGTTTCCTAGGTGATTCTAGGTCCTGTCAAGTTGACAGTCGTATAAACCATGGACCCATTGTTACACTTCTTGTCTTCCTCCTACTCCCACTGATCCCTTTCCTTTTCCCAATTAGTCTCCCTTCCACTTTCTTGTTAGTATTATTATCGTTGGTGGACAATTATCATTGTTCTAAAATTCATGCGTATGAGTATATTGCATGAATGCATAGAAGTGCGCCAGTGTTGTACAATGCCCGAGGAGTTCAGAAGAGGGTGGAAGTGGAGTTACAGATGGTTGTTAGATGCTATGTGTGTGCTGAGCACCAAACCCAGGTCCTCTGTAAGAGCAGCAGGTACTCTTAACTGCTAAGCCATCTCTATGGTTAAGTCTAGGAACATGGTTATTCCTATAGTTATTCGTAAGAGCACTGGCAGCTTACCAGTGGCTACACCACTGAAGGAAATGCCTCCCCTCCCCCTTGCACCTGATAGCTGCCTTTTCATCCTCAGGAAGGGGCAAAGCCTCTTGATCCCCTCCTGCCTCATGATGGAATATTGATGTGCCCAATATTGATCATTGGTAATAGGTAATAGGTAATCAAAGCTACTTCGAGTTCAGGAGTGTGACAGCCATGTCCTTCTGGGAGGACAGCATTCTGTAGCACTCCACCATTCCTTTGGCTCTTAAGTTGTTTTCTCCCTTGTTCTCTGAGTTTTGGAGGGCAGGGCTGTTCCATAGAGGGTTGAGCATTCAACCGTCACTTCCTCTTCAGCATTTGGACCAGTTATGAGTTTCTGCAGTAACTGCCGCCCACACAACAAAAAGAAGCTTGTCTGACCAAAACTGACGGCAGCTTAATTTGATTGCTGGATTCAGTCTTAAGTCTCTCACTGTTCTACGCCTTTCTTAATTAAAAAAATAAAAATAAATAAATAAATAGGAGGGTGGAGAGATGGCTCAGCAGTTAAGAGCACTGGCTGTTCTTTCAGAGGACCCAGGTTCAGTTCCTAACACCCACATGACAGCTAACAACCACCCTTAATTCCAGTTCCAGGGGATTTGACTCACTCTTCTGACCTCCTCTGGCATTGCATAACATGGGTGCACTTTCACACATGCAGGCAATATACTCATACACATAAAAGAAAAATAAATAAAAAATTTAAGGATTCATTTATTTGTGGATGTGTGTGTGTGGACACATGTGTGCACGTGGAGGCCGGGATCTGGGATGGGTGTCCTCTATCATTTTCTGCCTATTCCTTTGACGCATCGTCTTGCCCTGAACCTGGGGCTCATAGTTTCTCAGGTAGGTGGGAAACCAGCAAGCCCCAGTGATCCTCCTCTCTCAGCCTTCCTTGGAGCTGGGGCAATAAGCATGCATCTTATACCCAACTTGTTACATAGATGCTAGAATCTGAACTCTGATCCTGATGATTGCCTGCTTAACCATTGAGCCATCTCTCTAATCCCATTCAGTTTTAACTTTATAATTTATTCTCAATTATTTTTATGCTTCTTGTGGATTATTGGTTGTATACTGGTTAGATTTAATAGAATCTGATCATATTTCTGTATTGGATTTTTTTGGTTTCATTGCTGTTGTGATCTTTACTTTCTCCACTCCGAGTTGGTACAGAGATTGAACCCTCAAAAGCAGGATGCTCACTAAGAAGACTATATAAAACCAGAAGAGGGCTGGAGCGATGTTGTAGGAGTTAAAAGCACTTGCTGTTCTTCCAGAGGGACCTAGGTCTGATTATTTCATGGAAGGGAGCCATCCAATGGCAGCTCACAACCGTCCATAATTCCAGCTGCAGGGGATCTGCAATCTCTTCTGACCTCCATGGGCACCAGGCGTGCATGTAGTGCACATACCTATGTGTAGTGCACATACCTACATGTAGTGCACATACCTACGTGTAGGCAAACACTCATACCCATAAAATAAACAAAACAGAAGAAATAATCCTAACCAGTGCGCAAATCACAGCATAGTAAATAAAACAGTACGTTAAAAAAACCCACAAACTATAAACACAAGAAATAGGAAAATGTAAGACAGGGCTGCAGAGATGGCTCAGTGGCTGAAAGCATTGGCTGCTCTTGGAGGGGACCTGGGTTCGATTCCCAACTGTAACTCCAGTTCTGGGGCAGTCTAAGGTCCTTCTGACCCCTCCACAGGCATTGTCCAAGATGGGTGCACTTACATACATGCAGACAATACACTCATAGACATGAAATAATAAAATAAAAAAGAAAAAGCAAGGCAGCATGGCTTCTGAAGGTTCACAACTCTTATTTACTAAGTCCACATATACTGAAATGGATGAAATACCAAGAAATTCAAAAGTCTAGTTTAAATTTAAAAAAAAAAATCAATGTGTTCCAAGAGCTTCAAGTAAACATGAATGAAGTGGACTAGTTGCCTTAGTAACGTCTTCATTGCTGTGACAAAATTCCTAAAAAAGCCACTTAAGGAAGGAAGGGTTTGTTTTCCATGGTTTAAGAAAGAACACAGTGGATTGTGACAGGGAAGGCATGGCAGCAAAGGTAAATAGTCACTTTTCATCCACAGTCAGGAAGCAGACAGTGAGCGAGAAGTGGAGGCAGGATTCAAACCTTAAGGCATACACCCAGTGTCTCACTTCTTCCTGCAAGACTTTGCCTCTTAGAGATTCTCCAGCCTTCCAAAGTAGCACCACCAGGTGGAGACCAAGTATTCAAACATATGGAAATATAGGAGATGCTTTGCGTTTAAAACACAACAGTCAGGGCTGGAGAGATGGCTGAGCAGTTAAGAACACTGGCTGCTCTTGCAGAGGATCTGAATTTGATTTCCATCACCCACATAGCAGCTAGCAACTGTCTGTTACAGGGGATCAGACGCCCTCTCCTGACCTCTGAGGGCATTGCATGACACAACTGCACTTACACACATGCAGGCAATATACTCATACACATAAAATAAAAACGATAAAATTAAAAAAAAAAAAAAACACAACAGTAGTGAGTTCAAAAATTGAGTCATGGGACCTGGAGAGATGGGTTAGTAATTAAAAGCACTGACTGCTCATCTAGAGAACCTGGGTTTGGTATTCAGTATCCACATGGTGGCTAACAGCTATCTGTAACTCTAGTTCCAGAGCATCTGACATCCTCCTCTGGCCTCTGCAGGCTATTCCACAGGCCAGAGTTCCCAAGGCAACTGCGGTGCAGGGTCCAGGCTCCATCTCAAGCTGACAGCAGATCTTGGCTGCATTGTCAACACAGCACTGGTTCTATAGTCATGAAAGATGTAGGACTGAGGCGTTTGGGTCCTAGAGTCTTGCTCCATGAGTCCAGAGAACTGCCAAAGACAGGCAACCCATGGCAGGTCAGAGCCCCTGCAAGGAGGTCCTACAAGGTCAACGCGTGAAGCTGTGAAGGTAAAGCCTAGGTTGCAGTGGAGACCCTGTGTATTGGAGATGCCAGGGCCATGGACCATGGGATATCTGCCAAGGAAGCTGTAGGCTTGAGTAGAGTCAGCCTAAGAGAAAGGCCCTATGTGCTGAAGGCAACAGAGCACGGCTGACGGCACGATCTAAACCCTTCAGAGCTCAGAAAACTCCATCATGGGCCCAGATGCCAGACACGGAGCTGTAGGAGCTGCTGTTTCCCTTGCTGGGTTTCGGTCTGATCTTTCCTTCTTCTGTCCCCATCTTCCCCTTTTAGAATGAAAATATTTGCTCTGTGTCATAGTATGTTGGAAGCACGTAATTTGTTATTTTATAGGAGCTCTTATTTTATAATACATTATTTTAAGATGAAGTTGAGACTTGGACTTTTGATTTTTAGTGCTGGAATTATTTCCTATGGGGACTTTTGAAGTTGGATTGAATGTATTTTGCATTATAATATGGCCTTGTGATGGTGAATATTAATTGTGAACTTAACAAGATCTAGACTCACCTATGAAACAAGCCTCCAGGCACACAAACAAGGATTATTTAGAGTAGGTTAGGCTCTGGGCATGCCTATAAGTGGTTATGTGATTATGTTCTTGAAGTAGGAAGGCCTTCCATGGGCTGGGTCCTAGACCTAACAAAAAGGAAAAGACAGGCTGATCTCAAGCATGCATTCCTCACTCTCTGCTTCCTCACTGTGAATGCCAGCTACCTCGTGAGCATGCCACCATCACCTTCCCTCCATGATGGACTGTATCCCCTAAAACTGTAAGCCAAAATAAACCCTTCCTCGGGTTTATAAGTGTTTTGTCATAACAATGAGACAAGTAACTCTTACAGGTGAGAAATTGAACAGTTTGGATAAGAAACTCCACAGAGATAAACATTCTGGAAAACAACACCAGATGGAACTCTTAGAGATAAATGCCCCATATATCAAATAGAAAACTCAGCAGAAAGCACAACAAATAGACTTGACTAAGAAGGACTGAAGATCAAATTGAGGAATTACTTCATTCAGCAATAAAAAAACCCATAACATCCAAGACTACCAGGGCACAATTAAGAGAAAAACTTATGAATTTGTGTTATAGAAGAGGGAATGAATACAGATTAACAGCACAGAAAACTTAGTGAAATCATAGCAGAAAATGTCACAAGGCATTGAGTGTTTCTGTGCATATCTGTCATCCCAGCAGGAAGGCTGAGGCAAGATGATCAGAATTTTGAGGCCAGCCTGGGCTACACAGTGAGTTCCAGGCTATAACAAATTCCTGGGCTATACACCAAGCCTCTTTTCTCCAATCAAAATAAAAATTCCCAATTCTAGAAAAAGAAATGAATATCAAAAAGCAGAAGGCATTTAAAACCACAAACAGATGTAACCAGGAAAAGAACTTTTCCATATCATTATAGATAAAAGACCAAGAGCCCAAAGCTAAAAAAGGACCCTGGAAACTGCAAAGGTGTCAAGTTATTTCTGAATATCGCTATCAGAATGACAGCAGACCTCTCGTTAGAAACTCCAAAGACCAGGAGAGTACAGATGTATATTAAATCTTGAAACAAAACAACTATAAACTCAGATTACTTATCTAGCAAAGTTATAGTTAAAGAAATACTACATTCAGAAGAGAAAGAAAGGTACATACAAGCACTGGAAGTCAAAGAAAAACTGTCTCAGTAGATTTTAATATCTTGATGTGATAGGGGCTGGAGAGATCGCAGTGGTTAGGAGCACTGGCTACTCTTGCAGAGGACTTGGGTTCAATATCCGCTATCCACATGGAGGCTAACAACTGTCTGTAACTCCAGTTCCCAGAAGATCCAACTCCCTCTTCTGACCTCTGAAGGCACCGCACGATACAGTTGCACGTACCTACATGTAAGCAATACATTCACACACATAAAAAAATAAAAATAATAAAATATTTTAAAAATCTTGATGTGATGGTGCGTACCTGTAATCTCCTATAAACCTGAATCTGTGGTTCCCTCTTGTGAGCTACAGTTGTGGTCTCTTCCCGTGACTTGCAGCAATGGCCTCCTCAAAAGAGGCAGAGTTGTGGTCCCCTCCTGTGAGTTGGAGATGCAGTTCCCTCCCCTGAACCTGAGCTGTCATCCCCTCCCATGCGCTAGAGCTGTGGGTCCCTCCTGCCATCCGAGAGCTGTGATTCGCTCCTGTGAACCTGGAGCTGAGGCTCCCTCTTGTGAGCTAGCAGTATGGTCCCCTCTCATCAACCTGGAGCTGTGGTCCCCTCCCTTGAGCCAGAATTTTGATCCCCTCCCGTGTACATGGTCCCCTCATGTGAACCTGGAGCTACTGTCCCCTCCCATGAATCTGAAGTTGTGGTCCCCTCCCTTGAACTTGGAGCTGTGTTCTATTCTCATGAGCTGGAGCTATGGTCACCTCACATGAACATGGAGCTTTGGTCCCCAACCACGAACCACGTAATGGTGGGCTGAATGTGGAACAGAGTGAAAGACAACTTCCCAGTGTTGAGCAGAAGCTTCAGTCTTCTCCGACTGATTACATTCCCCTCAGCCTCCTCCCCTGAGGTATGGCACTGTGTATGGCAGTGGCTTTGCCTTTTATGTTGGGGACAGAGGAGGTCTCTGTCGTTTGCTGATTCTGACTGTTTCTCTGGATTTTGCATCTCACCGCCCCTGAGGGCCAGCTGTGGTCTTCACTCCACCTGTGGTCCTGGGCATCCAGGCCTTCATGTTGGATCGCTCTAATTACCACACACCAAGATATTTTCCAACATTTTTCTATTCTTCTAGTATGCGGTGTGCCTTCACCCGTGCCCTAACTGAACTTCTAGAGATAAAAATCACAGTCTGGGAAGTTGAAGAAGGAGGAGGAGGAGGGAGAGGAGGAAAAGAAATAGAAAGTACTTTAATCACTAAACTAAAAATATGTAGAATATAAATTTACAATTCTATACATCTACTATAATTTTTTTAATTACGTAAAATTTGTTACTGTTCCTATAATGTGAGTTTGCCGGTCACTCCCTTTCCAAATTCTCCAGCCTAAACAAACTTTTTCAATGCAATCAGGTTATTTATTAAAGAAAGCAATGCTAATAAAATATAAATTAAAATAAATAAGAACTCATCAAAAAGATACAGTAAGCTAGATGTGGTAGTACACGCCTTTAATCTAGTACTTGGGAGGCAGAAGCAACAATCTCTGTGAGATCAAGGCCAGCCTAGTCTACATAGCAAGTTCCAGGCCAGCTAGGGCTACAGGGAGATCCAGTCTCAAATAAATAAATAAATAAAATAAAAAGATACAGTAGTGGTGAATATATGTACCAAATAGTTGTGTGCCCAATTTCATAAAACAAAGACAGATTCAGATATAGTAACAGTGGATGAATTCAATAAACCATTCTCATCAACAAAAAACTCAATGGGGAAATTTCAACATTAAATTTCACCATACCTTAAATGGACTTCACAGAATCTTCAGACTATTCCATCTAATAGCTGTGGAATTCTTCTGAGCAGCCCATGCAACTTTTCTAACTGTAAATAAGACTTTATGCAATATAACACATCTAAAAATATCACACCAAGCATGGTGTCACGCATCTTTAATCCGAGCCCTTGAAAGGCAGAGACAGGTGGATCTCTGCAAGATTGAGGCCAGCCTGGTACACATTGTGACTTCAAGGCAGTGACTAAGGAGACCCTGTCAAAATTAAATTAATCAATTTAAAAAATAGGGGTAAAGCACTTGCTGCTCTCGCAGAGAACCTGGGTTCAGTTCCTGGCACCCACATGACGGTTCACAACTGTCTGTAACTCCAGTTCCAGGAGATCTGAGCCTTCTCTGGCCTTCACTGGCACTTTATGCACATGGTAGATGCCTGCCTTTTTTAATCCTAGCATTCAGGAGGCAGAACCAAGCAGATCTCTTTGATTTCCAGGTCAGCCTGGGGGGATAGATAGCAAGATCCAGGCCAGTCACAACTACATAGTGAGACCCTACCTAATAATAATAGGAATAATGGTTATTAATATTAATAATAATAGTTTATAGTATCTTTAACCAGGCATGATGGTCCAAACCTGTGATCTTAGCATTCAGGAGATCAATATAGGAAGATGAGGCTTTAAAAGCCATAGCAATTTCAAGACCAGCTTGGGGGTTATGAGCTAATTCCTCAAAAAATTCAGTAATATTCCCTCAAATATAATAATAATTTATGATATTTTATCAGAGCATAATAAAACTAGAGATAAATATCAAGAGAAATTACAGAAACCATACTAATACATGGATATTGAACAGTACACAGTTTGAATAATAAATGAGAAATTTAAAACTCAGGAAAAAATTTAAATTTCTTTCAATTAAAGGAAAATTAAAGCACAACCTGGAACTCAGAAAGGCAGCTCTTCTTTTAAAGTTTATTATTTTTAAGTTATGTCCATGAGTGTACTGCCTACATGTAGGTAGGTGCACTCGTGTTGTGCAATATGGGCAGAGGTCAGGAGAAGGTGTTGGATCCCCGGGAACCGGAGTTTACCAATGGATGTTAGCTGCCATGTGGATGCTGGGAATAACCTGGATCTTCTTCAAGAACAGTTAGTGCTCTTAGCCACTGAGCCATCTCTCCAGGCCTGTGAAAGGCAATTCTAAGCATTTATAGACAGGAGTGCCTACATTTAAAAAAGATCAGAGATGAGGCTGGAAAGATGACTAAGCTATTAAAAGCACTGACTAGTCTTGCAGAGGACCCAGGTTCAGTTCACAGCACCCACATAGGCTAACAATCATCTGTAACTCCAGTTCCAGAGGATCTAACATCCTCTTCTGATTTCGGTGGGCACTGAATGACATGGGTGCACTTACATACATGCAAGCAATACACACTCATACACATAAAATAAAAATAATAAATAAAAAATTTAAAAGATCAGAGAGATCTTAAACAGCCTAATGAAGCACTTCTAGGTCTTAGAAAAATAAGAATCTAAAACCAAAATCAGTAGACAGGAATAAATCATAAAGATGGAGGCATAAACTAATGAGACGGACACTAAGAGAACAATACATAAAATCAATGAAACAAAGAATTGATTTGTTGTTGCTGTTTGTTTCTGGTTTTATGAAACAGGGTCTCATTAGAGACCTTGCCACAGACTCCTTATATAGCTGGAGTTGATTGTGAACTCCAGATCCTCCTGCCTCTACTTACCAAGTACTAGGATTACAGGCATGTGCCACTATGTCTACTGAGTCCTGGAGTTTTCTCTGTTAAGGGACTTTTTATTACTGTTTTAATTCCTTTGGTCATTATCGGCCTATTTATCTTCTTGGTTCAGTTTTAATAGGTAATCTGTGCATGAATTTACCCATTTATAAATTTTTAAATATTTTAGAATATAAGACTTCAAAATATTTTCTAGTGATCACCTGAATTTCAGTGGCATTTACTTCAGCATCATTTTCCCCTTTAATTGTGTTAATTTGGGTCTTCCCTCTCTTCCCTTTGGTTTGTGGGTTTGTATATTTATATACAACAAAGTCATAGTAGCTAAAATAGTGGCAAAAAAGCATGTACTTAGGCCAGTAGAATAGAATAGAAAACCCCAAAATGAACTTATATACATATAACCATCTGATCTTTTAATTAATTAATTAGTTTGTTTATTTTTAAGTTTATATGTATGAGTGTTATACCTGTATGTATATTAGTGCACCCAAGTTGTGCAGTGCCGGTGGAGGACAGAAGAGGGCATCAAATCCCCTGGAACTGGAGTTATAGATGGTTGCCAGCCACCATGTGGGTGCTGGGATTCAAACCCATGTCCCCCGTGAGAGCAGCCAGTGCTTTTAACCACTGAGTTGTCTCTCCAGCTATTTGTTTTAAGGTGTCAAAAACAGGCACTGAAGAAAAGTTTCTTCAACAAATGATACTACATAGGAAAACTGTACATGCACATGTAAAAGACTGAAACTAAATCTCTATCTTTCACCCGGAAAAAAAAGTCAGTTTAGGGCCAGCAAGAGGACTCACTCGTAAAAGGTACTCACTGCCATGCATGACAATCTGAGTTTGATTCCCCAGGACCCTCATGGTAGGAGGAGAGAACAGACTCCTATAGTTGTCCTCGGACCTCCACATGCATATTGCGGTATGTGTGTACTTGCATACACATTAGTAAATAAAAAATAGTAAAAAATGTTAAGATAATACAAAATGTGTCAAAGATAGGTGCTAGGCAGGTATAGTGCTGTACACCTTTAATCCCAACCCACTGGAGGCAGAGGGAGGTGGATCTCTGTGAGATCCTGAGATCAAGATCAGACTGGTCCAAACCCTGACTTCCAGGCAGGCTGGGGCTACGGTGATCCTGTTGAAAACAAACAAACAAACAAACAAAAACCACAAACAAAACAAAACAAAACAAAACAAAACAAAAAACAAACACAGGGGCTAGCAAAATGAATCATGAGGTCAAAACACTTACCAAGCAAGCCTGATGACCTGAGTGTGGTCTCTAGAACCCACATAAAAACGTTAGACTTTGTGATACACATCTGTAATCCTGGTGAGATGAGAGGCAGACTCAGGGGAATCACCCAGAAGTTCTTAGGGCAACTAGTCTGGAATCTGCTGCAGGGCAGAAATAAGAAAGATCATACCTTGACCAAGTAAAAGAAACAACTCCTGAAAGTGTTCTCTAACTTCCAAACCCAGGTATGTGCATGCCAGCACACACACACCCCACACATGAAGAAAAAATTTTAATGTGTCAAAGAAAGACCTCAGTCTAAGACCTGAAGCTCTGAATCCACTAGAGGCAATCGTATATAAAATACTAAGTCATAGGACCAACTTCCAAAATAATATCTCAATAGCTACAGAAACAATACCAAGAACTGACAATTAAGATTGCATCAAATAACAACCCCTCTGTATAGGAAAGAAAGAATTACCAGAGTGAAGAAACAGCCTGCAGAATAGGAGAGAAGTCTCCAGTTCCTTGTCATACAAGATTAATGTCCAAAATATATAAAGAGAGGCTGGGGAGATGGCTCAGTGGTTAAGAGCACTGGCAGCTGTTGCAGAGGACCCAGGTTTGGTTTCTAGCTCCTACATGGAGGCTAGAGGATCTGGCATCTGAAGCTCCAGTTCTAGAGGATCTGGCACTTGACACTTTCTCCTAGTCTCTATGGGCATTGAACCCAACAAGTGATAAATGGGTTAAGGAAATGTGAAGCATGTACATGTGTGTGTATGTGTGTGTGTGTGTGCACATATGTATGCACCAATAGAGATTTATTCACCCATGAGGAAGAACAAAGACAAGCCATTTTCAGGAAAATGGATGGAACTAAAAATCTTCAGTGAAATATGCCTGACTCGGAATGACAAATATTGCATGCTTTATCTCATGTGTAGAATCTAGATTTTTTTTAAAAGGCATGAAAGAAGGGGGCTATTCCAGAAAAGGACATACAAAATAAATACAGTGGAACTGGTGGAGGGGCAATAGGATTTTGAGGGTCAGTATAATCAAAGTGTATTAGACACATGTATGAAGTACCACAGTATTGATTACTGTAAGCCAGCTCTAGGTTCCTCGACCCTTGACTGTTCCTTCTTCTTAGCTGTCCAGGTAGTTAGTCTCATAAAACTGACTCCCTTAAGCTTAGCACAAATTACGAGTGATGTCTGTGTATGTGCATTTCTGTACGCCTCTTGTTCAATCCCTCAAAGTCTCCCCACTTTAATTTGAGACAGGGTCTCCCTGTAACCCCAGCTGGCCTGGAACTCACTATGTAGACCAGGTTGTCCTTGATTTCAGAGATTCACTTGCCTCTGCCTCCAGAGCGCCGGGATTGAATGAAGGCTTGCAACACCATACCTGTCCTCTTACAGTAC
The DNA here is from genome assembly GCA_035773235.1 of Eospalax fontanierii. Lineage (NCBI taxonomy): Eukaryota > Metazoa > Chordata > Mammalia > Rodentia > Spalacidae > Eospalax > Eospalax fontanierii. The sequence goes on from CM069540.1 coordinate 19,319,820, forward strand.
TTTTAAATCAAATGTATATTGTTAAATTTTAAATCAAAATGTATATTGTTAACCAGTATGGTAAACTGCTTCCTGCTTGTTTGGAGTCCTGTTTTCTGTTCAGAGTGCCTGCTACACCCTACCAACATGGACAGTGACATGACGGACTTCTCAGATGCTGTTCTGCCAAGCACAGGGAGTCGCTGTCTCATAAAACCTCCCTTGCATTTAAGGCTCCTGAGGACTGAGGTGCATCTTGTAGCTACCACTGTCAATCTAGTGCCACCTGGGCTGTGTGGCAGCCTGGAACTGGTTGTGGCTCCAGCCTCTGACTCAAACTCCAGGGTGTGCTGGCACATACTTTTAATGCCAGCACTCAGGAGGCGGAGGCAGATGGAGATCTATGAGATCAAGACCAGCATGGTCTATATAACAAGTTCCAAGCCAGCAATGGCTCTAGGGAGACCCTGTGTCAAATGACCAAAACACATGCAAAAAGAATAAAATTTGCTAAGAAATTCTGTAACTAAACACAATGGGTTTACATCTTGGCGAGTGCAAAGACAAAAACACAAGCAAGAAAGACATGAATGGAGAATGATTTATTTCTTGCAAAAGGCAAATAGCTCAGGAGTTTCGAAAGCAATACCTTCCCGAAACAAAGGAAGCTTTGGGATTTTATTCAGGGAGTTTATATTCGCAGAGGGGTTGGTGCATTCCTGAGCATGCTCATTTAAGGTCACAATTTGAGAAAACCAAAAATGAACATATTTGGTATGTGTGGAGGCCAAGTGTGGGCCAGGAAGAGAGGATTGTGAGGAGCCAGATTAAAGATTCATAGAGCCATTGTCAAATGGAATACAGGCCAGTGGGCAGGAGCACATGTGCTCTTGTTCCCAAGAACTTCTTATAAGAAATCTTATAAATGTGGCTTCTTGCCCGAACTGTCTATAACAGATTATATCACTTTACTTTGGGTTCCCTGGACATCTAGTGTTAGTCATTTGTACTGACTTATAGCCCTCCAGGTGTCTAGCATTAGCCATCTTGGAGCATGCCAGAAATCTGTATCAGTGCCATATAGTGCTTAGGGAAACCCTGGAGGCAGTGACTAGCAGAAGTCTTTATGCCGCTAGGGGTATGATCCTGGGTCCTCCTGCACCCTCTCCTTCCCCACCCAGCTTCCCAGCCACAGGTTTTGCTCTGATACACTTCCATCATGACGCCTTCCACTATGATGTGCTGCCTTGCCACAGGCCAGAAAGCACTGGGACTAGCTGGTCCCTGACTGGGCACAGGCCAATCCACTGGAAGCAGTTCCCAGCTGAGGCTCTCTCAACCCAGGTGCATCAAGCTGACAACTAAAGCTATCCAGGACCCAGTAATAGAATTTCTGCTGAGCCATCTCTCCAGGCCTGTGCTCAGCTTTTTCATAGGAGTTCTAGGGTTCTGAACTCTGATCTTTATGTCTGTAGACAAGCGTTTTAACCATCTCCCAGCCCCACTTTTAAATCATAATACTCTATTACAGAATTAAGTCTTTAAAATTATTTTTCAACATACCAGGAAATACATTATCACTGTACCTGACCATTTCTCAAAATGAATAAACTACCTTGTGATCCACCTATGTGAGCCTGAGATAGCAGTCCCACAAAAGATGCCACATAAACTTTCTCCTGGTAGCCACAGGGAAGATAAAGTTCAGTGCCAGCTGCTCCCCTGCCATCATGCCAGCCAGCTGCATCTCTTCGGACACACTGGCTCTTGAGATTTGGGCTCTAATCAGATTTTTCATAACTCTACTTCCACCAAGATTTCAGAGGAAAGCCTAGGCCAGGCAGTGCCTGTCAGAACTGGTGACTCTGCAAGGGCCATACATTAAGCCGTGCTGGTGATGCCAAAGCTTCAGTGAACTTCATGATGTTAGAGATGCCAAGAGAGGGACTGGAGAGATGGTCCAGTGGGTTAGAACACTTCCTGCACAAGCATGTGGACCAGAGTTCGGATCTTAGCACCCATGTAAAAAGCTGGGCATGGTGCATGCTTCCCTGTAACTCCAGCCTGGCAGTGGGTAGAGACAGGAAGACCACTGTGGCTGGCCAGCCACCAGCCTAGCTGTAGGTTCAGTAAGAGACTGTCTCAGAGGGATAAGGTGGAGAGTGACAGAGCAGGTCACTTGACAGCCTCCTCGGGCCACCACAGGCTGCATGCCCACACATACTGCCTCGATGCTCTACATCCTTTCCCTTCCTAAATCAAGTGCTTTATTGGAACAGGCCCATATGGGAACAAGCACATATGGCCAATAAAACAGAGGTTAGATGATCCTCTTCAGGCTCAGAGATGCTGCTTCATCATTGCTCTACGGAGTCTTTAGTGACCTGCTGGGCACATACCAGACATGGACATTCCGTGTCTTCCTAGTTTCTATTGGGATGTACGCGTCTCTTGGTCTTGCTTCCTGCATTCCCAAGTCAATGGTACAACTGAACAGCAGTGCTCTTCACTACTGACAAAGCTTTACAGCCTGTCATCTGATAAACTCTCATAGACTTCCGTTTTCCTACATGCAGTAAGTCTTCCCACATAGGGCAGCCCGTGGCCTACTTCCTACCCAATAGTGGAGGTGCCACGTGGGGATCCACTGTACACTGCTCAGTTATCAGCACACACATGAAAAGGATAGGGCTCACTCATGACTATCAGTCATGTACCCCTCAAGTAGCTCACTAGCTACTTTGACTTTTATCTCTGTCCAAATAATATCTGTGAACAGCTGAATGACCATTGTTGTCCATATGGTCTGTTATCCCCTGCTGAAACATCAGTGAACCCCAAATTCAGCCAGCTGAGTAGATTCTTCTCAATAGGGACTTGGCTCCAAGGGCTCCATCTCCTGAAGATCCATGTCTGGTATTGTTGCATATTCTACCGGTCCCAGGACCTCCTGTAGAACTACTGCTTGGTGCTCCCCTCTGGTCTATGTAGGTCTCACTTAGCCAAAGCAGGAGTTTGGGCTACTCCTGATTTGAGTGAATAACCAAGACCTTGCCCATCTGGCAGTGGAGTATGCCGTGTTGACTAGGACTTTAGCTCTCCCTGTGACAGACTCACTAGCCTATGCATTCCTGTTTCACAATACGAGTGTAGTAGGTCTCCGCCCCCTTCCATACTTATGGTCAAAATCCTGTGGGTACTTCTTTTCCAAACATTGCCATAGTTCCCAACCTGTGTCAGTGGTTACAACCAATTCAAATGGTTGGGTCTAGTCAATGATGCTAAGCATCTGTGGCTGGCCAAAAGCCTCCTTGGCAACTACAAATGCTAGTTCAGCTGCCACAGTCCAGTTCCATGTTGCTTCTTTTTTATGTAGGGTATTCAAGGAAGGAATGTTATATCTAGAATAGGTGGGGAATGAATATTCTCCAATAATCCAACAACCCTACAAAGGCTTATATTGCTTGACCATCACTGGTCGAGGAGGTACTTGAACCTTGTCAATTATATCCTCTAGTATAGCTTTAGTCCTACCTGACCATACAACTCTCAAGAATTTGACAGACAAACCACACCCTTGCCCTTTGGAGTGGTTCTCCACTCATCCTCTGATTGCAAGGCAGCTCTCAGACTCACAGCTGGAGATTCCAAATCTACAAGAGACTCAGTGGTTAGCTTAGTATCCTTAATATAATGACTCAATGTGATTGGGGCCAGTTCCAGGATGTCAAGTCCTAAGCCACCAAACCATGACAAATGGTGGGGCTACCCCTGGGGCAAGACAACACATGTCCATGGTCGATCTTCTCAAACGAAAGCAAATTGTTCTTGACTCTCCGAGACAATGGCAGTGGTGACAAAAGCATCTTCCAGATTCACCACATAGTGGAATGGACCCAAAGGCAAAGTCAATTGAACCATCAAGCCCATGATGGATAGCACCACAGCATGCACGGGTGGAGTCAACTCTGTAATTCAGTCATTCTCTGTGCTCCATCTGGCTTCTGAACTGGCCACATGGGGAGCTGTTAGGGTTACACACTGCCCACACTATCCAGCTGCTTCTAAGTGCAAAATAGTCTTGGGACTCTATGTCAGGCAATTCTTGAAACTTGAGCTTTCCAGTTCTCAGGTGTAGCAAGTTGTAGGGTAAATTTACAGAGTTTTTCTCTGCCTTGAGGGACATGCGTCCAAGGATGTGACTGACACAGATGAAGCCAATAGAGTCAACTACTTTCCAACCAACCAGGGACTTAAGGGGGAGGGTCTAGCGGGAAAGCAGAGAAAGCTGGGTGGGAGATGTGGGATTGGGGCGGGCCTCCATCTTGGGTGTGTGTGCCAGAGGTCCATGGGACTTCTGATTAAAATGCTGGCTCCCCCACAGGAAATTTCTGTCTCTCTCCCTGGGGATGAATCATTTGTAAGTAACCACAAATAAAACTGGTTCCTCTAATTGAAGAGCATTCTCCATTCACTTAATTGGTTCAAACCTGGGGGGGGGGGCTGAATGCCAGCCCTCACTGAGAGAGAATTCATAAGACACAAGTCTTGGGGAACCACTCACAGGTATACTGGGTTCTTCTGTCCAGGGTTAAGGGTTGCAGAAACTTCTAAAACTCCTGGACTCCATCCTTGGTCTCAAACTGATCCTAAACTCCTGAATTTTGGGCATGGCAAGTTGGGTCCTTGCAAAGTCTTGGAAGCCTGCAGTTACCTGTTGATAGGACCAGTCACTGGTTGGGCTGTATGCAGAGCTGAGGGCAGCTTCTTGCTGTCTATCTTGCCCAAGAGGCATTGGTGGTAGGTACCTCTTGCACAGGTACAAACTGTATCTCACAGCCTGTTGCATCTCTGTTACTTTGATCATATTGGCCCTGCTGCTCTGGGAGAACATAGGACACCTGCTGCTCTGAGTTGCTAAGATTCTGGTGCATTAACGGCCAGTACTGGAAGGACAAATCCTCCTGGTGATTCTGAGGCTGCTGCAGATGCTGTTGCTCATAACCCCAACCATTCTGCTGCTGTACTTGAAATAGAGAATAACTGTAATGTGCTGTTTGCTGCTGCTGCTGCTGCTGCTGCTGCTGCCACTTCTGTCCACTATAAACATAGGGAAAGCAGACGGACAGGTCATATTGGCTTTCATCTGTCTCATACCTGTCCATTTCACAACATTGCATGGATGTATAAGAAGGAACAAAGAACGCTGGTCTGGAGCCATAATATTTAGTTCCTGTGCCATCTCCATATTCCAAAGTGCCATTTGGTCTCATTTGAATGCCTTGGACCATAGAGTCATCTGAGCCATACAGTTCACAAAAAGCTTTCTGGGCCTCCATAGAGTACCCAGCCTGGCCAAATGATGCAACCTGGGCATAAGAGGCTTGTCCAGTAGTGTCAGTAGGTGGTTGTACCTGGGTGTTCTGGAGATCTATATTTTGAGAGTCTTGGACCCTTTTTAGTCTCCTGGTGTCAAAGATTTTCTGCTTTTCTTTAGGTGGTAGTCTGGCTCTTTTGTTTTGAAACCAGTTCTAAAGAGAAAAAGGAAATTATTGTTAACCAAATACTTGTCTAGCTCATGGTGCACTTTCATGATGCAAAAGAATTTTATAGTGATCTTAGTCTTGATATTGCTACTAACTTGCTTCCTAACCTTGAGAAGACATGAAAATGAAGACAATCATTCCTGAGCTTCACATTATCGTGGAGTTTGCAAGCTGTGCAGCATTCCAAACCCCTACTGCCTCCATGGTCTAGTGGCCCTTCTGTGCATGACTGCCAGAACTATCAAGATCCCCTGCCAATCTGGGCACTCTGTATTCTGCCAGAACACTCTCCGTCTGTCCTCTACACTTGTCCTAACCACTTCTTTAAGTTATCAAGCTGATCCCAGCCAGAATACACCCATGGTTCAATGTATTCCAGATTATACATATTACATAATGATTATGTAATTATGGTAAATATCATAATTATTATATTAAATACATATATATTGGAGCCAGGCTGGCCTGGAACTAGCTATGTATACCAGGCTGGCCTTGAACTCATATACCTCTGCCTCTAAATTGTATTCTTCTGTTATATTCAAGGACGACACAGAAGAATTTGTCACAAATTAGTATTTTATGTGTTCCTATGCATTCTATTGATCACCTCAAGACTTTACTCTTATTCTCCTTAAAATAGTCCCCAAAACCTGAGCCACCACTGAGCACTTAGATCCTCTTTCTTAAGGAAGCGTCCATCTGCTATTAAGGAATTAATGTATTCAATGATAAATACATAGATCATGACAGAAGAAAGATGGAAATAATTCTATTTATAAAAGGATCATTTTAATAAATAAAATTTTATGTTTTTAATAATTATTTGGTCTTTTTGAGACAGAGTCTCCCTGTAGCTCAGCTCGATCTTTAATAATTTACAAAAAATAATAGTGTCAGAAGTTCCCCAAACAAATACTGATTCATACAATATTTTAATTGACTTTTGAGACAAAAGTCTCATGTATAACAGGCTGACCTCAGACTCACTACCTGAAGATGCCCTTGAACTCCTGATCTTCCTGCCTCCACCCTTCTGCCTGTGCTTCTTTCTCCTAAGAGCTATGATCACCATATCCACTTTGTGTCTTGCCAGGGATAGAGCCCAGGGCTTCGTGCCAAGTTCTTTCTACTGCATGTTAAACTTTGGTATCTGAGGTTTTACTTATTATCTCCCTTTGAGGCTCTAAAATCTCCAGCAATTAAAAAAATAAAAATTCTGCTCCTCTCCCCAGCTTCTGCTTACTAATTAAAGACAACTCCAATCTTCCATTTCCTAGTCCAAATTTTCGGAACAGATAATTTTTTTTAATCATTAAAGGCTATAGAGTCAGTTAAGAGTGCTTGCTACTCTTGGAGAAGAGCCGAGTTCAATTCCCCAGCACCCATATCAGGCAGATCACAACCACCTGTAACTTCAGCTCTATGAGATATGACATCCTCTTCTGTACCCCACTGGCAACCATACACTTATGCACATACAGACACACATAAATAATAATGTAGATTTTTACTTAATTATATGTATGTGTCAGTTTCTGGCTTGAGTAAGGGCACATGGGTGTAGTTGCCTTCAAAAGTCAAAAGAGGGTATCAAATCATCTGGAGCTGGAGTTACAGATGGTTGTATCATCCTGGGTGCTGGAAATGAACTTGAGTCCTCTGTGAGAGCAGTACGTTTTTATAACTACTGAGCTATCTCAAACCCCCATAAGTTAAAAAAAATATTTACAAAAACACTTATTGTGCAAACCTTATGTCCCCTTCTCTTCCTGCGCATGTGTATCTCAGCAAACTGTCAGCTACACCTTCAAAAGACTCAGAGACTTCCTACTTCTGCTCCTGCAGCTAACACACCATATAAAACCAACACAGTCCCTATCCTGGTGATTCAATAACCTCTTAACTTGTCCCATGTCCAAGCTTCTCTCATAGGATCTTATTTTCCATAATGCTGTGCATAATACATTCACCGTCATGTTAACAAGAAGTGGCAATATGTGCGATGACACTCCATAAAGCTTTTCCATAAAACTGCCCATGACAGGCATCTCTGTGCAAAGCTGAGAGTATGACTTACATCAATCACATACTGAGTGCATTGAAACTGCTTGGCCAGTTCTTCCCTGGTTGTAAAGTCTGGATAAATGTTCTCTTTAAACAACTTCCCAAGTTTCTCCAACTCAGTCTTGGAAAATTTGTGTCTCGGTTTTCCTTTTCCTCTCCTGCACTTTGCTCCTCTCGCTGTGCTAGGACTAGCGGCAGATGAAGCTCCTGAGAAATGTGGAAGCAGAAAAAAAGCATTGATGATCATTAGTAGGACGTTTGAAAAGGCGAAGCTCTGCCTCGTTCCGTCTTTAAACTGGTCAAGATAACGTGAATTTAGTAAGATCTCCAGGCTTGGAAAGATGTCTTGACTAGCAAAAACTGATACATTATTCAGCAAGATTACTTTTTAAATATTTCATTTATTATTATTTTTAATGTGTATGAGTGTACTGCCAGCAAGTATGTTTGTGCACCTGTGTCCTGCAATGCCTGAAGAAGTCAGAAGAGGGCATGGGATCCCATGGAACTGGAGTTAGGATGGTTGTTAGCCACCATGTGGGTGCTAGGAATGGAACCCAAGTCCTCTGCAAGAACACTGAGTCATTACTCTAGCCCCAAGACTCTTTTTTAAGTGTATTTTATTTGTTGCACATCACTGTGGACATCAGAGGCCAATTTGCAATAGACTGCTCTCTCTTTCTACCATGTGGGACCCAGGGATCAAACTCAGGTTGCTAGCTTGGGGTCAAATGCTTTACCTGCTGAGCCATCTTGCTGGCCCACATAGAAAGATGCTAATGAAAAACACTACCTGCATCAGTTGAACTACTCCCTCACATCAATCTGATAACTGGTTTAAATCTACGAGGGTAGGAAGGCAAGGAATGATAAAAGTAAAGAAAGGCAAGATTTAATTATTTACAACCACTGTGTTTTCCTCCTATAGACTGTGTTCAAGGGTACACCCACTTGAAACATCATAACAATTAAAAGGCTCTTGAAGGTTTTGTAGCAGATTTTCATGTCCTTTCCCCAACTCCTGCCCAGCAGGGTAGCAGACTTAAAACACTGCTCTTGGACCAGCAAGATGACTCAATAGATGACAGCCCTTGCCATACAAGCCTGACAACCTGAGTTTAACCTCTGGTATGCAGAGAAGAACTTATTCCTGATAGTTGTCCACACACACACAAATAATAATAATAAGAGTAATAGTAATTTTAATAATAACATTCAAAGCACTGCTCTTAAATAGACAGTAGTTTTAAAGTTCAATAGCCCATTCTCCAACTATAACCATTTTCCAGATTCTCAAAGAAAGAAATTGGACTTTAATCACAAATTATTGTGTATATCTGCTCTAGCCTGTCTAGGGGTTATCAGAAGGTTTGGCATGGGAAATTCTGGTTTTTCTAACTCAGAGTTAAAATGAAAAAGTTTGAAAATATCACAAATCAAATTAACAAACCTCTGGTACCTAGAGCTAAGGATACAGAACAATTCAACAATAGGATACCTACAGTCAAACTACAGACAATTTCTCTGGAAAATTAAGACATTCAAAATACCCAGCACCTCCATGTGCATGCCCCAAGTAAAATGAATGCTTAGAAGACCAGAGAAGATCCCAAGCTTTCACTTTGGTTGATACACAAACACAGTACAAATCTGCTTAAAATCTGGAGAGCCTAGGCATAGGATCAGTTAGCCCAGACCGAGACAGTACAGGGCATTTGAGGATATTTCAACACATTCTGAATTACAGAAAAAGAACAGAAACAACCAGAGTGAGTTGTATAGGCCATTAATCCCAGCTGGAGGCTGAGGGAGAGAGATCCTGGGCTACAGAGGGAATTTCAGGCCAACCTGGGCTACTCAGTGAGACTTTGTCTCAAAATAAAAAGTATACAAAGGGTTTGCATGGTCGCAAACACCTTTAAACCCAGCAGAGGGAGGCAAAGGCAGGCAGATCTCTTGGGTTTGAGGCCAGCCTGGTTTACCTAGTAAATTTCAGGCCAGTCAAGTCTATATAAGGTGTCTCTCTCTCTCTCTCTCTCTCTCTCTCTCTCTCTCACACACACACACACACAGAGAGACACACACACACACACAAAAGCAAAAAAGGGAGCTAAGGATGTAGATCAGAAGCAGACTGCTAGCCCAATGAATGCAAGGTTCTAGGTTCAATTTCCATTACTGACAATAAAATACATTAAATTAAAAAGCCTTCAGTGACCTAGAGAAGGAATTCAGCATTTGCAGTAACAGACCACAACATGAAACAATCATGAAGCCCAGAAATAATAGGGTAGGAGAAGAATTGCATATCCAGTGTTTTCCCATAAATGTCTACTTTCCTGCCTCCAAATAACCAAGGCTATCAACAAACATCAAAGTGTGGTTTAAAGGAACAAAATTAATGACTGGAAACCATCCATGAGGAAGACTGGGTGTTGATCTTACTATAAAAGACTATAATATACCAGGGCATGAGCCTTCAATCCCAGCCCTTAGGAGACAGAGGCTGGTGGGTCTCTGTGAGACTGAGATCCACCTCATGACTTCCAGGTGGGCTAACACTGGGGAGACCCTGACAAAAAACAAAACAAAATAAAAACCAAAAAAAAAAAAACATTTATACACATAAAAACAAAAAAAAACATTTAAAAATGAAAAATACAATTGAATTCAACAGCAGATTTCAACAGGCATAAAGAATTCCAAACTCTGGCTAAAGAGATAACTTAGTGGTTAAGAGTCGGTGCTCTCGTCAAGAACCTGGGTTCAGTTCCTAGCACTCACAACTGCCTGTAACTCCAGCTCTTGGGGATCTCTCCCTTCTGGACTATGAGGGCACCTGCACTCACATGTACAGACTCACACAATGATACATATACACATAATTAAAAGATAATTTTTAAAAAAAGAATGAACAAACTCGAATATGGAACAATGGAAAGTACTGAGTGTGAGAAGCAGAAAGGAGAGAAGGAAGAACACGGAGAAAACCTAGCCGTGTAGTGACAGGACAGCACCGAGCAGGCCAGCATATGTGCTGTGGAGTCCTGAAGGAGAGTTGAGAGCAGGAAAAATGTACTTGAAGAAAAGTGAATGGAACTGACCTAAATATAAGAAAAGACAAAAATCTAAAAGTTCAAGCTATTCAAGAAATTCAAATTAGAAATGCAGATATCCACAGTAAAACAAAGAATCCTGAAAATAGCAGAAGAACACCAATGCTGTCAGCAGCTGATTTCCCATTAGAGCCAGAGGCCAATAGTACCCGGAGGGCCTTCAAGGTGCTGCAAGAAAAAAAATTCTGTCAACCAAGAGTTTTGCAAATTATCCTTCAAGACATCCCAGATGAGCAAGTTAAGGGAGCTCAGTCCACTAGACCAACCTTTAGAGAAGTGCAGATGGGAGCCAGTCACTCAGATGGAGATGAAGGTGAGAGACGAGGCAGTATCATGCAGAGATGTGATTGATCAGTACACGTAAGTAACTACGAGAGCAAATACAGTGACCTGCATTGTAATTTTTGGAAAGGTGGGGCTCAGAAGATGGCTCAGCAGTTAAGAACATTTGCTACTTTTCCAGAGGACAAGAGCTCAGTTTTCAGTATCCACACCAGGCAGCTCACAACAGTCTGTAGCTCTATCTCCAAAGTATGTCTTCTGTTGGCTCCATAGGCATCTGCATGAAGGCGCACATACGCTAGAGAGACACATACACATAAATATGTAAGATAAATCTTTAAAATTACATGATGAAACTATTTTAATAGGTGCCCAATACACAGAGATGTCACTTCTGACATCTAAAACATGCAGCCAGGGCTGGAGAGATGGCTTAGCAAGTTAATGGCACTTGCTGCTCTGGCAGAGGACCCGAGCATCAACATGGGGCCATTCACAACTGCCTATAACTGCAGCTCCATGGGATGTGATGCCTTCTTCTGGTCTCATGTGCACATGCCCATACACAGACATAAATGCACACTTATAGTTAAAAATAATTTTTTTAATTTTATGTGTATGACTTGCCTACAAGGAAGTGAATCTTGTCCTGCAATACCCTCAGAGGCCAGAAGAGGGCATTGGAATCCTTAGAACTGCAGTTACACAGATAGTTGTTAGCTGCCATGTGGGTACCTGGAAACCAAATCTGCATCCTCTGAAAGAGCAACAAGTGCTCTTAACTGCGAAGCCATCTCTTTAGACTACCCCAAATAAATGTTTTTTAAAGAACATAAATAAAATGATCCATGCCTATAGTCCCAGGCATTCAGGAAGCTGAGGGTGAGGGGGATCATGAATTTAAGGCCAGCCTGGGCTTCACAGTGAAGACTTTTGTTTAAAAAAACAAAAAACTGTAAGGACCTGGAGAGCTGGCTCAGCAGTTAAGACCGCTGGCTGTTCTTCCAGGGAACCTGGGTTCAGTTTCCATCACCAACATGACAGCTAACAACAGTCCAAAATTCTAGTTCCAGGGGATCCAACACCCTGTTCTAGTCTCTTGTGGACACTGTACATACATGGTGCACCTACATGCATCTAGGCAAAGCATTCATATACATAAAATAAAAATAAATAATATTAAAAACATGTGCTCACTTTAAAGAAAGTCTAATTCTGAGGAAGGAAGTCACGGGTATTTGAGGAACATTCCTTGTAAAGCACTGACTGTTCGCTACACTAGTACAAGGAATGTTGGTTCCTCAGCATTAAAATTCTTCCATTCTTGGTGATTACCCCAAATGGACCCACACATTTTCAATTATTGGCTTAGCTTGCCTTCTTAACTGTTGTAAGACCAGCAAGTAAACGATTAATTCTCTAATTTTTCTATACTATTAAAAAATCTAAAAGAATTTATAGCATGGAACTGTTAAAAGGGCTAATGAATGATTCAGGTAATGTCTTCTTTCCTCTTGGGACAGGGTCTCCTGAGTCTCACATACTCCAGGTTGACCTGGAACTGATTAACAGAGCATTGAGGCTTTGGGGATGTTGGGGAGGTCTGGTTCTGGGGATTCAACCCAGAACCTTATGCATGCTAAGCACATGTTCTACCACCGAGCTACTGGTTCTCCTGGATCTCTTTATTAGCTCAGTTCTGTGGGAAAAGTCCTCCCAACATCAGGAAAAAACTAAGTTGATTTAGTACATGCCTATAATCCTAGTACTCAAGATGCTGATGCAGGAGAATCTCTAGTTTGAGGCCATCCTCATAGTAAGACTCTGACTCAAAATAAAAACCAAGTTTCTTAAGGAGAAAACACCGTAATTGTCTTAGAAATTACAAATCTGGATCACTGCTCCCCCTCACTTGCCAAAGAGACACATTTGGCAACTCAGTCTCCAGTGGAGCTGGAGATGTGCTCATACTCTTAATGCCAAGACATCTCATTCTGCTGGAGTAAACTCTGGGTTGGCCATTCTGTACAGGACAGGGAAATCTAGAAAGCACAGCTAAGGATAATTTGCGTTCTCAGTAAATACTGGGAGGTAAGGTTTAACTAGACTCTGGTTTGTGATTCCTACATGGGCTAGAACTAATCAGCCTGCGGTGGATGTTCTTAATCTCCTCTGTACTGGGCCCAATCCTATAGTTACTAGAAAAGGTCACAAGCCAATTGTAGAGAGAAACTTGGGTTATATGAAATCCATCTCTAAGTCTTTCCATTTTCTTATAACCAAATGCATGTCATTTCACCCCTCAGAGATAGGATGCTCTCCCATAAATTATCTGTCATAAGTTCTGTGCATGGATAGTCAGAAGATATTTTTTGAAGTGGGAAAATGGAAGGTGTCTCATCCGGGACAGGAGCCAAAGATTCAGAGGCTGGATAGTGAAGCCTAACTTTCAGACCAGAGATGTACTGCTTTGCTTTGAGGGTTTGGGGACCTCAGAAAATGAAGGAAGATAGGTTCTTCCACACTGACCCCACTGCAATTGGCCTAAGGCCAGAACCTTTTTAATCCTAGTGTATGAGCTTGTCCCCAACAATAACGCCTTGGTCAAGGACAGACCATACATATGTGGTGTGATTCCATAGAGGGCATCACTTCGTGATGATGAGATGATAGCCATGCTACTTTGTACAAATGCACTCTATGAAAACAAAAGGAAAGAACCAACAAAACAAAGCCTAACCTAGTGGCCCATGCATATAATCCCAGTACCTGGGAAGAGGCGGAAGATAAGAAATTCACGTCATCCTTGGCTATATAGTAAGTTTGAGGCCAACCTGGGCTATATGAGACTTTGTCTCAAAAAAACAAAGACTAGCCAAACAAAAACCAAGCACACTCTATGATGTTTGCTCTATGAGAAAAATCACCCAACATTACTCAAAATGTGTCCTGCTTTTCACTGATGCATAACTATAACTGTTTTGGTGTGTTTTTTTATTTTTATTTTTAATGAGAAATATAGAAAACAGTAAGTAATCATCCATAAGCCACGCACTTGGGGTTTTTTTAAATTTTTATTTTTATTCTATGTGTATGATCTGCATGTATCTGAGTGCACCATTTGCATGCAATGCCTGCAGAGGCCAAAAGAGGGTGGCACATTCCCTGGGACTGGAGTTATGGATGGCTGTTAGCTGCCATGTGGGTGCTGGGAACTGAACCAGAGTTCCTTACAAAAGTGGTCATCTTAACTGCTGAGCCATCACTCCAGGCACCACCCTCCCACATACACTGTGTTTTGTTCAGTCTGGTGTCAGGGTCTCCCTGTAGCCTCAACTGGCCTGTAGACCAGGCTGGTCTTGATCTCACCGAAATTTGCCTGCCTTGTATCAAGAGCTAATATAAAAAATGTGAGCCACCTTGCCTAGCCAGCCACCCACTTAAGAGTTTCTCAGCTGGGGGCTAGGCATGGTAAACCCTGCCTCAAACAAGAAAATAAAACCAAGAGAAAACAAAAAGTTACTCAGTAGAACACTTCCATCCTTCCCTCCAACTCTCGTTAAAATACAGGCAGACTGAGAGTTGTCTTTCATGGCACCAAGGGTGTGAGCATAGAATTTAATCAGGACTGTGAGATTAAGGGTATATTTGTTTTCTACTGTTAGAATGCAAGATTGGTGAGAACAAAGAACTCTAATAGAACAAATTTCAACACATAGTACAATTGTCCTCTCTATTATCCTAGAAAAAACAGACACCCTAAGTCAAATACGGTGTTCACGCCTACAATCCAAGCACTCACGAAACCAAACCAAGAGGACTGTCAAAAAGTTCAAGGCAAGCCTGGGCTACAAAGAGTTCTGGGCCAGCCAAAGATACACAGTGAAACAAAGTCCTAAAAACTACAAAAGAGAGCAGAGCATGGTGGCACACGCCTTTAATGTTAGCACACCTGAAGTAGAGGCAGGTGGATCTGGGAGATCAAGGCCAGCCTGGTCTATATAAAGAGTTCCAGGCCAGCTAGGGCTACAGAAAACTGTTACAAAAATGCCAAAACCACCAAGGAAGCTAGGTGTGGTGGTACACACCTTTAATCCCCTCACTCAGGAGGCAGAAGCAGGTAGAACTGAGATTGAGGCTAGTCTGATTTGCATAACAAGTTCTAGCCTACAGAAACACCCTATCTAAAAAAAAAAAAAAAGGTTTACTGTTTATCTAGTTTATAGAGGACTGAGTTTCCTAGCACCCACATCAGGGAGCTCACAACCACCTGTGATGTAGCTCCAAGGGATTCAACACCCTTTCTGGCTTCCCTGGACACTTATGCTCACATGCATATACCCACACATAGATACAAATAAATAAATGTTTTAAAAGCCAGGCTTGGTAGCACAGACCTTTAATCCCATCACTCAGGATACAGGGGCAGGCAGAGCTCTGTGAATTTCAGGCCATCCAGGGCTACATAGAAAGACTCAGTCTCAAAAAAACCAGACTTGGGCGTGCTGGCACACACCTTTAATCCCAGCACTTGCGAGTAGAGGCAGGCAGGTCTCAAATATCCAGGCCAGCATGGTCTACCTATGGGGTTGCAGGCCAGCTGGGGGCTACAGGGAGACCCTGTCTCAAAAAGACAAAAACAAAACAAAACAAAAAACCAAAACCCAAAAAAGATTTCCAAGCATGAAGTACAGCTATAAGACACCAAGACACCAAATTCCCCCAAAGTTCAAAGCAACACTCCAAGAGGAAAGAGACCCTGGGTTCAGAACATCAGTGCTCTTGGGATCCGAGATGACCAAGGCTAAAACTCTGGGGAACATACGGTCTGAAGTTCCAACTGACCCACATACCTCTACTGTACGTAGCTCAATACAAGAAGATCCCTGCATTTCTGCAAAGTAACTGGGCATATTCAACACATATTAAAAATCTAAGGGTTTAAGCTAAACTGAGTATAAACCGCAACTGCAAGAGACATCCTTGTGATCCCCACTGCCACACTATGAGAAGCGGGCCTCTGGAGCGGGCCTATGTCCCCCACACCTTCAATGAGGATGTTGCCTCCCAAAGGGACTGCAATTGGGTTGTCAAGACAGCCTGTTGACTTAAGTTCCATCCCCTGAACCCTCAAGGAAGGAGGACCGGCTCCCAAAGGGACTACAATTGCATTACCAGTGTCTGAGGTCCTTTTGACCCAGATTTTGCCTCAGGTCATACTTGGAGTATATACATGAGTTCTGCTGGGTGAGTGTGACTGGAGTGGACTCCACTCCCAAGTGGGGCTCATCTAGAAGAAATGAGACCCTGAACCAAGACTTTGTAAGTTCTCCTACCCAAAGAACAGGACCATCAAAATCTCTTCCCTATTCTAGGGTTGAGATGTTAAAAATTGAGGTTTGGGGGCTGAAGAGATGGCTTAGTAGTTAAGAGCACATGCTGCTCTTCCGGAGGACCTGAGTTCGATTCCCAGCACCCAGGTCAGGTAGCAGTTCAGCACTACACTTACATGAATAAACCCTCACACGGACACACACATAATTTTTTAAAAATAAAAAATGTAAAACTTCTTTTAAATTGCAGTTTCGAGTAGTACGACTTTTTAAATTGGAGTTTTGAATTTTGATCTTATTTCGTTTTTTTTTTTTGACACAAGGCCTAACTATGCAGCCCTGGCTAGCCTGGAATTCAGAGATCTTCTGTCTCCTAAGTGCTGAGATTAAGACCTGTACAATTATGCCTGACTATCTTATCAAACGTTTTCTTTCTTAAAAAAAAAACTTTATTGTTATTATTAAGTACTGGAAATCAAACCCA
Organism: Eospalax fontanierii; assembly: GCA_035773235.1. NCBI lineage: Eukaryota > Metazoa > Chordata > Mammalia > Rodentia > Spalacidae > Eospalax > Eospalax fontanierii. The sequence continues at coordinate 19,336,627 of CM069540.1, forward strand.
GAGCTTTGCCAGCTAGGCATGCACTGTGCCACTAAGTCCCAAGGACTCTCCATCTCAGCCCCCTCCCTTCCATCTGGGGATTAGACCTAAGGTATTGCACGTGACCTGGTGTCATTTCACCCACACATCCTGCTCATCTCTGCCTCTACCACATGCACCCCTTCTCTGTCTCAAAGACATTCCCAAGCATATCATTTTACCCGCAAACAGTTCCACACAGAGCTCTAAACTAGGAGAGATCTCTTCATGTGACTACACAATTTTTACCCAAGCCTCTAGGGAAGCCCAACCTCTACCATTTCACTGTGCATTAGACAGGGACAGTTACACTGACATGAGAAATCCCTGTCCTATAAGCCTACTTTTAAGAGATGAAAATGAGAGAGAATAGCTTGAATCCGTACAAAAAAATAGACGCAAGCATACCCAACCTGCAGCCCATGGCCGCTTATATCCCAGGATAGCTATGAATGGGACTAATATATTTGGAGATAGAAACATCTTTTCATAATATCAAAAGGTTAGACACCCTTTGCCAGAGCTGAATAAGGGAAAAGCCAGCTACAAAGCAATGGTTTGGTCTCCATTAAAGGAGCTTACCTTTCAAGCCTGTGTGGTACTTGGGAGGCAGAGGCAGGAAGATTTCTGTGAGGTGGAGGCCAGCCTGATCTACATAGCGAGTTCCAGGGTAGCTAGGGCTACAGGGAGACCCTGTCTCAAAAAGGCCAAAAGAAAGGAACTTACCGTTGGGAGCCATGTGGAGCTTCTGATCTCTGGTTGCAAAAGTGAGAACTCTGAAGCATCACTAATAACATAAGCTGACAGCCCCACCCTAAACATGCCCTAGAGAACCCATCAATCCCAGGGCTGCTCTGATCCAGGCTCCACCCTCAGCCCAGCCCATTCTCAGCTCAGGCCCCTCCTTAGGAATGTCTATTGGCAAAATCAAATCTATCTTTTCAAATCCCACCTTTGGTTTGTTAAGTATCTTTGATCTCAATGCTACCTTTATGCATTGTTTTATCCCCACCTAGAGTGAAGGGCAGTGGGGGCAAAGAGCCTAGACTATGGGGGAGCTGAGAACCTTGAGCCCTGTGCTTGCTACCCTCTCATAAATATACCACAGGCTGTGATTCTGTGAGGAATCAGCCACAGATGATCCACACCGTTCCACAAGTGATTAAGAAATACTGGGACTGGGGGGCTGGAGAGATGGCTCAGAGGTTAAGAGGACCCAAGTTCAATTCCCAACACCCACATGGCAGCTAACAACCATCCAATTCCAAGGGATCCAATGCTCTCTTCTGGCCTCCGTGGTCAATTCCATAACACACTTACATACACATACCATTCATACAAATGTTATATAGGCAAAACATTCATACACATAAAATAAAAATAAATCTCCTGGAGGAAGGAGACCTTGTAAGATTCCATAAACATTACATAATTTTGTTAATTCATCTTATTCTTTTGGTTAGAGGTATCCCAGGCTACCTCAAACTAGCTTTGTAGATGACTATAACCTTGAAGTCTTCACTCTCCTGCTCCCCACTCCCATCTTACCTTAAAGTCCTAGCCAGACAGTCTCAGCTACACAGGAAGCTGAGGCAGGAGAATCTTGAGTTCAAAGTCAGCCTGGGAAACTTAGAAAGCTCCTGTCTCAATAAATAAATAAATAAATAAATAAATAAATAAATAAATCAGTCCTATCAGATACCCCAAACTCCTTCTTACAGCAGAGAAAGCAACAAGCCTTTGAGTTTTCTTCACAATTCTAGCACTTTGTACTTCCCAAATGAGTGGGAGAGAATAATCATATCTGGAATTTTTTTTTCTATTCTCCAGTTGTAGAAAACATACAGACTCTAGGCAGTAGCATATTGATTCATTTGAACAAAGATCCAGTGTCTTTATTCTTAAACAAGTTGCTTGCTACTCCCTCCTCCACAGCCCTAACTCCGGGAGCTTTGCCTCCAGAGTCTGATAACACTGTTTCTTTTTAACCCACAGCACCTGGTCAATGGCATGTCCTGCTTTGTCAGAGGAGGTCCTGGACACACCATCCCCTAGATCACCACCAAGGACCTAAATGAAAGGATGCAGAGAAGGAGTTGCCTCAACTAGGAAGAATGCCACCAAGAAACATGGGGAACAGGTGTCAGGCAATGTAGTAAATGAAGGAGGGGGACAGAAGAGGAGGAAGGGGATGTGAAACTCAGGCAGCTACCAGCAAACTGCATCTGAGGGTGAGCAGGATGGCAGTACTGACACCAAGCGGTAGAAACCCATAAGGATGACTAGATAGAGGAAGGAAAAGTTAAACTTAAGAAGGGAGACAATGTAGCTCAGTGAGTAGAGTGCTTGCCTAACATGCACAAAGCCATGGATTCAGCCCCTAGCACCACATAAACTGGGTATAGGGTGGTATACACCTGTAATCCCAGAACTCATGAGAATCGGAAGTTCAAGGTCACTCTCAGTTATATAAGGAGTCTGGGGCCATCCTTGGTTACATAAAACCCTGTCTTTAAAAAGAAGAGCTGACTTGATCTACTTTCTTTCCCCCAATTCCCATCATAGAACCTGAACTTGGTCACCTTGGTCCACTGGAGCAGTACCATACACAAATAATTCTCACTCTCCACGCCAACAAAACCATGGTTCCCAGTCCAAATGCATTCCCGCCCCAACCAACCAACCAACCAAAACACATCAATTTGGAATAAAGAGAGAAAAAGAACCCAAGCTGCCTCTTTTTTATTTCCACTTGTTCTTGGCATGCTGGGACAGGACCGAGGCATCAGGCATGCTAGGCAAGTACTAGACACTGACCTGCTGCCCCAGCCTTTTTGGCCTCCTTGATGTATGCATAAAACAATGTGGTCCAACAGCAGGAAATTAATTTTGATAACCAGTTCTTCCCAAGAATTCAAAGTTCCAGTCAGACCTGGGGTTTTTGCTTGTTTTGTTTTCTCAGAACCTTGACTTCACACTAGGGGCGGCCTGCCCTGTCCCTTCCTGAAGAAAGGGACAGGAAACACCTAGACCAGAACCCTCTGCTGCTCCCTCATTTCCTTCATCCTCTCCCTAGCCCCAGTCTGTCCTCTTCTCTCTCATTCCATTATTTAGACATCACTGGCAAAGATCAACAAATTGCTCAATATTTTTTAAATATTCCTAAGTCAATCTCCCTTTCTCAGTTCCTCCTTCTCCTTGAGATCTGCCTGCCTCTGTCTCTGCCTCCTGAGTGCTGGGATTAAAGTTGTGTGCCACCAGAATCAACTTTAAAGGCCCATCCTTCCCTGGTATCCTGTCTTGGGGGAGGTCAAAACTCACTCAAATGACTCATGGTTTCTTTCATACCCCAGCTATTACTGTTTTAGTCTTTGGCTCCTTCACCTCCAGCAACAGCAATGGTCTGGCAGGTACCAAAAGAGACTTTGCCCTCCTGGCCTCCACCTCTGGTGCAGGGCCACACAGAAATGTTCTGGCAAAAGGGCAGTTATCAAAAGGGCAATTTGATAAAAAATAATTATCCTGCTAAAAAGAAAAAGTCACCAACAGCTAGGGGGATTTTTTTAATGTGTATGGGTGAATTGTCTTCATGTATTTAAGTGCACCCATGTAGAGCAACAATGCCCAGAGATCAGAAGAGAGTGTTGGATCCCCTGGAACTGGAGTTATAGATGATTGTTGGCCACCATGTGAGTGCTGAGATTTGAACCCTAATCTGCAAGAGCAGTCAGTGCCCTTAACAGCTGAGCCATCTTTCTAGTTCAGGATTTAAGATTTGGGAGGAGGATTGAAGATTTAAAATTTGGGGAGTGGAACTGAAATTTTGGGTGTTCTTCAATTTCTTTGTGATTTGTCTTGGTGATTAATTTTGTTTTCAGAATTTGGAGACATTTGCTCCACTTTTTTAGATTCAGTAAACTTTTAAACTGTTTTCTCCATTGTTTTATAACTTTTTTAAAGTTTTAAACAAAATTAAACAGGGCCAGTGAAATGACTCAATAGGTGGATCACCAAGCCTGCCACCTGAGTTTGACCCTTGAGACCCACAGAGTGGATAAAATCACCTCCTAAAAGCTGCACTCTGACTTCCACACGAATGCCATGACATTCAGCAACCCCCACCCCCAGACACACTAAAATCAAAATGCAAAGATAGATAGGTATACAATGCAATGAATTTCATTGTTTTGAGATGTTAAAAATTTAGCTTAAATATCCAAAAGTATGTTAAAGTATATTTAGCCCTTGGCTCACCTACTTCAAAACTGTGGCATTTTCCTTTGCCATGACCAATAAGGATTCTAATTCATTTTTATTTTATGTGTATGAGTGCTTTGTCTGCATGCAGGTAGTAGAACATCACGTGGATGCAGTGCCAGCAGAGGCCAGATCCCCTGGAACTGGAGTTATCAATGGTTGTCAGCAACCATGTGGGTCCTGGGAACTGAAGCCAGGTCCTCTGCAAGAGCAGTCAGTACTTTTAACCACTGAGCCATCTCTCCAGCCCTTCAATAGAGATATTTAGCATTCCTAAAGAACTAATACATAAAGCTAGCAAATTTGGCAAACTGATGATTCAGCAGAATGACTTTTAAAAGTTATTTGTTTATTTGAGACAGGGTCTCATTATGTAGCCTTGGCTGGCCTAGGACTATGTAAACTTACTATGTAAACTAGGCTGGCCTCAAACTCATAGAGATCTGTGTGCCTCTGCCTCCCGAGTGCTGGGACTAAAGAAATATACCACCATACTTTTTTAAAGCTGTGTATGGATATGTGCAGGTGCCAGTGGAGGGCAGAGGTCTTGGATCCCCTCAAGCTGTAGTTACAGGGAGTTCTGAGCTGCCATGTCCAATGCGGGTGCTGGCAATGAACTCAGGTCCTCTTCAAGGGCAGCACAAGCTCTTAAGCACTGAGCCATTTCTCCAGGCCCCAGAATATTTCCACACTAAGTGTGTTGAGATGATTTTATGTCAATTGGCCATGAGTTTATAATTTCTCCAAACTAAATTTTAGCTGCTTGTCTCTTAACAGCTTGTGCTGACTGATTTTTCTCTTGGTGTCTTCTATAAACTAACCACTTTCTAAGAGGGTTTTATTTTGTCTCTATTTTTCTTTTCTGTGCTTAAAATTTTTCTTTTCCATGCAAGTTTTAAAAATCAGTGCCTGGGGCTCAGAGATGGCTCATTGGCTGCTCTTTCAGGGGATGTGGGTTCAGTTCCCAGCACCCACATGATAGCTAACAACCATCCGTAACTCCAGTTTCAGGGAATCCAATATCCTCTTCTGACTGCCACAGATATTGTATACCTATGGTGAACTTACATGTAGGCAAAACACTCATACACATAAAAAAAATAAAAACTTTTTTGTCTTTTTGAGACAGAGTCTCCTTGTAATCCCAGCTAGCCTGGAACTGGCTATGTAGACCAGGCTGGTCTTGAACTCACAGAGATCTGCCTGTTTCTGCCTCCCGAGTGCTGGGATTAAAAGTATGCACCACCACACACAGCCCTGATCTTGCAGATTTTTTGTAGGACACACACCAGCCCTTTTCTCCCAACCCCTGTCTCCACAAACCCAATAGATTTCTCTGGCTCTTCTGTTTGCAATCCCTGAAACAGTCTCTTATAAATATAAAATAGGAGCTGGGATGTAAGTGTCTACCTCCTAGACTGCACAAAGTCCTTAGGTTTGATTCCTGTTTCCTAGCACCATACAAGGGTATGTTATTGTGGTAGGTGGAGGTAGAAGGATCAGAAATTCAAGGTCATCCTCAGGCTATATAGTGAGTTCCAGGCCAGCATGGGCTGTATTGATGTATTAATTGCACGTTCTTCTCTCTCTCTCTCTCTCCCTCCCTCCCTCCCTCCCTCCTTCTCTCCTATCTCAGCAGAAAATAGACCAGGGCCAGGAATGGTGATTCTTGCTTGTAATCCCAGCATTTGGGTACCAGAGACAGAAGCACTGCTATGAGCTGCAGGCCACCTTATCTCAAAAATAAATTCAAAACTGGTACTTCTAGCAGGACAGTTTCGCTGTCTCTAGTACAGCCTAGCATTCATTGACTTCCCTGTCTCTATGCCTAACCTGAGAAACCCAACTGCACTGGTCTTGTTCACAGAGCCAGCACAGCACCTGGCACTGACTGGGTCCTTCTACCTCCTGAATAATGAGGGAATGATGTAACCTCCATTCCCATGCACTGCTTTACTGACCTCTCCCTTTCCTTGCTCCTGTCATCCAGCACACATCAAACATTTAAAATACCCTGAAATAAATAAAGCAAGCAAACATAACTTCACTAACTCACCTTAGCTAAGAGATCAATATTCCCCAGTCTGATGCCCAGTACCATCCTTGATCAGGATCCTTCGTGCCTCTCCAGGATCATCTTCCTTCATCTCACTTCACATGAGTTCCTTCAAGCCCAAAACAAATAATAAAACCCTCAGATGCTCCCCATCTTCTGGATCCACAATGCTCCATTCATCTCTTGAGAAGTTTGTTTAGATTTCCTCATCCTCAAATACTGGATTTGAGGGGACACTGCAGTGGGGTGCTTGCTGCATCTCAGCACATGCCTGTCACCAAGCTCAATGAGTCTGCCTCTTGGTGGAAACTGAGTCTGAACAGAACACCAAACAATATTGTCACATGGAGCACAGTTTACATACAATGTGAACTCAAGTTCTCTGAAGAAGCTATATCTGTGTTGAAGGTTGTACAGTGATTGACTGATTTGACTTCTGTAATTATAGTAAGATGGAATGTTACAGATCAAGAGCCAAAATTATCTTGAGCGATTTTTACTCTCCTTAAAAAGTCATTTACTCCAAGCTCTGTAACAGATCTAATATCTTTGTGCCTATTACATAAAACTTTTGGAATGTTATTGTTAAGCTTGGTAGGCATCTAGGCTCCATAAACCCTGTAGCTGAGACCCTTATAGCATATGCAGCTAGAGCAAAGGTCTCCTCATTCTCCTGTAACCTGCCCACCTGATGGCCCACCAGTAATGCACAGGTAAATGCAAGGACTTAGAACTCTCTTTTCTACTACGATTATAAAAGTTCATTTAACCTTTTTTTTTTTATTTTTTTGAGACAGGGTCTCCCTATAGCTCCAGCTGGCCTGGAATTGGACATGTATACCAGGCTGACCTTGAACTCACAGAGATCTGCCTGCTTCTGCCTCCTGGATGCTGGGACTAAAGGTTACTAGAGTAACCTGAATGCATGTTCCCAGATGTGATATTTGCCTCTGAATAAGCTCTTATTTCTTTTATCCTTCCTCAACAGGAACAAATAACATGAGCCCTTGGAGTCACTTCTGAAAGAAGTTGGTAGAGTGCTTGCCTTCCCCTGAAGCTAGGGCAAGCTTATTGGGGTAGAAATGCTGTTCAGGAGGGGAAAGGCATGGGCAGGGACCATCCTATGCAGGCAGTCTGACCACAGGTTCCTGATACTTCCCAGGGTATGGAAGGCTTTAACTTCTCTGGATGACTTTGGGATGATCAAGTAAAGTTCATCTCTTAGTCATGTCATAAATGTACACTCCTTAGTGTAGCTTGTGAGACATCATCTCTGAGAATCAGTTTAAAGAAAAAACATTTCATCTCTGGACTCGGGGTACTGGTTAGCATCGATTACATCTCACAGCTGCAGGGGAGAAACCTGTGTCCTATTTCTCAAGCAGCTGAATAGTACAGTTTCTTGCGACTTCCAGCTGTCTCTGTACCAGCATGCCCTCGGTTGTCAGGCATCAGAACTTCCCTGGGCTGTTGGAAGCTGAGTTTCTCAGAACAAATTGAGCCTGGGGCTTTGAAGCTACAGTTAACTTTTCCTGCTAAAGGAGGAGACTCTGAAAACAGCAGTCTTGAAACTCCTGTCAGGTGGAATACTGCCCAGCAAGTGGGAGAAGTTAGCTGTGTTAAAAGCCCACTGCGTTCTTTCTTTCTTTCTTAGAAAAGGCCTCTTTTGGTTGGAAAACATTTTGCACTCCTTGATTAATGATTGCCACATACACCCCCTTCCTCAAGTGAACTATGACCAAAAAATTTAACAACTCCCCTCGTGAGATCAACATCTCCCGTAATATTTACATTCCTCTTCTGATTGTGTCATTAAATCCCTTTGCCTGCTTAACTGCTCAGAGTCCCTTTCCCTCTTTCTGTATATAAGCTTGTTAAACCTCACAAGAAATGGCTTGCTGCAAGAGACACAAGTCCCAGAATCTGACTGATCTCACCTCCCAGAGTGGGACCCCTGCATCTCGAGTGGGACCTCTGAATTTGGAGAGACAATTCATCCTGCACCCTGTGAAGCTGCCCCTATTTTGTACTTGAGTTTGGGGCTGGAGAGTAATGTTCTGAACAGAGAGCTAACTGTCCCACAATACTTTGACAAATTATTTTTTCTTTTATGTGAAGTGTTACTTTTATAAATAAACAGTGGGAGGACTAGATACGGCCCAATGGTTGAGAGTGTTTGCTGCTCTTGCAGAGGATCTAAGTCTGGTTCTCAGCACCCACATCAGTGGGTCACAGTTGCCTGTAACACCAGTTCTGGGGGATCTGACACTCTCTTCTGGCCTGCTGTTTGAGTTGCTGGCTTGAGTTTCAGGGGAAAAAAGAATTTAATTAAATTTTGGCTTGGGATTAAGGCAGAATTTCCAACAGTTTTGAAATGTCCTTAAACACACCTTTGCCATTTTGTACTAAAGTTATGTAACATGACCTTCTCAATGATAAATTTAAAATATAAATCAGCTCTGAAAAATGTTGAAGATAGTCTATATCTTGCAGTATTAGATATTCAGTCAAGATTTAATTCTTCCTTTAAAAATAAACAAGCATACTCAGCTCATTGGTATGCAAATTTGTAACTGTCCTTAGTAAAATGTTAAAATTATATGCATGCCAAAGAACTGTGAAATTCTTTACAATTTATGATCAGTAAATGCTTATTGTATATACTTATATACCTGGAGTTGCATAGAAATTTCTCAAGTGAAAGGTTCATGAATGGATAAAGTTTAAGAAGCTCTGCTCTGGAGCTCACTTGGTAGGAAGAAGCCAAAGTGGTACAAGCAAGAGTCCAAATCACATCGACATGGGCTCTTGATACCGATGCTCCATAACATCAGTGAACTTTCTGAGGCATGTAGATGTTTTGTAAAGATGACCAGCGGTCAGCAGAGGGGAGGCCAAGACTCAAGGGGGCATTTTAGTTATCCAGATGGAGGTGAAAACTGAGTCTCAAATGCATTGCAAACAGGAAAAAATAAGAAAAACTTTCATTTATGGAATTAAAAATAAAACGCATGGTGGTACACACCTTTAATCCCAGCACTCAGGAGGTGGAGGCAAGAGGATCTCAGTGAGATTGAGGCCAGCTTGGCCTGCATAGTGAGTTCCAGGCCAGCTAGGGCTTCAAGAGACCCTGTTACAAGTCAAAACAAAACAAAACAAGCAAAAAGCAAGCTGAAAAAAAAAAAAAAAACTTCTTCTGATGGGAAGAACCACTACAGTGTGGTAGAGGCAAGGACTTAAATCACATTATAGCTGGCAGAGAAGGGAGGGGGACACCGGCATGGAGGGACGACTTGTTTCATTTTTTGAGACAAGATCTCATTGTATAGACTAGGCTGGCCTCCAACTGCCAATGAAATTGAGGCTGGCCAAGAACTTCTGACTCTCCTGCCTCCATCTCCCAAGTGCTGGGTTTACAAACATGTACTATCAAACCAAGCTTGATTTGTTTTTCTGAAACTGGGAGTCAAGTAGCCCAGACTGATCTTGAACTCCTAGTCCTCCTGTCTCTACCCCCTGAAGTGCTGAGATTAATAAGTCACCACACCCAGCTTTATCACTAGTAAATTTGCTATTTATGAACACTGTGGTTTATCTGGGTGATTCCATCACCTATTCTGGGATTCATCCTTCAAACACATTATTGCCTGTGCTGGTTAGCTTTAGTTGTCAACTTGACACACTTGAGAAGAAAGAACCTCAATTGGGGAATTTCTTCTATTGAATTGGCCTTCTGGGAATGACTGTGAGGCATTTTCTTGACTGCTGAGTGATGTAGGAGGGCCCAGCCCACTGTAGATGGTGCCACCCTGGGCAGGTGGTGCCTGGGTTAAGAAATCAGGCTGAGCACAGGCCAGAGAAGCAAGTCAGTAAGTTACCCTTTTCCATGGTCTGCACTTCAGGTCCTGTCTCCAGCACCCTGCCTTGACTTCCCTCAATGATGAACTATGGTGTAAGGCAATAAACCCTTTCCTCCACAAGTTGGTTTTGGTCAGTGTTTTCATCACAGCAATAGTAGCTAACTAGGATACTACCCAAGACACTCCTGACGTAAAGGAGAAAACATAACCTGGACTGCTTTCCATGACAACTTAAGTTCTGGGAATATTCTGCATCTCATATAGCATGATCATTAAGTGTATAGCACAACGCAGGATGGACCTTAGACAGGTCACCTGCTATGAGAAATAGAGGAATGGCGCTCCGCTCTGGCTAAGTGTGAGGCCAGCTTCTGCCCAGCATCTGGAAAGAACCTGCACCCTGCCTGGGGACAGATTTCTATTGGCTGCAGTCAGGACCTCACCCTATAAGGCAATTGGCTAACCAGACCTATAAGACCCCTTATTCCGAGAGAAAATGAGTTTGGCTGTGGCTCGCCTTCTGCATGCTTCTCACCCAGCTCCCAGGGTCTGTTTGTTGACCCTGTGCCTACTCAACCGGCTCGGGGTGGTCCTGAGCATTAGGGACCCCAACAATTAGGAGTGCCCTCTCTGGAGCTGGACCACTTGGCTTTTATTCCTTGCTCCACAGTCAGCACAGCACTTTGGACACCTCTGTATTCCCACGATTCTTCATAATATATAAATAAATAAATAAAATAATAAATAATAAATAAACCTGTGTACTTCCCAGTTTTAAGTGCACAGATTCTTTTACAGTACTTTCTAAGCTATTACTTAGATATCAGCTATTACTGCTTTTTTGAAACAGAATCTCAGTATGTAGCTGGCCTCAATCTCCCGAGTCCTGGAACAGGTAGATGCCACCATACACAGCCTGGTTTTGTTTGTTGTTTGCTTTTGTATTTTGAGACAGCTTATCACATAGGCTAGGCTGGTCTCACACTCACTATGTAGCTGAAGATTTCTTTGGATTCTTGATCCTCCTGAACTCTTGGACCACCACACCTGATTTACATGGTGCTGAAGATCAAACCCAGGGCTTCATGCACGCTGGGCAAACACTTAGCTATCTGAGCCACATTTTCCTGGCCTTAATTTTTTATTTCCCTTTGTTTCCCTTTCTTTGGATGGCCTGGAACTCACTATGTAGCCACACCACCTCCATGTCATGGCAATCCTCCTTCCTCAGCCACCCAAATTCTGGGATTACAAGCATGAGCCACCATCCAGCTTCTTTTTAATCCATTTTTTAGGACTAGGCAAAACCGTCTCTGGGAAGGCTCAATCAAAACACTTGGGCTCCCTGTCTCCCACCACACAGCGAGGATAGATACAAAACAGGATGGGGGAGCTGATGCATACAAAACAGGCTCTGTAGCAAGTATGTATTTGGTGCGGGAGTTATTATCAATCACTGATAATTAGTAAGCAATATGGGTCGGGCATTCTTGTGCTCTCCTTGTAGATTAATTCACTCAATCCATCCCCAAAGCCTCAAGTTGGAGACTGACACATTTCTGGTTTTACAGGGCAAATGAGGCCCAAACAGCTAAGTGACACTCTAAACTTACATAATAGCATATAACCGAGCGGGCTACACCCACAGACCCTGCGGCCCCCCAATGTGCAGGTATGGCTTCACCACTTTAAACAGCATTATTTCTCACCCCCGACAGCACACAGAGCAATAGCTCAAAACAGGCCCGTGGTTAAGGAGAAGTAAAACATGGTTACTCTTAACATCTTTTTTCTGAAACCTAGGAGAGTGACACTCAGAGAGGGGCGTGTTCTGCAATATCTGGGCCCAGCGGGTCACAGTTCAGGAGGAAAGGGAGGACGAGGCGGGGCGAGGCTCGCTCTCAGGTTCTCCCGCAGCCGAACCTGCTCGTGTCGCGGCCCGCTTCCACCCCGCGCGGACACCGAGGGCGCTGCAGCGATGGGTTCGGCCACGGGCGACGCCGGCTACTTCCAGAGGAGCAGCTTGTTCTGGTTCACGCTCATCTCCTTCAGCTTAGGATGTTTCACGGTGAGGGCGCCGAGCGGCTGCCCAACCCACCGCGCGAGCGCATTCCCGGCCCCGCGCCACCGCGGCGCTAGCCTTCCCCGGGCAAGACTCGGGAGCTCCGGCAGCCGGGGCCTGGGCCCGAGAAACCGGCTCCGCCGGCTTTCCCTGCGCGGGGTGAGGGCGGGAACGGTCCGCGCCCCACGGCTTACTCGGTGTCTAGGTCTTACAAGATGACGGCGAAGTCGGAGGCGCGCAGGGACGCCGCAGCCTACTTCCGTGCAGCCAGACTCTGGCCCGCGCTGGTCACGGCGCTGGGGCTGGGCTACTTCGCGGTGAGGCGCGCGGCGGTGTTTGGGTCGCTCCGGGCCCCCGTAGGGCGAGGGGCGCTCTCGGAATGGCGCCTCCGCGCACACCCGTCTGGCGGTTGCCCAGGCTGCTGGTGTAAGCGGAAGTTCGGTGGGCTCTTGGGACTTTCAGCCCGGCCGTGTTCCCATCCTTGCGTCCTGCCCGCAGTTATTGAGGTCTAACCAGTCTTGGCCTTTCAGTGAGGGAAAAGCGAAGTTAGTCTATTGCCTCTGACCTGACAACTCAGGATATGGTTGGGAGCAGAATGTTTGAAGCAGTTTGAATTGCTTGGAAAATAGGAATAAACCTAAAGGATGGGGGTAGGACTTGATTGGCAAGAAGGGAAGAATAGATTGGGAACTAAATTCGCATAATTATGAAGGAAAGCAAAGCTATTTAGATACCACCAGGAGACGCTAGGATTTCTCATGTCCATAGTGTTGTTGGTGTCAAGTGAGATCATCCCTGCTCTGATTTCATCATACATAGAGGCATGAACTGGTTTTTCAAGGGTACATTTCTAAGTTCCCGTGTCTCTGGTTAGTTACAATGAGGTAGTTCAAATGAGGATATTTTGGGTATGACAGGTACAACCCGTCAGTTCTGTTGGTTTGGAAAGATGCAGTTTATAACGTGCTTCATTTTTTATTTTTGTGTGCATGAGTGTTTTGCTTGCATGTATGTAAATGTATCACATGTATGCAATGTCCACACAGGCCAGAATAGAGCGTTAGATCTCTTGGAACTAGAGTTATGGTTGGTTTTTAGACACTATATGGGTGTTGGGAACTGAACCCAGGTCCTCTGCAAGAGCAGCCAATGCTCTCAACCATTCAGCCATCTCTCTGTGCCTATTTTAACTTCATATGTGAAACATCATGGGAAAGAGTAATACTCTTGACAGATCTGAATGGGATGGTAAACTATGACACTCTTGGCATGTAATAATTCTCAAGAGCATCTTAACCTAGCAGAGACTACAGGAAAGAGACTGAGAAGATGGTAATTTGACATCAGAAACTGTGTAGGAGTAAGCAAATTATGATCAAAGTTTCAGAAGGCTGATCTTTGTTTTCTGTGTCTGTGCAGGAAAATTCCCAGTTTTGGAGATACAAAAAGTGAAAGGGAAGGCTTTCTAAATTAAACAGGGAGTTTAGCTCAAGCCATAATTATGCAGTAAGAAGTTGTCCAAGGTATATAAACTCTTAAAAAAATAATTAGTAAACCCTTTGAAATATTTGCTGAAATTTATTAAGACTAACACACAGAGTCAGGCATGGTGGCACATGCCTTCAATCCCAGCACTTGGGAGGCAGAGGCAAGCAGATCTCTGTGAGATCAAGGCCAGCCTGGTCTACATAGTAAGTTCCAGGATAGCTGGGACTAAAAGGAAATCCTGTCTCAAAAAACAAAACCAACAAAAAACCCAGCCACTTTGGGCACTGATTCTGACAAACATTTCTTCTGCTTGAGTCTCCAATTAAGTTGCTTTTAGAAAATAAAAGGAATGGAGGACCAGATGATCTTCTTTTCATTTCTTCAGTCTGTAGTTGTTTTGTAAAATCAGTATTATTTCATAGCTGCTCTCAAAAACAACCATTTGCTAAGCTTAATGTTCTGTACCTCTGGCTGTCTTTCAGTGGACTGTCTTCTGGCCCCAGAGTATCCCTTATCAGAGCCTTGGGCCCCTGGGTTCCTTCATGAAGTACTTGGTGGACCATCATTACACCCTCTTACGAAATGGGTAAGTAAAGCTACAGAAACAGGTTATGAACTCTACAGCTCCCGTCTCTCTGGAGGCCCGGGAGGCCTGAGTTACCTTTAGATATCTAACAGTGATATTAGTTCAGTTGAGACACGGTTCTTTTTAAAGTTTCTGTGTTAGATTTCATTAACAGATGGTTATCACCTTAAATTAGAATGACTTCTTTTTTGCCTCAGGTATTGGCTCACCTGGCTGATTCACTTGGGAGAGTCCTTATATGCCATGGCATTATGCAAGTAAGTTTTTGTTTATTTTATTTTATTTTTGGGTCTTTTTGAGACAGGGTCTCCCTGTAGCCCCAGCTGGCCTGGAACTCAAAGATATCCACCTGCCTCTGCCTCCCAAGTGGTGGGATTAAATGCATGCGCCACCACGCCTGTTCCCAAGTAAGTTTTTGTAACTGGTCCTTGTTATTTTTCTTTTGGTATCTAATGGATGTTGTGAGTAGCTGTGTTTAAATAATGCATAGACTTTCAGCTGAGAACATTCTCAAGTGCAGCCTGAGTCCCTATACTTAATGCTGAGCCTGGTACAAGAGGAATATTCAGTCAATGTTTAATGAATGAATGTAGTTTGCTTGTGTGGGCTAATCAGTTATTTAATTGAGATATGTTTGCTCTGTTTCAAAAATTCTATCTAACCCTTCTAGAACAAAAGGCTAGGCATCTGTTTTTTAGTTTTCAAAAGAGCTGAGTTACTGACTAGGGTAGTAATTTTCAATCCTGGTTTTGAAACTGAATCATTTGAGGAATTGTTTAACATACACCTGCCTGCTTTCCAGACCCAGAGATTGTGATCTGATGGGTCTTCCTTCAGACATCTTCTTTCTTAAAGCTACTCAGATAATTCTGGGGTATGTGCAAATTAAAAGACCCAAACCAGGTCCTCATTCATGCACACACAATGTATTTTTATCATATTCCCCTGCCTTCTCCTAACTCCTCCTAGATCACAGCACACCTCTCTCCCAACTTTTTATCTTTTTGAAAATAACCGACACAGTTCAATTTGTGCTGCTCCCAAAATATACTAATATACTGATGCCAATGGAGCCATCCACTGAAGCATGGTCTACATGTCAGGTGCTATACCCTTAAAGAAAGTAACTCTGGCTGGGTTTAAATAAAGGCTTTTGTGACAGCATAATCTTTTAATCCCAGCATTAAGGAGATAGAGATAGGAAGATCTCTGAGACATCCAGGCCATCCTGGTCTACATACTGAGTTAGACCCTGTCTCAAAGAAACAAACAAACAAAACAAAAAGTGACTCCTTCTTTCCAAGAAGTCATCAGTTGCCCATAGTTCTTCAGCAATGGGTGGGAGTTCATGAGCTCCTCTCTCCTTCATGATGGAATGTTGACTCGTTCTATCTGAGATGCTTTTATTAGAAAATAGGACAGAGGAGGCTGGGAAGCTGGCTCGGCCTTTAAGATCATGTACTGTTCTTGCAGAGAACCTGAGTTCATTTCCCAACAACATTTTCCATGTTGGGTGGCTCCCAAGGCCTGAAACACCAGCTCCAGGGTTCCGAAACTCTCTTCTCACTTTCACAGGTACTGCACTGGAGTGCACAGGCACACACATACACACACACACACACACACACACACACACACACACACACACAGAGTTAAAAATAAAATCTGAAGGAAAAAAGAAAGCAGAACAGTTGAAGAACAAAATGAATTAACCATTCAGGTTCCTGAGAAAAATGTCAAAATAAACAGTGAAAGGCAGTGGGAATTATAAGTTTAAAAAAGAAAACTAGAATACCACAATCCTCTCGGAACCTGCATTAAAATACTGGTGTTTGAATTTGCTCTTTTTCAGATATAAGGGAATCACAGATGGCCGGGCTCGGCTCCTCTGGTTCCTGCAGACTTTCCTCTTTGGTATAGCATCTCTCTCCATCTTGATTGCTTACAGACCAAAGCACCAAAAACACACTTAAAGGAGAGAGTAAAAATCTTCCTCTGGACCAGGAGAGATGACTCAGTGGTTATGAAAAACCTTCCTCTCTGCTTCTACAAACTCTCAGGGGATGCTGGCTTACTTGATGGTCTTTCGGTTCTCTGTCTGTCATACAAAGCTAAGACCAGCTAAAGTTCCTCACTTTTCTTTCAGATGCTATGACTGACCCTGGATAAACCAATTACTATTTATGAAAGATTCTGGCTTTCCATCTCTGCAGACTCACCACTTTGCAGAGGTTTTGAGCACTTTTCTGAGGTCCTTGGCTGTGTTAGTGCTCTCCTGCCTTTTGGCTGAGACAGACTAGATTTGCTTACTGGTCCACCTTCGCTCCCACTTTCTGACCAACACATCTCCACCAATATCTTAGCTCTCTATTCCACAAATTTTCCACCTTTGGGCTCAAGATAAGTGAAACTTCCTCATGAGGTCAGTTTCAGGCCACTGCTGTGGCCCCTGAGACATAGTGTTCTCTTGTGTGCAGGGAGCTGGTAGGCACTATTGGATTGCTCCTTCAGCTCAGGCCGCCTCTTAGCCTTCCTTTCCTCTCTGCACTTGGGCCTCAGTTGCACCCATCAATAGTACTGACCAAAGCTGAAAACCCAGTCTCATGTGCTCCGTGGGAAACTGTCTCTCTCCCATTCCATGTGAAAACTACTGAACCCATGCACTGTTCTCCCAGCAGAAAAGCACAGACTGCATCCTGTTGGTAGTGCCCCCTTTGTGGGTCCTCAAAGGGAAACCTGAACTTTCCCCCACTTTCCCACTTGGTCGTGCTCTCTGCAGCTCTGGCTTCATTATGCTAGCACTTCTGCCCCATGGGCTGTCCAACGTGCTACTACCTCCTCATTCATTGGGTATACCCGATTATTGCCAGCCGATAGCGAGGGCCACTGCCCGGTTCCCTAACCCTGGCTGAATGACACTGTCAGTTCAGGATCCAGGCCAGCTGCTCCTTGGAGGGTCACCTGTTTTCAGGGCAGTTCTCACTTCCCTGCCAGAATAGAGCAGGGCAAGTCATTTGTGTTTGCAAACATTTATGAGAAATGACTCATCCCAGGAACATCCCCAAGTGAAAGCCTGACTCTGGAAGACTATGTGCTGTTGGTAGTGGAGATGGGTTTTTGCAGATGTATCAGCTTTTCCTCTTCTTTGTTTTGTGGTTAGGGATTGCATTTTGGGACCAAGATTTTTGACCCCAGAATCAAACATACAAAACCATCCTTGAGTTTTTTTTTGTTTTTTGTTTTAAAGAGAATGGCCCTCTCCAGAGTATTGAATGAAGTAGACTGACTTGAATAAAATGCTGTGATGTTCTCTCTAATCAAATGCTGTTTTGTGTATTTATCAGTTTTGATGTATTGTTAATATTTTTTTTTCACAAGTAGGTTTCTCTCAGAAACTCTGTGTCTCCTTCAAATATCAGCGTGTTTCCCTTTGCTGAGGGGCTGTGGCACATGCTGGTGTTGGGTGCATGCTTTTTCCTCTGTACAGCTGCTTGTGACCCATTTCATATTCCTGTTGAGCCAATGGGGCATACCAGGTCTCCTTTTCATTGTAGGAATCTCCTTTTTGTTTTAATTTACAGTTGATAAATTTTGAACATCAAGAGAAGAGTGTTCTGGCGTTCTTTTTTAAATGCCAGAAGTATAAAATCCTACCATCTTATGTAGGCTATAATGAGTGGTCGAATACAACATGCGAGAGGCCCTGGGTTTCATTCACAGCACTGAGAAAAAAAAAAATCAGAATGGGGTTCAGGTGAGGAAGAGCTGCAGGCCATTCTTTTCATAGGCTGGCAAATCCATCCCAGCAAGCAGGGATACGGTCTCACCAACCCAACCCCATCCAGGGAGGCAGCATGACAGGCCTCGTGCTGACCCCTCCCTTCAGTGCAGAATCTTAGAAGCAAGGCTGTAAAGCAAAAAGAAAACAAACATGGGGACATCTGTGCTGTCTGTGGTAGTCATGACAGTATAGAAGAAATGACTCTCTTGAACCAGAATGAGAAAAGGCCAGAGGTACCTTGGTAGGAGCAACTATGAGAAACAGAGTGCTTTCTCACCCCAGATCTCCAGAGCACATGATTTGAAAGAACAAAACAGAAACCCCTTTACAAACAAAGCTCACAATTTAATAACAGGCTCCCGAAACAAACTGGCTTCGTATCTGTTAAGTTTTAGGGAGCAAGAATGGGAGAGCGGAGTCAGGAGAAATGCCGAAAAGGACCAGTGCCCAGCCTTTGGCATATTAAGACTGTGTTTATCCAGTGCAGCAAGCAACCGCAGCCTTTCTGAGGGATGTAGGCTACTGTGTCTGGAAGGGGGCTGATTGAAGACTTTATAGTATGGAGAGAGGGGCTTAGGTATGTACAAGTTAAAGCTGCAGAGGGTCTGCAGGTTAGGACTTTCTTGAGAGGTTTACAGCCCCCATCTTCCTGGAACCCTTTGTTCAATCTTGAGAAATGGCTAACTGTTAACAGGGGCCAGGGGCAAGACATCTGTCCTAGAGAACTTACGGTTCTTTTGAGTGTCCCGTGCTTGCCATGTTATTGATCCACACTGACTAAGTACTATGTTAGCTCTGGTATTAACACAAGCCTCCCAAGTGCTGGGATTAAAGGCATGTACCAGCACACCTGGTTTGACACCTTTCTAAATGGATTTTTAAACCAATATTAACCAAAGAGTATTACCCAGGTCACTAAGACTGAAGCATGTGGTTTAACCTGCCTCTAGCCACAAGTTGTTAGGGTACATTCATTACCTTTATAAACCCCAGATTCAAAGAATGAGGGTGTTTCACTAATAGACAAATTTGTTTAATAGACAAATTCAGTAAAGTTACAGTATGCAAAAATGAACAGTGATAGGGCTGGAACACCTGTTTACCCTCAGCAAGACCCTGGTTCAATCCCAGGACACACATAAAGTAATTTTCTTCTATACTACCAAATCTAAAAAAAAAGAAAGAAAAAAGAAAAGTCATAAAACTTACCATGTTCGGACATGATATTTGGGAAACTTAAAGCTGTGCTTCCAGGTCAAGGGCAGTCATATTCGACTCCAGAATAAACTCCTGCTCCTCTTGAGATGCTGACCAGAGCTGGCTTGCCTGTGGGCATCCTTACTCTTTCTGAGGTCCCAGCCTCCCATTCAGCTGCTAGAATTCCAAAGCTGAGCCTGCCTGCTTTGTACCTCAAAAGACCTAACTTTCTCTCTTCTGTATCAGGATTCTCCCAGTAGCTAATGAGATTTCCTGCGTGCCTGCCTAGTTGTTTTTCTCTTGCATGCTAATAAAATGGTCCAGTCTGAAAAAGAAAAGAAAAAGTCAAGAAACAGTCACATTTATAATAGCTATCAGCACTTAGGAATACATTTAACAAAGGAAGATCTCTGCACTGAAAACTAACACATTGAAAGAAATTAAAGAATGAGTAAATGGTAAGCTGCCCCACGCTAGTGAAATGGAAAGGCTACTAATGTGAAAATGTGCACACCATCGAAATAATCTATGTAGATTCAGTGTACTCCCTACCAAATGTAGTGATATTTTCCTAAAAATAGGAAAATCCTTAATTGTATGTGAAATCTCAAAAGACCCAAAAAAATCTTGAACAAAAGAATAAAACTAAAAAGATCAGACTATTAGAATTTTTTTTAATATACTATAAAGTTATGTTTATCAAGTGCTTATGGTACAGGCAGGAAAATACACATAAACCAGAAGAAAAAGAATCCAAATACTACACTTTTACAGCCTGTTGATTTTCCACAACGATGCCAATGATACAGAATTGAGTAAAGACAGTATTCAATAATTGGTATTTGGAAAACCATAGGCAGAAGAATGAAATTAATTGGAACCTAATCTCATACCATATACAAAAATCAACTTAAGGGAGCTGGAGAGATGGCTCAGTGGTTAAGAGCACTGGCTGCTCTTGCAGAGGACTTGGGTTCAGTTTCCAAGCACCCACATGTCAGCTAACAACCATCTGTAATTCCAGTTCCAGGGGATCTGACACCCTCTTCTGGCTTCTGAGGGTTTGTGCACACTGATGCACTTACAAACATGCAGACAAAACACTCATACGTATTTTAAAAATTAATAAATTTAAATTCTTTAAAAAAAACAAAAATTAAGCTATGTTCCATGCAGCTCAGAATAGAGTGCTTGTCTAGCAAGGGAAGGCCCTGGGTTACATCCACAGTACCATCAAATAAATAAATAAAACTCAAAATGGAATAAAGACTGACACATAGGACTTGAAGTAGTAAAACTCATAGAAGGAAGTGGAGACATGCCTGGCGTTAGTCTGGACAGGGAAGATTTGGGGTGTGGGGTGACTCAAAAGGACAGGCTACAAAAGTACAATGGAACAAGTGGGATGGCGTAGAGCAACCAAGGAAATGAGTGAGAGGACAGTGTGACGTGTGTGCAAGCCATGATCTCACAAGGGATTAACATCCAAAATATGTAAGCACACAACCGAATGTCAAGAAAGCAAAGCACTCTCTAAACGGGGATAGCACATGAATTGTCTCAAATTTAAAAAGGCATAAAAAGAAAACAATGGATGTCACTCACCATCACGTGTGCAAAATAAGTCACAGTGAGGTATTACATCTCCCCAAAAGAGGAATGGTCAATTTCCATACTGTCATAGAAAAGAGACATGAAAGGATATGTAAGCTTTTTCTAACACATCAAGCAAAAGCATCATTAACTAAAATATGAAGAAAATAAAGTGGTTTTATGTGTTCTTCTGGAAAAAATTAATGGAATTTTTTTAAAAAGCCAAAACAGTGTGGTGGTTCCTTAAATCATTAAAAATAGAAGCTGGATGTGATGGCTTATATCTTTAATTCCAGAACTTTGGAGGCAGAGGCAAAAGGATCCCTGTGAGATTGAGGCGAGCCTAGCCTGGTCTACATATCAAATTCCAGGCCAGCTGGGGCTATAGGGCAACCCTTTCTCAAAAAAAAAAAAAAAAAACCTTAAGAATAGAACTAACACGTAAGTCAGCAACATCATTACTTAGTGTACATCCAAAACATATGAAACCAGTATGTAGAGAGAGATCTGCACTCCCATATTGATTGCAGCATTGTCTGCAATACCTAATGTCCATCAATGGATGAATGAATATAGTACGTTCAGTAAGAGTGTAGTTTTACTGAAAAATCCACAGTTACCCATTGTGCGTCTAGTGCCTTCCAAGCTTGATCCTCCCAATAGATCCTGTGAACATGCAGGTTCCTATTAAGGTGAGTATGATTACGTTATGAGGCTGTTCTGGTTTGCTATATTTGTTTGTTTGCGTGGGTTTGTGGGGTGGTGGTGGTGATGATGGGTGTGTGTGTGTGTGTGTGTGCGCGTGTGTGTATGTGTGGGTGTATGAAAGGGCCTCATGTTTCCTATAGGTAGATGAGGTTAACCTTGAACTTGTGATACTTCCCTCTGTCTCAGGAGTGCTGGGATTACAGGTGTGTACCACTGCAAATGGCTCCCTTAGGTCATTTTAAAGGGTTTCCTCATCTCTTCAAATGTCAGATCTTTCACTTCCATCCACTAAATTTCCTCATAATAACTGCTGGTAAGCTTGGCATGGTGGTTCACACCTTTAATCCCAGCACCGGACTACCTCCCTGTTAGTGTCTATTAAATGCTTTCTTTCAGTGTAGGTGACTTTGTTCCCTGTTACTTTAAACACCAAGGCATTTGTTGTTGTTTTATTGCACATTGGACACTGTGGGTATGTGGTCAACACTGTGTTTTTTTTTTCCTGAAGAACAATTCTGTTACTGAACGCTGACTAGACTCCAGAAATTTAAAATCCTAAAATTTTTTAATTCTTATCTGTGCCTTCATCAAGAAGAGAACTAACTCGATCATGTGGCTTGCTCTGTCTGCTTCATGGCTCTATCTCAGCACCTGAGGACGACAGGTCCCAACCTGGAGGATGGAGTCCACAGAGCACTTTATTTTCGGGGTGTGGAGGTGTTGATAGTATTTTGCTCTGTAACTGTGACTGGCCTAGTACTCATTATGTAACCCAGGCTGGCCTCAAACTCACTCTTCCTGCCTCAGCTTCCTGAGTGCTAAGACTACCGGCAGGCACCACCATATCGCCACATCTGACTGCACAACTCTTTAAGGACATCGTTATACTCATCGTTGAAGACCCTAGGGGAATTCCTTCCAAGATACTGACTAGCTCAGACAGTTGACAATGTCCTCAGTAGTGAACCTTGAAGAAACAGAAGGAGCATGGATTTCTAAAACTAAAGGAGACTGAAGACTCCTAGAATTTCATGTGGAGGTGCTAGTAACTGTAGACTAGGGGCATGGAAGACCATGAGGAGAAGTTCATATAGTACTTTCTGGTCCTATTCCTTCAAGTGGCCTTAGGATACTGGTTATTAGGGTGACCTTTTTAACATAGTAGCAACCCCATCTAACACATTGCCTGTCCACTAAACAATACCAAACCCCACTGGGCAATGGGAAAGCTAGTTCAAAAAATAGATACAGGTAACACTCAAGCATTCACTCATTTGTGCCAAGATTATGTGTTACAGTATTTCTTTCTAGAGGCTGGTGAGATGGCTCATTGGGTACAGGCATAGGCAAACACACCTGATGACCTGCTTTTAATCCCTGGGACCCACATGGTGGAGAGAGAGCCAACTCTTACAAGTTGTCTTCTGATCTCTACATGTACTCCATGGCATATACCTGCCCACACATATAGACACACAAACAAAATGAATATATAATTATAAATAAGTTATTTATAACTTTTTAATATTTTTATTTATGTGTATGTGTGTATATCTGTGTCAGTGTCTATCATGTGTGTGTGAGTGCCCACAGAGGTCAGCTGAAGGCATCAAATCCCCTGGAGCTAGAGTTAGTTATGCAGTTGTGTGATGCCCAATGTGGGTACTAGGAACTAAACTTTAATCTTCTGAAAGAGCAGTAAGTGCCCTTAACCACTGGACCATCTTTCCAGCCCCTCTTTCTAAATTTAAAAGGAAACCTTAGCCGAAGGAGGGGCTAGTGGATTGACCTTAACCAAGATCATTACCAATTCTATGTTTGTTCCCTGAATTCTCAATTTAAAAAAAAAGTTTAAAATTTATTTTTATTTTATGTGTAGGAGTGTTTTGCCTGCATGTATGTAAGTGTGTCCATGTGGTACAGATCCCCTGGAACTGGAATTACAGGTGGTTGTCAGCCACTCTGTGACTGCTGGGAATTGAACCTGAGTCCTCTGGAAGAGCAGCCAGTGCTCTTATCCTCTGAGCTGTCTCTCCGGTCCCTCAGTTTTGTTTTGAGATAGGGTCTCGCTCTATAACTCAGGCTGACCTCAAACCCAGAGATCCACCTGCCTGCACCTCTCGAGTGCTGGGATTAAAGGTGCCCACCATGATGCGCCACCAAATTCTCAATCTTTAAATCGCAGCAGCAATACGGGTTTGGGGCTGGCACTGGCTCTGTCGGTGCACACTGTCACACATGGCGCTCAAAGGGAAAAAAGCTTCCAAGCCTCCAACACTCATGTGGTACATACACACTCAGCGGTTAAGGGCACTAACAGCGCTTACAGAGGACCTGGGTTCAGTTCTCAGAACCCATATGGTGGCTAACAACCATCTGTAACCCCAGTTCCAGGGAATCTAAAGCCCTCTGACCTCTGAGGGAACCTACACACATGTGGTACATATAAACTCATGCACGTACACAATCAATAAATCTTTTTTTTTTTTAAAGAACAATGTTTTCCGTAGAGACAAATGTTCAAAGGGCTGAGAATAAGTGACTGTGAAATGCTTGGGCCTAAATGAGACATCTGTATCACCGTCTCCAAGGCTCCAAGAGAAAATCAAGGAAGGAAGGACAGAAAGAACATAAGACCCAGAGGATGGGGAGGATCATGGTGAAACTGTCTTCTGGACGTAACATGGCTATAGCACCTATTAATTCTCTTCAGATGTGGTTACCTACCCTAGACCTGCACAAGATTAGACAAACCACCATTTCATCATGCATGGGAAGAGGTTCATGAGTCCCATCCCCCACTAAGAGATCATGGGCAGTTAATGGTTGCTGAAGGGATGTCAAATAACCCCCACTCATGCTCATTTGAGCAACCATAATTACTCACACACATGCACACACTCAAATACACACACACAGACGTGAAAATAGAAGAGGGGCTTGTTTATAGGAAGGGTTTCAGTAAGACCTGGAGGGAGATGACAGGGGTTATGGTGTTTTGAATGAGAATGACCACCATAGGATCCAAGTATTTGGACACTTGCTCCCTAGTTTGTGGTGCTGTTTGCAGAGGATCATGGAACCCTTAAGAGGTGAGGCTTTGTTGGAGGAAGCACATCACTGGGGTAGGTCTTTGAGAGTTCAAAGCCACGTCCCACTTCCGGTTTCTCTGTTTCCTGTGCCTGCTTGAAGCTGAGAGTGCTCGATTTCCCGCACCGGCCATCCCTCTCATCTTGATACAGTTTTATTCCGCTGGAACCATAAGCCCAGTAAACTCTTCCTTGTATAAATTGTCTTGGTCGTGGTGTTTTATCGCAGCCACAGAGAAGTAACTAATGCAGAGGCTAATGTGGAGGCTGAGCATGACCAAAAATTCACTGTGCACATGTATGAAATTGTCAAGGAATGTTTTTAAAGAATCATATTTTCAAGAACTTTCCACTTATTAACACCCAGGAGCTCACCACAATTTCATCGAACTGGCATTATTTACCCAAGACAATCAGAATTCATTTCCTTTCCTTTTCCTGTTTCTGGGAATGAAATGACCCAATCAAGGCGAGGCAGAACCCCTGAATCGGGAAAAGCAGTTTGCATAAATCTGTCCTTCCCGGGGTAAGACAGCACACGGCAATGCTGAGAAACGATGATCATCAATGCGGCATGTTTCTGTCCCCTGTTCAGGTTTGCACACACAGTCATGGATTTCGTCATGGCAGTTCCATACTGTGTCATTGTACAATGGGGTCCATTGCAGTTGTTACTGCCGCTGTTTCCTCTCATGGGCGAAGGCAGCAAGCAGGGCCTTGAGCCTTTGAGTGACAGCTCTGTTCAGTTCCGCTCCACTTTTCCAGCTACGGCACCTGGGGGAGCCACAGGGTCTCTGAGACTCCAAGTCTATCTCCTCTTGTTTTATTTCCTTTTACTCCCATTTTCTACTGTTCCCAGGCCCGGATCACAATTCTTATGTATTAGATATGCATATATTTTTTGCAAAGATGTACATTTTTATCATGTGAGTGTTTATTTTGAATTTAAATAAATAGCTCAGGAATATATTTGTAACTGAAAGACCCTGTCTTGTGGTGTGTCAGACAGATGCTATTTAACTCTGACATCTCAGGAAGGGCTCTGAGGACTTGTCTCATTTTCATTTAATTCTTGACAATTTGCCAAGAAGAGCCGAGCTATCCACATTCCATGCTGCTCTCTTCAGGAAGCGTGGAGTTGGGAGGTAGAATTTGTCTCCAAAATAGTGCAAGAACAAATATATATCTATTAATATATTTTTTGTGAATAAGGCAGGTAAGAATAGAAAAAGAATACCCAGGCTGGCTAACATAGTTCATCTTGAATCTCCAAATTTTTTAAAATTATATATTTATTTTTAATGTGTATGAGTATATTACCTGTAAGTGTGTAAGTGTGTCTGTGTCATGCAAGGCCTGTGGAGGTCAGAAGAGGGTATTGGATTCCCTTGGAACTGGAGTTATGGATGGTTATTAGCTGCCATGTGGGTGCTAGGAATCAAACTCAGGTCCTCTGCAGTCAGTGCACTTGACCGCTGAACCATCTCTCCAGCTCTGACACTTTCAAATTTTATCTTTACTCAACTTAGCTAGGATACCAGTAAACTACACAGTATAAGGGTTAGGCTCATCAGGTAAAAGTGCATGCCACCAAGGGTGATGGCTTGAGTTCAGTAACCAATGCTCACATGGTGAAAGGAGAAAACCGTCTCCTACAGGTTGTCCTGTGACTTCTACTCCATGGCACCTGCACACACATACACACATTAAATAAATACATGCATACATACTTTCTTACATACATACATAAATGTAGCTTTTTAAAAATTTAAGAACTGTGGGCTGGAGATATTGCTCAACAGATAAGAGCACTGGCTGCTCTTGCAGAGGACTCGGGTTTAATACCCAATACCCACGTGGTGACAGTAATCGTCCATAACTCCAGTTCCTGGGAATTTGATGCAGGCATTGCACAACATAGGTACATGCAGTCAATACACTCATACACATAAAATAAAATCATAAATATAAAAACTGCACAAGATATGGGATGAAACCATGCTCCTGGCTCACTTATGTTCAGATTTTTGGAGGGGATGGCAGAAGTCCACACTTGTCTCATTTTATACTGGGAGAAACTGAGGAAAGAAATCACAAACATCACAGCCAGTTTGTTGGTAGAACTACATCCCTAGCCCCTTGAGATTTCCCCACATAGCCTATCAGGAGTATGGAGTGAACTACCCAGAGTAACAGCTTGTCTCATGTCCCAAATATTTTGCAAACCTTATCCAAAAATGTTGCATATGAAGAGAATGGTTCTTGTCATTAGTTGTCTTAAATCCCTGCATCCTGCTCATGTCATATTGTATCCATAGCAATGCACAAACAGTATAAACCCATTATACACCCAGGGGTTTTCTTGCCCTTGGTTAAAGGTGCAGTGCTAATTTGCTACACATGTGCTCAGAGCAGGGTGCTTACAGCATTTAGGAAGTTTTAACATCTGCACAGCCAGAGTTTACAGATTTGCATTCTATTTGTGTATTCCCTAGAAAACTAGAAGTAAATACATTATGTACTTTCAGTGTTCGACGTGTCACTGGTGTTATTCTGGCATCCTGTCAGGTCTGTGGCAAGGCACACTTTGCCCAGAGAAAGGGTCCTTAAGCAACCTCGTCATGCCCTTGGAATCAGGAGGAATCAACAGAATGGCTTTTATGTTAATAAGAGCAAACATTAACTGAACACTCACTATGTGTCAGACAGTGCGCTAAGAGCCTTGTTTGTATTCTTCCATCCAATCCTCCTGTAACACCTAGGCATACCTCAGGTTCCTGAAACCTCCATATTTTCACCAAGCCATCTGTGAGCACTTTTGAATGGAGCATCCAAAGCAATGTTCCCAATTGTATGCCTCACCTTTAAATATTTTACAAATATTAGCCAGGAAATGTTCCTGCTAGCCCAGTTTTTCCCACTTAAAAAATAGAAACCTATCACAATGGTGTTCTATGCCTATAATACCAATATTCAGGAGGTGAAGGCAAGAGAATCATGAGTTCAAGACCAGTCTGAGCTACATAGTGAGTTCCAGCTAGCCTGGGCAATAGTATGAGACCCTGTCTCAAGAAATGCTCCCAAATAAAGGAAGGAAGAAAGTGAGGGTGGGGGGCTGGAGAGATGGCTCAGTGATTAAGAGCACTTATTGCCCTCGCCAGAGGACCTGGATTAAGTTCCCAGCATGCACATTTGGCAGCTCACCTATAACTCCAGCTCAATGAGATCCAATGCCTTCTTCTGGCATCCTCAGGAACTAAACATTCACATGGTGCACAAACACACATTCAGGTGAACATTCATGATCATAAAAATAGATATTCGGTTGAAGAGATGGCTCAGTGGTTAAGAGCACTGACTGCTCTTGCAAAAGATGTGGGTTGAAGACCAGCACCCACATGGCAGCTAACAACCATCCATAACTCCAGCTGCAGAAAATCCAACACCCTCCTCTGTTCTCCAAAGGTACTGCCTGACTTGGGTGTACTTACATACATGGAGTCATAAGATTCATACATGTACAATAAAAATAAATCAATAAAAATTCCCAGCATCCACATGGCAGTTAAGAACTGTCCATAACTGCAGTTTCAGGGGCTCTGACACCCTCTTCTGTCCTCCTCCAGCACTGCATGACTGAGGTACACTCACACACATGCAAACAATACATTCATACACATTAAAAGAAAAAAACAAAACTGGACTCTCGAGTCAAGTGTAGACGCCCCCACCTCTGACCTCAGCACTTGGAAGGTAGAGGGAAGCAATACCAGAAATTCAAGGTATTGCTTGCATGTGTGGGAGTGCACCTACGTCATCCAGTGCTGGGATTCAAACCGGGGTCCTCTG
The DNA here is from genome assembly GCA_035773235.1 of Eospalax fontanierii. Lineage (NCBI taxonomy): Eukaryota > Metazoa > Chordata > Mammalia > Rodentia > Spalacidae > Eospalax > Eospalax fontanierii. Next base: position 19,365,171 of record CM069540.1, read on the forward strand.
CAAGAACAGCCAGTGCTCTTAACCTCTGAGCCATCTCTCCAGCGCAAGAATACAGTATCTTGAGATCAGCTTGGGCCACAGAGTGATACCTCATCTCAAAGAAAATAAAATTTAAAAGTAAGAAAAGATTTTGCACTGGGCAAAATGCCCTATACCTATAATTCCAGCATTTGGGAGGTGAAGGCAGGAGGATCAGGAGTTCAAGGTCATCCTGGCTCCAAGGCAAGGTCAAGGCCAGCCTGAGCTACCGGAGATCCTGTCTCAAAACAAAACAAAGAGAAAAAAGATTTTGAAAGTTCTCATGGAAAAGAAATGCTCACTATGTCTATCCTGAATTTTGAATATTACACAATATATGTACATATATTGACACATCATTAACACGTACAATTATGTGTCAATTAAGTTTGTCTAAAGCATAAAATTATTCCAGAAGGAAAAGAGAGAGAGGGTGGTTGTGACTATGTCATCCCTCAGTCAAACCCTGCTGCAGTTCCACTGTTAGAGCTTGAGCTACTCCAAGATCCAGCCTCGCTCTACCCTTTCTACCCTGAGGAAACTTAGCAGCCATTAGTCATTGAGGCCAGGACTGAAGAGCGGCCGGCTCCGAAATGCCTGGGAAAGCAGGTGGGAAGTGGGCAGAGGAATTCTGCTGTGCTGGAGATTGGTTTGGTTTGGTTTGTGTCAGAGAGTTCAAGGCCAGCTTCTGGCTTCAACCTCGAGTGTTAGGATTGCTGTACACCCTACATTTCAGGAGATGTTTTTATTACTTGATTTGCTAGGGAGGACCCTCGAAGCTTTGGAAGGAGAAGGATCTGCCTAAGGTTACACAGTCTGTGTAGACAGTCAAGATTTGAACTACCTCCTCAAACCTGATCACTTACTGAAACTAACGCTGAAAGGCTCAGCCAGCCAAGCATTGTTTGCAGACAGCTAACACTTCATGGCAACGCCCACCTCGAGGAGCCAAAATGAGATCATTTCTCCCAAGAGTATTACAGAGAACATTCTTCAAGGGCTGGAATAGAGGAATGCCAGCTGCCTCTGATCCCCACAGTGGGTCCCAGAGCTTTTGGGAAACTCCATGCTTGTGATAATTAGCTGAACAGATTCTCAACACTGTGTACATACTCACTGTGAGCATCCTTTGTGAACATCCTGGAGCTGAGCAGCCTGGTACCACACAGCAGTCAGCCAGCGCAGAGCCACCTAGTTTCCTTTCTTCACAGATGGAGTTATAATTTCAAAGGACACTGGCTAGAAAACTTCTGTTGCCCAGCTCTGGGATGACCATGAGCTGGTGACATGGCAGTGGTCAAGTTAAACTGGCAAACAGACTACTTCACACAGGACTGAGGTAAAGGCCAGAATCCGGGAATGCTTGCCACTGTTCAGGTCATTGTCGAAATCATCATTGGTACAACCGCTATACCCTAACGTGCTTTCCGCTTCTCCCCGTACCAAGCAGACCTCATCTTCCTACCACTTCCCGACCTGACAACACTGGGGACACAGTAGAAGGGGTGATCAAAAACTAATATAGCTGAGGCTGTGGCCCAGTTGGTAGAGTGCTTGCCTAGCATGCACAAAGCCCTGAATTCAATCCCCAGCATTTCATAAACCAGGTGAGGTGGAACACACCTACAATCTCAGAATGGAAAACAGTAGGATCAGAAGTTCAAGGTCATTCTCAACTACATACATGAGACCTTGTCTCCAATAAATAGATAGATGGATGGTAATTTTTTCATGTATTTGTTTTTATTTTATGTGTATGAGTGTTTTGCCTGTACGTCGTATGTAATTCCACCACATGCATGTAATGTCCATGGAGGCCAGAAGAGGGTGTTAGATCCCCTGGAGATGAGTTACTGTTGGTTGTTAGCCACCATGTGGGTGCTGGGAACCAAATCCTAACTGGATCCTCTTCAAGAACAGCAACTGCTCTTAACTGCTAAGCCATCTCTTCAGCCCCCTGGATAATGAATTTTAAAAGCACCCAAACTTCAGCATTTCAAGTCCTCTGCTTCCTTTTCCCACTGGAGAAGTCCATACTAACCCAGGTTCACTTTCTCTGACTGTCACTCCTGTATGCTTTGGGCCAGCAGCTACCCTCTGTAACAGAGAGGCGCTGGCCTTCCTCATTCACCTAAAAGGGCTCTCCTAGCCAGGCCTCCCTGCAGCTCTGGAAATCCTTGTATGGTTCCAAAAGGAGAGGACAAGAAGGCTTTGTGCAGCCCAGACTCCCCAGCCACCAAGCCTCTTCTAACCGAACAGCCCATCTCACCCCGTTTATGTACCCATAGGTCCAGCCAGTGCCTAGTTTCTGCTTCCCTTAGCCCCTTGCCTTTGGCCATGGACTAGATCAAGTCCCTGCCAGATTCCTGAACATGTGTCCCTCAGCAGCCCAGGCTAAAGGGACCAGAAAACACACGGTAGCATGGCTTGCATGCACTGGGGAGTAAACTGCCCAGGACTCTAGAATGACACACCTTAGCTACCTCCCGGTTCTCTGAGCCTCATGTTCCACTCAACGTGGGTTTCTGAGCTGCTTGTGCTGCCTGCCAGGTAAATGGGAGCGTTCAAAGACCAGAAAGTTCTTGCACAAAGGGCAAGTCTACACATCTTGCTGCCCTCTCCCTTCCTCCACATCCCCTCACTGTGTGGTGATTTTCCTTGGGCCTGAGAGTTCAGAGGATGGAACAGGCTGCACACATGTGCCTGGCCTCGAATCTGGGATCTCCCACTCTCTGACCATGAATCAAATATGCTTAATAAACTTTTACTTCAAAAGCAGTGACAGCTGGCTGTGGGGGCACACACGTCTAATCTCAGAAGGCAGAAGCAGGTGGATCTCTGTGAGACTGAGGCCAGCCTGATCAAGTTCCAGGCCAACTGGGACTATAAAGAGACCCTGTCTGGAGAAACTAAACCCCACACATGAAGGCAATACAGTCACATATAAAATTTTAAAATATATTTTTAAAAACACAGCAATAAAAATCCCTACCTGAGCCATTTACCAATGCCAGGGCCCATTCACCTTAGCTCAACACCCAGGCGAATGACAGAGTAAGACTTAGACCCTGCAGGCTGCCTGCTTGCTCTGGTGCATGGCAGGTGCCTAGCCTGTTCTATCTGTTTCTTCTGTGGAAGCCCACCACCCTGTTTTAAGTCAGTGCTTATCTCTAGAGAATGTTGAAGGTGGACATTAGTAAACAGGATCAGTACTACTGTCTTAGAAGTTGTCTTTTTCCATGGCCTTGTTTCTCCAAGGTAAAAATAAATTAATTTCTAAAAACTGAAGTTTTGTCAGTTTATTTGTTTGGATTTTTGTTCTTGTTTTTGAAGGTTTTGTTGGGGTTTTTTATTTGTTTGTTGTTTTTGTTTTTGAGACAGGGTCCACATAGTGAGTTCCACGGAGGCCTGGTTTGGATTTCGTTCAGATTCACCTGCCTCTGCCTCCAAAGTGCTGGGATGAAAGGCTCGTGCCACCACATCCAGCTCTGCCAGTTTATGGAGTAATTTATGTAGTTTTACTTCTACAGGAAAGAATCAAGCCTACTACTAGCAGTATTTTCTCTCCTTCAAGATTTCGCTTCTTAGGGCCGGAGGACTGGCTCAGTGGTTAAGAGCACTGGCTACTCTTACAGTGGACCCAAGTTCAATTCCTAGCACCCACATGACAGCTAACAATTGTCTGTTACTCTGGTTTCAGGGGATCTGACGCCCTCTTTTGGCCTCTATTGGCATTGTACATGGGTGCATTTACATACAGTCAGGTCAAATACTCATACACATAAAATAAAGATAAATTTTTAAAAAGAGCTCTCTCTTTGGAGGGGGCTGGAAGGATAGCTGAGCAGTTAAGAATACTCACTGCTCTTACAGAAGAACTAAGTTTATTTCCCAGCACCCATATTGAGCATCTCACATCTTCCTGAAACTCCAGCTCAAGGGGCTCTGATGCCCTCTTCTGGTTTTTATAGGTACCCACACATACGTGATGCTACATTTTCCCAGAGAAACACATGCATGCACAATGATAAAAAGTAAAAACAGGAGGCTGGAGAGATGACTCAGGAGTGGTTAAGAGCACTGGCAGAGACGCAGGTTCTATTCCCAGCACTCTCATGGTCGCTAGCAGCCATCTGTAACCCCAGTTCCAGGGAGTCCTATGACCTCGTTTGACATCCAAGAGCATTGCATGACATGGGGCAGCCTACAGGCAATATACCCATAAACAGAAAATAAAAATAATAAATTAAATAAAAAGTCAATAAAGATAAAAGCTGGGCATGGTAGCACATGCCTTTAGTTTCTGCACTTGGGAGGCGATGGCAAGCAGATCTCTGTGAGATCAAGGTCAGCCTGGTCTACATAGGGAGCTCAGGTCAACTGGGGCTACAGGAAGAGATCCTGTCTCAAAAAGACCAAAAAAATGAAAATAAAGCTGGACATGGTGGTACTAGCCTTTAATCCCAGCATTTGGGAGGCAGAGGCAGGAAATAGCTGTGAGATTGAGGCCAGCCTGAAATGGTTTACATGGCAAGTTCATCTGGGGCTACACAGTGAGACCCTGTCTCAAAAACACTCAGAAATTAGTTAATTAAAATAAATCTTAAAGAAGATACCTCTTCTTTTGGGTTGTGCTCTGTTGCACTGATGATTAGTGTTGATGGTGGCACCTTACCTAACATAATAAAGACTGTATCTTTCTTTTCCCCTGCATGTACGTGTGAACTATTTGCTTAAGATAAACATAGTAGGCACACTATAGTGGTGGCACACTATAATCCCAGAACTCAGAACAGAGGAGAGCTGTAGATTCCTAGCCAGCCTGTACTGCATGAGAGCCTATCTTAAAAACATAAATTAAGCCAAGTGTGGTGCTGCATGCCTTTAAAATCCCAGCACTTGTGGGATTGAGGCCAGCCTGGTCTACATAGCGAGTTCCAAGCCAGCTGAGGCTACAGAGAGACTCTGTTTCAAAAAAAAATAAAATAAAACAAAACATAAATTAAAGTTGGATGTGGTGGTATGTGCCTATCATTCCAACATTCAGGGGGTGGAGGTGGGAGGTTATTACAAGTAAGATATCTTATCACATTTTCTCCTGGCCACGAAGGAAGATGAGAAAACAACAGACACCCAAAAAAGCCAACTGGATCCTTGACTATGAAAAAGAAAACACTCAATCCATTTGTCTATTTGAGCAAAGTGAAAAGTAGTCCCAATATGGATGTCTCTCCAGTGAGAAATCCAGGTCATAAAGTAACTCTGTTTGCTGCATAGAAGCCAATAGGCTGTTTTTTAAACACAAGTATAACCATGTGGACAGAGTGATGGAGACAGGAAAATCGTAGGAGTCAGCATAATTGAAATCATGTCCCCTCCCATGAGCCTGGAGGTCGTCCATGAGCCAGAGCTGTGGTCCCCTCCATATTCCTCCTTAGTGAGCTGATGGTAGAGCAGATTCAAAGATGGAGGACTTCCCAGTGTTGCAATTTTGACCTTCTCTGAGTGACTGCATTCCCCTCAAGCCCCTCCCTGGAGGTTCCAGGTTGTGCATGGTAGTGGCTTTACCTTTGTTGGGGATCGGGAAGGATTCTGTCAATTGCAGATCACAGTCTTTGGAGGACTGATCCTTAAGAATGGGCTTCCCACCTCCCTTGATGGCCAGCTATGGTCTTTTCCACACATGGTCCTGGGCACCCAGGCCCAGATGTTGGACCTTTCTCATTCCCAGGCACCAAGATGTTTTCCATCATTTTTCTATGATTCTTCTACAGCCCAGTGCACCTTCAGCTGTGCCCTACAAAAAACATAGGATACCTCTAGAAATAAAAAGAAAAGAAAAAGAATTCCTAGAACGTCTAGGAAGTTAAATTTTTAAAAACTTTAATTAAAATATATTCTCAAAACAAATCTATCTATCTATACATACATACACATGCTCACACACACACATGCTCACACACACACACTCATACAATTATCCTGTTAAGGAAATGCCTCTTTATTTCCCTTATTTCTACTTCTTAGAGTTTCCTGTTATTACGTTAGTAATTATTTAATTTCATCAAACAGTTTAAAACTGAAGTAATAAGAGGATTTTGATTTTCATTTGACCTTTGATCAGATGTAACAGGGAGAGATTTTTCTAGAAATCTACTTGGCAATAAATCCCTAGCCAATAATTTACTTTCAGTTCTGTCAGCAAGAAATGGATGGGTATTAAGGGACTAAAAATAGCCCAAGATAATTTGGCTCAAAACTGGCAACATTCTAGCTCTGCACAATCAGGAAGTTCTTATCTGTCAATCCTCTCTTTAGAATATTTCACACAGACTGACTTTTAAAATTTTTATTTTATGTGTATGAATGTATTGTCTCCATGTATGCCAGAGCACCCATGTTGTGTAATGCCCACAGAGGTCAGAAGAAGGTGTCAGATCCCCTGGAACTGGAGTTACAGGCTGTTGTTAGCCACCATGTGTGTGCCAGGAATCGAATCCAGGTCCTCTGTAAGAGCAGTCAGTGTTCTTAACCTCTGAGCCATCTCTCCATTCCCAGTTGTGACATTTTTCTGGGTACTTTCAGTTCATACTTTTGTGTGAGCAAATTCACCTGAAAGGAATTTAGAGTGGCTGGCAGGATGGCTCAGCAGTTAAGATCACTTTCTGCTTTTGCAGAGGACCCATTCTGGTTCCAACAGTGGGCATCTTACAACTTCCTGTAACTCCAGGGGCTCCAATGTCCTCTTCTGGCCTCTATGGGCATTGCACACATAGGTACACATATACACATAGGCAAACCACTCATACATATAAAATAAAAAACAAATAAATAAATGAGTTTTTTAAAAGTTTTTTTAAAAGGTTCTTAAAAAATGTATTTAATGAGGGTGTCAGATCCCCTGGAACTGAAGTTACAGGAAGTTGTAAGATGTTGGTGGAGGCCAGAAGAGGATGTCGGATCCCCCTGGAACTGGAGTTACAGATGGTTGTTAGCCTCCATTAGGTGCTGGGAACCAAACCCAGGTCCTCTGCAGAAGCAGCCAATGCTCTTAACCACTGAGCCATCTCTCTAGTCATTAAAAAAATGTTTTAAAAGAAGAAATTAAAGGTATTGAATTACTAATCAGGATATGTAAGGAAAAAAATAAGAAATAGAGAAAAGTATTTGAATGGGAAAATAAAGCTCAACTCTTAATAAACAGTTTATAAATAAAACTGAATGCCTTCAGCACCCTGCCTCTCCTGAAGGCTTGGTAAGAGTTTTGGGGGTTGAGATTATATATATATATATAATTTCACTATTGGTATATTAACATTATAAAAGGCCTGCTCCAATGATTTGCTCTTACAGGAACCTAGCCTCTCTGACATGCATGTCTAAGTAACACGTACATAAAACTATCTGACAGATTCAGGCTGCCTTTGCTCTCTGGGGCCATCGCCACCTCTACCTGTGGAGCTCCAGTAGAAGAAGGGGGTGAGTAAGAAAGTTGCCTATCCGGACTCAGACAAAGCCGGCCCATTCAACTCTGGAAAAGCATCCAGGAAGCAAATGACCGTTAGGTCACTGGAAAGAGCGCGCCCTCTAGTGGAAGGTTAAAAAAACCCTCCTTGTTGTGGGCCTGATACCCTGGCGCCCCGGAGAAACTAACCGTGGATGCGCACGCTCCTCTTCAGCCATCCTCTGGCATTAGAAACTGGATGTTCTAACGTGTTTCATACCGGAAAAGCCAACAGGACACATGTCTATCAGCAGCAGATTGCCTAGATAACCACTGGTGCCTCCGTTTCTGGGATCTCTTGCAACTTTTAAAAGGAATCAAATGGACCTATGTAGACTCATATGTATGGATTTTTCTTTTTCAAGTCCTTAATGGTCTCCTAGGCTTTGATGGTATAACTAAGGTGAATATTAATGTAAAGACAAAATATTGATTGTTTTCTCTCATGTCTATATGTTTGTGTCTGAATATATGTTGAATATATGAAGAATTTGTAGACAAAGACTAGGAAGAGATCACCAAGGAAGGGAACTGGACTGAGCATACTGGACCATGAGGGTTAAGTAGGGGCAACTAGTGACAGAGGACTTTCCAGTTTTACATCACATACTTCATTACTTTGTTTTTAATTAATGTCATTGATTGATGAGACAGGGTCACCATTCGGACCAGGATAGCCTCAAACTCAATAGAGATTCACCTGCCTCTGCCTCACAAGTGCTAGGATTAAAGGAATGTACCACCACACCGAACAAATTAAGTAACTTTTTTAATGTATATGAGTGCATGCATGGCGTGTTTGTAAGTGCACACTTATGCAATGCTCATAGAGGCCAGAAGAATATGTTGGATCCCTTGGAGCTGGAGTTATGAACAGTTGGTAGCTGCTAAGTGGGTGCTGTTTTGGTTTTAGTTTGGGGTATTTTTGTTTGTTTGCTTGGAGTTTTAGTGGGTTTCTTTGGTTTTTATTTTACTTTATTTTATTTTATTGGTCTTTTTACGTATAACCCCAGCTTGTCTGGAACTCACTATGTAGACCAGGCTGGACTCAATCTCACAGAGATTTGCCTGCCTCTGCCTCCTAAGTGCTGGGATTAAAAGTGTGCACCACCTTGCATGGCTCAGTTTATTTTGCTCTTTGCTTTTTTTGTTATTGTTGTTGTTTTGGTCTTTTTGAGACAGGGTCTCCCTGTAGTCACAGATTTCCTGGAATTCACTGGATAGACCAAGCTGAGCTCTGTCTCACAGAGATCCACCTACCTCTGCCTCCATAATGCTGGGATTAAAGGTGTGCTCCCCCACACCTGCTAAAGCTACTGATTTTGCTTTATGGTTTGTCATTGTTTTGTACTTGTTGGACAGGTGTGTTCCATGGGTAAAAGTTCAACTGTGTTCTAGATTGCAAGGTTTGAAATGGTTTGAAGTTTGTAGAAAAACACACACAGTTCTTAGATTGAAGACTCAACCCCCACCCCCAAGCTTGCTCATTATAGAAAACATAACTGGGCATAGTATATGTTATTATCTGCTTATCTGCAGACAAAAGAGCTGGATTCAAACTCTGACCCCCATCATATCAACTAGGTGACCATTAGCAAGTTTCTTAAGTTTTAAAAAAATTTTCCTTTCTTGTTTTTGTTTTTAAATAATATTATTGCTGCCGCTGTTGTTGTTGTTGGTCTTCTTGAGACAGGGTCTCACTGTAGCTCCAGCTGGCCTAGAACTCCCTATGTAGACCAGGATGGCCTTGAGCTCACAGAGATCCACCTGCCTCTGCCTCCCAAGTGCTGAGATTAAAGGCATGCACCACCACACCCAGCAAATTTTATTATTTTTTAATTATGTGTATATGTATGCATCCATATGTGGAGTTGTGCACCCGAGTGAGATGCTACCATGAGCCTGTAATTGAACTCAGGAACTCTGTAAGAGCAGCAGGTGCTCTTAACCACTGAGCCATCTCTCCAGCCCCTATTTATTATTTTATGTATATGAATGCTTTGCCTGCATGTTTGTTAAGTGCATCCATGTCTACAATGCCCTTGGGGGCCAGAAGAGGGCACCTGGATCACCTGGAACTAGAGTTATAGTCAGTTGTCAGTCACCACGTGGTTCCTGGGAAACCAATCCAGGTTTTCTGCAAGAATAACCAGTGCTCTTGACACTCCAGCTCCATCAGCAAGTTTCTTAACCATTGGAACCCCAATTTCTCAATCGACAGTATGGATATGATAGGTCCCCTATGGGGTCACTATGGAATCAGAAAGAAGGTATGCAATAGAAGTGAATCACCATAGCTTAGCTGCCATGTTAATACCATAATGATTGTTAGACCATGAACTCCCTAAGAGGTAGACACCAATGTAAGCATGTGAATTATTTGAGTTTCCTCCTCCACTAGAGACTCAAACACTAGGACTAACATGTTTGCTGACTGCTCTGATTTTTATTTTATTAGGGCTCTGTGCCATACATGCTTTGATTTGATTTGATTGATTGACTGGTTGATTGATTGATTGAGACACAGTTCCCCTGAAGCTTCTGCCTGGATCTCACTATGTACACCAGGCTGGCCTTGATCTTACAGGGAGCTGCCTGTCTCTGCCTCCCAAGTGCTGGGATTAAAGATGAGCAAGTTTGTAACTGATCTCAGAAAAACCCTTTTCTTTAGATGTGAAGGTTCTGCCATGGTTCACTGGTGCTGGACTCATTGCTCACTGTATGGTAGAAGCTGATGTCTCTGAGCCATCACTGAAGTCGGGTGTTCCTGTGGACACTCGAGCTTTGAGTAGCATCTCACTCCTTTCTTCTTTTTTAAAGTTATTTTTAGTGTATTTCTGGCATGTATGTAAGTGCATCCTTGGAGGTCAGAAGAGGGCATTGGCTCCCCTGGACATGGAGTTTCAGATAGTTGTTAGCTGACTTGTTGGTTCTGGGAAGCGAACCCAGGTCTTCTGCAAGAGCAGTCAGTACTCTTAACCACTCAGCCATCTCTCCAGCTTTCTTCTCCATCCCTCCTTCCTGCTTCAGTAAAGAGTTAAATTAAATCTTCAACATAGGTTTTATACCTGGATGAGTTGCAAATTTACTTCCTCCCCGCCCCTTTTAAGTGTGTTTTTTTGTTTGTTTGCTTGTTTACTTTGTTGATCTTTATCACTGAGTTTCCTTTTTGTTGTTGTTTTTGGTCTTGTAGCCACAGCTGGCCTGGAACTCGCTATGGCGACCAGGCTGGCCTCGATCTCACAGAGATCCGTCTATCTCTGCCTACCAAGTGAGAGAATATCATTGAGTTTCTAAAGGCAGCAGGCATCAAGCCTCTGGGGTCAGACACTTCCGGTATCAGAGATAAGGGGTGGAAGCATCCTTGCTCCTAAGAGTCTGGGATTCAGAACCTGTGCCATCCTGTGAGGGACACAGAGGAAACGGCCTTGTTCCTAAGCTCAGTCTGTTGGGCTGTAAAATGGGCCCTTAAAGGATGCTGAGCCCAGGATCAGCGCCCGGAGTCTCATCCTCTCTCACTCTTTCTGTGCTGGGATCCTCGGAGGCTAGGTGCACTAGACTGGCCCTCGGGAAGATCGCCTTCGGGGTCTCTGGTGCCTGCTGCCTGCGGACTGTCGTGGAGCCTCTGGAGGGGGCGGGTTCTCTGGATCCAGAAAGTCCGGAGCCGCCCAGGAATTTTGGCTCAGGCTGCGAGCATTTCCTCCCGGCCAGCCCGGCGTGATCCTGGGGAGGGAGGCCGTGGGCAGACGCGGCGCTGCGCTCTGCGGGTGCGCACCATGCGGCCGCTGCTCTGCGCGCTGGTGGGGCTCACCCTGCTGCGCGCCTCGGGCGCCCTGGCTGGTGAGTGGGGCACGGGGCGGGCCGGGGATCCAAGGACATCCCGGGATGGGGAGGAAGGAACGAAAGAGGGAGGAGAGATGATGGTGAGAGTCAGGAAAGGGCAGAGATAAGGGACAGAAGGACAGAGCTGGAGAGAAACCCATGAGAAAAAGGAGAGGCTGAGACAGAGAGAGGCTTTGGAGATAAACTCATGAGAACGAGGACAGCAAGAGAACGGACGTTGAGAAAAGCAAAACAAGGGGAAAATTATTCTGATGAAGAAGAAAATGAATAAGAAAGATTTGGGGAAGAGAGTGCAGCAACTGGATGCCAGGGAGGGCTGAGCTCTGAGCCGGGCTGGGCAGGGGTCCAGTCCGCTGGGTGTGGCCGCCCTGGGACCAAAGCATCCCAGAGGCCAGCGGAGGCGCCCAGGCAGAGGGCAGAGGGCGTCGCGCTGGAAGCGGAGCCTGAAGGGGCCAGGAACCCAGGGCCAGCACCAACTTTGGAGAGACAAAGAACCCCTAGAAAAAGGCACTGTTTTACCTGCCTGCTGGCCCGAGGGGTCTGTGGCGAGAATAGGCTGCGGGCACTAAATGCCTGGCACTAAGACAGAAGCTCTGGTCACTTTTCAGGGTCCACAGAGAGGAAGGAGCCAGCCCAGATTCGGAGGTGCACCTTTGGGGCGCTCTTTCGGCACAGAGACCTGTCCACAGAGCACCAGCTCCCTTTACAGCCCTTTTCTCCCTTAGGTCCTCTTTTCTCCGCCTGACCTGAATTTTAGAGCTGAGGAACTAGTCTTAGCTTGTGACTCCCTCGGCAAGGAGCTGGCCCTGCCCAAACCTCTTTCCTGGCCCCTTGAGCCAAACATCGTTTTAAAACATTATTTTTCAGTCATGTTGGCACACTTGGGAGAAGGAGACAGGAAGATCTTTTGGAGTTCAAGGCCAACCTGGTCTACATGCTGAGTTCTAAACTAGCCAGGGCTACACAGCGAGACATCTCAGGAAACAACACAAAACAAGCAAAAACTCACATTATTTTCCTTTCTGATTATGCATATTCATTATAGCAGATTAAGAGGGAAATGTAAATGTGCCAATGTAATCACGCATTTTCATTTACAAACACTCATATTTCAGATAAAATCCCATTGCTGTCTTTAACTCTCTAAAGATATTTTCATTTGACACATTGATTTTACATATTTATGGGCTACAGATTTTCCTTAACTTTTAAAAAAGATTTATTTTTATGTTACGTGTATTTTATTTTCTGCACATATGTACGAGTACCACGTGCATGCAGGGCCGGAGGAGGCCAGAAGAGGGTGTCAGATTCCCTGGAACTGGAGTTACAGATGATTGTGAGCTGCGGTGTGGGTACTGGGAACCAAACCTGGTCCTAAGCAAGAGTGGCTCCCTTTCCTTAACTTTTGATTATGAAAATATTTAGATACAAAAATAGAATTCCGGGTTGGAGAGATGGCTCAGTGGTTAAGAGCAATGACTGTTCTTGCAGAGGACCTGGGTTCGATTCCCAGCACTCATGTGGCAGCTAACAACTGTCTGTTAACTCCATTTCCAGGGGATTCAACACCCTCTTCTGACCTTTGTGGGCATTGCACAACACAGGTGCCCTTACATGCATGCAGGCAATACATTCATATACATAAAATAAAAATAAAATATTTAAAAAGAGAATTCAAAATAATCACATACAAGAATAGATTACTATAATGCTATTAACTATAATTGTTCATTCATGGCCAATCTCACTTTATTTAAAATTGTATCTCTATTGTCACTCCTACATGGTTGACTGTTCTACTAACTGGGCTACGTCTCCAGCCCATCTTTATTATTTTAACTGAATTTCTTTGATTACTGCTAAGGTTGGACTTTTTCTTCTAAGGGATAATAATGGTCATCTCTACAGATTCTTGTGAACTATTTTAGACTTTACCAATTGTGGTGTTGGAATTTTCTCATGTTCACCTATAAAAACTCTTTATATATTGAGGGGAATATAGGTTTGTGTCACCTACAGATTTAGATATCTTTTTAAAGACCTCAGGTGAGTTCTTATTTTTTGCTATCGGAGGGATCCTAAGTGTCTCCTCTTTGAAACAAGTGCAACCATTCTCACCTATGCTTCTGGATTCTCTGGAGAGGCTGTCCCTGTCCAGGATGCCATAGACATGTGTCTTCCTTTGGGATTCTGCTCTTGCTTTGAGTGAAAGAGGAGGATGCTGAGGAACTGTGGTGAGAGAGGAAGGGACGCAGAGAGGGAGAGGCATTGTGTGACTGACATCTGTCCAGCCCCTCCTGTTACAGGGGGAATACTGGAAACCCCAGGATGGAAGAACTTTATCTTATACAGTCACACCAGCACAAGGACACAGTATAGACAGTGTCAGGAGTTTGGATTCAAATCCTGTCTCCACTGTCTTCCATCTGTGTCATCTTGAGTTACGTCACTCAACGTCTTTGATCTTGTCCAAAAAAATTGTTTTGTGTGTTTTACTTTTGGAGACAATCTTGCTTACTACGTAGCCTAGACTGGCCTAGTGCTTGCAATTCTCCTGCCTCAGTCACCACATTCAGTGTTTAAAAAGAAATCTTTTCTTTTTAAGATGGGGTGTAAGAGTGCTGCCCTCAAGTCAGTGGAGGTAGATCATACCTACAGTCCCAGTACTCTGAAGGCTGGTGGAGGATTGGGAGGGAAATGAAAGAAAAGAGAGGGAGGGATGGAGGGAGGGAGGGAGGGACGGACGGAGGGAGGGAGGGAGGGGAGTGACTTTAAGCTAGAGATAACGAGTTCATGCAATGCACATGCATTCCTTAAACCCTTGGCCAGACAAAGGATCACAAATCAATCGTGGCTTAGAATTCAGAGTATGGTTATGCATCCTAAAGGCAAGGAAAGCCAGGCTCCAGCAAATGGGATTGGCTTGCGGCCGGTGAGAGCTGAGTTCCTCATCCTTGTTGGGCAAGCCCCTCCTCTCAAACATCCTTTGGAGGTTGGCTCTGCATAGGTTTAGCCCTAGAGCAATGCCTCTCTATCCTGAGACCTGATCCATATGATTTAGAAAGAGCACTAGCCTCCACATGAAGGGCAGCCCAGGGGTCTCCTTGACCTACCCGTTCCCTTTCCCTGAGCCTGTGTCAGCTCGCTTGTCAATGTCTCTGTGTGGCATTTGCATGTCACCCTGTAGTTCCCAGGTATCTTCATATCTACAAGATCAACATGGCAACCTTGCAAAGGTGACAGGACAGGACAGACAGATTCCTTATACATGAGGAAGTTGAGTGAGAGGCAGAGAGAGCACACAGAAAGTCATGGGATGAGACTTCACCTCTGACTTCCAACTGCTTGCTGGCAGGGTTTGTCCTGGGTGGGTTTTGAGAAATTAGTATCCCTGGATTTGGAGAGTGTTAGTTTATTACAATTTGTGGTTTAAAAAAAAAATCAACCCAGGGGGCTAGAGAGATGTCTCAGCAGTTAAGAGCACTGGCTGTTCTTTCAGAGAACCCGGGTTCGGTTCCCAGTACCCACAGGACAACTCACGACTGACTGTAACTCCAGTTCCCGGGGATCTGACACCCTCTTCTGACCTTCATGGGCATTTAGGACATGAGTGCACTTATACACATGCAGGCAATACACTCATACACATAAGAATAATAACTTACTTTTAAAAAGAAACTACAGTATAGCAAGACAGAATTTGGGTTCCTGCTAGCCTCAGGAGCCAAGCTGCCTACCAGCCTGCCCATCAACCAATCTAGCTCTGAATTAACACTTGAGAGAGAAACAAGTATGGGGTGATTGACAGGCACTCTTTGTTACAACAGCTTAGAACTTGTGTCCTAAGTAAAATAACTCAACCCCAAATGGAAAGCGGAAGGAAGGACTTTGGTAAATTCCCAGTGACACACGAGGCTCAAATCTACATCTGGAAGAAGATCAGAGAACGAGGGAGAGAGATAGAACATGTCCCTCCCTAAGCAAAACAGAAGAGAGAAAAAAAAAGTTTCTTGGGATCCTAACTCTTAAAGGGCTCTGGGATGCCTCTGTTTCAGCTAGAACCATTCCATGTCATGCAGTTCTTTATAAAACCCTTTCAAAGCAATGTTCTGTTTCTCTTTAAGAAAAATCAGAACCCACTGACGGTTTTGATTGAATGTATCACAAATATTTATACAAAGACTGGATGTGGTGACATTTAATAGTCTATTATATTGAATGTGGTCAAATATCATTAACCCCAAGCGACCCTTGTTGCTGGTAAAAATGGAATATGGTTTTGATGATTGCTGTAACACTTTCCTCACTGTGTGAGTCTCAGGTACAGTCAGCCTCCCAGGAAGGCCTGTGAGTGGGTAGGGCCATGCAGAGGGCAGACTGGTGGCCAGGCCTCTTTAATTGGGGCAGCCAGCCCAGCGCCTGTCCTGGTCTTTGGACACCCCCAATTCAGGGTGCTGCTCCACTCATGGACACAATCCAGGGTGCATATCAGGCTTCAAGCAGGAGCCAGGCCAGAGAAAACAACCTGGTACCCAAGGAAATTCATTTCCAACTGGCAAGGGATGGAGGGCGGAGGAAGAAAGGAAGGAAGAGAAGCCACAGCCTTGGCTCCTTGGTGTGATAACACAACAATCTTGGAGGAGCTTCCTGACAGTCTCTCTCTCTCTCTCTCTCTCTCTCTCTCTCTCTCTCTCTCTCTCATCTGTGTATGTGTGTATAAAAGAGAAAGACAGAGAGACAGAGGCACAGAGACACAGAGACAGAAACACAGACACAGAGACAGAGAGAAAGAAAGGTGCCCAGCTCTTGCCTTGCTGGAGTTTTCGGCTCCCAAATCGACTGTTCCTCATTTACTCCAGTTCTGTCTTTGACAGCAGACTTGGAGGCCTCTGGCAGGATCTGCAAGACAGACAAGCATGAGCTATATCTGGTTGGCAGAGCCTCAGGCCAACCCCACCCTGCCTGATAGAGGAGGCTGCAGAGGCCATGGATGTTTCTGACAGACCCACAATAATTAGTGGATGGTTCAGGCTGAGAAGGGTCTTCAGGGTGTTTTCAAGCCAAGCTAGGCTGAGGCCCTCCACAGGGAGGAAACGTTAAAGCTGAACTCCAAGCTCTTCATTGTATGGATCCCTTGGAGGCCTGCATGAGCTCATGGACATTTCTGAAGTGGTGCTCAGCACAGCTCTCTCCAGATGTGGGGGATTAGTGTTGAGAATGAGGAGAGCAACCTCAGCCCAGCCTCTTCCTTGGAGGGACTGTAGAGCCAAGTTAGACCTCATCGCAGACAGTAGAAAATAGTGTCTGAGGCCAGTGAGAGGAGCAGATGTGTGCTGTTCAAGACACCCACATCTGCCCAGTTTCCACTCAACAAAGGCAGGTTGTGCTCGTAGAGTGACCTGAGCCCCTAGGCAGAGCCTACAGGGAGGATAGAGACTTCCTCCAGGAAGAGACCAGGCCAGAGACTTCCTCCCAGGACAGCCACTCTGAGTGACAACAGCTCTTCCTGCCTCCTTCAAGTCTCTTCAGACTGATCCTCCCAGCTTCTGCAGAAACAAAATGTGGGGTCCCTTTACCAGGGCCATTTGGGACCCCTGTTGCTGTCTCTAAGGCCACCCCACATAGTGACCCAGAATGCTGCACAGTCTTCCAGCAGGGAGGCCTCCTGGATTGGAGGTCTCTTCCTCGTCCTGACTACTTTACATCTGTGCACTCAGCCCATTATGGCTCCTGCTTTTTTGCTAGCAATTCCACCAGACATCAGACAACTGAGTTTTACTATGGAAGGTTTAAAACCATATACACAAAATTAGAGGGAATAGCTGAATGCATTCCCGGGTGTACATCACCCTCTTCAGCAACCAACATACTTTAGCTGACCTTTGCTCTCTATGCCCACTCATGCCTCTTGTTGTCATTCCCTCCTGCCCCACCCTGGCCTGGATTATTTTGAAATAAATTCAGGACTAGCAGTTCAGCAGTAAATATTTCGATGTGAGTCTCCAAAAGACCATTTTTACAAGGCAGTCACTATGCCGCTCTTCCCAGTGACATTTCTGTTGCTGTGATAAAATACTCTGACAAAAGAAACTTAAGAGAGAAAGGACTTATTTTGGCTCACAGTTCCAGAGGGTGATAGAGTCCACTATGGTTGGAAAGGCATGGCAGCAGGAACATGAAGCCAGCCCATCCCCATCACATGAGCCAGAAGCAGAAAGAAAACAGGAAGTGAAGCCAGACTATAAAACTTTAAAGCCCAGGCTGGAGAGATGGCTCAGTGTTAAGAGCACTGGCTGCTCTTGCAGAGGACTAGGGTTTCATTCTCAGCATCCACATGTATGCTAACAACCACCTGTAACTCCAGTTCCAGGGGATCCAAGGCCCCCTTCTGGCCTCCATGGGCACTTAAAACATACCTGTAGGCAAAATATTCATACACATAAAAGTAAAATAATAAAAACCTTAAAGCCCACCCCTCATGCCATACTTTCTCCAGCGAGGCTCTTCCTCTTAAAGGTTCAGTAAGTACCCTTCCCAAACAGTGCCATCTGCTGGCATCCAAGGGTTTGTTACCAATGGAGACAGCGCACATTCAAACCACAACCACTATATCCTCTTCCTCCTCCCTCCCCCAAAGCTGTAGCAGCACTATTGTTTTCTGAATAGGGTGTTCTAAGTTCGGTGAAGGGAAATCTTGTTTTTTTTTCACAGAAGTTTCTATCAGTTAGCTTGCCATCACTATAAGAAAATGCCTGAAATAGCAACTTAAAAAAAAGAGGTTTATTTTGGCTCATGATTTGGAAACACTGGTCCCACTGCTTTGGGCTACTGGTGAGGTAACACACCGTGGTATGGAAACATCTCTCACCTCATCCTCTGGGAAACAAAAAAGAAGAAGAGAAAGGGTCCCACAATTCCCTCTGAGAGCACAACCCAATGACCTAAAGACCTCCCATCAGGTCCTAGGTCCAAACAGCATTCATCATCTCCCAGTTGCACTCCTCTCCTTCTGGGAATCAAGCCTTTAGCATGTGGGCCTTCGGAGCACAGTCAAGATCCAAACTGTAGCAATGATTGCTTTCACTGGCTTGTGTGGGTCAGACTGCAGGGCCTGCCTCACGTAGCACAGGTCCTTAGGAAGCTCTCACCTCAGACCAACATCCAATGGTGCACTGAAGAACTAGGTCCCAGATTTTTTTTAAAGCTCTTTTGACCTCTATGGTATAAATATTCTTGATTTGACTAACATGTTAATGACTGGTTTTTAAATTTTTTTAATTTACTTTTATCTTATGTGTATGAATGTCTTGCCTGCATGTATATAAGTGCACCTGTGTCATATAATAAACACAGAGGCCAGAAAAGCGCTAGAACTGGAGTTAAGGAAGGTTATTACCATGTTGTGGGGGCTGTAAACTGAATCCACATCCTCTGCAAGAGAAACTAGTGCTCTTAACCACTGAGCCATCTCTTCAGCCTCCTTAATGGCTGTTTTTAACAACCGACTCAGAATTCCTGAGAGTTTAGTAAGAGGCTCTTCTCCCTGTAGGAATCTTCCACAGATGATGTTGCTCTTACTTGAGACCCTCAGGTGGGAACTCATTGACTTTCAATCCTCTAAAAGTTTACTTTCAGGGCTAGGGACATGGCTCAGTCAGTAATGTACTTGCTCGCAGGTATGAGGACCCGAGTTTGGATCCCCAGCACCCACATAAAGCTGGAGCAGGACAGGGAGCAGAGACAGGCAGATCCCTGCAGCTCCTTGTCCAACCAGCCTAGCAGAGTCATTAAGTCCCAGGTTAGTGAGAGACCCTGCCTCAAAAAACTAAGGTGATGAAGTCACCTGAAGTGAACCTCTGGCTACTCCATGCATATGCATGCTCACTTGCACATATGTGTATACATACATACATCTCCATATAACACACACAAGAAGTTTTGCTTCCCCCATCTTTGCTGAAATTTCTCTTTCCTTCCTGATTCACCTTCTCCCTCTGGATTCCGGGGCCTCCTATCTCTGCAGGAAATACATTCCTTTCAGTTCTCCTGTCTCCTTCCTGTTTCTCAGGCTGTGAAGTAAGCATGATTGATTCTCTAGAACATAAGAAAACACGAAGGACTACAGCACACCCGTCTACAGCGCACCGATATACAGCACACTGGTATCAGGCCCTGGCAAGCTGACCACCCTTCCTTCCTTCTTTCATAGCCAAGATTCCTGAAAAAGTTTGCCAGGATCCAAGTTTCCAACCCGTGACTTTGTCTTCCCCTCTCATCCCGCTCCAGCACACTGCCTAGCCTTGGGCACTCCCAAAGTGTCTGAATTCTCTTTCAGTGAGGCCAGGAGTTCAGCCCCACCCCACCCCCAGGTTTGAACGATTGAGCAAAGAATGCTCTCCAATCGGAGAAGCCAGTTTATTCTGGGTTACTTACAAAGGATTCATCCCTTTGGAGAGAGAAATTTCATAAGGGGGAACCAGCTTTCTGAACAGGAGTCAGATGGACCTCCAGCACACACACCCAAGATAGAGACCTGCGGCATCCCCGCCCACGTCTCCGGCCCAGCTTTTCTACTTTCCCAATGGATCCTCCCCTCTAAGTCATTGGTTGGTTGGAAAGTAGTTGACTGTATCGGCTTCATCTGTGTCAATTACACTCTTGGGCGCATGTTCCTTGAGGCAGAGAGAAACTGTAAATTTACCCTGACACAAGGGAAGGCAGGGTGACACAGGACAGGAACGTTTCCACTGCTTTCTTCCAATTCTCACCACCTGGGTTCCTGCCACTTTAGACTATGTGGAGCTTGTCACCCTCTCTAGAACTTAAGCCCTTCTCTCCTCATCACGCTGAGATAGCCCCTGCTTCCTAGGGATCAGCTTTTTCCATGGGCCAAGCCAACTCTGGTGCCTCAGAGTGACCATCTGGAGCCCAAGCTTAGAACCAGGGTTCTGATTTCTTGTGACAGAGTTGGTTGTGGCAGAAAGAGCCTCTGGTGGGGAGGGAAAAGATGAGTTAAAAGCTGTGGAGGTTGACTCTCTGATCTGCTCACTAGCAGTATGACTTTGGAGGGACATGGCCTCTCATCCTTTGGTACGTCAGTCAGTTTCCTAGTAAGTAACCTAAGGTGTGTCAGAACCTGCGCAGCACACCACATAGGACGTGTCTGCTTGGACTAACGGTTCTTGGTGCTGACGTTATTTCCTTCCCTCGTTCTCACCTGCTGCTGTCATTTTATCACTTCTCTGGATCATGGCCACAGCTGCCAACCTCCAATGTCACATCCTTCCCTCACATTATCTGTGTCTGAAATTAAAACACACCCTCCAAACATACATTCCAACTGGTTCACGGAGGCCAGGGGTTACAGCCCTGTCTTTGACTTTGCTCCCAAACCCCCGTCCAGTCCAATCTCCCACCTACCTAGTTCTTTGCAGTCATTCCAACTCACAGGAGGGTTTGCCCAAGGCCCTGTTTCTCTTCACGTGGGCAAAGCCTTTCCTTTCTTAACTTTACCCAGCCCAGGCACTACCTCCTCAGTGAAGCTTGCCTGGGTCTAGGGGTGACCGTGGCTGTAGAGACGAGGGAGTGGTTAGGGTGGTGGCCCCAGTACAGTGGCTCCTGTCTGTGCATCCTCTGCGTGTTTTCAGTGCCCATCTCTTTTAAGTTTTTCAGGACTCTCTAGTGTCACAAGGAAACCAATGGCCCTCCCAGTGACAAGACTTGTTTTCTCTACAGCTGCTGAACCCCTCAGTTCCTCCCCAGGAGACCCTGCTTGGAGCCCAGGTTGTGACAGGCACGTGGCTGTCCAAAGCCGTCTAGATGTCATAGAAGAGGTATTGAGGGCGTGGGAGGGAGGGACCATGAAGCTTCGGGCCCATCTTCCAGGCTGGTGACTTTGTGGGTGCAGATGAAGGTCAGGAGATCCAGGCCAGTCCTGTTCTCCAGCTCCCATGTAAAATACTCCTGCTCTCTCTGTGCCATCCTACCGACCAGTGTCTTATAGACCCTGCCTCCCAGGGCCTGTTGCTTGTACCAATCATGAGATTTTTCCTATTAGGAAGGATGACATTCAATCATCAAATTTTGCAGTACAACAGTGAATCATGTCATGGGAGTTATAAATTTGTGTCATTGTTGAAAACTTCTAAATAAAACTTGACATTCCTATTCAAGTTAGTTTGGGCAGACTATCCTCAACAGAAATCATAGGCAATTTTATTCCATTGTAGTTGTTATATTTATACACCTCACTATGCCCCTGTTTTTCTTTATTTTTATTACATATAAATTTTTATTTTGTGTGTATGTGTGGGTATGAATGGAGGTCAGAGGACAACTTGCAGGAGTCGATTCTCTCCCTCCAGCACATGAGTTCTCAGGATCAAACTTAGATTGCCAGGTTTGGTGGCAAGTGTCTTTCCCCTTACCAAGTCATTTCACAGCCCCTCACTTCTGCCCACTCCCACCACACACAAATGATAAATGTTTAAAAAAAACAGTGGATGGCTCCTGAGGTTGATTTTTGGTTGCTACATGCTAATCACCTCTACAAATATGCACTTACACACACACACACACACACACACACACACACACACATTAAATTTTAATCCAAAGTCTTACTCTGTAGCTCAAGCTGACCTAGAATTGTGATGACTCTCTTGTCTCAGCCTCCTGACCACTGGACTTATGCCAAAATATTTTAATTTTTAAAAAATCTATTCTTTTTATTTACATGTATGTGTGCATGTATGTATATGTACGTGTGGGGGTGCCCACAGAGGCCAGAAGAGGGCAATAGATCCCCTGGCACTGCAGTTACAAGCAATTGAGCACTGCCTGATGGTGGGTGTTGGAACCAAATTTGAGTCCTCTGCAAGAGCTGCAAATGCTCTTAACCACTGAGCCATCTCTTCAGTCCCTATATTTAATATTTAGCATCCTAAAAATTGTAATGTCATTATAGCTTGTGTGTTCGGGTTTTTTTCTGGGACAAGGTCTCACTCTGTAGTCCTGGCTGGCTTGTAGTTTACAGAGATCCATCTGCCTCTGTCACCCATGTGTCACTGTGTCAGGCTTGCTTTGTTTGTCTAAGCATTAAAGCATTGTTCTAACAGGAGGCCTGAAAGTTTTTATCAGGCTGCCAACAGGATCCATGGCACATTCAAACAAAACTTTATTAATTTTATCAACTAACTTACTAATTTTATTAACTTGATTATTTTATTTATTTTTAAAATTTATTTTATATGTATGAGTGTATTGCCTACATGCCTGTAAGTGCAATGCCCACAGAGGTCAGAAGAGGGTATTAGATACCCTGGAACTGGAATTACAGACAGTTGTTAGCCACCATATGAGTGCTGGGAATCAAACCCTGGTCCTCTGCAAAAGCAGTCAGTGCTCTTAACCACTGAGCCATCTCTCCAGCCTCACACACACAAAATTTTTTTAATGTTTTACTCATTTTTATGTTTAAAGAAACATTTTACTTATTATTTTTATGTGTGAGAGAGTGTATTTCTTGCATGTGTAAGTACACCCATGTCCCGCGGAGGTCAGAAGAAGGTTCAAACGGCTGTCAGCTACCATGTGGATGCTGGGAACCGAACCTGGGTCCTCTGCATGAGCAGCCAGGACTCTTAACCACTGAGTCATCTCTCCAGGCCTGTGCAAAACTTTTTAAGCCCCCCTAACCAAAGAAATGTTCAAAAACTCCAAACCTGCTATTTGGCGAAGGCGCCATCAGGGGGCGGTGCAACAAAAGAAAAGCGAGCTCCGGCGGCCAAGTCACCCAGGGAAAAGGTGTTCAAGAGCTCCCCAGGCCAATCCAAGACTCTGGTCTCCGAGAGCCTAGAGAGCTAGGGGAGCCACCTGGGAGGCTGTTACCTAGGAAACTGAGCGGCCGGTAGGGCAGAGCTTGGATGGGAGCCGGGATGGCGCAGGTCCCAGTTCTCTTCCAGTGCATCCCGCTGGGACCCAGTGGCCCTGCTTTAAGCTTTGGTTAAGCTGAAGTTGGCAGCACGCTTGTCCTTGACTTTACCCGGTCCTCCTGCCTTAGACGGTGGAGAAGACGGTGGAACACCTGGAGGCCGAAGTCACAGGCCTGCTGGGCCTGCTGGAGGAGCTGGCTTGGAACCTGCCCCCGGGGCCCTTCAGCCCCGCGCCGAACCTCCTTGGAGAAGGTGAGCGGCTCAGGCGGCAGAGGGGACCGCCAGGCCTGGCATCCGGGGCCCGTGGCAGCTCATCGCACGGGCCACCTGGACAGGCAGGGGATGCTCTGGGGCAGATGGGGGTGTGAGCGGCACCCCAGGTCTTCCCGCTTCTGCATTCTTCTCCCATTTGCGCCGAATCCTACCCTACCTCACGCCACCACACACGCATCCCCGACTTGGGCACCCCAAAGATGTACAGATGCTCCTGGCTTGAGTCCTGCGTTCTTCGGCACCAAGAGATCAGGGGGAACTGGGAAGCTCAGGGAGGGCTGGGAAGCTCTGGGGATGAAGTCTGAGTGCAACAGGGAAAGAGGGGGTCCTCTAGCACCCTCTGCTCCTCACTGGGGCACCCCCTTTCTTGCAGATCCCTTCTGATCTCCAGAGGAGGTGGAGCCCAGGCACAGGACATAACCCATCTGGGAATGCCATCCCCGAGAGCCAGCCTGGTCTTCTCGCCTTTCTGCCTCACCTTTGTGTGAAATAAAAGCTCCTGCTTGGGTCCGTGTTGCTGGCAGTGACCTCTGTACCACGGCCCCAGCTCCATCTGCCACATGCCCCGAAGAACATTTTCAGCACCCCAGAAAAAACCTGGATCTAGTCAGAAGTCACTAACATACTCCCCAAACGCCCCCAGCCCTGGAGAACCCACTGATCTCTCCGTGTGTATTGACTTTCATATGTGGACAGCTTATATATAAATGGAAGCATACAATATGTGCCCCTTTGGATCTGATGTGCACGGGGCAAATGCTCTGAAGGTGTCACCTGCCACGCCTTTATTCCTTTTTATGGCTGAATAATATTCTATTGTACTGATCAACCAGTTTGTTCATTCATCTCTTGAGTGTCTGGGGTTTTGCACTTTTGCCTTAATATAATTCACAATGCTTTTATGAATATCCATGCACCATTTTTTTGTCTCTTAAGTGTCTACCCAGGAATGAAGTTGCTGAATTAGATGGCAACAGGACTAGCTGTTTGAAAAATCACCCTGCTGTTATGCCCAGCAGCTGAGCCACCAGAAATGTTAGCTGTGAACATTTTACAGATGCACCCACCAGGCTGAGACATTACCCTTCTATGAGTTGCTTTCTTTGTGTGTGTGTGTGTGTGTGTGTGTGTGTGTGTGTGTGTGTGTGTATGTCTAGGTATATATGCACGTGTAGGGAGGTACCTCTGGGTGTCAAATCCCCTGGAGCTAGAATTACAGATAGTTGTGAGCTACCAGACATGGGTGCTAGAAATCAACTCTGGTCCTTTATGAGAGCAGCAAGTGCTCTTAACTACTGAGCCATGTCTCCAACCCACCCCTGACCCCTTTTTCCTACATTTCTTTGTATATGTGTTTGTTTTAAGTTTTAAACTTTCTTTTTCTATGTATGTTTTGCCTGCATGTATATAAATGCACCATTATCATGCAATGCATCAAATCCCCTGGAGATTAAGTATGGTTATTAGCTGCCTTGTGGATGCTGGGAACTGGACCCTTGTCCTTTTCTAGAGTAGCCAGTTCTCTGAAATCACTGAGTCTAGCCCTGTGTGTGTACTTTTGAGACAGGGTCTCACTATGTAGTCCTAGCTGGTCTGGCACTCAGAGAGATATGCCTGTCTCTGCCTCCCAAGTGCTGGGATTGAAGGCATGCATCATGATGTGTAGCACATGCTAGCTTCAAATTCCTGATTCCTCTGCCTCCGCAACTGGCTCCAATTATTTTTCTGTACAAATTGAGAAGATTATATGGGGTTTCCCTCTTTTAAAATTACATTTTATTTCTTTTGTGTGAAAGTATGCTTGTAAGCACATGTGCAGACCAAACAACTTTCAGAGTCACTTCCTTCCACCACGTGGGTTCTGGGGTAATCAGGTCATCCGACTTGGTGGCAGGTACCTTTACCCACTGACCCATCTCACCAGCCCATCCCTCCCCCTTCATTTTGTTAACGGCATGTATTATTTTGATGGAGTTTTAATTATTCAATGACCCTTGAATTCTTTGGGTAAATCCCACTTGTCGTTGGTGCATAGTCCTTTCCATATGTAACTAGATTTAGTTTGTTAGCATTTAAAAAATGGTTTGAGGGGTTGGAGAGATGGCTCAGGGGTTGAACGCACTGGCTGCTCTTGCAGAAGACCCAGGTTTGGTTCCCAGCACCTTTATGGTGGTTAAAAACCACCTGTAACTCCAATTTCAGAGAATCTGACATTCTCTTCTGGCATTGTGGGTACCAAGCATGCACATGGTATACCTACACACATGCAGGCAAACACTCATACACATAAATTTTTTTAAAAGTTTATTGTGTGTGGGAGGGGTGTGTGCTCCACGGCCTGTGTGTAGAAGTCAGAGGACAACCTGCAGGAGCTGGCTCTCTCCTTCTGCCTTTATGTGAGTTCTGGAACATGAACTCAGGTCATCAGCTTGGCAGCAAACCTCTTTGACAATCGAGCTGTCTCAATAGCCAGTTTGTTCGCATTTTGCAAAGATGTTTTTGTGTAAAAGGAACCAGAATCAGTCTATAGTTTTCTTGTGATAACTTTGTCTTTTCTTGCTATCAGGGTAACAATGGCCATAGAATAAATTAGCAAGTGTTTCCTCCTCTGCTGTTGGAAGGTGGGAGGGCATGCATACCATGCCATTCATGCAGAGCTCAGAGGAAAACTTGTGGGAGTCAGGTCTCTCCTTCTACCGTGTAGGTTCAGGAGACCCAACTGGGGTTGTCAGACTTGGAGGCAAGAGCCTTTACCCACTGAGCCATTCTGCCAGACTTTGTTCATATTCTTAAAACCCTTTTTGTTTTAATTGGTTCTACTGGGCTGGTGAGAGGGCTTGGTCGGTGAAAGAGCTTGCCGTACAAGCATTACCACCTGACTGATTCCCAGAACTCCATAGTGGAGGGAGAGAACCAACTCCAGAACACTGTCCTCTTCCTCCAAGGTAATGTGGCACATGTGCGCCTATAGACATGCACATTCACATCACACACACGTTTTTAAAAACTGCCTACCTTCTATTTTGTTTCATTTTTTGGCTTCTAGTCTGTCTTTATCCCCCTCTGGTGGTTTTGGGTATAGTCTGTCACATCCTAATGAAATGCCGGATTACTGATTTCAGTTTGTTTAAGTGTAGGAATTCACAGTTGCAAACATCCCCTCTGTGCATAGCTTTCACCACATTTCCCCAAGTCATGACATTGTGCTTCCATCTTCATTAATCTCAATTCAAAAAATTTATGTGTATGAGTACATTGTCTGCATGTAGGTAGGGGCACCTGTGTTGTACAATGTCTGCAGACATCAGAAGAGGGCATCAGACCCCCAGGAACTGGAGTGACAGATGGTTCTTAGCCACCATGTGGGTGCTGGGAACTGAACCTGGGTCCTCTACTAGAGCAGCCAGTGCTTTTAACTGCTGAGCCATCTCTCCAGCCCCTCAAAATACTTCCTAATTTCCAAATTTCTAAGTATTTCATTTGGGCCCACTGATATCTTTAGTATATTAATGTCCACATATCTATGAAATTTCCAAATTTTTCTCCTGTTAATTTCCAATTTCATTCCACTGTGGTCAAATTTTAGGCGGGAGCAGAATACCATGAGTTTGAGGAAGCCATCCTGGACTACATGGTGTAGTGTGATGGAATGCTAAACGTTCTGTTATTAGCCAGGTATGGTGATGCACACCTTTAGTCCTAGCACCTAGGAGACAGAACAGGTGGATCTCTGTGAGATCAAGGCCAACTTGGTCTACATAGCAAGTTCTAGGCCAGCTGAGACTACAGGGAGACCCTGTCTCAAACAAACAAAATATTGCATTATTTAATTTTGTCAGTACTAGAAATCATGCTTGGGGCCTTGCACATGCTAGGCCAGCATTCTATCACTGAGCTATAGCGCCAGCTCTTTGGACAAGTGCTTTCAAATTGCCCATTTTTGTTTTCACTTCTGTAGTTATTTCATACTCAGGGGCTTTGTTGTTTAGGGCACATTTTCATAATTGTTATATTCTGACAAGTAACTATCAGGATGTAATATTCCTAGTCTCTTGTAGCATATCAACATGTTAGCCAGCTTTTACCATTTTATATTTGAATTGCTAATTATTCTTAAGTTATTCCATTATGCCGTATCTCCCTGTGTATGTTTTAAAGAGTGCCATTTTTATGCCTTTATTATGTATTTTTGTTGTTTTTCTCAGTGAATTTACTGGAATTACAATGAAGATCTTGTTTCATAACAATCTACTTTAAATTAACACCATGTTTTAATGTAAAACTTGTTTCTATATAGTTTCATCATCTATCCTTATGCTCACTAAAAAAATTATACCTATTTTCATTTTGTGCCCATCAGGATAGCTATAATTATTTGGAATAGCTGGGTTTGGTTACAAACAACAAAATACATTAATTCTGGGACTGGAGAGATGACTCAGCTACTCGTGCAGAGGACCCAGGTTTTGTACCCAACATCCACATGTTATCTAACAACCAAACGTAACTCCAGTCCTAGGGGACCTGAGGTCCTCTCCTGGCCCCCACAGGCACGTAAACACGGTATACTTACATGCAGGCAAAACACTCAGACACATAACATAAAACAATCATTAATTCTGAATTTACCATTTATTGGTGTTAATTCTCTTTGTGAATGTGAATGCTCTTCAGTCTTTTTGATAGGTCTCAAGTAGGCTGGCCTTGAACTTTTTTTGAGACAGGGTCTTGCTGTAGCCCCAGCTGGCCCTGAAATCTCTATGTAGACCATGCTGGTCTTGATCTCACAGAAATCCACCTGCCTCTGCCTACTGCATGCTAGGATTAAAGATGTGCACCACCATGCCCAGCTTGGGCTTGAACTCTTGATCCGCCTTCCTGCATTTTCTCTCCAGTGACTCAGTTTGTGCTGGTGAATTTGAGTGTCCCATTGACCTCTCAGGCTGTTCATTTTCCTTTAGATTTTTTTTTCCTTCTGATCCTCAATTCACCCATCTTGACACTTGCTGGTTTCTTCTTGTATCTGCTCAAATCTTCTATTAAACTTGTCGTGAATTTCTCAAAAGCTATTGTTCTTTTCCATGCTAGAATTTCAATTTTGTTCTTCCTAAAACTTTTATTTTTACCAATATTCCGTTTGTTTCTACTGGATTCTGTTAGTTCTCTCATGGCTTCCTTCAAAATTCTTTCAAGTTTTTGTTTTTTTCAACAGCATTAAAGTCAGATGTCTGTCTGGGCTTTCCTGTTTCGATTACTTTTTTAGTATTTTGTCAGGTGTGGCTAGTACCATTTCTGCTAGTTTAGTAGTCACATTCAAATTTCTCTAAACATCTGTAACAATGAAAAAACCTCCCAGTGTTCGAAATATGTTCTGGGTTAGGTCATACCTTCCAGGCAGGCAGTTTAGAGCTCTGCCTCGGCCTTCACTTCCTGCTTGGCCACAGGTGAAAGCTTAGGACTTTCTCAAGTCTGTTCTAAACATGTGTCCAGCCCTGGGCATGTGTGCCTTCTAGATTCCCAGGAATATGCAGGAACTCTCCAGTCTTTCAAGTTTTTTGGAATGATTTTTAGGTGTCTAAGTGTATTGCCTGCATGTATGTAAGTGCAGCCATGTCACGCAATGCCTACACTGGTCAGAAGAGGGCGTTGGAGCCCCTAGAACTAGAGTTACAGATGGTTGTTAGCCACCATGTGGGTGCTAGGATTCAAACCCTGGTCTTCTGCAATAATAGCCAGTGCTCTTAACTGCTGAGCCATCTCTCTAGTCTCCAGCCTTTATCTCTAAGCACCATCATTCCAGTCTTTCCTTCCTAAGCCTTTTCACTTCTCTTCTTTGCTAAACTGTTATCCTCTCTACTCTGTAGCAGTGCCTAGCGCACCTGCCTTGAGATGCACTCCCACACCATCTCCTGGGTCTCCTTCAGCCTGGAAGTTCTACCTTAGGCCAAACTAATCTTTAAAAAAAAATTTTTTTTATTGATTTATTTTTGTGTATGAGTGTTCTGCCTATATGTATTTAAGTACCACATGCATGCAATGCTTGCAGAAGCCAGAAGAGGGTGTTGGATCCTTTGGAACTTGAGTTAGCCCCCATGGGGGTGCCAAGAACTGAACTCAGGTCCTCTGTAAGAGCAGCCAGTGCTCTTGACTGCTGAGCCATCTTTCCAGCTCTGAATTAGTCTTTAACACACAACCTGACCAATCAAAATAAAAAGCAAACATAATTCTTATTTTGTGTATGCATGTGGGTTTGGGTACACATGCTACAGCACTGTGTGGAGGTCAGAGGATAACTTTTGGAGTTGGTCCTTACCATTCATCTTGTTTTAGGCAGTTTTTATATATACTTTTTTAAAAATTATTTTTTAATTTTATGTGTATTGCCTGCATGTGTGTTACATGCCCGTATATTGCACAATGCCCAAGGAAGTCAGAAGGGAGCACTAGATCCCCCTGGAACTGGAGTTACAGAAAGTTGTCAGCCACCATGTGGGTTTGGTTGTTCTCAGCATCTAAATTTTAGAATGCCAGCCTCAGGGCTGGAGAAACGGCTCAGTGGTTGAGGACGCTGCCTGCTTTTGCAGAGGACCCACAAGTGGAACACTCAAGGTTCATACATTTCATACTGAAAACAAGTACCCCACTGACTGTATTCTAGTCTTGGCCCCTAAGTGCTCCCACAGCAAGCTTCACATTAGCAGAGTACCTTGGGAACTAAAGCAAATGTTCTCTAGAAGTTCAACACTGCCTGCTGTGCACTAGGCTGAGAACTGTGGTGCAGACAGCATGGCAAAGCAATTTCACAAACAGTACACTGATTCGAGGTCATGTTATGGCTTGAGAGGTCACCAGCATCAGCCTGAGTTCAGGGCATTCTGCACCATACCCAGCAGTTCCACCCACTGGGCAGGTCCCAACCCAGCATCCACAAGCAAGGGCCTTTCCTCGGGCAGAGGTTCTTGTCAGGCCAGCAGCAGAATCTCAGCTCCAGACACCTGCAGCCCTAGAGGCTCCCCACGTGCGGGCCAGCTCAGGAGGCAGGCCCAGGTAGAGAGACAAAGGTAGTGCTCAGCTTACAACTGCTGTAAGCCCCTGGGTGTCGCCCCTCCTCACACGGTTTAGAAGTCAGTGCCCCGGGCAGATGTCCACTCAGCAGAGGCCTCTCTGTACTCCCAGCCAGGGTCCAACAGACTTGACTGACACCTGTCTCTGGAAGATCAGCATCCTAAACTTTCTAACACAGAGGGTCAGAAAGGAAGGGAGGGGAGACCTTCAGCCAGGAAGCCAAGTTCTGTGCTCTAACCCAACAAGGGATCCTGGGCCCTAGCGCTCCCTGCTAACGCCTCTCATCAACCACCACAACCGAGGGGCCAGAGCCAGGAACACCCTTCTGATGGAAGCTGCCTGAGGCCATGTGCAGGTGGTGAATTTCCCTGGGTTGTCACTGTCTCGTCAGCCTCCCTGAGAGACTATCCTAGAAGTCATATACACACCTTTCCATCCTTCCTAAGACCAGGGACACTGTATCTTATTGTTGGAACCAGCTTGGATTTTAGGAGCAACCTTCCACATCCAAACACACAATCCTTGCAAATAGTCTATACTCGGATTTCTACAGCACCAATTTCTATGTCAACATGTGTGTTTTCACTGGCAAATGCAGCCGGAATCCCTGAGTCATGAAGCAGAAGAAAACAAGCTGGCACCAGAAAGACATTTCCAGAATGTTCCAGAGTTGGCTGACTTTAATTTGGAAACAGCTTTTGGCTACAGACATTCAGGTTTAAGGCACATTCCAAACTATAAAGAGCCCTGTCACTGGTAGGGAACTGGCCCTGTGCT
This sequence comes from Eospalax fontanierii, assembly GCA_035773235.1. Lineage (NCBI taxonomy): Eukaryota > Metazoa > Chordata > Mammalia > Rodentia > Spalacidae > Eospalax > Eospalax fontanierii. Next base: position 19,396,587 of record CM069540.1, read on the forward strand.
TGTGGTTTTGCATGAAAGATGGAACAAATGACTTTTTGGCTTTCTTTTTTCAAAAAGAGAGTGATTTTGGCAAAAACAAAACTCATGACACATTCTCACCAGATACAGACATTATCCTTATAACACCCGCCCGGTTCTGTCCCAGGGGAGGGCAGCGAGCTCCACCCAGCCCCACTCTCACTAGAAATGTGTACACAGTAAACACATTTGTATACATCTGTCTGGCAATGATGGCTAAAAAAAAAAGTGTCTTCAAATAAAAGTACAAAATTATATGTCTAAAATGAAACTAAGTGTCTCTGCCACAAGCAACAAGGGATAAGTGCATGAGCCAGGAGATAAAACATCTACTCTGCAGGGCAAGAGGCTGAGGACTGAGGGAGGGGTGGGGACATCCTGAGAGCTCCAGGCCACCTGGGCCCTTCAGCACAATATATGGATGAGGAGGAACGAGGAGGACAAGCCAGGCTTTAGGAGAGACAGGTGTACCAGGGGACACTGGGTGTGTTAGGAGAAACTGAAGAATGCTGTTGGGCCTTTTCCTGGTATGGCTGTTGCCAGCAGGGGGCAGAAGCGAGCCACAATCAGGGCTCAGTCGTTGCCACCACAGATCTTCAGCAGAATCTTCCGATAGTCCCCAGAAGTGTCTCCCTGGTTACAGAAAAAAAAGCAAGGATTTTGGGAGGCCAGTCCACTTCCTGCCTCCTAGTTCCTGATTTTCTCCTGTCCCACATGACGCTGGGGAGAGGCAAGCCTGTCTGAGGGAGATTTCCTACAGAGAGCACGCAATACAGATCTTGCTTGGACAACGCTGTCCAGCAGTCCCCAGGACCTATGAACAACCAAACAGCAAAAGCCAGGCATGATGCCATGTGCTTGCAATCCCACCACTGGGAAGGCGAGAGACAGATCCCAGGAGCTGGCTGGGCAGCTAGTCTGGCCTAATCAGCAAGCTCCAGGTTCCAGTGGGAGACCCTGCCTCAAAAACCAACACTGGACAGCTCCTGAGCAGTAATACTCGAGGATGACTCTGGCCTTCCCATGCAGCACTCATCCGGAGCTAACCAACGCTGTTCTTTATCCAGCACATTTACACTGTGGGCTGTACCACAGCACAATGCTGTGTCTTGCCCTGGAAATGTCGCCTCTGTGACTACCCACGGAGGACACCTATACTCTTACAGCCTCCTCTCTCATAGATTGATCTCTGCCTGACATCACTGCAGCTCCCTCCAGGACTACGGGCCAGACTTCGCTATTTCAACTTTTCTGCACCCCTAAGCTCTTTTAAGGCAAGGCACATGGCTCTTTCAGCTGTACGACACACTCTAACAGTTCATGACTAATTCTCTTGCATTCCACAGCAACATTTTTATAGCACAGAAACAGAGATTTAGCTTTCTAAGGTTTTTAAAAATTATGTTTATGTATGTGGGTATGTGCACATGAATGTAGGTATCAGTTCCTCAGAGAGCTGGTGTTACAGGCAATTGTAAGCTACCAGATGTGGGTGCCAGGAATTGAACTCAGGTCCTCTGGAAGAGCAAGAAGCCCTCTTAACTGCTGAACCATCTCTCTAGCCTGAGATTAGCTTTTTTTCAAAGATGAGCCCAACAATATTAAGTGGTGCATCTGAAGTCAGGAACTTGTCCTGATGATTTTGTTTCAAGGTTCAGATGTGCTTTAATCAACAGATCACCCTGGTAAGAGCACCTTTTGTCAGCCCAGCGTGGGCACATAGTGATACCACAGCAACCAGCCTCTCTTAGGCCCTCTATGGAGGCTGCTTTGTTCAGTGCTCCCATCAAGCCTAAGGAGGAACCATCATTATATTGTATGGGGCTGGGCTTGGGAGGCTTGAAGAAACTGCTCAAGATTACAAGGTTACGAAGCAGAGAAGCCCAGAGCAGACCCCCCAGGTTGTGACCCTGGGGCCCTCATTCTGACCGATCCATGCAGTCTCCACTATAAAGTTAGAGAAAAAGCTAGGAATCAGTGAGTCAAAGTCAAGCTCTGTGGACCTTTGAGACTCAAGCTCAGGGTGAGGATCACACATTCATGGAGTGGCCAGGACTCAAGGTCAGGCACATGACTAGAAGGGCCATGAGATTTCTCTGTGCCACTGGCAGTTACTCCTGTTCAGTTACTATCAGTTATTAAGCAGTAGGGTCCTAGAGGCTGGTGATGAAGGGCTGTAAGGTTGTGATCTTCTGTGCCCTTTGGGTCTTAAGATCTGTCTGGAGGCAATGGATGAAGAAGACTGAAGTGCACAAACAGGATGCCCACCTGTATGGCCCACCAGGAAAGGAGAGGTGAGAGAAAGCCTGGGAGCCGCCCCAGTGGGACGTGGAGAGGCAGCCCAGTTAGCACCCAGGGGCACATACCGTGATGTCCTGGTACAGTGACTTGCCATACATCCGCTTATATTCCGCTCGGATGTCCAAGAGGTCAAACTCACTTCGAGACACCATGATGCGAATCAGAGTCCGGTCCTTTGTTCCTGCTCCCTAGAGACAGTCCACCACACCAGGAAACATGAGCCTGGCTCCCACCTTCCCACCCTCCTGAGGATGCAGTCCCTCCCAATTCTGGGTCCCCAGACCTCCTGGCTGAGGTGCAGTCCTCTTGAGCCTTCTATAGTTAGCCCCCTAAGAACCCCCTAGTCCACAGGTGTCAATAAGACTTCCCAGATCTGGGTCCTCTGCCCATGGGAGCTACGTACCCTCATGGCCTTATTAAGCCTCTCAGCAAAGAAAGCAGGGGTATTCTTGAGGCATTTCACTAGAAGAGAGAAACACAGTAAGGTCTGTAGAAACATAAGTAAGGTCTGTAGAACACACAGCACAGGGGAGCACACAGTACATAAGTGTCCTCCTCGGAAGCCTGCTTCACGGTGGTCACCACCCACCCACCCACCCTCCTCCGGATCACTGTAATCCCGTAACTATGGCTCCACACGAGCAGGGCCACCCACTCAACTTCCTTCTTGGTACGACTATGGTCCAAGGAGCGAGAATCACAGGGTGCAGGACGGGGTGCTACATCGCTGCTCAGGCACAAGGCAGAGACCCTCACAGAAAATGAGAGGATGAGGGAACTCTGAGCTATTCTCAGGCCATGACACACAGTGGGGGACATGTGTGATGATGAGGATTTACTGCCTGTTCCACCCAGAAAGTTCCAAGAAAAGCACACTGAAAGAAATGGGAAAACTGATGTCCCCGAGTGTATATAAAGAGAGGTGGTGAGGGCTCGGGGCAAGGACACAACTCCACATGGGGGCGGGGACCCTGAGCGCCAGGCCCTGCCACAGAGAACACGGTGTGGTAAGAGGCACTCCACTGTGCCGGGAGCCCGGCCAGCTTTCCCTAGAACGGGCTTGTTTTGCTGTTGCAAGTCAAAATCTTTCTGTATGTTTCCATCACAGACATGTGACAACTGCCTGCAGGGATGTATTTTTAGAGGAAACTTGGCAGGATATGAGTCACCTTCCTCCAGGAGAGCACTAGATGTGCTCCCCCTAATACCCACACTGCAGCTCCCTTTTGCAGAGCTAAGTTGCAAATACATCCAAGACCCTCTGTCCCAGAAGGCTGGAGATCCAACTACTCCATGATCAGGAAAAGCCTGGTTTCCCAGAGGACAGCACTCTAGATTGGCAAGCTCGCTCGGCTGTTCTGTTACTAGACCACCTCAACCAGAGGAGGACAAGTGCCCTGACAGCTTGAAACCCACTGCCCAGCAAGTGGGCCCAGACACCTACCCACAGCCAGCATGCCCTGCTCCAGGTCCCCAGACATCTCCCGGCAGATACTGTTCTCAATGTCACGGCCTGTCATCCTCTGATATTCATTGAAAACTAGAGAGAAAGCAGAAGAGATATGTCACAGTCTGAATAGTGTTCTTTCAGTTCCTGTGCTGTAGTCCTCACACCTCAGAATATGGCCTGAATTGGAAGGTAGTCTTTAAAGAGGTAACACTAAAACAAGACCAGGACAGGGGCCCTGAGCCAAGCTGATTGGAGGTCTTCTACAAATAGGACACACAAGGATCAGAGACGTGTGTGGACAGACAACTCTCAGCTTACAATTGACCTGAGATCTTTCTGTCTGTAGTTTCCAGTATAGTTCTTTCCAAAGAATACACGAGCTATTCAGCACTTTGGCCAACCAGGCTCTGGTAGGTGAATTTGCTCCACTGCGGGCCAATACATTTTGAGTGCATTTAAGTCAAACTGAGCTGAATTATGATTTTCAGTGTTTTATTTTTATATATGTATGAGTGTTTTGCCTGCATGTAAGTGCACCACATGCGTGCAGTGCCCTTGGAGACCAGCAGAGGGTGTTGGATCCCCTGGAACTGAAGTTAAAGACCAATACTAGCTGCCATGTGGGTGCTGGGAACTGACCTAGGTCCTCTGCAGAAGTAGCCAGTGCTCTTAACAACCGAGCTATCTCTCTATCTTTCTAGTCCTAATAAATGCATTTTTTTCTTTTTAATTTACTTATCTTTATGTGTATGAGTGCTGCTGCCTGTAAGTGTACCTCATGGGTGCAATGTCCACAGAGGCCAGACAAGGCATCGGATTCCCTGGAACTAGAATTAAAGAGGGTTGCTAGCCATCATGTGTGTGCTGGGAACCAAACCCAAGACGTCTGTAAGAGCAGTCAGTGCTCTGAAACACTGAGCCACCTCTTTAGTATCTATTTTTTCTTTCTTTTTTCCGTTTTGGGGTGATGAAATCCTACCTTGTTACCCAGTCTGGCCCCAAACTTTTGGACTCAAGAGAACCTCCTGCCTCAGCCTCCCAAAAAAATGGGACTACAGGTATGTTTCACTGCACCTGGCTTGAAGTGCATTTTTGACTTACGACATTTTCAAATGGGTTTAACCACATGAGGACACAGGGACAAGGACACCATCCAAAACCAGAAGGAGAGGCCTCGGAAGAAATCAACCCTGCCAGATTTAACAGTCTCTAAGACTTGAAGAAAATCAATTACTGTTGCTTCAGCCCAGCCATAGCACAGACCGGACAGCAGAGCTAAGAAGAGGCAGTGTGGAGTCCGCCTCTCCCCACTCTGCTCTGGGTTCCCAAGACAGCCCGACTGCTCTGCCTAGTTCACAAAGGAGCCACACTCTGCCGCAAGCCCTGTATGCCGCCTGATGCCTCTTGGTCACATGCTGCCCTTGTCAATCTTCTTACCCACCCAAACCTCACCCAACAGTGCTCTCCTCAAATCCCCACATTCTCAGGCTCGCCTTGGTCTACCTGATTGTAAGCCATGCATGGCCCACCAGCACAGCCAGCATTATGTTTTCCTGCTGCACAAATCTATAATTAACTCAAGAACAGCTGAGCTCCAGAAAATAGGCTGTTGGCTCCTACAAGAAGAGGCCATGCTAGGGGCCAAGTGCTTGAGTCAATGGTTAACCTTGGGCACAAACTCATTTCCCATCCCAGCCTCTCGGTTTCTATCAGTGAACTCCAAATTACTGTTGTCTGCATATTAAATCTGTGATTTCTGCTTATCTGATGTTGTCTTAGAAGGTGCTGTGGTTTTTTCCCAAGTCTTAATTCGTTGGGGCCTGATAGTGACTTGGGTTTCTAGCCTCTAAGGACGAAGGTGAAGGCATGTCACAACTGGTCAATATACAGAGAATAAGAGACTTCGTTCGGAGTGCTCAGTCCTATATGGGACATCTGTATTCACCCGCCTCCCAAGTCTCAGGGATCACTGCAGAAGAGGGGTGGAAAGGCTGTAAGAGTCAGGGGTAGTAGATGACTACAGCAAAAGGGTTTTCCAGACATCACAAGGCCATTGCACACATGAGCTTATAGCAGCTGTGACTGCATGCACAAGACCCACATTAGATCAAGATGGACAAAGTCCCAGTATAGATGGAAAAGGGGCTCATCAAGCACCACCCTAGCTGAGGAGCTCATGGCAACTGATGGCTGCTGGGAGAGTCAGCTTTCTTCAGCGACGTGGTCCCTGAGAGGCTGCCCATGCTCCAGCATATGACCCTACATCTACATGCATGTGGGCAACATTAAATGGGCTCAGTGGGTTAAAAAAAAAAAAAAAAGAGTATATGAGGTTAGGAGAGAAAGTAGGTGGGGAGGGGACAAGAGGGATTGGAGTGAAGGCAATGGGAGGTGGATTTGATCAAAACACATACACACATATGAAATTCTCAAACAATTAAAAAAAAGATGAGTACTGCTCATACTCCACCGTTGTAGTCAGGATGTTAGAAAGCATACCCTGGGGCTGGGCTTAAGTCCAAACTCAGTCCTGTTCATAGCTACGTCAATCAACATAGCTATTTCTCCATGGGCTCTGTGCCAACTGAGATAGAGAACACCCTCTCTCCTGTCTGTGTTAGAGGTCTTGGGCTATGATCAGCAGTAGTGCCAGGGTTCAGACCTCATGCCTACCCTATGTTTGGCACCAGTCCTTCCACGCTGTTACCTGGTCCTTGCTAGCCTGCTCACAGGGGCATCTGACACAGCTGGGTCCTTCATCTCACTGGCTGCTCCTTAGATTCTTGCAGTGGCCCAGGGTCCTGCCTTGGACAACTATTCTCTCTCCAGGCTCATAGTCCCAGAGCCTCATACACTTAACCACCCACAGTTCCCAGCCCAGACCTCTCCTGACCTCCAGGCTCACTGACCTGTCTTCCTGGTATCTCCATCCCAACGGCTCTTAGTGCCTTTTCCTCCCTGCCTGCTCCATCCATAGCTCCTAATCTCAGTGGAGGACCACTCTGTTCTTTCACTCTCTCAGCCGCTAGAATAACTGTCCTGGGTCCTCTCCCACATACCACTCAATTCCCCGTCCAAGCCACCATCATCTCTCTTCTAGCACAGCTATCTGATTCACCCGCTCTACTGGGGACCCTCACCCCACTCTCAGCACAATCCAGGCCAGGTGACCCAGGAAAGCTGGACAGTGTGTGGCTCTGTAGGCCAAGTGAAGAGGGGTGCTCCACCCTCTAGGCTCAGTAAACTAGCAAATCTCACGGAGGGTCCTCCAATTGCTTTGGGCTGCCCTCAGGATGAACACCTAACACCCGCACCGTTAGCAGTACTGTCCACCACCTCTGACCTGACCTCTTGCTACTGTCACTCCATCCCCTTGGCTATGCCCGAGCCAGGCTGGAAGCCCTGCGCAGGGTCTTTGCACCTGTCTCCTTCAGGGTCCTCAGTCACGTACGTGGCTCCGTATCTGTGAGGACCACACCGGTCCCTCCACGCCGTCATTCCCTATTCATTCCCAATGTCACGTCATTGCTTTTCTGCTAGAGGATTTGCAACCTGATCCTGATTTTATTGAGTATTCATCTCCTAACAAGAAGCTGAAGCGGTGAGAACAGAATACAGGGCTGTGCTCTCCGCAGCAGCCCCAGCTCCTCTCTGCCAGCTGACAGGCTGCACAAGGACAGAATTCCACTTACAGTATTCAACGGCCATAAACAGAAATGTCATATAGTATTGCTGCTAGGAGTATTTTGTAGTTTTTTAAATTTATTATTACTGGGGTAGGGGCTCAAGCGACGGTGTGTGTGGAGGTCAGAGGATAACTTTTTAGAACCAGCTTCTTCTTCCACCTTTACATGAGTTCAGAAGATTGAACTCAGGTCATCAGGCAACTGCTTTTACCCACTGGGCCATCTCACCTTCACCCCACCCCCATCCCCTTATGAGCGTTTCTTCTGCCACACTCGGGAAAGCCCTGACTGGGGTGCCCAGCAGATTCTAAGACATATCAGATAAGCAGGAATCACAGCTTCGATCTGCAGAATCCCCACTCTGACATTCCTATCCCAGTGCACAGAGGTGCAGACAATGGCAGCCCACTTCCCCTCCCTCTCCCTGGTCTTCTCCATAGAAGCAGAGCGGGTAGGAATTTTGGGGGCTTCTAGGTCACCACCAGAGGGGGCTCTTTAGAGGAAGTGAATATCCACACAGAAGACACCGGTCAGGGGTTCTGCAAGCTTTTTTGCCTCATAAGACCCTGTATGCTCTCATCTACCTGACCCAGGAAGCTCAAGGCTGCCTTACCTGCCACCAGGTGAGCCCGGCTCCGAGAGCATAGAATTGCATTGAACTTGGACTCATCTGTTCCCAGGCGGTTCTCTCCGGCTGCATACAGCTCCTGGGCAAGGAAGAAGATACATGTATGTGGCAGGCATCCTAGGCTTAGATCACCTAGGAAAGCTGGACAGGATGCTGCTGTGCAGGCTAAGAGAGGAGAGGAAGGGAAGGGTGAAGAGTCCTGGCAGTGGATGCACAAATTTGCTGCACTCTGGAGGGTTGGCTCACTACAGAGCCAGACCCCAGCAATCCATGTGCCCTTACCCTCTGTGGGTGGCACTGAGGATTCTGAGACCGGGGCCCAGTTTAAGGAAAGAGCAGTCTTAACCGCCATAGAGGACGGAAGGAGGAAACGCCTACACTCGGATCCTAGCTCTGCAGCAGCTTACAATAGGATTCGGGGCAGGCCTCTGGTCCCTGGGCCTCCACCTCCTCATGCAGAAAACATAAGGGTGGGATTTGATTGAAGTCATAACTTTGGAAGCTTGAGGGGTCATGTGGATAATGTCACTGAGAGAAACAGGTAGGCAGGAAAGCTAAGAGGGGGGTCCTGGCTAACCAACCCTTCAGGGCACTTAGAGCAGGACAAAGTAGACCAGGTCTTTAACTGCCAGATGTCTAGGTGAAATCTCCTAATCATGAAAAGCAGCTACCAGTCAGGCATTGCATGCCTTTAGTCCTAGCATTTGGGAAGCAGAGGCAGATGGATCTCTATGAATTCCAGGCCAGCCAGGGCTATATACAGTGAGACCCTGTCTCACAAAACCAAAAACAAAGAAAGAAAAGTAGCTTCACTAAGTAAGATAGCTACCACTGCCCCAGGAACCAGCCACAGACGTGGGGTCTCAAATCACCTGGTGCTTTTTCCACTCATTTGTCAGGACACTGACCATTATTTTGCTAAATGGCAGAATTTACACATGCTGGTTCAGACTTTTGAAGGTTTGAGCCTAAAATATTTGCCATCCATATCCTTGCTCCAGAAGATCTCTAAGGAGCCTTCGAAGCCTCAGGGCAGACTCTCCAGTTGAGAGACCTCAGGTCAAAGTGAGGCTGAGGTGGAAAGGAAGGGAAGCAGGACAGTAGAACATGTTGGTTGGCCATCAGTGGAAGGCTGATGGGAGGTCTCATCAGCACCATCCTACCAGGAAGCCAGGACTCCACAGTTCAAATCCTCCAGCAGGCAATGCAAGCCTCTCCAGAGAGTTCAGAAGCCTAGACCTTCCTCCTTCTGCCTGCTACTCATAAGGGGACAAGGGCAGAAATTTAAGGCTGAAAAAGTAGGAACCGCTGATTCCTCAGCCCACAGATTCAAAAGCTTAGTAGCCAAGTACCTTTGGACACCTAACCGCATATGCACCTAACCTCAAGGAAAGCCCGGGGTCAAGGGAGTCCCACGCCCATAACAATCTTCAACTGCTGAGTATTTATTACCATGTTGTTGCCTCTGAGAGGTGGGTCAACTAAACCCCAGAGTCTCCTCCCGTGACCTGTTCAAGGTCACATGGTGGCAGAGCATCTTCAGTACCTGGAACCCACCCATGTCTATCGTTCTTTACATCCCTGAGTAGCTCATTACAAAGCAAGAAAGTGGGGCATGGTCCTGATTCAGGAATCCCATGTGGGCACACTGCTAAGCCCCACACTCACCTGGACATCTCTCTGGACAAGGGACATGTCCACATTGGTGCTCTCATCACGGTTTCCCTGAAACAAGCAGGCTATAAGGTCAAGCCACTCCATGGAAAGCCACACCCTCCCTTCCGTATTCATTTCTTCAGAACTGTGACCCTTCTGATCCCCTCTCTGATATACTGTGGCAGGCAAGGTACCTGAGAGAGAGAGATGAGGAGCCGCTGGAAGTGTCCCGATGTATCACTTCGAATGGCCTCCTCCAGGGTCTTTTTGAACTCTGAAAGGGAGAAGTGAAGAGTCCACGCAGCCCTACTACCCTGAAGACAGTCAGCAGAGTAAGGGCCCAGGGGTCTTGGGCATACGTGGCAGGTGGCCTATCTGGCCTCTGGTCAGGCTTGGCCCAAACCCCACTCGAGGTTCCCATGCATAGATACCTGCCCTGTGTGTAAACAGCAGAAGGGCTGGGCCTTAGGTCAGAGAGTCAGGTGTGACAGGAAATAGGTGATAAAGGAGGTGGTGGTGGTGGGGGGAGTATGAGAGGCCTTAGGGTAGGGTGTGGCCAGCCCAGCAAAGTAGGCCCCTAGCAGCTCACCTGCTTTGTAGGCTCTGTTCAGCTCCCGTATGTGCTCATTGCTTCGGGAGGCGAGGATCTCAATCAGGCAGGCCTCATCAGTGCCAGCCCCCTGTGGTAACAGAGAATACACCGGATCTTATGCTGGTGACAGTGTCCGTACCACTGCCCAGAAAGGACAATAGGTGCCTGACACAGAAACATCAATCTCCACTCCCAGCCTCCGGCAAGGAGATTTGGACAGGGTGATGAGATGTCACATGAGGGTCATCTTGTTGACCAGGAACAGAATCAAGACAGAGGGTTGAAATGACTGTCGAAGGCCACAGCATGCTGGGGGAGGATCAGAGGAAGACCAATGCCTGATACTTCCAAGTTCAGATTGGAGTAAGAAAACATGGAGATTTGGGGGTGGTGATGTGGAAAGTCTAAAAACAAGAGATGAGAGTGGACTTGTGAAAAAACTGGAGTCCTGAGTGAAGTGTCTGGAGACATCTAGGAAAAGGCAGCCAAGAGGGACAAATGGAATGGCCACGCCCAGACAGCAGGAAGGCAAAAAGCAGGGTCAGAGCAGCTTTTATGCCAACCCAAATCCTGGCTCTGCAGTTTCCTGTGTGACCTCGGCAGGTGGCTTGACTTTCTTGTTTATGAAATGGACATGTATGTGTACCTACCGCCTACGGCATCAAAAGGATTAGATGGGCTAATCTATCTCATCGTTTAGACAGTGATGGCAGGAGGCTGACGTGGTGTTTCTGTGATTACCACTACCTGCTCAGGTACGTACAGCTATTTGGCAACAGTGGGCCCCTTGCCTGTGCTTCTCCAGCATTCTACCAACTTCCCATCAACTTGCTGGAGGCGGAGGCTGGTCACTCCCAGGCCCAGGCCGTTACTCTCCTGTTACCTCTGCACAGCCCATTAGACTAAAATCAGCATCTGGGTTTCAGTCAGTCAAGTAGTTCCCTCTCCCTTCCAGGCTAGGTACTGAGCAATCAGCTTCTCTTTGTGAAAGTGGGGAAAGTCTGTGCATAACATCCCTCTGAGTAGTTCCTTCAGGGTGCCTGTGCAGTTCACAGGACTCCCTTCCACCCCCTGCAGCCTGTAAGACACACATAGTTATGTGGCTGTACGGTTCAGAAAGGACCAGCCCCGTGGTCAAAATCAACTAGATTGAGGAAGCAGTGAGTTCAGGCTAAGCCATAGTAATCAGCCCTGTGTGGAATCTGGGTTCTTCTACAGCTGGATGTCTGAGAGGGAGAAAGATGAGGACTGGCATCCTCAGATACAGAGCGAAGTAGGTGCTTCGGAAGCAGCAGAGATAGAAATCTCCCCAGACCCTGCCTTTCCACATCCGGGTACCTGTCCTCCCTCTCCTTCTAGGTTGGTATTCAGCCTCTTCACCCCCACCTGACGCTCCCCCATCTGCTGCTACCTCCTCAGACATGCTGCTGCTATTAACAGAGTCCTAATGAATACAAGACTGACCCACCACGGCCTCAGACTCCTCCCCTTCTCACTGTGAGTCCTCCACAACCCCAGCCCCATCATTTCTTAGGACGGAGACTTAGATGTTCCCTGTTTGCCTCTTAGGAAAGTTACCAGGTGTTCTTCTATAGCTCACAGGCTGTGGCCAAGAGGGCTCAGGGGTCCGTCTAGGCAACCTCTGATAAGTGGGCTGTAACAAAGGACAAAGTCTACTTCTGCTGGGTTGGGATTGTACACACACATGAAAGCAGGCACACACAGGGACACACCTTAATAGCCTCCTTTATCTCATATACATCAAACAGGACCGGGGTCTTCATCAGGGCCAAGATTGTCTTCTCAAAGTTTCCTGACAGTTCTGATTTCAGGTCTTTGATCAAATCCTGTTTGGATAGTCGAACAAACACTCATTCTGAATGATGATTAACAAAAATGGAACCCCAGTGGAGAGGACCGAAGAAGGAAGACCAGCTGGGCTAGGGAGAACCTGTCCCCAGCTGCATCCAAACATGAACTTCTGAGCCTGCATTTCCACACAATGCACGGGGTTGGGAAACACTCAGCTAGAGCATGAATGTGTTCAGTACTTACCCGAGCTTCACCTAATGTTCAAACCCCTGAAAACTCAAAATACAATCTCTTCAAGCCTTTTCCTCCAAAGCTCTTACATCAACTAAACCTCCCATGGTGCCCTGAAAGCAGGGAGGGAAAGTGAGGCTGGGTAGAGAAGAAATGTCTATAGTGTGTCTAGCAGAGCCAAGGCTAGAACCCAGAGCAGCCCTAATCAGGCTCACTGTCCATCCTGGAAGTCCAGTCCTACTAGGCCCCAAGGAAAAACAAAGCGATGGGCCTGCCTATAGCTATGCTGGTTGTGGACCTAGAGCTCGGCTTGGAGAACCAAGTCCGGTGGTCCTCCTGCACTCCCTCCCTGAGCCTCACCTTGCCATAGGCAGTCTTGAAGGACAGGAGGATCTGCTGCCGCTGCTTGTTGGAGCGACTACCGAGGCAGTCGATGATGGCCTGTTCATCGGTCCCTAGGAAACAGAAAAGAGTAGCCAGGCTATGGGTCATGGGGACACTTCGTAGTCATCATGGTGTCTGTCTATCTGTTGGTCTCTCTCTCTCAGGTCTCCCATTGTCCTGGGCATTGCATCCACCCTTTCCATCACCCTGGGGCCAGACTTGCCCGTCCCAGCCTTCCCAGCCCACACAGTGAAACTGCCCAGGGAACCCGGAAAGAGGATGGGATTGGAGCCAGACTGGGTCTCTCACCAAAGCCTTTCATGGCTTTCCGCAGGACCTCAGCATCTCGTAAGGGGTCAAAGCCAGACACATCTGTGATGGTGCCTCGGTTTCCAAACTATTCAGACAAACAGCCACAGGTAAGATGATCCACACACTTCCTCCTCCAGGTGCCCCTCCAAGGCTCTTCCAACTCCCCTACCCCCAGAATACCACTTTCTCTACAAGGGGAACCCAAAGGAGTCTGAAGTCAACAATGCAGGGAATCTACAGCAAGTATGCCTAACACGGCCACTGTCTGCCCTTCCAGACAAGAGAGTCTGCCTGCCCCAGACAATGAGCCTGATTTCTGGGGGACCCTATGATAAGAGCCCCCCAAACCAGGAGCCTCTGTTGCCAGCAGTCTCCTACACTTGAATCCTGATGCTAAAACTTAAAGGTTAGGACCTGGACCTGAGGAACAGAAGGGTCTCCTGGACACCTCTCCACCGAATATATCAGACACTTCCTGGTGGCTACTGGCTAGTCCAAGTGACCCCAGAGATTGTAAGCACCCATCTTCCACAGGGGTGCACAGGCTCCCAACTGTGTCTAGAGTGAGCATGGGACCCCTGCTGTCCTGTAGGCCATGACCTGCCTAACTGCCAGAGAGCCTGCTGACCATCAGCTGTTCAAAACAGCAAACTTCAACATTCTGGGTTGTTACGGTTTGAACTTAAATAGCCCTCAAAGGCTCATGTGTTGATGGTGCTGCTGAGGAGGTGTGCCTACAGGAAGGAAGTTAGGTCACAGGGATTATGCCCTTAAAGGGGCTGAGGACCTAGGTCTTTTCCTTATTTGCTCCCCATCTACTGTCAGGAAAACAGCTTTGCACCAACACAGGCACACAGTGACAAGGCCACTCAACCACAGACGGAAACCTATGAAACTCTGAACCAAAATAAAGCTTCCTCCTTTTAAGTTGTTCTGTTTTCTAATGCGTTTACACACAGGCTCACTGTCTCTGGGCGAGATGTCTCCCTAGTGGCAGCACATGCCGGGTATCAACACAGAAGGGAGATGTGCTCACAGAAGTGACGGAGGGACGCACAGGGCACTGGCGGCAGGCAGCGCGGAGCTGGGGGATGGGAGTAACAAGAGGGGACAGACCCTCTGTCTAAAAATAGGCACCCAGCACATACCAACAGCCCTATGCCTGGCTGGACTGGCCATGTAACCATGACAATGAATTCTAAGCGCTGAAAACACAAACTGTTTTCTACAATGAGCCAAGATCAACCCTGGAGGAAATGCCAACAATTTTCCCTACTCAAAGGGGAATCTAAGAATCCTCCACACTTGTCTGCGGGAGAGGGAGAGCACAGCAAGGAGTCTGTCAGGCATGAGGTCCTGAGACAGGCAGTAATCATCAGCGAAGAACACCTATTACAGTGGTTTCCCCAAGAGAAATCAACACTTTGCTAAAACAGTAAACATCGTATCTGGAGGCCTGAGCCTCCCTGGTCCCTTCAACTCCCCCAGGCCTTGCTGGCCAAACCAGAGACCAGTTTTTGGACTTAGGTTTCGACTGGCACTCACCTGGGATGGTGGCACAGCAGGGGTAACAGTACTGGATCCCGAGTATCCTGGGTAGCTTGGCATTGGTGACTGCCCAGGATAGGTCATTGGAGGCTGTCCAGGGTAGGCCCCTGGGGGCTGCTGCCCAGGAGGTGGCATGGGCTGGCCTGGCACAGGGGCCCCTGGATATGTTGGATATGAGGGCATTCCAGGGGGCGGATTCCCCCCCGGGGGTGGATACATTCCATAGGGAGGGACAGGCTGCTGGGCAGGAGGAGGCTGCCCAAAGCCACCAGGCGGAACGGGAGGGTATCCGCCCCCGGGAGCCCCAGGGTACAGGTTTGGCATGTTGGCTCCTCCAAATGTCCCAGACATGTTGGCAGCCTAGAAGTACACAAGACAGAATCTGAGACTCGTGAGCCCAGCAGATTCTGTCTTTCCACTCTCCCTTGACAGAACCCTGCAATGGGCTCCAGGCAAGCCTCCTACTAGGACCACCCACCTGCACCGTCCATACCTAGCTTTGGACCCACTACATTAGTCTCCTTCCCTACCTAACTCAGCCAACTATCTTCACTGTATCTCTTCCACAGGACAAGAAGGGAAATTATACCATGGATGCTGGACATGCAGCTGGGCTCGAACCTGGGATCTCTCTATAGGTAACCCAGACTCTATAGGTAACCCAGACTCTTGCAACCCTTCTGGGGAACACTGCCTTCCTTCCCCAGAGGTTGTTTCTTCCATCCAAGGTATCGGGTGGAAGTAAGCACCCAAAGTCCCAGGAAGTACAGGAGCTCCTTTTGCCGCCTGGGTGGCGGGGGTTTGGCCCTGTCACATTAGCTTGCTAGCAGACAACCAAGATAGGTGACGCTCAGGTGCGTGGGCATATCCCCAAAATAACGTGGGTCCCATCACCTTCATCTTTTGCCCTACTTACCCCCTCCATTCCCCTCTTCAACCACAAAGACCTCCTGACTGTACCCAGCTCACCAGACCACAGGCACCACATCTCTGTACTGTCAGATCTTTGTTCAAGGTCCTTTTTCAGGCCACCTTGACCCACCTCCACTCTAGGGTCTTTAGTCCACATCACTCCACCACCTGACCCTCTATATTGCATGTTCATGTTCGTTCATCTTCTCTCTCTCTCAGCTACAGACTGAACCCATGGCCTCCTATATTCTAGGCAAGCACTCTCCCACTCAGCATCATATCCTGATTTCTCTTTTTACTCATTTTGAGACCATGTCTCACTGAGTCCCAGGCTGGCCTTGAACTTACTGCAGCCCAGACACAACTTGAACTTAGTATCTTCCTGCCTCAGCCTTCCAAGTAGCTAAGATCACAGGCCTGTGCCAGCAGGATCACCTTCTGCCCTTCCTTCCCCACTGCTCTTCTTTTGTTTCTTTCCTTGTTTAAGGCAGGGTCTCTCTACGTTGTCCAGGCTGGGCTGGAATTCAATTCTCATGCACGCAACTTCCTGAGCACTAAACACCAGTCACCACGCCCAGAAGCACTCCTACCTCAAATCTGCCACCTGGTAACTAAAGTGATTGTCTGTCTCTTCCCATAGATACTAAGCATACTGAGACTGAAGTGTGTATATGTGTATGTGTATGTGTGTGTGTGTGTGCGCACAGAGGCAAAGATCATGTGCCAGCAACCTTGTGTTTTGGGACAAGGTCTATCACTAGCCTGGAGCTTACCAAGTAGACTACCCTAGCGGGCCAGCAAGCTTGTGAATCTGCTTCTCCCCGATACCCTAGCACTGGGGTTACAAGGACCATATTGGACATTTTTACATGGGCTCTGGGGATTAAACTTAGGTCCTAATGCTAACATGCCAAGCACTTCATCATCCGAGCTATTGCCCCAATCTACAGATTTCTGTTTGCTTTACTCACATCTCATTTTCCCAGCACCTATAATTGAGACTAGCATCAATGTGGGTGCAATGTTCCTACTAAGCACACATTTATTTTCAGATTATAAAATACACTCCTTTAAAGCCAAACGACAAATAAAAATAGCATGTATGTACTAATCTACCTGCTATACTTCCACCAAGCACCAACCAGAATAGTCACCTGTATGCACACACCCACCCCACACTTTTCTCGAGACCCCATGTGGGGTTCATCAGTCTCATAAACTTCCCTGCAGGCACTCACCTTTCCCAATTCTCCATGGCCACCAAAGACCCCAAGAGACCATCAGCCCCACGAATCTCTTCCCCTCATACAGATGGGGAAAGCGAGTCCCAAAGAGGAGGTGGTAAGGAGGTCATTTTCACATTCTAAGTTGAAGCTCAGCCCTCTGCGCTCACATAAACAGACATAAGGTATCTCTGGAGCCTTAGAGGCAGCAGCCTTGATTCCTATATGCGTATAACTGCACAGCTGCAGACCCAGGGGCACCATGGCAGGGGCCTGACTCACCATGCCTGAGAGGTAGTCCTGGTTGAACTGCCCTGCATAGTTGGCCACGTTATCCAGCCCAATGGGGGGCATGCTGGGAGGAGGGTAGGCAGCACCTCCCCAAGGACCGCCACCTGAAAGCAACACCAAGCCATCAGCCGCATCTGTGCCTGGCCCAGTGGAAAGGGCGGAAAAGAGGGCTCCAGGGGATCAGCTGAGGCAGTCAAGCAGAGCCTTGAGCCAGTATCATGAGCACCCAGAAAGACCAAGGAAGAGAGGGTCAGAGGAAAGGAGAGGAAGCTTTTCCTTGTTCTGGGGAGGAAGGCAGATTCAGCCCTTTGTGGAGCATGTAGGAGGCAGGGAGGACCTAGGGAGGTTTTGTCCTTTCATCATAGGTCAGGAGAGATCACATGATCGATCACTGAGCACATGACTGGTGAGCTCCAGGAGCTCTGAGGATGCACAGGCCACCGCCATGTCACAGGAAACACGGACACCAACCATCACCCATAAAAGAACAGCAGTGAGAAGCTGGTCAGGAGACCAGCATGGTCAGCTATGTGACCTAGGATGAGGCACTCCCCCACTAGTGTTCATCCCTGCAGACAAGTGGGGATAAAGATAAGCATGACCTTAGGCTGCTGAAGTGAGGCCTGAGGAGCAGACACCTGCATGGGGCTGAGCCCACAGCATGGCTGGTGCCCAGTAGACGTGTTCTCATTCAGGGCAGTCCAAGTCTACCCTGCAGGTCCGGGGCTGCGCAATACTGTGCAATACTCAGGGCACGATGACAGATGGCAGAATTTCTGCTGGATAGGGGACTGAGGTCACCACTGCCAAGTCTGAGAGAAATAGCTCAGCTCGGCTGGATATGCCTGTGACAGAGGCTAAGACAGCTCCCCACTTCAGCCCGTCTACCCCCGATGGAGAGGAGAAAGGGAGGTTTCAAGGTACTTACACCTCAGGACTTTAGTTCCTGACCCATGGCAAGGGGTCTCCTGGCATGAGAGGCAACGGCCCTTGTCTCGCCTTCACCCCAGGAGTTCTTATGTTTCCCTCCCAATCATAGGCAGCAAAAGAAAAGTCAGTCCTCAGAAGGAAGGAAGCTCTGTTATTGGGCCAAGTTCCGATCAGCTGCCCTAGCCCACGCTGTATCACACAGGGCTCCTGCTAGCCACAGGGAAGGAATGGGACAGCTGGCATTGGTCTCCATAAGCCTCCACCCTCTGCCTCAGCCATGGGACTCAGAAGCTGCAAAGTACTGCTCCTTGACACAGGGTGCAAGTGCTAAAAGCAGGGCTTTGGGGGACACCCCTGCAGGCTGTCGCAGCTTGTCTCATTAGTGGAGGGACAGCCCAGTGAGGGAGAGAACCCTGAAGCCATTTTGCAAAGAGCCTCGGAGTTTGGCAAGCCTTTGTATTCTTGTCAGCTAATAAGGCACATGGATTCAGTTCAGGCCTCCATCTGGGTTATATAGAATTAGCCAAATCCAGGCTGCTCTAGTCCCTGTCTCAAAGAGTGAGTCCTTCAGGGCATCAGGTAAGTGGACTCCATCTTGTTCCAGAATGGGTCACCTCAGGTCCGCTCACCTGGTGCAGCAGGAGGGTAGCCACCAGCTGGTGGGGGGTAGCCGGGGTAGCTCATGATTCGACCTGGAAAAGAAAGCAAACTACATTTGGGTCCTATTGAGGATGCTGGAATCTGTCTCTTAAAAACAGTAACCAAAACCAGGCCTGCAGGAGGAGTTACGTCAGCTCCCCAGGCCCCAAGTGCACACTTCTAAGGCTACAGGAGGTTGTACGACCCACAAACTTACTGGGTTTCCCTGACAGCCCCTCCCCCCAGGCTGTCTCCACTGACAAGTTTTTAGAAAACAAGCTCTAGATCCGCTCTTTGACCTCGGATTCCAGAGCGTGCATTATCTCAGGGCTCCTGTCTACTATCTCATTTTCCTTGCCACCATCACCATCCTTCCCACAACAGGGGAGATGACCCTGTGTCTGTGCATCCCACCTACAGACCACAAGTTTACCACAGCACACACACACCCACCTTCTCCCCTGGATCTAACCTATGCTGCCAAAGCAGACTGGCTCTAGGATAGTCTTTAAATGGCTGATCTGTGTCCTGCCTAGGCATTCTACTCTCTACCAGTTCATCACACAAAATGACATGGTCAGGTATAATGCCAGAGTTCTTAGGAACAAGAGATGCCTGAAGAAGGGCCTAACTACCCAGAGCTCTGAATCAGGGCAGATGAAACACCTGAAGCCCAGAGACTTCTCAGAGATACAGCAGTAAGCGGGGGAGAGGAGGAACCCAGGACGGCAGGCGGGACACCTGCCCTCAGCCCTCTGGACACAGGCCCTCAGTAATGCACCATGTCAATTAAAATGCCCAGAAGGGACACAGCAGCTGCTCAAAGACTGTCCTGCAACCTGCCTGCCCTTGCCACTGCTACAGTGGCCACAGAGGCCCAGGGACAGCCAAGGTCACGTGAGGAAGCAGGAAGCACGTGTCCTTCTAAACAGTCACGGGTATGGGTTTCAGGACGGCAGCTCTTCCTCACCCCTGGGTCTCACACATGGCAGGCATCTGATTACACCAAGGAATTACTGACACACATTGTGGGTTCCAGTCTCACTTTCTGGGTCAGTAAAACCAGTATTTGTATACTGAACAAGTTCCAGGTCTACTATGAGAACCACTGTTGGACGTCATCCACCTAGAATATTCTAGTTGCCCACCACATCTTTCAGCCCTCTGGCTTCGCTCATTTGCTTTGGTTAGTGGACGGGGGTCGGCAGGAAGCAGAATGTGAAGTAAAGGTGAGGCCGTCGTGGCCTGGGAAGAACTGGAGCTGACGGCCTGCAGACCCTCCCCTTATACAGCTGTCTTTCTGAACCCCTGCACACATATGGTTGAGGTCCCCAGTGGGACTGCCCTTGAGATGGTGTGACTCATCTCCCTGTGGCTATTAGCACAAAGACTTGCTTCCCTGGGACTAGCTCTCCAGTCTTTCTGGGAGGAGATAGCCCAGGGATGTGTCAGGTAGGTGAACAAGAATCTTTTGACAAGACCTGGCCCTGTAGGAAAGCAAGGTGAGCAGTGATCCAGACTGACACCCACCCTTCTGTAAAGGCTCCTATGACTTGGGCTGGCACCCACTCCACTGTAAAGACCCCTGTGACTCAGGCTGGCACCCATCCCTCTAAAGGCCCCTACGCAAGACCTTCAGCACCTAAGCCCTACCCTCTATCCTCTAGACACACACACACACACACACACACACACACACACACACACACACTCCCAGCAAGCCTGAAGATTTAAATGTAGGAAGCAGGCCCCAATGCAAAAGGCATAAAATAGAACTTCTGCAACATAAGAAAATGAAGGAAACGAGACCACATACAATATGGACAACAACTAAAGACAGCGTCAACTGATGTGAAAGCAGGTTCCAGAAAAGCATCGGAAGATGTCCATCTTTAGGAAGATGCTAAAGACGTTGATTTAAAAAGAGCGTACTCTCTAACCCAGCAACAGTACTAGAAATATATTTCCCAGCTACACAACTGTGTGAACTTGTGCCCAGGCATGGGTCTGACAGAGGTATTACTGGTAGCAGCAGAAAAGCCCTCCACCGCATCTAACAGCTGGTTAAATACATCACATCGGCTCCCAACAACAGACAACCTGGAGCTATTTCCAGAAGTAACTTCTTTGTATTTGGGGATACAAAAAGAATGCCATTATTAATCAAGATGCAACATCATACATATACAAAGCCAATAAAAAATAAAGAAGGGGGCTGAGCAATAAATAGGTCAGTAGTTAGGAGTCCTTGCTTCCAGAGGACCAGAATTCAGTTCCCAGCCTCCTTATAAGACCGCTCACAACTGCCTGTAACTCTAACTCCAGGAGATCTGACACTCAGCAGGTACCTGCATACACATGGCATACACACACAAATAGAAATGAAAGTAAATCTTTTTCACGAAAAGAAAGAAGGCAGAAGCACACAGACTATATGGGTGTGCACACATGCACAAGCAATCTTTGGCACCTACACAAGACATCAGGTGTACCAGTTATCTCTGGAGGGGAAGAAAGGGAGGCTCACTATTATGTAGACTATGCATCCATGATTGCTTAATAAAAGCAACTTTAGAAAAGGTCCAGGTCAGGCGGGCATTCCTCACTGCACTTGAAGGTACCCTCCCATCCCACATGGCCTTGGTGGCTTTTCCAAGATTAAAATAACTCACACAGGGCCCATTCAGCTCCAGACAGCCTGGCTGGGACCTAGAGGGAACCTTGGACAAGCCAGCCCACACACAGGGGACATACAGAACAGCCCTGCTTCCATGGAGAGCTGTTGGGAGTTTCTTGGCAAGAGGAGAATCTGCCTGCAAGAAAGAGCTCTTCCTAGAGGTCCATGGGACAGGCTAATTCTACTGTGAACTCAGGCTGGCTCTGTCCCTGAGCCCTCCCCTTCCCCCAGGATGCCTCCTCTATCTTCCCCTCTCTCATAGAGTCTAATCTTCCTGCTATTTTTTACCTGGAATCCTTTTGAGCCTGTCCCCTCTTCCCCTTCCCCCTGAGGCCCTAACGTGTGACCTAAGGAGCACAGGACAGGAAGGTCACTTCCCTCCTCCCTTTGGATGCAGCTGCCTGCCTTCTTGGATGGGAACACATGGGCTTTCTGGGTGATGGAACTACTATGGGGATTCCTGCTAAATTTCTCTTGTAGGTCAGCCCACTGTTGCATCCTTCTGCGATCCCTAGCTATACTGCCCCACAGCAAATTCACTAATTCGGTATGCAAGGTATTCTGTTTTTCCAAATAACGGACATAAAAAGGATAACAACAGCGAGTCCTGAGCTGTCAACTCAACTCCCAGCTGTGGACACAGGCATTCAGTCTGCTATCCCCCAGTTCTGCCATTACCAATCCCACATCCCCACTGTGTTCAAATGAGGCTGTAAAAATATCTAGTCTTCTGTTAACAGTTTGAATCTGAAATGTCCCCCTCTGGCTCATGTTTTGAATACTTGTTCCCAAGATGATGGTGCTGTTTTGGAAGGATGTGAAGCCCTTACTTGGAGGCCCAGTTGGAAGAAGCAGGTGATAGTGAACCTTAGAAGATTATCCCCACTCTGGCTCCTGCCCTGCCTTCTCTACTTCCTGGTCCACAGTGCTGTGAGGAGCTTCTGCCACCTCATATCAACTCCACCGAGCCTTCCTTGTCTGCCATGTTGGGACTGAAATGTGCCATAACTGTTCACCAAAATAAACCTTTCCTCTCTTAAATCTTGTCAGATATTGTACTCCCAGGGTCCTCAAAGTAATTAATAGACATGCCCTGCAGCTCATCTGCCTGGTAACCCTCAGGAGAGGTCATCACCAGCTCGACAGCAAGACGTTCAGGCTACATCCAGCGCCCAGGAGGGCTGGGACAGGACATCAAGAGACCTTATCTCCCTTCTCAGCCCTCACTCTCCATGACAAGAGAACACAGTGAGCTGTAACCCAGGAGATCTGCCTGGACAAGGCCTGTCTCCTACTTTATCCTCTAACAAAGAAGAAAGGTGCATGGCTAGGGGTGTTTCCCACAGCTAATGTGATTTGGACAGTCGGGGCATTTCCTGTTCCATATGTCTGCTTCTGACCATGACACTCAAACACCAGGACTCATTGGAGAGTCCTCTAGCACAGGATGGGCAGCTGGCTCCAATTACAAGAAGCCTGCCTCCAGAGAAACTCCAGCCTCCAGTTCGAACTCTCCTGTGGCACTATAACACAAACATCACCCTTTCTTCCTCAACGGGACCATCTGAACGCAGCTGCACAGATCCACCCAGCCGTGGCCCTCTTCAGCTTGAATACGTGTTTCCATAAACAGCACATATGGGGCAAGTTAGAACCCAGACTGGGCCCCAGACACTGACAGAATCTCAGGGCCCACTTAGTACACACTGCCTCTCTACATACGAGCAGCACACGGAGACCTAGCTAAAATGCTAGTACCCTGTCCCTGGGGACCCTGGCCCTTCCACCTGAGACACACATACACTCAAGTCCCTAGGAGTCCTTACATGTGATTCTGCGGTTCTCCACTCTAGGAAACTCATTCTATCACGGTACTTGGACAGTTTTCAACTTGGACAATCTACCTTGCTTCCCAGTAGCATCTTAGAGGACAAGCACCAACACACAGGCATCCCAGCTCCCCTCCAAACCAGGCCTCAGGGCACCCAGCCCCAACAGCAACCACCCAGTAAATTTTAAGGGCCCCTATTTGAGGCCCCCAGAGTCTCCACATATATAAATCTAAAGATGCTGTGCTGGGATACGAGCAAAACCTTCCAGAATGGAGCTCCCCTCCAGAGACTTAGCCCTCCCTCAGCACAGTAGAATGCCTTGTGCTTCCCACCCCGACACTGGGAGGAGGAGACAGCAGCAAGGCTAGCCTATGCATATCTTAGTGTCCTACCCGATTTCCAGGGATTAAGTGAAGGAAGGGGGGTCAGTGGTAACAGCATCTTGTCTGGCATGTAGGTCCAGAAGTAGCCCCCCGCAGGGTCAGAAAGGACTCATGTAGAGACAGAAACCACAGCAGGCTAATGCAGACAGGCAGAGTTCTAGAGAAGCACCCAATAGCTTGAAGCCCCTCAGCATTCAGAAGCAAACTAATGAGGACTAGATGAGAGTAGATGCCTTCATGGGAGATCTGCCGCTATCCCTGCCCAGTCTCCTGTCTGGAACAGTCACTTGCTCTTACACAAAATACAAGTATACAGTTTAATCCACACCTCTTTGATAATCCTCAATGATATATTTTCTCTAAGTAAGAGAGTCAGACATAGCAGCACACAGTGAGGTCTAAACTATTCAAGAGGCTGAGGCAGGAGAATGGATCCCTTGAGACCAAGGGTTTGAGGCCATCCTAGGCGACATAACAATAGCCCGTTTCAAAAAATAAAAAGTGAGCCTCAGAGTAGTTGAAAATATTTGCAAAAGATAACATTGATAAGGGGCCTTTTAAAGAAATATACAAAGAACTCTTAAAAATGAACAAGAGAACAAACCACATGCTTGAAAACAGAGGAAAAAGACCCGAAAAGGTGGTTCATCAATGGGGCCACGGAGGACAAGCATGTGAGAGGACAGAAACTGCCAACTGAAACAACAGAGTGCCCAGCTGTCAGAACGGCCAGCTGTGACCCATCAAGTGCTGGGGGTATGGGCAATCGCTCACTCTGTGCTATTGGAAAGACAAGATAGTACATCCCCTTTGGGAGAGACTTTAGCAATGTCTTACAAAAGTAAACACAATTTTAACAAATAAGCAATTGTGACATTCTTGGAGTTGGCCTGAATGAGCTGAAAACTTATGCCAACCTACAAAAACTCGCCGGTGGATGATTGTGTTAGTCAGCTTTTTTTGTCACTGTGACAAAATACCCAAGATAAACAACTCAGAAGGAAGAAAGGTTCACTTTAACTCATGGTTTCAGAGGTTTGGGGGCACGGTCAATTGGCTTGTGACTTTGGGGCCTGTGGAGAGGTGGCACATCATAGCTGGAGTATTAAAGGTGCTCACCTCACAGTGCGGGAAGCAGAGAAAGAGAAGGGGTTGGAATTCCAATAAATCCTTCAAGGCCACAGTCCTAATACAGGACCCACTTCCTGAAGGTTTTACCAGCTTCCGGTGGCAGGTAAGCAAGGCATTATTTAACACATGGACTTTTGTGGATATTTCAGATCCCAAATGTAGCTATGTTCACAGCAGTGTTACTCATGACTGCCCAACTCAACAGGAGCTAAGAGTCCTTCTGCAGATGACTGGATAGAGAGGGAGTGCAGAGGCTGGAGAGGCGACTCTGTGGTCACAAGCACGGCTAGTCTTGCAGAGACCCAGGGTTTGGTTCCCAGCACCCAAATGGTGGCTAACAACTGTCTGTAACTATAGTTCCTGGGGATCTGACAACCTTTTCTGGGCTCCATGGGCATTGCACACATAGGTGCACCTACATACATGCAGGCAACACACTCATACACATGAAATCAAAAAATGTTAAATATATTTTATTATTTTCATTATTTTATGTGTATAAGTGTATTGCCTGAATGAATGTAAGTGCTCCTGTGTTGTACAATGCCCACCGAGATCAAAAGAGGGTGTTAGATCTCCTGGAACTGGAGTTAAGGACAGTTATTAGCTACCATGTGGCTGCTAGGAACCAAACCCAGGTCTTTTGTAAGAACAGTCAGTATGCTTAACTGCTCAGCCGTCTTTCTAGCCCAATAAATAAAAATTTTAAAGAGTTGTAGTATACCCAGGTAACTATTATTCTACATTAATAATGACCAAAACAAACAAAAAATCACCAGCCAGGTGTGTTGGCACATGCCTTGAATCCCAGTACTTGGTAGGCTGAGGCAGGTAGATCTCCATTCGACTTAGGTCAGCCTGGTCTACACAGTGAGTTCTAAGCCAGCTGGGGCTACAGGGAGATCCTGTCTAAAAAAAAAGCCAGTGTTGGTGGCACATGCTGTAGGATATGCTGAAGAGGCAGAAGGAACACAAGGTTCAGGGCAGCCTGGGCTACACTTTGGGCTGGTGAGATGGCTTAGCAAGTGAAGGCACTTGCCACACAAGCCTGACCACCTGAGTTACATCCCCTAAAATTCATGTAGAGGTAGAAAAGAATCAACTCCACTAAGAGATTAGATATTCTCTAATCTCCACATGTGATATGACATACAAGTCCACACGTGTCTCTGTCTCTCTCTCACACACACACCAATAATAAAATAAAATTTAGAAGAAGTTTTATGAAAGAATTCAAGACCATTCTTGGGGCTGGAGAGATGGCTCAGTGGTTAAGAGCACTGTGGGCTCTTGCAGAGGACCCGGGGATTTTCCGCCCCCTCTGGCCTCTGTGGGCATTGCATGCACGTGGTGCACTTAATACTTGCAAGCAAAACACTTATACACATAAAATTAATATGAGCAATAAAAAAATATATAAAACGAATCATGAGCACATTATAGGGAAAGTCAAAGAGAACTTTCTAATCCCTTTCCTAAAGCAAGCACTGAGCATTCGAATACATAATCTAAGACATGTACACATAAATATATATAGGTATTTTCAAAAACATGTATATATATATGAATGTGTATGCACATACATAACTGGTCCACATCTTTGTATGTTTTGAAAACAGGCACGATTTCTTCTTTCTCCCTCTCTAAGAGAGGATCTCACTATATAGCCCAGGCTGACTTCAAACTTTCATTTGTTTGATTTTCTTGGTTTTCTGAGGCAGGGTCTCCCTGTAGCCCCAGTTGGCCTGGAACTCACTATGTAGACAGAAATCTGCCTGCCCCTGCCTCTGCCTCCCAGGGCTGGGATTAAAGGTGTGTGGGCATCATAACTGCCTGACTTCAAACTTTTGATCTTCCTGCCTCAGCCTGCCAAGCAAAACTGTCAAGATGGATCTCCTTGCCCCTGCAAACTCTCCATTCCAATACACAGTGAGGTTTAGCGGTCACCATCCTCTCGGTGACCATGCAGGGGATCCTGACGCATAACAGGAAATACATAATATTTACGTATTAAATATAATATTTACATATCATAAACTTGACAGACCTGGGAGTCTGTACTAATTTCAGTTAGGGCCAGAACTAACTTGAACTGTGGAGGACCCTGATGATACTGGAGAATTCATCAGTGTGTAAAAATCCAGGCACAGAAGTGATGGGCAGCAGTGGTGTGAATACAGCAGGTGGTCAGTTTGGTTGTTTTTTCTTCTCTGTCGGCATTCCTACCTGCTGTGCCGTCTGTTCTTGTTTGGGGAGCAGATTTAGCCCAGAGCTGGTCTGAGCAGCCCCTGACCTAGAACTGCAGCTCTTAAGCAGCAGGATGCTTATTGATTCCCAGGTCACGGGGAGGGCTGGGTACTATAGTGGTACTGGGGGCAACAGCTCGAACCAGGGAGAGACGAGGACCTACATCAAGAACTAGAGCAAGATAGAAATGTCTGCATATGGCACCCAACCCAAGAATCCCACCAGCCAGGGCCTCAGCCAGCAATTGCCCAGGAGCCAGGTGCTGGTCCTCAGACCTTGCGTGGCCCATGGGTGTGACGGGGCCACCAACCTCTCCCAGCAATTCCTTCTTCACAGGACTTCTGAAGGTCTCCTTTCAGCTCTCACCCCATCAACCCAACCTCAGGAATCACCTATGCTGGGGAGATCTTGGAGACTCTAGCTCCTACCACCCGTGGTTTGTCACTAGAGCACACTAGGGACAGACTTGCTCAGACCACAAGTCACTTTAGAGGGTCTGTGGCAGAATGGGATCTGCTGACAGACGACAGCAAAGCCGCCTCTCTCCCTAAACAGGGCTGCATGTCAAAATGTGTAACCATTCAACCCAAGCTGAGGAAGCCTGCTTGGTGGCCCCAAGCAGTCCTGCCAAAGTGACCTGTTTTAAAAAGACCTTCCTTCCATGGACAGGAGGAGACAACACAGGAAACATGCTTTGAACTGGGGTCTACCAAGGTCAGTCCTCCCAGTCAGGAGGTTCCAGAAATTCTCAGTGCCTGGGCTCACAGCACTTCCTTCTCCCTACTGAATATAACTTTTAAATCAAAGTTGTTGGCTGTGGGGGCAGAGGGGAGTCAGACACAGCACAGCACAGCACAGCCCAGCACAGCCCAGCCCAGCCCAGCCCAGCCCAGCCCCTGCACACCTTCACCCACAATTGGCAGAGCTGGCCAGGCAGAACATGTGAGCAACAGTGGCTTTGCAATTCTAAGGAGCTAACTATGGAGGCACTGATGAACAAAGACTGATATTTCTTACAACTCTCTTTTGTGGAGAACATATACAGGCAGAACGGGGCAATAAATCATCCTTCAGCTTTAGAAAGGCATTGATTGCCTCAAGGCCCATCTTTGCCCTACCCATGGCCCTCTATTTTATTTTATTTTTTAAAGAAAACCCCAGACATTGTTTATTTCCTCTATAATTTTTCATGTTGCTAAGTACAATCAACTTTAAATGTGTACACACATACATGCACACACACACACACCCTGAAGCTGCATATTAATCCTAAGGTCCTACATAAGCTCCTGTTAGCGTAGGAGTTGGGGGCTATATCATCTTAGGGGATGCTTGAGGGCACCTGTCTACATAGGCACCAGAGAACCAACCTCCTAGGTCTTTTCTGATTCCCAGACTTGGAGCTCCGCACAAGCCTCAATGCTCCCAAGCCATCTGTGTTGGCTAACCTCCAGAGCATACTGGTCAAGCACTCAGGGCAGCAGCCTTGTCCCCATAATCAACCCAGTAACTGGCATAATGCTTTCTCCATAAACAGTTTGGCCTCTGCCTTGCTGGCTAACAGCTACACGAGCTTGGTCTCCTTTAAACCTCATCCCTCACTTGCTACTAAGATCATTTAAGGATCAAGTACATGTTTGGCCTCCATGTGGCAGGCAAGAGATAGCACAATCAATGCTCGAGTCTTGGCAGAACAACAAGGTCCCAATTATGCATTTTTGCACATCCTTCTGTCGAGCTGGGCATCCCTGGCATATGTGTTACAGTCAACTCTGGTGGAAACCAGACAGCCACAGGGAGCCAGAGTGCACGATTCAAGCCTTCCCTGCAAGCATCAGTCTTTCTGTTTGCCTTCTCCTGAGCTTCCACCATCCACCGTCCCCGACAGTCTTGCTCAGGCCTGACCTGGATCGAAGCCAGCTGGATGGCTGGGTCACAGAAGCAGGGAACGTGGGTGCAGCAGCTCGGCTCAGCGCTGCCTGCACTGCGCGACTGCATCAGCATCATGCTGTTAGCTTGCTGGCAGATCCTAAAATGGCAGCACAGCTCTCAATATTCTAACATGGTGACCGGAGCTTAGTCCAGGCAAGTCCCTCGGCTTATCAGGAGACCTGCACCGCCAGCCTACAACATGGAAAGTTACCCAAGCCCCAGACTGCCTATAAAATTCATTTGACTTCCGCTGCTGGTTGCTGCTCTCTCAGATCCTGGGAGGCAGTCCAATGGTTTGTCCCCCAATAAACTGCTGCCAGAGTGGTCTTGGTTGGAGGTCTTTGCTGCACACTTTCATACTCATGCACAGGGTTAAGCTAGCCAAAGACAGATCAGCTGTCCAAAAAGTTTATAAAATGGTACACATGGGTATATGCTCTAAGAAATGCCTCCCGATTCACAAAAGCATCATGAAAGCTCTGCAAAGTCCTGTAACAAAGCATGTTTTCTTCTATCTTTGAATCACCTAAACTTATTAGACCATGCTAACTGTTACCATTTATCAAACCATTTAATGCCAGGCACGGCACTAAGGGCTTTACATGGAATTGATCTTTAAGACAAGCCAGAGACAATGCTAATACTAACAGCCTCCTCCAGTCATAAGGCAGGGGGAAGGTACAGTCAGTGAATGGTGGAGGCAGAAACCCAGGCAGTCCGGCCTCAAAGCCCAGGACTACAGCTACTGCACCATACTTCTGCAGAGTACACTGGCTCCAATAACGGTATCTCAAAGACCAAACTTTACAAACACTAATGTGATGAAATGGCACGAAACTGGCTATCAAGACACACAGCTGGTTTCTACATCCAACTGCTACCAGTGACCCCCTATGTTCTTAAAGGCAATACTGCCTTTAAGTGAACTCCGAAAGCAGACTGCCCAGGTTCAAATACGAGCTTTATTCCCTACTAGCTGGGTGATCTTGGACAGGTTATTAAACCCTTCTCAGTCTCGGTTTCCCACATCTATTAAATGAGAATAGTAATAGCTGTCTACTAAGTTTGTTCTCATATCCTTTAACTTTCATTCATTGAGTTGCCCCAATGTAAAATAGAAAATAGGGTTAGAGGGTCCTAGAGGACTCAGGACCATTTGCTAAAGGATGAGAAACGGGGTGCTTAGAGGAAGTGGGAGAGAGAAGTAACTTGGGGGGCTTGTCGGGACAGTTTGGAGGACGGAGGTGCTATAACTTGGATCCAGAAAGGCCTTCAAAGACCCACATGTCAAAGCTGAGTCCCCAGCCCCTGTGGTGGAACCTTTAAGAGGCAGGGCCTACTGGTAGGTCCAGGCCATCAGGGCCATGCACTTGAAAGACAAATTGGGCCCTAGCCCTCCTCTTTCTCTTGGCTTCCTAGCTGTCATGAGGTGAGCATGTTGCTCTCCCACGCACCACACTAACATGTGTGACTTCACCACTGGCACAAAACACCAGGGCCGATCAGTCCCAGGCTGGAACCTCTGAAACCGAGCGAAATACTTTCCCTCTTTTTAGTACAATGTCTCAAGTATTTATTACCATAGCAGAAAGCTAACAGGTGGCTAACCAGTACAGGCCATATTGGATTTTCCAAACTCCTGATAGAAAAGCACCAACAGGAAGCTGGTGATGTTTTCTTTCATGGCTTCCAATATCTAGGCGTGTGCCAAACTCCAGGAGCAGGGCCACGACAGAGGCAATACCCTGAGGCTAGGAATGTGTCTGAGCTGCTGGGAGGAGAGAGCCACAAGCCTGGCCTCACCTGTAGGAGGCTCCGAATAGAGGCTGGACCTGAGCACTTCTGTTTGGCCCTGGTGCAGAAACACCGACTTCTCTTCTCACCCTCCAGGGTCCTTCACACTGAGAAGTGGAGAGAGCGAGTTCTACATGCGGCACACCAAGATCCTCCTGAGGCCTGCCTGCTCCAAACAGGGAGCCAGCGCTCATCAACCTCAGCCAGGACTTGTGAGGACCGGATGGACAAGGGTGAACACACAGAGGTGTCAGTACTTCACTGCGCCCAGGCTGGAACTGGCCTCAAGGGAGGGCTCAAATCACGGTCCTCCAGATGACAGACACAGGGCTGTGTCAGAAAAAGCCACCACGCAATGTCTGACTCTACTGTGCAGTCAGGACTGTGTACAAGTTGAACATTGCTTCTATTATAATCCTGAGCTCCAAGGTGAAGGACGAGACAGCAGTGGATCTCTCGTGAATAAGATTAAGGCCCCAACAAGAGGGCAGGGAGACTACTATGCAGGGACACAGTGAAGAGGCCAGCTACAAATCTAAAAGCAATCCTTCGCCAGAACCGAGTCTACTGGCACTTGATCTTGGTTGTTCAGCCACTATAACTGTGAGCAATATCAAACTCTGATTCACGGGACTCCATCACAACAGCCCACATGGACTAAGACAATATAAAGTACACACATGGGGCTGGAGAGTTGGCTCAGTGGTTAAGTGCACATACTGCTCTTTCAGAGGACTGGCGTTCTGATCCCAGCACCCACATTGGGCTGCTCATAGCCACCTGCAACTCCAGCTCCAAAGGATCCAACACCTCCTTCTGGCCTCCACGGACACCTGCACACACATGTGCACACATTCACACATGCACACACACACAGAAACACATACACTCTCCCCTCCCCACATGTAAAACTGTGGGCTATGTTAGTGAATGCAGTCCCTGCAGGGGAGACTCAGGTCTGTGCTTCTGTGTTCCATCTTCCTGCCACCAGTTACAGTACTGGTCAGAAGCAGCTCCTCCGAGAGCTGCCTGGGGAGCACAGTCATGAAAGGGCCCAGCAGGTCAGGTAGGGACTGGGCAGGCTGAGTAGGACTCACATCACCAACATGGCGCATGGTGTCTAGCCCTGTTCTCTGCACATCCTTTCACCACCCGCTTCTTTCCCTTCCTCTAAACCAATTCCCTCGTCTCCGCACGGCCTGTACTCCTCTAAGAACCACAAAAGCCACAGGATAGTCACAAGAGCTTTCTTAGTCCTCCTGCATGCATTTTTAACCCACACAACCCACACAGCTTTGATGCGTCTAACACTGTTGCTGGGTTACCAGGATGATACACAGGGCTTGGAATCCGATGACAAGGACTACCTTTCTAGCGATATTTCTCGGTGGTTGTGTGACCTTGACCTCTCATCATGGAATGGGGGAAGCATATTCACCTCTGGTGTGGGGAGTCAGGCACTAACATCCACACATAAAACTATCCACCTTGCTGCCCGTGAACATCCAGTGGGTGCTACATGCTAAGAATTTTAACATACTCCATAAGAAGCACTAACTTGATAGTCACCATCTGAGTCCTATCTGACACTTGCTGAATAGTCCTCCATGAAAATTAACCCCTCTGGACCTCCATATCCTGCTGAAAGACTTGACTCCCCCACCTACCTCAGATTAATATGAAGACTGAATGAGCTTTGTAACATACAGGTCTATTACCCTCACTCTGGCCGACTCATCTAGTGTTGGTCTCTCCAAAGTGGCCAATACAGCACAGGCTCTGACACTTGGACAAGGAATAAATGATTAAAAAAAAATCTTGAGCACAGGAGCTGGAGAGATGGCTCAGCAGTTAAGAGTACTGGCTGCTCTTCCAGAGGATCTGGGTTCTGTTCCCAGCATCCATATGTAGCTGGCAACTATCTGTAACTCCATTTCCAGGGGACCCTATGCCCTCTTCTGACCTCTGTGGGCATCGTATGCATATGTTGCACTTACATACATGCAAGCAAAACACTCATACACATAAAATATAAATTAATATTAAAAATAATTTTGAGCACATCAAACTACTGTGTGTGCCTGCCTCCCAGGGGACTGCCTGGCTCACGTGGTGAGGGGAAGGTCACGGGGCCTCAGTACACTGGTCAAGGGAATGCGTAGAGGAGTGAGCATTTTAATGCCTGAGCCTGGGTCACCATCCTCCAAATATCCCAAACACAGTCCTCATTCCTGAGCCCCCAGAACCTGAAAATGTCACTTCACATGGCAAAAGAGACTATCTAGATGTGCTTGAGACTTCCAGCTAGAGGAGGTAGGCATTATTCTAGATTACCCAAGCCATCAATCCAATTGCAGGCATTCTGAAAGTGGAGACTTCTCCAGGAAGAATCGAGGACAATGCCAGACAAAACAAGGGTTCCATCTGTGGAGGAATGGGCCACAGCCAAGGAATGTGGATGCTATCAGAGGAGAAGTCGAGGAGACAGCTCTCCTCCAGACCCTCCAGGAAAGAGAAACACCTGCCAGCACCTTGACTTTCTCTCAGTGACAGCCACAAGACTAGATTGTGAGATCAAACTCACATGAGGCATGAGGCAAAATGGCTACCTACTATGGAGAACAGGAAAGGTTCCTCCAAAAATTAAACAGAGAACCACCATATGACCCAGCAATCCCACTTCTGGGTTATGCCCAAGGAAATGAAAGCAAGACCTCACATAGACATTTAGGGAACCAATTTCATGCAGCAGCACTAGTCACAAGAGTCCAAAGATGGAGACAACCCAAATTTCATGGATGAACAAATAAAAACAAATGTCACCCTTAAAAGGGCATTGATGAACTTTAGACAAAGCACACAGTGAAGTAAAGCAGTCACAGAAAGATGACAGTGCCTGACTCCACTCACATGAGGAGTCAGAGCAGTCAATTCAAAGACACGAAGGGCATCGCTACGACAGGGGCTCTGTGAATGGGGGCAGCAAGTCTGGGCAGATGGAAAAGCTCTGGAAACAGATCATGGTGATAGTTACACAATAATGTGACTATTCAATGCCACTGAACTACACTAAATTTAGTAAAATGGTAAATTTCATGCTATGTATATTATCACCAAAACATGGCATTCATTTGCAATACTTCGTAATAGTAGGAACAGTAAACCATCTCTCCTTTGCTTCCTCCAAATCCTCTCAGGGTGTCCTCTTTGTAAAGGCCTCTGCCCTTTGTGTGAGAGACTTGTGAACAAGCCTGCCTGGCTCAGGCTGCCTCCTTTCAAAAGGGAAGCACTAACCCCCAAGGCCACAATAAGTCATTTCCACAATGAAGACCACCGGGTGCTCTTGGCTCCCTCCTGCCTGGGAGATGGAATTCAAATAAAGGCTGGCTCATTTGTACCATAGGTCAACACAGTCACCATGGTCACCATGAGTCACCTTGGTAAGACTCAGAGCTCAGGGTGGTTCTGTGTGGCCAGGTAACACAGCCAGCCAGCAATTTGAACACTCTGAGAAGGGGAAAGGTGAGCACCTGCTCTGCACCTGCAGGGCGGGCCCTGAAGCCCTTTGGTGGTGACTCATCCCACCTCTTCTCTCCACTTACAGGCACTGACAACCAGGGAGGGGAAGCAGCACTCCACGGTGACACAGCAAGGGGCTGGCCCGGAGCCTCTTGCCCCCATGCCAAATGCTCACTGATTCAAAGGGTGGGGCACCAGCACAGGTTCAAGGCTCATGGGGGGGGGGGGCTCCCACTTCACCTGGATGCTTCTTTTGATAGCAGGTTCTGAAACCTGAAGAGTTCTAGCTGGGCTTGCGGCCTGAAGCAAAGTAGATGAAGCTCAGTAGAGCAGAGCTGTGAAGGATGAACTGCAGGGGTGAGGCTAGATGCCCCCAGTCAGCACAGCTGAGGAAGGTCTCCAGTAAGAGGAGAGAGGCAGACAGAAAGGGGAGGAACAGAGGGGGGAGGGACACTGATGAAAAGTGGGAGGAAACATATTACCATCAGACAGGGATGTTCGTAAGGCACGTCTTCAGAAACTGAGATCAGAATTAAAAACTCAGAAGATCAGTAGCAAGTAAATGTGTATCTAGAGGAAATGGGAAAAAAATTTCAACAGGAAAGGTTAGAAGATCAAGCCAAGAAGATCCAGAAGAAGGAAAAAAAGTAACAAAAAGCTGGGCATGGTGGCTCATGCCTGCAATCCCAGCACTCAGCAGCACAGGCAGTCATTCAAGGCCTGGGTCAAGGCCAGACTTTGCTACAAGAGACCTCAAAACAAGCTAGCAGTTAGGTGTGATGGTGTAGGCAGATCTCTGTGAGATCCAGCAGCCTGGTTTACATAGAGTTCCAGGCCGGCTGGAGCTACAGGGAGACCCCGTCTCAAAACAAGTAAAGAAACTAACAAAAAGCGTGTAAATGAGTCTCAGCAGATGATGTGCTTGCTGCAGAAGCGTGAGGACCTGTGTTTAATCTTCAACACTGCTGGGCAGCTTTAGTTGCCAACTTGACATACCTGTGAAGAGGGAGCCTCAATTGGGGAATCTCCCTCTATGGCTGGTAGGCAAGTCTGTGAGGCATTTTCTTGACTGCTGAGTGACGTGAGGACCCAGCCTACTGTGGGTGGTGCCACGCCATGCCACCCCACCCCACGTGGCCCTGTGTCATATGACCTGGGAGATATAAAATAAACCCTCTCCTCCCCAAGTTGGTTTTGGTCAGTGTTTTTATGACAGCAATAGAAAGTAACTAAGACAAACACATAAAAAGTCAGGCATGGTGGCATGTTTATAATCCCAGCTCTGGGGAAGCAGAGACAAGTGAGGACTTCCAGCCTAATCAGAGTCGCAGATTTCAATGATAGATTCTATCTCAAAATGCAAAATGGACAGATACTGAGGACTGGCACCTACACACTGGACTAAATCTCTATGCTGAATGGACCACGCAGTGATAGTCCAAAGTCTGAAAAGAGACCATCAGCAAAGCTCATCACTGTGAAACTTTAGAACTTGGAAGCAAAAATCAACAGTACATTTCAGAAGGAGCCAAGGTTCTTCTGGGGGAAGCAGAGACACTGAACTACTCGACTGCCATGCTGGAAACCAGCGGACAATGGAACACTACCTTCAGAGTTCTGAAAGGACTCTGCTTTCAGCTAAAACCCACCAATCAACAAGACGGAACAGATTTTTCCAAAAGACTCAAACAACAAAGCACCCCACCTCTCACCCACTTTTCTTAAGAATTACTAAAGGGTCCCAGCAAAGTAAGATTATAAAGAAACAATAACAGACTTAGACGGGGGACTGTAACACAGACATTTATAAAGGGAAGTCGCAGACGGCAGCTGAACGACAGATCTAGGGAACAAGGGGTCCAGTTCAGAGCAGCAGGCATGCACAAACTCCAGTCCAGAGGGGAGCAATGACTCCCTGCAGGAATAAGAACAGGAGGCTTTGCAGTCCTGACTCTGCAATCAGGGTAGATCACCAGGGCAGGCCTGTGTAGTCCATTTTATGATTGATCATAATAATGTAAGCATTAAACACTGATATGTGTATTGATTCCTTACCTATCCAAGTAGGAAGTCAACACATAATATCTAAGTTGATAAATTAACAAACAGATATATAAACATATTATTTAAATACAGATAAAGAGATTATTTATAAAAATAATAATGATAATGGTGGAGCAATAGACAGAGGGAGGGGAGGGTTTGTCTGGAGATAACTGGTTTCATTATAAGCCTTTCAGAGCAATATATTTGACTTTTTCTCATTTTGTGATTAAGGAATAGTTTATAATGTAGCAATAAATACTACAGATGAAAGGCAGAATAATATCAGTATCATGTGTCACCTAACAACAGACTTACCAAAATAAGTGAACTACAGCATTAAACTACTTTTTGAAAAAATAAGCTGAGCCAAGGTGCAGGGGAACCGACTTCTCTTTCCCGAGCCAGGCAGATCCAAACTCCACAAGGTTCCTCTACCACCGATTCCGGTGGCTGGGGCTTCATGAAGGTTCCGTAGCTCAGTTATTTCCTTTGGGACCTGGCCCTTTGTGGCTGGCATTCTAGGGTTGTCAAAGCACCCTGGGCCAGTGGTTACATGGGGCCACTGAGAACAGCAAGAACACGAGGCCCAGGGGACCCCAAGGTATGTGACAGGAAGAAGTCAGGAAATAATGACAAGCTCAGTCATTCCTATCTTTGACTTCTGCTCAATAATCCTATATAGTCATCGGGTCATCTCCCAGTCTTCTCACCTCTTTCACAAAGTTGACCTTGACCTTCCCACCCACAGAGCCGGCTCTTTCTGGAACTTCTCTACCAATCAGCCAAGCACGTTCTATATGTCCACTAGTGTTCTAATCATTCCCATTTCCTCTATTCCAAGACATGTAAATTACCTCACTAAACCCCTCATTAACCTTCCCAGAAACCCCTAGTTACCTCTGATAAAATCACCCTCATTGTATATACCAGGGAACAAGCCTCAGAGCACACCTGAAAAGTCAGTGCCAGGATCACTCTCCCTGGGCCTCCCAGAGAGATAGTGGGTACTGCAGGCTAATGAACAGTTCTCTCCTCTCTGCCTCTCATCACTGCCCAGCCCAGAGATGGCACTGGGATCCTCAATGTAGCTACATCCTGCCAAGAATACCAGTGTATTCTGACTCATCTCTACTCACCCTGGATGGCACCTGCTCTGACAGCCTGTCTTTATGAAGGCTCCAAGAATTCTGGGGGCAAACAAGACACATCTAGAACATTGCCTTCTTTCTCCCAACCCAAGATGGACCCAAAGTGATATGAGAAGACACAGGAACATTCTAGCTCTTCTGGGTAGAGCCACAGAGCCCTAAACCCTATATTCATGGAGTACTGACTCACCTCTACAGTGTGGGTCACAGGTGTCACTAAGGTGACTGACACAAGCCAGAGAGCCCTAGGGCAGCATTTTATCAATCCTGACCATATTTGCCCAAGCACTACACAAAAGACCCACAGAAGGCACCAGCAGCCAGTTAGCTCCCCACCCACACACCACGAATTAAAAATAGGAAAGCCAATGTTAATCATTCTCCATGCTATACAGCAGATTCTGCCACCACAGGCTGGCTCCTGGGCAGCCAGGCTTAAAGAAATACCAGGCAAAGCCAGCAGGGGAGTAGTCACGGCCATCACCAAGGCCTCGCCAAGAAGCTGAGCCCAAGGGTGCAGGTCTGAAAGATCCTTCTTGGAAATCAAAAGTCAATCCCCAGTGGCATTTGGATTGCACAGGAATTCTGAACCATCCAAGCCTGAGCCCCACCCCCCACATGAGATCATTTGGTTCAATTGGGGTAGAAGGAGCTGAGGCCCAGGGATCAGAATGGACAAGGCTGGGGACAGGACACAGTCTTTCTAGAACCATGCCTCTTGACGTCCTGGCGAATGCTTCAGTTCAGGCTAGCATGGTACACCCTGAGCTCCATCCCACCCTCCCAGGCTGGAGGTGGAGGCGGGAGATGTCCAGGTTAACCTGGGAAGGCCACAGTGCAGAAGCGATCACTGCCTCCCCAACAACTCCTACGTATAACTGAGTCACACAGG
Source organism: Eospalax fontanierii (assembly GCA_035773235.1). NCBI lineage: Eukaryota > Metazoa > Chordata > Mammalia > Rodentia > Spalacidae > Eospalax > Eospalax fontanierii. The sequence goes on from CM069540.1 coordinate 19,434,801, forward strand.
AAGTGTCCAGGGAGCCTCTAGGACAGTTTCTCTCCAGTTCACCTCCCTATGAATGACAGGAGAACCTGGGCTGGCAGCCACAACGCCTATTTCTCATGAGTGTGAGGAGCTGCAGTGACCATCAGCCCTAGTTCATCCAGGACACACAGGGCTCCTGCCCTGGCAAGAGTGCCCTACATGTGCAGGGAGGACGTGGCACAAAGCTGAATCTTGAGGGGGCCACCTGGAGCTGGGGGTGGGGGAGATCTATGGGTAGCTCCAGTGCAGAGTACAGCACTGACTAGCCTGGCCTATAATGATGACTCTCCAAGGATCAGCAAGGAAGCAGAGGCCCACTAGCATGCTCCCCACCCCAAAGAGAGAGCTGCCCTGCTGAGGGCCTGCAGACTCCCAGCTGCTATAACGTACTGTTCCCATTCCAAACTTGTGCAATGCCAGCTCAGCCAATGGCAGGAGAATAAGCATACCCGTTTCAAATTAAGGAGAACAGTAGATGGTGTTCCAGAAGCTTCTGACTGCCACCCCTCAACCATCTGCCTTCTCCTGCATTATAAACAGAACACTCACTATAGCCAGCACACAGCAACCCCAAGTAAGAACTCCGTTCCCAGCCTCCCCAGCAGCTCAGCAGGGCCTGGAAGTGAGTGTGAGGGTGAGCTAGTCTGTGCAGGTCAGGGAACAAAGACAGCAATGTTACTCAAGTGTAACCACAAAACTGGGGCATCAGCACAGCCTGGGTATTTGGCAGAATTACAATGCTCAGGTGTGATCAAAGATGCATGCACATGCCCCAGTAGGAACCTAGGGTCTAGAACTATGTTTAAGTTTTACATGTGTGCCCTAGAGAATGCAGCCTGGTGTCTGGACTACCTTATGGGAAAGTCATAAAATCTGAACTCTGATTTCTGAAGATGGGGAGAGAAATGAGCTCTCTCTGATTTGCAAATAATGAATCTTAACATCAATGGAATGGGAAAAAGGAATGTTGAGAAACCAAACCAACACAGCAAGAAACAGGAAGGGCAGAAACCACCTCTAAGTGCAGTAGACACAAGGAGTAAAATCAAGCATATCATGGTGTGAATGCCTCTAACAGGACAGAAACCACCAAGAAAGGTTTGTGGCTGTCATGGCCTTCAGCTACCATATTACTCTTCAAACCCAGACGAGTGCTGATCATAAGACAAACGGGGGTGGGGAGGCAGCTCAGGAGTTAAGAGCACCAACAGCTCTTGCAGAGGACCCAGGTTCAGTCTCCGGCTCCCACATGGTGGCTAACAACTGTCCATAACTCCAGTTCCAGGGGCTCTAACGCCTTGTTCTGGCCTCCATGGGCATTACATGTACAAGCCATACTTACACACAAGCTGGCAAAACACTCATACACATCAAAAAAAAAAAAAAAAAAAAGTGCCAGGTATGGTGCTGCATCCTTTAATTCCAGCACTCAGGAGGCAGAGGCAGGCACATCTCTGTGAGATCAAGACCAGCCTGGCCTACATATCAAGTTCCAGGGCAGCTAAGGCTACATGGAAATCCTGACTTTAAAAAAAAAAAAAAGTCGATGGCTGGCAAGAATTTTCAATGGATAAAGTGCTTTTCTGTGCAAATATGAGGACCTGAGTTTATATCCCCAGAACTCACGTAAAATCCCAGGCTCAGCAGCATATATCTGTAATCCCAGTGCTGGGAGATGGATTGAGGATGACTAGGGCTTGTTGGCCAGTCGATCTACCTGAATCATCAAGCTCCACGTTCATTGAGACCCTGCCTCAAAAAATAAGATGGTGAGTGATAGCGGAAGACATTGTCATCAATCTTTGGTCTCCACATGCACACATGAGTGCATACACAAGTGCACACACATGCATATACCACGCACACATACATATGTTGAGGACTTTTTTATAACCCTGCTTCAACAGACCAAAGGCTTTCTCAGCCATTTCTTCAGTCATATATCTTTATCTGGAAATACATACCTCAGAAATTTTCTAAGATTAAGGCCACAAGTCCTAGATCATTCCAATCTAGTCCATTACAAAGAAAAGTGCATGAGAATGCAGGAGAGAGTCTATGCTTGGTCCTCTAAGCACTGCACTGCCATCTCCCTCCAAAGACAGAGAAGGCCCATCCTCTTGCCTCAAATGAGGAAGGAAACATGAAAGAAAAATGGTGATGTCCAAATGCCTGGGTCATAGAAGAGGGCCCAACCTGCATCCGGTGGGAAGAGGTTGTGCTACGGTTTCAACATGGTCCACCCCCCAAAGGTCTGCCTGCTGGAAGCCCAAACCCTAATGTAAATGGCCCTGAGACCCCATGGGTTCTTTAAGAGGTGGGGCTGGGTTACTCACTGTGAAAACTGGCTATTAGAACATCAGTGGCTTCCTTTGCCTCCTCCCTCCCATCCTCTCTGGCTTCTCCTTCCCCTTCTCTGTCATACTGTAATACAGCAAAAGTAGTTGCCAAATCACATGTTTGAAGTTCCAGAATTTCAAGATAAATAAATTTCTCTTTATATATTATCAAGTCTCAGATGTGCCTCATATGTTTTATCACAGCAACAAAAAACAGACTATGACAAGTTTCCAGGCCACATCCCTAGAATTTATAAGTAATCTCATTTTATCCATTGCTCCTAAAAACCTGGCTATGCTGAGAGGGAAGAATGGAACAGCGAAGGAGAGAGGGAGGCTCTAAATTTCGGAGTCAGTTTTATAAAATGTGTTATACTAATTTTAGGTCTTTAAGAAAAAGAATTCTCCCAGATCTTTAGTTACCTATTCTCCCAAAACACAAATAATATGGAACTTAAAGCCAAAGACCAAAAGCATTGAATAAGCACCCAATGACACAGTATGCCCCATAGGGCTAGCCTGATTAAACCTGTAAACATCAAATGTAAAGCCAAGTTCATAAAGCTAGAACACCTGCCAAGAACAAGTAGAGTTTGACTTGGACAAAATTCCATGGAGAATTTTTTGGTTTGTTGCTTTTTTTTTTTAAAGGTAAGTTCTCACTATGGAGCCTAGGCTGATCTCAAACTCCACAGTGCAAGATGGCCGGCCTTGAACTCATGAACCTTGTTCCTCAGCCCCCTGAATGCTGGATTACAGACCTGCACCACCACAATAAGTGTTCTAGTGAGCATTTCAGCTATCTCGGTAACAATACAAAGGACATGTTCAAAGACACACTTTAATAATCACTGTGAAGGTGAGTATTAAAGATAATACAGTCTAGTACGAGATGCTTGCAGTCACACTAATCACAACCCAATAAAATCAGTGCTCAACAATGAAACACAGTTACCTTCTCCTAGACACCATCTACTTGGAAATTCAGGGTAGTATTTCCTAAATAATCTCTGGATCAAACTGAGTCACAGGGTAGACACTTCATATGGAAACCCACCGGCTACAACTGTACACAAAAAACAGTGCCGGGATGACAGGATACTGCTTTTTTCTTTTCTTTCAAGACAGTCTTACCTTGTAGTCCTGGCTGATCTGGATCTCACTATGTAGACCAGGCTGCCCTCAGACTCACAAGAGATCCACCTGCTTCTGCCTCTCAAGTGCTGGGACTAAAGGCCTATGCCTCCATGTCCAGTTCAAGGAAAGGGTTTTAAATAAAAGGAGAGTCACAAAATAAACCAAAAATAAGAAAGAATTTATAAAAGCTGAAATAGCCAATAAACAGAAAAAGAAATAATATTTTAAATTCTAGTATATACAGTTAGAATCCCATTTTTCGGTTTGGAGAACTTAAAAGCATTTTTAAATGTCGATATTTCCTAAACAAATGTATTCAGGAACATTCCAATCAGAGTCTTTCAGGTTTTTGTGCTGTTGTTGTTTTGGTTTTGGTTTTTTATCCCAACTCTGCTTCGTGTCAATAAAATGAAGAAAAGAACTCAGGACCCAGCAGTGAGGGAAAGGCTGAATAAGTTATGGTAATTCTGTCCTGAGAACTTTCCACAGCTACTGGCCTGGAGTGACAGTAACCCAGAGTTACTATCACTATAAACAAGTCACACACAGACGCTGCAGGACGAAGTACAGGCATGAATTCATTCTCAAGAAGGAGCAAATCATGGGCACCTACGTCTGCAGGAGCAGGAGGCCATGCAGAAGAAGTAGGGCCTACAGGCTGCCTGCGTCCTCCTTCACAGTGGCTCTGTACTTAGTACTCAACATCCTTCTTACCTGCTACTGCTCACAGATTTGTTCAGCTGCTCCTCCATCCGGTGCATGACAACCAAACACCAGACCCACTCAGCAAGCAAAGCTGGGACACTGGGCTGTGATGGAGCTGCCTCGAGGTGTTCCTTTTCTATTTCCTTTCTGCTCATTTTCCTAATTCTTTGACATTACCAGTCTTGACTTCAAATATAAAGACAAGCCAGATAAAAATGCATGTCTAGCCCAGACTCCTCCCAAACCCCACCCACCCGCCTACTTAGGATGCAACAGGTGAGAAAATTGAGTTCATGATCTTCACCACCTTCCAAGCTGGGTCCTCATTCAGTACCTCTGGGTCATCCAGGGGGCAAGCCTATGCTATGGTAGCTTTGGAGGCCACTAAGGATGGGTTTTGGGGCCCTATTGAATGAAATCCATTAAGAGAAAGCTATTTCCTCTTGGTCAAAAAACGGAATCTACCTCTGATCCTGGATAGAAACTTGACTTTTTTTGTTTCAAAGATTAGAGAACATTACACACTACCAGCTCTTTTAAGAGTTAATCCAATTGGGCCTGCCAATCACCTGGCCAAGAGACCACCCCTCAGGAAGGCTGCTATTACAGAACCTGCCTGCTTTCTTACAGGCATGGCATGACTCTCCCTTCTCTTCCTCTTCATCTCCTTCTTACTGGCAGCTACCAGAGGTTCCATTTGCCCACCCGTTGTTTTTCTTTCAAGCGCCAATAAAACTGTCCTCAAGCCTCCTTCTGTTCTGTTTCTAAATTCTTTTTATCAGGAAGACTTACGAACCCCTAGAGAGGACCCTGATTTCTCCAGCAACACTACATCTCCCTCTATGCACCCAGTACGGGGCTAGGTACACAGTGGGCACTCACTAAAGAAGATTCCAACAGAAGCATGCCTTGTTACCTACTTCCTAAAAATAGCTGTGCCCTTTGTGGCAGACACAGCAAGCTCTCCTCCATCTCAGCCCCACCCACCCCATTACACACCCATTTCCCCAGAGAGTCTATGTGCACCAGGCTTAATTTGCCTGGTCTCCCTGGGAGCAGCCTCCGGTTCCTTCTCTGCCACAACCCAGTCTGGCAAGCTAGCCTCCTCTGGCCCCAAGGGGGAGGGCTCTGGGTCCCTGATTCCCTCACCTGCCTTCTTTGCTGCTAAGGCAGTGGGACTTTCAGGGGGAACAAGCCCAGAGAACTAGACACTAGAATAATCACACAGAGCCAGCTTTGACCACCACACAGGGCACCTCAGCTTTGTGGTTCCTTGGTAACACACAAGATCAAACAGGGACATCCCTGCCCCCTCACTAATCTCAAAACCCTTCTGCAAACATCTTGTCATCTGATTCTCCCTTGGAGAATTTGTCATCTAGAACAGATTCTGTGTGGCTAGATAGCTTGTCCCACATTTCCAAGCAGATGTGCACGGTCTCTAACTCTTCAGGTGCCTCCATTCTTGGTTACATCAGGATGAGTGGGACCAGCAAGGGCTCAGTCATTGTTCTGCTATAGAATCCTGCCCTATAACAACCAACTGTATAGGACCTTTATTTTCTGGGTTAGTCGACACGCCCAATGTGGAATGGTTTTAGTGGTTATTAAAAGGTTCCACTTCAAATAGGGTTCAACAACTGCTTTTACAAATGCCAAGGAATCCTAGGTTTCTCCGTCTACACTAACAGCTAGACACCACTCAAATTCCTGATGTTCTGGGAGGAATGGGATCAGTGTAGGTATTATGAAGAAAAATCCACAGAAATGGGACGCTGTGCTAGTGAAACAGAGCCACACCCACTCTCTCCCTGCCATACCCATGGGACCAAGTGCCAGGAACTGCTTTGGGCTCAAGACGGGGGAAGCAGTTAGGAATGGAATAAGGAAAGGCCCCCGGCCTTCTTCTGGGAACAAAGCATGCATCCCTGTCCACCCCGGGTTTCTTTTCTGTCCTTCTCTTGTCATCTCAAACTACTCATCACCCTCCCCAGTGACGTGACCAAAGCATGGCTAATCAGTCCTAGGGACAGCAAGCCAACTGAGATGGCTCTTTCTGTTTTCCTCATCCTGGCTACAAAAACCTCAAACATTCGAACTTGGTTCTTTTTAACAACTACTAAGTTTTTTATTAGATCTATTTATTCTGTGTGGTTCTGTGTGCGCAGGCATGCAAGAACCACAACTCACACGTAGAGGTCGGAGGACAACGTTTAGGAGCAGTTCCCTCCTCCCACCATATGAGTTCTCAGGACCTAAGTCAGGTTGTATGTATGGCTCAGCTCCAAGTGCCTTCACCTGCTGAGCCATCTTTCCAGCCCCAAACATGGGCTCATGTAGTCCAGACTGCACTCAAATGCACTATGCATCTCTGTCTGTCTGTCTGTCTCTCTTGTATATGGAAGCTCAGTGTTAATTACATTTCATTCATCACTGGGGGGGGGGGGTGCCTGTGTATGTGTGGGGTGCTGAGAGGCATCACTGCATTTGTGGGAGGACAGGAAAACCTATGGGAGTTGATTTGCACCCACTGAGTCATCTTGCTGGCCCCAAACTCATTCTGTTTCTGAAACTGGCCTTGAACTTCTGACTTTCCATCTCTACCTCCAAGTGCTAGGATTATAGGTATTTAACACCACACCCAGCTCCCAAATGGTTGAACTTGGTCTTCAGCTCCTCTGTCCCCTTCTCAGTCTGGATTCATTTCTACCAATCCTATTCCACCTATCCAACATGCCCAATACTTAAACCACTGAGACATTACTGCTCTTACCTGACTCTCATTCAACTGGCATTTCCTGCACACCTAAAAAGACAAGGCCCATCCTGGACACTGAGAAAGACCAAGAGATAATTCAGAAACAGTCCTTAGCCTCCAAAGACTGAGAACAGGGCAGGAACAAGACACGTGGTTATACATATACTCCAAAGGCCAGCCCCGGAACTGGACGGGCGGCCTCAGAGTAAAGGAGGAGGGTATCCTGTGCACAGAGCAGTCACAGGAAAGTCTGGTGATAAAAGAAATGGGCAAATAGAGGACAGAACAGTACGAGCTGCTGCCATTATTGTATCAGTCACTAGCGCCTGAATCTGATCACTTATACTCCAGGCCGTGCCTCCCTTACTTTATGCCTGATTAGCAACATTCACCTGAGACACACCCCAGGTACAGTACACCGGTTGTCACCTGTTCTGGTCAGTACCTAAACAGATAAAAATATTAACTCACTAAGTCCTTACAATAAGCCTACAAAATAGGTATTATAATTACTCCCATTTTACAGATGAGGAAAACAAGGCATTGAGATTAAAAAGAAATGGGGGTGGGAGGATAGAGGAACCCAAGGCAGAGAGCACCCAGGGACAGAACCAAGAGACTGTCCTGCACTCACCTGGCCTCTCTGGTGTAAATTACAGAACACCTTGTAGCAGACAGAGCCTGGAGGGAAGGGCCCTGTTAATCACCCAGGAATCCTCCACAACTGACTGAAGTAAGGAAGGAATGAAGGAAAACAATGCCAGCAAGCTGAGGGTGAGCAAGGCAGCTGGCCCTGCCCTGCAAGGCTCCAGGCGGGTCCAACCTTTTGACAGTGAGATACACAGTCATCTACAAAGTTCACACTTGAGAACAGCCCAATCGAGTTACCGAAAGCAAAAAGAAAACAAAACAAAACCACATAATGTTTTCAGTTAAGGTTATGACTGTGTGTTGGGCCAAATTCATGTCTTTTTCGGCCCATCCAGCCCTCCGACAAGCCTGCGTGTAGTCCCTATTGAGTGGGCAAGGCACCGCAACAGGGGAACAGCTAATAGAAGCCAGCAGAGAGCCCGGGCTGCTAAGATACTCAAAAGTAGGTACTGAGAAACCCAGTCTCCACAGAAACCCACAGACTGAGAGAAGGAGACAGAAAAGACCAAAGCAGAAGGTGCCAAGTTTGAGCTTAGCTCTTTCCCGTGTACAGACCTCAAAATGAGGAACTTCCTATCTCCCTTTTAGTATTTTATCTTTTTAAAAAAATTTTATATGTATGTGTGTATTGCCTGCATGTAAGTGCACCCGTGTCATGCAACTCCCACGGAGGTCAGAAGAGGGCGTCGGATTCCCTGTAACTGGAGTTATTGACAGTTGTTAGCTGCCATACGGGTGCTGGGATTCGAACCGGGGCCTTCCACAAGAGCCAGTGCCTCTTACCCTTTGAGCCATCTCATCTCTCCAGTCCCCATCTCTCTTTTAAACCACCACACTGGTCGCTACCTTTCTAAGCCTTAACGACTATGCCTGAGGCCCTGGGAGGTAGGGGATCCATGTCCAAGAATCCCTCTGGAATGAGCAGGAAGCAAGGAAGGGAACGCAGCACCTGGCACGATCCCGCCTTCTCTCAATTCCTAGGGAGCCTGCCTTACATAAACTGCAGAGCGGCAACTCCAGGCACCAGCGTCCTCCCAGTTCCGGAGCGAAGTTCCAGAAGGCAGCCTTCCCTACTTGCTGGGCTCAGCTCAACCTCTCCCGGAAGCGCACCGCACTTGGAGAAGTCGGCTGGGTCGCCGCGGCCCAGGCCAGCCCGCAGTCCCCGCACGGGTCGGGGCGCAGCCTCACCTGCCCTACGCCCCGGCCGAGAGCTCCGGACCCCCACCGCGCCGCCCAACCCCGGGCTGTGGGCTTGGGGGAACCCGTGACCCCAAGGGCAGGGCAGCCAGGGGCGCACCCTCACCCTGCGCGCACGCAGAAATCGCCCGGCCGCCCGGGCCTCGCCCGCCGGGCCCCTCACTCACCTGGCGGGGTCCGCGGGCGCCTGGGTTCCGCCTGCGCTCGGTCTCTCTCCGGCTGTTAGGGATCCGGACCCTCGGGCGTCGGGGCGGGGCAGGAGGAGGAGCCGAGCGGAGAGCTCCGGGGTGTGGCCGCCTCTGGGGCGGAGCACGTGGGGCGGGGCCTGCTCGAGGCCACGCCCACAGGTGAGTCCTCAGTGGGGGCGCTGCCCCAGCGGCCCAGGAGGAAGCCGAGCGCCTTCCGGCTGCGCCGGGTGGGCGGACACGAGGACGGTGACGCTGACCCTCTCTCGCCCCGAGCCGCACTGGACTCCAGGAGAGCAAGGCATTCATTCGGGTGTACGTTGTTAAAGACCATTTACAGTGATGGAAACTTTCTACATTAAACAGGTCGCCCCAAAGTATGGGAGAAGGAACCTCCCTAATGGAAAAAAACTGACGGACTACCCGGCCGGGTGATGGAGACCCGTGTAAACAGTAACAACTTGTATTCATATGTACTGTGTAAGTGTCTTCCTCCCAAGAACGCGTACCCCAGTGTCATGGTAAAATAACTGATAAGCCCCAAGAACTCAAGGCTGTCCAAAACTGTTAAGGCCATCAAAAAAGAGGGGAAGCCCGAGATGAGGTCACATCGAGATAGGAAAACAAAATAGTGTGGCACCCTGCATGGGGTTCTGGGGAAAGAACACTAGAGAAACACTAAGGACAGCTGAACAGTATGTGGGCTTTAATAATAACACATCAATGCTGGCTCATTCCTTGTAGCAAAAACACTAGTAAGTCGATGAGACAGGAGAAAAGTCATGTTTATGGCGAATCCGTATGTTACCTTTCAAACTTCTTCTGTAACTATTATAGAAACAGTTTTTTTCTTAAAAAGAAAAAGCTCATATAGGTAATATGTAAATATGTGATTGTGTCAAATATCCAAAAAATTAAAACTGAGACACACGCCCAGACCACTTTTAGGTGCATCCTTCCAGAGCTCTCTCTTCAGCCCGCGGTGTATATTGATTTGTGTGCTTAAGAAAATATATTGCTCACAAAACAGTATGGCGCGGAGAGGGTGTTTCTCACAGTAGCTTGGGGTGTCTCCCTCTGGTGCACCTGTGTCAACCTGATTCTTCCTAAGAACTGCACAGTACGCGCCACCATGCATCATCTAGCTCCTTTCTGGAGGACAAACCACTAGCAAACACAGCACTAGTTCTATTTGCATTTCAAGAGCTCTCGGAACCATAAGGGCTGGAAGGAACTGGCGTTGGCAGGCAGGTCCTCCCAGTCTACCTAGCACGGAGGGGTGGGGCGGGCGGGAGCTGAGCCTGGCCTTGGCCTCTCCCGGGCGTGCTTTCTAGGACACGTACACTTCCAGGCGCCTTCTTCCAGACTGACTGGATCGTGTGTTTTGGACGTGAGTGGGCAGACGAGGGCGAAACTCCCGCCAGAGTTTCCAGAGCCGCTGGTAGAAAGCGCCTCCAGGAGGGAAGAGGAGCAGAGTGTCAGAAGGAATGAAAGGAACTCCCGGCTTGGTTATTGTCCTTATGGAGACCTAGGACACGGTGTGAAGCCCTCCATCAACCCAGCGAGCCAACGCACCCCAGGGAGCTGGTGTCCGCTGGCGCTGCCTCTGGGGACAGGGAATTCATGCCTGAATGTCACCCGAATGGGACCCAGCTCCCTACCCCATCCCTTCGCGGTCTTCATCACCCTACAGTGACTGCAAAGGCGAGCTTCTTAAGGCCCACTTTTCTGGGTGGGAGCAAGTGCTTCTTTGCATATCACGTTTAAAAATAAGTTGTTTAGGGTGAGATTCCTCTCTGTGGCGCCTGCTTTCCTGCCTCAGAGTTCTCCAAAACCAGAATGGTGAAAAGCCACCTTTTAGAGTTCTCATGCTTAAAAAAAAAGATAGGGTCTCAGTTATTCCAGGAAGATGACCTCCTGCTTCCATCTCCCAAGTTCTGGGATTACAAGTATGCACCACCGTGCTCAGTTCTGTTCGGCAATGGAGATCAAACCTAGGCTTCCTGCAGCGAAGTGAGCTCTGTACCAACTGAGCTATATTCCCATCTTCAACCATTTCTTTCCAACAAGCTTGTTGGAGTCCTGACTTTGTGCCAGCAAGGTGCCCCCTGCCCCCCCACACAAGGTGGAGGGTTTAACTGCAGAGTTCCTAACCCAGGCCCAGGCCCAAGGCCAGGGGTCATCCAGAGAACACCCGGTCAGTGAAAAGAGGCAGAACTTAGTGCTCTAGATATCATTCTGTCATTTTAAAATCTTCCAAATGATTTTTTAAAATCCATAGGATGCTAGGCATGGTGGCACATGCCTTTAAATCCCAGCATTTGGGAGGCAGAGGCAGGCAGATATCCGTGAGATCGATCCCACCCTGGTCTAGGGAGAACCTGTCTCAAAAACAACAAATTTTTAAAAAATCCTTGGGACTGGAGAAATGGTTCAGGAGAAATGGTTAGGAGCACTGGCTGTTCTTGCAGAGGACCCAGCTTTGATTCCCAGCACCCACACAGCAGCTAACCAACCCTCTGTAACTCCAGTTCCATGAGATCTGATGCCCTCTTTTGACCTCTAGGCATTGCACGACATAGGTGTACTTACATACATGTAGGCAATACACACACATAAAATAAAATAGTAAATAAAATAATTTTTAAAAAATCTAATATAGTGGTGGGGGCCTTTAATCCCAGCTCTCAGGAGGCAGAGGCAGGTGACTCTCTGTGAGAACAAGATCAGCCTGGTTCACATAATGACTTCCAGACCAGTTGGGACTAGGATGACCTGAGTTCATTGCACTCGGGGCTGATACAGACACTGAGTGAGATAAGCAAAAGCAAGGATAGTGGATAGAGTTCAGGTGTGGTGGATCCATCATCTCTACATCAATCTATTCAATACATGTACATGAGTATAGCTGCAGTGACTGGCCCTGAACTTTGGCCCTGAGGTACTGGTATCTTTGGAAGTTCCTGTTCGTTGGGTGTGGTGTCTCAGGTGCTGTCTCAGCACTCTGGAGGGAATTCTTGTTTTCTTAGCACAACTCCTAATCTAATAGAGAAGCAAATCGTAAATATCACTTGTGATAGAGGTCTGCAGAAAGGAGCCCTGGAAGGTGTGATGATGGGTCCAGAATGGCCTCTGAGCCCTCTCACAGGCACCCCTATAAACACTGGCCACAGCATCTAGGCCAGCCTGGTCTACATAGTGAGTTTCAGGCCAGCTGGAGCTATAGAGAGACTCTGTCTCAAGAAAAAAGAGAAAAGAGAAAGAAGCACATTTTCAAATTTGTGGCTGTGTGTGGTTTTTTTTGTTTTTCCTTTTTAAAGAAAGCAATCATATTGATCATATTGTCGTTGATTTCTTCCCTTTAATGCTTGGAAATAAGAAAATATACTCTTTGGTCTGGAGTGATGACTGAGTGGTGACAGGTACTTACTCCTCCTCTAGGACCCAGGTTTAGTCCTCAGCACACACATAGGTGTACTTCCATATATGTAGGCAATACACACACATAAAATAAAATATTAAATAAAATAATCCATATCCATAAAAAATAACCAGAACTCTAGTTCCAGGGAATCTGACGCCCTCTTCTGGCCTCTGTGGACATTGCATGCATGTGATACACTTTCCTACATGCAGGCAAAACAATCATAAAATAAAAATAAGGGGCTGGAGAGATGGCTCAGCAGTTAAGGGCACTGGCTTCTCTTACAAAGGACCCGGGTTCAGTTCCCAGAACCCACAGACCAGCTAACAAGCATTTATAACTTCAGTTCCAGGGGATCTGACGCCCTCTTCTGGCTTCTGAAGGCATTGCATGACACAGGTGCACTTACTCTCATACACATAAAATAAAATATTTTAAAAATATTTTTCAAAAAATCAATCAAAACATTTTCAATATCTTATTTATTTTATTTTCTGTGTATGAATGTAAGTACACCCACGGCTTGCAATGCCTGTGGAGGTCAGAAAAGGACTTCAAATTCTCCTGGAAATGGAGCTATGGATGGTTGTTAGCCACCAGGTGGTGCTGGGAATCAAAGCCAGGTCCTCTGCAAGAGCAGCCACTGCTCTTAACTGCTGAGCCTTCTCTCCAGTCCCAATCCAAAAGATATTTTAAAGTGAGAAATGTAAATATACTTTCTTACTTTAATCAATGGATTGAACAGAATACAAAGCTAAAAAATCAGATAAAAGGCCTAAATAGCCTTCCTAGCAAGTTCATGGAGAGATTTGGAAGTGGAGCTTTGCATGTGTAGTGGACCACATTCATAAAGACTAGAACAGCCAAAAATTGGGCCTCAAAGGAAGTTTCGCCTTCTGCTCTTTCTGTGTCCTGTTAGTTGTTAGAATGTTGTTCTAGCAGAAAAGTGATATTGAAATTACAGATGAAAATATCTTCTAGATACTTTTACTAGAATATTCCTCAACAAATTCAAATTCATTTGTACATACTAGTTTCTTGAAGGACATGAGATGCTTGTTTTCCCCTTAAGCAACCTATTTAATAACCAATTAAACCATGAAATAGGAGGTTATTTTTAATGTGGTTATCTGTATGCTAGCAAATGTGAGCCTTTGTAGCCATGTGGGCACAATCTAATTAAACATAATTTAATGCTTCTCTGAACAGCACGTGAGGCTTATAAGAAAGATAGAAAATTATAGTTAAATAATCTTTTGTTTTTCTTCCATTTGCTTTTGGGCACTTCTATCCTTTTATTTATATTGGCAGAAAGTTGAAATTATGGATATCTAAGAAATCAGATTACGGGCTAGAGAGATGACTGAGCAGTTAAGACCACTGACTGTGCTTGAGGAGGACCTGGGTTTGATTCCCAGCACCCACATGGTGGCTAACAACCATCTGTAACTCTAATTCCAGGGGATCTGACCCCCTCTTTTGATCTCCTTGGGTGTTGCATGACACAGGTGCACCTACACACATGCAGGTAATATACTCATACACATGAAGTAAAAATAATAAATAAAATATTAAGAGTACTTACTGCTCTTGTAGAAGACCAAGGTTTGATTCCCAACACCCATGCGGCAGCCAACAACTGTCTATGACTCCAGTTCTGGGGGATCCAACAAACACCCTCTTCAGGCCTCCATGGACACTGCATGTTCATGGTGTACTCGTACAGGCAAAACACTTGTACACATAAAAATAAGCAACAACAACAAAAAAGAAATTAGATGACAGATTGCTTTTTGTGCTGTCACATAACATTACTGTTTCATTTAGTGATATATTTGCTGGTGGCAAGGTAGGTAGAGAGGGTCAAGGTTAAAGTCTGCAGACAGTATTTTTAAAGAGATATTGATGTACAGATTCTTTGTGTGTGGCACTGAGGAGGGGACTCTGGGCCATGTGAATTTTCACATGGTTAGTTCTCTCCTACTGAACTACACTTCCAAGTTCTAAAAATATAATTTTTAACATTAATTTATCTATTCTCTGTGTGCATGCATACACACATACATACATGCCACAGTGAGAGTGAGTGTATGGAGGTCAGAGGACAACTTGTGGGAGTCCATTCTGTCCTTTTATGTGGTTTCTGGAGATCAAACTCAGATTATGGTTCTTGATGGTAAGTACCTTTACCTGCTGAGCCATCTTACTGAGCCTAAAAATATAATTTTTAATGTTATAAATTGTATATTTGAAAGAAGCCTCAATTACCAATGGCTTTCTAAAGCCAAGTTAAAACAAATATATAAAGTATGGAATAGAATTATGTTTGTTTAGTCTGAGTAGCTTGTTGCTAATAATGCTCTCACTAAGTACAAGTTCATTCATATTTTACTGGCACCTTACATTTTGTTAAATAGCAGTTGCTTTTGGCAACCATATAGTGTTGTTTAGACTTGTTCTTCATTTACATTTTTCTTACACTGATTGATTGATTGGTTGATTGTGTGTGTGTGTGTGTGTGTGTGTGTGTGTGTGTGTGTGTACTCTTGTGCAGGTCAAAGGACAACTGTAAGAGTTGGTTTTCTCCTTCTACCATGTGGGTCCCAGGAATTGAATTCAGGTGATTGGGTCTGGCAGCAAGCACCTTGACCTGTTAAGCCATCTTGCCAGCCCAATTGTCTACATTTTTTAAAAACATTATATTAAGTATTTGTGCACTGTCAGAAATTACACTACTTCCATTTTGATTAGTCTGCATGTTTTCAGGCCTTGAAATATAACTCGACTTAATAAAAAAATATATAAATAAATTATTGAAGCTGGAAATGTAGCTGGGCTGATAGAGTGCTTGCCTAATATGGTCAAAGTCCCTGGTTCAATCCCCAGCACTCTGTAAACCTGGCCTGATGGTACACACCTGTGTACCCTGGCACTTGGGAGGTGGAAGCTGGACAATCAGAAGTCTATCCTCAGCTCCGTAGCAAGTTTGAGACCAGCTTGGCTACCCGAGACTCTGTCTAAACAAAGAGACAAACAAGCAAATTCTAATTTATCACATCAGAAAATGAGCTTGCCATTTTTCCTCACAAAACTGCTTTTCCTCCTGGGTTCTGAATTTCAGCGGGGTACTAAGCCATTCAGACCAGGGATTTGATAGCAACTGATGAATTAATTCTCCTCTGCCACAACTACATTTAAAGTCTATCAGTGGAGATAGATTCATGAGAAGCTGCAAGGCCCCTCACTTGAACTTTTTACAAGGTCTTGGTGGGAGAGACTGCTTTTACTTTGTCTTGCTACTCTACTACAGAATTTACACAAATAAGGTATCTTTGTTTGCATGGTTAAGATGGCTGGATCTGCCACTCTGGTTTCCTCTCCATCAGATGTCTAACGACAGAGTGGCCACAGGCTTCAGGGATCATGCCAGGTAGGGAAAATGATAGAGTGTTTGTAGTCACTTCGGTGTGTAGTGACCTGACCGCTGGTCATTCTTGTGTGGGAATGCTTCCCGGAAATGCCTGATTCAGTGAGCAGGATCAGTGATGGTATCTCAGCCACAACTGTGTGCTCTGATAACTGTATTCAGGAATGTGTCCCTGTAGAGGAGGAACAAGATTGACATACACAGAGCCAAGATCTAATCTGATCTATGTATAACCTTTTAAGCATGTAAAGCTATTCTTGTCCATGCCTGTAAGAGCAGAAGTTCTGTCCTGTAAGCAGTATGTTCAACAAAACAACACAAGCCAATATAACACACAAAGATAGATACTTCTCTTTTAAGAAACTTCTGGAAATATAGGGGGTTTTGTTTGTTTGGTTTTTGTTTTGCTTTGTTTTGAGACAGGATCTTACACTATATCCCTGGCTCTCCTGGAACTCACCATATAGACTAGACTATTCTTGACCTCAGAGATCTGCTGCCTCTGCCTCCCAAGGGGAAATATGGGTTTGTTTGTTTGTTTGTTTGTTTGTTTTGAGACAGGGTCTCTGGTTGTCCTAGAACTTGTTATATAGACCAGGCTGGTCCCAAATTTGCAGAGATCTGCCTGCCTCTAGGTCCAGACTACTATAATAAAAAGCATATACCACCATACTTGGCCAGGAAATGTTTTCTTAGAATTTCTTCATAGCAAGCCCCAAATATAAAAGCACTGTGAATAGGAGCGTGTTTGTGTATATGTAAAATGAAGTCTTTCATGCCATTGCCAATTAGTGTGATGTTTCTTGGGGAGATGTGAACACATGCCTAGTCACCCCTGTAGGGCAACCGTGAGAGACCAAAGAAATAATTCCGCCCAAGTCTAACTTAGTAAACAAGTGTATTTATTGGGTGACTCACAGGAGTGTGAATGAGGGATTACTTTCAGGAGCATGGATGATTCAAAGGCAGCTGCATCACTGTTAGGCCCTCCCCAGCATGGCTGACCACTCAAAACAGCCACGTCCCTGGGGCTCTGAGTACAAACTGCTCCAAGATTCTCCTCTCTCCCCAGCAATAGTTATTGCTTCTAGAATCTGGGGAGGGGCCTTGAATCTTGTTAAGTCTCAGGAGTTTCCTGAGCTTTGTAAGTTTCATTACTTCCAGACTTAAAAATTTTTTTTATTTATTTTCATTTTATGTGTATGAGTGTTTTGCCTTCATGTGTGTAAGTGCACCTGTGTTGTGCAATGCCTGTAGAGGCCAAACGAAGGAGCTGAACCCCTCCACAAGTGGTTGTTAGCTATTTATGGGTGTTGGGCCCCAAACCAGGTCCTCTGCAAGAGCAGTCAGTGCTCTTAACCACTGAATCATTGCTCCATCCCCATTTACTCCCAGTCCTAACCAACCTCCAGAAAGGGTGTTTCAGTTGGGAGAAGTTACATAGCATTCTCCATTATAATCAAAGCTTAGTTTATCTGACATATTACATATGCTACATGCAAATACTAAGGAAAGATTAAGTTCATGATAACTGAATATGAAATACATCTACAAAAATAACATAGAACTTAATCTACCACTACAAGAACATCCATGATAAACAGGAACATATTTGTATTACTTCAAGAAGATCAGAGACTATACAGGAAAACTCAAAATACATTAATTTATGAAACTTGATAGAAATATTCCCAGCATTGACAGTTATCAAAATTTTCATGTCAAAGCCCATAATGGTGGCTCATGTCTATAATCCCAGCAATTAGGAAGCAGAGGCAGGAGGATCAAGAATTTGAAGGTACCTTGGGCTATATAGCAAGACCCTTCTTAAAAGAAAAATAGTGGGCACCTTTGCAGTTAAAATAGCTAACTTTTTCAGTTTTTACAAAAGCATGAATATAGCAGGATGTGGTGACACATGTCTGTAATCCCAGCACTGGAGAGATAGAGACAAGAGGATTGGGAGTTTGAGGCCAACCTGGCCTACAGAGCAAGTTCAAGACTATGTAATGAGACTCTGTCTCAAAAACAAAAACAATGAAACAAGAAGGTGGGGTGTATCTTAGTGGCAGAACACTTGCCTAGCATGTACAAGGCTCTGGATCCGACCCTCAGTACTAAAAGAAAAGAAAGAAGGAAGAAAAGGAGGAAGACAAGGGGTGGAGAGAGAATTGGAGAGAGGAAGAAAAGGATGAAGAGCAAAAAACCACGTGACCACACTGGAGGAGGATAAAGAGCAACAAACCACGTGACCACACTGGAAGAGCGCTGAAGTATCTCTCTAGTAGATTTATAGAAAATAGTTGCAAAAATCTCTTGACTATAACTTTACTTCTTATATATTTGTTGAAACTAAGCCCTATTCCCGGTCCCCTAGGTACCACAGTCCAGGCTGTAGGCCCTTGTGGTCTAGCCTGGACCTCTGCTGGGCTGACCTGAACGTGGGCTTTCATGTGAGTCTTCCTGAGTTCCAGTCCCATCAAATCTACTCTCCAAGGTAGGCAAGATACATATCTGACTTTGTCACTTTCTCAAAACCTCTCAGGCCCTCCAGGATCATAAACTGTCCTTAAACATGACGGAAGACTGTCCCTACCCAGCTTCCAACTCTGCAGGCAGATAGCCCTCACCTCTCTAACGTCCCCTCCCCCTTCTACTGCATCCTGTCTCCACACCTTACTCATACTGTCTGCTCCTCTAAGATGATTTCTCCCCTCTTTTCTCTCTGGCTACTCCAATTTGTGGTCCAAGATCATGCTGAATTATTATGTTTTCCAGAAACTCTCTGACTTCATTTTCAGGATAATAGACTGAGTATGTGCCATTGTTTATTTCCCCAGCCTCAACCTCCAGACATGCCAGAGAAGGGAGTGGCGGGAAGGGTTCCTTCAAATAGCAGGGTTTGTTCAGAGAATCAGAAGCACTGGAGAATTGAGAGGCTCAGAGTAGATAGGCTCAGATTTAACACTGCACCCTAGCAGCGGCCAAAGATGCAAGACGTGTGTTTTTGTGCATGTTTGATACTGCAGTATACAATAAGGTAGGAACAACAGCAGAGTACTCCATGGCCAGAGTGGAATTCAAATGTGTGTTCCTACTGACTGCTCAGCCATTAGACCCAGTGCAGTCCACCAGCTGGCATCACTCTCAGGGTCAGTGCCTTGTAGGGTATCAAATATGGTATGGCGGCCATCCTGCCCTACACCAGTAAAAAGAAGGCCAAGCAGGCCTTTGCATACAAATTGAATTTGTGGACTATTTGGTATAATAGATGAATCTTTTGCCTAATCATCTTTTGACAGAAGATCTGAAATAATGGAACTGGGCCTGGTGGTACAGGTCTATACTCCCAGCTCTCAGGAAGATGAGACAGGAGAGTTGAAGGTTCAAAGCCTTTCTGGTCTACGGTGAGTTCAAAGCCAGCCTGGGCAACTTAGTAAAAATTTATCTCATAAAGTCAAAAGTGAGCACTTACTTGTTCTTGTAGAGGACCTAGGTTCAGTTCCCAGCACCCACATCAGACAGCTCACAACCCCTTGTAGCTCCAGTTCAAAGGGATCTGATACCCTCTTCCGATCTCTGAGGGCACCTGCATATACATTGTACATATAAAGCATACACATACATTCATATAAAAATAAATCTTTTTTTAAAAGTAGGGGCTGGGAATGTAACATGATCAGTGGAGTATTTGCCTAGTAGTGCAGCAAGCTCTGGGTTTGATTCCCAGCATTGCATAAAGTTGGAGTGGCAGCACACACCTGTAATCCCAGCACTCGGGAAGTAAAGTCAGAAATGAGGAATTCAAGGTCAACTTTGGCTACACAGTGAGTTCAAGACCAGCCTGAGTACATGAGACTCTGTCTCGAAGGAAAAGGTGGGGGAGGTGTTGGGGGCCACTCAGTGGGTAAAGTGCTTGCTGTGCAAGCATGAGGACCTGAGTTTGGATCCCAAGCACCAGCTTAAAAGCCAGGTGCATGCTGTGGGGCTGGAGATAGGTAGACACAAACCATGCCTAGGGGATCCCCAGGCAGTCAATCTCAGTCTTGCTGAAATGGCAAGTCCCAGGTTCAGTGAGAGACCCTGTCTCAAAATCTAGGCTGGGGAATGATAGAGGAAAAGAGATCCGAAGTCAACCTTTGGTGTCTACAGGCTTAGCACACACACACACACACACACACACACACAAAGCAAAAAGTAAAAAGAGGACTAGGGCTATAGCTCTGTGGTAGAGCATTCGCCTTGCATGCACAATGCCTCAGATTCAATTTTCAGTAGTGAAAAAAAAAATCCTTTTTATTGATTCTGAGTAGACCTGTGTTCTCATACATGCTAAGGGCTCTACCACTGTACCACACACCCCAAGCCCTAACAGAGACTTACAGAAAATACATTTGCAGAAAATAAGCAGTAAACAAATCACCTTGTGAGTTACTTTGCATGTATATTTCTCAACCAGTTTAACTAGGAGGATCTGTTGCTGAAATGAGGTACTTGTAGGTGGGATTGGCTATGTGGTTACACACTGGCATTATGACTTATACAGCATCCTTTGTATTGCTAGTGCACATTATGATGTAGTGCCATGGGGCCTTGTTACCTGTGCGTTGTATTGTTTGAAAACTCTGAAAGTCCTTGCTGCAGAGAAGCTGGACTCTGTCTGCAAAGACACCCTTGGCCTTCTCTCCAGGAACATGTTCTTTCTGATGCTTGAATTTTCCTAAGAGTATCAAATTGAAGCCCCAGCTCAGTTTATTGTTAAAGCATATGACTCATTTCTTAGTTGGCAGAGTAAAGTACCAGCATTCCAAAGAAACTCTTAACCTCACAGCCACATTGCACTTTTTAAAAGCTTGTCTAAGAAAAAGGGCTATTTATGGCTAACCACCTGCAGAGTATGCATCCTACTTCATCTCCAGACGTGTTCTTAAATACATACATCATCAGCTTAGCCAGAGCAGGGGAGCTATATTCTCAGCCACCTCCCATTGACTCTATAAAGAATTATATTAATGCTGTGGTCGGTGGTCCTCACCCTACATAGAGGAGCATTATACAAAATGTGGGTTTGAGCTGGGCTTGGTGGCACATGCCTTTAATCCCAGCACATGAGAGGCAGAGGCAGGTGGATCTCTAAGAGTTCAAGGCCAGCCTGGTCTACATAGCAAGTTCCAGGACAGCTGGGGCTACAGGGAGACTCTGTCTCAAACAAAACAAAACAAACAAAACAAAACAAAATGTGGTTTTGAACTTGGGTCCCCTCTCTCTTGTAATATGTTGAGGATGGGGTCCCTTTAGAAGAGTCTAGCAGAATATACCTTTTGATGTCAGCAGATGGAATAGGCAATCTGTAAGTACCATGCATTGTCAATGGGTCCAATTCTCCTTCCCCATCAGGTGCTGGGATCTTAGAACCAAATTGGTAAGTTACAATGGGGCTAACCATTCAGGTTTGGACCATTGATGAGGACAGGATCTAGGTGTGTGGTATGGGTAAGATACTCCAAAGTCTCAGCTTGCCTTAGGCAGATCAGATGTTGGATATCATGGAGTCTCTTCCATGGGTGAGAGTTGGAGACAAATATAGATCCTCCAAACCAATCTTTTGCCAGGGACTGAAGGTTATTCCATTGGGCTTGGGATGGTAGAGACAGTGGAAGCTTTTAAGAGGTGGATCATATGGTATAATCATGTTATTGGGGGCAGGGTTCTAGTTTGTTTTCTCTTGCTGTGTTAACTCCATGACCCCAAGAAACTTAGGGAGGAGTGTTTATTTGGCTTACACATCCAAGTTACAATCCCTCCTTGAGAGGAGTCAGGATGGAAACAAGCAGAAACAACTGAGGAATACTGTTTACTGAGTCATTCTCTGGCTTAGTTAGTTGGCCTTTTTATATAGCCCACAATCAACTTAAGAATGGCGCTGCCCCATTAATCATCAGTCAGGACAGACTCTCACAGATATGGCCACAGGCCAATCTGATTTGTGTACTTACCCAATTGAGACTCCCTCAGATGACTCTGGGCTGCAGCAAGTTGACAGCTGGAACTAACTAGGATAGGGGAGTACTGCCATCAGAAAGAGGACCTTGGTTCCTGCGAGAGTAAATTGTTATAAAAAGGCAAGGCAGGACCCTCCCTGCATTTTGGCTTCTGGTCTCTGTTAGAATTCAGGATGAGAAGGTGACAAAAGAGAGAAGTAGAAATGGAATCGGCCCTTCAACAGATGCAGATAGCTTTATTAGCTACAACTGGCATGAAACCTTCCTGTGGGAATGGAGGTTGGGCATGGAGGTTGGGAAAGTTCTGGGATTTATAGGTGGACCCTCCTAGAAGGTGGGGTGTGCCTTCCTGGGTGGTGTCCTGCTCCTTCTTGGTGTTAGAGTAGCAAATAGCCCCAGAAGATTAACGGGTCAAGACTATGACATCTCTGTCTGTTCCAAGACCCACATTTCCAGTTTACTGGTCAATCGCCTGGTCATAGGATCACCCCTAGGAAGATGGGTTCACCGTAAGTCATGCTAAATAGATGGGTGGAATGCCTGGTATGTTAAAGAGCTAGTGAGCTTTTCCTGCCTGGAATCCCATCTCCCAGTGCAGTGTTTTGAACCCATCCACAGACATGTAGTTCTCTGTAAGTCTGCCACTTTCTTCAGAAAGGCATAATCTCCCCAAACACGCTTCCTTTAACACTTTGGGCTGTGCTAGCGTCTCCTATTTCTTCACTTCTTCTCTGCAGCTTCTTTATTCCCGCCACGCGGCTGCTAGTGATCCACATCTGATTTCCATGTAGGCTCTAAACCTGCATGGCCTCATGGCTTTTCCCCTTCTTCCCTCCATTCTCCTCCTCAAGGCAGCTGCCAAGATTACCAGCTCACCTGCCCTGAGGATTTTTCTTTAAAATTTTAATAAAATTGTCCTAAAGCTTCTGTTTGGGTCCATCCTTAATGAATGAGACTGAGAACCAAGAACCCTCTAGGGGATGCTCTCTCCCAGTTTGGCTTAGATCTGGGAGGCGGAGATGAAGAGTTCTAATAGGGTAACTAATAACCAAGTACCTTCTTTGAGGTGTTTTTTTAAGGAACCAGATCTGCAAGGAAACTGATAAGAAACCAGACATGTTTTGCTAGAGGCCACATGTCTGAGATTGATGCATCTTACTTCTGGAGTGGGGAGGCAGGGTAGAGGAATGGTCAGTTCATTCAGTCTTGGTGTCAGGCCCATAGACTGATTTTCCTTTAGTCTCTCTGGATGATTGCTCCCTGTCATGGATTCACTTCATGATGCCATCTACCATCTAGTGATACAGTGGAGACACAGAGTATTGTTAGCTTCAGGTGTGTTAGCTCCAAATGAATGATATGATGCCTACTTTTGCCAGAGTAAAAGCTGCCTCACTGAGCTACTTTCACTTTGCATGTTCTTTGTATGGTATGGGTGGGACCCCTGGTCCTCGGATTTTATTTCTAACACTACCCAGGAAATGGGACAGCCTGCTCCTCTGGAACCCCAACCCCATTTATTATTCTCCAAATAGCAGTTTGTATGTTTTTTTCACTTTCAGGTCTCTCTGCTGCATATATGAACTGAAAGTTCCTTCAAGGTAGATCACACTTTTGAGATAACACTATAAGCAGAAAGTGCTCTAGAGTAAAGTCAGAAAATCCAATCTTGCTCTGTGAACTTGAGCACATCATGCTGTTGTTGAGCCTCAAGTTCTTCAGCTGAGGGGAAGCTTAAGCTACCTTGCCTGCCCACAGTATGACAAAGCTGCTGTGGGAATCCACATTTCCTAATGTAACTGGCTTGACAGAAATGAAGACAAGTGGAAGAAGATACCCTGTCGCTCCATCTAGCGGACTATTGAAACAATGAACCCCAAAGAAATGGGAATTTCCCCAGGAGTCTCACACTGGGGGAAAGAAAAGGCCACAGTCAGAAGAAGGACTTGTCACTGAAAGAGATTTACAACTTGTCAGACCTCCTCACAGGATGAGACTGAAGCCCGGACGATGATAGGCAGGCCTACACCTTGGCTGGACTACTTAGCTATGCACATCTCTTGTCTTCTACTTAAAAGTTACCCAGACGACTGAACAGGGGGCCTGGGATGGGGGGATCACTGGATCTCTTTGTTCCTCTTCCCAATACAGCTACATTGAATAAATCTCTTTTGTTCTGCTTTCCACTGTTGATTTAGCTCTTTTTAAAAATTTTAAGTTATGTGTATGCATGTGTGTGTACAGGTGACTTTGGAGGTCAGAGATATCAGATCTCCTTGAGCTGGAATTACCTGCAATTGTAAACCACCTTTGGGTGCTGGGAACCAAACTCAGGTCCTCTGCAAAACCAGTACATACTTCTAACCACTGAGCTAACTCTCCTGTTCATAATATAGTTCTTTTAATTGACTATTGAGGACAAGTTGTTGCACATGGCTTAGGGCGCACACTGTGACCCCCAAGTTGGGAAACACCAAAGCCAATAGAAGATTTCATTTTCCCAGTATCTCCTTCCTCCTGTGTCTAAAAGTGGAGCTCCTGCACATTTCACCCAGTGTCTTCGGCTAAGGGGTAGGAGGATGAGGCTTCCAGTTGGAGCCCAGGCTTGCAGGAGACACAGAAGGCTAGCAAAAGTTTGATGATGAAAAACCAACTTTTAAAGCTAAATGCTGCCCTCTCCTGGTCGCATCCTGTATTGCTGCATCAACATAGTTTTACAAAATCTGTTTCATTTTGACTAAGGGACCAGGGAGAGTTACCCAGCACCCGCTGTTTACAGACTGTCTTCAGGGGTGCTTTGAGTACAGCTATGAGTCATCCCCAGGTATTACTGATAAGGAGCAGGGATTCTGGAGACCCTGGGCTGCTTCCAGCGCATCCTTTGCTCTCTCTCATTGGGTGGATATACCAGGATGGCCTCCCAGGATCCTGAAGCAGGGCCTTAAAAAATGAAGAAGATGTGGACAGATGGTCCCTAAGAAGGGAATGGGTATTCCTGGCAAAAGGAGGAAATAAGGGTTTCAACAGAAGCCCTGACAGAGTATCCCCCCTTAGTTTTGAAGCCAAGAGTTTGGGTCCAGATAGTGCAGTACCTGATAGTCAGGGAAAGGGATAGATGAGTTGGTAAGACTTTTTTTTTTTAATTAAAATTTTTTTCTTTTGGTCTTCTTGAGACAGTATCTCCCTGTAGCTGTAGCTGGCCTGGAACTTTGAACTCACAGAGATCCACCTTCCTCTGACTCCCAAGTGCTGGGTTTAAATACAAGCATCACCATACCCAGCAAAGTATGTAAGACTTCTTACAGGAAGAATGAGGGACTGGAGAGATGGCTCTGTCAGTAAAGTGCTTTGTGTGGTGCAAACTTGAGGACCTGAGTTTGGATCCCCAGCACCCACATACAAGTTGGGCTTGGTGACAAGTATCTGTAACCCCAGCACTGGGAAGCAGTCACAGGTGAATCTCTGGAGTTTGCTGGCCAGCATAGCCGATTGATAAGTTGCAGGTTCTGTGAGACTTTAAAAATAAGGTGGAAATTAACCAAGAAAAACACCTTCTGCCAACTTCTGACCTATATAGGCACAAGTACACATGTGTATGCACACCTGCACGCACACCTGCACACACCCAAAAAATTAAATAAATATCTGTGCAGTTTCCACCATTAAAGCATTCTTTGATTGTAACTTATTTACACATGCTACTGTCAGTGGCTATTTGAATTGTTTTCTGTTGTTTTCAAGTCTTTTTCTGCCTTGGGCATTTGTGGGCACACATTTGTGTCCAATACACACTCAGGGTTGGAATGAGAGATTGTAGAGTCTCCACATTCTCAATGTTATATGTCATCACAGTGTATTATCGAACAAAATTACACCAGGTCTGGAATCCCCAGAGTGCCTGCCTCTGCCTCCCGAGTGTTGGGATTAAAGGCCTGTGCCTAAGGCTAGAGAGATGACTCATGGGTTAAGAGTATTGGTTGCTCTTGCAGAGGACCCAGGTTCCATTCCCAGCACTTTCATGGTGGGTAACAACCATCAGCAACTCCAGTTCCAGAAGATCTGATGCCCTCTTTTGACCTCCATGGGCATTACACAAAAACACAGATACACTTATATACATGCAGGCATTACACTCACATAAAATAAAAATAATAAAATATATTTTTTTTAAAAAAGACCTGTGGCATCACATGTGGCTTCACCTACTTTCTTATACAACCCAAAGCTACCTGCTCAGGACCCACACCACCCATAATGGGTTGGGTCCTCCCACAACACCTAATAATCAAGAAAATGCCTCACAGACAGGGCCACAGGCCTCTCTGGTAGAGGAAATTCCCCAGTTGAGATTCCTTTTTCCCAGGCACGTCAAGTTGACAACTGAAGCTCTCCAGCCAGCCTCTTTTAAAATTTATTCAGTTTGTAGCTCATGAATAGAAATCCAAGTGGCTGTTTGTTTTTGGTAGGACTGAGGATTGACCCCATGGTCTTATATGTACTAGACAAGGTTACATCCCCACCCTGTTAATAGTTTCTATTTCTTTTTTTTAAATTTTTTTTATTTTTTTTTGAGACAGGGACTTCCTGTAGCCTCAGCTGGCCTAAAATTCCTATGTAGACCAGGCTGTCTTTGAACTCACAGAGATCTTGCCTTTGTGTTCTGAATGCTGGGATTAAAGTTGTTGCCACCACACCCAGCCTTCTGTTTTGATTTTTCAGCACATAACCTTTCTAAAATTGTTTGTTTTGTGGGGGGGGGGGGCAGAGGTCAACCTCTAGTGTTCTTCCTCAGGCACCTTTTAAAAAAAGATTTTAGGGACTGGAGAGATGGCTCAGCAGTTAACAGCACTGACTGCTCTTGTAGAAGACCCAGGTTTGATTCCTAATACCCACATCGTGGCTAACAGGTGTCTGTAACCTCCAGTTCCAGGGATCTGACGCCCTCTTCTGACCTCCTCCAGCACTGCATGACACGAGTGCACCCACCTACATGCAGGAAACGTGCTCATATATATATAAATAGCAATAAATAAAATTTTTTAAATGATTTTAATTTTTAATTGTGTATATATATTAGTCTCTGTATATGGATATGTTCACATGAACAGGTGCCCTCAGAGGCTAGAGGCATTAGATCCCCCTGGAACTGGAGTTACAGGTGGTTGTGAGCCATCTGATATGGGTGCTGGGAATCAAACTCAGGTCCTGTGGAAGAGCAGTATGCTCTTTTAACCATCCCTCCAACCCCCTACCTTATTTTTTTAAAACGGTATCTCTTACTGGGACCTGTATGTGCTAATTAGGATTGACTGGACAGCGAGCCCCAGGGAGCCTCCTGTTTCTGTATCCTAACCCCTTGCTGAGATTCCACCACCTCAGTTTATGCAGTGCTAGGGATTGAACCCCTGGCTTTGTGCATGCTAGGCAAGTACTCTACCAGTTCAGCTACATCCTCAGCCCCATTTTCTCTTGATTATAGGTCGTGTGCCATACTTTAAAAAAAGTTAATGTATACAGACACATTTGAGTGAGTGCTGGTGTGTTGTGTTCATAGGACAACCCTGAGTATCTCGTGTCCATAACCGTCGTGTTTCACCACTCGGGGCCAGCCCGAGGGGTTGGGGGTGAGTAGATGCAGAGTCAAGCCTCAGACTCTGGGAGTTGGATGGGAAGCAGGCCAAGCGCGTGGCACTACAAACTCGTTTATTGAATAGGTGCACAAGCTCTGTGGCTTGACTCTGCATCTACTCACCCCCAACCCCTCAGGCTGGCCCCAAGTGGTAAGACACAGTAACGGACACGAGATACTCAGGGTTGTCCTCCTGGGAAGAGGAAACCTCAATCCAGGAATTTCCTCTATTAGATTGGCCTGTAGGTGTGTCTGTGAGGCATTTTCTTGATTGCTAATCGATGGAGGGTCTACCCCACTGTGGATGGTGCCATTCTTAGGTAGTTGAACCTGGGCTGTAGGAAAGCCAGCTGAATGAAAACCTGGGAACAAACCAGTAAGCTATATTCTTCTGTGGTCTATTTCAGTTCCTGCCTCCAGGATCCTGCCTTGAGTTCCACATTGGCTTCCCTTGATTATGGATTGTAAACTGTAAACGAAATAAACTCTTCTCCAAATAGCTTTTGGTCATGGTGTTTTTCTCAGCAACAGGAAAGCAAACTAGGACCTGGTTTAAATACAAAACATCTCCCATAGGCTCATGTATTTGAACACTTGGTCCTTGTTTGGTGGTGCTATTTGCAGAGGTTATGGAAGGTTTTGGAGGAGGAGCCTTGAAGGAAGTACATCACTAGAAGCAGGTTTTGAGAGTTTACTGTCTCATCCCACTTCCAGCTCTCACACTCTGCTTCCTGCTCCTGCTGCCAAGCCTTCCCTGCCATTGTGGACATCTAGCCTTCTGGAACCATGTGCCCAAATAAACTCTTCCTTAAGATGCCTTTGTGTTGGGGGTCCCAGCACTCAGGGCCAGCCCGAAGCGTCTCTACCATGGTGCGGAGGGGACAAGTAGGCAAGGAATCAAGACACCGACTCTGGGAGTTGAGTGGAAAGCCAGCAGTGGTGGTCTGCTGCAAATTCATTTATTCAAGAAAGAGCAGAGAGTCTTATAGGTCTTGCTAGCCAATAGCCTTATGGGGTGGGATCCTAACTACAGCCAATCACAGTTTGTTCCCAGGTGCATCAGGTTTCCTCTAGGTGCTGGGCAGAAAGTGGCTTCACAACCAACCGATGTGGAGCACCACACCCATGAGAGCCATTCTTCCATTCCTCCTGGCAGGTGGCCTGGCTAGGCCTATCCTGCATTATGCCCAACATATCCCTTTTTGTTTTTATTGTTTTGATTTTTAGCCAAAAGGGAAACTGGCTACTTTTCCTTGGGGTCTTTTTACCCTAATCTACCTAACCAAATTCTATCTCCTATTCTTACCACATCACCTCTGAAGAGGTCACCCCAATTGCCAATATGGAATTGAGGTGATGGCCGCTCTAGCTTCTTTGAAAGCTGAAAGGAGAAGTAAATTGTGGCAATTGGAGTACCCCATCAGTGAGTCTGATGTTATACCCTAAATGATGTTATACCCCATAGTTATACCCTAAATTGTATAACTTAACTGTAGGGGGAAAAGAAAAGTCCTTAACTGGTGCCTGGGAGATGTAAAAAATAAAGGCAAGAGTAGTCAGATAGTAAACCAGAAAAGTCAAAACAAGGAAAAATTTTAAATGTAGTTTCCTCCTTGTTTCTCTCCTGGTTGCCAAAGCTGGTCTTGAGATTTCTGCTTGCCCTCAAGCACTTTGATAGCTCATTGGAATAGTCAGAACAAATACAAGTTCCCTCCTAAATGGCCTCTAGACAGGGAAAGAAATTATTCAGTGGTTAGGCCAGAACAACAGTGGACTTGGCTTTCTTGACAGGAGGTATGCACTACAGTGTTGAAGATGGAATCTTTGGTTATACTTTCTTGTTGGATGTTTAAGATCATACAACTGGCCCAAATAAACCAACTTATTTTTACTTTTAAGGTCAGTTGAGTATCTGTTCTTCAGGGGGGTCACATGGGCTTGGAAGAAGCTCCTGGCTCCCTAGGCCTTTCTTTTATCAGTTCCACCTGTGTGAAGGTAAGTCAGAAAGTCTTGCTAGAGCATAGCTTCAATTAGAAGCATTTAAGGAAACATTTTCCTGTGCTGACTCTTTACAGACTGGACACTGGTTTGAGTCCTTTTAGTGGGGTCTCCCTGACCTCCCTGAACAGGACAGATGACTTACAGTTATAGGACATTTTGAGAGATGCCTCATAATCCCTGGGAACTTGGTTGACTTTAGAGGGCAAGAGACAAAAATTTGTCCCTTTAAGTCCCTCTGACCAGATTAATATGGGCCTCTAAATATGATTGTTAAACACCCAAGAAGGTCAGTTCCACCAATCCAGCACCTCTAATCACCATATGCTATACAGCTAAATCATTCACTCCCTCCTCTGAGATGGAGTTATTGAGCAATCCATATATTAGAACCCACTGAGATTCTACAATTAGTGGGCCAAAACCAAACATTCCTGAACAGACCCCAACCAGATACACATTTTCTTTCACAAAGCACCCAACCACCAATCCAAAAACCTTAAGATTGCACATACACAGTTTCTTCTCATCCTTCACACGCCATAACATATCGATCCAGATCTTCAATCACCTAGGGTGACTGAGTAGGGCATTGCTGCCCATAAATCAGTCAAGGGGTATGCTTACAAATCCAGAATTTCTGTGGTTGTGGGGGGATCCTCTGTGCCGACAGATACATCCATAGCAGGCTTGATATTTCTGGCAGGTATCCAGATGGGGAAGGAAGAGGTTTCTGGAAAAATACAAGCATATCCTCAACCCTGTGTTAAAAGTGGGTGAGGTCCCTTCCATTCATTTGAGAGAGGATCTCTCCAATGGACAAGGGGCAAGGGGGTAGTGGTTGGTTGAGATCTCCAATGTTTATAGGCCGGGGAGAGTCCTACTTCATCAAAGGAAAGAAAATTAAGAGTGAAAAGAGCTTCTACCAAGGTTAAATGGGGATCCCTGGGTGTCATTGCAGTTTTCTGCTTCATAATTCCTTAAGGGTTCTATTAGTCCTCTCCATTATGGCCTGGCCCTGAGAATTATAGGGGATGCCTGTGGAGTGTTTAATTCCCCAGGATTATACAAAAGACTTGAATTGGGCAGATGTATATGCCAGAGCATTGTCTTAATTGCCCAGGGTACACCTATGATCAACATAGCAGTTTTTGTTGCCTTAATAGCATGGGATGCCTTCTCACCTGAAAGAGTACTATCTAAAACAAATTTGGAGTATGTGTCCACGATGATATGGACGTATTTAAAGCTGCCAAATAAGGGTATATGGGTGACATCCATTTGTCTCTAGGGTTTCTAAGTAACTTATCCATCAAGTCACCAAAGAAAATCTGTAATATATAAAGCTTTTTAAAGCACTAGAATAAACCTGGCTTTAGGACTTGAGGAATTGTTAACACTAGGAAGAGAGAAGCAACAGGCACCTAGGAACACATTATCAAATTATCAAATTGAAGTTATACAATCTCTAGCATAATCACTAACAGATTGTTCATTACCATACAGGCAAAAATGGCCAACACTGGGATCCACCGAGATATGCAGATGGAACGTTGGGGTCCAAATCCCCCACAGATCTCCACTCCAGCCTCCATGAGAGTCCTGCAGGAGGCATCTAATTTCTTGAATAAATGAGTTTGTAGCAGACTACCACTGCTGGCTTTCCACTCAACTATCTGCTTATCAATTCAGCCTTTTAGTAGGTACTCTGTAGCTTCCTCCCCTCTCATTCCATGTGAGCACAGCTGATGTAACTTAGGGACTAGAACATGCTTGAGAAGGCAGTGTGTGAAGAACATCAGCAGTCCTCAGGTATGCATCAATTTCTAAAAGCACTGCAGTTACACCCAGGCAAGAGCAATTAACATTTGAAAGGTCTGAGCCTCTTGAGTCCTTTCAAAGTTTCACAGCTAATGCTCACCACAGCAGCTGAGCCTAGAGGGTGGTACTCAAGTTCCACTGGGTCCAGAGGCTGTAGCCCCGCCTGCAGAAGCGAGCCCTCACCGCTGGGGACCTGTGGAGCCTGAAGGGCTCGATCTCAGGCCCTGCTGTGGCTTGGCCCTGCCCACAGGAGCGTGCTGGAGCAGTTTTAAATCAAAGATGTGAAAACCAGCCTTCCCCAGGCCAATTACCCACACGATGTCTCCTCTGGAAAATTTAGCTAATAGCTTCACCTTGGTTCCTGAAATCTAGAGGGGATTAAACCCTCATTTGATTCTGGCCAGACGAATCAAAAAAGGAGGGGTCAACACGGGCTTCCGAACCCATGTGGCAGTGTGTGCTTTCCTATGGGGTAGGGAAACAGAAAAGAGGAAATGGGTGGAGTCCTCCTCCGCTCTTGAGGACCGTCAGCACACAAAACACCGGGGGCCTACCCACCAACAGTCAGACTTGGGGCATCTCACCAATGCTGAGGGGGGCGGAGTCCCTGTTCCAGTATGTTGAGGGTCCCAGCACTCAGGGCCAGTCCAAGGGGGACCAACGGGTCTCCGCCATGGTGCGGAGGGGACAGATAGGTGAGGAATCAAGACACTGACTCTAGGAGTTGAGTGGAAAACCAGCAGTGGTAGTCTGCTACAAACTCATTTATTCAAGAAAGCGCAGAGAGTCTTATAGATCTTGCTAGCCAATAGTCTTATGGGGTGGGGTCCTGACTACAGCCAATCACAGTTTGTTCCCAGGTGGATCAGGTTCCCTCCAGGTGCTGGGCAGAAACTAGCTCCACAACCAACTGGTGTGGTGTGGAGCAACACACCCACGACAGCCATTCCTCCATTCCTCCTGGCAGGTGGCCTGGTTAAGCCCACCCTGCATTATGCCCAACACCTTTGGTCATTGTGTTCCACAGCAACAAACCAGTAACCCACTAATCCAGATGAATTCTGAACTCCAATTTTGATTCCTACCTGACTGTGAGATTGTCAAACTATCTGCTTATCAATTCAGCCTTTTAGTAGGTACTCTGTAGCTTCCTCCCCTCTCATTCCATGTGAGCACAGCTGATGTAACAGGGACTAGAACATGCTTGAGAAGGCAGTGTGTGAAGAACATCAGCAGTCCTCGGCTTAGGCAAGTGCTCCACCACTAAGCTACAACTCCTTCCCGAGATTTGTATTATTTTAAGACAGGGTCTAATGGAGTGCGTCAGACTTGTTACGTAGCTGAGGATGTCCTTGAGCTTCTGACTTTCCTGCCTCCGCTTCCCAGGTGCTGGGATTACAGGTATATACCACCCCTCCTGATTTATTCAGTTGTAGGAATCAAACCCAGGGCTTTGTGCATGCTAGGCAAGCAGCATTACCCACTGAGCAGCATCCCTAGCCCCTGACTCTTTGATGACCCTTTTCCAGTCCTCACTGCCTTGGTAACAAGGGACTCCAGTTTTAATTTCCTCCCCAGAGATTATTCTGAAAAGCCAAATCCAATATTTTCTGCTTGACTTTATATCTGGGACTGAAATTTCACAAATGTTCCAAGGAGAAAATGTAGTAGCAAATTCCAGGGTCACCTTGAGGTCTTCTCCTGCTGGACCTGCAGTTCTCCAGTGTTCTCTTGGCAGGATCACCATGTTCTGCTTAGATTCCTGCCCTCACTGCCTCCCAATAGAAAAGCGAAGGACTGCTCAGCTGCCTCAGCTGGCTCTGCTCTCTCAGGGAACGGCAGCCTTGCCACCCCACACCCAGTAGCTGCCATCTACTTTGTCCAAGTCACAAGGGTCAGTCTGACCTCCATTGCTTTGTCATGGTTGAAGGAGAACTCTCCCAGTTCTTGGCTTTGAATTTGGTTGTTTTGTCTTCTTTTTATTTTTATTTATTTTTTAAATGCGTAGGAGTGTTTTGCCTGTATGTGTATATTGTATATGTGCACCCATGTCATGCAATGCCTGAGGAGGCCAGGAGAGGGTGTCAGATTCATTGGAACTGGAATTAAGGCCATCATGTTGGTGCTGGGAATTGAACCTGGATCCTCTGCAAGAGCAGCCAGTGCTCTTAATCACTGAGCCATCTCTCCAGCCCCATCCCTCTTTTTATTGGAACTCAATATTGTGTGTGTATCTGTGTATGAGGTCAGGGGCCTTCAAAGGCTAGATCAGGGTGTTATCGCTTCCAGAGCTGGAGTTACAGGTAGTTGTGAGCTGCCTGATGTGGGTGCTGGAAACTGAGGGCAGATCGTCTGCAAAAGCAATAAGTGCTCTTAATTGCTGAACCATCTCTCCAACTCTGGTACTCAGTGATTTTTATCTTCACTCTCTGCTAAGGTTTTACACCTCTATCTAGAGTATGTATTGATTTCCCTCCTGGCCTCCCTCTGCAGTGCCTGCTGCAGGATTCACACTCAACACTCTCCTGGCCTCAGCTTTCCTAGTCTCTGCATTCTTGATGACAGGTTCTTGTGTTTTCCTGGATCCTATATCTTCCTTTTCCTTGGCTTAGCCATTTATTTTTCTGGAATGCAGTGTCCTGAGAAAAAAATGCTTGGGAGGTAAATTTTTGGAAGTCTTGTGTGTGCAAAAATGCCTAAGTTCATACTCAAGTGAGATTCTGACTGAAGATAGAATTGTACATTAGGGAGCAATTCCTTCTTGAGTTTTCAAGGCATCTCTTCGTTGTCTCTAAGTTTCAACGACTTTTAAAAAAGATTTATTTTTATTTTTAATTATGTGCATATGGAGGGAGTATGTGCACATGTGTGCTGGGACCACAGAGTCCAGAGGATAGCAGTAGAGCTCCTGGAGCTGGAGTTGCAGGCTGTTAACTCACCTGATGTGAGTCCTGGGAACTGAATTTGGGTGCTCCGCAAGAGTAGTATGCGTTAGCTGCTGAGCCAGCTTATTATTCCAACCCCTCATCCCCATGCAGGAAAATTATAGTCCTCACACCCCAAAAAGTTCATCAGAATTCACATCTAAGAGACCCATCCAACCACCTACAACGTGATATCATTGTCCTAGAAGAGGAAGGTGAGTGGATTCTATGGACTGAAAGGAAGGAGTCTCAATGTTTATGAAGCAGTCTAAATTTGATATCCTATGTTCATGCCATCATCTGGCACCCCCACCCCACAGCTCTGCCTGGCTTCCTGAGGGTTTGAAATTTCCTTTTAGTAACCCCCCACCCTCCCAGCCACTGTTTTGCTGATGTGGGGTCGGATAGTCCAGATGGGGAAGGAAACCTGAGAGAGTTACAACCACTGTGCCATCTCTGTAGTCCCTGGTGTTCCCCTGTTCTGGTAGGCCTAGGAGCCTTCAACATTATACTAAGGATGCGGCGGGGGTGTAAGCACTCACAGGCTCAATCTGCCACATTCCAGAAGCTTTACACTTTTAAATATCTCCTCAGTTCCTTCCCTTGCTGTTATGTTTTGGGGTTAAACCAACGTTCCCAGTTCTAAGTATTCTCCATCTGCTTTCTGTATCCCTTCTTCTCTAGTTTTTAATCGTCCAATTCAGCATGTGTTTCTTGATTTGTAATTTGGAAAAGGAGGCCTTCCACCTACCCTTGTGTTTTCAGGCTTGCTGCTTTCACTGCTCCCAGGGTACATTTGTTTCTGGAATGTTCCCTTTTCTCTTTGTCTCTTTGTACTTTTTTCTTTTTCTTTTTTTTTTTTTTTTTTTACATTTTTATGAATTATATTTGTTTATTTTTCTTTGTTATTGCTATTAGTACTTTTTTTTTTTTTTTGGTCTTTTTGTTGTTGTTGTTGAGACAGAGTCTTCCTGTATTCCCAACTTTCCTGGAACTTGCTAAGTAGACCAGGCTGGCCTTGAACTCACAGAATTCCACCTGCTGCATCCTGAGTGCTGGGATTAGAGGCATACACCACCAGGTCTAGCCATTATTTTTATTTTTTATGTGTATGAGTGTATTGCCTGCATATATGTAAGTGCACCTGAGTCATGCAATGCCCACAAGGTCAGAAGAGGGCATCAGGTTCCCCTGGAACTGGAGCTACAGACAGTTGTAAATCACTATGTGGGTGCTGGGAATTGAACCCAGCTCCTCTGTAAGAGCAGACCATGCTCTTAACTGCTGAGCCAGCTCTCTTGGCTTCTTTGGACTCATTTTAACATTTTTGTGTGCTTATCTCCTTTGCAGTCTGGTGAGATCTTCCCTCAGCTCTCAAGAATCTGCTTAGAATGTCTTCATAATAGAATTTTCTTTACTCACATTCATAACTATGGTGATGTATTTGGACATACATGTGTGGTGATATTTTTCCACTACGTCACTTCTTCATTCATTTGACAAATCTGCTGACATTTTACTATTTTTATGCTGTATCTTTTTTTCTCTCTCTTATGGTGTTTGTTTGTGACAGGGTCTCATTATTTAGTCTGCTGCACTCAAACTCATGATCCTCCTGCCTCAGCCTTCTGAGTCCTGGGATTATAGACAAGATCTGAAATAGCTCTTGACAGATGCTGCCATTATCTTTGATTATTACTTATTAGCAAGTGAGATAAATCCTTCCTCCACTGGATATTTGTACCAAGTTCACCAAGGAGGAAGACAGAGTTGTATTCCAGGGTAGCGAGCCCTGTCCATGACACAGGGCTCTGTCTGAGTTATTATAGCCTTTGGGTTTTCCAGGCCAATATAACTTGGCAATTTCAGGGCTGTACACATATAATCTTCCCTTTCCAGCCTGTTTCATTGATAGAGGACTTCCTGCAAACATGGCAACACATATATGGACATGGATATGGATATACATATCCTTTTTCTCATTTAGTCCCACCAGTTCTGCCACCCCTTAGCACAAAACCAGGTTCTTGGAAGTGTCTTCTGTCCGAGTGTTTATATCCTTTTTTTCATGACCTTAAAAGGAAGGGGTTCTGTAGTTAACAATCCAAAATGGAACTTAGAAAATAGTTCCAAAGCTTGGGAGATGACTTAGTGAGTAAAATGTTTGCTGTGCAAGCTTGAGGCCTTGAATTCATGTCCATACACATCATATAGAAACGCTAATCTGAAATATATCTTATACTTAGATTCAAGAACTAACAGTAAAAATCACCTAGAAAACAATAGAGGAGTAAATCTTTGCTACCCAGGGTTAGGCAAAGTCTCTATTGATACGACACCAAGAGTATAGCTAAGAAAAGAGAAGCAGACAAACTGGATTAAACAAAAATTAAAAACTTTTGTTCCTCAAAAAATACTGTCAATAATGGGAAACAACAGCCCATCGAATGTGAGAAAACATTTGCAAATTACATGAGGGGTTTATATAATATGCAAAAGACATTGTGATAGTTAATATTGAATGTCAAGTTGATAAGATCTAGAATCACCCAAGAGATAAAACTCTGAGCATGTCTGGAAGGGAGCTTCCCGATTAAGCTGAAGTAGGAAGGCCCACCCTGAATGTGGGTGACTCCATCCCCAGAGCTAGGGTCATGCACTGAATCAAACAGAGAATGCTCATGGTCCTCTGCTTCCTGACTATGGCTACAATGCAATAAGCCTCCTCAAGCTCCTGCCACCTTGCCTTCCCTACCACAATGGACTGTACTGTACCTTTCCTTAAGTTGTGTTTGTCAGGTATTTTGTTACAGTAATGAGAAAAGTAATACATACAGACATAAAGGAACAATAAAAACACAAATAATCCAATTTAAAAGTGAGCAAAGGTTCTAAATAGACATTTCTTCAAATGAGATATACAATAGGCGGGCAGCCACAGGAGCAGTTGTTCCAAACCACTAGCCATTTGGCAAGCAAAGCCCCAATGAGAAAGCTCTTCACTATCATACTTCACACCCAGTGGAATGACTGGATAAAAAAAGACAGACACTGGAGGGGACACGGAGAAACTGGAACCTAATATATGTATTAAAAGATTGGTTTATTTATTTTTTATGTGCATGAGTGTTTTGCCTGTGTGTGTGTGTGTTCATGCGCTATCTGCATGCAATGCCCATGGAGGCCAGAAGAGGGCAGAAGAGTCCCTGGAACTGGAATTACTACTGTTGGTTGTTAGCTACCATACCCATACTGGGAACCCAACCCAGGTTCTCTCAAGCACAACAAGTGCTCTTAACTGGTGCACCATTTCTCAAGCCCCCTGGAACCCCGCTGTATTGTGCGTGAAAATATAAAATGGTATAAATGCCGTGAAAAGGCTTGATGGTGCCCCCCCCAAAGTAAACACAGAGTTAGCCATGTGACTCAGAAATTTCATTTATAGGTCTAGATCTCCAAAGAAATAAAAATGTGTGTCCATAAAAAAAAATTAGATACAGGTATTCACAGCACTGTTAGTCATAATAGCCAAATGTCCATTAACTAGTAGATGAAATGTTGTTCAACTGTATAATGGAGATTTATTCAACAACAAACAGGAGGGAAATGCTGATGTGTGTTACACTGATGAATACCTAAAACCTTGTGCTAAGTAGAGGAAGACATTTTCAGAAGACTATGTACTGTAGTCTACTCATAAGACATGGCTGGAGGTAGCAACAGAAAGTGAATTAGTTGCTATCTAAAGCCAAGGGGACTCAGTAGAAATGAAGCGGAATTGCTGAGTGGGTATGTGGTTTCTTTGGGGACTAAAAAGACTGTTCTAAAATCGGTTATGGAGTTGGTTGTATAACTCTATAACTCTGTAAATATATTAAAATATTCATAAAAATTTAAAAAATTTTAATTTATGTGTGTGAGTATATTGCCTGCATGTGTGTACGTGCATCAGTGTCATGGAGTGCCTGCGGAGGACAGAAGAAGGAGTTGGACCCCCTGGAACTATAGTTATGGATGGTTGTTAGCCACCATGTGGGTGCTGGGATTCGAACCCAGGTCTTCTGCAAGAGCAGCCAGTGCTCTTAACCACTGAGCCTTCTCTTCAGTCTCCTCTTTTTAAAAGAGAATACTTCTTGTTTCCCTTGCCCATTTCCTAATTGTGTAGAAGGTAGATGTGATTGCAGGAATTAGCACAGCCATCTTAAGCTACTGAGATAGAAAAACACATGAGAGAAAGAGCCTGATACAGTTTCTGACACAGTAACAATACCCTGTCATCCCTGGATTGCCTTTCCACACTCACGTGACAGAGATGTAGACTTCTATGTTGCTTATGTGATGGCTAATCTTTCCTGTCAACCTGACTGGATTTGAAATCACCTAGGAGATACACCTCTGGGCATGTTTGTGAGGGTGTTTCCAGAAAGGTTTAGCTAAGGAGAGAAAATCCACCCATGGATGGGGTGGAGGGGGAAACAAAGCCAGCCGATTACTAGAATTCATCTATCTCTGTTCCCTGACTGTGAATGCAATGTGACCGGCCCCCTCGTGTTCCTGCCGCCGTGTTTCCCCCACATTGATGGACTGTATCCCTCAAACCATGAGCCAGCATAAGCTCTTCTTTCCTTCCGTTGTTTTTGTCACATGCTTTGTCATAGCAACAAGAAAAGTAGCAATAGACTTAAACCTTTGTCTGTTGGAGTTTCTTTGTTACAAGCAGTTTAACTTGTGTCTTCACGTACACTGTGTGTATAGTTTCCTGACTGAATTAGTGAATACAAATGTCTGTTCACGTGGTATTGAACACATGGGTGACAGAGTCTCTATCAAAGCCTAATGATCCATCTTCTGTATGAATGGCGGTCTGGCCCTGGTTCTCCTAGGAGGACTCAACTACTAGTTCACCCGAAAATTCTCCAGGAAATGAATTTTGTAGAAGGATTTTCAAAAATTTAGGCAAAGGACGGTATAACACTTACAGTGTCTCGACGTCTGTTTATTCGCGTTAGCATGTTAAACCCTCTGTTGAAACTATCTTTTCTGAGTTTTGTTTGTTTGGTTTTGGTCTTTTTGGTGAATTCACAATATAC
Source organism: Eospalax fontanierii (assembly GCA_035773235.1). NCBI lineage: Eukaryota > Metazoa > Chordata > Mammalia > Rodentia > Spalacidae > Eospalax > Eospalax fontanierii. The sequence continues at coordinate 19,474,106 of CM069540.1, forward strand.
TTCAAATGTCTTTGTTTTCCAGAAGCACTACACACTCCGAGGCCACGTTCTCTTTGTTGGATGTAGCATGAAGGTATCATGATGGTTACACAGGACGGTTATTTTGACCTCTTTCCTTCTCTCTGTCCTGGAATAGACACAAAGTTGTCATCAGGAAGGAGCCTAATAGAAAGACCCACCCAACTCCACGGAGCAACAGAGATGGGTCTGAAGAGCTTGGTCAGATACAGTAGACCAGTACTTTATCATGAAGTGTATGAGCTTCTGCGCTATGTGGGGATGGTGAGTGTATATGTGATATGTATTTGTGATGTGGGGCATGTGTGTGTGTGTGTGTGTGTGTGTGTGTTAACTCATGTATGTATGTACCCAGGTACTTTCCTGAGTTGGGAGACGATTCTCATGTGAGTGGGTGCATAAGTGATATGTGAGTCTATATAGAACGGTATGTATGTCAAGAGAGACAGAAGAGGGCACTCGTGCCTCTAACCACACATGTGGCCTGGGCCTAGAATGAGTACATGACATCTCAGAAGGGGCTAAGAAAACAATGTGTGCAAGGGCAGGAGGAGCCTAGCACCAGCATTCCCTCTAGGCCTAGGGACCCTGTTTTCCTCACTGCCTGGGGGACAGTCAGAGCCAAGGACAGCCTCAGTGGCTGAGGACAGGCCATCCCATCAACTTTCCATGCCCCATGCCCACCAGGAAGATGCAGCTGTGGGTGGGAGGAGCACATAGTGGAAGAATACATGCAGTTTGTGGGGACAGAGTTGCTGGCCTGAGATACACTTAATTTAGCTGGAGTCTGGCAAGGCCAGGGCGGATTAATGCAGATCAGGTGCAGTCCTTTCGTCCAGCTAGGCTGGGAGCCAGGCTTAGGCTCAAATGTGTTGCTGGCCAAGATGCCTAAGCTAGGTCCAGAGGGGGTGGAGGTAAACACCCCCTCTAGACAGAGCAGTCTTTTCTTCAGGGGAGGGAGAGAACTGGAGTGGGTCTGCTTGAAAGCAAGTAGCCAAAAGGATTGCTGTGTTCATACTGCTTCTGCTTGAAGCTTCACAACCTGCAAGCCTCTTTCACAGTGTGGTCTTGGTTTGGCCCACACCACGCTAGGGATGGGAGAGCATTTTATAGACAAAGAGAGGGCTGGCAGAAAGACCTAAGGTCCAATTCTGGCACCAGCTCTCTACCACATGTGTGATGGAAGTAGGCTTCCCTATGGAATGGGCAATGAGTCCCTCAAACAGCTGGACAGACCCTTTGAGCTAACTCTAGGCCTGTACTGATGCTAGGGCGATAGAGAGAGAACCTATGCCTAAAGCCAGAGGATCAAGGTTTGACTTCCCCTCCTCTGCTGCAAGTTGGGCAAGCCACCACTGTTCCCTGGGACTCAATTTCCCCATCTAGACAAGCCTATTCAGCTGATGGTGTTCAGAGCCTTGAGCATGACTAGGTTTTGTGCACCATCCATGTCTACCATGAGCCAGGAGCTTCCAGAGGCTTGAGGGAGGGAAGTTTGCTCTCCCCTGCCCCCAATCTTCTCCTTTCCTGTCCACCTTCTTCTCCCTCTATCCTGGGCCTTGGAGGTGGAATAAAAGACAGATGAGGGACGTTCTTCAAGGCCACTGTAAGCAGATGCTTCAGTAAACTCCCAACAGCTATAGCAGCTGCCTGGGAAGGTCCTCTAAGAGGCCTGACACTTTGTGGTCAGGGGACTGTAGATGAGGTTATAATACCCAAAAAGATTGAACAATGATAACTTCATCCTTACATTGGGTTCCCAAAGACTTTCACTTCAAAATAGGGCCAATGGAACAACCCGAAGGTTCATCGGCTTGGAGAAATAAACAAGATGCAGTTCAGGGCCAGTGGTCTAGATGTCTCAGTGGGTAAAGTTGCCTGCTACCAAGCCTGATGACCTGAGTTTGATGTCCCAGGGCCCACTTGGTAGAAGGAGAAAACCAATTCCTGAAAATTATCCTCTGACCTTTATAAGTTCACTGTGGCATGACTGTCTCACACCCTGGCCAATAAATAAAAAGATGTATGTATTAGTCACTTTTCTGTTGCTGTGTAAAACACTAAGACCAAAGGAACTTATAAAAGGAAGAGTTTATTTAGCTTACAGTTCCAAAGGGGCTATGATGGTGGGGAGGCACGGCAGCAGAGGTGACTGGAGTAGGAGCAGAAGTTAAACGCTCACATCCTCATGCAGACACAGGAAGCAGCACATGACTGGCAAGGCTTAGAAACTCTCTAAGCCCAGTCCCACTGATGTACTTCCTCCAGCATGGTCACACCTTTTAAGACTTCCCAAAACAGGGCCACCAACTACTCAGAGTCTATGGGGACATTCTCATTCAAACCACCACAAATGTAAAATTAAAACAACTTTAAAGATGCAACCTATGCCCACAATGGAATGTTTTTCAGCTTTAAAAATAAGGGAAGTCTTCATCCACAGGGTAACCAACTGAATCTTGACATCACCGTGCTCAGTGAAAGAAACCAGACAACAGTCACGTGCTGTATGCATGTTTGAGCCGGTTTATAGGAAGCTGAGGGGAGTGGTGCAATAGGCGGATGACTACAGTCAGCAGTAGCTATCTCTCTGTCTCTCTGTCTCTCTCTCTTCTCTCTCTCTCTATTCTGCTGAAGTGGCCCATGGCTCTGCTTCACTCGAAACTCAGAGTCCGGGTGGAAAGTTACACAGCTGCCCACCTGCTTCTGGTGGGTGGAGAAAGCACAGCCTCCTAAGGTCACCCAGGTGGGTGCTCCCATCTTGGCTTTCTTGCCTTGTTCCCTTTTGGCTCACCAGGTCCTCCTTTATCAAACTGGAAAACAAGGTGGTTAAGGATAAAACAATAACAACTCATCTTTCCTGTAACCAGCACTCAGGGAATAGTAGTGAGTACATGTGCACACAGGCATGCACATATGCACATACACTCACGTGCTTATCTTCTCAGAGTGGGAGAGTGTGATAAGGACAGAGTCCAGTACCTTGAGAGGCAGATTAAACTGGCCCTGGGATCTTCCAGCCAGAGGAAGTTGAGAAGGCTTGTAGGCTGGGCTCTGCTTACACTAAAGGTTCCCTACCCAGAGCTAGGTCTTGCTTCACCATACTGGGTAGAAGTTGTCCTAGAAGGCCCAGCCAGCCAAAGAACCATGGAGTGAAAGGAACTCCACACATCAAAGCTGGGCCTGAGGCTTTGGCCAAGCGAGGAGCAGCAGGAAACTCTGGCGGGTTGAAAAGCCTAAGAAGCCCCAGGTGTCTGAGACCCTAGCCTTCAGAGCAACCTGGGTTGCGTGGACTGAGCCTCTGGATTCTGGCCAGACCCCTGGCTGGGCCTGTGCAGCTGTCTCTAATACTCCTGCTGAGGGAAGAGAGGAGGGAAGTTTGGAGGGGGGAGGGGAGCCACGCAGCTGTTCCTGAACTGGGGGCCTGGGAAATTCGAGCCCAGCCACAGGCGGCCATAGCCACAGGCTGCTGCAGGCAGGAGAAGCCCTTGGAAGCCCACTTCTGAGCTCTGGCCCAGACTCACCAGCAGCTCTGGGATTAGTTCAGCAGCCTTCCCTGAGCTAAACACCTGCAGGCTGGAGTCCACTATCCAGATCCATGGGGCAGTCCCTGTGGTGACAGCTGTCTCCAGGAGCTGCGGTTAGAAGGGGCCTGACTGACCTTGGACTTAGAGATTGGGGTCCCAGCAAAGGCATGGGAACTGTCTGGCCTCATTCCAGAAAAGCCTTCCTTTTCTCCTCACTTGCAACCCTTTTAGGAATCTGGGTAGGAAGAAAAGGAAGAGGAAGGACTTGTATGTAGGCCTACCAGATACAAGGGTGGGGCATGTCACTTCATGCTTATTTATTTATTTATCATTTTATAAGTGTTTTGCCTGCATGTAAGTTCACCATGTGTGTGCAATACCTGCAGAGGCTTGAAGAGGGCACCAGTTCCCCTGGAAATGGAGTTGTAGGACTGAACCCAGGTTCCCCACAAAAGCAGCCAGTGATCTTGAGTGCTGGGCCATCTCCCCAGCCGCTACTTCACCTCACTCTTTAAAGCTGTCTCAAGGCTATTGTTAATCCCTGCTTTCATTTGAGAAGACAGACTCCGAGAGGTTGGGAAATTTGCCCTCTGTAACTCAGCGACAGCATCGAGATAAAATCCAAATCAGTCTATTTCTGAACCTTGAGGCCCATTTGCTGGCACACAAAGAAACAGAGGGAGGTGGATCAGAATGCAGGGCAGTAGTGGGATGTGCTATTGCCCACTGAGAGCCTTGTGCAACCATCCCTGGCTGTGTGACTGGGGTAGACACTGAGGAGAGAGGCTGTGCAGAGTGTGGTTGAATGACCCTGTTCTGTTCTCACAGTCTGGGAGAAAAGATCAACTGAAAAATTAACCGGTGGGAAACTTGACTGAGGCAATTAAGCTTAAAGAAATCTCTGAGGAGCTGGGCATGGTGGCACATGCCTTTATTCCCAGTACTTGGGAGGCAGAGGCAGGCAGATCTTGTAAGTTCAAGTCCAGCCTCATCTACATAGCAAGTTCTAGGCCAGCTGGAGCTACAGAGAGATCTTGTCTCAGAAAGAACCACCCAAAAAAAGAGAAGAAAAGAAATCTTTGAGGAAGATGTATTTGTTGCTGGCGTGGGACAGTTTGACTTCTACTGTGGGACCTGGTTAACAGGGATAAGCTAGATTTTGCTGCAATAACAAACAATCCCCACATCTCAGAGGCTTCTCCAGCCAGTATTTATTTCTTATTCATGTTACCCATTCAGTGCAGATAACAGAGGGCCCTGTGTAGCCTGCTGGCTCACGGATCCAGGCCAAATCAAATCCAGACACAATCTCCCCCAAACCTCATCAGTGCCATAAGGAAGAAATACACTGCATACTGGTTTTTAAAACTTCTGCTCACTGGGGCTGGAGAGATGGCTCAGTGATTAAGAACACTGGTTGTTCTTGCAGAAGCCTGAATCCCAGCACCCACATGGGGGCTAACAATTGTCCGTAACTCCAGTTCCAGGAAACCTAAGTCCCTCTTCTGTCTTCCTCTGGCACTGCATGACACAGGTGCACTTACACACATGCAGACGTAACACTCATCCACATAAAATAAAATTTCAAAACATTTAAAAAAGGAACAAAATTTCTGCTCACTTTTCACTGGCCAGAGGAAGTCACACTGTGTGCTAGCCAACTTTCCATCACTCTGACAAAATACCCCAGATAATCAACGTAGAAAGAGGAAAGTTTTATTTGGCTTCTGGTTGGTTGGCCTCATTGCTTCTAGGCCTAGGGTAAGGTAGCACCCCATGACAGAAGTAGAATGTGCTGCTCAACTAATAGCAGTGCGAAGAAGAACCCGATATCCCGATATCCCCTTCAACGGACACCCTCAATTACTGAAGGACTTCCAACCACACCTCATCTCCTAAAGATTCCACCATCTCCCAGGAGAGGCAAGGATTATTAATACCCAAATGCAACCAGGGCAATACTTGACTTCAGGGTGGCCAGAAACAGACACACACCACACACAGACACACACACAGTTACTGCCCAGGAGCAGATGGGAACATCTGATGGACAGTAGCAGTGACTACTTCAAAGGGCAGCAGGGGATGTGGGAGAAGGCATTGGCAAGTAGACTTTGAGTCATTTAAGCATGAGTCCATTAAGACCTTCCCAGAGAAACAGTGAGTACTTGTCCATGGAAGCCTAGAGGCCAAGGTAAGATGGGAGCACTGCCAGAAGGTACTAGAAGGTTCTCCACCCTCACTCAGGATAACTAGGATGAGGACTCTGGAGTAAGAAGTACTTGTGCTCAGAAGCTATTCTTTCTTAATAGCCGTTGCACCCTCGCTACATTACCTACCTCCTGGCTCTTGTCTCTTTCTCAGTAACGTGGCAGTGAGACGTCCATTCGATTGTTGGGAAGATTAAAAGGGAAACTGTAGAACCTTCCAAAGCGCCCCATGCCTGGCACATGGAAAACCCTCACCGCTCCGATTGCTCTTGTTGTTTCTTTTCCTATCCCCCGGTCCTGTGACCTGCCCCTCCCGGAATCCTTGGCTACATCCCATCCCGGCCTCTCACATCTCTAAGACATTAGTCAGCCACCGGGGCAGGGCAGGGAGAAATCTGTGCGCCGGCCAAGGAGACTGATCTTTCCCAATACCATCGCATGGATATGCCGCCCCTGCTCCCAACTCCGCACCCCGTCTGTTCAGGTCTTCCTGTGTTCCTGCGCAGAGCAGCTACCTTGTTCAGAGTTTAAGAAGGTCTTAAACTCCTTCTTGACAGCTGTTTGATCTGATTTATGCCCTTACAATTTTGCCATATAAACGGAGCCTTTCTGTAGCAGCCTTTCTGTCGCCTTTTGATATATCGGGCGTTCGAGGAGGTTGGCAGAATCCCCCTCCCCCCCACTACATCGCTTCTATTTGCTTCTTGCAACTCTGCTTAACAGACATTTATGCTTGCAGATGCGGACAGTGTCCCTTCCTGGGCCCCTCGCTCTCTGAGATAAAACTGTCCATACCCTGACCCTTCCCATAAACTTGAAAATGACCATTTGGGAGACCGAAGAGGTACGGTGCCGCGAGTTGTGGGCCGAAACCCGGCGCCGCGGGAGCTCGGAGGAGGGGCAGGAGTTAAGGGGAGCTCTGTGCGAGAGGCAGGCTGAGCTAGGCCCCGCGGACATCCGGGCCGGGCCGCACCGCCTGCAGTACCCGCTCCGGACGCCAGGGGAGGACCGGCGGCCGTGCCGCGGCTGCCCGTCCCCCTCTCCCCCCTCCCCTCCCCCTCCCCCTCTCCCCCCCTCCCCCCCCCCCCCCCCCCCCCCGGCCTTCGGGCTCAGCCTCCCCTCCGGGCCATTGGAGCAGCGGGAGGCGCAGGACTCCGAGCTCTCCGCTCAGCCCTCCCCAGCCGCTGGGAGGCTCGGGTCCGGAGTGCCTTCAGCACTGAGGCCTCTGCTTCACCGCCCCGAAACCGGTTCATCTGCTCTCCCTGTCTCTCAGCGCCTTCAGGGACCTTTCAAAGAAATCTGCGTGTTTGACACTTAGTTCGTGCATGTGCCTTTCACGACAGACCTGAGAACCAGAGGATTAAGGCTGTGCGCATTCTCAGCCGCTGGAACTAGTCTCTCTACTCTGATCCCCCTCTATGCCCGGCAGGTAAAGAGTCTGTCATTTGGGAAGATTCACACATGGTTTCTCACCATCCCTGGCTCACACCGTCATGTTCAAAGCCCTTGACACACTTAAACTTAGCATTTCCCCAAAGTATTTGGCAAGAATCCCTTCTCAAGTTAACACCTCCTTATATGCAGCAGACCTTCGGGTCTGACCTCAAGGCCCCCCTCATGGTTCCCCCAACCCCTCTGATATCACTCCCTCCCTCAGGAAGGCATCCTGGACTTCTGCGGCACAAGCCTGAAACTTCCTGGGGATCCAGTCGGCCTTTATATGCTATTTGGGGTGATTTACACAATGTTCCACTCCGGCCATTTCAGTTAACAAATTTGTTCTCTCCTATCTTTATTTTTATTTTTTTTTGACAGGGTCTCCCTAGTCCCAGTCCACCTGGAACTCACTAGGTAGACCAGGCTGGCCTTGATAACCCCCTGCCTCTGCCTCCTGAGGGCTGGGATTATAGGTGCGACCATCACACCGGATGTTCCCTTTGTTCTTTTTTAAAAAAAAGTTATGTGTATGAGTGTTGTGCTTGCATGTATGTAAATGCATCATGTGTGTGCAATGCCTGCAGAGGCCAGGCGAGGGTGTCTGATCCCCTGGAAATGGCGTCACAGATGGTTGTTAGCCGCCATGTCGGTGTTGACCACCACCTGGGGCCCATCTCCAGAGTAGCAGAGGGAACTGCAGAGGCTCAGAGGGGACAGACAGCCATTGCAGCTGAAGTCAGAGGCCACCTGCATGTCCCTTCTCCATCATCCAGCACTGTGGTTCCTAAACTTTAGGACTCAAGGGCTTGTACCCTTGGGATGGCCTGCATGTATCCTTTGAAAATTCACGGGTCTTTTGATCCTTAGTCATGTGTTTGGAGATGGGGCCTTTAAGATTAGATGAACTCATGAGGCGGGGCGCCCATGATGGCATTTGTGTTTATGTAGAGAGGAAGAGAGACCAAGCCAGCAGGCCTGTTTTCTCACCACAGATGTGACCTACCCTACTGGGGTAGCCCAAGGCCTCAGATTTCAGCACTATGCTCTTAGACTCTCCAGTCTCCAGAACCATGAGCCAAATCAATGTTTATTCTTTATAAATTACTCAGTTTGTTCTTCAGTTATCAGGAAATGAACCAAGTCAGCCTGCAAACACACTACACCTGGCCCCTATGACGTGCATAATAGAGTTCCCGGCATCTTATTTTAAAATTGTTTTTTTTTTTTTTTTTTGAGATAGGGCCTCCTTGTAGCCCCAGCAGGCCTCTCTAACTTGTTATGTAGACCAGGCTGGCCTCGTTCTCACAGAGATATGCTTGTCTCTGACTCCTGAATGCTGGGATCAAAGGTGTATTCCACCAAGCCCATCTCAATTTTTAAAAATTTAAAATTTAATTCTTCCTATTATTAGTGCATGTGTGTGTGTGTGTGTGTGTGTGTGTGTGTGTAGATGTACACATTTATGAGTTGGGGTGTACTTGTGGAGGTCAAAGGACAACTTTCAGGAGTTGGTTCCCTCCACCATGGAATCCAAGGATGGAACTCAGGTCATCAGACTTGGGCACAAACACCCTTTACCTACTGAGCCATATCACCAGATCCCAACTTTTAATTTTTATTTGCCAGTGAGTCATTAGTATATCATTTGATCTGCTCTTCAGTTTTCCTGAATTATGGTTCTTGGCTCCTTCAGATGAGAATCATCTATGATTTTGTCAAATTATTTTAATATAAATAGTAATAATATCTTTGCTTAAATATTAAACTATGTAAAAGCAACAGACTTTAAGAAAAATAAAAGTTCTCTAATAAATGTAAAGAAGGTATCTAATAGTAAAGCGCTTAGTAAGAACAAAGTTTGCTATAGTGCCCTTAGTTGTGTCTTTTGTTCTGTGCAAATGAATGAAAACCTTATTACAAGTCAGTTTGCATTCTTGGGCCAGGGTTTGAGAATCAAGGGACATGGACACCTGCTGTCCATGCCAGGGACAGTGTTCTAACTGCACTACAAGACAGAGGGTCAGCTCTGGAATTCTTCAGACATTTTGTGTGATATGAAGACTTGCCATATTAATGCAAGGGCAGTGACATTGGTTCTTGTGCTGGTCCAAGGAGGGTTTGTAAAAAAATCTCAGGCCTCATGCATGGTCAGCTCTGGGTTGAATGGCCTAGAATCTCTGGGCAGCTGTAGGCGTAGCCTTTTGAGCAGTATCATTAGGATGGTGAAGTGTAGCAATCCCCACAATAGGAAGAATGAGAGGAATATCCAGACATGTCCTCCGAAGATGAGTCCCCAGAAGGCTATTATATCATCTTCACGTCTTTGAAGGAACAGCCCATGAAGCAGTAAGCTGCTTCTTCTGAGACTTTAAAGAGTTCTAAGGAAGAAGTTCTAGAAATCAGTGATGCTTAAGTATCCCTGAAATGAGGAAATGAGATTCTAAATACTGGATAGAGGTTGGATAGTCATTAGTATGAAATAATTACCACATTTAAAATAAAAACAATGAAAATAATTTTAAGTATAATGCTGCTTTGAAAATTTGAAAACAGATGCGGTGGTACAATTTGAAATCACAGCACTTGGGAGGCTGAGGTAGGAGAAGCTCAAATTAAAGACCAGCCTGAATGCCATCACAAGACTCTGTCACATATAAAAAATCGAAAGCAATGTGTGCATTCTTATGACTATGTAAAGATTGTTTGCTGTGTAATTGGTAACATGCTATAATTAAATTTCCTTTTGTCCTTGCACCTTATAACTGCCTTTCATCTCTGTATTATCTTGTTTTACCTTTCCTTAGCTTCTTCCAGCTTCTTAAGGACATATGGAATGGAATCTACATGGTGGAGTTCCACTTTTATGGAGACACTTACACCTGTTCTCTTCGCAGCTGGATGTGCTCCAGCTACCCTCTGAAATCTGAAGTCAGTTGGAGAGACTGCTCAGCAGTTAAGAGCACTTGCTGCTCTTGCAGTGGACCAGGGTTCAGTTCCCAGGACCCACATGACAGCTAAAGACAGTCCATAACTCTAGTTCCAGGGCATCAGATGCCCTCTCTGGCATCCCTCTTCTAACTTCTGTGGGCATTGCACAACACAGATGCACTTACATACATGCAAGTAAAATACTCATACACGTAAAAATAAAAATAATAAATAAAATATTAAAAAGGAAAATAGAAATATAAGTACATGTTGAAATGCTCAAATATAGCTAGCACAGGAGATTAGACAAATAAACAGATAGAACAAAGGAAGGAGTTTATATGCACAAAATTCTCATTTTCATGACCTGAAATTAATAAGTGAAAAATTGGATCCAGATAGGGAGACAGCTCAGAACGTTTACTGTGCAATGTGAGGACCTGAGTTTGGATCTCTAACACCCCCATAAAAGCTGGGCTCCTTGGCCAGCCAGTCTAGCTGAAATGACTAGTACCAGGCTCAGTGAGAGACCCTGCTTCAAAAAACAAGGGGGAAAAGCAATTCAGGAAGACATCTGGATGCCAGCCTTTGGCCCCCACTTGTACACACCCACACTCCACAAACACACACACACCACACAACCACACATAGCACACATACACACCACACATACCAACCACATACTAACATACATATACATGACACACCATGCATACACACACCACACAAACACACACAGCACACAACACACACTTACATACCTAACACATACAAACACACATACACATGCCACACACACCACAAATAAATAACTACTGAATAAATAAGTATTTTATTTAGAGGCTAACCACCTAAATAAACAACAAATACAAATGGTCAAGAAAAGTCACCCAGAGGCAGTGGATCAAGTGTAGAGAAGTCTGAGCCTGAAAGCTTGTTCCTCATAAACACACACACACACACACACACACACACACACACACACACACACACATATATAGTCTTTCTTGGTTTAAAAAAATACAATGGGAGTGAAGAAATGACTTAGTGCTTAAGAATGCTTCCTGTTCTTCCAGAGCACTGGAGTTCAGCTCCCAGTACCCACATCACATGGCTCACAACCTCCTATATATCTCTAGGGGATCCAATGCCTTCTGCTAGCATCCAGAGGCACCTGCACTTATATGTACATATCTACACAAACAGACAGACAGACAGACACATGCACACACAATTTAAAAAAATCTTTAAAGAAAGAAATTACAATAAGGCCAGTGAGGTGCTCAGAAGGTGATGGTGCTTGCTACCAAGCCTGAGGACCTGAGTTTGATCTGCAACCTATTAGAAAGAAATGAGCTCACTCCTGAAAGTTGTCCTTTGTGTGTGGCAGTATGCGCACACCCACACCCATACTAAAATAAATAAATAAATAATACTAGCCATAAAAATTTTATTAAAAGAAAATATAAAGTAGGGGCAGGTGAGATAAAGGTTCAGTGAGTAAAGGGCTTGCTATGCATGGAGCGGGATTGGAACACAGAGGGACAAACCAGAGTTCAGATTCCCAGCCCCTGTGTAAATGCTGGTGGGCTGGGCAGCTAGCATGTAATCCCAGGGCTCCAGAGGCAGAGACGGGGAGGTCTCCGGAACAGGCTGGCTAGCTAGACTGCCTTAATTAGCTAACTCCTAGTTCAAGTAAGAGACCCTGCCTCAGTATATAAAGGTGGAGAGCGATCAAGGAAGATATCTGATGTTAACCTCTGGCCTTTACACACTCACATACATGCACACATGTGTACTTGTACACACATGCACCCGTATGCCCACACATGTGGATATACATGCCAACATGCATACACACCACACATATACATATGCAAAAAAAGAAAATGCGCTGTAATGTATTGTTTTCATGTTGCTTTTAGATTTGACATTGACCACTGCATTGAAGAAACTGAGGTTAGGAGACAGGTCACAGGGTGGGAATACGAAGGGCGGGCGCCCCACACAAACTGAAGAGCTCTCCATGACGCACCATCCAGGCCACTCTACCCTGGCAACTGCTCTTTTCTCTGCTCAGCAGGTCCCTCCCAGCTTCTTTTTATTTTACTTATTTTGGGGGCAGGGGTTTGAGACAGGGTCTCCCCTGTAGTCCCACCTGGCTTAGAACTCACTCTGTAGACCAGGATCCTCCTGCTTATGCCTCCCGAGTGCTGGGATTAAAGGCATGTGCCACCACACCCAGCTGCACAGCTTCTTTCCCTGGCCTGTGCTTCCCATTTGCTGAGCTGTAGGCCAGGGTCAAGTACTTCACGACTGAGTCTTTCTTCTTCCTCCATATTTGCTGCGCCCCTGCCTCTGATGTATTGTTGACTTATGATCCTTGCAGATCTATGGTTTTCCATCCATCTGTCCATCTCATTTGTCAGACTGAACTCAAAGAGAAGCATGTCTGACTCAGCACTGCGCCCAGCTCTCACCCAAGCAACAGTTACGTGAACTGTGCATGAGCAGAGCGAGCACATCTCCCAGGATGCTAAGCTGCTGGATTGGTGACTGGAGGACCAAACCCTGGCCACAGGCCTGACAGCTGTGGAGGAGGCTTCTGTATCAGGTCCAAACTCGTCCCTAAGGGCTCTCCCATCCCTGGCCCATGCACTCTGCCACCCTCAGTTTCCTTGTCCTCCTCCCTCATCCCGAGGCTTATCTGCAAATCTCAGCACTCCCCAAGGCACACTCAAGAGCCAAGTGGAGCCTTCCATCTGGATCGAATTAAATTGCTGACAGACTTATGTCCTGGAGTCAGCAGGGCTGGAGGAAGACTTTGAGAAAGAGGCAGGACTTAGTCCGAAGAGGAACTAAGTCAGAAGAAAAACAATGTCCTGCTAAGAGCTGCCCAAAGGGGTGGGGAGCAGGGGAATGAATGAGGGACAGGTCTGTACTAGCTGTGCATCCCCAGGGAGGCCCTCAGAGTCTAGGCATCCTATATCACCTGGACGATGTGGGATGGGAGATGTGCTTTGTGTCCAGGGATTAAATGAGGTAAACCAGAAGAGCCCAAGCCCAGAGTGGGCGCTCAGTCTCCATGAACACTTTGCTCCCACGTTCACTCTTTCTTCTTTTTCTCTATTTTTTGCTTTTATTTTGGTCACCGTTATCCATGGATATAGTTACTCAGACAGATTCTTATTTTGTTTTAGCAAAAACCAGCTTCCTACCTGATCCTCACTATTTTCTTTTTCCCCAGAGGCAACTACTCAATTCTTTTAAAAATAATTCTTTTGGTGTTTATTTCCATGTTTTGAAATAACTTGTCTGCACTAATTCTTTTGAAATTTTAAACCTTTCCAGTTGACTTTTTTTTTTTAACCATGGGAGATGAGGGGCTGGGTGTCATACACATCTTTGGTCCTCATCCACTATGTGTCTCTCTGTCTGTCTCTTTCTCTCTCTTATGTATGCACTTATGCACACACGCACGCACACACACACACACACACACACACACACTCTTCCTGTGTCACCCCCCCCCCCATTATGACTGTGTCATAATTCTGGCTAGAGTCATTTTCAGGATTCACGTCTATTATGATTATGTAAACATTACCCGCCATTGAGACATGAGTTATACCACAGTTGCTTATTCTCCTCTAAAAAGTGTTTTCTCTTCTGGAATTAATAACTATGATTTTGTTCCATCGTTTAAAAAAAAAATGCTTGGAGTGCTTTGTTTTCTGTCCACCCCTGCATTGTGTAATCTGTTCGCTCTCCGGCGGCATCCGGGAATCCGGCCCTCTCCTCCCCTTCCAGCAGCTGGCTGCTGTCCTGCCCCCTGCACAGTCGGCCACAGGGATCCTCTGCTTTGTCTCTCTTCTCTGCTGTGTTAGCTCTCTTGCTTTCTAAAACCCAAGTCCTCTTTTTCAGTTTGCATCCTCTTTGGGGTGGGATACATCCCCCTAAAAAAAAGAGCCAATGAGGTGAATACATGTGGGAAGATACTTTTCAATTCTCACACTTGATTGACGACTTAGCTGAACGTGGAATGGAATTCTATAGGCCAAAGGTGTTTGGAAATGATTTTCTCTGGAACACTGAAGACTTTCCAGCACTTTCTTCGAGCTTACTGTGTGCTGTTAGTGGGTTCAGTTTATAATTAGTGCTGTGTCTCCAGAATCTTTAGGGACCTTTTCTTTGCCCCACATGGGACCTTTTCTTTGCCCCACGTGTCACCTTTTAGTTACTGATCTGTTCCACCACAGTGTAGGGCCCTTGCTGAGACTCTGGCAGGGAAACACACACTGTCCAGTTCCAGGAGCCATTCTTGAGTCATTTTGGAATGATTTTTTTTCTCTCCAACATTCTCTCTATTACCTGGTTTCAGGCACTATGACTACTCAGATGTTGGACTGTGAATGGGCATTCCCCTGCCTCAGCTTTTCTTTCCTGATCTTCATATCTATATTTTTTTGTTTTCATTTCTTTGGGATAATTGTTCTTTCTTTCTGTCTGTCTTTTTTGCTTCTTTCTTTTGCTCCATGTGGTGGTTCATGCATGTAAATCCTGGTACTTGTGAGACTGAACCAGGAAGATCCACGTGGTCCATGTGTATCTTAGGCTAGTCTGGGTACCAAGAAACATTCCTAACAAAGGCTAGTGAGACAGCTTAATAGGTAAAAGCACTTGTCACACAAGCTTGATAATCTGAGTTCAAATCTTCAGGACTGAATCCATGTAAAGAACCGGATCCAGTAGCTTACATGTGAGATCTAGTACTCCAGTGACAAGATGGGAAGCAGAGACAAGAGAATCATCTAGAAGCTTGAAGGCCAGCTAGCCTGAAGCACACAGCATAGAGGCAGAAACAACAAGAGAACCTGCCACAGAAACAAGGTGGATGGTGAGAACTTAATCCCAAAAGACCTCTCCATATGCATGTGTTCCCTCTCTCTCTTCTACTTCGGTTTCCGTTGCTATGATGAATACCATAATCAAAACTAACCTGGGGAAGAAACAGTTTGTTTCAGCATACAGCTCACAGTTCGTCATTAAGGGAAGCCAAGGCAGGAGCTCAGGCAGGAACCTGGAGGCTGGTACCGAAGGAGAGGCCATGGAGGAACGCTGCTCGCTGGCTTGTTCCGAGGCTCATGTTCCACTACCTTTCTTATGCATCCCAGGCCTACCTGCCTAGATATCGTGCCTCCCATAGTGCGCTGGGCCCTCTTACATCAGTTAACAATCAGTCTACCAATTAGCAATCAATCATCATTAGCAATTAAGAAAATGCCCCATAGACAGGCCCACAGGCCAATCTCATGGTAGAGGCAGTTCTTTTTTACATTTTTATTTATTTTATGTGTTTGAGTGTTCTGCCTGCATGTATATAAATGCTCCACACGATACAATGGCTGCAGATAGCAGAAGAGCATGGTGCATCCCCTGGAACTGGAGTTACAGATGGTTGTTAGCCACTGTGTGGGCATTGGGAAGTGACCCCAGGTCCTCTGCAAGAGCAGCTAGTGTTCTGAACTGCTAAGCCATCTCTCCAGCCCCAATGGAGGCAATTCTTCTCAAGTGTGTCAAGTTAACAGCCAAGAATACTTATCACACACACACATACACACACACACACACACACACACACACACACACACACACACTAAAAAGGTAAAAATTTTAAAATTATCAAGGACATTCATCTCATTAGTTTGCAAGTTTGATTTTGCCTTTAATAAATGGTAATATTATCTCTATACCAAAGAGTTGTTTTAAAATACATTTCTTTATGATTTCTAGTCAGTAAATATTTGACTTGTATGCCTATTTTATACCCCCATATGTGACATTGGTGTTGAATATTAGTCACAGTTGATAGGCCAATATTGACATATTATTATTAAGTGGTCTATCGTTGAAATCGGGAATGTGCTGCACATTCATGGGTTCTGAAAATGGCATTTATCAACCACTTCATACTTCGTGCAGAGTCGTTGCTAAAAACACCCTTCTCTGCTCCAACCCCACCCCAAACGGCAAGCAGGATCATTTCAGCCCCTCTACAGCTTTGCCCTTTCCGGAGTGTCACACAGTCTCAGGACTGGTTTCTTTCACCTAGTAATGTGCATTTAATGTTCCTCTGGGCTTTTGCATAACTTGATAATGCATTTCTTTTTTTTCTTTGTTGGATAGCATTTCATTATACAGGTATACCTCAGTTTGTTTACCTTGTCACCTGTTAAAGGCCATCTTGGTTGCTTCCAGCATGGAACAATTAGGAATAAAGTGGCTATAAACATTTGTGTGCAGGTTTTTGTGTTGACGTAAGTTCTCAAGACTTGAGTGAATACAGAGGAAGGCCGCGGTGGCCAGACCCTGTGCTTAAAGCATGTTTAACTTTGTAAGAAACTGTGGGAGTGTCTTCCAAAGGAGCAGTACCTTCTTGTAGTCCCAAAAACAATGAACAAAGGATCTGGTTGCTCCACATCCTCACCAGTATTTGGTACTGTGGTGCTTTGAGGCTTTGCTATACTAGTAGATACATGGTCCTATGTCATTGCCACTTTATTTATGAGGTCGAGCATCTTTCTATTTGCTTATTCATTTGTTTTGTTTATTTCCTTTATTTGCTATATAGTCATTCCCCTTATCTGTCAGAAATATGTCCCAGCAGGTTCCATAGATGCCTGAAATCTCAGATCATATCAGACCCCATATATAGTACATTTCCTATAGTACACACAATACCTGTGAAAAAGTTAAGACCAGTCCAAGATTAGAAGCAATCACTCATCACAAAATAGAACTTTAACAATATATTGTTAATACAAGTTACTTAAAACATGTGAATCACTTATTCTAGGATTTTTTATTTAACATACTTGAATCACAGCTGACCGAAGATAATAAACTACAGAGCAGAGTCAAAGATCCAGGGGACTACTGTACATTTTCATGTCTTTTGCTCCTTCTTTCTTCCTCTCTCTTCTCCTTCCTTGTTTCTTTTCCCTCCCTCTCTCCCTCCCTCCCTCCCTCTCCCTCCTTCCCTCCCTCCCTCTCTTCTTCCCTCCCTCTCTCCCTCCCTCCCTCCCTCCTTCTTTCCCTCCCTCCCTCCTTCTTTCCCTCCCTCCCTCCCTCCTTCCCTCCCTCCCTTCCTCCCTCCCTTCCCCTGCTTTCTTTCAAAGGTCTCATGTAACCCAGACTGGCCTTACGCTCACTATGTAGCCAAGGATGATCTTGAACTTCTAATCTTGCCTCTACCCCTGAGTGTTGAGATTACAAGCATGTGCCACTCTGTGGATTGTTTCCTTATTGTTGAGTCCTTGGAATTCCTCATAATCTGAGGTGCTAGTCCTTCATAGGAAAAGTGTTTTCAAATACGTATCTCTTCAGGCTTTGGCATATCTTTTCGTTAATCTTAATCTGCTGAGTGTTTAGTCTTGACACATGATTAATTTCTAAGAGCCTTTTTGTTTTCTGAATCATCTTTCTTTTTTCTTATGCATCAATAATTCTTCTTATCTATCTCCAGATCTTTGTGACAATTTTTCTTGAAGTTTCCTTCTCCTTGACAGTCTCTGCTGCTTCTGCTTTTCTTTTCTTTCTAGGTTCAGGCCCTCCGCTGATGACAAGTGAGTCTTGACAGTCTTCTTATCTGAGGAAGACATCAGCAAATCTGACTGGCCACTGTGTGTGTATGTTTTGGGGCACCTGTGTTGGTGGTTGTGGTGGCTGAAGGCCTCTCTTTGGGCTGATCAGGCTGGGCATTGTGAGTGTGTGTGTGTGTGTTTGTGTGTGTGTGTGTGTGTGTGTGTGTGTGCTGTGCATGTGTGAGTAGTTCAGGTGTGTATATGGAGGAATGATTTTTATACTATGGACATACTCTGGACAAATGACTTTTACCTAACCTTGAAACCAAAAAGTTAAGTATTCTCTTAGGTTATATACAATATAAACAAGTTCATCAAGTCTTAGCTTTATTTCCTCACGACCCATTCTTGTCCTGGAGGACCTAGATAATATATGTATGGGTGTGTGTATATGGGGACTATATTGATATTTAGAAACAATGAAGATGTGAAGATAATCCCATTTGCATTGTAAATAGAGGGATTCAATTGATGACATCTATTTATGAGTGTGTGTGTATATGTTGGTCTAGGTCAAGGGATTAAAAAGGGCAAAATTCACTGACAACATAGGGATCTGACTTTTACTTCCCCATTTCATGCTGTATCTACTGTTTCAATAAAACAAATAGCAGACCCTTCTTCTAGAGCACAGTTTGGAGAGAATTCTGAAGGAAAGGTTCTCAGCACTTGTGTCTGCTCTTGGCTGAAATGGAGGCTAAGGGTCAGGCTGTCTTTGTTTAAGCATCACTGTAATGTGGCTTTGCATAGAAAACACCACTTGCATGTACCATGGCATGGCTGTGGAGATCAGAGGACAACTCTGGGGAGTTAGCTCTCCTTCTACTGTGGGTTTCAGAGGTCAAACTCAGATCATCAGGCTTCCACAGTAAGTGCTTTTATCTGCTGAGCCATCTGATCTACCTGATCTTCTTTCTGAAAGTTAAATGGTATTGTTTTATAGATATATCCCATTTTCTTCATCCACCCATCTATTGATGGTCACTTAGGCCAGTTCTATAGCTTGACTCTTATGAATAAAGCTGCAGTGAATGTGGGAGTATAGGTGACTCTGACCTACTCATTTCATTGCCTTTGGCTCTATATACCTGCTGGTGGGATTGCTGGATCACATACTAGCTCTAGTTTGGAGTTTCTAAGGAACCTCTATACAGTTTTCCATAAGGGCTATATTAATAATTGAGCTTTCACTGTATTCTGATTTTTATCTTTTTATTTGATGTGTAGGAGTGTTCTTCTGTATATATACATATATGTGTATATATATATATATTTACATGCAATATCCATCCACATGCATGCAATACCCATGGAGGCCGGAGGAGTGCATCAGATCCCCTGGAAATGGAGTCACAAATGGTTGTTACCCTTCATGTAGGTGCTGGGAACCAAACCCAGATCCTCTGTAAGATGAGCCAGTGTTCTTAACCCCTGAATCATCTCTCCAGCTCAGATCCTGTTGTTGTTGTTTTAAGTTTTTTTTCTTTATTTTTATTTTATGTGTATGCATGGATTGTATGCACGTATGTAAGTCCACCCATGTCATGCAATGACTGGATGACAGAAGAGGGTGTTGGATTCCCTGGAACTGGAGTTATGGACAGTTGTTATCTGCCATGTGGATGCTGAGATTCAAATTTGGGTCTTCTGCAAGAATAGCCAGTGCTCTTAACTGCTGAGCCATCTCTCCAGCCCCAAGAACCTGGTTTTTAATAGTCTGCATTAATCTATGCCTGGTAGATTCCCTCTGACAATGAGGCTTCAAGAAGCATAGACACTTTCCTGCCTGTGTGGCAATGGTATAAACCTACAGATAAAATTGCTTCTTAGACTTTTGAGGGTATACTATATAGTTTATTCAAATTTTCACTAACATTTCCTTCTGCCTCAATGTTTTAATTTTACATAATAATAATGCCATGTCAGGTATGATGTTAGCAAACCTACAGTTTTCACTCTTGAGAAGCCAAGGCAGGAGGATCTCGATTTTGAGGCCAGCCTAGGCTACATAGCAAGATCATATCTCAAAAACAAAACAGAGAAAACCAAATCAGTGCCTGACAGCTTTTCATATTGTTTGTGGGCTTAAATTCTAAAATTAGAAGTGGTGCCCAAACTGTTGCAGCATTGGCTATTGAAACCCACTATGGTTTCTCCTGTCCCTGGTGACATATGCCCATCATAGTGCAGTACAATACAATGCTAATCCATTTTACACAGCATTCTAATAACCCTCTGTTTCAGTTTCTTTCCTGCTGCTGTGATAAAACACCATGACCAAAAGTAAATCATGGAAGAAAGAGTTCATTTAGGGTTATGGTTCCAGAGGGAGTGTTCCACTGTCAAGTTGTACCAGTACCAATAGTTGCCTCCACTTTGAACTCACTGGAAAGAAGTCATTACGCACAGCTTATGGTAGAGGATGGGGAACTTATATGCTTTTGCTTTATGTTTTGAATTATAATCCAGGGCTGCTGTGCTTCATTGCCTAGGTCCTTCCAGCTCTGGCTGTTAGGAGTTCCCGTCATTGCCTCCTGTGCTGTGACACCCACCCCTTAACCTCCCATAAACACAAATCCATTCTGTTTACCTACAACCTCCTCACTTTCGGACATTACAGGATGGCTCCAGGCCTACCTTGTCTATTTCTCGCTCTGGTTCAAGAAAAAGTCATTTCTTCAAGAAGCTTTGTTTATTTGTGGTTTGTTTGTTTATTTGGATTAGACAAGGTCTCATGTGTCCCAGGCTATCTATCAATTTGCTGTGTAGCAGAGGATGGCCTTGAATTTCTGATCCTCCTGCTTCTCGATTGCAGAGATTACAGGTGTGCACCACCATACCCGGTTTATGCAGTTCTGGGGATCAAACCCAGGACTTCATGCATGCTGGGCAAGCACCCTATCAACTGAGTTATATACGCAACCCCTGTCATTCCTTTTATTGGAAAATGGTATTAGAGACCAAGTGCAGGTGTTCAGATTGCTCAATGACATTGAAGTAAACATAAGTTTACACACATCTGTCTCCAGTTCTAATCCACAAACAAATAGAGATTCCTAGTTTTTCTGTCTTCTTGATCTGGGCCTTCCACCGCAGACTCCATGTGCCTACTTGTGTAGCAAGGTGTGAATTTCTTTTTTGTTTTTTTTGAGACAGGGTCTCCCGTGTAGCCTCAGCTGGCCTGGAACTTGCTATGTAGACCATGCTGGCCTCTCTCACAGAGATCTGCCTGCCTCTGCCTCCTGAGTGCTGGGATTAAAGGCATGGATCACTATGCTCCGCAAGGACAGAATTTCTAATCTGTGCCTCTATGGGAGATAGCTGGAGTATACTTAGACTACGGTGGTGGTATACAGGCCTTTCCCATCAGCATCACCAACGCCACTCATTTCTAAAGTACACAGCTGAGTACTTCCTGCCACGCCCCTTCAGTCTGTTGGAGCCCACACTTGATTTGTTAATTTTAAGTTCTCTCTCTCTCTCTCTCTCTCTCTCTCTCTCTCTGTATTTGCATGTGCACATGTGAAGTCAGAGGACAACTTGTGGAAGTTGGTTTTCTCTTCCACCATGTGGGTTCCAGGGATCAAACTCAAGTCATCATCCTCGGTGGCAAGCATCTTTTCCTACTAAGCCATCTGTTTTGTCTACAGTATTTCACTGGGTAGCCCTGGTTGGCCTGGGAGTTTCCTGTATTTAAGATACAGTTAGATAATTTTGTCACATGTTCATCACATCCAGAGATCTGCTCATGTCTTGAGTGAATTTTTAAAATTGCATCCATTTATATGTACAGGTATATTCTTTGTGCTGGAGGGTCCTGTGGGTTTCGACAAACGCACCGTAAAGTTAGCATGCAAAACAGTTCCACACTCTAAAAAGTCCCCCATGTTTACCTGTCCTTCCCTCCCACTTCCTGTCAATCACTGAGTTTTTTTTGTTCTTTAGTTGTCTTTTTCAGACCATCAGACATCAGGAGTCATACAATACAGAGCCTTCCAAGGCTCTTTCATTTAGCAATATGCATCGAAGATTCACTCTTGTCTTTCAGGCTTGGTAGGTCCTTTCTTTTTTGTCACTGAATAATATTCAGTTGTGTGGAGTTGTCACAGTTTGCTTTTCACCTACTACAGGTTGCACTGCCTGAGTCCAGTCCTGGGCGGGTAGAACAAACTGCTACGACTAAAGCTGTAAGAATTTGTGGATCAGATTTTATGTGAGGACAAGTTTTCAAGGTATTTGAGAAATTAAGCACGCTGCTGGTTAATTATTTCTTTCTGGCTCCATCTTCACATTCATCTAGAAAGGAAAGAGAAACTGCTGCTGAGCATTCTGGGAGTCCGTAATGCAAGTCATCCTGCCTCATGGCTTCCCACCTGCCTTTCTATTACAACCCGGCTTCCTTTGGTTCACTACATCAGTTGTATTCTATCCGTTTCCCAGCCTGGATGCTTATATTGGGTGATTCTCCCTCTTAGTGTCATTATTCTAGTGAGCTTTATGCATTTTCTTGTTCATTTGTGTCATTTTAAGTGGGACGGAGTGGAAGCCAATACATGTCCAACTCACCAACCTCAATCAATACTCTTTTCCATCCTCTAAGCCTGAGGGATGAAGAAGTTTCTTGGGTTGGTTTCTGTTGCTATAACAAAATGCCTAAGGCTGAGTATTTTATAAAGAAGAGACTTCTGATGAAGCCTGTTATTTTGTATGTTAACCTAGTCTTGTTGTTGTTGTTGTGTTTTTTTTTTTTTTTTTTGTCTTTTTGGGACAGAGTCTCCCTATAGCCACAGCTGCCCTGGAACTTGCTATGAAGACCAGGGAGACCTCGATCTCACACAGATCCAGCTGCCTCTGCCTCCCAACTGCTAGGATTAAAGGCGTGTGCCACCACACCCAGAAACCTAAAAACTTAATAACAGAAGAGAGAGACCTGCCTAACTCACTCTTTTTTATTTTATTTTGTTTTATTTTATTTTAGGTGTATGAGTGTTATGCCTGCATGTACGTAGATGAACCTGTGTCATAAAATGCCCACGGAGGACAAAAGAGGGCTTTGGATCTCCTGGAACTGAAATTACAGATGGTTGCTAGCTGCCATGTGGGTGCTGGGATTTGAACCTGGGTCTTCTGCAAGAACATCCAGTGCTCTTAACCACTGAGCCATCTCTCCAGCCCCTAGTTCACTCTTTCTAAAAAATTTATTTGTAAGTGTGCATAAGTGTTTTGCTTGCATATGTGTAAGTTAAACATGTGCATGCAATGCCATGGAGGCCAGAAGAGGGTGTTGGATCTCCTGGAACTATGCTTATGAACAGTTGTCAGCTGTTCACCATTAAGGTGCTGGGAACAGAACCTGGGTCCTCTGGAAGAGCAGCCAGTGCTCTTAACCACTGAACCATCTCTCCAAGCCCTTCACTGTGTTTCTCTCTCTCTCTCTCTCTCTCTCTCTCTCTCTCTCTCTCTCTCTCTCTCTCTCTCTCTCTCTGTTCAGGATGGAACCCAGGGTCCTATGCATGCTAGATGAGCATCCTCATGGTAGCTAAGAACCACCATAACTCCAGTTCCAGAGGATCCAATGCTCTCTTCTGGCCTCTCTGGGCACTGGACAACATAAGTGTACTTACATACATGCAGGCAAAACACTCATGCACATAAAATAAAAATAAGCAAATAAATAGAACCCAGCGAATAGATAACTAGGACTCTGCCTTGCTGGTCCCTCCTTGGCCTACCCATGCCCATCTCCCTAACAGTGTCTTGCTGCAGGCCTTCTTGGGGAGTGTCAGAGATATCAGGATCTGGGACACAGTCAAGTACATAACTCAGCCGTTGCATGGAACAACCTCCGTGCACACCCCAACCCACTCCCACTGGCTTCTGCTCTTGAATCTTACCTCCTCCCCTCCACCTACAGCACCTTCCTCTGGATGACACCAGCCACTCGGTGTCCTCACCCACAGTCTCATCCCTAGGACCCCCGTAGCATCTCCTTCCTGAGTGCTATTGGTGGAGACAGCAGGCACCCATGCACTATGGCCCTCTTCAGTTCCCATCCATCTGTTTGGGTTTCTTGAGGACCCCTAGGAATGTTTACTTCACTCACACATCTCCTCTTGCTTCTGAGGACTGTTGTTATTTGTTTGATGTCTTTTAACTAGCTTTGCTAGAATATTTTAGCACAATTTGGATGTCGACAAGAACAGGACGTCTCTCCTTGCCTGACTGCTGCTTTGCCTCCCCCTCCCCCTCCTCTTCTTCCTCGTCCTCGTCCTCCTCCTTCTCTTCCTCCTACTTCTCTTCCTCCTCCTTCCCTTCCTCCTCCTCCCCCTCTTCCTCCTCCCCTCTTCCTCCTCTTCCCCTTCCTCCTCTCCCTCTTCCTCCTCCTCCTCCTCTTCCTCCTGCTCCTCTTCCTTCTTCTCTTTCTTCTCCTGCTCCTCCTCCTGTTCTTCCTCCTGCTCTTTCTCCTCCTCCTCTTTTTGAGATAAGGCCTTATTTGTTCTGTAGCCCAGGCTCATTTTTAAACTCAAGGCAATCTTCCTGTCTCAGCCTCCCAAGCACTGGAGTTTCAGGTATGAGACACCATGCCTTGCTCTGGTGATTATGAATTGAAGGGCTCTGTAATCTCCCTCCCCTTTGGCATTTTGGGTTGCTTATTTGTGGGGTTTGTTTGGGTTTTGTGTTGCTTATTTGTGGGGTTTGTTTGTTTGGGTTTTGTGTGTGTGTGTGTGTGTGTGTGTTTAAATGGAGACTTGGCTCATGCCCTAGCTGTCTTAGAACTCAATATATAGACCAGGCTGGCCTCAAACTTGCAATAATCCTCCTGTCTCAGCCCCTCCATTTTTCAGAGACTCATCTAGGATCTTTCATCCCCTAGATACCTTGCTTAGCATTTATTTTAACTGCCGTTCTTCCTCTACATCACTAGCTCCTCTATCTCTGGGGTCAAGAGCCTCCCAGCACTCTGGTTTCCTCTTTGGAAAATACAAGGAGGTTCTGCTCCCGGGGGAAGGATGGAATGAAACCCTGCTCCCTGGGATGACTCCATAGCTATTTAACCAATTACTGGAGGTTTAGGCAATGTTCCCACTGTTCTCAGGTCTGTGCCAGTAAGCTCCCTGCTTCAGGATACAGCGCACAAGCACGCCCTGTAATCCCAGCCATCCGCCATTTGTCCATTAACCTTTTCTTTGGCTATGAAGTCTACAGGAAAGAGTTTAGGAGTCTGACTGTGCCACACGCTTGCGATTTCACTCTGCATCTCAGTTTCCTTTTAAAGGGGAAGTGACCGTCGTGGTACAAGCCTCAGGGAGTTTAAGGAAGATCATGAGAAGGGCTCGGAGCACCCTGTGCTCTGCTGGGTTGGCCCCAGTCCTTCCTGCCTCACTTCCTGGAGCTGGCTTCCTCTGCTATCAGCTGCTCCCCTCCCCAGCTGGGGAGTTACTGGTGCCTGAGTCTGCAAGGACGCAGGCTAATTCTTCCTTCTCCCCTCTTTCCATCTCTTTCTGTTATCAGTGAGAGCAGCTAGATTTTGAACACTGACTACATGGTAGCTACTTTTCAAAACGATGTTTTTCAACCTCACAACAGCCCTGAAAGGCTAGCACCATCCCTCCTACTGCAGATAAGGAAGGCAGCACAGAGAGCCGGAAGGAAGTGGCCCATCTCACTTCACTGTTTGGCGGGGGGTGCTCCGAGTTCAGCCTTGTCCCTCTGCCACTGCTTCCCACGGTCTCTCCTGCCTCCCCGTCACAGTCATCATCCTCTACCCCAACCTACAAGACTACCATCTCGGTGCCTTTTAAGATATGGTAACGGAATATCACAGACTGGGTCCTTTATAAACAATAGTTTATCCAGCTTGTGATTCTAGAAACCATGAAGTCCCAAATCCACGGACTGCATCTGGCGAGGACATTCTAGTTGCGTCACACACATGGTGGAAGGATGTCCATGGGCAAGAGTGTGTGAGGCAGGACAAGGAGGCACAGCCTTGCTTTTAGAAGAAACCCATGCCCATGAATCTATGCATGAGGTCAGAACCCTCATGGCCTAACTACCTCCCATCAGCCCTCACTCCCAACACCGTTGCATTCCCAGCACGTGGACTTGTGCAACAGTCACAGTCATTCATGGGGCTCCCTGAGTCTTGAATTATACAGACGAACTAACGACAACCCTTTTGAAGATAGGCCAGTTGGATGAAGATAGAACGACCATTTGTTGTACTAAACATGTAATGTCCAGAGTAAGGCAGACTTGAAGGAAGGCACTCCAATGGCTCATCCATGTCTCAGAATGAGCTCCCATGTAGTCTTGGGACACGATCCACAGTAGTCCAGGGCCACTTAGCTGTGAGGACAAGGGCATTAGGCCACGGAGGTGCTCTGGGAAGTGACTCCAGGGAGTGCTGGAGGGAAAAAAGGGAGCTGACAGGGTAGAAACAGGTCCTAAGTGTTGTCTGGGAAGCAACCTCTGGAAGACTGGAATGCAGTCTCACAAAGGAATTTGGGAAACAGTGAAAAAGAGCCACACGTCTGAATTATCCCAGCCAATGGCTCCAGGCCCTCTAGTGCCAGCTCTGGAACAGGCATGAAGGGCTCCCATAGCTAGAGAAGGCGCCAGGCTGGGTAGAGGAAAGAGTAAACAGGTCATTGGAAGGGGTCTGGGGACTCTAGGCGAAGGTGCCAAGAGCATCTGTCACATCAGCGCATGTGCCTCGGTCAAGCCCCGGGGGTAGCAAAGGTTCCTTCTAACAGCCACGAGTCAAAGTTCTGAGCCTCACTCTGCTTTGCCCTGCTGTGGCCCCATGCCTTCATCTGAACCAAATCCTGTGTCCGGGCCCACACTGTGTTCTGACTGCTCCTGCCCACCACCACGACAGCCAGGAATGGGGCCACCCAGATCCTGCTCATGCAGCAGGTGGGGTCGGTCCCCTAGAACTGGAACGCTGGGAGGGTAGGAACAAGAGAACCTCTTTATGGAACAAGAGAAACTCTCCATGAAAGTGTCTGCTGAAGCGGGAGAGAAGAGTGGAAAGCCAGCCGGGGGACGGAAGCCGTGGGACCCGGGGCTGCGAGAGGACACAGCACTGCCCGCAGGGGCCACTGCAGCTCCCTGCTCATCAGTCCTCCAGTGTAGCATTCTATCACAGCTTGTAGCCGCTGTCAGTACAAAAGCACAACTCTCACCTCAGACAGGATAAAGGATGGTTTATTCTGGAACCAAATATGAGTAACCATGGCCCCGGGAATACAAATTTAGTCACCCCAGATTCCATGTTCCAATGCAGAGACAGTTTCGCGAAGGTTTTTATAGCAACAGAACAAAGAAAGTCATAAATCAAGACACTTTTCAAATGCATTGATGGAGACATCAGAGAGGTAGGTTTACAGCAAGGGAGAGAAACAGCAAGGCCCCAGATGCTGTCCGATGACACTCTTACCTTTGGGTTCATGGAAGCTGGTAGTCTGCCACGTTAATACGTTCTAATGTTTTTTTTTTTTTTTTAATCTGTTAGTCACAGGATGTTCAGTCTGACACAGAGGTGGGCAAAGATATGCCTATTTAGGGAGTTAAAGATACCCCTAGATGCATTATAATTATGTGTTGGACCTGCACCATTCCAACCTCTCTACATCACTAACATTCTAATCAGTCAGCCTTGCAGAAAGTTCAGTCTGGAGGTACAGCCTCTTTCTGGGAAATTTTGTTCACGTTTCCAATGAAGGGGAGTTAGAAATCCATAGAGTGCCCCATACTTGTTCTAGAGACATCTCTGAGCTTCAAAAGTCTCCCTTCTCATTGTCTGCTCCCAGACATGTCTGTCCTGTAGCATGTCTAGGCTTCATCTGCCTTCAACTGGAGTTCTGTAGAGACCTGTGAACAGTGGGGCTAACTGGCTAGTCCCAGGCCTGTCACCTCAGAGACAGAGGTCACAGAGCATTCAGAGGAGCATTAGGGGACCTAGAGTGTAATGGATGCGTTTCTTCCTCCGAAGCACTGGCCCGTCTCCAGGTCAGCTGCAGTTTACTACTTAGAACCAAATGGCTTCTTTCACAGGGAGGAGCCCGAGTTCCCTCACAGCCGTGCCTATTTGAAGGGTGTAGCCTCCCTGGAGTTTATACAAGCCACCAAGCCAGCTCCCACAGGATCTCAAGTGCCTGGGGAAGCCATGTATCCTGTGGCATCCATTGCTGAATCTAAGCTGCTCTCGCCTAGCCACACCCACTCAGGCCCTTCGCCGATGTTGGCCCCACCGTGGCCCCGACCGTACCACTACCACCTGGGCCGGGGAGTGTCAGTTGTCAACTGGACACACCTGGGAGCAGTTAGGGACTCCCTCTATCAGATTCCCCTACAGAGACCTTTCCTTCATTGTTGAGTGATGTGGTGTATTACAACCACTGTGGGTAACACCGCCCCCGGCAGGTGATCCTGGCTTGTATGAGAAAACGGCCAAGCACAGGCCAGAGGAACAAGCAAGCCAATACTCGGCGTTATTGCGAGGTCTGTGCTTCAATTTCTGTCTCTGGGTTCCTGCCTCGAGTTCCAGCTCTAACTCCCTCCCTCACTGATGGAGGCCTAGAGATTGCAAGCCTGGACACCACCTAAGAGTGGGCAAAGAGAAAAGTTGTGCACATTGGCAGAAGGAGCCAAGCTAGGGGAGGACCTCCTACATGTCTTGTTGTGCTCGGATAAGTGCTTTTGACTTTCAGAGTCTGAATTTCCCTCGCAGAAAGACAAGGACAGGAAGTCATCTGTGGGGATACTCTGGGATGTGAAAGCCTGTGGCAGGTTCTGGGGGTTATAGAGCTTCGTGATGAATGTGTTCTCTAAGGCTCTCCTGAATGTCAGAATCTATTGAGCCATTTCCCGACGTCATATTCTCCCACTCTTAAATTCCACCATCACCACTTGTAACATCCCCCCGTCCTCATTTTTTTAATTAATTTTTTTTATTTTAATTCTTTTGAGAATTTCATATATAAGTATACTGTATTTACATCATTTTCATTCCTCCCTCTCTTTGCTCAACTCTTCCTGCATTCCTCCTCATGACTTCTTCTATAATTATTGCTACACACACATATACACATGTATACATAAAACACCTACTGAGTCCAATTGTCTAATTAGTGTTGTTAGGATGATTCTGGCAAGGTCAGGCAGGCTCCCGGCCTGCTGGCCTAGAACGAGCTAGAACCGATATTGAGCATGTGTGCACAGTGAACACTTCCTGGGATCGAACCTGGGGCAGCTCCCAGGCTAGCAGTCATCCAGGACCAATGAGAACGATGAACTTCAGATCATCAGGTGTTCAGGACCTACCAGAATGAAGCACATCAAATGACTAGATAAAGACCTCCCCTAAGCCTGACAAAAATATAAATCCTATTCCTTTCTAATTAAAATGAGATCGTGGTTCCACTGTCTCCCAGGGTCTGTGATGTTGACTCTGTGCCTCCTTATCCCCTCCCGCAAAGGATCTGGCCATGCCAGCCAACACCTGGTGCCCATGGCAGCCAATAGTGTTACCCATATGTACATGTGTTTGGGGCTGACCACTTAGCACTGGGAAACCTATCCGGGACTTGTCCTAAGAGAAACCGGATTCTCCCTCCTCAGCAGTCATCGACTGCCTATAGAGCTTTATCCTGGAGTAGTGCCATATTAAATTTTCCCCCATCCATGTTGGCATGTCACCTGGTGCAGTCTTGTGCCGTGCTTGTGTGAGCAGCCATATTGTTGAGATTTCCTGGGTAGAGCATTCCTTCCCTGTGGGGTCTGGAAGGCGCTATCTCACCGCACTTGTCCCAGTTCTCTGACTCTTACATCTTTCCACCCCCAACTTCTGCGACATTCTTTGAGGCGTAGGGGCTGTGTTACAGATGTCCCGATTGGGGCTGGACATACCAGGATCACTTATTCTCTGTGTTTTGACTAGCTGTGGATCTCTGTAATAGACTCCCCTCTCTGCTGCAAACAGAAGCTTCTTTGATGGAGGATGAGACCTCCACACACACTTATCTGTAGGTATAAGGATAAATATTTAGAATACACTTGGAGCAGGTATTAATTGAGAAAAATGGCAGTAGTAGGTTCTCCTTCTCCATTTCCTGGGACTCCGTGGACATCATGACCTAAGTTGGGTAGGCAAGTTCTCTTAGATTCTTCAGTTTGCGGTGAGATCTTCAGAGAAGCAGAGACCAGGGACGTGGAGGGGTCAAGTCACTGGAGCTGGTGTGCTCGAGCCTTGTCTGTCCCACACCCTCCTGGCACAACTAGCAGACTAACCACAGCTCTTCCCTGGCCTTTTCTGAGGCCCAGCTGGGGTTGAGATGAATACTTGGTCAAGGGGAATGACTCCAGAAGCCTGACTGGTCTAGGGTCTCCTGCATTTGGAATCCAGTCAAGGTGTCTGGTAGTGCTCAGCTTGTAGGTGAGTAGAGAGAGCTTTCAGGCAGGCGTGGGAGTCTGACACAGCAGAAGGATAACAACATACACACTTGGAGAGGTCTGAGTGCAGTCAGCTGGGAGAGGTGTGCTGTGCCTTCAGATCGTTCCTCCTTGGCTTCCTCTCCCTCACGCATGGCTACTGGGAGGTATTCCTACACCCGTCCTTATATAAGCTCTTCTCTTTTACTCAAACTGCTGTGACAGGGCCCCAGTGCTTCCACACTGGTCGCCTGCATCCTTCAAATAGTCCAAGATGGAAAGAGCCCATGACTACCCATAGGAGATGCTGGAAAGGTCTCCCGGCCTGACCACCTGACCCGGGAGGTTCATGTAGCTTTTTTACATTGAGGTAGAATTCAAGTGTGGAAAAGTCATCCCTTTAGAATGTACCATTGAGTAGTTCTTATTGTAGTCAGATTTGGGCAACCACCAACATTATCATACTCCAGACCATTTTCACCCCCAAATGATACATCATGCCCATTAAGCATTCATTTGTTATCTGTACTCCAGCCCTCAGCCCCTTTGTTCAACAGAGTGCTTTCTGTATCAATGAACTTGACGTTTTGGATAAGGTTTCCAAGGCTTATCTGTGTTGTGCCTGTACAGGTGTTTTATTCCTTCTCCTCACTGAGCACTGTTAACATTTGCCTCCCCGTCCATCATCTGATGGAGGTTCCATTGTCTCCACCTCTTGTTTTCTGTAAACAGTGCTTCCAGGACATCTGGGTACAATGGTTTGAGTCCTTGTTTTCAGTTCTTCTGGGCTGTATCTCTAGGGCTGACATTGCTGGGCCACATGATAATTCCGTTTATTCCTTTAAGCAACCTCCAAAATGTCTGCAGTGGGACACCTATATCAAACCTCTGCCACCCAAGACTCGGTGGAAGAGGGGGTGGAAAGATTGTAAGAGCCAGAGGTGGTGGACAACCACAAGAAGACCGAGTTTTTCAGACAATTCATATGAATTACAGCAGTGTGAAGGATGCACAAGTCCCGTGTAAGCTCAAAGTGGTAAAAACCCCAGCATAGGCATGGGGAAGTGGGTAAGAAGCCCCAACCCTTGCTGAGGACTAGTGGCAATTGATAACTGCTGGGAGAAGAGAGTCAGTTTTCTTTAAGGGTGTGATGCCAGATAGGTTGACCAGGCTCCAGTGGATGGACCCAAACCAAAGGACATTTGGGGGCATAAATTGGACACAGTAGGCCTTAAAATATATGACTGAGTACATGAAATTTGGCAGCAAGGCTACAAAGAGGGGTGCAGATAGGAGAGGAGGGGTCTAAGTATGATAAATGTATGAAATTCACCAAAATTCAAGCAAAAATAACAAGAGTGTCTGCAGGGACTGCATCATTTCCAACGACACTGTTTAAACTCCGATTTCTCTGTGTCCTGACCAATCCTACTGAATGTGAGGTGGTATCTTACTGTGGTTTGGATTTGCATTTCCCTGATGACTCATGAGCACTTTCTCAAGTAGCTTCTGGTGTTTCATATGCCCTCTTTGGAGAAATGACTACTCAGATTCTTAACCAGTTTAAAAAAGAGATTTATCTTTTAAAGTTTTTTCAATAAGGTTTCATGTAGCCCAGACTGGCCTCAAACTCAATATGTACCCAAATATGACTTTGAACTTTTGATCTTCCTGCCTCTACCCGCTGTATGCCGGGATTACAAGTGTGTGCCACCATATGCCGTTTATGAGGTGCTAGAATAGAATCCAGTTAAGAACTCTATCAACCTAACTCCCTTGTGTGTGTATATGTTGTATGCATGTATGTACACGTATGTGCACTAGCACACTCACACATGCGCATGTGGAGGCCAGAAGCCAATGTCAGGTGTCTTCCTCTACTGCTATCAGCTTCTTTTTTTTTGACAGTGTCTCCCCGAGGCTCCATCTGTCCTGGAACTCTATAGGTAGGCCATGCTGGCTTCAGTCTCACAGAAATCCACCTACTTCTGCCTCCCAAATGCTGGGATTAAAGGTGTGCACCAACACACGCGGCAATTTAAATGTTTCATTTACTTTTAGTTTATGTGTATGAATGCTAAGTCTGCATTTAAGTGCACTGTGTCCTGCAATGCCTGCAGAGGCCAGAAGAGGGCATCAGATCTCCTGGAACTGGAATTATAGATGGTTGCTAGCCGCCATGTGGGTGGGTACTGGAATTTGAACCCCGGTTTCTGTAAGAGCGGCCAGTGCTCTTAACTGGTGGGCCATTTCTGCAGTCCCAGAATGCTGGCATTAAAGGCGTTCACCACCATGCTCAGTCCTCTTCACTTTAGTTTTTGAGATGGGTCTCTGACTGAACTCGGAGCTTCCCCTTTCAGCTGGACTGGTTGCCCGATGACCCCCAGGATTTGCCTGTCTCTACCTCGTCAGCATTGGCATCGCAGGTGGAAGACACTACATCCAACTGTTATCAGAGTGCTGAGGCTCCAAGCCCAGATCTTCATACTCTCACTGCCAGCATTCCATCCACTGAGCCATCCACCCATTCCCACTCCACGTTGTCTTTTTTATTAAGGAGTTGGAAATTGTTCTCCATTCAGTGTGGAAGCAGGTCCCTCATGAGTATCCGATTT
Organism: Eospalax fontanierii; assembly: GCA_035773235.1. Classification (NCBI taxonomy): domain Eukaryota; kingdom Metazoa; phylum Chordata; class Mammalia; order Rodentia; family Spalacidae; genus Eospalax; species Eospalax fontanierii. The sequence goes on from CM069540.1 coordinate 19,506,919, forward strand.
GCAAACTGTTTTCTGGTTCTACTGGCCGCCCTTTCCCTGCTTTGACAGTGCTTAGGAAGACAAAGGATTGTCATTCTTATAAAGTCCCTTATCTACTGAGAGGCCATGAGGGCCTTTAGCATCATATCCAGGGTATGTTTGTCTGTCTTCAGATTGTTTCCATCTGCTGGGTTCGAGAATCTTCCTCACGTCCACAAGCCTTGTTTCTACTGCTTGTATCTTGAACAGTTCTATCTGTCTCAGATAACAAATTCCTCCGGGGACAATGACCAACTCAGAAAAAAACCAAACCAACAGCAAGCAATTAATTAAAGCTTTTAATGACAACTGTTGCTGGTAACCTGGGGGTCACTAAGTTCTCCCTTGGGTCTGACTTCATGCTGCAGAATAAGTCTGTTTACTTTTCTCAGGTTCTGGAGAGGACCCTGAGAAAGGGGACATCCTGGCATACAATAGAGGGGGTCCAGAGTTGCTGCCCTACTTGAAACTAGATCACTTGTAGCAGGAATTTCCACCCAGACTGGAATCCTACCAAGCTCCTCAGGTCAGTGTTATTGCTGGGACAGTGGTGGCTCCAACTCCAAGAGAGAAAACAGGGAACAGGAGCCCCCAGCAGTCCAGCCTCCGATTCCAGACCATCCAGCCCTGAGAGAACCCTTTACACCTGGGAGGTGCTTCATAGCACCCTCCACCTTTGCTTCTGGCCAGTGCACTTGCTTGACTCTGAGGCCATGAGGAGAGTTCAAACTTGTCATGCAGATTTCCACTCAGGCAAGGCAATGCTGGGGAAATTTTGCACATCTGGGAGAATGATGTGAACTGCGGTATAATGGGAGGTGGTGTGAGCACATGAAGCAAAATATATGCAGCAGTCAGTCAGGTGCTCTAGAGAAACAGCCAACTGGGTAGAGTTTTCATGCATAAATAACTCTTCTCTGGTCTCCTGCTCCTGAGGGCCCTCCTTTCTGGACCGAGCTTACATGTCAGCCTGCTCCCTGTCAGAACACATTGATCACACCACTTCCTCCTTTAGCACCTTTCAGGTGCTCCCGTTTCTCAGCCCCACTCTTCTGACCAACCACAACCCTGGCTCTGCCCATCTAGTTAGGTCATGTCTGCTCCATCATGAAATTCTAGGAAGACAAAAGCACATGTGGATGTATGCACGCACGCACACACTCACACACACACACACACACACACACCCTGGTATACCTCATACAATAAAGACCTACTCTATATGATAAAGACAAAATCTTTAGTCAGTCTGAACTGATAAGATCCCAGACAGACACAAACCAACACATTTATGACCATAGAACCAAAGCCAAAGGAGCCTCCATCACCTAAACTGAGTAGAGATGCGTCGACATAAAGGCTGTTCTTCCTCGGGTCCCATCCCAGGAATGCCCAAGGGTGGAAGGACAGCCAGTTCCATCGTCCTTTGTCTTTCATGCTGTCAATTCGTCTCCTCAGGAGTGGCACCTTGGAGTGGACGACATCCAAGAATGCTGATTGGAGGGCTATCACTGCACAGAACTGTCACTGGCTGAAAGCACTCTCTATGACTATACATACAGGGGAACTGACATTCTAAGAGGACACAGGCTTGCTGGCTTAACATGACCCTGTGGCCTTGGGCGGTCAGCTGGCAGACACCATGTCGTGGTTTTTTGTTTTTATTTTTTTTTATTATTATTTTTTTTATTTAGAGAGGTCATGGAGGCAGAGTGTTGCTCATAACCAGACCACAAACTCACTGTATAGCTAAGACTGTCCCAAACTCAGAGTGAGCCTCTGTCTTCTGTGTGATGGAATTATAGCCATGGACCACTAGGGATCACAGTACATTCACTCTGGGGAACAAAGGAGGTAAGAGATGAGACAAGGTAGGTGTGTAGAGGAGGAAGCCACCCACCCATCACTTCTACTTAATATCTAATGCAGAAGATAAGGACACTTGACAAGGTGGATGAAGAGATGGTGTGCAGAAAGTAGTAAGAAGACTGGGTGTGGTGGTGCACACTTTTAATCCCAGCACTTAAAAGGCAGAGGCAGGAAGGTCTCTGCAAGTTCAAAGCCAGCCTGGTCTACATAGCGAGTTCTAACCCAGCCAGGGTTATGTAGTGAGAACCTGTCTCAGAAGAAGAAGACAAAAAGGAAAAGGAGGAGGAGGACCAGAAAGAGGAGGAGGAGGAGGAGGAGGAGGAGGAGGAGGAGGAGGAGGAGGAGGAGGAGGAGGAGGAGAAGGAGGAGGAGGAGGAGGCACCGCCATGGGGCTAAGGAGATAGCTCAGTTGGTAAAGTGCTTGCTGTGTAAACATGAAGACTTGAATTTGATCCACAGACCCCATGTGAAGAAACCAGGCTTGGTGGCATGTTCTTGCAGTCCCCGTGCTGGGGAGGTGGAAACAGGAGGACCCCTGAGCTCTGTGGGATGCCACGCACACGTACTAACAAATATATACAGACTAAAGGGAGGCAGCAAACAGCTTTTATGACAAGTCCAGTCTCTCCAAAATGACATTAATCCATAAAGGCGGAGCCCTTATAACCTAATCACATTTTTTTCCCTTTAGTGGCACTAGGGATGGAAGCCAGGACCTCACACATGCTAGGTAAACAGTCTACCCCGAGCCACAGGCACAGCTGCTAAGCACCCCCGAAAGGCCCTATCTTCCAACACTGGTCCTGTGAGGACTGCATGTCCAGAACCTGAACTTTGAGGCACATTCAAACCTAGCAGAGGACAAGATAGTGCATGCTGGTGGTCCCTGCTGGACTCCCGGCCTTTCTTCAGTCTCCTGTGTCTCTGAGCTGTTCCAGAACAGGCCCAATAGTCTCTATCTCTGAGTCTGTAAACCACAAGGGCGCTCTAAGTTTATTCGTTTATCCATTAAGTAAACTGTGGGCCTGATCTTGCTTAGAGCTGGGTTAAGCAGAGGAGCTTTAGCTCATGACAGGCTAGTGGTGGGCTGGGTGAGAATCTGGAGGAAGGAGGATGGGTTTTACACCTGTAAGACTGTGGGAACACCCCAGAGTCAAAGACAGATAGACTATCTAATGGGTGACGGTAAGCGCTATGATTATCAAAGATTGGCAAGATCACTTTTTCAGCTGGTCTTGAAGGATGAAATACTGCAGAAAGATTCTCTGAAGAGATTCTTCCTGGAGAACAGCACATGATGAGGCCAGTCGTCTCACTCTGCTGTAAAGCAGGGTCCACATGTGTGTTGCAGAGTTGGGGGACAATTTAGATAGAAAGGGGGTCAGGAGTCAGGTGTGAAGAAGTCCATGAATGCCATGCCCAGTGGGTGCCTGTATTTTATGCAGGGGGTGGGGGTACACAATAGAAACATTCTGAGTAGGGACAAAGGCCATGGATGGCGGGAGGCAGGCCCTGGAAGGCTCCACCAGTCAGCTCCCTTTGTGCTCTTTGATATAGACAAGGCTTTTCTTCAAGTGACTTCGGCATTCTGCGCCCTCAGCTTCAGGGCGGGTATCTTAATCCCATCTTCCAAACAGATGTCCCTTAAGTCAGAGCACAGAGGAATTCCACTGCCTCCCACCTCTGTGCTGCACAGGAAGACATGTGGATTGCTGATCCACATGACCAGACATCTCCGGAGTGACCAGGACCTCTGGAGACCTGCAGTCCTCCAGAGGGAGAAGCTTGCCGAGAGACCCTTGATGAAGTGAACTCCCTCCCCTTCCCTCCCCTCATTTCTTAAAAGTAGCTGTGAGATCAGGGGGAAGCGGAGTGACTGCTGTCCAGCCTGCTTTTCAGGGGATGCTCCTAGACCTGTCTGTGTGACTTCCAGGGACCATACATTCAGGAGGTCTACCAACTTGCCTGGGCCATGCCCAAGCCCCTCCCTGGCTTCTGGCATGGGGGCTGTTCCTCTCCTGCCTACCTCGTACTGTCAAGTAGCCTTGAGATCAAATAGGTGTTCTCTGAAGCCTTCCAGAGACAGGCACTCAGAGCAGCCATTCTTCCCTCCGTGGTTCTAGGATTCAAGTGACAGCGGGAGATTTTAATCCATCGGGACACTGTCAAGGTGGGACACACAGCTTGTCAATGTCACACAGCTGGGAAGAGATTGATCTCCCTTCCCATCACTCAGAACCTGGACTAGGGGCAGACCGAGCCCAACACTGGTGGAAGTGCTCACCTTTTCTCTCTCTCCTTCTCTCTCTCTATCCACTCCACCCCTTGGTATGGAATCCAGGGCCTCACGTATGCTAAGCAAAGGTCTCCCACCAGTCCCTCTCAGTTCTCAAAGGCTGTCCAAAGGCCTAGGCAAGGGCCCCAGTGTGGTCAGGTTGCTCTTATGGTTTTACCATCTGTGTACCACAGAAGGACATCTGGGGTCAGAGGGGGTGGGATCTAGCTAGTGTTCAGTAAGTGGTATGTCCTGACCACAAGGGGCTGGATCTCTGGGTACGGAGGTGCCCTCCCTGTGCGTGGAAGGGGGACAGAAGGCTGGAATGGCAAGGAATTTTCACTTTGAGGGTCAACTTCAGCTACTTGGAGTGGGGACCTGGAGTTTGTTGCACTGAGGCAGACCAGAAGTCAGGTCTGGAAAGGCTTGTCTGCCTTGGTGAGGGCTGTCCTGGTGGCTGGGGGATGGGACAGGAACAGGAGTAGGGACAGCATTTGCCATTTTGCCCTCTCTGCTGTAAACTGACACCTTCTGTGTCAACACAGTCCGAAGGCACTCAAGTACCCAGTCCACAAAGGGAAGTGAGCCTCAGCCTTGCTGTAGGCGTCACCATATTCCTGATACGAGAACGAGGGCTGCGGATTCCCAGATTCCTCTGTGTGATAAGTCACCACGCTGCTGTTTTTCAGAGATGAGCATCAGTTTGTACAGGATGGTGGAGCTCCATCTTCTCTGTCCGTCTGTTTCTCTTGCTTTCAGGTCCCAAGTGGAGGCTGATTCCCTTACCAAGGTCCCTTCTCCTGCCTCCACCTTTTTTGTTCCTCAGACCTCAGAGTTCATGGACTGAAGCCCCATCAAAACTTCTCAGACCTGTTGCCTGAGAAACTCCAAGGCATAGATGTCCGTACCACCTCTTTCCTCATCTCTCCAGACAGACTGAATATTACTCTTGTTTAACTGATCAATACCACCCTTCTCTGCCACATGATGGCTGACAGTCATCAAAGGATAGCCATCCTCATCATACCCTGGTTTGGCCCCACTAGTCCCAGGAGAAGTGGATAGGGATGGGCTAACCATTCTCACAGTTTAAAGAGAGGGCAGGGACCTGCCCAAGGTCACTTGATCAGTAGCTGTTTTCCAAATCCTGATTTCTTTCTTTTGTCCCATCCTGAAGACCATGAAGTGGATACCAGACATGAAGGAACTTCACAGGGGAGTTCTGGCCTACTTCCAATTCCAAGGTTACCAGCTGGGGCTAGAGCTACAGATTGGAACCAGTGATGGGAGAGCCAGGGTATGGTTAGAAGCAGATAGCTTAGTAATCAGGATTACTGGGTGACCCTGGCAAGTACCTTACCTTGCCTGGGTACTGCCAACTATGTTTAGTGGATGCCTAGGTAAGGAGGCACAGAGATGGGTCTGACCCAGTCTTCTAGGCTGGTCATTCCTCTGCTGCCCCCTGTCACTCCTAGGGACAACCCCCATCCCATATCCCACATTGTCTCCAGGAGTTCTGCAGCATTTGTCTGCAGCAGTCAGCTGGGGGCTGACCTCAGGCCAGCCGCCTGCTCTCCAGGCAAACTGCCCATAGGCTGCTCATATTTATTGATCACCTACTGGGTACAGAGCCCACATATTGAGCAAGTATGCTGGGGCAGAGGGAGGGAGAGACATACAAACCCACAAAAGTCATCGAGGCTTCAAAGGAGCCTGATCTAGCTATCCTTTCATCTGCCTGTCTCTCGACCCACCAAATAGTTTCCCATCATTCCCTAGTCATGTACTGGGCTGTGTACTCTCTTGGAATCAAATCACTCTGGAGGCCAAGAAGGAACCAGAAATGTCTCTCTAAGCAGGTTTCTGACTCTCACTCTCAGAGTGAGAATGGGACAGAAGTATTCTGTCTGGCCAGCACTACCTACTTACTGTTTACATCTGGCAGCTACCTGCCTGACCTAAAAGGATTCGAAACCCATAGCAGGGTAAAAATGTTAGCATTTTGACACAACTGGGTGATTTTTTCCAGAAGCTTGGGGGAACTGAGAGTGCTGAGTGGGACTGGGTGCCAGCGAGGCTCCTCTAGGCTCCCTATCTCCGTGCTGTGCAGTTGGAAGATATCATCTATCTTTTAAGAGAAAAGATTTATTTTACATTTGATACTGTGTGGGATATGTGTGTGGATATGTGCACATCCTGAAACTGGAGTTACTTACAGGCAGTTGTGAACCACCCAGTGTGGATATTGAGTTCAGGTCCTCTGCAAAAGTCTTCCAGCCCTGCCCAAAGGGTCCAGAAGAATTCCAGAGACGCTGAGCACTTTTTTTTTGAGACTGGGTCTCATGTAGCCTTGGCTGGCCTCTGATCCTCCATGCTGAGATTATAGGCATGTATCACCACACTTATGATGAATCTTTGAGGAATAAAAAACATTGGTATTTGATTGGTATACATGTCATTTAAATTAGCCATTGCAAATGGTTTGATAGACAAACTTTCAAAACATGGAGATCTGAGATCAAAGGGACTCTTGGTTGGTGAGACAGGGCAGCCTGTGGTCACCACTGAAGGCCATCTGGTCCAAGCATTTAGAGATGTACTTAGGTCCACTGGCAGAGCAGATAGCCTTCCTGGAACAGCATCCAGTTACCAAACCCAAGCCGCCACTCAACACTCCTTGTATGGTTATACCCATTTACAGAGGAGAAGAACTCAGGCTAGCTGGCAGAGGTGAGGTGCCATTCAGAGGTCCCTGTACTGACACTTGAACACCCGGAGGAATGGCTGGCTCCAAAGCCAAACTGGAAGCTGGGCAGTCAGTTCCTCTGAGATGGCACCCAGCGACTGGGCCTCTTTGAAAGATCCCTGGATCATGGCGCAGCACACACCGTCCTAGGAGTAGAAAGCCTCCCAGTTTCGGGAGCCACAAACTATTGCAGGCCTCTCTAGGCAGATCTGGGTTCCCGAGATCCTCTAGCCCAGGTTGGGGTCTTGGCGCCCCTCCAAGGGACTGGGGTGGACTGAGGGTGGGGCCTGGACAGAGGAGAGGGGAGAGAAGCGGGAGGCCAGCCTGGAGCAGAAACAGGAGAAGCTCAAGGGGGAGGAGGGAAGGGGCGGGGAGCCCTTCCTGGGGCAGGAACCCGGGCCCCCCTCGGCGCAGGCGGCCCAAAGCGATTCTGCAGATGGAAGGAATTAAGTGGGAGGGGGAGGGTCCTACAGTGATAGCGACAGGAGTATGTGTGTGTGTGTGTGAGAGAGAGAGAGGAAATGTAGAGGAGATAGAGACTACCAAGACATACCAAGACAGTCGCAGAAAAAGACAGTAAGAAACCGTAAGACTGAAGGAGGCAAGAAGACAGGCAGAAGAGAGGGAAGGAAGGAGGGAGGGAGGGAGACGTGAAAACGAATTAATTGGAAAGGGCCTGGGAAGAGGCCAGCACTAGATCACGGCAGAGCGAACGCGGTGTTTAGGCCGGGGTAGTTCTGAGCTCGGGACCAAGGAAATGGGATGTCTCAGGGGGTGCGGGTGGGGCTCGGGAGGGGCCGCCCCTGGACAGGCAGACGCGGAGCTGCATGTGCCGACCAGCCTCGCTGCTCCTCGCCCCACCCCCTCATCTATATTCACTAAAACAGCCAATGGGGGGCGAGGACGCGGCCAGAGGGGCGGGCGGGGGCGGGGCCTCGCGAGACCCCACCCTGGGAGCGGTCCCCGGAGGGGTCAGCAGCAAGGCAGATAGCGGATCGCGGGGCGGGGCGGGGCGGGCGGCGGGAGGGGCGGGGCCAAAAGTTTCCTGCCCAACTTTCGCTGCCTCTTTCCTCCGCCCGCGCGCGTCCGGGCGCAGTCGGGGGGAGGCGGCGGCGGCGGCGGCTGCGGGCAGCGCGCGGGGCGCCGGGCGCGGGAGGATCGCCGTCGGAGCCCGGGCGGCCGGCAGCGGGCACAGGCTCCCCGGTGCCCGCCCCTCCGCCGGGAGGGGGGCGCGAGCGGGTGGCCGGGGAGGGGCCGGCGCGGCCGCGGCAAAATGAGCCTGCTGTCGGCCATCGACACGAGCGCCGCCTCGGTGTACCAGCCCGCCCAGCTGCTCAACTGGGTCTACCTGTCGCTGCAGGACACGCACCAGGCTAGTGCCTTCGATGCCTTCCGGCCGGAGCCGTCCGCCGGCGCGGCGCCCCCGGAGCTGGCCTTCGGCAAGGGCCGCCCGGAGCAGCTGGGCTCGCCCCTGCACTCCAGCTATCTTAACAGCGTCTTCCAGCTGCAGCGCGGAGAGGTGGGTGCCCCGCGCGCGGCCGCCCTGTGTCCAGTGCGCCAGGCCGGGCTCCTATCTGCCCGGCTCTTTCTGGCCTGGCCGGGGCCGGCTCCGCAGTGCCGGGTCGGGCTTGGCTTGACTTCGATCTGCTCTGCCAAATCTGCCGCCCGAAGTCCCTGGGGCACTGGGAGCGCGTCACCTCCCCGCAGAGCCCGCCCGGAGCAACTCGGGCCTGGGCAGGGCCCTCCCGCCCCCTCTTCCAGCCGGCAGCCCTGCTCCTAGTAAGCGAGCTCAGGGGTGTCTCCGGATTCTCTGCAGACAACTGGGGTGCGGCCAGGGCGGGGAGCCCCTTCCTAGTCTTTCCCTCGCCCAACCCTATCAACCCTGTTGGCTGCTGCCCGCTGGGACAGATCCTGCTCCGAGCTCCTCTGGAAGGGCCTAAAAGCGTTCTCCTTGGGCCTCCGTGGTTCTCCACCCGAAGGGTGCCCAGGAGATCAGTGAGTCTTCCGGGGCCTTTTCCTGCTGTTCCCACTCGGGGACCCCCAGATCCACCCTGCAGCTGTGCACCCTCCCCCAGCCACATAGGAAGTGGTTTTTGAGGGCTTGACCTCGCAGACTGCGATGTCCCCTGCCTTCCCAGGATGGAAGGGAATGAAAGGGAAATCCTTAGAGCTTGGGGGTTGGGGGGATGGGCAAGGAGGGCTCCAGCTGCCCAGTGCCTTCTCCCAAAACCTGGGCTGTGTTGCAAAGGCTGCCTGTTCAGTGGATTCAGTTACAAAGTCTACTGGGCAATGCCTGTCCCTAACTGGATAAATACACAAATGGTCATGACCTCCCAGCCCCTTTGGGGGGTTCTTATCCAAAGCCTTCCCAGAATTCAGCTACCACAGTACCTCGCATTTGCTCTCAGTTTTGGAATTCAGACAACCTCTGTGGCTTCCACTTGCCTCTTGTCGTGTCCTCCTGTGAAGGGGTAGGAGGTAGAGGGGCACACTTGGGGGTCACTTTCACTTTCTTTCTGACCTAAAGGTGGTCTGGGAAGAAGGGTACTATATGCTGGGCGCACTTGGAGGTGAGATGGGGAGACGGAAGGTCACCCATTCTGTCTCATATATGTGTTCAGCACTGGCACTATTTACTGGAGGACTGATGGACATGTAAAACACTGGAGTAAAGCCAGCACTTCCCAGACTGCCCTGCTGACCTGTGAGGTGGAAGTGGAGTGGGAGGACTGGGCATGGTGGCCAGGCTGGAGAGGTATCATTGGGGGTGGTGGGGAGCAATTGTATGCCAGGAGTCTTTGTAACTATAAAGCACAGTGTGCATCAGGAGTGGTTCCAGGCTGGGATCTTGTTCTTATGACACTTTGCCTCCTTTTCAGGGAGCTGGCTTCAGGTGACCTGTGACTTTGAAGGACTGTCTGTGGAGTGTTTCTTTAGTGCCTGGGTGTTTCCCATTGTTTATTCTCCTAACAAACATGTGTTGAACTCTATGCCATGGGAGTGAGGGGTCCCAGGGACTTAACAGCTATAAGCTGGAGGGAGCCTTAGACAATGGCTATGTGAATGGCTGGTGAGTGGATGGGGTGCATTCAAAGGACAGAGATGACCATGACCCACAGGTCCAGTGGGGTCTGTAACAAACCTTTACCAAGTCCTTACTCGCCTCACTCCACTAAGAGGCCCATCAGTGGTCCCCTCTGGGAGTAGGATGTTGTGCCTCTCCTTGAAAATTTTAAGCCTCCAGGATCCCAGCTGTGGCTTGGTGAGACCTGCCTCCCATCACTTCCTTGCTGTGTTCCTCCGTTTCCCCAAGAAGGGCCACAGTGTGGGAGGAGCTGGAGCAGTAGTGGAGCAAAGTCTCTCGTGACCTGACGACAGGCGCTCCCCAGCCTCTCTGGGTCTTAGCTTGCCCATGAGTAGGTTTAGTCTCTGCTGTCGGCCAGGGTGTTATGTCTGAGGTTGGAGGCTGCATAAACAAGAGAGCATGTGCCTGCAGACAGCCGGGATCAGGGGAGACCAAAGAGACTTCTTACTTTGGAGGGCTGGAGGACTGCGCCTGCTGACTTCCAGAAGGCTGCCTGCCTTTAGGCTCCCTCTTCTTCATCTCCCACCCCCTTGGCTCTTAAACCCTCTCAGGGCCCCAGCTGTGCTCTTGGGGACAGGTCTGTCCTGAGTCCAGGGCTTAGCTGGTGACTTAATATGGTCCTTAATAGCCATTGACTGAGAAGGTGAGCCCACCAAGGGGCTGGGTGCAAAGGCAGCAAGGTCCATGTGGTCAGGAGGGAATTCTGGGAAGGGACCTAGGGTCCACGAGCATTACCATTCCGTTGGAGGCCTGGCAGGCCTGGTGGCAGTGCCTGCGGATGTGACTTGCATGCTGACCGCTGACCATGGCCCGTCTGCGCCAGCCCCTGTGCCAAGAGCCCACCCCCTCCTGCACCACCCCCAGGCTGTTCCCTCCACAATAGCAAAACACCATGAATGCAGCTGGCATTGGGGGAGGTGAGGACACGGGGGCACAGAAGCCTATTGTGCCCCTGGAACCTCAGTCTTGGGAGCTGATGATAAGCCAAGGGTCCCGCGTGGCCCTCTGGACCCTGAGGCGGAGGAAGAGATGGCACCATTCACATACAAGTGCAGAGCAAGCTCCAGGAGGTGACCTTCCATTGGACATGGGGCACCTTGTAGTGGCTTAAAGGACTTCTGGGTCCTCCAGTGAGGCCTGATGGGACATGACTTTCAGAAACTGCATCTGGGATGCTCCTGAGGCCTTGAGTGAGCCCCCTCTCTCTTCAGATCCCTGCAGGAGGAGGGGGTCTTAGGAGGAGGGGCTGGGGCTGCTTGGTGTCTTCCTTGCCAAGTTCGGTTTGGAATTTAAATTCCCAACAGTGTAGTCTGCCGTAGATTCCACCTCTGGAAAAGTAGAGTTCGCATTACCTTTTGGACCTCTGGAGGGGTTCTCAGAACAGGTTCTGGGCAACACTTGTACCCCCGCCTCCGCCACACCAGGGGAGTGAGGCTGTCAAGTTGGATTCTTAGGACAGCTGCTTTCTCTCCCTTTTTCTCCGAGGCTGGAACTTGCTGGAAAGTATAACCCCACTGTTTAATAACTACCCCTCCTTCATGGGTCTGAATAGAGAAATTGAGAAATATGGGTTTGAATAGGTCCGAAAAGTACAGCATATTGTTCTGCAATCCATACAGTGCCCACCAGCACAGTAAAGGATCTGAGAAGTCCCGCAATACAAAATATGTTCATGGTTCTACATCTCAACATTTCTCATATTTATTCAACTAGCGAATGATTTGGGCACAGGATAACTGCCAGTGTTCTTCCAAATATCTTCAGGCTTGGGATGTTTCACTGAGTTAGACATCTCCCTAGCTGCATAGCTCCAAACTTTAGGAAGCTCTTCCTGGAGCCGTAAAGTAGGGTCCTCACATTGCGTTCTGGAGTACCATAGACCCTCTTTGCTGCTGTGGCCTGCCCTCTGGAGATTTTTGAATGGTAAGAAGGGTGCCCTGAGGCTTAGCAGATGGGCTCTAGAGTCTTAGCCGTTCCCCTCATAGAGGGCTGTGAGAGCCCTTAGGGGAACTGTAGGGTCCTGCTCTATAAGGTGCCAGCTGGAGGTAGTGTCTCACATCTATAATCCTAGTACTTTAGAGACTTAGGCAGGAGGAGTGCTGTTAGTTCAAGTCCATCCTGGGCTACAGTGAGACCTTGTCTCAAAAAGGGGGAAGGGTTGGATAGATGGCTCAGCAGTTAAGAGCACTGGCTGCTCTTGTAGAGGACCTGGGTTCTATTCCCAGGACCCACAGGGCAGCTAACAACCATCTATAACTCCAGTTCCAGGGGATCTGATGCCCTCTTCTGGCCTCTGTAGTCATTGCATGATACAGGTGCACTTACATACATGCAGGCAAAACATTCATACACATAAAATAAAAATAAATGAATCAAAAACAAATCACAAAACAGGACTGGAAAGATGACTTAGCAGATAAAGGCACCTGCCACCAAGCCGGAGAACCTGAGTTCAATCCCCAAGACCCACACGGTAGATGGAGAAAATCAACTCATGCAAGTCATCTTCTGACATCCACATTCAGGCTATGGCATATACACATGCTCATGGACACACACACGTAAAAACATATTTTGTAAATAAAGGAAAAACAAAACAAAAGATTCCAGCTGGGACAGTTGTTAGGAGTGTGGATGATACGCTACTTGTATCCACAGCTAGTGTCCAGAAGCTGTCTAGTGGAGTAAAGCCACTCTCCTGCCTGAAGCTGGGAGTTCCCTGCTGGAGGATGAACTTGACTTCCACAGCAGTCTGGGTGACATGGCAGGCAGGCAGCTCTGGATCTTGGAGGAATGCCTGGGATGTCTGGCTGGGAAAGGCTCCCCCAAACTGCCTGATACCGCTACCCCTCAGGAAGCTGAATGGTGATTCAGGAAGAGGCTGCCACTTGAGAGGGATTTGTATAGGCTGCCTGGCCCCTCTCTGTCAAGTTAGGTTGACTGGATGGGCCTAGGTTCAGAGGAGGACCGCACCTCTGGCCCTGTCGTGGAGGGAGCGGGGACTTCAGTGGTGAGTGATTAGCAGTGGCATCACCAGATCCAAAGTGGCAGAAACGGGCCAATAAACGGCAGCCCTGCTTTGTCTCTAGAGTTGAGTGCCTCGTCGCTCCCATGTATAAAGGGCAAACAGAGGCAAACAGAGGCCTGGAAGACTCAAGTCACCAGCAGAGCTAGATCTAAACTCTTTGGGTCCCACGGAGCTGGGTCTGTGGCCCTTGTTGCAGCTGGGCTCCAGGTTAGCTCCCATCTTTATCTCCCTCTGGGCCCTGTGCAGGCTGGGCACCTGGGATCTTCTGTCAAACTACAGTGCCTCTGACATTCATTCTGTCTACTTCCCAGCCTCTTTTTTCTTTTATTTCTTTTTCTGAAACAGGGTCTCACACTCACATAGCCCAGGTTGACCTTGAACTTCTAAAATAGCCAGGGATGACCTTAAGCTTTGGATCCTTCTGCCTCTACTCCACAAGTGCTAAGAGTACAGGTATGTTCCACCATGTCTGGTTTATGCAGTGCTGGTGATCAAACCCAGAACCTCATGCATGTGAGGCAAGCCCTCTACCAACTGAGCCACATCCCCACTCTGGATCTCAACCTTTTTGAGGAGTTGTGGACCCTCATTGTGGGCACTCAGTTTCCAGCTATGCTCCTGCTTCAACTGGCCTGGCTTAGAAGGGGAGAAGATAGTTTCTGTACACTTCCAATTTCGTTCCTATGTTCCAGCCTGGGGGCCCCTTTGATCAGAGGAAAAAGGATGGTGCATTCAGAGAACTAGGGGCAGAACCAGAACTCCAACTGGGGTCCAGAATGCTGTTTGTCCTGTATACTGGCTGTATACTGGCGCTCTCTCTCTCTCTCTCTCTCTCTCTCTCTCTCTCTCTCTCTGTGTGTGTATGCACACGTGTGGTGATGTATAATATGGGGCTTAGTCCTCCTCTGACCATACTGGTCAACTTGAGGTTTCTGGGAGCCCCCAGCTATCTCTTACCTTCAAGTCTTTACACTTGCTATTGCTTCTACCTATGACACCATTTCCAGTCGGGCCATCCCTAGTGGGCAGATACTAACTTATGGCACAGATGGATAGCCCTCCTGAGAGACCTGGGCTGGCTGCATAGGGAGCAGCCCTCCTGCAGCTGCTGTGCTGCTATGGCAGGTGAGATGTGATGCTTCCAGGGCAGCGGGCTTAGCAGCTAGGCTACCGTGTGCTGTGCAGTGGGTGTGTCTCTCCAGAGCTCAGCTGTCAGGACTTGAGAGTAGGAATCACACCTCTTTCTGCTTAGGAGGTCTGGCATGGGTGCTCAGGCAGTGCCTGGGCCATCCTAGGTGCTCAGTTCATTCTACTAGATGGATAGGGTGTGTGTGTGGATGACTTTAAATCTGGCCTCTCTTCTGTCTTCAGACCAGCAACAAAGCAGATGTTCCTCTCTCATCTTAGCCTCCCGTGTTATCTTGAAGGACTGTATACTGATGGCTAGATTATTTGCAATGAGCAGCTTGGGAGATGGTGAAGTCCTGTCCCTATCGGTGTCCCATCAGCGACTTAGATGTGCAGATGGTCCTTACCTTGTTTGGTCATGAACCTCTTTGAGAATCTCAAGGCAGTTGGAGTCCCCAGTGTGAGCCAGCACACATAACACAAACACATGTCTACCTGTGACAGCACAGATACCCTCACCCCACAGTAAATCATAGGTCCAGGTCCTGCTATTCAGTCTGCAGCTTCAGCTGTGCCCTGGACCACTAGACACTACAGTCTTGTGCAGTCCTGGGTTTCTTGGATTCATGCTCTCTGCTTTTGCTTGGCAATTGCACCTCGAAGTCTGAGGTGCAGGATTCCCAGTATTTGTGTGCTCTCTGGGTAGAGCCAAGGAAGCTATGACTCATGAGTACTATCAGTGAGTGGTGACTCTGGGTGGGCACAAAACCAAGGTGGCAAAGTCTCTTCTGGACTTGCTAGGCTCTGTTTTGCACCACTGTCTACTCTCCCAAGCCCTGGTCCTTTCGGCATTTCTCACTGCACACTTCTTTCATCTAAAATAACTAGTCGTGTTTATTAGGCTAGAATCTTTTGCTAAGTACCAGCTGTGTGGGGAGAACTATTTTTATATGTGAATATCCAGGAGGCAGCAATGCTCTGGAAGGCAGAGGTCCTGGCAAAGGGTCACCCACCTGTCCTGGCCAGCCCATACATTTCCTGGTCAGCTTCTGACCTTGGAAACAAGAGCCTAGGTGATGCTGAGTTTGGCTAGGGAAACTCTCAGTCTAGGAGCGATTCACTTTCCCATGGGCCTTATTCACACCTGTGTAGGGGGGTTGCAGAGGTGAGGGGCGGGGGTGGCTTTAGAGAATCAAAAGAGTTGTCTATTGATGAAAGGCACCCTGTGGAATGGGCAGTGGGGGTAGAGTCCAACTCCCTCCTCTGGGCCCTTCTCACAGTGTCTGTCTGACCTCCTGGGGGCACCCTGCCTATGGCCCAGTCCTGGACACTGTCCTGTCCATTGGTCTTACCCATGGCAGTGTCCTTCCAGCAGATGCGGTGCCTCACCTTTACCTGCTGTCCTTGCTGCCTCTAGCTGTCTTCTAGCTCATCTCTATAGTTTTGCCTTCTACCCCAACTGGGCCACTTTCAGAAACATCTGCCCACTTGCCCCTATCTCACCCATGATGGTCTTGCTCATCTTTGGGGAGGATAAGACTCTGTTCTAGAATTCTGTGCCAATCCACTCCATAATTCACACTAGGACCACCTTCCTCAGGATCCAACCCCCTCACACAGCCTAGAGAAGCTGCTCATCTTGCCCAGCACTGAGGGGCTTCATGCATGATGTCAAACTTCGCATTTTCCTCTGGCTCCCCTTTCTGTAAGTGAGGCCAAGCCTTGGAGACTGTGTGGGGGTGAAATATGACTCACCAACTCATTCTGGGTGTGTTGCTTTGGGCAAGTTACTAGATGTCTCTGAGCCTCAGTTTCCAGCTCTACAAAATGGGATCAATGATACTCAGCTAATGTCTTGCCAGGAAAAGGGGAACCAAGGAAAGTAAAAGAGTTTCTAGAATATCCCAGAACCCATATGATCAGAACAAGTCAGTGTCTTCTCATCTATTTTTCCTTGTCAGCCCATCTAGAACCTTGGAGAAGGTTCCAGAAACGGACAGGAGTCTGATGCTGAGTCCTCCACATATGGTATTAGGAGGATCTCATGCTTCATAATAGCTTCTGGAGTCATTGACCCAGTAAAGGGAGGCTTCCACCAAGCATACAAGTGTGGCTACCCTCCCCCAGAACGACCTAGTTGGTCTACCAGAGCTGAGGCCCCGTCTAAGCCCTCTAAGATGCCTTCCTATCTGTCCAAGGATTCCGGGACCCTCTCCACCTGGGAATCCCCACACTGAGGACAATAACAGAAGCAACAAAAAAGCCGGGGACAACAGAACATCACATCACAGGTGCTTGCCACCCTTGAGAGAGATAAGGGGGTACCACACATACACAGATCAGAGTGGCAGAGGGCCATGGGGAAGCGGCAGGGAAGTCAAGGGGTGGCTCCTGCCTCAGCCAGGGGAAGAGTGACGGGATCAGGGAGGAGTCCCTGGAGGAGGCCAGGCCCCTCGGACAGCAGCGCCTCAGGAGTACTCACATCTGTGTTCTGAGTGTTGGCCAGCAGCTGCAGGTGAAGGGCTAGTCACCCTCTATATACTGGGCTCTCGGTGCTTCTCGGGACCTAACAATGGCACACTTGTGGAGACAGTCAGGTTTGCTCTCTCTCCCTTCTGTTCTAAGAGGCCAGGCTCTACTCTATCCTTTACCCAGTCCTTGCAGGCTGGGAAAACAGCCCAGACTGGCCTTTCACCTCCATGGCCCGAGCTCAAATACAGCCTTGCAGAGGAAATGGCTCGCTGGCCTGCCCTGCCTGCGCTGACCGAGCAAGCAGAACTCTTGGCTTTTGGTCCCAGCTGTATCTGGATCCCGGTACCTTTCCAATCCTTAGTTTCTCACCCATAACATGAAATGAGGTTGGGTCATGTGACTGCTCTTGGAACTCTAAGCTCTGGTGGTTTGTCTTGAGTTGAGTCTCGGGGCAGAGAGCTGTGGCAATTATATGGCCAGGCGGGGGGACAGTGATGGCTGGGAGGCTAGGGGCTCTGGCCTTGCTGCAAACTATGCTGGGAGGACAGCTCTGTGACCCTTGGTGGTTGTCAGGGTGGGGTTGGCTTGCTCCGAGGCCTTTGGCTGCTTGGGGATGCCTGAGGGGGCTGTTGTGAGCTGGGGAGTATGGCCGCGAATGGGGCGTGGGGCTGTTCAGCGTGTAATTAATGCACTTTAATCGGCATCCAACGAGTTTCCCCTTCCTCTCGGCAGTTTGCTGCCAAAACAGTCTCAAAGCCTGTGGAGTTGCTTAAATCGCATCCAGCAAAAATGAAAGAAAGGAACAGGAAAGGAGGGAAGAAGAGGAGGGTGTTGTTCTGTGAAACTGTGTTTCCCAGCCGTGAGCGTGACTCACAGGCTTGGGAGCTTCGGATTTCTTGTTTGCATGAACTTTTCTCCAAGAGGATGGGGCGATGTGGCCCCAGTGCCTGGGCCAATTTGTGATGGGAGGGGACGGGAGCAGCCTTCTATCCAGTGAGGACATGGAGGGACCTTGTGCAAATGCTGTCACCCAAACTTCCTGGAACCTGGGGAGTGCAGGGTCAGATCGGGGCAGGGGACAGGAGTTACTGTTTAGTGGGTTCGGAGTTTCAGCTTGGGAAGGTAGAAGGTTCTGGAGGTGGATGGTAGTCATGGTTGCACCTCAGTAAGAATACAGTTAGTGTCACTGAATTGTCTACCTAAGATCTTGGAACTGGTATTTGACCATATACCAAAATATGCCCTTGGTCCCAAGTGGCCACTGTGGTGGCTCTGAGGTGGAGCCCAGAGAACTGTTTTTGTTACAAGTTTCCCAGGTTATTCAATAAAAGTTTGAACTCATTTCATCTGTGAAGTGGGGGACAGTGAGTCACAGGGCTGTGGTGAGAACCAGCTATCTGTGGTTGCTAGGGTTTGACCTGTCACCATGGCCCTCCTGCCTGATTTCCATCAACGCTGTGCTTTTCCCCCCACCCTCACCCTGTGCTACAGAAGGTATCCTTGTAGGCTTACTGCCTCCAAGGAAATGGCCTCTGCCTCTAGGGGAGCCCCTCTATTCAGGACATGTCTGAGCACTGAATTGTCAGCCCAGACGGTGTGCCGGTTGGTACAGGAGCTCCCTGTAGGTGGAGTAGGTGACTGAGAAGCCAGTAGTCAGGATATGGGGTTCCCTTTCCCCCGTCACTGCAAGAAGACTTGGGCTGCTCCAAGTGTGGTATGTGTGTGTCCTTCCATGCCCAGGCTCTGGTCCAAAACTATGTAAAGGGCCTAGCAAAGGAAAGGGCCAGCTCAGGGTCACATAGCAGGGTGTCTCAGGTACGGACTCACCTGGATGATGAGGGCTGGGTCCTCTCAGAATTCGTAGCAGGCTTCTGAAGATGGAACGTGGGAGTGGAAGCTGCTCTGGTTGGGGTAGAGATGGGTTGCTTTCTGCTCTTTTCTCTCTCCCCTTCCTACACTGAGGAGACACAGAGGACTGTCCCTGCTCTGACTCCCTGCCTGTTCCTTTGCAAGGAACAGCAAGCCCTGGCTCTGATACCTAGCTTCTGCATCAGCCTGAAAATAAGGCTTCATCTCTCCCTCAGCCCAGGGGCTGTAGCTTACCCCTGCCATTCATGGGCATCTGTATTGGAATTGTGCCCAGGTTTGCTGTTGACTTTCCTGGGGAGATTGCCTCTTTCTAGCCTTAGCCTTTTACTAGGAAAGGGGAACCCTTGGCTGTTCCTTGTCTGCCCTACTAGAGGCCCCACCTTCGCTAAATTCCAGTGTGCCAGGCCGCCCGGAGCCCTTGATACCTATAAATAGAGGTTGTATACACCAGGAGAGCCTGGGCTGTGTCTGCTCGGGTGCTCAGAGGGGTGTCTGGTTCCTGTCATGTGGAGGTAGGAGAGGTGGCCACTTTGCTCTCCTGACTGCCAGAGAAGTGGCCCAGGCTGACTGGGCTCTTCTATGCATAGGCCTCTGGGCTCTGCAAGATAGGTGTCAGACCACAAGCTCCTGAGTGAGCAGCGAGGTGCCTGAAATCTCTCCATATCTGGCCAGTGGCTCTTTATGATTTCTTCTGAATCTTTATGATTGGTTCCTTTGCCTATTTCTGAGACAAACTAGCTAACAAAATCAACTTAAGAAAGGAAGGGTATGTTCTGGCTCGCAGTTTGAGAGTGCAGCCATCATGATGGGGAATCCTGCCAGCAGGCAGACGGTCACACTGTGTCCACAGCTGGAGGGAGAGGACTGAGTGCTGGTTGTTCGGCTTACCTTTCCCATTTATTCAGTCAGGACCCAGTTGGTGGAATGGTGCCTCACACATTTAAGAGTGGGTCTTCCCACCCCAATAAATTCAATCTGGAAACTCCCTCACAGACATGCCCAGAGATTTGTCTCCTAAGTGATTCTAGATCCTGTCAAGGTGATAGTCAGCATTAACCACTCCACCTTCTGACCTGGGGCAGTGTGGTTGATAATGATAATGACAGTCACGTGCTCAGGGGTCACCAGGCACCCAGGGGTCCTAAGGTGCAGGCATGAGACAAAGTTCTTTGACTCATGGCCTTACTTGATCCTTATGACAGTCATGGGAGGTGGCTGACCCTGTTCCCATGCTATAGGCAGGGCCCTTTGAGGTCAAACCCACAATTAGAGTTGGGATTCAACTCGGGTCCCTGGGCCAGCTGAAGGCTGTGTGTGAATCGATGCGGGGTGTCGAGTGGAAATTCCCTTTGCCGCAGCTCTGAACGGCCTCTGTCCCCACAGGCGCTGAGCGGCAGTGTGTATAAGAACGCCTCGCCTTATGGCTCCCTCAACAACATTGCCGATGGCCTCAGCTCCCTCACTGAGCACTTCTCAGACCTGACACTCGCCTCCGAGGCGCGAAAGCCCAGCAAGCGACCCCCGCCCAACTACCTGTGCCACCTCTGTTTCAACAAAGGGCACTACATCAAGGACTGCCCTCAGGTAAGGCAGCCGGACCTGGCTGGGCTCAGGCTTCCTCTCTGACAGGCTCAGTGCTGGTCTGTGGGTAGCTGGACACTGTGGTCTCCCTGGGCCTTCTCCTCTGCCACAGTCAAGTGGCTGGGGGGCAGATGGAGGGGCACATGCTCACTTGAGCCAGGCTGCTTACTGTGCAGTCTTTGTGGGGGAGTCTGGATTGAAACTGGGCCCCCGAGTAAGGTTCTGAGCCTTTGGGTCCCGTAAGCATTCCTGCAGAGTACCTTCCATTATGGTGGGCCGGGACACACCGGCCATCTCATAGCTCCCTGGAGGCCCCATCTGCTCATACACATCAGGAAAGAATGCTGACTCTAGGCCAGAAATCCAGATGTACACTATCATCCCCCCGCCCCGCCCCGCCCAGGCCCACCTCTGCCTCCTCCCCAGAGCAAGGAGCATGGGACTTCTAGCTTATTTGTGCCCCAGGATAAGTCTGGGCAAAGGCCTTGGGTGCTGAGGGGCCAAGGTGTCTCTGGTACCGTATCGGACCAGGAGAAGAAGGGTGTTGGGGGCAGCCCCACTCTATCCCCTGTGCTTTATGGTAATGAAGTTGGGCTGCTGCACCTGGTCCTGCTGGCTAGGTGACCCTGACTCCCCGACAGCCTGGGATCCCAGAGAGAGAAGCTAGCAACTGTCTTTTTAAGTACACTCTGAGTTTATCAGTGATCCTTTTTTTCCTATTTTTTTACATTTTCCATTATTTTATAATGTGTTACTGGTTTTATTTTATCTATGTAATGAAGGTGGAATCCTGGTGACTCTGAGAAGCCATGTAGTGTTAGCCTCTAGATGCTCAAAGCCAGGGTGGAGCTGGGTGGGGCCTGGACTGAGACCGTGGGAGCCCGGATGGGCTTGCCTGCTGCTCCTCACATCCCAGGCTCTTTTTGGGCCATGCCAGACTTAAAGTTTGGCCCAGGCACAGCTGTTCTGGTGGTTCCTGGGAGCTTGGTAGAAAGGGACAACCTCAGACTCACCCTAGATCCACATGCTGGTTCAACCCCCAGGGTGATGAGTGTGCCTCTCCCTGAGCCCTGCAGGGTGGGAACCCACCACTGATGCTGTTCTCTACACCCTACATCCCACCCCTCCATGGGAACAGTGGACAAGAGGCTCTTGGCATCATGTGCCTTCACTGGAGGTCAAAGCTCCACCCCATCCCCAGGCTCTCTGAGTAGGAGGAACCGAGGGGCAGCTAAGGGTTGTAGTGATTCTCTGGCTCTACCAGTCCGAAGCCCCTCAGGCCCTTCCTAGTTAAAGCTCCCTCACACAGCTGTTCAGGACTCCTTGAGAGCTCCCTTTCCATCCTCTCATACACTGGGGCAAGCAGAACCCAGCCCTGTTAAGGAGAGGACAGACCCTGTGCCAAATATGCCCCAATGGGATTTCATAAAGCACTCGTGACTGCCTGTACATCTTTGGCTCCCATGAACCTTGTTCTGCAAAGCTGGGACAGGTGCTTTAGGCAAGAAAAGGACGTCTGTGTAGAAGCTGAACTGGTCACAGGCAGAGCAGGGATTTTAACCTGGGCAGGCAAGGGTCTTCCAAATACTAGGATGGAGAGCCCCTCCTGCTTTCTCAAATAGTGTTGACATGGGGCTTCCTTCACAAAGATTTCTGTCTTAACTCTGTAGCAGAATCAGGAGGCGTGACCCATTGGTAGGGGACAAACTGAATCTCTGAGTGACGCAGAGCTGAGGACACAGAATTGTTACACAGTGCCTCCCTGTGTACCCAGGCCATCCCCAGCCAAGATTCCTGTGCCCTGTGTAGCCTGGGTGCACTCGAGCTGACTGAAGTTCCTACCCTGGTCCCTTCCTAAACCTGATTGTGTCTGGGATTTCCTTAAGGCCCAGGCATTGCCCTTCCCACTTCATCAGTGGAAGCAGAGACTGAACAAGAGAAGCAGAAACTGTCACGTGGGCTCGATGATGTGAGGCAGGAAAGTACATGGTGGGGCCTGGCATGGTAGAAGACTGCCTGGCATTACCATTTTACTTGGGTGCACACCCACCTGACAGGGTACTGGGTGCTGGGGATTTTGGTGGGTTAAAATTTAGTTGGAAGCTATCCATCCTCAGCTGACCACAAGCTGCTGGGCCACATTCCTCCCTGTACCCTTGCCAACTGACCCCTGCACCAGCTGAAGTTCCCATCCTATCAGATGTGTAGCTCAAGTCTTCCTGAAAAGAGGAATGGGGTGATCAAGTTTTTATCAACCACAGAAAGAAACCCATGTCTCTAATGAAGTATTATACAACAGGTTAAAATATGTAGTATGTAAGTAGGGTGTGGTAGCTCACACTTGTAATTCTAGTACTTGGCTGAGACAGGAGCGTCACCGTGAATTCGAGGCCAGCCTAGGCTATGTAGTAAGACCTTATCTCAAAAAAAAACAAACATAATCTGTAAGCATAGAATGCTTTTTTGGGTAAGAGTTTGAATGATGCATAATTAATCATGTCATTTATGCATTTAAAACATACTAGGTTCCGTGATTTCAGCATATTTAAAAACTTATACAGCTGGGGCTGGAAAGATGAAAGAGGCTTAGCAGTTAAAAGCACTGGCTGCTCTTCACAGCACTCTTGCACAGTGGCATTCTTGCAGAGGACCCAGGTTTGATTCTCATCACCCACGTGGCAGTGATACACTCATACACGTAAAATAAAAATAATGAATAAATTTTTAGAAACTTGTACAGTTATCACTAAAGTCAGTCATAGAGCACCCTCACAACCATTGGTCTCCTTTCTCTACAGACTGGCTTGTTCTAGAGAAATTCTGTAGTAGAACTGTTCGGTTCTCAGGGTCCAGGGCCCGGCTTTTTCCGCTAAGTATCGCCTCCAGGTTTGCTTGTCTGCTGCAGCATACCAGTTTTCATGATTTGCAGAGTTCTCTTGCGTTCTGCTTTCTGGAAGAGATCATGAAGTCTTATGAATTCTCTGTGAGATGTTCAGTAGGGGCCTGGAGAGATGGCTCACTGGTGAAGAGTGCTTGCTGCTCTTCTAGAGGACACGAGTTAAGTCCCCAACACTCAGCTTGGGAGGTTCACAATGGCCTCTAAGTCCAGCTCCAGGGGATCCCATGCACTCTCTCTGGCCTCTGTGTATGCATGCACGTGCATGTGCACACACACATACACATACACACAATAAAATAAAAATTTAAATAAACAAAGAGATGTTTGATAGAACCTCCCTCAAAAGCCCTCTGAGTCTGGATTTTTCTTGATGGATAGGTTTTGATGAATGTTCAATCCCCTTGCTTCTTCTGGGTCTGTCTGGATCTATTCAGAATATCTTCTGGAATTTGTTTCTGGAGTTTGTGTGTCTTTTTAGGAATTTCTTTATTTTACCAATTTGTCAACTTACTAGGATATAATTGTTCATGTATTCTCTTACATGCTTTTTATTTCAATAGGGCCAGTAATAAAGTCCTTCTCTTTTACTTCTGATTCCTGAAATCCAAGTGGTCTCTCTCTTGGACAGATCAGTGATAGGTTTGCCAATTTTGTCAAACTTTTTAAAGAATTGACTTTGTTGAATTGATTTTCTGTTCTCTTTCATTAATTTCCACACTAATCTTTCAAAACAATTGGGGAAAAAGTACACATAACAGAAAAGTTACTGTCTTAACTTTTTAAAAAAATTACGTGTATGCATGTATTTATGTATGGGTGTGTGTATGTACATGTTTGTGCAGGTGCCCTCAGAAGATAGAGGCATAGATCTTCCAGAGCTGGATGTACAGGGGGTTGTGAGCTGCCCCATATGGGTGCTGGGAACTGAACTTGGGTCCTCTGCAAAAGCAGTACCCACTCTTTCCTGCTGAGCTATCTTCTCTGTCATGTGTGTTTGTGTGTGTGTGTGTGTGTGTGTGTGTAATTCTTATTTTATTTTTGTGTATGTGTGTATGAGTATATTGCCTGCATGCATGGAAGTGTGCCCATGTCATACAGTGCCTGAGGAGGTCAGAAGAGGGCATCAGATCCCATGGAACAGTAGTTATGGACAGTCGTTAGCTGCCATGTGGGTGCTGGGAATCAAACCTGGGTCCTCTGCAAGAGCAGTCAGTGCTCTTAACTGCTGAACCATTTCTCCAGCCCCATCCTTTTTTTTTTTTTTTAAGATAGAGTCTCACCACATAGTCGTCTGGCCTCAAGGTCACTGTCTTGCCACCTCTGCCTCCCAAGTGCTGAGAATAAAGGTGTGCACCACCAGGCTCCACTCTGTCTTAGTTATTTAACTGTCTAGTTTGATGCTATTAGATAGAGTCTCACCACTGTGGATGCATCACCCCCTCAACATGCGTACTGTAGAACTCTATCTGGCAACATTGAAACTGAACCCCTAAAAACTGAACCCCTAAAAATAACTCCCATCCCACCCTATAACCACCATTCTGAAACCCATCTCTCTGTGTGTGACTTCTCTCTGTGGCTCATAGAAATGAGCTCAGTGTTTGTCCTTTCAAGACTATGTATTTGACGTCTCATAATGTTCTTATGTCTCTTCTGAGTCATAGCTTGGGACCAAGTTTCTTTTTAAGGCTGAATAATATTTTATTCTCCCCGTCCCTAGAAGGGACAACCAGGCCGCTTCAACTTACTGCAATAAAGAGTGCTGCTGTGAATATGGACTTTAAGTGTCTCTCCAAGGCTCTGTTTTCAGTTTTCCACTCTGAACTTTGTTGTTCCCTTCCATGAAGCTCTTCTAGTTTCATTGTTGTTGTTATGAGGTAGTCTGTGTAGCCCAGACTGGCCTCAAATTTGTGATTCTCCTGCCTTAGCTGCCTATATACTGAGTTACAGCTGTGTGCTACCACGCCTGGCAATCTCCTCCTCTGGTTTTTCTGTTTGTTTGTTTGTTTGTTTGCTATGTGGCTAAGGCTGGCTTTAAACTCCTGATCCTCCTGCCTCCGCGTCTGAAATGCCAGGATTATACCATCACACCTGGCTTCATCCCTCTCTGTCTCTCGTTCTCTCTGTCTCTCTCTGTTATATCTGTATACATGTTCATACATGTGTAGATGTGGGTATGTGTGTCCATATGTGTGTGTTCGTGTGTGTGAGGCCAGAGGCTGAAGCTTGGTGACTCCCTCAATCATTTCATCTTCTTTTTGAGACAGCATCTTTCACTGAACCCAGAGTTCATCAGTTCGGCTAGGCTCACTAGCCAGTGAACTCCTAGGATCCTCCTGTCTCTGCCTCCCCGATGATGGGGTTACAATCATATTCCTGTATGTCAAATTTTATGTGGGTCCTGGGGATCCAAACTTGGGTGCTCCTGCACTTCGCTGACTAAATCGTTTCCCCAGGTCTCATGTGTTCCTTTCTTATTGTAAATGTTTACATATATGAATTTCCTCATGAGCCACATCCCCTAAAATTTTACTATGCTGTGTCTTTATTTTCACTGAATATTTTCTATTTTCATGATTCTTTTGGGCTCACTGGTTGTTTAGCAGTGTGTTGTTTAATAGTCACATACTTGTGAGTTTCCCAAATATCTTTTAATGGCTTTACTCCATTGTGGTCAGACAATATGATTTGCATTGTTTCATTCTTTCTGAATGTACTGTGGTTGCCTCAGAACTCAGCATGTGGCTGGCTTGGAGACTGTCCCGTGCTTTAGAGAAGGTTGGGTGGAGTTCTTTGGGAATGTCTCTCAGGCCTGCTGGCTTACAGTGCTGTTTATGTCTTCTGTTGCCTGGTTGATGTTTTCCCCATTCTCCCATCCATTATTTTAAGTGGCGATATCCATGTGTCCAACTATCATTATTGAATTGCTCCTTTGTCTTCAACTCTGTTTTTCCTTCATATGCTCTGTTGTTCTGTTATCAAGTGCGCCCAGTCTTTCTAATAGTTATATCTTCCTGAGGAGTTGATTCTTTTACTGTTATAAAATATCCTTTTTGAGAAATTTTTATTCATTTATTTTTATTTTATGTGTATGAGTGTTATGGCGTGCATGTGTGTAAGTGCACCTGTGTCATGTGATGCCTGCAGAGCACAGAAGAGAGCTTTGGATCCCCTGGAACTGAAGTTACAGACTGTTGCTAGCCACCATGTGGGTACCGGAATTTGAACCCAGGTCTTCTACAAGAACATCAAGTGTTCTTAACCGCTGAGCCATCTCTCCAGCCCCAAAATATCCTGTTATACTCTAGTAACATTTATTTTGGTTTTAAAGTCTGAATTGGGGATGGAGAGGCAGGACTTATATAACATATACTAGGCCCTGGGCTCACTCCCTAGCACCACGAGAAAGCAAAAGCCAAATCAAACCAAACCCGTGAAGTCTATTTTTTCTGACAGTTCTGGTTGTTTCTGTGAGACAGAATGTCCTTGTCCCTTTACTTTTAATCTATTCAGATATTTGAACCTGAAGTTAATCTCTTGGAGATAGCATATGGTTGGACTTTGATTTTTCTGTCCAATTTGAAAATCCTTGTATTTTATTGGATTCTTTAATCCATTCATGATTAATGTATTGGTATAGTTTGATTTACATCTACCATTTTTGTTTCTATTTTCTAAATTCCCCGTCTTTTTGTTCCTCTGTCTCATTTGTATTGCCTGCCTTTGTATTCATTTTCTAATGTAACATTTACAGGGTTTTTTTTTACTGATTTTTAATGCTATTTTGTAGTAGTTCACTTGGTTGTAGTTGGCTTACATCATACATTTTAACTCACCAGCACAGCCCACCACTCCTGTACAGCTCTGAAAACTGCTAGGTTTGGCCTTCAGGTGTTCACTGTGTTGGGTCTATATCAGTGTTTATCTTCCATGGAGTCTGTAGAGTGGATTGATTAAGGTTTTCAACAGACTTTGGGAGCTTTCAGCCATTATTTCTTCAGGTATTTTTTCCTGTCTCTTTAGCTTCTGTCCTGTGGAAGAATTCCTAAATGTTCTTAATGTGTTTAGAACTCTGCATCATTTCACTGGGAGAGAACATACCTTGCCAGGTCCCAGGGTTACCCATGAGCCCTGGCATTTCAGGGAGGTGACGAGGAAGGTATGGCTAATACTCTCGCTGCCAGTGGCCCTGCTGTTAGCACAAAAGCTCAGGACTGGTAGCTTGTAAGTGGATTCTTTTCCAACCTTAAAAAGAGGATAAAGGGGCTGGAGAGATGGCTCAGCAGTTGAGAGCATTGACAAATCCCAGCACCTACATGGTGGGCTAGCAACCATCTGTAACTCCGGTTCCAAGGTATCCTATGCCCTCTTCGGTCTTCTGTAAGCACTGCATGACACGTATGCACTTACACACATGTAGGCGACATACTCATACATATAAAATAAAAATAATAAGTAGATAAAAATTTTTTAAAGAAAAGGATGTAGGAGCAAGGGACATAGACCAGCTGATAGAGTGCTTGCCTAATGTGCATGAAAGCCTGGGTTCGGTCTGACGCTGAACAGAGCAGTAGTGGTGGCCTCAGCATACAGGAGGAGAAGGCAGGAGATCAAAAGTCCAGGGTCTGGGCCCTGGAGAGGTGGCTCGGTGGTTAAGAGCAGTGGTTGTTCTTGCCAAGGACTTGGGTTCAGCTCCCAGCACCCACATGGTTGCTAACAACCATCCTTAACGCCACTTCCAGGTGATCCAATGCCCTCTTCTGGCCTCTGTGGGCATTGCATGCCATGGGTATACTTAACATACATGCAGACAAAATATTCATACACATAAAATAAGAATAGATCAATAAAAAATAATAGTGTGTGTTATGCTGGGCATGATGAAGCACACTTTAATCCCATCATTCAGGAGGGCAGAGGCAGGAGATCTCTGTGAGATTGAGGCCAACCTGGGCTACATAGTGACTTTCAGGCTAATTGGGTCTAAAGGGATACCCTGTCTCAAACAAACAAAAATTTCAGGGTCACCTTGGCTACATAATTAAGGCTTGATTGGGATGCATGAGACCCTATTAAAAAAAACAAAAACAGAATATCAGGGGAGTGGCCTCCAGAACACTGCTCACATGTTCCTGGGGCAATGTGAGGGGTACTGAGCACTACAAGAAGGCTGGAGCCTCCAAAGCAGAGGTGGAAGGTACTGAAGGCCAAGTCTGAACAGCACTCAAGGGACGTCACTCTTTGTGGGTGAGGCTGTGCCGGGGCCCATAACCAGTCGATGTCAGCACTGGTCTGGGAGAGCGTAGGAACAAGCGTATTTGCCACTTTCTTCTTGAAGAAACCAGCTGTGTAGTCCCCCACCACTGGCGTGCCAGCCACAAAATTCGAAGGTAAACAGTGGTGTGAACCGCACGGCAGGCTCGGTGCCCCTCGGCTGCTCGGGTAGGTACTAGGGTGTTTCCAGTTTCCATTCCATGAAACTGAGACCCAGAGACATGAAGGGGCTTGCCAATGGCCACACTGCTGGTAACTCTCGATGCTGGATAGGAACTCAGGTCCTCGGGCTTTTTGATTGTGCCCTGCCAGCATGCCTACCATCCAGACTTTATTTTCTGCTTTCATTCCCAAAGATCAGGGCTCTTTAAAACCTGATTTCCAGAAAAGCTGCTGGAAATGAAGGGGGACAGGAAGCCAGTCCTGCCCCATTCTGACCAAGTTGTTGTGCCCTGCAAGTCCGCCACAGGTTCAGCCTCTGCTGCCTGGTAAAGCAGGGAGGTCAGGGTGACATGGGTCCTATTTCTGCAAAGGAAGCCTGCCTGGGTGCTGAGTATTGGTGTCTGCTTCCTGGTAGGACAGGAGCCTGAGGATTTGAGCCACAGTGTCTGGCTCTGAGCTACCTGCCCCTCCATCCTGGCCTGTATGTTTCTTGGTTGCAGGCAAGCTGCTGGGATGGGCGGAGGCAGGGTGGCAAACTCTGAGAATCCAGGGCTGCAGTTGACGTTTGTCCAGCTCTGCCTTGGGCATCAAGAAAACCGACAGTGAGGAGGAGCTTGACCAGGATGGGAAGGCATCTGGGTTTCTCTGAGCCCTGCAAGCCCTTTCCCATGGCTGGCAGTCCCAGAGGAGAAGCAGGAGGTGTGGTCAGAGCAGGTGGCAAGGGCCTGCAAGCCAGGCTGCACCCCTGGGCTTCATGGAAGACAAGAGAAGCCTTCTGGGTTTAGGTGAGGGTTAACAATTTGGAAGATCATGCTTGAGACAGGTTGGAAGCTGAGTGGGAGGAGGGAGGCTTGGCTGCCACAGAGAACAGCCTGTGAGTTGGGAGAGTGGTATCGAGACCAGAGCAGAGGCAGGGGAATGGTGGGTGAGTTGCTTGGTTATATCACAGCAAACAAAAGAGGAAAGAGCCCCACTCCAGGCTCAGGATCTCAGTGCCAGTGGAACACAGTGGGAATTAAAGCTCAACTCAAGATGTGAAGAAGAGCCTAAGAGACCCGGCCTGGTGATCTGTCCATACAATGCAGCAGGGGCAGCGTCAAGGCCTCTGGTGTTTTTAGGGGTCCGCAGAAAGCGCTCCATTTGTATTTATTTTAAGACCAGGAGAGGAAATGAATATAATAATAATGAATGCATAATTAGAATCCAGCCTGGGTATTTGTCTCTATACTAACACAAGTAGAAAATATAACTTTTAGTAACTTATAAAAGAAGGAACCCACAAAAGCAAAGTAATCTTGGGGTGCTAAAGTTGTCAGGCAGTCCTAATGGGCTCTACTTTCAACTGAATGGTCATAGTGGGCTTGCTGATTACAGGAGGGTTTACATGCCTCCAGCAAGAACCTTGATGCTGGAGTCGGGGGGACACTCTGTTGGTGAGATCAAAGGAAAGAGACCTTGAACTTATAAGCCAAAAGACAGAGTTCAAGTTACAATTCTGTATGCTGCTCTGCTGTGCAACCTTTCTGGAACTTTCTGGACCACCTCTTCTTGTCTGTAATTTGGCCTTGAATCTGTGTAGACTTGGAGGCTGAGTAGGGTTGGCATACTTAGGACCCAGTGTCCTTTCTCTAGGACTGTCTTCTTTCCAGCCATGGCCAACCTGGTAGCGACCCTTTGAGTCCTACCCATGAAGCAGAAACCCTCCAAGCCCTGACGTGCCCTGCTCCCAAGACCTTGGGAAGTAGCAGCTCCTGGCTTGGAGGGACCAAGGAATGCTGTCACCTGTGTCTCGGTGTCCAGCTAAGGCCTGGAGCCCAGGGGAA
Source organism: Eospalax fontanierii (assembly GCA_035773235.1). Lineage (NCBI taxonomy): Eukaryota > Metazoa > Chordata > Mammalia > Rodentia > Spalacidae > Eospalax > Eospalax fontanierii. The sequence goes on from CM069540.1 coordinate 19,537,148, forward strand.
CGTGCTCCTGAGTCAGCAATGCCCCAGCTGCAAATGCAATCCAGATGTTAGGCAGAGTATAATCATTGCCCCCACCCAGCTGGCAGCTCAGGTTTCTTGGAGATTGCAAAAGAAAAAGAAAATAGAGAATCAGATCCTAGTGCAGCTGAAACCTTAGAGGTTGAATGTAAATGGTTTCGGGATCTTGCCAGGGGAGGGGTAGCTGGCCCAACCCCCTTCTGCCCTCCCGGACTCTGTGGCCCTTGGACTCCAGCCCTGCACAATCTCCAGGCCAAGAGAGGCTAATCTGAGGGTTTGGGTGTTCAAAGATAGCAAGCAGAGCTGGTCAGCCATGTCTGACTCCTACCTGGAGTTACTAACCCCTCGTTCCCTTCCTGACCTCACAAGTAGGTCTGAGTGTTGCCTGGGGTCTGAGTGGATAGAGCTATGCTGGGGACAGGCAGAGGGACTGTAAGGATGTGGGTTTCTCCTGCAGTACTCAGGCCAGGGTCTAGAAGCTTCTTAGAGCCCTCAAGCTGAGTGGCATGGAGAACTGGGAGGCTAACCCTATCTGAGCCTAGCTTCTTTCCTCATGGGCAGCCTGCGACTGCCTCCCATGGGAGAGAGCAGGTGAGAAAAAACTCTCAGGCCCAACAGATTTAAAACTTCCAGTCAATCAAGAACTGCTGAGGTTGGGACCTGGTTTGAGTGTCACTCTCCTCATGTGGGAAACTAGGAACCCAGGCCATCCATGTGGGAGGTGGGGGGCCTTCAAGAGGAGGAGCATGGTGGGAGGTGGTTAGGTCATTGGAAGGTGCTGAGGTGACTCTCCCAGGACTCTGGTTAGGATTGTTATAAAGGAGTTAGCTCCTCCCTCCCTCTGGCTTCCAGTCTTAACGGGTGACTTCTTGTTGCATCTAGCCAGGGAGTCGTTCATTCAGCCTTCACCAGTCTGCAGCCACCATATTTGATTAGGGCTAGGTGAACCCATTTTCGTTATGAAGTATTATGCTTTGGGTATTTTATTATAGTAACAGCAAACAGGAAGGACCCATTAGTGAACTGGTTGGGGATTGGTTTTTCCATGGTGCCTGAGCTGGGACTGCATGTTATAAAATGGATCTATAGAGGGAGGAAGGAAGAAAGGGATGGGGAAGAGAGGAGGGAGGGAGGGAGGAAGGCGGGAGGGGGGCCAAGGGCATTCTTCTGTGACTCCCCGGGAAAGCTAATGCCTCAAGGCTGGTGGCAGAGCCAGGAATGAATCTGCAGATAGCAGTTCAAGAAGCCCCTGGAATCCAGGCTGGCTGACCAGGCTGCAGCGCACTGATTCCTAGATCAGGTCCCAGAATGCCGTGAGTGCCAGGGGAATGCTCTCAGGCTGGGTGTGACTGCTGCTTGACTGTTGCCCTCACATGGGTACAGGTGTTGGAAGGTCCCATGTTGGGACCCAGCCTTCCCTCCAGTCCTCACCTCCAAGACCCTCGAGGCACTGCAGTGCAGCCCCTTACCAGCTGTGTACCTCTGGGAAAGCAAGCCAATGTTTCCAGCCTTGATATCCTCCCTGTAAGGTAAAGATGCGGCAAAGCCTCTGTTTCATCTCAAGAGTCTCCCGTGCTGTGAGCACGGGCCACCGAGTCTCCCTTAATTGCTATCGTTGTGATTAGGCCACCGCTCAGCTCTTTTAAGCTGGTTCAAAGGTCTGGAGTGTGCCTCGGGCTGTGGTCCCCAGAGGGCTCTGGACTTCCCTTCTCCCCTTGTCCCCCCTCCCCAAGGGGGCTGCCTCCAGGGTGAGCTGCAGGGCCAAGTGACAAGGCTGTTTCCTCAGGAGCTTAGAAAGAGCAGGGGACAGGTCTGAGTATTGGGGTCCAGCAAGGGGGCTCTCCGGATGAGGCTCAGGGGGTCTGCCCAGGGTCGTTCCCCAAGTTGGTGGGGGCAGAGCCAGAAATGCCCAGTGTCACCTGCAGCTGTCAGCTTCACTGGCCCCCTGAGAGGGATGGGCTTGCCGGGTGTTCATGGACGAGTGGCTGCAGAAAGGCATGAAGGCAGGGTCAGAGGGGGCGGCACAGGGCACGTGGTTCATGGACAGCCATCCTTCCTGCTGTCCCGCCTGGCAGGAAGGAGTCCCGAGCCAGTTTCACATCCTCGGGTGATGGTTCTCCTTTCAAAGAGTGATGAAGAGACGCTCCCACTGTGTCCACCATCAGGGCTTCATCTAAGCCCCAGTGGACAGGAATGAGGGCAGAGTCTAGAAGGAGGGGCCGTCCTGGCCTTGAGCCACCTGTGAGGACAGAGAATGAAATGCTGGAACAGAGCAAGCCCATCTGTGTCGGTCAGCGTGTTGTCACTATCATAAAGGGGCCGACACAAGTTGAATTTCTAAAAAGGTTTATTAAAAGGAGGTTCAGTATCCAAATGGCTTAGTTCAGCCCCTGGCTAGGGCCACCCCTGGTCTGCATCAGTGTGTGGCAGATGACAGGGGCACACGTGGGGGCATGTGAGTGATTACAACACAGAACATGGTGGGGAGGACTTATACTTTAGAAACACTCTCTTAGGAGAACCACCAAGGAGTCACATGAAACCACCACAGTGCCTTTCTAAGGCACCCTTCAATGACCTAGCGACCTCCTCCTGGCTCCCAACACCACCTAATGCCACCGCCTCTGGGACCAAAATCCAACACATTTCAGTGGACACTCAAACCATATCCAGACCATGAGGCATTCTTGGGCTCAATAGTCCACCTCCTCCAGGCAGCCCTTTCTGATTTCTCCTGTTGTGCCTGCAGAATGCTGACAGAACACTGAGGGACCCTGATGCTAGATTCTTGTCCTACGCATGTCATGTGACTTATGTTTAACCTGGGACTGTTAAGGGAAGCCTGGGACTTACATTAGTCCTGGGACTATTGGCTCCATAGGCCCATGATTCTAACTGGGCTGTCCTTTGGGAGCCAGAGCCTCCCTGAACTGAATTCTGACTTCACTCCTGCACTTGTGCATTGTGTGACCTTGGCTGCGTGGCAAAACTTTTCTCAAGTATCTGTGAAATGGGTTTTCTTGCCTTGTAGGGTGGGTTGTGAGTGCTAAACTGACTATGCAGGGCTTGGCCCTTCTTAGCACTCAGTACGCCGCAGCTCCTATGAGCTTTGGTATTGCTCTTGAGGTCACTGTGTCCCAGAGTCTCTCACTTCCCTTGTTAGTAAAGAAGGCTTGAGGCTGGATCAAGAGCTGATGGGAGAGGGATGGGTAGCCAAGACTCCCAGGATGCATCAGGCACTGGACCTTCCCCTCACCTTCTCCCAACCCTCAGCAGCCATTCAACTCCGCACTCTTGCACACACACACTTAGGGTTCCCCCAGCTGCCAAACCCTCCCTCACACTATGCCCCAGCCTGCACTGCCTTAACCTGGTCCCTTCCCTCCTGTCCTGGGCTGATGGCCACTGGAGCCAGGGCCTGGCCTTTGTCTTCCTGAGACGAGATAGTGACTGTGTGAGCCTGGACCAGGCCCCTCTGTCCTGCCTGCAGGGCCTCTCCGGCAGGAGTGGGGAGAGAGTGCAGGCCCTACAGATCTCTGGCTTCTCTCCCAACACTGCAGTGGAAGAGTGGAAGGTGGAGCAATGGGAGAGCCCCCTGCCCCAGCAATGGGAGAGCCCCCCGCAGCAATGGGAGATCCCCACCCCCGTGTAGCCAGAAGGACAGCAGGATGAACATGCAGCAGTGCGTCTTGATCGCTGCTTTTATCAGCCAGTGTCATGGCGAAGCTGTCCATGTCCAGAACAGCAGATTAGGCTCTGACATGAGAAGCTGTCACAGACCTCTAAATTCCTCCCCTGCCACATACACCGTTGTTCCAGGGAAACTGAGACCCAGGAGGAGGTGACTTGCTTGGTAGGAATGGTGTTCTGTCTCCCAGCTTTTATGGTATGATCCCTTCTAGCCAGCCCTCCTAGACCTGACTTTTTGCACAGAACCATCTAGTTTCTGTAGAACTGAGATAATCTTCAGATCTCTCTAAGGTGACAGAGACTAGCCTGCCACCCCAGGATGATATGCTTACCACCTGTAGCCCAGTGATATCCCCAGGCCCAGGAAGGCTCTCTAGGCCCTATGTGACCCTGCCTCCAAGCCATTTCCTGCCAACTAGACCACATAATGGTACCTTAAGGATTGGTGCCCTTCATATGCCAGACCCTCAGGCCTGGAGCCAGGAGATAGAGAGTGGACTGCAAAGAACCAGGCTCAGGCCTGGGCCCCTATTCCTCATTCTCTGTGTGATCTTGAGAAAGTCTCTATAGCTCCCTGGTTCCTTTCATGCTGAGGCCCAGTGGAATGTGATGCAGAATGACAGGAGGACTCAGCAAGGTCCTGTATGCCCAAACCTGGGAGGGGACAGAGGCTGACCACGTGCCCACCAGCCTTTAGCTGCCAAAGTCTACCTTGGCAAGATCTTATGTTTGCTGAAGGAGGTGGAATAACCTTCCTTATAGTTATTTTGGGGGGAAATTAGGCATTTCAGAGAAACTGTGTTTTCAAAAGGCTAGCAGGGTAGAGAAGGAGTCTAAGGATAGGTGAGGTTTTAGGCATGTTGATAATGGTGAGGAAGAGGAAGATGATGATGATGATAATGGTGGTGGTGGTGAAGGTGGTGATGATGGGTGATGATGGTGACAGTGATGGTAGTCATGGTGATGGTGGTGGTGGTCATAGTGATCATATGATAATGATGGTGATGATGATGATTAGTTGTGATGGTGGTGATGATGATCATCGTGGTGATGATGGTGGTGATGGTGGTGATGGTGGTGATGATGGTGATGGTGATGATGGTGATGGTGACCATGGTATTGGTCATGGTGATGATGAGGTGGTGGTGATGATGTGGTAGTCACGGTGATAATGGCTGCTGTGTACTTAATTCCAACCATTTGCCAAGCATTTGTACCCATGAACTCAATCGTTATTCTTTCCACTTGAATGATGCAGAAATTTTCCTGCTCCCTTGCTGTGACTCAGTGATACTGACAGAATTGAAACCAGGTCCCTAGAGTTGGACAGGCAGAGATCTGCTTTACCTGCCCTCAGTGGGTGAGAGGATACAGGTTCCCAGACGAGCAGTGGCCACTTCTCCATGAGGCCACAAGGAGACCATGGCAGAGAAACAAGACATTTTGAGGGCAGAGATGGGAGAACTGCTCTTTTCCCCTTGCAGAATGATTCTCCTTATTTCCCACATGACTTTGTCATTTTTAGAAATCCAGAGCTTTCTATGGCTGAGCAGCCTGATACCCCAAACACCAGCCTTCCCCAGTATCTCTTTCAGCAGACAAGTCAGTGCTCAAGTGGTTTATCTTCTCTGTCCATTCATCGTGCATTTATTGAGCTCCTACTGTGTGCCTGGCACTATCCCACAGTAGACAAGGAAGACAAGACAAAGGGCAGCTCATAGTCTTGTGGGATGACAGCAAAGAAATAAACACAAACAGATATGCCATAATGTAGGTCAAGTTCAACTGGGCTTGTCAGGGACCACCTCTCTGAAAATGTGACAACTTGAATAGAGAAGTAAACAAGGGAGAAAATGTTTGGTGGTCTGGGAGATTGCTCCTGGCAGAGGGACCAGCAAATGCAAAGGACCTGAGGCCAGCCAGGCGAGGAGGCTCTTGGCCTGACAGCTCCAGTTCAGAGGGGCCCAGGCTGCCTGGGAGGGGCTGCAGCCCCAGTTGAGAATGTCCCCAGAGCCACTGTCCCTTCCCCTGCTTCTCTACCCCCAGCTGGGCAGCTCTTCTCTAGGGAACACAGATGGGTGCTTGTCTGAGAGTCAACCCCCACCGCCCTGAACATGTGCACTGGGAACAGGAAGTGTCGGACCTCGCCTCCCAGCTGCCTGGTGGGATGCTACTAAGCCAGGCCAGCCTGCTAGGGAAGGGACAGAAGCCCTATTGAGCCAGCTCTCTGGACCATCAGGGACAATAACTGCACTGAGGACTGAGAACATCGGCCGCAGGCTCGGTCAGGAAGTTGCCAGGCCATCGCCACCACCCCTTCCGTGCCCCACCCCACGCCCTTTCGGCTTCTTCTCTGACTTTTCAGCTCAGAGGACGGTAGATCCCAGTGGCTACTCGGTCCTTCAACTCGTCTTGGTACTGTTTGTTTTGTGCCAGATCCATGCTGGGTGCAGAGAATTAGAGTCCTACACAGCCTCTGTCCTGGAACAGGGAGATGTTTAGCATGCTTGATGCTTTCTGCAGAGTGTGAGGCTGGGGTGCGGGGGCAACGACAGGCCGGAGGGGCTCTCCCAAGGGCCGGGAGGGAGTCGTCTCCCAAGGGCCAGGAGGGAAGGCTTCCTGGAGGAAGAGTCATGGTTCTAAAGCCCTTTTTGCAGCCAGGGTGGCCTTGTGAAGGCACGGTGCCCCTGTGGCATCAGCCGGCAGGAGCGATATGCCGGAAGGAAGAGGGGGAAGCCGTGACTGGGACCACCCAGGACTCAAACCATCAGTTTCTCAAGCCTGGGTACCATCTGTAGATAGAACAGTGGTTGCAGAAGAATCTTTAGGATTGCTAGACCAGAATGCCAAGGTTCGTCACCTGGCCTACCACCCTGGCCCACCCTGGACTGGCATCCCATTGTTCTTGCCTTCCATTTTCAGGTGTAGCTTTGAAGTCTCAGCACATACCCAGATGCAGCATTGTCCTTCCGGGCCTCCCCTCTCCCTCAGTGACAGGTGGGGAAACAGCCCCAGGTCGCAGAACATGGCGATGGGTATGTTGCAGGCAGGAAGGAGGTTAGGAGTGTCTATATTTGAGCGGGTCAGGCATGACATTTCTGACTGTAAGACTTATCTGGATTGCCCTGAAAGACTATTTAGGATGGCTTCTACTCCAGAGACGGAGTCCCATTGGGCTCCCCATTCCTTCTCAGCTCTTACAGTAGCCAGAATTGCTTGAATGAGATACTTGCCCACGGGCTGTAAGTTCATGGTGCTGGGATTATATCCTACTCCCAAGGCCTGGTACTCAGCACATACTGGTTGAAGGTTTGCATGGAGGACCCTGGAGCAGGCAGGATAAACACAGCCAGTCACTATGAATGTTGCCTAGTGCTTTCCTGCAGCTCCTTTGGCCCCCAACGACCTGCAGAAGACAAGCAGAGCACCTGGGGGCAGTTTGGTGGTCAGACACATACTAGTACATGCGAAGCATCCAAGCCAGCTGGGGCAGGCTCTGCAGAGAAACTGAGGCCTAAAAGGCAAAGTCAGGAGCCAGGAATCTTGCAAGTAGAGCAAGAAGTTGAGCCAAGGTCTCCTGGCTTCCCTCCAGTCTTTGGGGCACCAGCTTTGGCCAGCAGCCCCCGTGTCTGCAGCTCAGGCTGACTGTTCCCAACAGCTGGGCCTGTCGGGAGCCGCGTGTGCTGGTGCCAAGGCAAACATGAGTGGGAAGGTGGGGTAGGCGGTGTAGCCGCCCCGTTCCTCTGTTTTCTGAGCAGGCAGGCCGCAGCTCCCAGCAGCCAGGTCTGCGCCTGTGATGGCTTCCAGATGCTGAGGACTCACAGGTCTGGGACCAGACTGAGGAGCCAGCCTTCCATGATCCACCTGCCAGTCCTGTACTGCAGAGCTGGCTCTTGCATCCAGCTCCAGGCTGTCGTCAAGCTGTTGAGCTCAGGAGCCCTGGCCCCGTTCCTGACTCTCTTTCTAACTTTGTGTGGCTTGAGCAGGTTGCTTGTCTTCTCTGAACCTCAGTTTCTCAAGCAGTAGAATGGGCACCTGAGGCAGAAGGAGGACAGCATTCAGTTGATGCCCCTGTTTCTCCTCACTGTGTTCTGTACCACGGAAGGGGGTCCTTCCAAAGTGGGTCCCCAGACCAGCAGGAGCCTCCAGGAGTTGGAGTTGAAGATTCTCAGGCTTACCTGGACCTGCATATTCAGACTCCCGGGGTGGGGACTGGGGTTTGTTGCCATGACACCTGATGGTTTCAGAACAGCCCACACTCCAGATTCTGAGCTAGAGTCCCTGGGTCTTAAAGACAGGAGTTGGCCTCGAAGATGTGTGACTTTGGGGAGGAAAGGGCCTTCGCTTCCAGGTGAGGAACAGGGACAGAAACCCCATGCTCTGTGAGAAGCAGGGTGGCTGTCCTGGTTTGTATGACAGCCAGCACTCAGCCCTGGGAGAGGCAAACTCCAAAGCCGAAGATCTGGGACAGGTGCTCTGTAAGGACAGGCCCACGCAGAACTGACCCTTCCCCACTGTCCCAAAGGGCAAAGTGCTTGGTGCAGACAGCAGGCCAGTGCAGGGTGGTCCACTCTGCATTAGCACTGTAAAGGAACTGTGTACAAAGGCGCGCATGCCCTGTCCCTCAGCAGTCCTGCAGTCGTCCTAGGGCTGAATGAGAGGCTCTATAAGTGTGTTCTGGGCATTCTAGGTAATCAAGGAAGCTTCTAGAAGTTTCCACTGGATTTGACTAGAAGACATGACATTCTAGGTTGTGAGAATGAGGTGTGCAGAGTATAATAATGGCCCTAGCAAGCTGCCCTGACCCCTCTGACAGGTCCCTGTCCTTTCTCTTCTGGGCACCAGCAGAATTATTGTTTAGCGAGGCCACCCACAGGCAGGGGCAGGGAGACCAGTTGAAACTGAGACGGTATAGTGGGAGAAGTAGGTTTCGGATCCCAGCTCTGCTTCATCTTGGCTGTGTGACCTGGGATGACCTGCCACCCTCTCTGTGCCTTGCATTCCTCATCTATAAAGTTATAGGGAGGATAGACTGTCTGCCAGGGATTTTACTTCTGGTAGAAGCTGCATCTAGGGAAGGGAAGTGACCGTTTGCCAGGTGCGCCATCCTTCTGCCTCCTGTGGCTCTACCTGCACCAAGCACTTGCCCTTTAGGACAGTGGAGAATGGTCAGTTTTGCAGAAATGGAACAGCCCTTAGGTGAAGAAGCAGGATGCAGGTGAGGTTTGCCAGCCTTGTTTCCTGTCTCGGCCCCCTGGATGGTGACTAGAGAACAGCTCTCCTCTGCAGGGTGCCTTCCCTGAAGAGGAGGACACCTCAAAGTTTGTGTTTCCCACTTGGCAGCTTGCAGCCACTTCTCTCGTTTCCACCACCAACCAATACCCAGGAATCATGGGAAGAGCTGACAGATTCCTGGACTGGTCATAGGGACCTCTTAACCCCTGCTCTGCCTAATTGCATCACCACAGTGACCTTGACAACTGTCTAGAGCCTGCTGGACCTCAAATGGGTCACACAGTGGTGATGGAATTAGACAAGTCAGAGGTCCAGGGTTCAAGGCCGGCCACTCCTTTACTTTGTGATCTGTTTCCTCGTCTGGAGACAGAATCACAACGAAGCCTCGAGTCTGGTGTGTGGCCGGTCTCGGCACACAGTGGCCTCGGCACCGTGGCACCTGTGGCTCTCGGCTCTCCCAGGGGACCCAGGGCTCAAGTGCCCACCCAGTGCAGTTGTGAGGCAGAAAGCTTGCTTCTGCCAGCTGTCCAAGTGAGGATGTGATTTATGCGAGAAAGGAGCTGAGGCAGGAAAGGCAAACCAGGCAGCAGGCAGCTGGGGGAGCCCCAGACTTCTGCCAGAGTGGCCCCAAACTGCTGACATCAGCGTTCCCTGGCCGGGGTGGAGCGGATCTTTTTTCTGGCACTTGGCCACTTCCACACCCTTCCCCCATTGCTATTTTGAGCTGAGCTCACTGTCCCCTCCTCCCAGTCACTGTGGCTCTCATACTAGTCAGTGGCCTTTCTACCTCTTAAGCAGTCACCTGCCTGCCCCCAGGACTGCACAGGGCCTCCCTCCAGCTAGGTGGGTCAGCTCCTCCTGGCCTTAAGGAACCAGACCTTCCAGGGAGCTCCTCACTCAGAGCTTTGGCCTACAGATAGCACAGTGAGCAGCACAGCCAAAGAGAGACATGTTGGACGTGGGCAGTACCCTTACCCAGGCAAGACCAGCCCAGCCTCACTCTAGAGCTTTGCCAGTGAAACCTGTCCCCTTCACACCTCTGCTCTCTACCCAATGCCCAAGGGTCTCTCCAGCTGCCCATGTGCAAGAGATAGACAAGGCCCGAGCATAGACACACACACGCACACGCACACACCCCTATGGTAAGCCAAGGGCGGTTTGCAAAATGTCTTGAAATTCAGGGTGAACTCAGTTTGGCATGCCTGAGACGGGTTCAGGGCAGGACATGACCCAGACCACACATCCCTTGGGAGTTTGGGAGTCCAGCTTTCTCCAGAAGAGGCAGCGGGAGGTTCTCAGCAAGCTACTAAATCGCAGAGTGGAGTGAGAATCCTTGGCAGGCAAGGAGATGGGAAGGTGTTGCCTTTGCGCTTTGGCCTGCAAGGACAGCAGAGAAGTGTGACCACAAGAGCAGGGGCAAAGGGCAGGCATTGCTCGTTATAAGAGGTTGACTATTCTGTTTTAAAATTTGAGTATGTGGTTTTGTAAAAGGGGTTAGCTAAGCTGAGGCCGGATGGGGAAGGGGCCGAATTGGCTTGTACAAATCATCTCATCAAAGCTGGAGTCCCACCCAGAATGGCCTTCAGCCACCAGCAAGTTGTACCAGGGCTGCAGTCCTTACCTCCACCCTAGCCCCCAGGCTGCCACCACAACCCCGCATCTGCGGTCAGAGCAGGGCGGAAGCCTGTGTCTTTTGCAATGCCTGTGATTCCACCGTTTCCGCCTCTGCGCTCAGCCCCAATCTCATCCCTGAGGCTGGCGGTGGAGGGAAGCCAGAGGCAGGAAACAGATAGCTGGGGAGTGGCTACATGTGAGGTTATGAGTCCTGGCTTCCCAAAGAGCTTTGCCCAAGATTGCTTCCAATGATCTGGTTTGAGGTTTTAGAGAGAGGGGTCTGCTGCCTGTGGGACATGACCCCTGGGACAGAGCCTGAAGGCGTGAGGGGTGCTGCGGGTCTCTGGATTCCTGGGCCTTGGAGGGCTTCATGGCCTCTGATGGGATCCATCATTTCCAGCACGTTTCTTTCCCTCTAGATTTCACCCATTGCTCCAGCCGTCCGTGTCATCCTAGGAGGCCTGTCCTTCATTCCTTACACCGTGCCCTCTCTCCTTGGCCTCTTGGATCTCCCCCTCCTCTCTGTCTTCTCCGTCCCCCCACCCCCTCCCCAGGGTTTTCCTGAGGCCTTTTCCTGTTGCTGTGAAAGCTGCCATTGTTCCCTGGACTTTCACAGACCCTAGTGTTGTGGACTAGGGGTGGCACTTTTGTGAGGTGGGAGGGATGCCCTGGGGCTGAGCCTTCTGGGCCCATGTGGGGCTGTGGCAGGAACCCAGAAAAGAGAGGGGGCTGGCGAGGGGTTGGGGACAGACTTCTAAGCTAAGACAAGGAGGCCCTTGAGGCTCAGAGGAAGCCAAGCTGGTCTCGCTCAGTGGCCTCCCTCCCTCCATCCCAGCATCCTAGGAGGCTGCATGTGCCTAGCCCACCTGTCCCGCCACTGGCTGCTTCCTGTGGGGTGTCGGGACGCCTGCAGCTGCCAGGAGTGGGCTGCAAGCAGCTTAGAGACTCCTGCTTGCCTGGATGTGTTGTGCGGCCCAAGGAGTTGGGGGAAGGGAGATTTTGGAGGGTCCCTAAGGCACAGGGGAAGGAAAAGCTCAGGTCTGAGCTTTAGATAGCTTTGACCTCAGCTCTGATCCCATGAAGTTGAGCAGCTTACCACCTGACACTAGGCCTCTGTTTCCTCATCCCGCTTAGGCAGTACTGATTTGGAGGAGCTATGGCATCAACTGGAGATAATCTCATGTGTCATGCATTGGAGGGTGTCCTCTGCCTATAGACATGGGTCCAGCTGTCCCTCAGAGATTAATCTGACTTGGGCTTGAGCTTGAGGGATATGGCCAGGTGCAGGAAGGGTCCAGCAGACCCCTTTGCAAGGCCTAAATTGTGAGCTCTGTGAAGGCAGGGCCTTCCTCCTCTGTCTTGTTTACTTCCGTGTTCCTGGAATTTTCCACAAAGCCTGATAGAGAGTGGGTATACAATAGACTTTAGTTGAACGAATGTTGACGTGTCAGAGTGGGGTCACAGATCAGAGGGGTCATGCTGCTCGAATTGTTCTCTCATTTTCTCACAACCATTTTAGGGGAAGGCTAGGCACTGGGGGGAAAAGAGTCATGCTGGGGTGGGGCCCTATGCTGGTAGCTGGGCCACCTCTAGTGACTGTTTGTTCTCTTATCATATGGAGGGACTACGGAGAAGCAGGTTAGGAAGTGCCTGACACAGAGTAGATGCTTGTTGAAGATTAGGGTCCCCAGCTCCCCAAGAGCAGCCCTCTTATTTGGAAAACTAAGAAACAGGCTCTAAAATGGGCCTGGGAAAATCACAACCTAAACTGATGTCTGCCTCCCACTTCCTGTTTACCTGAGGCTGACAGGGCTCAGGAGAGGCAGCAGGGAGAGCAGGAGCGACTCAGGAGGAAGCTCCAGCCTCCTCCAAGAAGAGCCAGCAAGCCTCACAGAGCCCTCACCTGGAGAGTCCGAGGCCAGTTCTCATGCCTTCTCTCCTGTGCCTCAGCCTCTGCTGTCTGACCTCAGGAAGGCCATGGGGCAGATCCTGAGACAGGCCTGGTGCCCACAAGGCCAGGTCCACCGCTTTGGCAGCCCGGCTGCTGAAGAGCACACAGAGCAGGACGGGCTGGCTGGGAGCCCATCTATTCTTCATTTCCTCCTGGCTGCCCTCTGGCTCCAGCTAGAGCTTCTCAACTGGCTGCATGGGGCCGGCCCAGGGCTTCATGGATAAGGTTCCTGAGGGGCTTCTAGGCATACACTCTCACCCTCCATTCTGGAAGCAGAAAAACTGAGGCTTTGAGAGGACCAGTGTCAGCATCTACCACTTCCCGTTCCTCACCATCCTGCCACCACGGGTTCTTTGTGAGTTCTGGCACATTGCACATAAATTGAGGACATGGGTCGTGGGAAGACAGCCTGGCTCAGAGCTTGACTGTCCCACCTGGTGTAGCTGTTCTCATCTAAAACCCCAGACTGGTTATACCTGCCTCACAGAGTGCTGGTGAAGGCAGAATGGCACTAGAGGAACGGCTGCATCTCCAACCCAGGCTTGGCGGGGCGGGAGTCTGTCCTCCTAGGCAGCTGGAGGTGCCCAGGCCAATTGTAGGGGTAAGACCCATAGCTGGAACCTCGGTATTCAGAGTGGAAGTCAGAACAGGCACCCTGCCCTGCTGAGCCTGGTATTTCTGTGGCTTCCACCTGAAGCTTCCATTGACATGATTATGATTGACAGCTCTGTGAAGAAAGGGCCACAGGGAGACTACACTTTACTCAAAGGATGACTCATTCTGGAGAGACTCCAGGCATCAGGACAAGGTGACCCGTTGGGGCTGTGACAGTGACTGAAAACTTACATCCAGCTTCCTTCAAGATGGGGGAGCGATGGAGTCTCTGGCGAAAAGGACTTCATGGGACCACCAAGTGCCCACTCCACTGTCCACCCAGGCAGGGGACAAAGTGGGGAGCTAGACGGGAAGAAATTGCCTTTGACTGCAGGATCCCAGATGCCCCCTGGTGGGCAGAAGGGGCTGCAGGCCGAGAAGTGGGCTCCTCACCCATTGCCTAACTCCAAATCAGACCTGGTCAAGGGAGAACCTTCTCAGGACACAGCATGAGCAGACCAGCTCCCGGAAGGACACCTCTGAAATCTGGCCCGCTCATCCTACTGTTCCCCGTGTCTTCCTTTTTCATAGTACTTCATCTCTTCTGCCTTCTTTGAAGCACTTTCCAAAGCTCCTGATAAAATTCATTATCACTCTTTTCTTATCACTTTTACGTGTGTGTCACAGCGTAAAAAGGGGAATGGGGGGGTGTCAGAGGACAACTTGTGCGAGTCAGTTCACCCTTCTAACTTGTGGGTTCCAGTGATCAAACTCTGGGCCTCAGGCTCAGCTAGAGTCCTAGGGGAAAGAGGCTCATCCAGTCTCAATGGCCTCTTGTCATGCACCCAGGAGGTGGCGGATCGCTGCGGGGGACTGGAATCTGCCGTGGAATGTGCCCCTCTTCCGCTTTTTCATTGTGCTAAATATTATCCTAATAATGCTGTGATGGTATCATTTTGGCCCATAACTCTGGTGGTTTACTAGGACAGTTTTTAGAATTGGATGCTTTATGGCCAAGATGCCTAGTAGAAATGTGTGGAAAAATGCACCTTCCCCACCATCTCCCAGCAGCGTCTGACAGTGACCTCTCTTCACACCTGCCTTAGGAGCCTTCACTAGCTCCCAGGGTCCAGAAGGCTCTAGAGCTCAAAGCGCCTTAGGGTCACCAGGCCCAACTGCCTGACTGCCTCATCTGATCTTTACCAAAGGCTCCCTTGGCAAGCTTCCTGATAGTTGTTTACCCAGGCTCTGCTTATACAGCTTCGGTGACGGGGAGCTCACCACCTTCCCAGTAAACCTCAAGAGATTTTGTGAATCAGTGGGAAGCCAACACAGACTCATTCTAAAGAAGTATCCAGAATTAATTCTAAAGAAGTATCCAGAAGTATCCAGGCCATAGGCCTCTTCTGCAGGCTGGCCCACCTGAGTGACTCCTCCCTGATTCCCTGACTCCTCCTCTCCAGCTCTCCCGCTTCCCTCCAGTTCCTAGGCTGCCTTCCTGCCACCAGTCTGGCCCCAATCAAAAGATCCAAAGACCCTCCCTCCCCTCATCCCCATCCCCTGAGTCCCTGTGTGTCCAGGAATGAGTCCCCTGGCGTCTCTGGTCCCTAGTAGACCTGTCTAGAGTGGTTTCTGAGCCCTGCTGAACCATGCCGGGGCTCCTGGCAGATGTTATTCCCTAGGGCAGGAGGAGTGGGATGCATGGCAGGGGCCTCGGTCAGGAGAGCCCGCTGGGGACTGGCAGCCAGCCCGGGTGAGTGGGGTGGCGGCCCCTACAGAGTTGTCTGTTTCATGCTGACATTTATGAGAAGAGTCCAGGCCTTTTGTGGGGAGGAGGCAAGGGAAGGCCATCTGTCTAAACTGCCTTCTCCCTGGGGCCTGGTCAACATAAACAATGTTGGGTCAGAGCCTTCCAGGAAGTGGCTCCTTGCTGCTGCCCACCTACTGGCCTGGCTCCCCTCAAGCTGCCGCTTCCAACCCTCTGCCCCGCAGACCACCTCTGCCCCACAGGAGGACCTAGAATGCCTGACTCAGCTGGGCTGGCCAGGAGACCCAAGGAATTTTCTCATGAAATTTCTGTTGGACGGGGGTGTTCCTTTGTTGCGCCTCGAACGGGCCTTGTGCCGCTAGGGAATGACAGGCAAGAAAGCCTGCTGAGGTTTGCCTTCGGGCTCTCAGGTATGGATTCTCTTAAGCATCCTGCCCCTCCCCAGGCCTCAGTTTCCCCAGAAGTCCACAGGCTTCTGTAGCAAGTGGAATGGAGGCAGGGGGACCTGGCAAGCTGGGAGGCCCAGCACGCAGACACTGCCAGCAAATGCTTGGCCTCTTCTCTGCTTCCGGGCCCTCTGTAGGCATATGTTGAAGCTTCTACAACTTTCCTTTATCTTTTTAGGGATCTTTTCATGAGAATATTCCAAAAAGTGGAGACATCTAACATCCTTTCTCCTTTTGCTTGCTATCTTTCCTGTGTACATACCAGAGATAGAGAACCCACTGACTACGGGCCTCTCTCTCATTTCTAGAATATTCTTCAGACTTTACTTAGGCCTTAGCCTCTTCCTCTATGCCCCCAATCTGCACTGAGAAGAAGTCTACCAAGAACACCTATGATCACTGGGCAAGCGAACGCTGCTGTGTACCTGTGCTAAGGTGAGGGCATCGGGTCTGTGGGCCAGGCCCTTCATCAGCATCTGGTGTCCAGATGAGGAAACAGTTGGAGACTTGTGCCGACTTGTGATGTGGGCATCTGACTCTGGAGTCCAGGATCTGAGCTGTGGAATGGGGCATCAGGGCCACCAGGATCTGGCCACCAGTATAGATGTGACAGGCCAGGACACCTGGGCTTACAGGAGATGGAGCACCCTACCTCTGGGTCTCTAAGAGACAGCTCTGAAAGGAGCTGTGGGTCCACTCCCTGCTCAGTTCTTGCCCGTTTGTCTGTTTTCCTTTGGCTGCACTTTGCACCCCATTATCTATATAGGTTTCCATCACTCCCATTTCTAAATCAAATATCCTGAGACCTAAATTTATAGAATTTATCTCAAATCCTGACCAGAGCCCCATGATATGCTCAGAATATGCCAGGATGAATTGACTTCACCTTCTGTCCTTTGCCTCAGCTGTGGGAGGGAGGTCCTAGGTCTTGTGGGATTTCTGAGCAAGAGCCAGATTCCAGGGAAAGGCTGTTAGGAACAGGCCCCAAATCCCTACTTCAGCCAGGAATCTCAGAGCCAGCCATGGGAAGGCACCCACCCTGTTCCTCATCACCATTGTGTGTGTGTGTGTGTGTGTGTGTGCTTCTTGGACACAGGGATGTATGGGTGCATGTCTATGTGTGCATATGCATGTGGAGGTCAAAGGACAACCTCGGGTGTCATCCTTTTGTTTGAGACCGTGTCTTTTATTGACCTAGACCTTCTCTAAGTAGATGGCCTGGTCAGTGAGCTTCCAGGGCTTGGCTTTCCTCCACCTCCCATTGCATCCTTGCTGGGATTATGGCATATGCCACCATCCCCTGCTTCTCACGTGGGCTCTGGCAGGTCAAACTCAGTTCCACATGCTTGCAAAGCAAGCATTTTAGCAGCTGAGCCATCTCCCCAGTCTCTTCATCCACACCCCCCCCCTCAACATTTTGGTTTGTTTATTGAGACAGGGTCTCTCCCTGCAGCCCCAGCTGGCCTGAAACAGGTCATGTAGACCAGGCTGGCCTCCAGTCTCACAGAGATCCTCCTGCCTCTGCCTACTGAGTGCTGGGACTCAAAATGTGTGCCACCATGCCCAGCTGCTCAGCTCCTTCTAACAAGCTAGGCATACACCTCTGGAAACAGGGGAGAAGGGAGTATGCATGTGGCACTCTATTTCAGGATGACAGAAAGGGGGGAACCGTGGATTCAGACTGCTCAGAGCCAGAGTACCAGATGCCAAGAAGTTGGTCTCGGGGGGACTCAGAATACCCATTAACTGGTGCTTCACAGGCACAGGGATGCCTCTTGTTCAAAGTGACCAGAACCTCATCCTGACTGTGTAGGGCACATCCCTCACGGTGCGACCTTCTCTGAGGCCTTCCCGGGACTTAGACTGCACCTGCTTCCAGAGAATTTCGCTACTAGCAAGTCCAGTGCGGGTCCCAGAGACACTGGGGAGTGGGCCCAAAAGATCAGGACTGTGTTCCACTCACTTTCCAAGTTTAGATTGACACACTCAGTTCTTCTCTCCCTTTTTAGTATTTTCCCTGTAATTCTAGTTGACCATCACCAAGTGAATAGCTTCTGGGAAAATAAACATAATTAACAGAAGAAGAAATTATTATCTGGGTCCTGGGGATTGAGCTCAGGTCATCAGGCTTGGCAGCAATTGCCTTTACCCACTGAGCCATCTCGCCAGCCCAGAGCACTCCCAGATGGAGCTACTTCCTTTATCGTTGTGAATCAGCTTACACAAGGTCATAGAGCTAAGACTGAGATCAGAGTCTACTCCTGACCTCAATGTTCTGTTTCCTAAGTAAGCAGTCACTCGGGGAAATTACCACGGCAATGATAATGATCTTATAGCCCAAGCTTTCTGAATTCGGTGCCGGAGAAAGTGGTGAAGTGCTTGCTGCACAAGCATGGGGAGCTGAGTTCCATCTCTAGGACGTGGTGGCACACACCTTAATCCCAGACCTGGGGAGATGGAGATAGGATCCCTGGAGCTTGCTCACCAGCCACCCTAGTCAAACTGGCCAGCTCCAGGTTCAGCTAGAGACCTTGTCTTAAAAAATAAGGTAACTGGGAGTGGTGGGGCATGCCTTTAATCTCAGCACTGGGAGCCAGAGGCAGGCAGATTTCTGTAAAATCAAGGCCAGCCTGGTCTACATAGTGAGTTCCAGTCCAACTGTGGCTAGAGGGAGACTCTGTCCCAAAACACCAAATAAAAATAAAAATAAAATAAATAAAAAATAAGGTGGAGGGCGGGCTAGAGAGATGACTCAGTGGTTAAGCCCACTGGCTGAGTTCTCACAAAGGACCTAGGTGCCAGAGCCCGCAGGCAGAAATCGAACCATACCTGAATTGGGGAGTGAGGATTGAGAAAGGAGAGAGAGGGAGAGGGAGAGGGAGAGGGAGAGGGAGAGGGAGTGGGAGAGGGAGAGGGAGAGGGAGAGGGAGAGGGAGAGGGGACAGAGAGAACAGACTCGGGAGGGCTCTCAGTCAATACTGAGGCCTCAACTTTATTTTGCTCAGTGTATTTATAGGAACAATACAACCATCATTTACATATGTGGTATTATTCAAAACACCTACATCTACTTAACAAAAGGTGCTAAGCCTAGGATTTAAGATAAGCTGTCCTCTTGGTGATTAAATCAGACCTTCCTACAAGGATTTACAAGATCCCTACAAGGATTTACAAAATCTTCAGCCTTGGGTTTACAGGATCTTCAGCCTTGGGTTTACAGGATAATCTCTCCTTCAGGTGAATAAATCATTTACATAGCAAAATGCCCTAATCCCACAGCACTTCTGGGAATAGCAAGACTGATCCCTGCTTGATCCTAAACTAGGGCAAAGTTCAAGGCAATCAAATGGCTCCCGACAGCTAGGTTTGGTTCCCAGTACCTATTACCTATTACCCATGTGGCAACTCACAGCCATCCATAACAACAGTACCAAGGAATCCCATGCCCTCTTCTGACCTCTTCGGGCATTGCACAACACAGGTGCACTTACATGCAGGCAGTATACTCATACACATAAAACAAACTTTAAAAGTAAAAAATAAATAATATTAAAAGTAAGATAAATAAAATTTTTAATTGAAAAGAATAAGGTGGAGAAGGAGGAAGATGGCAGAGGAGAACCCTGGTGCGGACCTCTGGCCTCCACGTGCACACTCACACACACGTGTGTGCACCCCTGCAGATACATGAATACAGTTTCTGATTTTCTTGATCTAACATGACAACTGATATTCTTCCTTTCTAACAAGTGCCAAGTAATGTTGTTTCTGCCAGGCTGGGAACTACACTTAATTGTGACAGTGCAGAACCTAGTTTAAGCTGGTCTCAAACTCAAGGCAACCAAACTGAAGCGGGCAAGATTTGTGGAGGGAGCTATGAGTAGATTACCGTGGAGGGAATGAACTTTGGTTCTGATCGTCAGCTGTGCCTCAGTCTCAGCCACTGAGAGTTCTAGACCAGTGTGGGCCCATGGCTGGGGGAACTCTTCCAGTTTCAATCCTACGGTAACTAATCCAGCTTTTAAATATTCTCCCCAGTGTATATGTGAAGGCTCACACCAGCTTCATTATGAGAAGTGGCCCAAGTGTGCGCTGTGCCATCACACCAGCATATGGTGCTGTATTATTTTTCAACAAAGTGCAGAAGTACTCACATATGCCCCAGAATGGTGGAGCCTCAAAGGCATTGCATTAAATTTAAAAAGCCAGATACAAAAGGACTGGTATTGTGTTCCCAGTTACATGAAATATCTAAAATAGGGAGATCTATATACAGGAAGTAGACCAGCGGTTGGCTAGATCTGGATGGTGTGAGCCAATGGGTAATTATTAGGGGAGTAATTATTAATAGGGACAGGTGGCTTTTGGATGGTGACAAATGTGACTTAAAATTAGATTGTGATGATGATTGTACAACTCTGAGAATATATTAAAAAATCATTGAACTGACTATTCTCAATGAATGGAATATGGGCTAGAAGGATCATAGTTAAATAAAGTATGCAGGAGAACACTAGCTTTTTTCATATATAAAAAGCAGTGGCCAATCAATAAGAAGAAAAGTTAGGACTGGAGAGATGGCTTAGCAACTAAAAGCACTTGCTGCTCTTTCAGATAACTGGAGCACAATTCCTAGTACCCACATCAAGTAGCTCACAACTGCTTGAACCTCAGCTTCAGGGGATCTGATGTCCTCTTCTGACCTCCTCAGGCACCTACAGGCATGTGCACAGATACATACGTAGACACATACACACACACACACATAAATAATAAAATAAATCTTTTTTTAAGTTGAACCCCTACAGAAGAACAATCACAAAGAATGTGAACAAACCATTCTTAAATACATGGATACATTCCTCTTGCTCATAATAAAAGATGCACGTCAAAGCTTCTATGAGAAGACATTCTACCTTTTAGATTAGTAATACTATGATCCTCCTTATGTAAAAAGATGGATTTTAAGACTCTCTGTGGATGCCTGAAACCATGAACAGTCTGTTGCTGTGATAAAACACCATGATCAAACAAAATTTATGGAAGGAGGAGTTCATTTTGGCTGATAGTTCCAGAGGGATAAGAGTCTGTCATGGCGGCTAGGCTTGGTGGCAGGAACAGAAATGTGAGAGCTGTATTCAACAACAAACCTGAAGCACAAACTGGAAGTGGGAGAAGGCTGTACACCCTCGAAGCTCGCTCCCAGTGACGTACTTCCTCCAGCAGGGCTCCGCTGCCAAATAATCCCATGACCTCCCCAAACAGCACCCCCAACTGGGAGCCACGTGTTCAGATACATGAACCTACGGGGGACATTCTCCTTCAAGTCCTATCATTTCATTCCTTTCCCGTTTTAACTAAGTACTTACTATGTGCTGGAGCTGTGTAACTTGGAGTTGCAAGAGCAAAACTGGCATGAATCTCTTTAAAATTTTTATTTTATGTGTGTGTTTTGCCGGCATGTATGTAAGGCCACCATGTTCAGGAAGTACCCACAGAGGTCAGAAGAGGGTGCTGGATCCTGTGGATCTGGAGTTACAGATGGTTGTTAACTGCCATGTGGGTGCTAGGAACTGAACGTAGGTCCCCTGCAAGAGTAGTAAACTACTACTCTTGAATCTCCATGATTCTTGAATCTTTCTTCAATTTCCCAGTAGAGGATTTATTTGACCGTAGATATTTTTTGCAATCTCCATACACATTTTTTTTCTTTCCTTTTGAGGTTGGCAGCTTTTACCTTCTTAGGTATGGAGGTCTTTACAACTTCTCTTTGAAATACCTGAGCTGTCTGTATCCCTATGCTCCAGGGGCGTGACTGTGTAAAATGTGGGTCACCTGAACACAAGCACTGTAGATTGTGCTGTCCACCTGGTAACTGTTGGCCACTGGGTAACTAATGGGTACGTAGCATACACAGCATAGATACACTGGATAATCAGATATCCCGGGCACCATTGACAGAGATTTCATCTTGCTTCTCAGGACTGTGTGTTTATTTCTAGAACTCTACATTGAATACTTTAGATCCATTGGATACAGACCACTCAAACAGAGGAAAACAAACGTGTGGGAACTATCCACAAGAACATGGAATTCTAAGTTGGTGAATGTGTAGTACGGTGAGGTAGTGATAATTAGTATTATTATTAAAAACAGTGCACATGCCCATTGTCCCAGAAGTTTCACTTTTAGGAATTCACCCTACAAATACATTTACATAGGTGCAAGACTACACGTGTATTGAACTCTTATGATAGTGCACAATGAACTTATGTGGACTCTGCTACCACACTAAGCCGGACACAGTAGCTATTGCTTCTGACATGGGGGAAACAGTCAAGATAGATTATCAAGTAAAGAAGTGGAAGAAAGGACTGGAGATGTGACGTAGCTTGTAGAGTGCTTGTCTAGCATACACAGTGCCCAGGGTTCCATCTCGAGCACCGCATAAGCAGTGCTAGAGTGGTGACCTGCCTATAATCCCAGCAGGGGAAGAAGTGGAAGGTAGAGCTGGAGGCGAGAGAATCAGAAATTCAAGGTCTTCTCCAGCTGCACAGTGATTTGAGCCAGCCTACGCTACCTGAAATCCTGTCTCCAAAAAGGTTGATGAAGCAGATGCATAATCTGTTTCTGTCTGGTGAGGACAGGAAGGCTGAATGTGCTGAATGTGTCTGTCAATATGGGGCTGCATTTACAGTGATGCCAGACAAGTAGAGACGCCTCCAGGCTGGGCGAGAGGCTGCCTTTATGTCATGCCGGCACCCCAGAAGCTGCGACAGGAGGATTGAGTCCAAAACCAGCCTTGAAAATGATTGTGTCTAGGTTGGAGAGCCCATGGTGGGCGCAGGGCCAGGAGCTGGGGTGACCATTTCCACCACCCCCTAGTTTCTAGTCCTGTGTTGCTGAACCCTAGGGAGACAAAGACTTCCTGAGCCCTTCCAGCTGCCCCTTATGACGTCTGAATTAAAGAAGTAACGAAGGCTATCAAGTGCTTACACCTTAGCCTGTCCTACTTCCTGAGGGACGTGGGGAGCTTCCAGCCTTGGGATTCCCACGTGTGTCACAGAAGTGACCTTGGTACTTTCTAAATGGGCAGCAGTGCTTGCCATCGGGACACAGGCTGTGTAAACCGAAGGCAGGGATATAATCCTGTCCTCAGTTCAAGGTGTTTGTTTCCTGTCCTCCAGGCGCGCCCCAAAGGCGAGGGTCTGACGCCTTACCAGGGGAAGAAGCGCTGCTTTGGTGAGTACAAGTGTCCCAAGTGCAAGAGGAAGTGGATGAGTGGGAACTCCTGGGCCAACATGGGGCAGGAGTGCATCAAGTGCCACATCAACGTTTACCCACACAAGCAGGTGAGCGGCAGTGCCTGGGGCGGGGCTAGCCGTGGGCCAGTCAGACGGTGAGGGACTGGACCGGTTGGAGGTGGGAGAGGGGAGGGAGGACGTTCTCTGCACACCCCCTGAAGAGTGACACTCTCCTTATTGGGCCTCATATTACCGTTCATGGTTTGGAACCTGAAGCTGGGTGGCCTGAGGTGTTGCGGGCAGAGAGGGCAGCCACGGCGACTGGCTACTACAGGGAGTTGGGACAGTACGGTTTCTACAAGGCCTCCAGGGTCAGGAGGCTACTGGAGTCTGAGCTGGAGGTCTGGGGGACACACACACTATCTTGTGACCTGGGCAGAGAGGCAAGGGCAGCTCATGCACCCAAGTGCAGTGGAAATGGACACCCTGCAGTGTTCTAGTGTGACCGATGCCTGTCCCAAGGAGTCTGTCAGGACAGGTTCTTCACTGGGTCCCCTCTTCCATGCCGGGCTGTCCCTGGGCTCGACCGATAGCTTCCCCTGTCTCACTCTTAGGCTGTAGCACAGCCCAAGTTCGGCTTCCCACTTAGGGGAGGGCCCTAGCCTCCGAGGGCTCAACCTAGAAGAATCTTTTAAGAGCTTGAGGCTCGATTCTTTTCTCTCCCAATCGTCCAGCCAATGTCTGTTCAATGCTTTCTCTGTACGCCAAGGAGACTGAGGCACACAGAGATGGCAGAACTTAGACGGGGGGCCCCCAGTTATCCAGTTCTGGGGTTCTGGGCTCAGCTTTCACTCCAGCCCTCCCTCTCGCTTGTGTTTCTCTCTCAGGGAGGAGTTTGAGTAGTGCTCCCTTATTCTCCCCAGCAGCCTGGAGTCTTTGAAGAGCAGAAGGCGGCAGTGGAGCCTGTCCATGTGGAAAGACACTTGCCCCTCCCCCAGTTCTGACCTGGACCACCTCATCCTGCCCCCCTCCAAGCCTGTTCTTCCCCACACTCCATCCCTACCACATCTGTTTCCTGTCAGGCTCCAGCTGTGCCTCCCCCTGCCGACCCTGCCCCCCACAGAAAAGAAGGAAACACTAATGGGCTTTGCCTCCCTGCAGGGGGTGGGGCCTTGCAGATCAGTCCCAGCTGCTGAGTGATCCCTCCACAGAGGAAAGTCATCCTGACAGCTCCCCCAATCTCTCTGCTGGCGCCTGCCTGAGGCCAGGGACTGAGCAAGGCTCAGCAGTCCACCAGGGCCCATGCTGGCCAAGGCCAAGGAGCAATCAGAGGATCCCAGGGCTAGGGCTGGCTAGGATGGGCCGGAGAGGTTCCCTATTTCTCAAGGACTCAGCTGGAGCCCCGCCCCTTCAGAATACTACTGATAATATGCAGCATTAATACTGGCCAGCACAGAATTCTAACCACTCTGTGCACAGGAACCCGATCTGATTAGCCACATTTTATGGAGGAGAAAGTTGACACAAAGAGAGGTTAAATGGTTTGCTTCGGGTCAACATAGCAATTACAAAGACTTTACAGTGTTTTGTGGTTACAGAGTCCTCAGTCACGTTATTTACTCACTAATACACACACACATGCACACGCGCGCGTGTGTGCGCAACTACACAACTAAGCAAAGATAGCCACTGTCACTAACCTCGAGCTCAGGCTACAGAAAGGCAAGCTAAGGTCCTCACCTTCATCCAATGGGTGGCAGAGGAGGCATGTAAACTGTGTCTGACTCGATACCATGTCTTCATGTATCTGCCTGCAGAGACACAGGCAGGGTAATGTCCCAAAATGCAATTAAGACAAGCCAGGGCCGACTCTTAGGTCTCTTCATTGGTTCTGCCCTCCTTGCTGGGCCCACTGACCCTGTTAGCTTCTGTGATGAAGGCTGGGAAGGCAGCCTCCCAGAGGGTGAGCGCAGCAGAGCTAGTGAGCTTCCAGGGGCCAGTGCCATACTCACAAAGGACTGGGAGTGCCCTAGGCTCCAAGAAAGCCGAGAACCTGGGGTAGGCCAGGGTAGTGCGGAAGATCTGGAGCTGGCCCTGAGCCCCGAGACAGGACAGCATGGGACTACAGTCACCAGCTCCTTTCTGGGGGTCGCTGTCTAGGCAAGACTCTTAAATGACTTATAGTCTCAATTTCTCCATCTCTGGTAACACGTCATGCCTATGGAAACTGTGCCTTCAGGGAAGTCTGAATCACATGGCAGCACCTGGCCACACAAAGCCTAAGCCAGAGGAGCCAGAGGCTCACTCCCACCCCTCTAGTTTTACCAGAAGACTAGTTCATGAAGGCTTTGACTAGCAGGCCGTGGAAGGTGGTTAGATGCCAGCTTGGGTTTGGTCTTGGGGAGGAAACATGTCAGGGCTCCATTTATCTTTTGGGAGCTGAGGCCCTAAGTGGCTGGGACCTCCAGGATGAGGGCACAGGGACCCAGAGTCCAGTTCGAGGTCAAGTTCTTCATACAGTATCTACAATGGCCTGAGCCTGAGCTCAGTCAGCAGAAAATGGGCTCTCCACCCTGGGGCGTGCTAGCACAGAAGGAGAGGGTACTCTTCTCAACCTCTGGGACATCTGGAACAGAAGGGGTCACCTGCCTCCCAGTCTGTGTCCTTCTCCCATTAATACTCAGCACAAACAACACCAGTATCTTCAAGCTTCCCTCTCTCTAGTTATTGTCTCTCTTCATGGGTTGCTGAGAGGAACTCCCTGAAAAAGTACCACCCACATTTCATTTCCAGAAGGGAATGAGATGGTGTCTCACAGGGGTCAGGTGGCCAGCCCAAGGTCACAGGGCACGTGGGCACAGAGCTGCCATTTGGGACCTGAATTGACAGGAAGTTAAGGTCTTTCTCCTCTCCCAGGCAGAATGGGAACAGGCAGGCCCTCTGGAATCCCCTTGGGTCCAGAAACAGATACTCCTTCTTTCCAGCCTTTCCTGTGTAGCTAAAGCTCAGAAACACAAGGATGAGTTTATGATACTCACTTCCAGGGCAGCTAAAAGCAGAACACTGGATTCAAATCCTACCCACCAGCAGTTCTCACCCTTACATCCTAAAACCCTCCACTGTATCATTTGCCCAACTGCATGGGGCCAAGCCTAGGCCAAGCCTGGACCAAGCAGAAAGCCCAGTATATTGCTTTTGAGCAATTAACAGTTTGGCCAGAGGGCAGCGCTCGCCCACCTGTTCTCCCCTAACCATCCTGGGAATGTCACTAGTATGAAAGAGTCCTTGTCCCACACTTCACAACAGTCTTTTAGCATGTGGCTCCTGGCTGTCCCTGAACAGCTTCCTCTGAGCCCTTCAAGTCCACATAGGGGACCTTTCTGCAGACATAGGGTCTTTCCGGGGCTGGAGGGAGACCTGCCATGGCCAGTTAAAATACTGTCCACTTAGGAGTCGCTCCTCAAGATCTCTGTAACATTTATGAAGTCTTTGCTGGTTGTTGGGGGGCAGAGAAAGCAAGGAAGCCCAAGCCATCCAGAGTATGCTTGAGGGCAGGTGAGACGCCTCAGCGAGAAAGAGCCTTTGACACCAAGCCTGATGACTGAGTTCAATCCAGAGGACCAAGGCAAAGGAGAAAACCAACTCCCGAAAGTGTCCTCTGACCACCTCCACATGCGTGCTGTGGCACACATATAACATAGTAATCCATACACAAAGATAAAATAAAAAGTGTACTTCTGTGTGCCTGATATGGCCCAGCATACCAACAGTCAGCATCCTCAGGATCCCTGTAAACTCTGCAGTCTCACACTGTGACAGCATGCTTTACAGATGGGTGACGGAGTTCTATGACTAACCCTACAGGCCTAGTAAGTCACCTCCTTTCTCTGGCCTCAGTTTCCCTGTTAGAAAACAGTAAGCTTCCATTTATATAGTCACTCAACAAATGGGCAAGAACCAGGCCAGAAGGTGACTGGACTGAACCCAGACCCTAGACTGGATTTATGAAGCTAAGGGCCCTTCCCCCAGCAAGGCTAAAATGCTGTAGCTGTGTCCAGGCTAACCTTGTGTTGAATCCTGAGGCCACTGAAGTGACAGGGGGACAGATGTGAGTTGGGATCTCTCTTATCCTGGGACTCAGCGCTGGATTTGGGAACTCTCTGAGTTTTGTTCAGGCTGTGGCTGCTCAGAGAGGACAGGACCAAGAAGTGTGTCTGCCCAGGGCTCTGGGTCTAAACTCCTGCCTTGGCTGTAGACAGCCCAGAGCCTCAGCCTGTGTTTCCAAGATACAGCTGTCCCTAAGCAGGCGAGAGGTGGGGCACCCTGCCTGTGACTGCAGGTTCTCTCCCTAACCCTCTCTCCTCCTTGGCCCTTCCCCTTCTCCACTGCAGAGACCCTTGGAGAAGCCTGACGGCCTGGATGTGTCCGACCAGAGCAAGGAGCACCCACAGCACCTCTGTGAGAAGTGCAAGGTCCTGGGGTATTACTGCCGCCGTGTGCAGTGACCTCAGTGTCACAGCAGCACCCCCAACGGCCACCTCCCCACGATGCCTTACGGGCTGCGAGTTCCCTCGCTTGAGGTGACCTCCCAAGTCTGCGGACCCAGGCAGAGGATTCTCATGCCTTTGTCTTGTTTGTCGACAAACAGTGTGGCTGACATGTTCTCCACAGCCAGCAGAGACAGGGGCTCAGAGCTCTGCTCCATGGGCCTGGGCTCTGTGGAGATGCAAAAGCCAGCAGAGGTTTTGGTGTTCCTGGTGGCTGTCTTCCCCAGAGTCTCCTTGTATTGGCCACACATACATTAAACGAACTGTGAATACCGAGGCCTGGGGTGGGGGGCATCCCTCCAAGACCAGCCTGGCCCTCTCCCACTCAGAACCTTCCAGCTTGCCTCATCTGAAAAGCCCCTTGAAGGAAGTCCTGTGTCAGTCCTAATCAGCAGCCACGGAGGGCAGACACCTGTTCTAGCAGCTGCTGGGGTGTGGGTCTCTGTCCCTGTCCACATTGAGCCCCACACATGACCACCCCTGATACCACTGCCTTGCACTCGGGAGCTAGTCATAGCTTCCCCACTGCCGATGAGACTGGTGGACAGAGGGGTGAGGAGGCACTGAACAGTGGACAGGGCTCCAAGACATCCCAGGGACATCGGGCTGTGACTCCCATGACCTCCGCCAGACACTGTCCCTGAAGGCTTAGGTTCCATCAGCCCCGTCCACCCTCCTTCCCTTGGCCGTCTACCCATGCCAGTCGGCGGTGTTGCCCAACGAAGCTGCAGGCTGGCTCTGGCAAGAAGGACCCAGGTTTGGCATTCTGGAGCTGCCTTAGTTTCCCTGTTACGTAAGTGGGAAAGCGGCACCAGAGAGCCAAGAGGCCTGTGAGTTCTGGTGTTCTAGAAGACAGCTGGCTGGGTCCAGAACACAGAGCTTCACTGAGAGAGATGCCGCCAAACTGCTCTCCACACCACTGTCCCTGACCGACCACTTAGGAAGTCAGGCTGAGCAATGCCAAGGCCTCCCCTACAGCCCGCTTTGCCTGATGTCCCCATTCCCTGCGAAGACAGAAGAGGACCCCCTCCTCTTCCCAGTCTGCCCTCGCCCCTCACACTCAGCACGTCTAAGATGAACCACAGAACCTCTCCTTTGGAAAACGGAGACAATGATTTCCTACTTCATACTGAGGCAGAGAGGTCTCTTGGTATGTTACATGGTCCAGGGAAATTACTGTCCTGGCCAGCCTCAATAGTGTACTCCCAACCCTGTGACAAGCCGCATTTCCCCTCCTCTTCTAGGAGGAAAGAACTGGCTGCCAGGACTGAGTTGATTGACTTTGCCCCAACACTATGCCTCTATGGAAAAAAAAAAAAATCAGACCATGAAACAGGCCTGAAATTCAATGTTTACCAGGCTCAAGGACACCCACTGTGGTGCCCAATTGCCCTTTGTTTTCAAATGAAAATGCTTTGTACAACTGAGCAGTTACAGTGAAGTGTTAGACAAGGGTCCAGGGAGTGTGTGGAAGGGATGGAGCAGGTCAGAAGCCAGTAGGCTGTGGGGTAGGTTTTGAGAGGCCATACCCTCTGAGCACTTAACAAAGGTGTATTTTTGGTTGTCCATGCTTCTAGCTGCCACCCATGAGGAACAGCATGCTAGGCTGTAGTCTGTGAGCACCCAGCAACCTCTGGGAACTCTCACCAAGGACTCCCAAGCCCAACTGCTGAGCCAGGGTGAGTTGGGTGGACCCAGGTCAAGCCTCCTGTCCCCAGGAAGTTGTTTCTGTCAGTCATCCCACTGGGCTTCTATAGAGAATGTTCACAGTGCCGGGTGATGTGCTTGTCTTCTTTATAAGGACAGGCTGGACATAGGCACCCTGTGTCAAAGACTTTCAGGCTTCAGACTACAGGTGGCCAGGAACAGCAGGAGGTAGGCTATCACCCTAAAGTGACCTTTATGGTCACTGCCCTGACATCAGTACATGGCTGACCCCTCTTGCCTGGGGCAGCTCCTCCATGGTCCTGCCTTATAATACTCTGACTGGAGCTTTTGGAGGCAAGCAAAATATACCACTGTCTAGGCTGGGTGAAGTGGAAACTAAGTGCTCAGAGGGTCTGGAGGCCCAGGAAACAAAAGAGTTATGTGGTTTTAGTATGTTCAAAAGGGACAATCGCTTGCAGTCAGTAGATCTAGTGATCTAGTTGAGAGAGAGTGGGGTTTACCCCTTATGAAGTATTCAATAGCTCTACTTGTGAATTTGT
Source organism: Eospalax fontanierii (assembly GCA_035773235.1). Lineage (NCBI taxonomy): Eukaryota > Metazoa > Chordata > Mammalia > Rodentia > Spalacidae > Eospalax > Eospalax fontanierii. The sequence goes on from CM069540.1 coordinate 19,566,462, forward strand.
ATTTATTTTGAGTTATACTTGACACAGAATTCCTTTTATAAAAAACAAAAATGCTATGTGTGTATTTTGGAAAAAAAATTCATAGATGTTAAAATTTCTGCATGGTTACCAGTTTTTCTTACAACACTGAATTTGGGAGCTTCTCAAAAAAAAAAAATCTTCATAGTGATTTTTGTCTGTATATATTTGAGGGTCTTTTTAAAAAAAAGAAAAAGAAAAAAGAAAAATAGGATTGCTTGATACTTTTGAAATTTAAAACAACAAAAGAGGCATTTTTAAAACCGCACATTTAGGAAGGCAGTCCAGTATCAAACAGAGATTTCTGGAAGTATTTTGCAAGTCTTCTGGTTGAGCTGCAAGAAAATATTTATGGTGAGAACTATTCTCTTTTTTCCTGTTAAGTTTTTTTTTTTTTGTCCTCTATGCTTTGGTCTGTAAAAAGTATGCAACTGAACTACATTAAAAAGGAAATATTGTCTACATAGAATTATTATATGAAGTTGGTACATAATTCTAATCAGGAAAAAAATCTTTGTAATCCTTTAAGCTGTGTTGCTTTTCTGTATTGTTTTCCTTGGATGAAAATATCAGTATTAAATAGCCAGCCTATTATTCAAGTGTTTAGACTTATTAAGATGCTCTTGTCCCGTATTTATACATTTGTGTATTTTGGAATGTACTGCATTTTTTAAGGAGAGCTATTCATAGATACATAGTGAAAAAGGGAATGGTGATTCCTTGTGCCTCCTCCTCAGAGGCTGACAAACAACATTGTAGTCCATTTTCCTGTACCGTCTTATTATCTTGTTATTATGGTTTTATTAATATTGTAGGGGAGGGGCAGGGAATGGACAAAGGAAAAGGAAGCATTGGATGAACCGGTCCTCTGTGGTCTGCCCTCCCGATGGCCTTGTCAGCAGGACCAAAGGAGGTGCGAGGAAGCCGGCTTCCTTCCTTCTTCCCCAGCCATGCCTCCAGACGCCATGGTGTTTGAACTTGAATCTGTCTAGATTTTTAATACCAGAGCTTTTACACCTGTCCCCTAGCATATAATGGACTTGAATCTAATAAAACAACATCTAATCCGACCTCACATCGTAGCCAGAGCAGCAACTAACACTGAAGTGAGGGGTGTCGCAGCTCCTGGGAGGTAGTGAAAAGATCGTTGCTCACATGCTGACTTCCCTGACCCACCTCCTGCACCCCCATGTGGTGACCTTGTCCTGTATCTGTTCGTGTGTGTTCGTCCAGCTAGGAAGACAAACAGAACCCGTGGGCCCTGCCCGGAAGGTGTGTGGAGAAGGCTCCGACTTCCCGGAAGGGCCGGCCTCGGGGTGGCATTCCGTTGTGTGCCTTATTCCTGGAGACTCTGTATACGGCTTGCCTATGAAAATATAGCCTTTCCGTGCTATATTAAAAGGACTTTGGAAAGCTGGAGGCTACTGGTTTTGTTTACAAGGAGCATGGGGGAAACTGGACACTTCACAGACGTGTGACAAACCAGGGTTGAGTGCGGCACTCAGCTCCCCCAGGTCTGGTCATCTTGTCCTTGCCCTGCCTCTGCGCCATTGACCTGCCCCACTCCCAGTCCGTCTGCCCCCAAGTGGATACTCCCCTCCCGGGTGAGGACTCTCCCTAAGTGGGGCCCCAACTGGGTAGGATTGTCAGCAGATTAAGTCACATGTTAGTTCAGGATGGGACTCCCACTCTGAGTAACCATATATAGGAGTGAATCAGCCTCAGAGACTAACTGCCTGTGCTTGGCTCTCTTGGCTGAGACCAGGATTGGGGCTCCAGACACTGGGCATCACATGGTGAACAAATTAAAGTGTCCAGAGGAGATGGAACAGGGAGTTTCTTTCAGCAGAACCAGGGCTGTCACAGGTGGCGATCTGCAGAGGGTAACAGTACATGAAGCACCTTGGCTGAGGACCAGTGCTGCCCCTAATCCTGCCGATAGTTACCTTTAGGGACTCTCAAAAAGTCCAGGCCCTGAGAAATGGGCCTGAATGTGTCCTTGGGTTCTTTTCAAAGCCTCTAGGAGTGCACTGTGCATCCAAATTGAGCAGTACCAAGTTTGAGGCATCCCTCATGGCTCTGTGGTGTCAAGGTGCTGCCAGCAAGGGGCGAGAGGACAGGGAGCTCCAGTTTCAACCCAGAGGCATCAAGTCACTGGCTGGAACCAACTGCTACCACCTGAGACTACTGTCCTGCTGGGTAGGAAAGTTCCGGGTTTTAACTTTTCAGGTTACTAAATTTAAACCACACACAGTTCACAGTACACATGTGGGCAAGCTTGTGCCTCCAGACTGTGGCCTCAAGATGGAGCTGAGAAAACAACAGAGGTGAGGAGGGGCAGGGATGGCAAACAGAGACCCCTGACTCCAGAAGCAGAACCCTGGGAGTTGGGGTGCAGAGTGAACCCTGGGACCACATCAAGCCTTTTCCTTCGGAGTGGCATAAAGAGAATCCCCACCTTGGTACCAGCCCTTGAGTGTGCAAATGTCAAGGGTCTGCTTGGACATGGTGTCAGTTCAGCAAAGCAGGTGAGTGGAGGGGACCCCAGAGAGCAGAGTGAGTGGGTTACAGAAGGGCTCTTGTGTAACTCCACAACTGGTCCCCTTCCAGCTGCTGGAACCTTCTGTAGCCCCTAGAGGGCCCAGCAGAGAACACAGAGCATGTGTCTGAGAACCCTGGCCTTCTAGGCTGGCTCTGTACCTCCCCCCACATCTCGCCGAGGCCCAATCCATGGGGATACTGTGTAGATAAAACAGTCCAGTGAACATGAGACCCAGTAGCTGCTTGGCACCAAGACAGGCCCAGGGGAGGTGACCTCTTGGTCCTGCTATCTGCAGCTCAGGCAGCAACACCTTGCAGAAGACATCATGAAGTAGGAAAGGGAGTGGGCCTCAAACCCAGGACGTCTGGGCTATCTGTTCACCCAAGAGGCCAGACAGCACTCACTAGAAGCCCAGCCTGAAGCTTCCAGATTGGCTTTCAGTTTTCTGGCCCGGCCTCTGTGAGGGAGCATGCATGCGTGCATGCGTGTGTCTGTGTGTGCTGGGCGCTTTGTGTTCTGTGGAAAGCAAACACAGGCTGCATTTCAACACTTCCGGCAGGCATGGAAGCTAGTAATTGCTCTGGACAGGAAGGATTTCTGGTTGGACTTAATGCCCATGTCCAGAGGTAGTAACAAATCCTAGGAGAGTGCAGTGTCAATCAAAGAAGGGGTCTTACAGGGGTGTGAGAAGTCGGTCTGTTTCTAGGAACAGACTGGAGTGCCAGAGAGGAAGATATTTCCTGAAGTCACCTGTTGGACATGTGGTAGAGGCAGGATTTGAACCTCAAGTTGTTCCCTCCCTCTCAACAGAGTTGAGACTAAGCCCGAGACGGGGACCTGAGCCCAGAGCTGCCGGGGTGTCTGGAGTGAGGACCTTTAGGGTTGCAGAGGTTTCGCAGGGCAAGACCAGGCAAGCAGAAGGGAGTACAGGGTAACACCAACCTGAGGACTGAAGGGGCCGCGGTGTTGGCTCTGACCACGAGTGGCGGCTTGACCAGGAGCCGGGTGTAGTCGCAGGGAGGTGCAGATGCCCAGCACCAGGGTAGCACCCGGGCCTGCTGGGAGCTCAGGGTCCCCAAGTGTGATGTGGAGCCTCCTGTCTTTATAGTACGCTGAGGGCCACAGCTCAGCGATGGCTACTCTCTTCTCATCGTTACTGTGGTATAGGAGTTACACCAGGCCCAGGCAGCCATCTGGGCTTTCTAGTCTCATGTGTCTTCCCAATGGTTCTGGGAGTGTGGGGATCTGGTTACTGAGCAAGGCAAGCAACTCCTGATACCCTAAAGGGATGGCAGGTGTCTGACCTGCTCTGCCTGTGGGATAACCTGGCCCCAGGAAGCTACTGTAGATATGAATCTTCCTTTCCCCCACCCCAGACCAGAACCAGGTTTTTGGGTTTCATTTCCTCGTTCCTGAACTTCCACAACCTTCCCGCCTTTACCCCAACACCCCACCTTTCCCGCTTTCTGTAACGGTCAGAGAGGCTTCCCTATATAAACCCCTGCATTGGCTCTAATAACCGAACTACCCACCAACGTAGTCTCCCGGGAGGGAACTCCTCCCGCCGCACTCTGAGCCACCTGAGGTCCATTCTCTGGCATGGCTGGAGCACAACAGCCGTGCTGGAGATGGAGACCCACCCACATGGGAGGAGCATGAAGGGGAGACAATATGCCAAAAGAAAAACAGGCTGGAGGGCTCTAATGGCCACAGCTGACAAGTGTGGTCCTAAACTGCTATCCACGTCTAGGCCAGGTGCCCTGCATAGAGCTAGACCCAAGTTCCCCATAGCTAGAGGTCCCCAAACTGGGTATCCAAACATCTACTGACTAGCCAGGGTGCCTGAGCCTGTGCCCATGGCAGGGCCAAGAGGGGCTGAGACAGAGGACAATGATGGCCGGGGAGGTTGGGCTGGCCTCTCAGGAGTTGAGCCTGCTAGCGGTTCCCTCAGAACCCTGGCCGCAGTCAGGTCCTGGGCCAAGGATCCTTCTGACCCGCCCCAGTCTATCTCAGGGGAGGTATTAGAGGCCAGTGCTCCCCGGCCCTGCCCTTCCCGTGCTCCCACACCTCCCCCATCAAATTCACAAATTCACACGGCAGGCCAGCTGTCCTCCACAGCCTGAGAGCCCTGGGGAGGTGGGGGAACTGCCATCCTGGCACAGGGCTCTGCTGAGGGTGGGGGCTACCAGCCAGTGCCCCCTAGGAAAGCCATCCCAGTCCCTCTTAGCCAATGCTCACTCTTAGGAATGAGAAGCTCTAGAGGGAAATGAACGTCTGGTGGACCCAGCCACCTCTGCTCCCACAAGCCACGAGTCCCTCCCCACGAGCTGAAGGTCCCAGATAGGAACTGTTTTGGTTTGCTTCTCTGTTGCTGTGATAAACACCATGACCAACAGCAACTTGGGTAGGAATGGATTTATTTCATTTTATGTCTTACGGTCCATCACTGAGGGAAGTCAGAGCAGAAACTCAGGGTAGGACCCTGAAGGCAGGAGCTGAAGCAGAGACCTTGGATACTGCTTACTGGCCTGTTTCCCTTGGCTCGCTCAACTACTTTAAAACTATTCTATTTTATTATTTTATGGCTTTCTGAGACAGAGTTTCACTATGCAGACAAACTGGCCTGGAACTTGCTATGTAGATCAGGCTGGCCTCAAAAATCACAGAGATCCACCTGCCTCTGCCAAGTGCTAGGATTAAAGGTGTGTACCACCGTGCCCAGCTCAGCTACTTTTCTTATTCAGCCTAAGTCTACCTGCTTAGGGATGATGCTGCTCACAGTAGTCTGGGCCCATTTACAACAGTTAGCAATCAAGAAAATGCCTGACAGACATGACCACAGGCTAATCTGATGGAGGAAATCCCTTAGTTGAGGTTCCTTCTTCCTGGGTGATTCTAGTTTGTGTCAAATTGACAAAAAACCTAACCAGCACAGGGACAAAAGCCAGGCTCCAGCCCTGGGCCTAGCACAGCAAGTAGAAGTCTCCTTATATTTCATAGTTGAAGGAATTCTGTTTTGCAAGTTGTGATAAGGCCGTTGGGGTCATATAAAAATGTCCTGTCTACTGGATACTGGAGTGTCATGAATGAACTGAGATAACTCCTGGGCTTGCTTTCAAAGAATCTGGAATTTCGGGGTAGGAAGCACTGAAAAGAGACTGATGGGGCTGGAGAGATGGCTCAGCAGCTAAGAGCACTGGCTGCTCTTGCAGGGGCCTTGGTATCAGTTTCCAGCACTAACATGGTGGCTAATAGCAGTTTGCAGCTCCAGTTCCAGGGGATACAATGCCCTCTTCCAGCCTTGAGAAAATGTAGAGATAGAGAGAGAGAAAAAAAACAGAACAGACTTGGGAGGACTGTCAGTCACACTGAAGCAGCTTGCCTTTAGTAAGTCCCCCCCTATTTATACTGTGAGGTGAGCAAAACAATACTAACACAGGCAAAATAACTTAAGACATGATTGGCTTCCTTCAAAGATCTTCATGTGACCTCAGTCTTAGGTGAAAAATAAACTTCTCCTCAGGTGTGAATCATTTTGCCTAATGAAAACTCCCGCTTCCAACAGCACTTCTGCGCACGAGATTGATTCACAGGCGTTGCATGCATGTGATGCATGTATATACATGCAGACAAAACTCATACACATAAAAAATAAAAAATAATTTTTTAAAAAAGGCAGGCAAACAGATGGCAGTGATGGCAGGGGCGGAGGAGCTGGTAACTTTCCACCTCTGCATTTCCCACGTCTGGGCAGAGGTGAGTGCCGGAGCCCGCCAGCAGAAATCAGACCATACCCAAAGCGGGGAGTGAGGACGAGAAAATGTAGAGATAGAGAGAGAAAAAAAACAGAACAGACTCAGGAGGACAGTCAGTCACACTGAAGCAGCTTGCCTTTAGTAAGTCCCCCCCCCCCCATTTATACTGTGAGGTGAGCAAAACAATACTAACACAGGCAAAATGACTTAAGACATGATTGGCTTCCTTCAAAGATCTTCATGTGACCTCAGTCTTAGGTGAAAAATAAACTTCTCCTCAGGTGTAAATCATTTGCATAATGAAAACTCCTGCTTCCAACAGCACTTCTGTGCACGAGATTGACTTCTGCCTAACCCAAAACTAGGGCATAGTTCAAGGCAGGCACATGGCCCCCAACAGGTGATCTCTAAAGTGAGCCAGGTCAAAGTGGGTTTAAGGTGACAGAAGGGCTGGGGAGGGACATGCTGGACACTGAGCTACCCAGTTCATACACAGCATCAGTTTGGCCCTTGTCATGACTCTGAGTTGCCTCTTACAGATGAGGAGGCTGAAATTCGGCAAGGTTGAGAGACTGATAGGGCCCCTCTCTATAACTTCTCAGAGCCCTTCCCACCCCCCTCTGTACCTCCAGGGAACAGCAACTCTCAGGTCTGATCTCTGCCTCCTGCAGCCTCCCTCCCAGACAGCCCTGTGGTTAATGGGCCTTCCTCCCTGCCCTCCCCCACCGCCTGTCATCCCCTGCTCTGACCCCACCAGCACCCTTAAACAATGGTCAGAGATCTGTTAGGGAGCCATAGCCCAGGGCCAGATGCACTCGATCCTCCTACCACATCTGGCCTTGATATGTTCCCCTCCTGGATCCCTCCTGCATCCACCCTCCATCTTGGTCTAGGAATGGAGCGTGTTTTTCTACACTGTGGATGCCCTGAAAGCTGACAGCTGAGCGCCACTTCTCTGGATCAACTCCTCAGCACCTCCACACAGCTCATCATTGGCTCCGCTCCCCAGTTCCTCCACGTCCAGCTCCCACCACCTATGAGGCAAGTGGGAACGGAGTCTTCCCCTGTAATTCCAGGCCTGTAACATTTGCCATGACCTCCATCATCAGATAACACCTCGAGTCAGACTGTACCTCTCTGGTTCTTCTCTTGTAAACAGGAACAATGCCCACCTGCCTCCCTAAGAGTCATGATCAAGATTAAAACAGATGAGACACAAAGCATTTAGTACACGGGGCAATGCTCAGGATTTGCTGGCCAGTGTGCTGGTCTCTGAGATGGAGACGGTTGCCTGGGTCTACAGGACCTGTAAATGGCCCCCAAGATGACAATTTCTGTCTCCGCCCCTGCCTCAGCCTGACCCATGAGCTCTGAAACCTCACTTCAGCCTGACCACTGGCAGGCAGAGTCTCTGTCTTGCCTGCAGGATCTTGATCTCCCTTCCCTGGCACACACCTGTTAATTACATTCTTCGGGTGGAGCTTCTGCCTGTTTTCCAGTTTGGCTGTGACAAAGGACACTTGCCCAACATGTGGAGACTTCAAACCAAGCAGCCTTCCACACACTAGCCAGTCCAGAATTTGCCTGCCTTGTGGGAGGAAATGTGCTGGTTTTGCAACTATTGGATGGCCTTCTGCTGTCCTCTGGTGGCTGAATCTGAGAGCTTCAACCCCACACTGGCAGGCAAGCCTAATCTATATGAGACAAAGAGCGTTTTCTTCTTTCCCCCAAATCCCAGATGAGGCTTGGTCTCCCCTGGCCTCGCCTGCACTTAACTAAAAATGCCAGATGGCAACACTGGATTTTTCTCTTTTGATTATGAAAATAATGTGTACACAATATGACATGGAAACAACACAGAAAGACAGGAACATTTCCAATAGCCCGACTTGTCGCACAGAGCGATGCTGTCTGGAGTTCAGGCTCTATCCTTCTGTGGTCTTTTTGTGTACAGAATGTGTGGCTGTGTGAGTGTATGCTAACAGGCTGTACTTGGTTTGCTCTTCTGTAACCTCCTTGGCTTCATCACCACCTGTCCTCAGTACACAGACCTGTCTCCTTTCTGTAACCACTGGCTCTATTCCATTGATAGATAGTCTATCTATTGGCAGAGGACCCCGGGGAGAGTCTTCAGCATTCTCTTTTCCCCTCAGATGCTGTTTTTCCTTGTTCACCTTACTGTGCTCTCTCCATCTCTTTTGGGTCCCGATCTGTAGAATCAACACCAGAGTCGCCCCAGGAGAAGCCCATAAAGATTGGATCTAGGGGTTTGTTTGGCTGTGCCTTTGGACTTGGAGACAGAGCTGGACTACCTACCAGCAGGAAGTGGTATGCTAGCAATTCAGGGCATGCAATGACATCATCATCAATCATGTTGTCGCCTGTGATTAAGTGATGAGAGGCTGTGCCTTGAGAGGCCAGGTGGCTGTAGCACTTGATCGTATGACAGAAATGATGACCAGAAAGACTGAGGGAGTGAATTCCTTTGAGGATGCTTGATGGCTTACCAGAAAAAAATTAAACACGTAGGCCCTTTGACTCTCAGCATAAGTTACAGACTGAGGACCTGAAGTCTTCCCAAACTCTTCAAAGACTCTCATTTCTTATATACACTGGGCTGATGTCACTTAACATGAAACAAAAACTTAATTGTGTGGGTTGCTGAGCCACAATATAATTTGAATTCCTTATCTCATCAAGTTTTTCATGTGAAAGGATGGAACAAATGAGATCCTGAAATTTGGAATGGGGACCCATGAAACCAACAATTTCAGCCCTCAAGTAACCTTCCTTCTTTATGGTAGAATCATCTTCCCCATCTGTGTCTGAGAATTGATTGCTTTATATAAAAATACTATGGTAACTGGGGCTGGAGAGATGGTTCAGCAATTAAGAGCACTTGCTCCTACAGAGGACCTGGGTTTGGTTCCTAGCACCCACATCAGGGCATTCTGGAACTATTTGTAACTCCAGTTCCATGGGATCCAACAGTCTTCTGGCTTCTAAGAGCACCTACACATACACGGAGCACATATGTATACCTGTACATACATAGACTCAGGCCCACACACATACACACAAAATAAAATAATAAAATAAATCTTTTAAAAAAATACCATGATAAGCTCACCTGGGCCAGATACTTTGACAAGGGACATTGAAGATCCATCCACAGTCACCCTCTAGACTCATAATTAGGTCAAAGGTTAGCAGCATTTTCCAGAGGAACAGAAGGACCCCAGAGAAAAAAGCTTACATACCGAAAGAATTATGACTGCTAATAGATATTTCTAGGAAGACAGTAACACACAGCTCACATTCCATATAAAATGATTATTAATATGATCACAGTAATGAGCAATCATGCCAAGATCAATGTTTTAAAAATTTCATCATTGCATAAAGAGAGCTCAAACAGAGGCTGGAGAGATGGCTCCGTGGCTAAGCTGCTCTTGCAGAGGACCTGAGTTCAGTTCCCAGCACCCATGTCGGGTGGCTCACAACCACCTGTAACTCCCGCTACAGGGGCTCTGACACCTTCTTTGGCCTCTCGGAGCACTCACATGTGCTCTGAGTACATATGGGTGTGTGCTCATATGTACATAAATAAAAATAAAATAAATCTTTTTTTTTAAAAAAAAGAAGTCTCAGCTGGGCATGAGACTGGTGCATGCCTTTAGTCCCAGCACTTGGGAGGCAGAGGCAGGCAGATCTCTGTGAGATTCAGGCCAACTTGGTCTAGATAGTGAGTTTCAGGCCAACTGGGGCTACAGGAAGACCCTGTTTAAAAAGAAGATGTCTCATACACTTCCATTATCACCCACTAACATCCTCAGCGGCCCCTCCATCCCTGAGCACCCACTAATCCACTTTCCGCCTCTGGATTTCCCTGTCCTTCATATTTCGTATGAATGGCATCATACAGTATGTGGTATTTTCACTTAGCAGAATGTTTCAAGGTTCATTCAGGTAGTCATCATCAGTATTTCATTCCTTCTAATAGCTAAACAATATGCTATTGTCGGGATGTATCACATTGTATGTGTTCCTTTGCCCACTGGTGGACATTTAGGTTGGTAGGTTGCTTTCAATCATGGGGTTATTGTTAATAACATATAAACATACATAGAAGTTTTTGTATGGATATGTGTTTTCATTTCTCTAGAGTATATATTTAGGAATGTAACTACTGGGTCACATGGTAACTGTTTCATCACCTGAGTAACTGTCAGGCTATTTTCCAAAGCAGCCGAACCATGTTATATTCTATTACTGCACATAGGTTAGACCTTCTCCACTTCCTTGCAAACACTTTTTATCTGACTTTTTAATATTACTCATCCTAATAGGTGTGAAGTAGTATACCATTGTGGGTTTTGTTTACTTGTTTCTTTGACACAGGGTCTCACTATGTAGCTGGCTGGCCTGGAACTCGCTCTGTAGACCAGACTGGACTCGATCTCACAGAGATCTGCCTGCCTCTACCTCCCAAGTACTGGGACTAAAGGCATACATATGCCACCACATCTGGCTTCATTGATGCTAATGTCTTTCATGTGCTTACTGGCCATTTATGTATCCTTTTTCTTTTTTATTCATCTATCATCTGGTGTGTGTGTGTGTGTGTGTGTGTGTGTGTGTGTGCACATTCCTGTCACACAGCATGTGTGGAGGACATGTGAAGAGGACAACTTGAAGAAGTCAGTTCTCTCCTTCCCCATGTGAGCCCCAGGGATCAAACTTAAACCATCTATCTTGGTGGCAAGCAGCTTTACCCACTAAGCCATCTTGTCAGTTTAGATTTTCTTCTTATCACAAAAAGATGCTGCATCTCCCCCACCTCCACCCCTACTCTGACTCTTACAATCTTTCTGCCCATTTTCCACAGTGTTCCCTGAACCTTGGGGGTGGTTAGGGTGTAATAAAGATGCCCGTTTAGGAATGAGCTTTCCACCATCATTTATTCTCTGCACTTTGACCAGTTGTGAGTCTGAATTAACCACCATTCACTGCATAAAGAAGCTTCTCTAGTGAGTGATAAGAATTGTAGTAGTCTAAGGTAAGAATTGCAGTAGTCTATGGACATAAAGATAAGTATTTAGAGGCAGTTTGATACTATGTCCCCTTGTGGGTTTAAGACTTATTTTTTTAGGGGCTGGAAGATGACTCAGTAGTTAAGAGCATGCACTTCTCTTACAGAGGACCCGGGTTCGATTCCTGGAATCCGCATAGTAGCTCACATTGCCCTTAACTCCACTTCCAGGGATATTTTTTTTAGGGTCTGGGAGATGACTCAGTGGTTAAGAGCATGCGCTTCTCTTACAGAGGACCCGGGTTCGATTCCTGGAATCTGCATAGTAGCTCACATTGTCCTTAACTCCACCGCACAGACAGACATGTGGGCAAAACACTCAAACACATCAAATAAAATAATAAAAATAAAATTTTCAAAAGGTTTACTTTTAATGTATTTTAATTTGTGTATTAATGTTTCACTTGCATGTATGTTACGTGCATGCCTGGTACCCAAAGAGGCCAGAATTGGGCACTGGATCTCTTGGAACTGGATTTACAGATGATTGTGAGTTGTCATGTGGATGCTGGAAACTGAACCCAGGTCCTCTGCGAGAGCAGCAAGTGCTCTTGACCACTGAGCCGTCTCTCCAGCCCGTTTGTTATTTGTAAAACTATGTGTATGTGTGTACCCCAGTGAGGGTGTGTGCATGAGTGTAGGTGCCCGCAGAGCTAGAGGCATCAGATTTTCCTGTAGCGGCTGTTACAGAGGGTTGTGAGCCACCCAGCGTGGGCACACATAAGCTTTTTGAGATAGGTCTCATTATGTAGCCTTGGCTGGCCTGGACCTCACTGTGTAGGCCAGGGTGAAGAGATGGCTCAGCAGTTAAGAGCACTGACTGCTGCTCTTGCAGAGGACCTCAGTTCAATTCCCGGCATCCACATGGTGGCTAACAACCACCCGAAACTCCAGTTCCAGGGAATCCGATGCCTTCTTCTGACCTCCACAGGCATTGCACTACACGGGTGCACTTTACACATATGGGCACTACCCTCATAAACACACACACATGCACACACACACACACATAAAAAAACAATGAGTAAATACATGGCTTTAAAGCAAATGGATTAAAACATTTTACAGTATATCATTTACACTACAAAGGCTGGACACAGGCCTATAATCTCAATTACTCAAGAAGCTAAGGCAGAGGTATCAGAAGCTCAAAGCCCACTTGGGCTACAGAGAAAGTTCAAAGCCAGTATGGGCAACTTAGACTTTGTCTAAAAAGTTTTTTGTTTTTTTTTAAGGGCGTGAGCAGTTGGGCTCTTACATGACCTCAAGGCTTTGGTGACAATCACTATGAGCCTGTGCATTCTGTACTGCCAAGACCCCTGGGTTCTGCCCTCTCTGTTGACAGTATCATCTAGGTCAATCATAATCCTTCCACGCCTCAATTTACTCACCTGTAAACTGGACTGTATAAGCCACCATATCATTTGTCTCAGATCCCACTTTTCAAAGGAAATCATTTGGCAGCCCCAACGTAGGAAAAACTAGGAAATATCTACAAGTGGACTTGACCCCCAGGGCCCACCCATCATCCATCCTACACTGAAGTTCCCCAAAACTCAGAATTGAAAACTCACATTTGCCAAGCTCCCAACCCACATAGCTGAACTCTGACTTCATGGACACTCCATTAACTCTGAAGGTCCCCCTGTGACCTCACATAAGCTGACTCAGGAATCCCAGGTGAAATAATTGTATTAGTCACCCCACCCAGAGTCCAAATCCCTTCTCCAAGGAAACCCCCTTGTTCATCCTCCCACCCCAATCCCGTCCTCCCTGGAAATCAGCATCATAATTCCAAATGTCAGTGGCCCAGCCAGGACAGCAAAGCCCATCCTAACATGAGTGATCACAGTTCCTTGCTTAGGCAAGTCTCCTTTCCTAATGACCTGATGCATGAGAAATGCCATGCTTTTGTCATGCCTCAGTGCTTATTATGCACCTGACATGTATCACACCCAATCTACTACGACAATGTGTTATGCAGTGGAGGGAAACTGAAACTTGGTCACTGAGGATCAGAACTGGGACCCCAGGGGGAGGTGGTGCTCATGGTGGGGACAGTGGATGCCAAGATTATCTATCTGGGCCTCACTCCACCTCTACAGTACAGATGGCTACAAGGATGTTCTCAATGGTCTCTGGGCTGAGATGGTCCACACAAAATTACTTAGTATAGAGCTGAAGGGGTGGCCCAGAGATACAGTGTTCACCTTGCACGCACAGGCCCTGGTTTCCATACCTAGCACTGTAAACACAAAGAGAAAACGAGTCCACAGCACAGAATCTTACACACAGTAACTCAACAAAACTTAGCTCCAGCTGCACATGACGGTGCATGCTTATAATCTCAGCATTCGGGAGGCTGAAGCAGAAAGATTAAGAGCTTGAGGCTAGCCTAGGGTAAATGGCAAGACCCTGTCTTTAAAAAAAAAAAAAAAATGACTCCAAACAGACATCAGTTTTATAGAAAATAGGATTTATTATCACATTTAAGGTGAACACAAATTAATGTCCCAGAAATCTTTTACATATATCATTGATAGACTGGATTTATTCAACACACAGAAAAAAACAAAGCCTACCAAGAAATGGGTTTCCTCCTGAGCACAGGGCAGTTTCCAACATAGGAATTCATATTGAGCAGGGCCAGCTTGTAGGAGCTTTGTTCCCAGGTCCAACTGCGTCTACCCCAGAGGCTCCTGCAGCCAACCAGCAGGATTCACAGCCACCAGGTGGAAAGACACTGGTCTTGGGAACTTTCACAAAAGCCCTGAGTAATGTTTCAGAAGCCTCAGGAGCATGGCCTGTGTCAACTCAGGTCACCCACAGCATGGTGCAGTTAGTGTCACAGCTTCATGTCTGCTAATCTTATGAAATTATTGCAAAGAGGAAGACAACATTCAATAGCAATCGTTGTTCCCAGTGGTTGAGAAAAAGGGCAGAATCCTTCCCTAGATGCTAACCTGTCACCGATGCCAGCGTCCAAGGCACACATGAATGAAGACCGCCAATCACAGGGAACACTCACTGAAGGGGTGTGGCCCAGTGGCTACAATGATGCCCAAAAACAGGCTCAGGAAGAAGGGTGGACATTCCAGAGCAGCCTGCTGGGTCCTGTGGAGGACAGTGTTCCTGAGCAGCCTTCCTTATGCTTGACAGGGAACGTGGGCACAGACAGCTCTTCGGGGCACCAATGCGTAGAGGCCTTGAGTAAGTCAACAAGTGGGTGAGCTGCTACCATTCTAGCACCCCAGCTGTGGGTTAGCTCAACTGGCCACAGTCCGTGATGACAATCTTCTTAGACGTCTTTCCACTCTTTGAGCCAAAAGACTCTATTTTCTTCACGACATCCATGCCCTCTTTGACATGGCCAAACACAACATGCTTGCCATCCAGCCTGTGAGGGGTAAGAAGGGTGAGAAAACCCAAGAACAGAACCAGTCACCCAGCCCAGCCACTTTGATAGGAATCAGTTACCAAAAATACTAATTTCAAAAGGATCCCCAACATACACTAAAGCTTGATCAAGCCTTGCTGAGTTCCCCAACTGTCCCCGGCCCCAGGATGCTGGGCTCCCAGGACATACCCTGCTAATCTGGGCTTGCCCTGGCAGCGCAACTTGAATCTTAGTGGCCTCGCCTATGACAAGTGTACTCATTCTGCCCAGGGAGATGGTGGGCACAGGGCTGTTCTGAGGAAGCAGGACATCTGCACAAATGGAACTACTTTAACAGCCATGAACTGAGAGCCGATACAAAGTTCAAGAAACAAGACCTGCTGAACAGCTCCTGATAGTCCAAGAATGTAAAAGGCACTTAGCTCACCTCCTACAAAGCCAAGGGTAGAACTACAAGACCCACTGAGGGCTCCATGGAATGAGCATAGAGTCAGAAACCTGCCCGACCCTGATGGTCGCATGTGGCTTAGAAGGTAGAGGCTAGCAAATGTCACCTATCACTCAGGTTTCCCTAAAATCCTAGAGACAGGCTTTATGAAATCTGGGTTCTTAGTCAGCGACTATCCTTAAAGCCCAGGTACCTGAGGGCTAGGACATCTGCGGACTGTACAGAGAAACTTAACATTCATGGAAATTTTACCAGGGAAAAAGACATTCCTAGAAAGTCTGGACCTGTGGGAGAGAGGGTTGCCAGAGGCTGGGAGCCATCTGCAGGCTGGGTGAACAGAATGTGAGGAACACTTGTGATGCCCGGCATCTTCCATGCCCATCCTGTGGTGGAGATGAGCCAGGGAAATGTCAGTTGAAGCAAATGAACTGACTTCTCCTCAGGCCACTTACAGCTGCATTTCCCAAATGTGGGGTAGAAGAACCCTTTTGTGTGTGTGTGTGTGTGTGTGTGTGTGTGCGCACACACACAGGTGTAACAAAACAAATTTCATCTAACAGCACAAATGGGAATCCAAGGTGTGACATGGTCACAGAACTACCCAAAGTGTCCCTCAATCCTTTCACTAACTCATACAGAGACACAGCAAAACAACAGTCACTGGCCCAGAGCAGATGGTCTAACTGCACACTGCCTTCCTAAGCACACATGAACTTCCTCCAGCCTCAATCCCAGAGAGCCTGGAGTACAGAATAACTCACCAGTCTGTCTTTATGGTACAGATGAAGAACTGGGAGCCATTGGTGTTGGGGCCTGCATTCGCCATGGACAGGACCCCTGTAGAACAAGCAGAGGTGAGTCATGTTGCGCCTGCAGATCCTAGGCTCAGAGGGAACCAAGTCAACATCCAATCAGAGCTTATCTGCCTTCACTGCCTGCTAGTTCTCAATGGAGCATCCTTGAAGAAGGCAACCCCTCAGTGTCGGAGCTGAGCGGGACCCCACACCTGACCACTAGACTTTCCCACATTCCACCTTGGATTCTGCTCAAAGGCTCTCCAACCAATTTCCCACAGGGAAAACTGCCTGGTTTTGTTTGTTGTTGAGACAGTTTCTCACCAGGTACCCAGGCTGACCTTAAACTTTCTGTGTGGTCCAAGCTGACTTCAACCTACTGATTCTCCTGATCCAGCTCCCAAGTGCTAGGATTACAGTGGTAAGTCCGGTTTCTAAACAGAGCTCAGAATGAGAACGAGCTAGGGAAACCCAGCAAGTTAGCTGAGCCGTCCAGATGCTAAAGGAAGAAGCATTAGGAGGGGATGCTGGGCAACGGTAGACCACCGCTTCCCAGGGCAGCCAAGTGTGGCAGTATACACACAGGATGAAACGGCAGAGAGAGCAAGAGAGGCCCCGGTACCTGGCCCCACGTGCTTCAGCGTGAAGTTCTCATCAGGAAAGCGGCTTCCGTAGATGGATTTCCCTCCTGTGCCATTGTGGTTGGTGAAGTCGCCGGCCTGTGTATACAACACCTTGTGAGTGGTCACCACACAGAGCTGGCAGAGGAACAGTGGGGGTAGCCTCCAACCCACCTGAGGCCCAGCCTCATGCAGAGGGACCAATAACCCTCCAGTGATTAGGACTGAGATAAACACCAAGCTTATATATCTGATGCCATAATAACAACTATGGTTTCTAAATAATATACTTCTTGCTCTGGGCAAGTTTTTCAGTAATCCTCAAATGTCCTGAGGCATTTCTTAGTAATCTCAGAGTTTCAACCCACAACTCTGACAAGAGTTGGTGAGCCGGGGCCCTGTTCCCAGGGCTAGGCCGGATGAGCAGACTAGTTTCCTGGGCTGAGTCCTTTCTCTGCTTCAGCATCACCTCACCAAGCCCAAACGTTCTGAGCTTTGTAGACACAGAACAGGGCCCACAGGGACTAGAATCCTTCCTGAGAGCATCCTAAGGTCTAAACAACCTAGGCAAGACTTCCATGGGGTTCCTGCCATGGAACCCTGGTAAAAGCCTGGTAATTGTAATGTGCCCAGTTATTGGCTATGACCACACTCTGGTTTTTCTGAGACAGGATCCTCAGGTGAGAGGCATGATTGGCTGAATCCAGCTAAAGCATCTACAGTTGCCAAGATGTCCTCAGACACCCTGCCTGTGCCTTCAGGGGTCATCACTCCAAGCTGCACAGAACTTTCTCGATCTGCAAAACCCTTCCTAACCCAGGACTCCCACCCCAGCTCCTCCCTCGTCTACCAGCCCCCAAAACAGCTGGAAGCCTCTCTGGCAGAAGGAGTCCAGCCAGCACCGCCACAGCCCTGCCCACCTCCCGCTTCGCTTTGTCACATCCAGTGTGGAGTGTAACCAGGAACTGCAGCCAGCCCTTACTGCAGTACCACTTGGTCAGCGTGGAGGGAAAGGAGAGAAGTCTGAGCAAAAGGACTTCAGAGAGGCCATGACATCTTGCCTGTGACTCTAAGCACTCAGGATATAAACCCCTGACCTTGAGGGTCTCCAGGAAATTCTCACTACGGACACTTATCCCCAAACCTGCTGTGGCAATGCTTGGAAAACAGGAGGTGTTCATTTAACCAAGAAAATGCCCTTCACCGGCAAAGGCATCTCCAAGTTCAGGCATGCACACCACGCCCAACTTAGCCGTCTTTTTCCCCCTCTCTCCCTCCTCCCCTCCCATGCATGAAGGGTAACAAGATCACAGACTATCTGACTCTAGTGTTCTTTCAAAAAGCCACCCAACAGTCCTCTGCTGTGTCTTCTCCACATACCAGGCCCCGGCTTGCTTACCCCTGTTCCTAACCACTCCCGGGGCAGCTCCATGGCTATTCCCACACACAGCAAAGGAGAACCAGACATGGAGGTGGCATAACTGTTACCTGGCACATGAAGGCTGGAATCACCCTGTGGAAGGTAGAACCTTTGTAGCCGAAACCCTTCTCACCAGTGCACAGAGCTCTGAAGTTCTCTGAAGGAGGGAGAGGAAGATTAAGAGCAGGCCCCCTACTCCGGTACCACACCAACCAGCTTTTCCCTGACCAGTCCTCTAGGTGACCTGGATCGATTCCTGATCACTGTGTGACCAAGACAAGTTACTTTCCTGTCTTAACCCCAGTATCAAATACGGTGACTAGAGTACAAGTTCCAGGCTGTGCCAGCCAGGATAACGGGGCAGAGAGCTCAAGGACTGTGTGCCCAGCCCTGCCCTATCGGGCAGCAGGGGGAGGAAGCCGCCTCTGGGAATTTACATGGGACTTCCCCTGGTTCTGAGGCATCCAGCTACTGACTGACAGGTGGGTAGAACTGAGATCCAGGGTCAGAGAGGGACAGAAGGCTGCCCAGGGCACCCAACAGCTGAGCTTCCAGGAGACTCCCCTGTTGTCATAGTTTCTGAGTCCTAACTCCTCTTCCAAGCCCACCAGGTTTGCCCCATTTACTTCCCACTGAGCCTTACCGGCTGTCTTTGGCACAACATCTGCCTTCAGCTGTAAGGGGGTAAGAGAGGATATGGTCAGGGCAGAGGCAGGTTCAGGAAGGTACAGGAAGTATACCACCAGTACTCACAGTGGCCAAGGGTGTCTGAGAAAGCACTACAGGGCCATTCTGCCCCTGTGACCCTCCCAGGAGCAGCCCAAGCAGCTATCAATTCTGGCAGCTGCTTCCTAACTAAACCCAAAGCCTGCCGGAAGCAGCCTCAGTTTCCTATCAGAAGAGACCAGTGCCACCCGGGGCCCACTTCCTGGTGGAACTGACAGCTGGGCCCCTAAGCATGAGACATGGGACCTAGAGTGTGAGGAACCAGTTGAAGCTCCTGAATGAGGACAGGAAACAGGCTCCCAGAGGAAAGAAGGGAAAATGTTTCGGTCCCATCCAAACCAATTTCTCTCCACCAAATGGGGGCAGGGATCGCGCTCTCCATTTTCCATAAGCGACCACTCTACCTGTCAGTCAACACTAATTGGCCCCTTTGTTCACCTTTAAGGCAACACTGGGCTTTCCTTGTTATCTTGACTTTTTTTTTTTTTTTTTTTTCCAAACAGTCTAAAGAAACCAACAGGAGCTGGTCGACCTCAGGAAGGAATGGGATTGAGCTCCCAGTGGCACGAGGCCATCCCAGTAATGCCTGTGGCCTGCCTGGAGTTCTGCCTGGAGCAGAGGCGGGTGACCCCAAACCACCTTCCCGCCTCCATTCCCCAGTGCCCTGTACACAGCCTGGCCATGAGGGCGGTCCGGAGCCCACTCTGCCTTGAGCTCACGACACCACGTGAATGACGGCCGCTACCTGCCTTCCAACCAGGGCTCCTCCCGGACAACACCCGCTTAAGCCTCCGCATGCAGCCTCGGATCCAGAGGGCCTAGGAAGCCTTGCCTCGGCCAGGGCCAGCAAACAGACCGTCACCCAGAGCGATCTGACCTTGACCTTTTCCTCTACTCCAGCCCTCCTCTGGCCTCCTCACTCCCACGGTTCGGAAGAGGGATGGATCAGAGCTAGATGATGGCTCCTTCTCATTGGCGGGGAAACTGAGGCTCAAGGTCACCCAGCGTGCTGGGCACAACGCCCAGCCAGGGTCCAGACTTGCCCCACGATCATCTCCTACACCCAGGCCGGCCTTGTCCTGTCGAGGGGACTCACCTCCAGCACCACGCGGCCGAGCGGCTGCCCGTCGGCGCCCACATCTAAGTACACCAGCGGGTTCCCGGAGGAAGAGCTGGAGTCGGGGGTTCCGCCGCCGCCGCGGCTGCTGCAGGCACGGGCCCCGGAGAGAAGCAGCGGCGCGGAGCGCGGGCCGGACAGCAGGCCGAGCAGGCGGGGGCCGCGGCGCAGCGCCAGCATCGCGGAGGTGAGTCGGAGCAGAGGTGCGCGGGAGACGGAACACCGAAGCAGGAAAGGTCGCGGGAGCCCAGGAAGCGATGGATTCCGGAGGCCACGCGCCGCAACTTTTATTGGTCGGCTGACTTCGTGGCCACGCCCCCTCCGCGCCTCCGCCCCGCCCCTTCGGGGGGAACCTGTCTCGGGCGACCCCTGCTGGCTGCAGTGGGCAGCACTGCCACTTGGTGCAGTCGTAGAGCATGAAGTCCTTTGATCTGCCTCAGATCAGGGCTAGAGACTCAGAGAGATAGATAGGACTTAAGGAAAGCAAAATTAGGTAGTTTAACTCCAAAATATGAGCATAGGTACTTTTTTTCTACTATAATTAGAAAAGTCTGCCTTTTCATCCTTTACATGTATAAGGCTCAGGCCAAATGGACCCTTGCTTCCCCTTCCCCAACAGATCCTACAGAGACAGACCAAGAGAAACACTGGTACTGGGAGTCAGAGAGAGGTGGAGCTCTGAACTGGATTAAAGAGCGGGAGGAAACCAATAAGCAGAGACACTTCCCAAGACACACACAAGGTGACCGACCTCAGGCCTCTGGCCGCTGAGCTCTTCCTCTCAGACCCTCCTCCAGGAGGGCTGGAAATGCAGCTTGTCCTACAGTGCTCCAGCCAGGGCCCTGCCCTTGGGGCTGACTCTCCCTCCCCAGCCCCATACACTGGCAACTCTGGTCATTCCTCCACTGCCAGCCAGGCCAGGCAGATGCTAACTGCAGCACTCACCTGGAGCAGACCTCCTGGCTAACTAACTGTGCCTGCAGTTTACAGTGGCTATTCTTAGGGGATGCCAGGAAAATTCACAGAGCAGGAGGCAGACAAGATTCCTGAATGGAAACCACAGTTAGGGATTTAAATCCCATGTGTAGTAGATTTCACAGAAGCCTGGGAGGGCTCAAACAAGCAAACACCAGTAATGGTCCTGAGGGTACCTGGGCCAACGCCTGTGCTCTGCAGATGGGAAACTGAGACAGGATAGCTATGCCAAGACTAGAACCCTGATGCTCACTCTGGCCTGCCCCAGTCCTCCTGGACCTCCAGTAGGGGACTGTAAGAAGCTTACCCTGATTTCTACCCACACCTGTTTTAGGGATAAAAGTGACAAGAGAGAGAAGTGTTTGTCAATTGTTAGGTACTGTACCATAAATATTAATGATGGGCAGAGTCTAGACTGATACTGAAGGTGCAGAGTTCAGATCACGGTGGAAGAAGGGACTGTCAGCTGCAAGGTCTCAGAGAAGTAGAGGGGCTGAGCCTTGGCAGCAGTGGGCTGCTCGGTCCAAGAATCTGCATATGGGAAGGTGTCCATCAGCCAGGCTGACCCTAGCAAATCTGTGAGATCTTGACATGGTCTCTGGCTCACATACCTGACAGCTTGAGCTGTTTTTTGGAAGTTCACAGCCCCCTGCTTTGTATTCCCAGCCTAGGAGTAGGCTGAGCACTCACTGTGCCTCAATGGCATGCTCCCAGGCCCTAACCTAGATTGTCCCTCACCTGACCTTCCTGAGTGTTCTCTTTTCTTGTGATTGTGTCCCAAAATGAGCAGCCTGCATGGGGAACCCACTTTTATCTATTCTGTTCTTGACATATCTTCTAGACCTGTCCAACATCAGTACATACTTAGACTGGAAAGCCCCACATGCCTTGCCAGGGATCATCCTAAGGCCTCAGGCTCCCTGCAGTCAGCTCCAGGCCTTGGATTCCCACAACCATCAACACAACAAAAATGAGAGCTTTGAAACATAGTTGTCTTTCAAGCCTGCTCTTGGGGATGCCTCAATTTATGCCCATCTGAGATAAAGTATGTCCACCCCAGGAGGGAACTTGCTTTCCTTTGCTCGGCCACCTCCCTCTCCAGGCCTTCTCCAGCTCTGACCTCACCAGCTTAGCATGTGGCCTGATGGGCAGCTCCCTTTTCCCAGGCCCCAGGTAGTGAACTGTCAAGGGCAGTGTGTTAGGCTGAGACCAGTGGTCTGACTTCAAGGTCAGGGTTATTGCATGCCAAGTATCCTGGCTGTCATCAAGGAGCTGGAGATGGGGACAGGTCAACAGAGAGGACTTGGAGAGACAGTCAGGAAGATGGAAGTTGACGTAGCAGGGTGTTACGGAACATGGGGACTGGGGAGATGATTTCCACCCAAGGGATCAGCTTGGACATGCCCATGTCTGGGAACTGGGACACCAAGATATGAAGTTATTCTGGAGAG
This sequence comes from Eospalax fontanierii, assembly GCA_035773235.1. Taxonomy (NCBI): domain Eukaryota; kingdom Metazoa; phylum Chordata; class Mammalia; order Rodentia; family Spalacidae; genus Eospalax; species Eospalax fontanierii. The sequence goes on from CM069540.1 coordinate 19,588,817, forward strand.
GAATGAGCCAACAACAGCCCAGACGGGAACTAGTCAGGGCACCTTTGAGGAAAGGCTATGATCTTGAACATGAACTGGAAGTGCCATGAGGGGCCAATCGCAGAGGTCTGAAGCCAGGCTGAGGCCTGACAATGGTGGCACCCGGGAGCCACAGAGCGTGCGCTTCGCCCTCCCCCAGCTCCCTTCCCCGCAGGCTTGCCAATGACACTACCTGTACCTGAGTGTCCTCAATAGTGTCAAGAGGAGAGACAGCCCATCCCTAAGCTACACGGTGGCTGAGCACATGCCTAGCCCTTGAGGACACCAGGCCCACCTTAGAGTGGACCTCACCGTGCCAAAGAACAGGCAGGTAAGGCTGGACTCAGAACCATGTTTGAAGGTGGCAAACTCAGGTGCCGGTGGCAGCCAGGCATGTGGGATGAGTAATGTGAGCTGCTGAAGACAGAGAGTGAGTGGAGGAGGAGGAGGAGGCCTGGAGTCCATGTGGCTGAGGCATGCCCCAGCTAGAGGGAACAGATGTCAGGCCAGCCTTCTGCTGTAGGTGGGGCCAAGAGAGCAAGGCAGCAAAGCAGGGACAAGCCAGGCCTTCCCTTTGTCCAATAAGAACAGATCATTTGAAGTTTCAGAACGTGAGTTAGCATCTCATGTAGCCCAGCTGGTCTTGAACTTGCTAGATAACCAAGGATGAACCTCCTGCCCCTCCCTGACAAGTGCTGGGATTACAAACATGCACCATCACACACCTAGTTTATATGGGGTAGAGGATCGAACCCAGGGCCTGATGAACGCTAGGCCAGCACTGTACAACTGAGCTGTGACTGAGCCTCAAAAATCTAATTTTTTATTTTTATTTCTTTTTAATTAATTTTTATTTTATGTGTATGAATGTTATGCCTGTATGTAAGTGCACCCGTGTCATGCAGTGCCCACGGAGAACAGAAGAGGGTGCCAGATCCCCTGGAACTGGAGTTATCGACATTTGTTAGTAACCATGTGGCTGCTGGGATTTGAACCCTGTTCTTCTTCAAGAACAGCCAGGGTAGGGTTTCATCCTGAAGTCTGTGTGAGCTCACAGAGGTGTTGCTTTGTCTTTGCTTCATTGAGCCTCAGTATTATCATCTGCACAGAGGAGTTAGTAATAATTACCTCAGGAATTGTTCCTGTTCAGAGCAACGTCACTTGAACATCTGAGGGGCTCCGTAAAGGATGAGCGAGAAGTAAATGAATTTGTGAATGAACTGATGAGTGAACAGATGCTTCCTGCCCAAGCCAGCTAACAAGTCAAGATGAGTAGGGCTTTTTGTTTGTTTGTTTGTTTGTTTGAGAGAGAGGGTTTATCTGCAGCCCCAGTTGACCTGGAACTCGCTATGTAAACCAGACTGGCCTCAGTCTCACAGAGATCTGCCTGCCTCTGTTCCTAAGTGCAGGGATTAAATGAATATGCCTCCACATCTGGCTGTTTTTTCGTTTTTGAGACTGGGTCCCACCACACTATGTAACCCACCCTTGCCTCAAACTCAAGATCCATCCACCTCCCAATCACTGGAATTCCAGGGTGCCCACGCACAGTCTGGATAGAAGGGTGGCTCTGAGTTCAAGGTGTCATGTCCTTAGTTGGGTTCTACGGTAGTTTTTTGCTGTTCCCACGCAGGACTCCCTTAGGGGAATCCTAACCCTATCTGGAGGCTTTGCATCTGAAGGTGTCCTCGGTGATCCACAGCAGCCCGTGAGGTCAGCTGGCCTAGGCCACACCCTCAGTTCATGGAGAACACAAGGGCTGTAAGTTGAAGGTGGGTGGGGAAAAGCTGCAAAGAGCTGGCACTTGGGTTTGAGTTCTTTCCATTGAATAGAAAAATAGCTGCCACACTGTTCTTCCTGGGCCCACACCCATGGAGGCAGGCAGTCTATAAACTGGTCTCCATGGCTGGAAGGGACCTATCAAGTGATCTGACCGCAGTAAACAGAACATGGCCTACATGAGAGGGCCACCCAAGATCATCTGTGAATCTAAGATTTCTTTGCTGAATCCGTGTTTTCTCCTCCACTCCATCCCTCTCCCCTCTCTCTTCTGCTTCTCAGGCCCTATGCATTTCTCTCTCTCTTTTTCTCACACACACACACACGTATACACATGCACTTGTATGCACACACACACACACACACACACACACACACACACACACACACACAGGCACATCACCTGTTACCATGTCATGGAGACACCTAGGCAGCCCGGCAGGAGACCTCACAGAGAGGAACCAAATCCTGTCAATAGCTATGTGTATGATCTTGAATGTGTGCCTTCTGTGGCCTTCTAGTAGCCTTGGAAGTGGATTCTCACCTGCAGGGGAGTCTTGGGGTGACTGGAGCCCCAGCCTACCCTGGGCTGCAACCTCCTGAGCAGAGCTCCCAGCTTGCCTGGATCCCGGAGTTGTAGAAACTAGAAGAATGCATAGTTGTCATTTGAAGCCACTGAGTGTTGGATCACTTGCTCTGCAGCAATAGATAACTAATCTGCAAAACATCCCACCTCAGCCCGAGCCCTTAGAGGATCCCATTGCCCCATACCTGCCAGTCAATGATCTGCCATCTCAGTAGGTTTATGTCACCAGCTGCTCTTGGCAGAGACTCCATAGGAAAACAGGCTCAACAAGACAAAACTTGCTTGTCTCTAGGAAGGCAGGAACAGACTAACCAATTTATCTTGTTCCTCTGAAGGAAAATGAGGAGAGAACGAGAGAGAGGGAGAGAGAGAGAGTTAATATGATGGAGCTGGGGTTTGAAGACAGTCCCTAACTTGTGGCTCCATACTGGGCTCTACACCAAGATGTCACCCTAGCCCAGGACAGCCCTGCAAAATGAAGATTACTGTCCCTGTTTTGTAAGTAAAGGAATGGAGGCCTAGCAAGGCTGAGCCTGGGGTCTCGCTAGGATGAAGCAGAAAGTAGAGTTCTTCGCAAATTGTCTTGGCTGTGTGTCTTTCTGCAGGAGCTGGCAGGCCCAAGTCACACTTCTGAGACAGGCTGTGTCAGATGCTACCCACTCCACGTAATCTTTATCCAGCTGGCCCAACACTGTGCTTAGTCACACAGACTCATAGTCCCATCTAGTCTTCATAATTCTGCAGGGGAAGGTCTTTGGTCTCTGTAGGATGGTGCCAGACTGGGCTTGACTTGAAACCAGGCCTGACTCACTCCATAGCTGACACTCTCTTCAATGGCTAGGCCTTCTTGCCCTAGAGAACTTACCACAGATCTGCAGTGTTGGCCTCTAACAGCACAGCTGAGTGCCACAGAAACCTGAAGCCCTGAACACACTCATGTGTACAGTCCACACCCAGAGTCAACAGAAGCACCTGGTCAACAGAAACCTGGAGGCTCCTGAGCTAGCCCATCTTTGTGCAGGCACCATCCCCACCTTTTATTTTATTTTATTTTATTTACTAGTTATGATTTACAGTGGCCGTTCCCATTGCCCCAGTGTCCCAAGCCAAGGGTCCTGCTGACAGGTTGCCTAGGAGTGGGGCCTGAACCTTCTCCAGTACTGCTTGGCCAGACCTTGCCTGAGCTCCGCACACCACAGCCTACAACCTACAGTTCTGCAGTAGTCTTCCCCTTCCTCTTTTCTCTTGACCTGTGCAATCTTCTTCAGTCTCCTGACTTGGTTCTCTCGGGCTCTGCTTACTAATTAACACTGGATGCCTTTCCTTCCTCTGTTGGAATAAATCCGCTTCTATCAACAATGTTTAGATTCTAATCAATCTTGTCTTCCTTCTAATCACTATTGCATACCATTGGCCACAAGTGTTTGTCTTTTCTTCGAATTAGAATAAGGCTGCAAGTTGAGGTTTGGATAAAATAAGAACAGCTGGCCTGGCCTTTGTATACCTTAATAAAGTGCACACTGCAATCATCAGCGTTATTTCTTAACCCCTGCCTGACCCTGGAGAACAGGTCCTAATGCAGACTGTTCTTTATGAATGTGGCCTCTAAAGTCAACAGGAGCGACAGGAGCCCGCCAGGCCTATCTTGCTTTGTCTCAGGTTAAGCCTGTGGCCAGTAGTCTGCATCTGGTCCGGTACTGCCTGGTCCTTGAACTTAGCTCCTCCTCCAAACATTGTTGTCTTTGACAAAAGGTCAGTAAGTCAGACTGAGAGAAATCTCAGTTTCTGTGACAGATAGCTCTGATATTAGGTGAGCAGTAGCTCAAAACATTGATTCCTGGGCTCTAAGACAAGGCATGTATATCTGAAGTCCCGAACCCATCCAGGTATCCCAAGAGATCCCAGTAGAGACTTCGGCTCCGTAGGGACAGCCTGGCACTTCAGCAGAAAGCCCAAGGAGAAGGAGACAGGGAGCCTGCGAGTCAAGAGCATGTGGGGCAGCGCTTGCTTCTCTGTTTACTGGAGATGGGTCGGGTGGACGTGGCTCCACCTTCAGAGCGGAGGCCGGAGCTACAGTGGTCTCCATAGGCCTGATCAGAGCCTACGGGAATCAGGATTGCACCGGTTTAGCTGAGAGCGCTTTCCATCAGTTGCAGGACTGCAGGGCAGCACTTTGAAGTAATGAGCTTCCCGGAGTTGAAGGAGCGCAAGAGAGACCTATCAGCGATGCCCCAGCAAAGATGTGCTCCCGGGGTGGGTGGTGGTAGGTCCAAGGCGCCCTGGGAAGTTCCTCCCACTACTGAAACTCTGGGTTAGACAGCTTAAGTGAAGACTGTCTGGACGATAGAGGGTACCACCTCTATGCCCAAGCTTTAAAGCTCTTTATTGGCAGACCGGCAAGGAAAAGGCAACATAAAACCATAAAGGCCAGATGGAAATGTTGTTACACGGAAACTGGTTTCAAAATAATGTGTGTTGTCTAAGCAAAAGGGTAAGGAAAAGCATAGGCTTGTGGAGACAGCATTAATTACTTCTCTCCTAGCTGTGACAAAGTACCCAACAGAAATAACAAGAGAAAAGAGGCCAGTGGTGCAGTCTCTCATGCAGGGAAGGACAAGGCAGCAGGAACATGTGGACATGCTTACACCTTGACTGACCCGGAAACAGAAGCACGGGACTAGATTCAGGACTGCCTTCAGTGACCCACCTGGACCTCCCCAAACAGCGCCACCTTCTGGTGACCACATGTTAAGCACATCAACCGGCAGGAGATATTTTCCCAAAGTCAACATGCTAATACACTTTTACATGGTTATTTTTGCAAAAAAAAAACCCACACAAAATGAATTCAACTTCTCTAAGTCTTTCTATAATTCAGAACTTCAGTATTAGAAATGTATGGAAACTGAAATACAGGGTGTTATGAATTGTAGAAATGAATGCTGACCATTTAAATAGTGGAGAAGTAAACTAAAAATATAAAAAACTAAAAAGAGGGCTAAGGAGATAACTCAGTAGTTAAGAGCACTTGCTGCTGCAGAGGACCCAGCTTCAGTTCCCAGCAGCCATGTGGTGGCTCATAACTGTCTGTAAGTCCAATTCTGGTCTCTGCAGGTATCAGGCATGCATGTAATGCGCTTATATACATGCAGTCAAAAGACATAAAACAAAAATAAATAAAACTAAGGAAGAAAATTAGTTGTACAGCATAGTACATCAGAGGGATAGGTTATGGGCAACTGCCCTGAGCACAAGCTGACTTCACAGTTAGATTTGTATTTTATGTCTATGAGTGTTTTGCTTACCTGTGTATAAGTTCACCATGAGTATGAAATGCCATCAGAAGCCAGAAGACAGTGTTGGATTTCTGGAACGGAGTTACAGACAGTTGTTAGCCACCATGTGGGTGCTGGGAACCAAACTCAGGCTGTCTGCAATTATAGCCAGTGTTCTTAACCGAAAGCCATCTCTCCAGCCTGATAAGATTTTTTAAAATTATGTGTCTGTGGGTCTGTGTATGAATTTGTGCTTGTAAGTATAGGTACTCTCGGAGGCCAGAAGAGGGCATCGGATCATCTGGAGCTGGAGATGTGGGTACTGGGAATGGAACTCAAGGTTTTCTGTAGAACAGTAAGTACTCTGCAGCCTCCAATTTTTTTTTTTTTTTTAAGATCAGTCTCACTGTGCAACTCTGGCCTGCCTGCAGCTCAGTATGTAGACCAGATCAGGATGACCCCTAACACAGAGACTTGCCTGCCTCTGCCTCCTGAGTGCTGGAGTTAAAGGTATGTGCCACTGTGCCCAACCAAATGGCACTTTTTTAAAAAACTGAAGCTTCCATGGTTGTGTTGTTACATGACCAACCCTATCCCCAGAGTCCAGCTTTCTACCTTTTATATAGTCCCACCCCCAGTCCACCCCAGGAACTGGAGTTTTCAGGGTTTGAGATTTGGGGATTTCAACGTTCCAGATTTTAATCTGTAAGAATTATGACTTTCAGGATTTAGGTATTTTGATTTTGAGGGTTTTCAGTTTTTGAGAGTGTGGTGTTCAGGATTGTCTGCTAGGGTTGGGATAGGTACCACATCCAGCCAAGCCTCTTCCTCCCTCCCTACCTCCCTCCCTCCCTTCCTCCTTTCCCCCCTCCCTCCTTCCCCAAGCTTCTCTTCCCACTCGTATCTCAGTCGCTCTTGACTCACAGTCTGGCCGCTCTCTGGCCTCCTTCTCTCACCCCATCTCTTTCCCTTATGTGAATTTCTCTCAAGTTAATCCCGGAGGAGGCTGACAACCCCCAACCCTGGTTGCTTCCTGCCTAGTGGCCCTGCCAGCCTCAGCAGAACCACACCTCTATGGACCTCACAGGTGGCTCCTGTGTAGAACTACAACATGAAAGGCACCTCACAGTCTGTTCCACTTCCTGGTCTGCTTAGTGCCTGCCTCCCTGCCCAGTCCTGCGGAGGGCCCCAGTCATACTCCAAACTGGTCTGTTTCCCCTCCCCAGCCCCAAACTCTCCACTCTGCGTGGTGCCCCACAGGCTTGGGAAGACACTCTTTGGGGCTCATGGATTGAGTTGCTGGAGCTACTGAAATGCTGTGGCAGAGTACCACACTGGAGGCTTAAACCACAGAACCATATTGTCCTCCTTGTCCTCCAGTGCAGGGGTCAGGAGGGAGGGCTCCGTCCCAGTGTCTCTCCTCACTCAGTGTCTCTTCACATCCCCTCACCCCCATGCCAACCTGTCTCTGGGTCCAAATATCCTCTTCTTAATTTCTTTTTATTTTTAAAGTTTAATCATTTCCTGAGACAGAGTCTTGCTACGCATCCTGGGCTGGCCTCAGAGTTAAGATTCTGAGTCCTGGGATCACAGGAGTGCACCATCACACCTGGTTAGAGCTTCCCCTTTTGGAACACCGATTCTATTGGCTAAGGGCTCACCCTGATGACAGCACCTTAAATTAGTACAGTAGTGACTACGACCCTACTTTGAGGTACTTAGGGTTAGAATTTCAGCACGTGTGGGACACAGTTCAGCACATGTGGCGGGGTCCTCCAGCAGCATCGCAGCGCATCAGGATGGATTTAGTGAAGTAGCTGTTTTGTGTTTTGTGTTTGCAGCTTATAGGATGTGGTCAGGACTTGTCTCCTTTCACAAGTTCGGGGTTTCTTAGTTGCACAGTGTGTGGAAAGACGCTAAGACTGAGTTAGCCACGCCTTCTTGGGGTGCCCCTCTGCTCACACCTCCTGTACTGCCAGCTGGAGGCTTCCTGGCTCCTTGCCCCACCCACTGGCTCTTCTGGGCAGTGGCTCCTCATGGTAGGTGGCTGCTCTCAGGCTGCCAGAGCTGCTGCTGGCTCCTGTTAGGCCCGGCCTCCTCCAGGACACCTTGTCAACTGAGCTGCTGCTGCTGCTTCTTTTTTTCCTTTTTTTCTAATTGAGCGTCTTTATTAATTAAAAAAAATTTTTTTTTTTTTTTTTGCAGTGCTAAGACTAGGCCCTGCGCTCTGTCTCTGAGCCACGTTCCAGTATTGCTTTAGCTCTAGGACATGTCTAGACTGGGGGAGGAGGCATTGTAGTGGCTTTAAAACATACTCACTTTTTTTTTTTTTCTGATACTACTGTTATTAAGAAATGAGGTCCTGAGTCAGCAAGACGGCTCAGCAGGTAAATGTGCTTTGCTGCCAAGCCTGTGTTTGATTCCTGGGACTCACATGGTGGAAGGAAGGAACCAACTCTGGCAAGTTGACCTCCATATGTGCTATGGTTTCTCTTTCTCTCTCTCTCTTTCTCTCTCTCTTTCTCCTCCCTCTCTCTCTGTCCTACATACATAAATAAATATAATTTTTTAAAAAATTCAAAGATGAAGTCATAATATTCTTCCCTTGAATCTAGGCCTTTCTCAAACTTCATGCTAACAGAACATGTCAGAAGCTCGTCCTTTATTACCTGGTCATGAAGAATTTTGCTCTTCATTACTAACTGCCACACTATGAGAAAGCCCAGGCCTTACTGGGAGCTCACATGCCCATGTTAGACATATGAGTGAAGAGGCCTTAAGATGACTCCGGCTCCAGCCACCACGTGAGAGCCTCAGGTGAGAGCCAGCCAGCTGAGCACAGTCATCTCTAAGAGGCCTGAGAGGGTTATAATGCATCAGGTTGTTTTCTGTCACTCAGCAAAATACTTGAAGCTGGAAACTTCAAAATGAAAAGGGGTTTATTTGGTTCTTGATTATGTGGCTAAAATGCCCAAACAAGCAAAGTACATTTGTCAAGAGAACCCTGACCACATACAAACGGCAGAGAAACAAAAATGGAAATGACTATGTGCCAGAGCCCACCGGCAGAAATCAAACCACACCCGAAGCCGGGAGTGAGGATGAGAAAATGTAGAGATAGAGAGAGAAAAAACAGGACAGACTCAGGAGGACTGTCAGTCACACTGAAGCAGCTTGCCTTTAGTAAGTCCCCCCCCCCCCATTTATACTGTGAGGTGAGCAAAACAATACTAACACAGGCAAAATGACTTAAGACATGATTGGCTTCCTTCAAAGATCTTCATGTGACCTCAGTCTTAGGTGAAAAATAAACTTCTCCTCAGGTGTAAATCATTTTGCCTAATGAAAACTCCTGCTTCCAACAGCACTTCTGTGCACGAGATTGTCTTCTGCCTAACCCAAATCTAGGGCATAGTTCAAGGTAGGCACATGGCCCCCGACAACTATGCACAGAAGAAGTCAAGCTTGTTGGGCAGCCTGGCCTTATGATAGCCTACTCAGGAGAAATCAGCCAGCCCACTCTGGTCCATTCATGAAGGTGGAGCAGCTGTGACCTAATTACCTCCCGCCAAGCCTTGTCTTTGTGGGCTTTAAAAAGTTTATTTTTAAATTATTATTAGCAAATGCAAATTGTGTAAAATAGTGAGTCCCATTATAACATTTTTCTTTTTTGTGGTTTTTGAAGACAGGAGCTCACTATCCAGCACAGGCAGGCCTCGACTCACACGCTTCCTGCCTCCGCTTCCTGAGTGCTGTGGTTACGAGTGTGCACCACCATGCAGCCCTCCGTTTTTATAGACGTACGTGAGGTGCACTTTGACCATCTCGCTCTTCCACTTCCCCTCTTCTCCCCGTCCCAGCTCCTGCTGGTCCCTTTCCTCTTTCTAAATAGTCTCCCTTCTACTTTTATGTTTTAAAAAATTCTAGATTCTGATTAGGAGAGAAAACACGCAACACTTCTGAGTCTGGGTTATTTTGCGTTAAGATTATGATCTCCAGCTTTATGCATTCCCCTTCAGATGGTGCAATTTTCTTTTCCTTTTTATACACCATACTTTATTCATCTATTGATGGACACTGAACTGACTCCACAACTTATAGGCTCCCCCTTTTAAAGGCCCCATCACTTCCCAGCATCACTACACTGGGGACCAAACTTTTAACCCACGATCCCATGGGTTACGTGGAAACTGTATTCAACTTGTGTTAGTCAGGTTTCTATGACTGTAACAAATAACTGAGGTAAATAAACTTATAAAGAGAACAGGTTATTTTGACTCATGATTTTGGAGGTTTCAGTCCAGGACCAACTGGCCTCATTGATTTGGGCCTGTGAGGGGGCACTGTGGCAGGAGGAAGGAGGGCCAAGCAAAGCTATTCACCTTATGGGTGCAAATGAGATGAAGAAGACTCCAGATTTCCACGATCTCCTCTGAGGTCACACCTCCCAAAAGACCTAAAATCTCCCGCAAGGAGCCACAGCTCTGAAAAGTCCCACTGCCTCCCAATAGTACCACAGGCTAGAAACTGAGCCTTTAACACAAGGGCTTTTCTGGGGACATCGCAGTTCCAACTACAGGACAGTCCACAGCAGATAACAAATGGCAGCTTTTGTTTGGTGTCACAGGTTCTGGAGGTTAGTTATGCTGCAGCTAAAGAAAACCAGAACACCCGCTGTGGCTGTGGGGTGGCATGAATGTCTAACGGGCTAGCTGTGTAGCCCCAGTAAGATGTCTGGGCATCGTTCACGTGGCCACCGGCAGAATCTCCAACACTGTAGCCCAGTGGGAGCCTCCCTCCCCACCAACATCCCACCCTTCCCAAGTCAGACAAGGCACTGCCACATGCCCAGGCATCCAGCTGCAAACTGGGTGTCACCTTTGGCTCCTCTCTCTCCCTGACCAGCCCCCATCCAACTCACTCCCTTGTTGACATGATTTTATGTGTCAGACTTTGCACTAGCTTCACATGCACATAGTTGAACAAGGGAATCTCAGGAAGATTACAGCGATAATAGGAACAAATCTACTGTTAAAGTGCTGCTTTAACCACAGACATTAATGAGGCACGAGGCAGAGTGCTCCCCGTTCACTGAACACCTGAATCTCATAGTAAGTCTCTTACGGGGAAAGTCATTAGCTCCAAAGATCACCAGCTCCATTTTACAGATGAGGAAACTGAGTTACCAAGTGGTCCTCGAGGTCAGTTCTTACTGAGCCATTGAGCTCTGATCCCTAACTCTTATCATTGTGTACTTGAGCTCTATACCATGGTCCTCTGGGGGCAGTCAGAGGCTAAGGCTAAGCTGGAAACCCAAGAAGACTACAGGGACAGCTGACTGGAGCGAGGCAGAAGGGCTGACTGAGAGGAAGCAGGGCCACCCCTCTGCCCAAAGCGATCGGCACACAGGCTGTGTTAGAAGGCGATGGGAATACAGAAGGTCTTGGAAGCAGTTCTAGTAGAAGTCTGCTGGCTCCTTTGCTACAGAGGTAACCCAGAAGGACAGACCCCCAAGACCTCATGGCTGAGGTCCTGGAGGGAGACCCAGAGCTTCCCACTGTGGCTACTGCCTGGATTATCTTTGTTGTCTCCTTATCTCTTGGAATAGTCCTCTGCCCAGACTTCGTGTCTGGAATCATGGTTCTAAAACACACATGCCTTTCTGTGACTATGACCCACTGAGAATCTCATCTGCTGTCCAGCCACTTCAGGGACCACAGAGGGGCTCAGGCTGTGGTATCAGATGGTCCAATGCACACTTAGTCCCCCACTGGTTTCCTTGGTGGCTTTGGGAGGTCACTTTGCATTGCTCTTATTGGAGCATCCTCTCAAGGTCTCTGTGGGTGAGAGGGTGGGAGACTATAGGTCAAGCACTCAGTTTGGAGTCTTGCACAGAGAAAGATTAGGCACATCATCCTTGCTCTGGTGCAGACACAGCCACCTATCAGTCAGCCATTGATTCTGTGTGGAGACAGCAGCAGGTCAAAGGGTCTTTGTCACCCTGGTGTTCTGGAAGAGTAAGTAGACAGTTGGCACCTGCAGGACTACATTTGGTCCTCCAGGTCTGGCAGGGCCATCATGAGGGGACTGAGCCTGGTATAGAAGTAGTGGGTAGGGGAGGCTGAGGAATTGACTGGTCTGAGAACAGGCAGGCAGCCAGCTCGGCTCCCCTAGTCCTGACTCAACCCTGTCCCATCAGGCACTTGGTGTTTGGACGGAGGCTCAGCCCACCCTGACCCCGCCCACTGGTCAGTGTGCAGAGGCTTGTTTGCCGAGGCTCCTGTCCCGCCTGGCGCCAGCCTGGCCACTGGGTTCAGCTGCTCCTTAGGGCTGTCCCCACAAGCCATCCCTCCAACAAAGGGCCAGTGTCCTCAGAGGACAAGTACTGCCCGGGCAGAACCGGCCTGCCAGGGCACTCTGGGCAGTCAGATTCAGACTGGCACAGGGCCTGGCCAGGTGGAGGATAGGGTCAATGGGTTCTTTGTGGGTTGTTGACTTTGAATCTCTGTCCCTAGGAAGCCGTCAGAGTGCAGGGGAAGAAGCTGGGGCTGAGTGCTTGAGGTGTGTTGGCCAAACTGGCGTTCAGAGGCCAGGTGGTGCCTCTCAGGAGGGCTCCATGCTCTCCACCCCCCACCTCTGGTCTAAGTCTCCAGGACTGAGCTTGACCTGAGACCCAACAGCAAGGAGCTGAAGGGCACCCCGTTTTCAGACCAGGAAGGCGACCCTGCCTCCTCATGGCAGGTGTACCCCCCCCCATCCCTTCCTTCTCATCCTGCTCCGTTGGCTTGCTGAACCTTCTGGGCATGGGCACTGCCTTTGTCTGCGGCCAGAGTGGGTCCCACAGGGCCAACCTTCAAATGCTCACAGCAGATTCCTCAGTGATGCCCATGAGGGACACTTCTCCAAATACAACCCAGCCACAGCAAGACTTAATTTGCTGGGCACTGCTGCCCCTAGTTCAGGTCACACTAATAAGGCTGAGCATCTAAAATAATTAAGAAAAATCAGCTTTTCTTTGGGCATCTCAAACCTGTGGGAATTGTAGGCTTGACAAATATTCGAAGGAATGTCACAGATCAAACCCAAATAAATGGAAATTTCAGAGCGTAATGAGAGATAGCCATAAACTTCAGAACGACACAAGGGGATCAAAATCTGTCAAGGGGAGCTGGAGATATGGCTCAGTGGTTAAGAGCACTGGTACTCTTTCAGAGGACCTGGGTTCAATTCCTACTGCCCACATGGTGGCTAACAACCATCCTTAACTTCAGTTCCAGGGAATCCACCGCCCTCTTCTGACCTCCACAGGCATTGCACGACATGGGTGCACTTACATATGTGCAATAAATACACTCATACACATAATTAATAAAATAATAAAATAATAAAATATTTTAAAAATCTTTAAGAACTTTGTGTGCATTATATTTTCCCCACCAGATCATAGGCTCCCTGAGGTCCTGTTCATCTCACTAACTCCTCCACCATCTCAGACTTACTGCTGGCCTCCTTCAATTCATGGAAGCAGCAATACATATCCAATAGATGGATGGATGGATGGATGAGTGGGAGGGTGGGTGGGTGGGTGGGTGAATGGACAGGCAAACTGATGGACAGTGACTGCATGGACCAGCTCAGGCACTGGAGGAAGGACAGGATGGAAGCTGGCATGACCCTAGCCACACAAACCTTGGCCTCTCAGAGACTGCCTATCAAGGATGCAAAAGGCGCTGAGGAGCTAAGACAGCTTACACTCCCTCCACACCGGTAACTTTCATCATCAAAAGTCTCAGAAATTAGGTTAGGAGCTGGAGATGTGGCTCAGTTAGCAGAGTGCTCACCTAGCATGCATGAAGCCCTGGGCTCCATCCCCAGAAGCACATAAAAGGCCTGCGGGAGGATCAGAAGTTCAAGAGCATCCTTGGCAGGCTGGAGAGATGGCTTGGCAGTTAAGTACTGGCTGCTCTTGCAGAGGACCCACATTCGATTCCTAGCACCTACATGGTAGCCATCAGCTGTTCTTAACTCCAGTTCGGGGGGATCTGATGCCTTCTTCTTCTTACCTCCATGGGCATTGCACAACACAGTGCACTTACATACATGCAGGCAATGCACCCATACACCTAAGAAAAAATAATAATTTTTTTTTAAATTAAAAAAGATCATCCTTGGCTACGTAGAGTTTGAGGCCACTTTGAGTTACATAAGACTCCATCAAAAAGAAAGAAACAAACAAAGAGAGAGAAAAAGAAAAAGAGGTTAGAAAATGAAGACAAAATCGAAGGAGAGACCTAAGAACATCTGAACAAATGAAGAACACTCATAAATCAATAAGAAAGGTAAAGAGCCCCATAGACTGCAGGAGAAGATGTGAGCAGGCGCTTCACACCTGTACACAGCTGTGCACACAGGCATCCAGATGACTCCTAAACATGTGAGAGGATAGTACACAGCATCCTTAGTCATGGGGAAAGCAAAGTAAGTTCACCCCATGTACCAGACACCTAGCAGATACGCTGAAATGAACAAGAGGTGGTGGGATGTTGCTAAGTGGAACTTTCCTGTATCACTAGTCTGAGTGTGCAGAAGCAGTCACTGCAGAAAACTGTTGAGCAGTTATCTAGTAAGACCAAAATATGCCTACCTATAACCGGAAATTCCACTCCTGAGCTCATGTCCAACAGAAGTGAGTCTGTGCATCCACACAAGTGCTCTACATAAAGTTAATCAGCAAAGCCTTAAACTGGAATGTGCCCGAATGTCCATGAACAGTAAGATATTTGCCTGTGGTACTCCAACAATGGAATCATGCTTAGCGAGGAAAAAGGACATGTAGCGACATGGATGATGCTTTGATAAGTAGGACTTATCGAAAGAAGAAAATAGCCTTCTCGTAGACTCTACATCCATTTCAGGTAGCAAGAGCAGGTAAAACTACTTGTGGTGGCAAATTCACGGTTCCTATGCTCAAGGGGCTGTCTGTGCCCTTGCCTTGTTTTCAAACTAGATCTCACCAAAACATTTGCAACATACTTCCTTTATTCCAGAAGAATTCGGTGTGTGGTATGGAATGGGAGAGGAAGAGGGTGGTGCCTTGTCTTACCCTTCAAGGATTTGTGGTTCTCAGGAATGAGCCCAAGGCATCTGGAGAGGAGGAACTGTGTGAAAAGAGACTGAGTTTTGTTGGAGGCCAGAGGGCTGGATGGATGAGAAAGACAATGAGGAGGAGGAAGCTGGGGAAGATCACCACTGGTGACAGATACCTGGGACTTTCCCCAAGGCTGTGCCGCAGGGATGCACACCTCACTGCTGAGCTATGCAGGTGGAGCCAGGAGTCTGGGGCATCTGGACTGCTCCACGGTGCCCAGCTCAGAGGCCTCATGAGCTCCCTACCTCTCTCCCAGGGCTAGGGACAGATAGTCTGTGTTGGCCTCTGTGCCAACAAGTTGGGAAAGTGGCCAGGCCCCAGGCTCCTGTCATACCCTCTGCCCCTAGAATGTTAACCTACAGGTCCTAGGGGTTCCACTTGCAGGCTCTGCGGGTTACCTAGGCACTCAGCCATCAGTTAGTCCAGGGGCCTGGCAGGCCCATGCTGCTTCTCCCAGAAGCAGGAACATCTGGGAAGCCTGAGGGCGCCTTCTGATGACATCATCAAGCTGAGGTCACCTGGGGGCACGTCTGGTGAGTCAGGTTGTGTCACAGGATACTAACCCAGGCATCAACCTGTGAGGTCTCTATGTCAGAAGTGCAGCTGAGGCCTGGCCTTCTCAGGCAGGAAGCCCACAGATGGTGTGGGACTGGGTTGAGGGTTTTCACAGGTGTCCGGAAGGAAGACTGTGCGTGACCCTCCCTTCTTCCCTCTCAAGGCAGAGGGTGCTGCCCCTGCGCCTCCTTAGCATCCCTCTGCCCGTCCTTCCGCCACACCACAGCCTCTGCCCAATCCAGGCTATAGCCCTGTCCCAGCCTGACCTCCTCAGAGTTTCCATGGGAGTGACCCTTTCCCCTATTCAGGGATAATCGACATTTAAGAAATGTGCAAAGCTTCAAAGCAGAGTCTAAGGAACAAAAGCGTATTCTTCTGTTAAACCAGTCCAGGCACACACCGGGAAGGGCCCTGTACCCTCTTTCAAGCACCCACCGGACCCTCAACAACCTCTCTGCTGATTTCCACCTCACAAATGAGTTTTGCAGGTTTAAAAGTATCACCAAAAAATAGACTCTTCCCTAGCAATGTTGGCAGGCACTCCTTTATAAACGCCCAGTTCTTACACCACTTCCTGTCCTCAGCTGTCCTCTGTGACTTTTCACTGCTGGTTAGATTTCCATCTTCTGAACTTAGCTCCATTTCTCAATTTTTTTTAACGCATTCTTTTAACGGTGAGCAACAACTGGGTTGCTTCCAGTTCGAAACTCTTACGGATAATTCTGTCATGTCTTTTTGTCCACAGCTTTTTTGTGGACACATGTGGATTTCTCTTAGGAAATACCTATATGCTGAGTTTCTTGAATGAACACTAGATCTGTATTTAACTATGCAAGAAATGGCCTGACTTTCTCAAAATGATTGTACCATGATAGACCCCAGTAATAGGGGAGAATTGTGGTGTCTACCTACACATGTCAGCATAGGGAATTGTCAATCTTATTTTAGCCATTAGAGGATATTCTTTAAATTTTTAAAAATTATATTATTTATGTGTGTGTTTGTGTGTGTATAGGTCAGAGGACAACTTGTGACAGTCATCCCTCTCCTTCTACCAGTGAGTTCAGGGGCTTGAACTCAAGTCATCAACCTTGGCAGTAAGTACCTTTACTCACTAAACCATCTTACCAGCCTTTAGAGGGTCTTTCTAGAAACCATGTCAAAAATCCCAAATGTCTATCAAATGGTAAGTGAGAAAACAGAATATGGTAAAGCCATATAGTGGGCTATTATATAGCAATAAAAAGAAACAGAATATAGAGCGATCCACATGGGTGAACCCTGAAAGCATGCTAAAGAAGCCAGACCCCAAAAACCACATTGAGAAACTCCATCTATATGAGATGTCCAGAGCCGGAAAATCTGATGCTAGAGAATAGAATAGTGCTCGCCCAGGGCTGTGGGAATCAGAGGCTGGAGGTCTGCCCACACGTGTGGGGTTTCTTTTTAAGGTAATAAAATTTTCTGGGGATCAAACCCAGGGCAATGTGCATGCCAGAGTTCTTCATTGGGCTCTATCCACAGCCCAAATTAAACACCAAGTGTTAAATTGTGTGGCCTGTGAGTTGTATCTCAATAATGCTGTTCTGAAAAACAAACCTGGGGCTGGAGAGATGGCTTAGCAATTAAGAGCACTGGATGCTCTTGTAGAGGACCTAGGGGTGGGTTTCTAGCACCCATATGGCAGTTAACAACCGCCTGTAACTCCAGTTCCAGGGGATTGCACATCTTCTTCTGGCCTCTGTGGACACTGCACACTTGTGGTACACTTACATATATGTAGGCAAAATACTTATATCATGTATAAACTAAAATTAAATAAAATATTTTTAAAAACAAAGCCCGTGTCAAAAATTAGCAGCTACCCTCTGTGTGCCCCACTGCAGTGTCCCCAAGGTCAGGACCCAGATTCCCAAAGGCAGATTCATCACGGTTGTCTCCTTCCCTCGGCACAGTGGACTTTCTGCTGCTTCCAGATACTAGATGCACCCCCACGCTTCTAGGCAATCGTACGTACTGTCCCTCCTCCCTTGGAATGCTGTCCACCTCACCTCTGACTCACCCAACTCACCTGACCGCCTTCTCCTCATCCACTCATTTGGGCAACATGCAATTATTAGGCACCTGCCATGTGCTAAGTTCTATTTTAGGCACTGGGGTAATGGCAAATAAAACAGACTAAACTCTCCATGGAGCTGGTGTGTTGAGCGAACGGTGGTTGTACACTGAATAATGTGCTAGGCTCCAGTCCCGGCCCTGCCCGGCTCTCCCACCTGGTTTTGTGTGCTCTTCTATTTGTATTCTAGTGCTTCCGCCTGGTCTGGTCTGGTCTGGTCTGGTCTGACATAATTCAGCAGCGGGTCTCCCTGCCAAGGCTATAGACTCCATAGGTGTGAGGACAGACTCCGACAGCCAGGCATCAGGATGGGAATGATACCATCTTTGCATGGATCATAGAACTCTGTAACCCTCTAACAAGTGCCAGCTCACTTCCTTTGCTCCTCACTTCCAGCAAGCGAGGGGTTGTGGGAAAGAGACGAGAAAGCACAATGGTCACTGCTTCGATGAGCTCATGAGGCCTGGAGAAGAGAGTGACCGGATTCTGTGAGGCTACATGGGGTGGTGGTGCGTGCCTCTATTCTTAGCAGACCTGTGACAGGAGGCAGGCTTATCTCACTGCCTACCCTGAGCAGCTAGCTCCCTGTGGCCTGGCCACCTGTGGAAGCTGCAGATGGATGCTCTCACACCAGGAAGTGACTCCAGACTCAGCTGAGACATGGCCCTGGACTGGTCCTATAGATCTAGGTGCCTCCAAAGCTTTCATCACTCAGGCCAGGACAGCAGGGGCAGAGCTCTCTAGCAGCAGCAGGGTCCTCTGTGCCTCCTCCCTGCCCTGTCCAACTCCTATGAGTCAGGACACTTGGGTGTAAAGTTGGCTCTGGGTTTCCCCTCAGTTTCCAGGGAGGCTACAGGACAGGGACCAAGGAAACGTCTCTGAGGGGTGCTCAGGGCTCATGTGCTGCGGAGTTCAGTGCCCCCACTCACCCCTCCAAGTTCTTGACATCTGACCCCGTCTGTCCTTGCTCTGTCTAGTCTGTTCTGACTGACAGCAGCAAGGGGAGGCTGGGTCTTCACAGGAGCATAGTCTCTGAGGCCCTGGAATCTGTATTCTGAGTTCTTTCTAGCTTACTTCACCTTGGCTACCTGGTCAGACCCCCTAGGCCAGTGGGATCACCCACCTGGCGTTCCTGTCATTGCCCTAGTTGCTGGAGCCCGCCGGCAGAAATCAGACCATACCCGAAGCGGGGCATGAGGATGAGAAGATGAGAAAATGAGAGAGAGAGAGAGAGAGAGAGAGAGAGAGAGAGAGAGAGGAGAGAGAGAGAGAGAGAGAGAGAGAGAGAGAGAGAGAGAGAGGAGAGAGAGAGGGAGAGGGAGAGGGAGGGAGAGGGAGGGAGAGGGAGGGAGAGGGAGGGAGAGGGAGAGGGAGAAGGGGGAGGGGGGGAGGAGGGGGGAGGAGGGGGAGGGGAGGGGGAGAGACCTTTATTGTCTCCTCTATTTATATTGTAAAGTAAGCAAAACAATACTAACACAGGCAAAATAACTCAAGATATGATTGGCTTCCTTCAAAGATCTTCATGTGACCTCAGTCTTAGGTGAAAAATAAACTTCTCCTCAGGTGTAAATCATTTTGCATAATGAAAACTCCTGCTTCCAACAGCACTTCTGTGCACGAGATTGACTTCTGCCTAACCCAAAACTAGGGCATAGTTCAAGGCAGGCACATGGCCCCCAACACCTAGTTTTGCATGGTGAGCTCCCTTGACAACGGTTGATGTAGTGGTTGCTGACACTTCTCCTTCTCCAGGGGTACCAAGCCCCAGGTTCTTTAGATTGAACCCTGGGACGGGGTCTCCTTCCAGCCCTTTCTTGCCCATATGGGACAGGAGGGTCCAGAACAGACCTGTTCTCCATCGTAATGTCACTAGGGTGATGCTGCTCAGGGGCCACTGCAGAGGAGCAGCTGTTGCCTCTGCACCAAGGAAAACAGGAACCTAGAGACCCTGGAGATGTAACCCTCAGCTCTAGCTTCCCAAATAACCACCTGACTTGTGCACTTACCAACTTCCGTCCCAGGCTGCATCTGCTCTTAGCGGCCTGCTTTTCCCGCACTGCAGCTTATGTAACTGGCCCGACAGGAATGAAGATACTTTGAGGGGACACATGTACCCTTCACGTTGGCTATCAGACTGTTCAACTGATGCACCCCAAGAAACTGGAACCTACCCTTCCTCCCTCATGCTGGGAGAAGAGAGAGCCTAAAGCTTGGGCCAGTCAGAGGAAGACTTCTCTCCCAGAGAGACTGCACACAGTGCTGACAACTTGTCAGATGACTCTGATGGAGAGACTGGAGCCTAGGCAATGAAGGGTCAGTTGTGGTGTGCAGGACCACAATTTGACTGCCACGGCCGAGACGTGCCTCTACTTAAACCTCAACCTCACGTTAGGACTCTGAAGATGGATTGAAGGGGCCTTCTCTTTCCCCCTCTTGCCAATATAACAACATTAAATAAATTGTTTTTCTGCTTTTTACTAGTAATTTGACCACTGTAATGGCATGGATAGATGAACCTAGCTTCTTGGGACACAGACTGTGATCCCAAGTTCAATAACAAGGACACCTCTGATTTGTGAGCCACCCAGTGACCTGGCCCCAAAGCCTTGCCTCTAGATGGCAGATTTGAGACTTGAACTCCTGTCTCTATGTAGCTGGCTTCTTCTGAATAAACTCTCTTTTACAATACTCATCATTTTATAACTTGGCTGGGCAGTTAAGGAATACTGACTGCTCTTCCTGAGGACCGGGTTGGATTCCCAACTCCCATATGGTAGCTAACAACCATCTGTAACTCCAGTTCCAGGGGATCTGACGCCCTTTTCTAGCCTCTGTGGGCTTTGCATGACACAGGCGCACTTACATATATGCAGGCACTACACTCATACACATAAAATAATAAGATGAAATAAACTTTGTCATTTCAGTGACAGGTGCTTGATGCAGCAGGCAACTCCCAGGGTCTCAGCTCCAGCTCCCACCCTGCTCTCCTGTGGGTGTGAACCCCATGCCAGTCCTGAAGGGGGTGATAATAGTGCAGAGTCTCGAAATGTTGGATAAGGGAAAGAGAGGCAAGCATTGCAATCATGGGAAGCACCTGGACGTTGTTCTGAGGAGTCTTAAAGCTTCCACGTCCACTCCCTGCTCTTTTCTCAATTATTTCTCACCATTCCTTTCTCCCTCTCTTCTCCTATGACACCCCATTTTTCTTCGAAAGCACAGTGAACCTGGTGCCTTCTGGGTTCCCACATTGCCTTTGGGCTCAGGCATCCTACTCGGATGGAAGATAAGGACAAAGCATTCCTAACCCTCCCTGAATTGTGTTACTTTGAGACTACACAGCTCAGGCATGTCCTGCATGGTGAAGCTGGACTTCCTCCAAGGGAAGAGCTTGCTGGGTTGCAGCTCTCGGGTGAACTTCCCCCAGGAGCAGCTTCCAGCAGTAACTGTGGCTGGCTCTTCCCACTGGGCTGGAGACTGGCCTCAGCAATGTGTCATATGCCCTCAGCTATATGGGGGTGTGTGTGACTCATTCACAGGTTACCTCACACAAAGCTCTAGTGAAAAGTGGCCAGGGCTGGAGCTACTGGCTCCGAGGACACTGTTCCCTCTCTATGTGGTCTCTCCAAGTGGTCTTTCCACGTGACAGCTTCAGAAACCTGGACTTGAATCCAGTGACTGCGAGTGAAGCATTCTTTTTCTCCAGTATTCATGATCTTGACCCTTTCTGATGCTGACTTTGACTTGCTGTGTGTAGCGAGTTCCCATTTCTCTCCGCTCTGAATCGCCATGGGGGTATTTCAGCCTCTAATTTGACAATGAAATAAAGAGCATCCAACTCAAAACCCTTCACCGGGGGTTTCTTCCTAGGTAACAGTTGGTGGGGAGAAAACAGGATGAAAACACACGCACACACACACAGGCACACAAAACCTTGGTCATATCTGGTCACTCAGAATCCCGCCCCCCTCACCTTGCTGACAACCCCCTGACTTGCTTTGAAAGAAACCTTCTCCCACATCTGCCTTTGGAGGCCAGTGTATCCAGGTATCCAAGTCAAGTACTGCTGTGCAAGCCAGGAGTCTGAAAACTTTTTCTTTAATGACCAGATAGTTGATACTTTGGATTTTATGAATCAAGAAGCAAAATTGAAAGCATAATATAGATATTTATATGATTGTTTATAACATAAGCACTTAAAACATAGACATTATTGTTATTATTAGTTATTGTGTATATGTGTCTGCATGTGGTTCTTCCTGGAGTTGAGAGGGTTCCCGTGCCATGGTGTGCATGTGGACATTAGAGGACAGCTTTCAGGAGTTGATTCTCTGCTTCCACAGTGGGTTCTATCATGGAACTGAACTCACAACCAAGTAGAACAAGACACAGCAGATACAAATACAATCTGCTCCCATTCCACCTTGACAGTCCCCTTCCCTATAGGGGGCTCTCCTAACCTTTTTACCTTGCTTACCCATTTTATTAAAAGGTTTTGGTTAGGCCCTGACATGATTTCTCAGCTCATCCATCTTACCCCATTCCCATGGGGTCGCTCCTGTGGGACACTCTCCTGATAGTCCGTCTGTAGGCTTCTGGGTAATGCTGACAGACGTCAGTGCCTGCACCTTAGCAGTGACCAGAATTTCATTTTAAATATGAACCAAATCTTCCTTTCCTACTCAAACAATAAATTCTGGTTGCTTGAACACAGCACCAGAGGTGGGACTCTGGGCACTCAGGTCCCTACAGGCAGGCTCCTTCTACCTTAGGCTTCTTCTCCTGTACCCTCTCCCAAACACATCTTCATATACTAGATTCACACTAGTAGTTGTATCTGGGAGCCTGCTGAGCCATCCCTTCCAGCCCTTGTTGAGGTAGCCAGGTTTGTTTTCTTCTTATTGCTCAATAGTCAGGGTAGTGATGGCCACTGGGCTCTGCTAATCAGACCCATTTCCCTAAAATGTAGATCAGAGATGCAGAAGTAGTGTGTGCTGAGTGTTAGAACTGTGGCCTGAGTAAGATTAGG
Source organism: Eospalax fontanierii (assembly GCA_035773235.1). Classification (NCBI taxonomy): domain Eukaryota; kingdom Metazoa; phylum Chordata; class Mammalia; order Rodentia; family Spalacidae; genus Eospalax; species Eospalax fontanierii. The sequence continues at coordinate 19,611,323 of CM069540.1, forward strand.
GAGAACCCATGAAAAGCATAGTTATGGAGAAAACCCATTTCCCTTGGAGCAGAATGGAGAAGGGGTGCTGAGAAGCAGGCGGCCAGAGACAGGGAGAGCAGCTTTAAACACTACATTGAGTAAATAAAGCCTCCCTGTGCCTTTGACGTAACACAAACAGGTTCCTGTTTCTGAGTTCATTAGAGACTTAGTAATGGGCTACCACTAGACATCCGAGTCAGACATGTCCTAAGACCCTAGCACCCGTCCAGGACCTGGCCCTGTTCAGGCCCCACATTTTTGTCAATTTTTACTGACTTCTGTCATTCCTTCCTGTCCTACAGTCTTGAGCAGGCATGTTGGAGATAGGGTCCCATAAGGAGGAAGCCAAGTTCTGAACATTTATGTGAATTCCAGGGCCTCCTATAGGGACACAAGGACAGGATTCTTTCAAGCCAACACCCTAACCACTCCACTGTTTTGTGTATGTGTGTGCAGAATGACAGGACAGGGTGGTGGTTTAAAAACCAAAGCTAGGGGCTGGAGAGATGGCTCAGCAGTTAAGAGCACGTACTGCTCTTCCAGAGGACCTGGGTTGGGTTCTTAGTACCCACCTGGATCCAGTTTCAGGGGACCCAACACCCTCTTTTGGCTTCCATGGTCACTGCATGCACACGTGTGCTTACACACAGGCAGGCAAAACACGTAAATAAAAAACAAATCTAAAAAACAAAACACCCAAAGCCAGATCCCTTAGACCACTCCTTAGCATCCACAAAACAGCTAACTCATCAGAACCTTCGTTTTTGTCAATTTATTTAGAAAAAAATTAACATGAGCAAATGCGATACCTCAGTGTTACAGAGTGTAGAAATGTCTAGCAATAGTCAAATAATTTGATCTTTAAATACAAAATAACCACATGAACACCTAATATACAGGTTTCATCTGAATACATATTTATTAGATAAATATTAGAGGTCACATCATCTAACTACATACAGCTTTGCAAGACTAGAAATCACAATTAGTTTTCTGACCAGTTGAAAGTATGAAATGATTGCATTGTACATACGATGTACAAAGACGATGGTGGGTTCCGTGGGAGTCACTTCAGGCTGCACATGTGGGTGTCAATGTGTGTATGTGTGAATCACCTGCGATCATATCAAAAATTATACAAAGTATGAATTTGGTTACAATTTTCTTCTGAAATCCCGTTTTTCTTCATTTCCATAGCACCCTAAAAATACACAGGTGGCCGGACTAGTACACTGAAGCTAAATAGTACATGTAGGTAAAATAAAAACAAAACAGAACAAAAATGCCTTTCCACACAGGGTCAGAGTATATTACATGAGACAAAGGTGGACTCACGAACGCTAACAGGATCTAATTTTCCCACATAAGATGGAGGAGTTCCAAGCCTTTTGTTGTTTTGTTTCGTAAAATAAAAACAATACACATTCCGAGAGAAATGAATGCATCTGTTGACATGTCTATTTCTCATTTACATATGTACACACGTCCCTTGAGTTACTGCTGCTCACACTGCCTTGTCTGGATGGGTCAGGCCCGAGGCCCTTCAGGAGCAGTCCTGTAGCTCTCTCTAGGAGGTTTTAGGGCTTTCAATAGGGAGAAAATACTAGGAATTTCTTAAAAAATAAAATGGCTACAGGGAACATGAGACATGGATAAAGCTTCAAACCAAGAAGATGGGGGTGATCGCCTGTGCGGGGCCCTTCCCATCTGCCCATGGGCTCCCAGCCCACCTTGCTGAGTGATGGCAGATACTATGTGTCTACGGATAGGTTGCTCGTGATGGGAAAATGGCGTGCTGAGGCCTCGTTTTTGAGGTTACTTATGGCTCCAAGTTGTTGTCTGGAAGGATCTTTCTAGAGTTCAGACCTGTCTCTGTTTATGGATGTCACCTTTACCTGCATCTGTCACTCCAAGGCTTGGCTCCTGCCCCAGATGTCTTTGTGCCCTCAGATCCTGGATGAGCTCCAGTGCTTCTTAAGATGACCTCCCCAGACTGTGGGCTTTAGGCTCTGCGGTAAACTTGCTGGTGGGTGCTTGCTTGGAAGGGAGCTAGGAAACCAGCCTCAGGCAGAAACAGAGATGGCAGGGAAGGTGCCCAGAGCCTAGGCTGCAGGGAGTGTCTAGATCCTTTGCACTAGAAAGCAGGCAGAACCTGGGCATGCCGTGACAAGAACCAGCAGGGGCCCCAGGCTATTCTGGGGGCACAGTATCATGGCAAGAAGCAGGAACTTCTAAGAAAGGCATCTGTCAAGTCTGAGGCTGAGCATTTTGGATGGTCCAACACAGAGCATGGTCAGGGACCACCACATGCTACTTAAGTCTTGTCCCTACCGCCTGAGGGGCTCTCCACAGTGGGCTGCCTGATCTCCCAACCCCCAGCATAGCCACCTAGTCTGTTCATCCCTCATCTGTACAAATAGCCCTGGTTGCTTTTTTTGTTTTTGTTGTTTTTTAAAAAAAAGGACTCGGTTTTTGTCATTGAGTCAAGGTATTTTAAAAACACCAGCAAAGGCTATAACCAGGTCATGAAAATGTTGAATATTATCAAAGACAATACTAAAATATTCACAAAGATATTTACAAAAGCGATTCTTAAAATAATTGATTTGCATACTGAACACACTTTCTGAAAAAACCTCGACAACTGGACAAAGAAAAGGGGTGAGGTGATGGCAGCTTTCCTACAGAAAACCTTGTGCCGTTTGTTGGGGTGACAGTAAGTTAACAGCTGGGGTCACCTTTCTGGTACAATCTAGTGGGAGGGAAGACAGAGGGAGGCGGTTGACTGAAGACACTGACGGGGGACAGGAAGCAGGAAAGGGCCCTGGGTGGCAGCAGCAGGTAAGGGAGCAAAGCATTTACAGATGGGACCCACATGACCAGATACCCAGTATCAGTATCACCACAGGCCACGTGGCTCAGGGGACACAGACCAGCCTGGAACAAAGTAGACAAACGCCAGTGGGGGGGAGGGGGCTTTGTAGGGGTGGGAGGACAACTTTCAGCTGGATGGAGTGAAACAGTAGAGGAAGACCAGAAGCTGCTCTTGCTGAGTAGGAGTGTGGAGCGAGCTCTGGGTGGAAGGAGGACATAGGGGACACGCAGCTGCACAAACACCATGAGCTGCCTGCTAAGACATCCTGGTGCAGGCAGCAATGGCCTGGGTTGGTGACAGAGGCAGTCTTGAGGGGAGAACCTGCTGGACCAGACTGAGAGGCTTGGAGAGGTGTGGATGTGCTGGGCTTTGGCCGTGGGGCCCAGCTTCTGCCCAAGTGCCCGTGCCGTCCAGCCCCACAGCTGGCTGGACCAAAGGAGAGTTAGGACCCATAGGGAAGTGGCGGCCCTTGGAACAGTCCCAGAGAGGGAGGGTCAGGGCGGGAGCAAGGAAAGGGAACACGGAGGGAATTGGTTTGCTTGCTGTTCAAGTGCAACGGTTCCTTTTCTCCAGGTGACTCCAGAGCTTTCCACTATGGTCATGTAAAAGCAGAGAGTGGCTTGAGGCCGAGTTGCAAGGCCTCGGCTGCTCCTGTTGCATTCTAGCCGGGATCCCCCCACAGTCCCCAATGGAGGGCACGTTTTGGTGGGGTGCACACTTGTGCACATGGCTCTCTCTGCCCCCACAAGGCTGGGCCCTGGTCTTAGTTCAGGTTGTGGAGCCCTCCTAAGCATTGTCCTGGCCCTAGGGAGGCCCCGACTCCTGTCCCCTTCCCACCAGTCCCCAAGCAGGAGTGGCAGGTCTCTCAGACACAGCACCTAGTCCTTGGCTCTGCTGAGAGTGTTTACAGGGTATCTTGGCTTAAAGATCGGAGGCCAAAGCCATGACCCTTGGCCCTGAGGGATGTTCTCCTTCCCAGAGGTTTGTGCTTTTCTGTGGGGGCGGTGGCCTTCCTCACTGCTTGCAAACTCTCATCACTCCTCCAAGGCATGTCCCTTGCCCTGGCCTTGGGGGACTTCTCTTCAGGCTCCAGCCACTTGGAGGCTCTGGGCGGGGAGGCAGGGCTACGGTTTAGAAAATGGAAGAATCTGGGGGTCACTGCACTGGAAGGTCGGTCGTCTGGAGTCTGCACGCATGGAGGGACCTACAGTCACCATTGGCATGTCTCTTGCTGGGCCAAAATCCCCTCCACCGGGGCTTCTCTTCCAGGGGCCACCTTCGGGCCTGCTCGGGGCGTGGGCCCCAGGGCTTTCAGGCGGACAGGACTGCAGACCGACTCGGCCTTTCCTGCCTAGTGTGCCCTGCTCGGCCCCCAGCCTGTGGTCCTGGCGATGGGAGGCCTGAGCACAGGCTCTCGGGAGGAAAAGTGTGTGGGACAGATGGGGTAGGAGGCAGAGCTGGGAGGGATGGCCCCGCTGGAAGGGGGCCTTCAGTTGTTCTCAAAGAGAGACAGGAGGTCATCGTTGCTATTGCTTGGAAGGTCGGGGGGGTCCAGGTAGGAGAGGAGCTCGTCAGGGTTTGTGAGTTCTGGCAGGAGCTAGAAAAGAAGAAGTCCGGGTGAGGGGGCTGAGGACAGTCCAGGGAAAGGCGCGAATGCCTGCTCACTCCTCTTCCACCTGCCTCCTGGGGTTTTAGCTCAAAGATGGAAAACTAACAGAGCCAGGTGTAGGTCTACCAGATGTCCCCAAGACCAGTCCAGGCCACTGTACCTTACCTGGGGCAGGCACACTCACACTAAACAAAAGCCAAGGGCAGTGATAGCCTCAGGCCAATCAGTGGACACCAGAGCGGTGCTGATCCCTCTCAGGCACTGATGTCAGCCGCATGGTAAGTCAAGGGGGCTTCCTCTACATTCATTGTTCCTCTGCCCTCTTGAACCCCGCCTTGAGCAGCTGCGGGTCACACAGCCTGCCAGGAGAAGCCAACTAGCTTCACACATGATCACACGGTAGGCTGTGAGAGGACTGAGTAGTCCCCACAGTTTACCGCCTAGACCTCTCCCAGAATCTTGTGAGCCTGCGGCTAGCAGTACTGTCCATCTCATAGTCCACCATCCCCTACCCTCACAGACGTCCTTGGAGTCTGTATGTCACAGAGAGGTCGGGGCAGTGGAGGATAGTGAAGGTAGGTCCTGAATCTAAAAGTATCCCATTGGCTAGACTAGGGGTAAGAGAATTAGGTGAGAAAACAAGAAATCTGCAAACTAAAGATGGTGGCATAGTCAGTCCCCTGCCACAAGACCTCTGATGCTTGGGGTAGACGGTAACAGTGGAGCCAAGAGTCTCATACCTAGGGGTGGGGGCTCCCTACAGCGCCTAACTTCTAAAGAGGCCATGGGAGGGGCAGCTGTCTAGCCCTAACCTTTCTGTGACTCCTATCTTCTAAACCACAGAGCCCAGAAGGTGGGAGATCACTGATGCTCAGCTGTCCACTTTGACCTGTTGTCCCCTAATTGTGCCCTGAAAGCTGATCCTCCTGACCCCCAATCCCCATCTTCTGTCACCCCACATGGGGCCTCTTGGAGTGAGCGATGGAGCAAGCGGAAGCAGGGAATGGAAACACACGGACAAGGAAACTGCAGGCAGACAAGACCAGCAAGACGATGGAGGGGCGTCGCTTTAGCCCCTCCCCTGCCCAGGCCGGAGGGTAGACACAGAAACAGCAGGCTGGACATGGGCGTGTGAGTGGGGGATGTGGGAAAGGGATAGGGACCCTCCAAGGGCCCGAGTGGAAGATGGGCAGGACTAGGGAACAGGCTGTTGGCCAAGGGACTGAAGGACGGGAAAGAGATTCTCAGACACTTTCCCACAGTGGGGCTTCCTGATGCTAGAGCCAGGGGAGACTGGCTGGGGCCCACCCACCATCCACCCACCTTTCCACCCAGGGCCTTGAGCCCTCAGTACCCCCCTTCTCTTGGGCAGGTCCTGGTGCCAAGCCTGGCCCCAGGCCGAGATGTGTGGTGACCCCAACTTACATCCAGTGAAGGTTCCGGCATGTCGGATGCTCCCTGTGCTCCGGCCTGACCCTCTAAGGCTGAGGAGGGGTTAAAGGTCAGGTCGCTGTGTGGATGGTTGCCGGGAGCGGCCTGTGGTGGCTGCCGGGGAGGCTGGGAAGGAGGAGGAGGAGCCCCACTGTGATGTAATGGAGGCCCTGCCTGGCTGCTGGGGTGTGGTACGTGCAAACCTTGTTGTATGGAGGGATGGGGCTGGTCAGAACTGCCAGCGTGGGGCATCTGTGGAGGAGGAGAGAGCAGGAGAAAAGAGAGGTGAGGTGACGAGGCACGACGACGAGATGCCTGGAGAAAATGAAAACCAAACAAACCAGGGAGTAAAGGACCCCAACATGGGGCCCCTCACAAAGCACGATGGTTTGGGGTAGAAAAACAAATAAAAAAAAATCATCCTCTCCAGAAACTGCCAACCAGGGAGGCTGTGAGGGGCAAGTGGGGAAGGGGCCTTACTCCATACAGAGCCTGGAAGGACCATGAGCCAGGCGCAGACCACAGAGCCTCCGTACTGTCACAACAAACAACAGCGAGGGCAGAATGGAGAAGCAAATGGACGTGTTTCTGGGGAGCGGGAGGTAGGCAGCTGCTGGCAGCGTGGCGCAGGCCCCCGCGGGCCAGGGCAGCACAGTGCAGACGCGGACACAGAGCATGGGTAGGCGTGCAGCTCAGGACTGGGACTGCCGCCCCCAAGTGATCCCTGGGTAGGCAGCAAGAATGAGACAGGTCCTCTGCTTGCCTCCCTCCCAGGATGGAACTCAGCTGATATCAAAGAGACAGACCAGGGAGGGAACCTGGGTGACCAAGGGTATCTCGGAGCACTACCTAGTCCTTCCTCTCGGCCACACAACCTTGATCAACAACAGGTCTCATGTTTGGGGTGCTGAGGGGCACTAGGTCAACTAAGCAATTTATTCCCTCCAACCTGCATTGCATTGGAAACTGGGTGCCTGTGGGTAGGGGGTATAAGGCTTCTTAGGGTGTAAACATGGGCCCCATGAATCTGTTTGCTGTTCCAAGCAGGCCCCTCTTGGAATGGAAGGCCTGAAGATGCTCTGCAGGTCGTAGCCCACTCTGCACATGTGCATAGGGCCATCAGGCCCACTCACATGGTGCCAGGAGTATAGGCAGCCTGGTGGTCAAATGCTTCCTTGGTCTCTGATCACCCTCACTCCTGTCTCATCTCCATTTCTGGGCTCTTTCTTAGTGAGCTGGCATGTGGCAGCCAAGCCACCCCTGGTCTCTCAGACCCCAGTTCCTCTTTCTGTTTCTGTTAAAAGCTGTTTCTCAAGTCTGCTGTGAACTGGCCTCTGTCCAAGGTCCATGTGCAGGGCCCCATCCCAAAGTGACACTGATACCACTGAGGCACCCAGGGGACCCGTGTGTGGTGTGCTATGAAGAGGCTAGACCACACAACTGAAAGGGAAAGGCCAGCTGGAGGCCCCTGCTTAGCTCATAGCAGCAGACACCTAACATCACCCATCCTGAGAGGGCTCCACATTCCTGTGAGCAGCTCAGCTCAGGACAAGCAGTCCCTGGATCTTCTGATACAAGTGTCCCTTGACCCCACTAGGAGCTGGAATATCTCAGGGCCTGGAGGTGGCTGATGTTTGGCACCTTACTGGTGCACTTGCCAACCTGCTACCTGGCGCGGAGGAGTTCTTGGGTGAATCAGCGTTTGGTTAGAGCCTTCCAGGCCACCCAATGGTCCTAGCTGCCCACTAAGCCAGGGCTGGACTGGCCAGCTCCCATCTGGTACCAATGCACCTCCAAATCTGGTTGCTTTGTGTAAGAGATCAGAACTGAGGAAGGTCCAGGCACACCCAAGTAGAATCAGCTGTAAGGTCGGTTCAGGGACAGGTCTCTCTATATAGAAGTCAGTGGTAGAACCAAGAAGGCAGCAGGAAGCTTGGCTGGTAAGAAGTAGTCTGTGTCCCCACTCCCCAGACACCTTCCAGGCTTAGGAGTTGGAAGAGCTTGAGGTATGCAGAATGTGTGAGGGGTGATGTGCATGTTTCCTTGCCTTGGAATGCTGGGTCCTGGGAAACCTGGAGGGGATAAGCTGTTTGAAGTTGAAAACTTCACAGACAGAGTTAATATTTATTCACTTTTTATTCTTTTCTTTTTTAAAAAAGCTTTTTATTTTTATATGTGTATGAGTGTTTTGCCTGCATGTATGTAAGTGCACTTGTGCTATGTAATGCCTGCAGAGGCCAGAAGAGGGCGTTGGATTCCCTGGAATTGGAGTTAGATGGTTGGGAGCTAGCCACTACGTGGGTGCCTCTGCAAGAGCAGACAGTGTTCTTAACAACTGAGTAGTCTCTGTAACCCCACTTTTCTGTGTTTTGAGCCAGGGTCTTAAGTATTCCAGGCTGGTCTCAAACTTACTATGTAGCCATGGAGACCTTCAGCTTTTTTTTTTTTTTTTTTGAGCCAGGATCTCACTATGTAGTCTTGGTAGGCTTGGAAGACTAGCTGGTCTTGAACTCTCGGAGATCTACCTGCCTCTACCTGGGATTAAAAGCGTATAACACCATGCCCAGCAACCTTGAACTTTTGATCCTCTACCTTTGAGTATTGAGATTAGAGGTGTGTACTGCCATATCCAGTCTTCGCAGTGCTAATGAACCAGTCTACCAATTGGGCTGCATTTCCACACCCAATATTCATTCTTGTGAGAATCAGGGATGGGAGACACCTTCCTTCCAGGCTGTGACACAGATGAGAGGGAATATGACTCTTTCTGTATACAGGTCCCAGGCCCACTGGCAGACACGGGGGAGACCCTGGACCTGCTTTCTGTGGCTGGTGACCCTGTCTGTGGCCCTTCCCTCTGAGGTGGCTAAGGCCTTACAGAGGCTACTTTATCCCTTGGATCTCAGGTGTCCTCCCCCTCCCCCCAGCAAACACACTGCTTTTCTTCCAGAAGGTGTTCTTTGTGAGCTCAAGGTCTAGTGTGCCCTGTTTATCCTGACAAGGATAAACATTTACTAAAGAGTGCAGAGGAGGCTTCCTACTGCTGCTGCCAGAGCATAGGAAGGTTTGTGGCCAGCACTGGACATCCTGCCCTGAGGTGTCCTCAGCCACATGGAACATGCTAATACAGACGAGAAGGGCAAGCCCTCATGGAAGTCAGACTTCCTGAGACTTTCTTTTGCAAGAGGTGGTGGTAAGATTGAAGATTCAGATCCCCAGGGGTGTGGGACCTAATTCCGGGGGTGCTGGAATCCTGTGAGTCAGTATGAGAGCATTTAAGTGGGGTAATGTGTGTGTATGTGCATGTGTATGTAAGGTGTAGCCTGGAGCTTTCTCAGTATTAAGAGTCCAAAGTCCTGAATGGAACAGCCAAGTTCACAGAGAGACTGACTGACCATGTCAGGCCTTTCCCTCCCTTTTGAGCCCCCAGACCTAATTCTTAGTTTTCCCCTTTGTCAAAGAGGAAACCAGGGCATTCACATCACAAAGAGCCCAAGGGGGAGCCCTCTGCCCCATCCAGTCCCAGATAGGGGCTGGGAGTGGAGCATGGGCAAGTGGGAAGGTTGGAGCACAAAGGGAGGTACTCACAGTTTCCTGCATGGGGTGACTTAGGGGTTTCTCGAGGGCAGCCATGTTGTTGGGCATGTCTGGGGGGTGGGAGAGCTGGGGGGGCCCGTGCATGAAGTCATTCATGGATGTTCCTCCAGGGTTCCCATGGGGGAAGTCGAAATTGCCATGGCCCTGGTAGTTGTTGCCTGGTAAAGAAAGAAGATGGAGATTGGAAGGGAGTCACCCAGAGGAAAGGTGGCCAACCCCTGGTAACACAGTTGTAAGATCAAATCCTTTCCTTCCCTCAGCTCCTGAACTGTTTGCTTCTGGCTGTGTGAGCCATGTCTGCACCTCATGGGCTGGGACACCTCAGGTACACGCCACTCTACTACTCCAGAGGAGAGAGGCCAGAAAACATGGAGGGGAGCCTGAACCTGAGCCTGTAACAGGAGATTCTGGGCTGTTGTCTACTGGGACCACATTTCCTACCAGGAACCCCAGGTCTAGGGGCTGTTCTGCTGAGGCCCTTGGCATGCTGTGGGACTCAAGCTAGTAAGCTGACGGCTGATCCACAGATCCCCCAGACACCCTGGAGACCTAAGATCACAGGTATAAATGAGTGACAGGACTGCCACCCTCAGACAAAGGGTGGAATATTTTCTAGGAAACAAGTGACAGGCAGCAGGGTGACATTTGAATTTTAGGACAGTAGAGACAGTGAGACCCAGTACTGGATGGTGCCTTGGGTGAGCAAAGGCTGGGGCTCTGGGTGCCTGGGCACTCTCTGGGAGAGTGAAAGAATTAGGACAGGACTGATGATAGACCCTTTCCCACAGGAAAGGCACAGGAGGACAGCACAGCTACATAACTCAACAAAACAGGCTCTGCAGCCCTTGGGCTTGAGCCACTATCTCCCTAAGTCTAGTGACCTGAGGACTATTTTTGGAAAAGTGTGCCTACTCTGCCTCTTCTTCTCTCCTTTGGCATCTAAATACCCATTCCCTGCTGGACTCAGGCTGTCTTGTCTCCCTCCCTCCCCGTCTTGGCATTTTATCACATACCTTGGTTGCTGTAGTCATTGTTGTTGGTGCCCCCGGGGGGAGGGGGGAGCGGGTAAGGGGATGGGCCAGGGCCCAGGGCAGCGATCATCTCCATGACATTGGGCATGATCATCTGGCTGGGGCTCATGGTCTTAAACCGCTTTGAAGGGATGCCGTCAGGGTCATCCTTGATGTGGAGGTCTGACTTGATGGGCACTGGCCGCCAGCTGCATGTGGGGTCGATAGTGACCTCTTCAAACTCGGAGCTGGTGGGGAGCAATAGGAGCAGAGCTGAGGCCTCGTGAGACAAGAGGTCCATGTCCATGGCCCTTCTCTGTGTCAGGACTGTGCACAGAACAGGCCTGGCAGGGGTGTTTACATCTCTTTTGGAGAATAGGGATACTGAGGCCTAGAGGGGCAAGTGGTTGGGCCTGGGCGCCGCTGACTGCAAGGCTTCCCTCCCAGAGAGAAGTCTCTGTTCTAGTGGTGGTCTGTTTTGGAACATACTGGTCCCAAGGCTAGAAACTTCCAAAGTCAAGTTGCAGATTGGTGGCTGGTCCTGATCAGGACTGTATGGGAACTATTCAGGGTTGTTGGCATCTTCACTCTCTCTAAGCCAGACTGCACTCTTCTACTTACTGTTGGATGGCATTCAGGATCCCCCACATGTACTGATCCACCTCCAGGCCCTCGAGCAGAGCAGTTTTACTGGAAGAGAAGAACAGGGCTTAGTCTTTGCTCCTGGAGGCGAGGGAGAGCCCACCCATCTCTACGGCTCCCTCCCCACCCCGGCTGGCACAAAGAGGTGGAGGGCAGTTCCAAGACACTGCAACACTCTCCAGAGGCCTCAGCATCTGTGCTTGTTAGGTTTGGGTTCTATCTTGCTTGCAGAGTAGGTAAGGTAGCTAAAGCCCCAAGAAGAGACCAGAGAGCACCTCCCCTCTGCAGGGTGGGTGCCACTTACTTGCACACAGGACACCTCCAGGTCCCTCGCTCACAATTCAGCTGGAGGTACGACTCCAGGTCAAAGCACTGCAGAGATGGAAGACAAAACAGATGGGTAAGATTAGGGTTGTCAGAAAAGCTTTGCCAGGCCTCTGGACCCTTAGAAAGACTTCATCACCAGGGAGAGCTCTTCTGCTGCCCCCTTGGTGGAACAGATACACTACGTCTGACACCTCCACATGGTAGCCTTCCTGGTCTCCACACCCGAGCCAGTACTGTCCTTGCCTCTGACAGAAGTCAGGCGCAGTGTGGACTCTGGCAGTCCTCTTAGTCCAGCTCAGGGACTCAGGACACATCTGATCAAGTTTATCAGTCTGTGTCAAATAAAGCAACAATCACACACACTCAGAGGAAGTCCTGGCTGCTACCCAGCCTTCAGAACGAGCTGTTTAACAGTTAAGGTGTGTCCCTGGCCCTTTTGCTCCTCAAACCCCATTTCTGGGAGACATGCTCTAAAAAGCCCCCACACAATAAGTCTCTCCTGGCCTGAGACATTAACTCACTTCATAGCTATCCCCTTCAAGCACTGACAGGTTTCTGGACACAGCCAGGCAGAAGCATCCCTTCCCTAAGTCATTACCCAGTCTGTGGTCTGGCCAGGACTTTCCACTGGCCTTGGATCTCTCATTATTGAAATCCCGTTCCTGCAGCCCTCAGAGAACCCAGAGACGGGCTCAAAGGAGGAGGGATGCCCGAGAGTGCGGTGATATGAGCCATCCCTCAGGGACAGACAGGCCACGTTGGCCACACTGCCTGCCCCTGATCACCCTCCCAGACCCATGCAGCCCCCTTTGGAGGAACACTTCCCGGGATCCCTCACCTGGACGTGCTTGCAGTCGTGGCCCCGAGCAGGAAGCTGGATGCGCCGGAACGTGATGGGGCACTTCAGAGACACCTTGATGGCCGTCTGCTCTACGCCATCCTCCCCATTCAGAGTTGTGTTGCCCGAGGAGGCAGCCACGCTGCTGAAATTCCGCTTGACTGTGGGGTGGAAGACAAAGGGGGTGAGGAGGGCCGGGTGCTCTGTCAGGGGGGTCTGCACAAGCTCTTGAACATGTCCTCATTCTCCCCACTCCCCTAGTTAGGGAGTGCCAAGAGGAGCTCAGTCTTTGGGCCTGCTGCCTCTACTTGTGATATGGGTGGGGTGCCTGTGAATGATGAAGGACTGAGTTGGATTCCTCCTCTGTAGAACCCCACACTAAGAACAGGGACTTTCTGCAAAGCTTGCAGAAACCCAGTCTGGTACTTTTCTGATTTAACTGGGTCAGCAAAAAGCCCCTCAGGCACTTTTGCAGTCAGCTCTGCAAGTGTGGGATAGGAACCTAAAGACTGCACAGTGGTGTTCAAAGGTTCAGAGAAGGAAACACAGAGGGGGAGGCAGTACATCCCATGAGAGGCATTCCAGGACTTGGCACCTTGGGTGTGACCACCTCTTAGGCAAAGCCTCTCCCAATCTGTCCTCAGCTGACTCACTTTTAGTGATGCAGTGCTCTGCCGGCAGCAGACGCTTCTTGAGGAGACCCTGCAGAACGGAGCGCACTGAGGGCCGGTGCACCAGCTGCAGCACGAAGAGGTGGGACTGCAAGAGAGCACAGCAGGCTCAGTCCGGCCCACAATCCCCACACTCGCCCTTTCCACAGCTACCACGGTCCATGCTGTCCCAGACCCATGGGTCCCTGTGATTCCAGTGATGCATCTCAAGGAGAGGGTACCCCAGGACCTGGGGGAGGGCCCTGAAGTCAGAACAAGGCCCAGGCTTAGAGGCCGATCCTCTGTAATGGCTATCTAGGCAATGGCCAGCATAGCATGGTGGACTTTCCACTTTAATGCTTCCTTGCTGAGGACACACAGCAATAGGACTGGAGCCCAGTTTGCCTCCTGCTCTCCTAACCTAACATTCCATCCTTCTTGTCAGGGGAACCCATCCCTGCTGTTCCTCCTCCAGGAAGCCTTCTAGGACTGCACACTCCAATACTTCATGCTGAGAGCTGTGCAGCCTCAAGTAGCTTCCCTGCCCTGTGATTCTTCTCTCTGTGATCTCAGTTCCCTCTGCCTGCAAGGGCAGGACTAGAGTACTTCCTTCTGGACTGCCCAGAGGTCAATACAATGGGGCAGGCAATTTCCTTCCCTCTAAGTATCCCAAGGAAGCCTAATGTCCCAGTCTCTGATCTCTAGGGACAGGTGAGCTCCAGTGTGGTCCCAGATTACCACGCCATGCACTTGGAGGGGCATGCACACGTGTGTGTACACATGACCCTCACCCCCACCCACCCTCAACAGCAGAGCTTTGTGAAAGAAGACACTTAACTCCACATCTGGGGGAAAGGTGGTAAGAATGTAAAAAATGCACGCAAATGAGCCAAGAGTAGATGGCAGTTTTGGCCTGGCTAGTGGAAGAGGGAGTGTCTGTGCCTAGAGGCTGAATGAAGGCAGAGTGCAAAGGGGAAATGGCCAAGTCCGAGGCCAGGGCACAGCAGCTTAGACCACTTCAGCGGTCACAGACGGGGACAGTGTCCCAAGGCATGACTGGGGACTAAGGGAGGCCCTGGTGACCCAATGGCATGCTCCCAGCCCTGCCCACCCTCCCCACTCACACAGCAGCAGGCAGTGACAGTGATCTGGATGGTGTTTCGGCCAGGCTGGCACACGTGCTTGAGGTGCAGGGGCTTGTGGGAGGTCTTGTTGTCGCCTCGCTCAATGGTGAGGGGTGTAGCGTTGACGCTGACCTGCACCGAGGCTGGCCAGTTGGTGTTCATCTGCCGGTCCTCGTGGTGGTAGCATTTGAATTGCAGCTCCAGATCAGATCTGGGTAAGGGGCAGGACAGACACCATCACCTCTAAGTCTGCAGGGATCCCTCCTGCCTGGCCATATCCCTCTCCCCTCCCTCACCTTAGAGAGTTCACCTTCCCACATCTAATTCAAACCCATTCTAACGCCCTCAAGGCATCCTGAACTACTCCATGTCCGCTACCATCTCTCTGCTCTGCCGAAGGGTGATTCCTCTGTTCTAGGACAGTCTGAAGGACAAAAGGACAGATGCTATTTGACAAGACCAGCTGTGAGGCCAATTATGGCCCTCTTCAGGTGGTGGCAGGAGCAACCATCCCAGGTCAGGGGCTTGAGTAAAGAGTATCTTTGGCCCACTTTTGCCCACGTGCCTGAAGTCTCAGGCCTCCCACCTGAGCATCTTGGTTACCGTGTCCTGAATGCCCACCCAGTTCTGCCTGTCAGATCTATCAAGTGTCTGAAGCTATATGTCCTGAACAGAGGCCCACCTCCAGTCCTGAAAATGCTCACTGGGAAAGTGGTGGGTAGGAGGTGTCTATGCTAAGCCTGAGGTGAGCCTTGGCTAACAGCAAACGACCCAGGAGGGAGAGGACACATCACAGACAGGTTCTGGTGTGTAGGAGGCCCTGACTCAAGTCTCAACACTACTGCTTGCTAACCATGAGAACTCACACACCCTGTAATACACTTCTCCAGGCTCAGTTTCCTCTTCGGTAAGAAGGAAAAACACTGCTTTCTCTAAAATCTGAGTCATGCACACAGAGCCCAGCCTAGGAGGGGACCTCCAGGCTCTGCACCTGAGTACAGCCCCATGGGTGGGCAACACTCGGCAGTGGCCAGCTCCTTGCAATCAACAGAGTTTGCTGAAGCTACCCAACCCCCAACTCTCCTCATCAGCCTCTCTGCACACTGACATCTCTGGCCACAAGAACCACACGTTTAGCCTGGCTGTTTTCCTTTTGCTAACTCGGGGCCTTGCTGGGTATCACCCCTTCAAGTCTTTAGGCCTCTGCCTCTGCTAGGCCCCTCATTGTCTGGAAACTCCCTCCAACACGCAGGACTTGAGTAATAGCTGTTCCCAGCTCTTACTGCTTGGTTCCTCCCATGTCTGTGGGCTCCCTGTAACACATGGACAGGTGACAGCGAAAGGAAGCTGCTGCTGGCACCTGTGGAAGGCCGCTCCCGAGCCAGGGGCAGGCACACGGCGAAGGTCCCTCACCTCCACATCAGCGTCTGGTGAACTGTGGGCCGCAGGTGGAACACATGGTTGCTAACGGCCAGGTTGTGCTCCAGACGGAAGGGCTCCAGCACCACACCATCCCGCACTGGGAACGTCAGCCGCAGCTCATCGTTGTGGTTGGCTGGGCAAGAACAGGGGCCGGATGAGTGGCAAGTCCCCCAAGCCTTATAGGCAAAACCTGGGCTGCATGCTCCAAGCAGATGTATGCCAAGAGCCATGCAAACTGCTGTGCCCAAGAGCATGACAGAGCCTAGAGCTTCCTCAAGCCTAACTGGCTCACCCCAGCATGCAGTCCCTTTTCTCCCACTGGTCTTCCTGCACCTCAAGTCCTAGGATCTGGGGGAGGAGGTCTGAGGGTAGCCCACCCCAACTCCAGATGTCCTGGAAGAGGTGCTACCTTGCTTTCAGTCCTGTCTACCTAACTCCCACACCCCAGCAGCCCAGCTTCTAACGCTGATCCTGCCCACTGATGGGGCCCCAACAGAGCTGGCTGAGGATGGAGTGTGGGGTCCTCACCTGGGGGTGGTGGCAGGGCACTCATATTTGGCTTGATGTCGGGTGGGAAGGGTGGCTTGACATCTTGGCTGGGGGACAGGTAGGGGGGCATGCTGTTCCCAGGAGTCATGGGAGGCGTGGGGTTCCCTGGAACAGGCGAGTGGGGGTAATTTGCCACAGGAACTGGCCTGGGAGGCTGGAGGAAAGAGGAACCAGAAATAGGTTATGGCTCATAGGTAACACGTTATTGCTGTGAACTTACTCCAAGCGATCCAGTGTCCTACCTAGGGCTGCTCAAGGGAGGAGAATATCTCTAGAGTCTAGAGGACCTACTCTCTCCTGAAGAACACTGATTGTTTTAGAGAACAGGAGGAGCTGGAGTTCACTCTCCTGAGTCCCTCAGGGTCAAGTGGACATGGGTTCTCATACTCACTGACAAAGAGGACACCCATGCTCAGTGTGCCAAGGACTTATGTAAACTATGTTGAGAATGCCTCCCCGCAACCAACCACCACATTGTGACTTTAGTCCTCATTTTCTGGCCCTCCCCTGTGGGAACAGTCATCTCTAGAACCCTTTCTTTTCTCTGTGTCTAGTTTCCTGTTGGGCCCACACTTGTCCTGGGTCACCATCAGAGCTGTGGACTCTAGGTCCTGGGCATCTGTGCCTCAGCAGATGGCCAGAAAGTGTATCTCTATCTGTGGACCCCTGCAAACATGCAGAGATGGTGGAGCAGGGAAAGGAAGGGTCCTTCAAGTCTGTTGACAACTGACAACTGTTGGTGGTCTTCCTTTTTTTAAAATTTATTATGTATGAGTATATTGCCTACAGGTACGTAAGTGCACCTGTGTCGTGCAATGCCTATGGAGGTCAGAAGAGGCATCGGATTCCTCTGGAACTGGAGTTATAGTCGGTTGTTAGCTACCATGTGGGTGCTGGGAATCAAGCCCAGGTTCTCTGCAAGGGCAGCCAGTGCTCTTTACTGCTGAGCCATCTCTCCAACCCCTGGTTTGACTTTCTAAGGCTAAAATGGCACTCACCCTGCTGACGGTTCCTTGGCTGTAGCTGCCGTAGCTGCTTCCCGAAAATGTGTTGTTCTGTCCATTAAACTGTTCTGGCTGTTGAAATTAGACAGGCAATGGGATGAGCAGAGGACAGAACAGCCCCAAGGCCTTACTCCCGCTGAGATAGGAGTGTACAGGGGAAGAGGGGTCTCCAGGGCCAGCTTGGGGAACAGAGGAGGCCCACTAGACTGTCCCTCGGGGATGACATTTCCTTCTTTGTTCATAGTTATAAACTTATTAAGAGACTCTCCATCATAGTAACAGGTAGTACGGTGAAGTTGGGGCAAAGATGGCAAACCCATATGGCCACCTGGCACAGTTCGATATCAATATAAAGGGTCTTCCCTCGTAAGAACGTGTTTCATTACAAAGGCAAAGGAAAAGGCTACATGCACAAAGATTCTATCACAGTAGTGTCTCAGAAGTGAAAAATGAGAAATAAACACCCAGCAGAAAGAGAAGAGTAACCTAGGGAACACATTTCCATGGACCACCAGGAAGCCGTTAAGTGACAAAAACAGGGATGCCATGTCAATCAGCAACATGCACACGACAAATTCAGGAGGGAAAAACAGATTCAAGATGAGAGCTCTAACAGCAGGTCTGTAACAAGCTGGTTTCCACGTGCACATAGATGGCTTAGTATAAAATGTAGGTCTATTCAGGGCATGTGCTTTGTCTTTCAGAATGGTGATGCTAATGCTGTCACTACCTTGTGTGCAGTGAATAAGGGTAAGGAAAACCATCTGAACCCAGGAGAATAGGATTCTGACACAGCTAGCACATGGGGAAAGCCAAGAATGTCCCCCTGCCTCTTGGTGTCTTCAGGGAAGATATACAGGATCAGAATGCTATTACAGATAAGAGTGGTAAGGGAGGGAGGGCCTGGGATGCCCCGAGGGTGGGACTTACCTTGTAATACTGCCCCATGTTGACCGTGGGGGGCGGATACTGCCCAGTGCTGGGCTGGCTTGGCATCCTTTGCCCAGGATAGTTGGGAGAGGTGAGTGGCCTTGGGGGGTTGGGGGTGGGGTACTGGCCTGGCTGGGTGGGGAACTGGCTGTTTGGTCCATATTGCTGGTTTCCATAGTTGGGCTGTGGAGACAGAGCAAGGACAGGGGCAGATCATCAGTACTATGTGGTCAAGGACAGGAGCAGATCATCAGTACTATGTAGTCAAGGACAGGAGCAGATCATCAGTACTATGTAGTCAAGCAGCTGCCTCACTTATTCAAAGAATGCTAGGTTTGGGACCAGCTCCTCTCCTTGGCCCTGCTGTCTCCTACTCACAAGATGTTCTCCACCTGTCACCAGGAGAGACTGAGCCAGAAGATGCTGGAAGCCTCTGCTTGCTCTCACATCTAGGGATATGGCATTCTGCCTGTCCACCTCTCCATGAAGCTCTCCTTCCAGAAGTTTATGCCCTAAGAACTCCAGGGATGATCCGAGTTTTCTCACCTGTCTCGGAGGGGGGCAATTCTAAAGTCCTACTTTGTATCTCCTAGTGCTTGCTTCAGGGCTGTGTTCCCCACTGAGCACCCCAATGTGTCAGGAGACAAGCAAGCCACAGATTCTGTTTCCAAAGAGGTGACAAGCCCTGCACTGAGACTCATCTGGGTGGGACTGTCCCTGTATCCCACACTAAGCAAAACACCCACCCAGTGGTTTCATTGCCAACAATGCCAACCTGTCATTTCTGCAGCTGTGGGAGTGAGGAGGCAGGATAACCACTCCTCGGGAGGTGATTCAGAGGAGACAGCACCACCTCCAGCTACCCTGCCTGTTTAGGATCGTGGGCGACCCAGGGCCACCTGTAACCCAGGCACCCAGAACACAGAATCCTGCGGAATCAGTGTTTGTTGTCTGTGGACACTCCCTGTCCAAGGGTCTCTTATTCTCTAGGCTCGAGTGTAGTTAGTGATGGCACTTCAGTGCCTGGCAGCACATATCAGAACGGCCAGTATGCAGGAACTTCCTATGATTCCCACTATGGGGCATACTAGCTGCTCTGGACCACAATAAGTTCTCACTATAGATATGAAGTGGCTGGATGTCTACCAGGCATCAGAGTGTCGTAGGAGAACAGGCAACTGGACTCTAGTTGCCATTAAGGTTCCACCAATTCCAATACAGGATGAGCATGCCTTGGGGAGGTGGAGGCCAGAACTCCCGAGCAGAAACCCCCCAGTCTCACAACCTGGACCAGATGTTTTGCATGTGAGAAGCAGTGATGCTTTGTGGAGAATGCTCCTTTAGTAAGAGCAGAAAGCTCATCCTGTGCAGGGCTGATGCTCTCGGCAGCCAATTCTGCCGGCAGCTTGAGGCTCAGCTTGGTTCAGACATGCATCCCCAGCATAGCCAAAGGGACACCATGAAGTTGAGGTCAGAGGAGGCTAAGACAGCCCAGAAACTGTGTGGGGATGTGCTCAAAGAGTGAACCCATCAGCTTAAGGTCCCTACCCAAAGACAGCCAGGACTGAGAGAGGTCCATGGGCCTTTGAAACCCCTTTCCCTGAACTGGTGCCCACTAGGTAGAGACTTATGGCTTGAATTAGCCTCCTAGGTGTTTGGGAATCACCGATGCCCCTATTCTTAAACTTCAGGCTCAAACACACCTATACAGCCATTATAACAGCCTGTGGGAAGATGAACTGAGGGAACCCGTGGGGATATCAAGGAACCTATGTTCTATGGGATAGGAACTCACTGTAGCCAAAGCTGAGGCCAGTTTGGACCAGTCAGAAGGACGTGGTCTGAGAAAGAGTGGACAGCTGGGGGCCTCAATTCCTTCCTCTGCTGGGCTGCCCAAGAGGAGGCACTAGTCCCAGTCATGTGACTGACCATGATGGAGATGAACTCAGGGCCATCTGATGGCATTCCTGATGCAGCCTTTTCTAGAGGGTATGGTAGCATGTTTTTCTCTCTCTCAAAGCTAGGAACTCCTCAAATGGGTAGAGTTCCCCAACTAAAGTCACCTAGTTAGCATATAAGCCTGGATAAAAGGGATCAGTACTATGGTTCCTGCTCTTACACATGCCCAGAAAGCACTTACTGTCCCCTTGTCTCCAGTCAGCCTAGAGTTCAGGGTGGATTGCCACTATCATTGATGAAAAACTTCAGGTAGTGTGATTTCTTTAGGGTCAGAATAGAGATGGCATAGTCAGGATTCAACCCCAAGAGCTGAGGCTTCAAGGTCCAGCCTTTGGGTCCAAGTTCTCTGGGGTCTAAATTATGTCCTTTTCCGAGGCTTCGCCCATAGTCCCTGTGTCAAGCCCCTTCCTTTCCCACAGTCACCCGCTGTCACACTTACCTCTCCCGGGTATGGCCTCTTTATGCTTTGAATAGGAAGGGACTGGGGCCGGGGGCCGGGGTAGGTCTGCTGGGGCATCCTTTGCCCATGTGTGCCAAAGGGGCTGATGCCAGGCGGCCGGGGCTGGTTCATGCCCATGGGAGGGCCGCTCATCCCCGAGGGTGTCATGCCAGCTGCCATGCTGGCGGGGTTCATGCTGCCCCCCATGGAGGCAGGTCCCCGAGGCCCGGGCTGGTTCATGAATTGGCTGTTATACGCCTGGGTGGGACCCATCTGGAAAGAGGAACAGACCTTCAACGGGAGAAGAAGAAAAAAAAAAAGAATAAAATGCCACATGCATTGAAAGTGCAGGGAGGGACGGTTGGGGGGCTAAAGGCACTTTCCAATGTGACTGCAGCTAGAGACCAGGAGGTCCCAAAGGACTCAGTCCTCCAGGGCTCACTGCTGCCCTCTGCAAGCCACATGGGAAAATGCAGCTTGTGGGGGGGCGAGGTTTGGACAGAGAGGGGGGAGCAGTCACTCCAATGCACAGGCAGCATTTCCAGGGAGGCAGGCAGGGGACAAGGAAAGGGTGGGCAAGGGAGGGGTACAGGGAGGTCACAGGAAAGGGAGGTGGATGAGGATGGAGGCTGAAGCCTTTTCCTGGAAGCCCTGGCCTTGCCCTTGGTTCCTGGCCAATGGAGACACACCCTCCATGTGACACAGCCTAGCTCCGCTTCTGCCCCTCTGCACCCTAACTACATGCTTCTGTTCCGCATGGTTGTGGGGCTCCTCTTCTCATACCTTACCCCATCCTTCTGAGGGTCAGGAGAGCTATGCTGGGGCCTGGCCAGAACCTATAGTATGGGTAATTGGACAGCACTGGCTTCGGAGGCAACTGGGGACAATAACAAAGCCACTTTAGGCACTGAGCCCATTCTTTAGCAAGAAAGAGCAACGGGGAATATCTTCCTCCATATGTACACAGAGCCACCAACCCACACAGAACACAGCACCCAAATACCCCTGGTGCACCCACCCCTAGCACACACCCTTCCAGGGGCTGCCAAGAAAACCCAGGGCACCCTAATACCATTGGCTCACTGGCCCACATGGCCTATAAACACCCACACTCAACTGATTTCCCCAGTCTGGGTGCGGCCAGACCAGGAGACAGGAACCCTTACCGGTCCATACTGGTTTATATCCTTGTTCTGTGTCTCTTGCAAGGCGGCCACTGTAGCTGTGGCTGTGGCTGTGGCCGTGGCGGCTGCTGCTGCTACTGCAGCTGCTGCAGCAGCAGCCGCCGGCTGAGTGAAATCAGCAGGAGGCCGGGTGTGCGGAGGGATGCCCATGCCTGCGGGGGCACTAGGACCCCCAGGGTAACTGCAGGAGAGAAGGGAGAAGAGTTAGAGCGGGCCTGAATTTAAAGCTGAGCTGTGGACATGCCTGGGCCGGAAGAGCACAGAAGACCGTTCTATGCCCATCCTGTGCGCAGATTATGGATGTGAGGCCCCTAGAGGCAGAATCTATAGGGGACCAGGAACTCCTGAAGTTTGCAGCCGTTCCTGCCACTCAGTGATGACTAGGTTACTAGTTCCTGGGGCCTTGGCGGGTATCAGAAAGTGCCATAGCTTCTCCGCTTTCCCTCGGCCTCCAGGTCAACCCATCTTCTAGAAGACACTGGCCTAAGAGAACTGCACAGTTCCAGGTGGCAGTACTGTGTATACAACTCCAGGGGTGTCAGACACCTGTATTTAACTATCACGCCAGAAACCCCATGGGTGGACTGAGATCAATGTGATTTAGACAGGGAAGGGTAGCTTGCCCTGCCCCACAATCAATCTCCTCTCTGGGCTTTTCTGCCCTTCCCTCTCTGCCTTCTGAACCTGGGGACTCAGTTTCTGCTTCACCCTTTCTCCACAGGTCAGCGAGGTGGAGGGCTTGCTAAACACGCTTGGTAGAGCGGAAAGCCCCCTGTTGCTGCTTGTCAGCTCTCCTGATTCACTCAATGTCTTCTAATTCATAAAGATATGGAGCAAAGAAGGGAGCGAGAACACCATCTTTCTACCCCTGTGGGGCTGAGGGATTGCCTAGAGCACTGATGGCCAACTTAGGATAGGACATGCGTCAGGCTTGGTACTGGAATTCGAGACAGACCTCCTATCTGCATGGAGGGCAGGGCTGACATGGCACTCTAGAAGGCTGCCACCCCAGGTTGGTCCCTCACCTGGCCCCAAAGCCCCCGCTGCCAGGGTAGCTGGGTCGGCCGTACATGCTGGGCTGGATGTAGGGCTGTGCGGGGCCAGCCTTGGTGGAGAACTGCTGCTGCTGCCCAGCGAACTGTGGGGAGCTGAGGCCGGGGTTGCTGGTGCTCATGCCCGACGCCATGGGGTTACCGCCTGGATTCATAGGGTTGTTGGCATTGGCCATAGGATTTCCAAGGACCTGTGAGCAGAGACAATGGTTATCACCGAGGTTGGTTCCTGAGGTGGTAGGGACCAAGAGGAAGCTTGAGAAGAGTGGGGAGAAAGTGAAACGAGGCAGAAAGGGGGACAGGGGTGGCTTGGGTAATACAGAATGGGGAAGGGGTGAGAAAGGTGGGCTGGGAAGCAGGCAATGCGGGATGGGAACTTCAGCCCGGACGGCAAGAGGCCAAGGTAGGACCAGGGATCCTAGGCCAGCTCCAGTGGCTCTGGAGAGGGACTGTGTGGCAGGTGGCAAACCCTGGCCCACTTGGCCTCTGCCCTCAAAGGAACCTAGGTGCCCAGAGGGCTGGACACACAGAGGTCCTGGGATACTGCTCTAGAGAACAGAGGATCTTGGCCCAAAGGCCATCTGTGCTGGGAGACCTCAGGGAAGCACAAAGGCATAGCCACTGTGGGTCTGTGGGCCTTCTGTGGGTCCTGGCTGAAGTTCAGCAGTATGAGACCCTCTGTTGATACAGAGGAGATGAGGAGAGAGGGATAAAGAAGAAACAAGGGTGGAAGTAGGCTTGACTAGGGAGGCAGCTGGGGCTTGTAAGGTTAACAACTTAATGAAATCTAGCCCAGGCCATCCAGGGTCAATGATTTCTGGCTTGGAACCCAGAGGTCAATAATGCATAGGAAGTTCTGTTTATCTAACCAGAGCAAATATGGTCTAGAAAGAGCATTTGTGACCTGTCAAGATGAAAACCACCCTCTTCTCTGTGGGAAGGTTCAAGGATGGGGACAGTCTTCAGGGATCCGGCTGGGGCCCTCCTGGGGCGGGTGTGCACCCTTCTTGGAGTGGAGATGTGTCTGTAGTTGGGTGTGCCCTGAAACTAGTTTCCAGGCAGTAAGGTTCCCTGAGGGTTCCTGGGGATAAGGAACATTCATGCCTAGAACGGCTACGGTTAGGGTAGGACAGGCTCTCACCTGGCTCTGGGATGTGTTTGTCACTCCCCACACTGTGGTGACCACGGACAGGGAGCCGGGAGGCTGGTTGGTGTTTTGCTGCCAAGGGACAGAGTCATAGGGAAATGACCCATCACTGCAGAGAAAGAAGAGGTCTTTAGAACTGGGGCAGGGCTCAAGTGGCAGTGTCTTCATCCCCCCACCCTAGCTGACCCATGTCCCAGTCAGCTCTGACTCCAAGCTTGTCACAGTACCCAATGCAGAAAAGGTTTATTTTGTGCAGGAACAGGCTGTATGTAAGTGGAGACATTCCGGCAGGGCTATCCCAATGGGTGGCTGCTTCAGCTGGGCCTGAAGTCCAGCAGCTATAGAGTGAAGTGGGCAGCATGACCCCAGGCTCACTCAAAACGTCCTCCTTCTCTTTAGCAACAGCCAGGGCCCTGGCATAGCCTCCCCTAGGGTCAGCCTTGGGCAGTCTTCCCTACCATTAGAATGCAGGCTCTCCTAGGTTACCTTGTCATCCCTCCGCGGGGCTCAGCAGAAGGCAAGCCAAGTCTGCCTGGGTGCTCCCTTCCCACCCCTGCTCCACCTCTTACACAGATCCCTGCCTGAGCTCCTCCTTCACCCATGAGCCCCAGGGCCATCAGAGTTCTTCAGTAGCCTCTAGTATAACTGGTCAGTGTCTCTGCACTGGTCTGCACTCTAGAATGACTTACCCTGCTGGCTCATCCCTGCAGCCCGTACCCCGCCTCCTCACCTCAGTCCTGCACTGGCCACCTGATGTGGGGAACTCTTTCCAAGGAACCCACACATGTCAGAAGCTAGGACTCCACCTCCTCCATTCCAGCCTCAGGCCTACAGCGTGTACTCAGTGAGGCCTTTCAGCCAGCCCGGGTGCAGGAGGACAGGGAGGGGCAAAAAGTTTTTGGAGAAAGGGTGGGCAGGTCACAGCATGAATCAAGACTTGCCAGGGGTTCCCAGCCCTACTCTAGTTCTCCTGCATTCCTTCAGTGAAGGCCATAGAACACTCTACCTGGGTCTCAGGAAGAGCAGCAGAGCATCCTATCTGACACTGCTGGGGCAATGCAGCATGTATGTGTGCCAACGATTGTGTGTGGCCACGAGTGTGTGTTGCGCACAGAATAGGCCTGAACAGGGCACATGATAGGAAAGAACCTCCATATAGTTCATGCGTTTCTTGTAAGAGTCAGTGAACATCAAAATCTCACTCACACTGGGAAAACTGAACAGTGTACCCAGGGCCACCAGCTCGAGGCCAGCCAGGGTGATAGGGGTGCTTAGAGCATGAACCCTGGCTAAGACTGTGAGTAGGAAGCAAGGAGTTCAGCCTATCCAGGACTCAGGAAGGAGTGCTTTGGGAGAGAGGCAGAGGCCTGTGAGTCGGAGGGTAGTGGGGCTGGGGTGGCTGCTCTTGTGCCCTGTGCTGCGTGGTCACGTCCCTGGCAGAGCTGGCTGAGTAGGGTGGGAATCC
Organism: Eospalax fontanierii; assembly: GCA_035773235.1. Classification (NCBI taxonomy): domain Eukaryota; kingdom Metazoa; phylum Chordata; class Mammalia; order Rodentia; family Spalacidae; genus Eospalax; species Eospalax fontanierii. The sequence continues at coordinate 19,636,598 of CM069540.1, forward strand.
TGTGGCAGTCATCAGCCTGAAGAGCTGGCCTGGGCCATCATCCAATGACGTTGTCCTTCCTTCCTCTGCCTGGATACCCTCTCCTCTGGCTTAGGCTCACTTCCTTCCTGTTTCTCCCGGAAGTCACCTCCTTCAGAGAGCCTGCTCACCCCTCCCTATATAAGCACTCCACCCTGTCTTTTATGTATTTTTTACAACATGCCTCCACTATCATATTAACTATTATCTGTCCAGCCTCTACTTTAGAACCTACAGTGAGCCAAACCCAGCAAGTCTGTGGGGCAGAGTGAACTAAAGGTCAAGGGCGAAAGAGGGAGAAGGGTTAGAGCATAGAGAAGCATTATAGAGGAAACCTGATGTGATCTAGCCCAAGTAGCTCAGTTCTGGGGCCTTGGTTCTTATCCTCCATGGGGGTTGCAGAGTACCTCTACCTCCAGCTGTTCAGGGACCTGATGCCCAGCTATGACCCTTAATCTGTCTAGAACCCTGCCCTCACTAGTGCAGGGCCCTTGGGGCAGGCCCTTTCTGCACTCTCATTTGTGAGAAGCACCTGAGAACATATCTTCATGTGCTCTCCAGAGGCATGTGTGGGTCTGATGCCCAGACAGCATGAGGACCAAAACAGTCACAAGCAGGGGAGATAACTCCTTAGGGAAAGTACATGTCTAGCATTTGTGAAGCCTGGGGTTGGATCTCCAGTGGTGTACAAATGAAGTGAAGGCGAACATCTATAATCAGCCTATAATCCCAGAAGGTGGAGTCAAGAGGATCAGAGGTTCAAGGTCATCTCTGACTACACAGGAAATTTGAGGTTACTTGGGCTGTGTGAAATCCTGTTTCAAAAAACTAGACTCTCAGCACCCACATGGAGGCTAACAACTGTCTGTAACTCCAGTTCCAGGGGAATCCAACACTCTCTTCTGACCTCTGTGGGCATTGCATGACATGGGTGCACTTATAGATACGCAGGTGATATACTCATACACATAAACGAGTGAAAATAAATAAAATGCTAAAAAAAAAAAAAAACCCTCAAACCAAACCAAACCAAAAACCAAAACACAACAACAAAAAACCCCAAACACTCATTATTCTTGGTGTCCAGGGGAAAGATCAGCACCAGGATGAGGGGAGAGGAGCTGGACCTGGCTAGCCAGACAGAATGAGGGCTAGTGGCCAGTGGAAAAGAGACTGAAGCCCAGTAGCATAGGTAGCCAACTGGAGACAGAGTGTAATATGCCAGAAGTGGTTCTGTTCTCCCCGGGAGGGGCTGACCCCAGGGGCTCCAGGACTTGCAGAGGGCCTGGCTAGGTCACATTTTCACAGAACAAAAGGAGACTTCTGGCTACCCACTGTCCTATGCTTGTGACTGGACAAAAACAGATGTTTAAGTCTGTTCTCAGGACTACCTCACAAGTTCCCGGCACCTTCCAGGCCATGGCTGGGCTCATGGAGGTTGGACTCAGGTTGCCACATGGCATCTGGAACTATGCTCAGCTGCATGGGTGGGTCTTGTGGGGAAGAACCAGCTTCTTCCAGTTTTACCCACTCTACCCCCAACCTAGTGAGAAACAAAGTTAACTGACCTTCCCAAAATGGGACACCACTGCAGAGCTAGCATGTTTGGTGCATACTGGGGAAGCAAGCGACAGGCTTGGCCTCAAAGCTCCCTTTGCACTTGTCTGGACTCTCATCCGGACTCCCATCCCTGTACCTAAGATCAAGGACAAGCCAAGTTCTCAAGTCACCAGGGAAGCAGGGCTGGCTGTGGTGGGGGAGGATTAGGTGACATGAAGAAGGGAGTTCTGGAAAGGATATCCCAAGACCTTCTCCTCCCCGATCAGCAGTTTAATCTGTAGTATGTACCGCCTAGATGGGTGCCTGGTATTTGACTCACTCATCAAAAGCCACTTCCCTTGGTCCACACAGGTGGACCAGAACCCTCAAAGCTCTGAAAACCCCTCTTGGTTGATTCTGTCCCACTAAGAACATCCCCATCATGCCACAAACTGCCCCTAGACCAGTTCTGCCCTTGTAAAACCGTCTCACAATCCTGTCCTGCCTCAGAGAGGCAGGGCTGTGGGCCACGTGGAAGCTCAGTAGTCTGTGCCTACCAAGTGCGTCCTAATTCAGGCGCCCATCTCCAGACTGGGCAGCTCCATCTCCTTAGCCATGTGTTTTGTCCTTTTCAGGTTCCTCCCAGGAATCCCCGAAGCACTGGCTTGAACTCTACTGGCCCCTTTTACACTGGGGCTTGTGTGAGAGTTCTTGCCTTGGGCTTCGGCTCCCTAGGCTTGCTGTGATGGCTACAATCACCCACAGGGTGCAGGATGCTCTTGCTGAACAAAAGCAAAGAATCTGGAAGAGGCAGTGGCCCAAGGACCCTGGGAACACATTCCCTGTCTATTCTCAAAGCCTTTGCTGTGGCCACAGTGTTAGGCCTAATGGGAAGGAAGGGGTCCCTGCTCTCTAGGGAAGGGGCCAAGAGAAAAGTAACAAACTTGTTACTCATTCTCTACCTGTCAGTGTCCTCATGTGTAAAGGAGTGATGACTGTCAATCCCCAAAGGCTGCCCTGAAGATGCTACCTAAGTGCTCAACAGGTATGGGCACAAAGGCGCCCTCAAACTGCTGGCCACAGTCACCAGCAGGGTCAGGGTTTGCTGAAGGGCTTCTGGAAGCAAGGACTTGACCCCCAGAAGTTCCCTTCTCCTCCACTACCTGTGAAGACAGCATCTCTGAACAGCTGAGGTTCACGAGGCAGCAGAGCCAAAGCTATGGCTGCTCATCTGGCTGTGCCAGGCATGGTCTCAGGGATCCGAGACCCAGGGAGACAATGGCTGATTATGTAAGATGGTGATGATACAGTGTGGGCACTGAGGGTGTCCTGCAAGTCCCCAAGAAGGGAGGGAACATCCTCTGGGTGTTCTGGGATCACCCACCATGGGGACATGTGAAGCTGGTCTCAAAAAAAAAATCAAAAGCCAGCTACAGAGTAAGGCCAAATATTGCCCAAGAGAAAACACTTTATATACTCAATTGGCTACAGTAGCCTGGACTGGGTCTGGTAGCAGATTCAGAGGCCTGCATATTTGGGGTTACTATGGAAAAGAAGGATATATTATAGGAAAGGTCACTATAGGGACTCCAAGGCAGACTCTCTGAACTTTTACGCTTCCTTCCAAGTTCAGTCTGCATCTTCCTTTTGGTGACTTTACTAAACTACTAAACAGAACCAAGGGTGTTTTCCTTTGTCCCCTCCATGCTTCTTGCATATATTTTATAGAGCTCTTCATATCAGGTCATAATAAATGGTTTACATTTCTCTGTACCAGCTCCATAGGCACTGACAAGAGGCTTGCGGCATGTGAGAAAATGAACTAGGTCTGTGATGAGGGGCTCCTGGCACCCCCTGTGGCAGCATCCGCGGACATCCACACAAGGCAGGGAAGGGTAGGCGGGGTTCTTTTAACCCTGCACTTTTAGCAGCTGCTTTATTTGGGAGAAAATCTTCAGTCCCCATCCAGGGTACTGTCAGACCTCAATTAATTTCCCTGATCTGGCTGTATGGGTTCCAGCTCCGAGCATCACTGGTGCCCCAGCTAGTGAAAGGGAAGGCATCAAGGAGCTAAGCTTCCTGGTTTAATTTAGGGAAACCATGAACAGAGTCTATCATCACAGTTCCTGGATCTCCCTACCCAACAGTGGAACTCAGAGGCGCTACAACTCAGAGAAGTATGTGCACAGCTCATGGGAAGGAGAGGGTGTGAGGAATGCCCAGTTTAAGACAGGACAGGACCCCTCATGGCTCAGATCTGGGGCTGACAAAGCTCCTCAGTTCTCCTTTCTGATTTTTTTTTTAAAAACAAAATAAAACAACAACAAGAAAATCCCACTTACTTTGTGCATTCATGAGTATAGGGGTATGCACATCACAGACCTCAGAGGACAACCTGCAGGAGTCAGTTCTCTCCTTCCAATACATGGGTTCTAGAGGACTGAACTCAGGTTGTCAGGCTTGGTGGTAAGCACCTTTTACCCACAGAGCCATCTCACTGGTCCTTTTGTTTATCTTAAAAAAAAAAAAAAAAAAAAAAAGAACTCCTTCCCCCAAACCCCCAACTTTCTGGGGGCAAGAAGGGCCTGCTCTAAACAGAGCTTGACACAGCTATGCAATAAAGAACTAAAAATAATAGTTGACTATTACTTTTTCCTTTTTTGAAGCAGGGTCTCATTATGTAGCCCAGGCTGGCCTCAAATCCATGACCCTCTTGAATCAGCTTCCAGTGTGTTGGGATTACAGGTGTGCACCAGCTTCCAGGATAAACACAGATTTTTGTTTTGCTCTTGTTACACCCAGACCTTGGCAAACACTCTACCACTGAGCCACATTCTTGGCTGGCTTTCACTTACCTTTATTGGCTGATCATGAATAGCCTGTCAGAAGACACCAAGCTAGGGTTTAGGCTGAGTGTATGTGTGTGTGTATGTGTGTGTGTGTGTGTGTGTGTGTGTGTGTGTGAGTGTGTGTGTGTGTGTGTGTGTGTGATACTAGTCTTTACAGATCCCTGTGTACCAGGCTGAGTGATAAGCATGGAAATCCTGCCCTGCTATTATTTATTCTACTGAAGAGGAGACTAAGATTCAGACAGAAAGATTAAGCAACTGGCCAAAGTCTAGCAAGCCTGGCTCCAGGCCTACATCTCTAACCTGCTCCACCAGGGCCCCTCTCTAGATGTGGCAAATCCCTGCTCCTAGAAGAGGAGGACTGTCACCCTTGATCTCAGAGGCTCCCCCAGATCCAGTGGCTTTGACTGTAATCAAATTAACAGATAAACGAGATTTATTAGACTCTTAATTACCTTTGCAACACGATTTGCATATGGACAATGTGTTAATCGCAATCAGTTTTTAAAATCACTCATAAAGAACCCGGGTAAAGAAGACAGAGGTAGCTGATGGGTTAAGTCCAGGTCACTGCAGGGAAAAGGAAGGTGCCCTCCTGTCCTGGCAGTGGCTAAGACCTCACCAGGCATCTCCCAGCCTCCATCTTGGAGAGATGGGGAGTGTTTAACATGACTTAGTGTCCTCTAAGGGAAGAGGGCCCCTTATGGCCAGTGATAAGGCTGAAGCAGGAGTTAAAGACAAGCTGTGCTAGCTTTCATTCCTTACTGGGGTCATGGGTACTCTGAGCCAGTGCCTTAGAGGCAGCCTGGCAACCCACATCTTTCAAGGTACATGCTGAACTCCCCAGTACACACACACTGCCCAATTCTTAAGGAAAAGGCAAATGACACTTTGAAGATGCAGGATTCAGTTTTCTAACTGTGAAGACTCACTTCTCTTTCACTGACCCTCCACATTTAGGAAATTACGTTAGAGGTTTAACAGATGCCAGACCTCTCCAGAGCTCCCCTGGAAATGAGGGATTTCTCCCACAGGGACATCCAGGAAGGTTACAGGGACAAGGCCAGCCAACTTCTACTTACTGGCTATTGACTGTCCTCACCACAGTCCTGGGCTTGAAGAAGATCAGGCACTGGCTATTTCTGCTCAATGGTTGTCCCACCATAATGTGGAACCTTGGGTGGGTCATGGATGAGAGGAGGGCATGGGTTTTTCCAAGATGACTCTCAAAATCAGGCAAAGAGTCAGCTCTCCCCTCTTTGACCTTGAGCAACCAACAGCAGGACAGTCGAGCACAGTACACTGTTTTGTGGCCTACTCTACCTCTACTAACTGTGTGTTCTTGGGCAAGTCTCTTTCCTACTCTGAGCCAAGTTTCAGTTTCCTTCCCAGTTCTGCCACTCAGAGGTGGGTATTGTCTGTTCCTGCCACCTGGTTGTGTTCCTGAGGGGCGTTCATTCCACACAGATGAGCCTCCCATTCCCATCAATGTCTACCAAGTCTCCAGTTTCCCAGCCTGCCTCTGAAAAGCCTCCAGAGGCTGAACACATGCTTACTTGTGTCTTCAAGCTCCCAGACCCCCTGCTTGGTACCGTCTGTGATTCTGTGAGACTCCAGGCCCCTGATCCTGCCTCAGTAGCAGGGGTAGCAGGACCCCAGGTACTGGCCAGTGGCTTTGTGGCCTGCAATACTTTCAGGCAAAGCCAATTTGAGGTAACAGAATGCAAGTAGCCTTTCCCAGCCTCTTGACAATGAAGATCCCTTATCTTTAGGCATCCTCCAACCTCAGCCATGCCACACCTCTCCTCTGAACTCAGGACTCCTCCCCTACCCTTAGTCCTGTTTAACCTGCCAGCTCCTAATTTTGTCCCAACGAGTCTTCTTCTCCCACTGGTAGAAGAGTTCCTAAGCAAAGATACTCCTTGCCTCTGTTGAATGCCAATAATCTCCTTGTGAGCCCAATTCAATAAAGATCCAGCAAAGGATTGGCCATGTTCAAGATCTGTAATACTCTGGGGTTTGAAAAACTATGGCCAAGCTGGTCTGAGGCAGGGCTCTATCAGGAAGCTACAGGGCTCTGGTCTATCACAATCATCAACTTCAGTGAAATGACTTGGAGGAAAGAAAGCTCGGAAGGGTATGTTAATGGGTGATAACTGGCTGGACAGTTCTGAAGGGATGACTGGCTGGGTAGAATTAGCAAGACCAAGCTGGGCATGAAACACACACACACACACACAAACTCTCCTATAATTCTAGTACCCAGAAGGCTGAGGCAGGAGGACAGATTGGAGGCCAGCCTGTGCTACAGAGGAGACTGTATTTCAAAACACCAAATGAAAATGGTCAAGCTAAAATACTGTAAGATCAGGGACTGGAGAGATGTCTCAGTAGTTAAGAGTACTGGCTGCTCTTACAGAGGACCCGGGTTCAGTTCCCAGCACCTACATGGCAGCTAACAACTATCCAGAACTCCAGTTTCAGGAGATCTGACGCCTGCTCTTGGCCTCTGTGGGCAATGCATGGCATAGGTGCATTTTACATACATGTAGACAAAACACACACATAAAATAATTTAAAAGTTACTATTAAAATATCATAGTCAATTGCCAAAATCCCATCTATTTGGTGACAGCTTCATCAGGGATCGTAATGCTCAATACCTTGGAAGACTCTGTACCACACACACACTCGCCCTGGTCAAGTGCTAACCTCCAGGAAATACTGGCACAGGAGGAGGTGGCTGTACTGTCAGTGGCTGGGCCCAGGGCCTGGTCAGGCAGTGCCCTGGGTGGTATGGGCTTGCTATGGTCTGAGGTGCTCCTGACTGAGGCAGGTAAGCACATGTGGGCCATGTACTGGGTGGCACAGTACCGGCTTTGATGGGTGCCAAGGTCCTGTCTGGTTCTGACAGTTAATGAATCTAATTACATTTAGAAGATACGGTTGACACTAACTCCTGCCAGTGCCTGGACCATGAAGCCCAGGTCTGACTACAGCATATTCTGGACTGAGCCGATTGCAGAGGTCCTGGCCATTTAGTAGGGTCCCATAAGGAGAATGCAGACAGCATGACGGGCCCTGTTGTTGTAAGGTCAGCCTTCAGAACACTTAGAGAGAGCATCAGCTCAGTAACGCGCCTGCAAGATAATTAGCAGGGAATTGCCAGTCTTGCCATGTGTTGTTCTGAGGCTGGTGCAGGGCAGCCCAGCTAGTTCCTGGGTGCGTGGCAACCTCTAGCAAACCTGTTCCTGCCTAGAATCCAGGGATCTAGTAGACCTGGCCCAACTTCACTTGCTCTAATACGATAGATGTGGCCTGGTTCTGTCTCCCACTTCTCCCTATCAGCCCTGGGGCCATCCTGAGACCTGTCCTTGGTCTATGTGAGTGTGTCCAAACTTGCTCTGGATGGAGGGAAGGATCTGAGCTCATGATTCTTAATGTTCTACAAGGATCTGAAGGACAAAGCAGAAGGTGGGAAAATCCAGCCCTCTGGGCCTAACTTCATGGGAGAGAGGCTGCATCCTTCCCAAGGACTTCGAGACCAACTGCATCTCAGAGGCCCCACCCCTAGGACTTGAACCCCAGAGGGTTTCCAAGCAGACTGGAACAATGGAGGGCTAGGCCTCCAGTGCCCACACTGGCAGACTGGCCATCTTTGAAGGCTTTCGCAAACTTACCTGTGCGACAGAGTGGGTTTCATGGAGCTCATGGAGTTGAGGGGGGGCTGCATGGGGAGTTTCCCAGGGGGGTCGTTCTGGCGGCTCTTCTGATGTCGGAGTAGCAGTAGGCGGCCAAGCTCCTCACACCAGGAGGACAACAGAGCTGCAAGGAAGGACATATGGTCAGTAGGCACAGTGGCCACGACACCCTGCCACACTCGGCTCCTGCGGTACCTAGCCCAGACAGGGTGTTCTTGATGCTGGTTTCACACCTGGGAGACATGCTAAGGCTTCTTGGGAGGCCTCAGTGCTCTAAACTATGAACATGGGCTAATGCTTCTGAAGGAGGACTCAAAAGCATCTGTGGTCAAGAGTCTGCCAGGAGGCCTGGCTGGGATGGTCACCACGAAAAGTACAGATAATGAAAAGGAGTCAGAGATGGAACCAAGTTGGGGTGTGACTAGGCATGGCTGCCCCTTCCTCAGACTTTCAGGGGAATCTACAGCCTGGAACTCTGAACAGTTAGTGCTATCTGGCTTCTCACCATGGATGTGTCAAAAATCGTTACGGTTTGGATACAGACTATGGCTTTCTTGGAGTCCACTGATGGCTCAGGAGTGAACTCTCTGAAACTCACTCAGAACTTGCCCACTCAGCACATATCAGCCATCACATACAAATACACTGCCAGGTCCAGATGCTTGGGAAGATAAAAAGATTTCTAGAGCAGAAGGTGGTGGGGGCTAGAGATGGCTGGGGTACTACAAAGAACTTTAGAGTATATAAGGAAGGCTGGGCTTGTCACCCTTTCTCTGTGTGACCTCTGAGGAGTTCACAAACCCTTTCTGAGCCTGAGTTTCTTGGCGGTAAAGGGGGATGAAGACTTGTCCTGTGGCTCAGGTTGTTGAAGTCATTAGTTCACTGATACATATACACTTCAGCAGGCAAAAATCCTTTCAATAACTCAAACCGCAGGTGGCTCTGGTCTCCTGACTCCTCCCATTTAAACAAGGAAGCCAAACCACCCACCAGCAGCCTCCATTTTGGAGGAAGACACCAAAATGCACAAATAGCAAGAGTGCTGGGGACTTCAAGCCGCTAGGCCCTGGATCCTCTCTTAGCTCACTCATAGCCCCAACGGGTCTCACTTGTATGTTGTCGACTAAGAGACAAGTGGGACTATAGCCCTCAAGAGAGCACCTGCTTCTGCCCTCGGGGCAGTGGATGTACTGATGCACCCTGCTCCTCTCTGTGGGTGCCCTTGCTGTCACCTGTACAAGGAAAAGAGTGTGTGCAAGGGCAGGATCCCACCCCCAATACACATCTTTCCAGAAGCACACATCGGCCCTGGCTGGAAGAAAGCTGCCTATCCAAGAGAGGCTAGGCTAGACACAGTGTTACTCCATTCCTCTCTAGGTCCTAGTTACGCTTCTTGCAGAAGAGCACCGGGCATTTGGGAGCTCATTTACACGCCAAGCACGAGGCTCGCAGGATCGCAGTGCTGGGAGGCATGCTGCCAGCACAAAGGATGAGTACAGATGGAGCTGCCTGCTACTGCCTCGCCATCCAAGCCCTGCTCCCCTGGGTGCCAGCCAGGCCACTATGGGATTCAGGGTTTTCCTTGGTTACCACAGGGAAGCCTGCTTGGCGAAGGGAAGTCTCAGGCTTCTGGAAAGATAATCAAGATGGGTAGCTGGGTGGAGGGCCTGGCCGTGGGGACTGGTAGGCTGTGAGTGAGATGTATGTTAGGGAATCATGCCTCCATATGCCTGAAAGGCCACAACCTTGTACCCAAGAGGGAAAGAGGAGCAGTACCGAGGACCCCACGTTCTCTACTGAGAGCCTGGTGAACACAGAGGCAGACCCCTCTCTTCATGATGTTTGGGTGTAGTGTGAGTTATCACGATGGAGCGGACCAACAGGGGCTGTTTGGAGGCAAATACCACATGGGGATTTGCAGCCAAAAGGAGTTTGGGCACTGCTGGGTAATCTGGAGGGCAGACTGGGCAGGCAGAAGCAGGTGAGGACGGATGGAGTGACCCAGCTGGGTAGAGCCAAGCACTCTGATCTGGGGAGGCCTGTCTGCTTCTCTAAGGCAAGTCTGACCCGCTTGTCTTCACTGTGTGCAGGTACAGAGGGCATGCTGTAGTGTCAGCCCAGGGAACCCCACAGTACGAGAACAGTTCCAGTCCTTGTCTATATCCCTCTCTGTGGCAGGCAGGTCAAAACTGCCTCATCTATTAACTAGGTAAACAGCCTGGCTAGCCCTTGCCTTGTCCCAGGAATCCCATTCCCAAGGGCTAACACATCTGGCATCAAAGCCCTCTTCACAGACAACAGTGAGGATTCCACGTCCCTCCCCTCCTTTTAAGGAGTGCAGCTTGCTCGGTTCTGGTACAACTCGTGGCACGTTTGCTCTTTGCCTGGTGCTCCTACAGCTTGAGGTGTGCAAGTCACCTACAGAGCTGGCTGCAGATGTCACTGAGATCTGAGGTCATCTGGGGGGCTGTAGAGGAGTACTCCAGCTCCACTGTATCTTCTCTAGACCCTTCTCAATCTGGGGTGTTTGAGGAGGGCCTTCTGCTCATCAGGAACTGGGAACCAGGGGAGCTGCTGGAAGCAGAGGTAAGCCACAGCCAAGAGCCGGGGAAAGCCCCACAGGCTGAGATCGGGCATTCAGAGGGCCAGAGGCCTGGTTACAGCAGACATTGTTCCTCCTGCTCCAGCTGTACCATGGCAGGGCCTGGTCCTCCTCAGGGAACAGTGCACTAAGCTACAAACTTGTTTCTCGTATGCAGTACCTGGGGAACGGCCCCTAGAGCAGATCAGGGCAGGTCTTGTACTACATCCAGGTGCTGAGGCTCCTCACTAGCCCATCAAGGCACCGCACCAACACAGGCTGACCACCATGCCTGTATTCAGGACTAGGGGAGAAGTTAGGGACCACTTTGGACCCCAACAAACTACTTTGAGCCTCAACCCAGATTTCAAATACTTCACAACACAGTGAACAAACTCATATAAACCAATACACCTAAAATGATCCAATGAGGGCTGACAGGATGGCTCATTGAGTAAAGGCACTTGCCACCAAAGCTGACCACCTGGGTTCCATCTCTGGGACCCACGCGGTGGGAGAAGCAATTCCTGTAGGTTGGTCTCTGACCTCCACACGTGCTTGACATAAGCACATGCATCCAAATATACACGTGTGCACGCACACACAAATAAATGAAATAAAATGTTTTAAGTGACCCATTGGTTTCTCATTTCTACTAACTGGCATTTTGTCACCAGGCTCCTGCGACTCCAATTCATTGCCGCCTTAGGTGCCATGGTCACTCACTCATCGTTCATTTGACAAACAGCTACTGAGCATCCTACTGCATGTGGGGCTTTCTGTACTAGGTCAGACCCCTTGTAGATATTAGTAAGCTGGGATATGCCTCTGCACACATCTTGACTTTGGGGGTCCATTGCTGTGCTGCAGTTCAGGGCAAGGGTCCCAGCATACAAGGATCAAATCCAGTTCCACCCAACATCCATGTGACCTTGGGCTAATAATACAATCTCTCTAGGCCGTTATCTGTCAATGGCACTAATCCCTGCTTGTCAGGATCATTACGGTGTTTTGATGACACTAACATTGATGTAATGATTAAAACAGTGTCTGGCTAGTAGGTAGGGTCTGTGTAGCATTGTGGGTGGTCTCTCTAGAGGCCCTGAGACATTTGCAAACGCACCCTGCCCGTCTTGCCCTACTAATCCATGTGCCAGGCCCCAAGACACCAGAGCATTCAGACTTTTTGGCCTCTATCCAGTACACACTTCATTGCTTGTCTGATGGTGTCTCCTCTAGGAAGGCTCCTAGTCCGTTCCAGAGGTGTTCATGCAGCCCCTCGTAGGTACCAGCAGCGAGCAGCACCTGGGTCCCAGAGTCTCAGGTCCCTCTGCTTTCTATCTGCATGATGCCACACAGGCTGTGCCATGGCTTGGGGCTCATTTCCCATCTGTAGAATGGGCTGCTGACTCCCCAGAAGAGATGTGATGTATGCTTTGGTCAGTTAACCCCGAGTGGGCAAGCAGAAGGAAAAAGGTGATGGTAGGGGAATGGGGTCGGAGGTCAAGGACTCTAGAGGGCACAGCCATGCTAGATCAGCAGCCCTGGCAACCCTGTCCACACCACTGCAGCCTGTAACACTGGGAGAGATGGAGGAGCCAGGCCTCCAGACCTAGCCACTTGCACTGTGTAACACTTTTACAAGGTCACATGAGGATGGCCTGAGTCATTACCCTGAGGCCAGGAACAGTACAGACACAAGGTCAGACCCACATGCTGGCCAGATGACTATTAGCACCAGTAGCATCAGCCCTGGTATGTATGCTTGACAGAATGACTACAGGGAAGGCTCTAGGGCCTTGATGTGTCTGTCCACTCTGATCCCAGGTCAGAGTGTAGAGACAATGTCCTCAGTGGTTATGAGCTCTAGAGACCCATGGGAGACATGTGTGGGCAGAACTAAGCTTCCAGCCCATCAAAGTAAGTTCTGTGTGAGGCCTTCTCCTTCTTTCCTCTCTGAGCCACCAAGGGGACAGAGGGAGGACAGTCAGTTCCCTGATGAGACACAAATGAAGGACAGTTTCCTATCTTGGTGTGGTTATGCCTGTTTAGTTGATACAAAGGCACCTGTGGTCCCCAGAAGGAAGGTGTTTCTGCCTCCTTGAGGTCCCTGGGGATAAGGTTAGAGTCCTCTATACCAGCAGCACTAAGGAGGTACAGATAAGGTGGTGTCTCTGCTGGCTACTGGGAATGAAATAAAACAGGTAAAAGCATAAAGTTTTTTGGGGGGTGGGGGTGGGGAGGAAGCAAGAAGCAGGTCTGAGAGGATGTGGAAGGAGGAACCAGGTTCTCCATATCTGTCCCAAGATCTTTCTAGCAACAACCCTAGTAACAAGGCACTACCAGGGTGTTATTTGGGCAAAGGAAGGGGAGCCAGATGTAAGGGCAAGGCAGGCTGGAGGGTAGATCCCGTCCTGGGGACAGAGACAGGCTTTTTATCTGCTTCTCTACCTACAACTCCCATCAAAGCTCAGAGATGAGGCAAAAGCACCATGGCTCTGATTTGAGAACTGCCAGGATGCCTAGTATGGGCTGGGGCTGCAGAGACCAGCCTTTGGGAGCTGATGGTGGGGTTAGCTGGGGTGGTGGGCAAGTAAGGCCGGGTCTCAGTGTCCAAGGGGGCACACAAGCTCACTCTGGCATGGCAGAGAAGGCTGGGCTTATGCTTGAAAAGGAGCAAGAGGCTAGGTGTGCTGACACATGCCTGTAGTCCCAGCACTCGCAGGACCAGAGACAAGTAGATCTCTGTGAGTTCCAGGCTGGCCACGGCTACACAGTAAGATGTGAACTTAAACAAATAAACAAACAAGCAGACAAACAAAAACAAAAGCAAGAAACAAGAGACAGCCAGGTAGGGAGGCTTAGACAGAGGCTGGGATTGCCTGTAAGACCCAGGAACCAGGAAGGACCAGATGTAAGGAGAAGACACCAGAGCAAAGCCTTAATGTGCTGCTGCCAGGGAACTCATGTAGAACGAAGCATGAATGTTTTCAGGCCCAAAGAGCATATTCATGGCAGAAAGGCATCTAGGGAGCACATGTGTACATGTGGAGTGTATTTGAGGGGGCATTCTGAGACCCAGGACACCCAGAAAGGATGACCTGTCTAGGAAGAGGCCTGTAAGGCACAAAGGCACCCCTTCCCTGCAAACCACACTCTGGGAAGGGGAGGATAAAGAGGGTTCACCACTCCAATTAAATACCCTAGTGATGTATTTTATTTTGTTTTTTTGTCTTTTTGAGACAGGGTCTTCCTGTAGCCCCAGGTGGCCTGTAACTCACTATGTAGACCACCAGCTGGTCTTGAACTTATAGAGATCTGCCTGCCTCTGCCTCCCAAGTGCTAGGATTAAGGGTAGTGATGTATTTTAGATCCACAGGGGACCGTGACATAGCAGTGTAGTAAGTGGTGGTTCTTCCTGAGAAGTCTATGGGTTTTGCCTGATGAGTCAGAGGCAGGGAAGAACCCCATCCCGCAATCCAAGTTCCTGTTCCAAGTCCACTGAAGTCCCAGGAGCACCTTGTGCTATCTTAAGACCTGCCACTGGTCACCACAGGCCAGTTGTCTTGGCAGGTTGTTCCCTGCCTAGTCCAAGCTCAGCACTGAATTACAGAAGGACCAGCCTATCATTTATCTCAGTCTCCAAACACATCTGCCACCAACCTACCCTGCTCTGGGTGGTAAAGAGTTCTCCGTAAGTGCACGCTGGTCACCTCTGACGGGATGAAGTATGTTCAATGGAAGCAGATGGAGCCATGAGTTGGGCTAGCCAGGATAGATGCAGGATTAGAGGGGCTTGCTTTCCACAGCCCTGGCACCCAGCAGAGTGTTTAGTACGAACTACGCAGCCAACACATGACTAACAGGTTGCAGTGAGTCACAGACAGAAATAGCCTGCTACGTGAGAGGACGGGAGAGACGGTCACTAAGCACTGTATCTGAGACCTTGGCCACAGAGCAATGTGAAGCTCATCATTCCCAGCAGACTGGGAGCAAGGGCCTTGAATGCAACTATGTGTCAGAGATTGGCTCTGTTACCACATAAAACCTAACATAGAGTCCAGTGACATGTTTTACAATATGCACAATCACATGGTAATGGGACAAAAGAAGCTTACAGAAACAATAGCATACGTGACCTGAAGACAACTGCCACCTGGGTGTCCTCTGGTATCTGCCTGCATTTCCCATGGGGTACCCAAGAGAAAATAGACAATCTCTTGTTTGTCTGCCTGGGATCAAGTCATGCCCTCCCATCCTTCCTTTTATCTCCCAAGGTTCCACTAACTGGAGCCCGGGGTAGTCAGAGGCAGGGAGGCATCTGCTTGAGCTGGGCACTCTAGACCTTCCCAGGAAGGACACACGGGCCTGGCTCATCCTTTCATTCTATGTGTAAAATGAAGAGATAAGAAGAAAGAACCACTCCTGTTCACAGGCCTAGTCTGAGGATCAACTAGACAATAGACCAGGCTGAGCTTTGCAAGCATACGTGAGAAGCAAATTTTATTTTTGAGTTGAGGGTTAAACAAGCTCACAGAGAAATGCAGGTACCATATAGCCAGCAGATAGACAGCTTTCTCTAAGAATAAGCTCTGGTTTTCCCTGCTGCCCTCCTTTGCAGGCCCTTCTATAGCTGAGATGCCCGACAAACAGAAAATGGACCTAGTCCCTGTGGGTCTTTCTTTCACAGACTCTAACAGAATCACACAAATGTGCAAAAATGCTAAAAACTGCCACTGACACCTTTGTGCTCGATGTTCCCGGGGTATGCAGTGAAATCCCTGGTATACACCCAGTGTTTCTCTGCATGGGTGCTCCTTCGGAACTCACCCTGATAGCCGCTTATTCCTGCCTCATCTTCCATGTCCAAAGTGCTAGGGGGCCAGCCTGGCCAGGCCCACTATCCACAGGGACTGGGACAGACTTGGCAGCCACCCTCCCCACATGGGACAGCTTGGGGAGGTCCTCAGTGTTCACAGTTGGGCCCTGTAGGAGGTAGCGGGTGGTGACAGGAGCCAGGGTGCCTGTTCTCAAGGCTGTGACTCCAGCAGAGTCAGGCAGTTGGACCTGTATCCCTGGAGAACAGAACTGCCCCTGGAATTGTCACTCTGCTTCCTTGGCATGGGGCTGCCAGGGTGAGTTTCCTGTTACTCTCTTCTCCTGGGTGTTCCCAGAAATGGAGAAATGGTTCCACCCCTTCCCCTGAGGAACCCACACAGGAAGCACATGACCTCGAGAGAGTCTGAAGATCTGAGCCCTGGTTCGGTGCAGGCTGTTGACCTGGTGGTGCAGCCTTGGGGCTCCATAGGCACATCTGTAGAACAGGTGACTATTCTGGCCTTGATCACCCTGCTATGACTGGTAGGTACCTGCCCATGCTGTGCAGGTGCATGGACACTCCTTGTCCTTCCTAGCTGCTTGGCATCCTCTGCTCTACTCTGGCCTCCCCAGCCTCAAGAGAGGCCGCCCTAGACACTGTACTGGAGAAAGGGAACCGGGGAGCTAGATTCAAACTTGACCACTCCAGGGACAGTGGTCCTGCCCTGGTGCACAGGGCTTCCCTTCTGCACCCCCAGTCTGTGACATCACATCTGAGAGGAGGGCTGTCACTAGGAGGAGTTAGGAGCCATTCGCATTTCTTATGTGAGTCTACCAATTCCCTATGTGACCATGAGCAGCACTTGCCCCTTTCTGGGTCACATGGAAGAGGTAAGAAGTCACTACGTTCAGGAACTCAGGAGGGCATGTGGATGGATGAGTGGTACTCCACAGCCTTAGCCAAGGGGTCAGGACTTTGAAATGTCATTCCTAGGGGACAGGGAGCCGGACTCTGGCAGTGCTAACAATGGCCCCTGGTTTTCTTTGGAGGAAGCTCTCCTGAGAAGGTCTGTTACCTACTCTGTCATCTCCATTACTGTGTAGTGAGAAGGTCAAAACCAGGAAAGGCTGCCTGCTGGCACTCTGGCTGCGAATGACACCAACACTTCCACTTGCCCTCCTGTTCTTGCAGGACTCAGGCTCCATATGCAAGGACTGGCCAGGTCTGGAGTGGAGCCTGCCTGGGATGGGACATGCACAGGAGTTCACAGTCTGCTCTGCTCCCCAAGTCCTAGGGAGGCCAGGCTCCAACTTCCAGGATCCTGTAGTCTGGCCCAGCCTAGAGTGGCCTCAGCCATCCCTCCGCTCCAGAACACTCCCGCTCACTCCCACCCCTTCTCCCTAGGGGCTCTGGGGTTGGCAGGAGCTGAAGTCTCAAGGCGTGTGAACACACCCTGGGAACTGAACTCTGGGGAACCTTGGAGCCTGTATGACTGATTCTCAAACCGGTTTGGCTATCCCTCTCCTTGTAGAGGCTGGCGGGCTGAGCAGGATGAACCCAAAGAAGAGGCCAGAGGGTTGAGCCTCTCTGTGGGCTTCGGGAAAAGCCCAGTCTGAAAAATACACTGCCTACTTCTCACCACCATCTGGGTCAGCTCACGTACCTCAGGTTCAACTGCCAAGACACTGCAGTGCAAGGTTAAGAGCGATTTTTCATCAGGAAGAGGGTCCTTTCCACCTCTGCAAAGTATCCTCTTAAAGTGCTGTGGACTAGGCAGGGATGGGCCTGGGCTGGGCTGGGCTGGGCTGTGGGCCAGCAAGCTGCTGCTGTTGCCTGAGAACAGCTGGTAAGGGAGTCGCCTCTGGGGACCGTGCCCTTATGAGGTACTGGCTCACCTGCTCTCTTCCCACAGATTCCTCCCTGCTGCCCCTCTCCCATGAAAGAGGCCAACTACAGCCTCCATCCTGGAGAACTTAGGAACCTGTTTCTGGCCACAGAAGAGTGTGTGGCAGGTCATGACCAAGGGTGGCTTTTGTCTTTTTATACCCTAGAGATGGACATTTGCTGGCTGGGGGTTGTAGACCACTGCAGTGGGAAATGAGGGAACTGTATTAATAATAAAGCAACGGGGCTGGCGAGAAGGCTCAGTGGCTAAGGGTGTTTGTTGTGAAGACTGACAACCTAGTTCCAAAACCCCCTGACCCAAATGGCGGAAGAGGAGCACTCCTGGGGAGTTGTCCTCTGACCTCCATGCCCCATAAATTAAAAAACAAACAAGCAAGCAAGCAAACAACAAAGCCAGGGCTGGGTAGATCATCTGCCTAATGTGTTTAAGGCCTGGGTGGGCTGAGCAGAGAAACAGAGTCTGCAGCAGCAGAAGACTCCTGAGGAGGGTATACTGGTGCTAATGAGAAGCTGTGGAGGACCAAGGACATCTCTCCCCCAGGATGACCTCCTTCTTGCCCCACGGAGTACTCAAGCAAGCAAGGTATAGTCAGGAGGCCCCCATGGTGGCAGCCAGGAGACGAGGTCAGCCAGCTTGGGAGGCCAAGATGCTCTCCCCAGTCTGGCTCTGGGTCTACAGGGAGAGAAAGGAACCATATCTGGACTTCATTACAGTAGGGAGAGCTGAGAACCCATGCTTTCTCCTCCAGGCTAAACACCATTGCCCTCTGTTCTCTCTCAGGGAACTGGGAAATTGAGGGGTTAGGAGAACAAAGTTTTCTTGGAGAATTTACTTCTCTGAGGTTTTTCAGCTGGATGCATGGTCTGGCTATTGTCGTCCCAAGATAAGAGGCTACAGTGAGTGCCGCTCTTTCGTAGATAGCACAGAACCCCAGTGTGGGCACTGAGCAACCTTGCTGTACACTGTCTCTAATCCTGGGGGGAGCCAACAGCCAGCACAACCACTCCTAGGGCCACTCAAATATTTCTTTCCACCCAGCCGGAGCTCATGATGTCAACATAGAAGCAGTCTGGTTTGACTAAGCCTTGGGGAAGTGATGACCCCACAGCATCCTTCTTTACAGAGGAAAGACCCAGGTCGTCATGAGATCCCTCAAGACTCAAGGAATGCAGGTGGGGCATGGTGACAAGTGCTAGGGGAGAGACTGAGGTGTTGGCACTCACTGGGTGACCCTCCACTACTGGTGGAAGGCAGACTAAGGGAGTACCTGCTGACCAGACCCACCACTATCCCCTGCTGACTGCCTGACCTGGTTAAGTTTTAGAATTTCAGGATCTTGATGCAAAAACCACAGATGAGGATTCCTCCCTCCAACTCGAGAGTTGGAGGACTTGGTATCAGATATACGTGCACGGAAACCACACAGGTGCTTTACGTAGAAGACTGGCTGCTTCAATCATGCGGAGCTGGTCGGAGGCTCCTTCCTGGCCAACCTTCAGTGGGCTCTCCACCCAGAATTTTGTGGCTGGGGCTGTCTTTCCACTCAGTCGTGGAAAGCATAGTTCATTTCTATGCCTTTCCTAAGGAAGACTGAACATGGATATCTGAAGAGACTGGGGCAGTCACCTGTGTGTGGCTGTGACCACAGGGTTGACAGGAGGATGGTCCTGCTGCACAAAAGGCCAGACTGACCTCTAATCACCCCACTAAGCCCTCTTTCTGAACCACAGGGGTCCCTCACACATTCCTAAGAGCACATCATTTTCAGAATGCTCTCTACTTGTACTTGTTTAGTTACAAATGCCCTCAGTTTCAGATAGATACTATCTGAGGGCTCCACAGAGACTCCAGAGCACTGCAGGGTGGGGCAGGCAATGAGACCCTTTCTATCTGAACTGATTCTCTGTGGCTTTCCTGAAATATTCAGTAGCCTTGTTCCAGTGAAAATAAGAATGTCTTACAAGAATTCTATTTACATCCAGGGCTTCTTGGCAACATCTGTTACTCAGTATATAACACATCTAGGTGAATCCATGTCCTGGATTGGGGGGGGGGGTGTCCCAGGACAGGACTGAACCACCTGATCTCCAGGTCAGACATTCTTGCTTAGTCCTCAGAATCAGCTGGAAGGCTGGTTATAAGAAAAGTGCTAGACTCTATCTCCTGTACGGGTTTCTGATTCAGGGGTCTAGGGTGGAACTGAAGAATCTACCAGTTCCCAGGTGATGGTGATGGCACGGTCCAGAGACCCCACTTTGAGAAGCACAGCCCTGGCCAAAGGCACGGCTGAGCTCAGGGCCCAGCAGGATTAAGTGCTTACTCAAGTGCTGGGTGAATGGATTTTGGAGAAACATCCTTCTTTCTCCCTTTTATTGAAGAATATTTGACGTTCTCAAGATCTGGGCTGTGAGAAAATGTTCTTCAGGGTTGCTGACCTTGGACTCTCAAGAGAAAGAACACTGTACAGGAGACAGGAGTGGGCGGGGCAAGCACCTGCTTTACCAGCTTCTGTAGGTGATGGGAGCTACAGGTGGAGAACCTGATTCAGTCCAGGCTCTGTTCTGGGCATTCTGCCTGAGTGGTCTCATTAAAGCTTCCACTATGCGAGAACCTTACTACCTGCTCCCAGCAGCTCTCAGTGCTACCACTGCCTCCTGGTGGCTTGATTGAGTGGCCTCGAGCACTCTGTGCACTGTGGCCCGCATCCCAGGCTGGCTGTAAGGGCCACGAGAGCTCAGAAACAGCTCCAGGTACAGCAGGGTAGAAGACAGACAGCAGCTTGGGCCATCTGCAGTACAGGCCCCGCTCCCGGTTTCTCTTTCAGAGCTGCTGGAGGAGGAAGCCGTCATTTGTTTAGGTCTCCGCAGTGTTTAATCACCACGCAGTGCTCGCTCCCTCCGCCCCTCCAGTGCCGGCTCTCTCTCTGCAGGAAACAGCTTTTGCCTTCTGCCTCTGATGGAGGCCATGAAAAATTAACGCAGCGCAAGGGGAAGAGAGAAGGAAACACTGTGGTGGGGACAAGGGTGCTGCATGGCCAGCTGGCTAAGCTGAGCAGGCGCTATTAGGGCACACTTGGGGCCTGAGGGGCGAGGCTGGCCTGGCCAGTCAATTGGCTATCTAGCAGGGCCACAGGGTCATGGATGGTGGTCAGCAGGCTATAGCAAACCCAGTTACCCCCCGGGGAGGCAGATTTCACAGTCTAGACCTTCCTGGGATCTCTAGCCCATGGAGAATCTGAGGACAAGAATAGTTTCTTTCTCTGACCTTAAAAGAGCCGGGTCATGCAGGGATACATCCTCAGGTCAGCTGCAGGCCAAGCAGAAATAGCACATCCCTTTTCTCTATTTTCCTGATAATTCTGGGAAGCAGTGATCCCTACCCTATTTTATAGTAAGAGACTCACTTCTAGAGAGGTTGTGGGACCTGCCTGAGGCGCAACCAGCAAAAGCGGACAGGGGGATCTATCCACTTTGAGCAGAATTCTTTTAATTTACAAAATTCTCCTTATGGAGCTGACATGTCAGATAGAGGCCAGAATAGGGAGTGGGCTCCTGACCCACAGTCCTCCCAATACTTGATCCCACCTCCTGTTCCCTTAACTCTGAAATGTTATCTGACACATAAAAATACAGAGAAGTAGAAAAACACAGCATCTTTCAACCCCAGCCTGTCATTCTGTTCTTCTCATTAGGGACCATTGTGGGTGGTGGCTTCTGGTTTACCCTCACTGCCCAGACCTCCTCAGATTTTCTAGTTTATAAATTGCAACACCTCCTGTCACTGGACCCACCCGTCTTGCTTCACTGCTCTGCTGAGCACTGGTTACTGGTTTTAAAAATCTTCTTAGCTGCCTCTCTGGTCCCCATCTAGAACAACAGCTTTTCAGTGCCGATGTTTCTGTGCAGCCCCCACCAGTACGCTCAGAGCCTAGGAGCAGTACCTGGCACTTGGTGACAAGCATTACTGTGGGAAGGCCAAGCTTGGAGCAAGGCCCCTTCTCCATGCTATCACAAACCCCTTTTCAAGAACGGAGATTTCAGGCCCAATATTCACTGATACTCCCAAAGGACTGGGCTGTCTCTTCTGTGCCTTGTCTCTTCCAAGGACACACACTTGACCTGAAAATGTGATCTCTACTTCACATCACAGACCAAACAGTGTGGGGATAGGGGGTGGGGCACACACCATCTATCATCTAGTCACTGAAACAGGGTAACTCCACCAGCTCGCGGTCACTGTAGACTCTCAAAGAAGACACATGAGCACTAACCATAAGGGAAAGTTGAACAGGTTTCATCCAGTATGGTGAAGAGCTTCTGGTACTGAAATACCCCAGTAAGAAAGTGAAAAGGTCTGTTGGTTGGAGGAGGTGGGAGCATCTTGAGGTGGAAGCCACATAGCTCAGGGAAGAGCCCAGGCTGAGGGTTCTGGAGAGAGTCGGGCTTAAGACCGCAGAGACCTAGGAAAGCTTCTCAGAAGAGGAGGATGTGGACTCGGCACCCCTCTTCTTCACGTCTAGCCTCTTCTTCCCTCTCTGACTCCATGAAAATCTAAGACTTGAGGACAGGGAAGAGCCCAGGCCCCCCTCCCTGTTTGTGCAGAGATAACCGGGCAAGAAGAAACAAATTAAAGAGCCCAGGAGCCTGGTGGGGCTCTGGGAAGTTTGACTCGACAGGGCAACAGCATTTAACAAAGCTCACATCATCCATCACTTGGGCTCAGCCATTTAGATACTGGGCATTTGATTAAACTAATACGGGTGGCTGGGGCGAGGCATGGCTGGGCGCTTCCTACCCTCGCCTACAAATTAGACCGTCACACACAATCCGATTACCTTGACTGCCACATTTATCTCGAGAGAGGGGCCATCCATCACTCCTCAGCAGCCAGCTCTGCTCACCCCATGCTAACTCCATAAGTAGGTGAGTCAAGTTTGTCTCAAAGTCGCATCAGGTGATGTCTACCTACCTGGTCATACAACTTGAGGCCTGCTCAACACCTACTTGCCTCGCGGCAACCCTCTGTGAGCTCAATGAAGGCTCCTGGAAGGAGAGGGATCTAAGCTGGGCAACAAAGCAGAGTGTATAGTACTGCTACCAGAGATTCCCAGTTGCAGCAGGTGAGCCTTTGTCTGTGCCCTAGCTCACTTCCAGCTGAGATCCTGCCCACGGTTCATCACCCATCACATCCTCAAATGTCATACCTGGGAAATAGCTCAGGAACCTAGTGCAGGACTGCAACGGAATCTTTCCATAAGTGGGAGTGCTCGAGATCTGTCCTGCCGGACGCCAGAGGCAGGGCCACACGTGGCTACAGAGCACTTCACCTGTGGCCTTGCAAACGAGGAGATGAGCTTAAGTTTCATTTAAGTTTAATTCACTAAATTCAAGTGTCAATGGCCACCTGGGGTCCCTGCCTCCTGTGGGGTAGCACAAACCCAGCAGCTGCCATAAAGAGCAAGGTGTTCTGGGCATGCCTGGTGCCGAGCATGACCCTGGACAAATGCTAACAAAGCTTGGATCCTTCCCTTCTGGATCACTAAACCAAGGGCAACCATGCTTATGTCTGAAGAGCAGGAAATGGGTGGCACTTCACTCTCAGGTCATATAATACAAGGAAGGAGATATCCTACTTAAAAGAAGCTATGGTTCAGAGGTGAAGAGGTGGAAACCAAGTCCAGGTCTCTGTGGCTTTCAGCTCCATCTTTCCATGTGAAAGAGGGCTTGTTCCTGATGTTGTCTGGAGATCACAGGCAAGTCTAGTACCAGGTGAAACCCTTGCCTGCCTGCAGCAGGCTGGAGAGATGGCAGCCAGGGACAAGCTGTAAATTGGAAGACAATCACAACCATGTTTGAACCCTGCTGTGAGGACTGGATTGGACAGACCAGGCAGTCACTGGCAGTGGGGATTTGGCTTCACATGGCAGACCCTGAGTCTTCCAGTGGCAGGCAGGTGTTCCTGGGAGCTGGGAGCTTCAGTACAGCAGCCTGAATTGAACCCAGAGAGCACTCCCCCGACCCCTTACACACACAGCTGGAGATTAACAGCCCAGACTTAGACCTAGAGGTGTCCTGCTGGCTTTTCACAAACCACTGGCTGGGAAGGAGCAGGCTTTAGCTACTGAGGCTGCTCCTCAGCTGGCTACCTGGGATGAGAGGCCTGTGGGCGACAGACCTGGGAGAGCCAATGTGAGAACAGGGAAGAAGGGCTGTAACTGAGGTAGGCTCCCCAGAACACCCTCACATAAAATTTACCCTTCTCCACTGTCCCAATTTTTTAGGGAAAACTTAGCTATTCACACATTAGAACAAACAAATTGTGCCAAGAGGGGCAAGGGGCAGCAGATAAAGAGGAAAGAAAGAGGTAGGTAAAGTAACAGGCAGTTCTCCCTAACAAGTTATTTCCTTAACACCGAAGAAGGTATGAGGGGCACCCAGTGGGGACCCTCTGCTACCAGGACACTAGAATTCTCCCATCCCTCCCCCAAATGCCAACATGCCTTTGTTACCACTTAAACCAATTTGGGGGTAATTCTGCAGGCAATTGTCTTCCGATTTACAACTCGGCTCTGTGATTGCATCCAAGCTGATGGTTCAGGCTGTAATTGTATGGTAATCACTTCTGTTTATGATCGATGCGGAAATCACTATTGTTTTCCAGCAGGCTTGTTAAATCCAAGAAGTGCAGGGGTGGGCAGGGAGGGTTTATTTCTATGAGTTGGAGCCCCGGGAAAATGAAATTAGGCAGAGCAACCTAATGTGTGGGGGAGGTGGCTCAAAAACACCCATGTCATCTCTGAAGTACAGAGACAGGCGGGGACACAGAGAGATGTGCAGGCAGCAGAAGGCCAAGCAGGAAAAGCACAAGGATGCCTGATCTGAACAGCTTGGAAATAGTGGTCTGAAACTCAGATCCACACAGAAATGTCCAGGGGGACCTCTTAGACCCCCAGGCTCCATTGACCAGCCCTGCAGAGCTGCTGAAGCCAGGTAGCAAGCTGGCCATCGCTGCCCTCAGTCTGGAGCCTCCAACCTTCCCCATCTTAGATATGCCTGGCTTCTCCCTGTTCCTGTCCAGAGAACGGCAACCTGCTGCCTGGAAACAAGGTGGCAGATGGCACCTGGGGGCCCAGGTGGCAGGAGCCAGGAAGGGTTGTGAGCTGAGCTGTTTTGGGGAGTGAGGGAAGCTGTCCACCTGGTGGGCAGAAATTCGAACCTCCCAGAGGTCACAGGGAATAGGCCTGGGCTGGGTGGGGGGCAATGCCTTCCAGGGCAGTGGCAGACACCTTGAGGCACAGAAGGATGGAGCCAGACGGGCTGGAGGCCAAGAACCCTGCAGAGTGTGAGCAGGCACCAGCTGTCGTGTGCAGCTCAGGCAATCCTGGAGGTTTCAGGCTGAGCTTGGCTATAAGGCATATGGTTTTACAATTTCACCCTTCCTTCCTAGCAAGAATAGATGGGGATCATGGGGCACTGGGGCTGAAAATTGGGATGGTGGTGAAAAGCAATGGTGTCTTTGCCTCTTCTGAGTAACCTTCCCCACCCACCAGAACTCATGGCACCAAAGGTCACCTTCTCCATGACTGCCCCCAGACCTACTTGCAGGTGGTGTGGCTCCGGCTCAGGTTAGCCCTGGGTGACTATGGCAGCTGCTTCAGCTCAGCTGGGCACTGAGTTCCCAGAAGGACAGAAAAATGCTTTCGGCATTCTCTTTGCCAGTGGCAGCCTGGGCTCAAAGCCACCTAGACCCAGGTGCTGTGGCTTTCCTCATGACCAAGTGCTAGGTTCTGCTTCTGTGCCCTGTGCTATCACTCCAAAGGCAGCTGGGGCCCCGGGATGGTGGGCAACAATTTAAATCTGTGTGGGTGTTGCTGGAGATAGAACTTGGACTCTCTGGACAAGCACTCTACCACTGAGCTATAGCTCCAGTTCTTATCTGCTTTTATTTAAATTTACTGGGAGTAGCTATCTCAGTCCTCTCTTGGATGGAGAAGGCCATCACAGGGCCCTTCAGACCCTCCTGGGGTTCAAGCCTAGTCTTATAGCCATTTCCTCTGCCCTCTGCTATGTTGGGTCCTAGCTGCCTACCTAGGGGCTCAGCAGGACAGGCAGCGCATGCCAGAAAACCCTAGAAGTGAACACTCATTAACTGCTAAGATTCATCTTAAGAAAACAGGCTACTTCTCCCCCAGGGACTATGTTTCTGATGTAGATATAAACAAGCTATAGTTATTTAATATTAAAACAAAATCAGTTAGAAAATGAGAATTGGAGCTACCATTAAGTTTTCTAAATGGAGAGGTAAAATCCGAGCATGGGGAAGGGGCTGTATTCGAGCATTAACGTGGCTTTTACACGGCTATGTGTGAGTGGTTCATGTGCAGGCCTGGGCATCCACACTGTGCATGTTGGATATGTCGATGAGTATCATCCTTCTGCTCAGGGGCTCCCCTAACCAAGTCCAGGACCCCAGTGAAGTCTACTGTCTGGATTTCCAATTGCTACAGGCCCTGCCAGGGAAGTGAAGACAGGACTTGTTGGCAGGAGTGTCTCCTGGAGGTGTCGGATTGTCTCTGAGGTCTCTGACAGCAGAAAGCTGGAGTTAGCCTCAGCTCCACTTGACACCCCACATTCCTTGGCCCTGAGTGTCTCTTTAGTTCCAGTGAGAGAGGGCAACACAGACCAGAAAGTTCTTTCTAGGCTCTGGAAAGCTACATCTGTCAACTGTCCCCAAAGGTGTGGAGGCAGCTGATGATTTCTGACCTTAGTCTTCACTCTACAGCCTAAATCAATGGGTATTCTCCTTCTCTGTACCCTCGTGCGCAAGAGTACTCAAGGTGGAATGCTAACTCTCTATGGGGAGAGGTACGAGGTGACCATGACCGAAGACTGGGCTTTCAGGGCTCAGAGACCAACCTTTCTAGGGTCTTTCAATTCTGGTACTAAGCAGACAGAAATTGACAAGCCTGTTTTTCAGATGGGGAAATTAGAGGGCCCAAGAGGCAAGCAACTTGCTGTTAGATGCTCAGGTGCTCTATTATAAAAACAACCCAAAGGTGTCTCTGTGCAGGTAGCTACAAGGACATGTACAACATCTTCCCATCACTGGAGTCAGGCGAGAGGAAGTTGTGGGTACCAGGACATACTTTCCAGAGAAGTCATGGCCCTAGAGGCCATGGCCCAAGGCCCTAGAGGACTGCAGTGCAGTGAAACCTCCAAGGCTGGAGTGGGATACTCAGGCCCTTCTACTCCTGGGGTCATCCTAGCTTTGTAGGCAGCTTATTCCTGTCCCAGAACTACCTCAGGGGAAGCCCTCAGAAACTCACTACAGGAGAGGCAGGCCTGCCTTCCCGTGGCTGTGGCTCAGGGCTTACCTCACGGGGAAAGGGTTGCTTCAACCCTCTGGCCCAACACCACGTCACCACTAACATCTACATGAACATCTTTGTGCCAGGCACATGGACTTCTCCCAGACATGCTGCCAACACCCTATGTTTTTCTAAGCTTGTACAAAACCCACAAGAGCACCACCTCACACCCTCATCTAACAATGATTTAGCTTGGAATGGTCTTTCACACATCTACATGGACACACGTATAGTTCAACACACACACACACACACACACACACATACACGCAAACCCATATAATACTCACAAATATCCCAGTTTATACATTTCTTTTTCCAGCACACTCCCCTCCAAGTCCCATTCTACTTCACTCCCAACATATGGGCCACCCAGCACACCGAGTGCCTTCTAGTCCTACTGTGGGACTTTAAGCTCCCAGAGGGCACAGGCCCCACCCAGAGCTCGGTGTTTTGTTCATTCACACATTAAAAACATCCTAGCATGCACTGTGTTCACCAGGGGGCTCAATATGCAAACTTGAGGGAGCTACAGCTATGAACCTGAATACAAGTCCAGGAGTTTTCACTGAATGCTAGTTACAGGCAGAGTGCCTGGTTGGGGAGAAGGGGTGTCCACAGGTGTATCAGCACAAGCATAGAAGGGAGGGAAGGTACGTACTCTGGGTCCCCAGTAGAACATCCAAGACATGTTCACATCCTCGGTGGGTTGCATTTTATAGGGAGGGTACTGCTCAGGTCCTGCTGCCCTGGATGAGGAAGTTCTCAAGCTCAGAGTCATCTGGGTGGGAGACAGCTACCACAAACCAGGGAGGTACTGAGGGAAGTGGGTTTATAGGCCTTTATAGAGGTTGGGCTCCAATCAGGGAAGTTCGTGAGGCACTTCTGAAGGTGGAGAACCCCACACCCTGGGAAGAAACTCAACAGTAGAAATCTCTATCACAGGGGCTGCCACTGGAGAGAAACGATTTTACTTGGGTCATTGACTACTGAGAGGTTTACAGGTCCTCATCAGCCTGGCCCTGGTGAGACTTAATTCTAAGTCAGATGAGTGGACTAGACTGCCTTGGCAGCCTACCTGCTGCCCACTGGGCCCTTGCATAGCAGCAACACAAAGAAGCCAGATCTTGGGCTCAGCACCCACGAGAGAAGCCAATGAGGGGCCTTTGTTCCTTCTCCTGTCCTGATGTGACCCTCCAGGAGCCTCTCTTGTCCCAAGTTAGTTCCCGGATCACTAGAGAGCCAGCAGTCACAGCTGTGTGGGGGCCAGTGGGTGGGTGCTGCTACTCTGAAGTAGAGGTTTGCCCTCTAATCTGGGCATCCCTGGTACTGTCTAGGAACAATGGGGACTATGGCTGACAAATAAAAAGCAAATATGCACTTCAACTCCCTACAGAGAAGCTACAAGCCTTTTTTTTTTCCTCTCTCTCAAGCATTGGGTGAGCCCTGAGCTCATAGTGAAGAACTGTGGGACCCTAGAACAAGCAAAGTACCCAGGTTCCTCAGGCTCAATGGAAGGCAGGAATTCTTCAGGACTACCATAGTCCAGGATTATGCTGAGCAAAGTTGCCATCACAAAGGAGCATAAGGAGGGATGGCCAAGACTGCAAAATGTAATTAACAGGTCTCCTGCAGAAGACAGTGCATCCTTAGAGTAGGCCCTATACAAGTACAGGGAGGTCTGTGACAGAGCTGTAGGGACTGCTAAAGGTTACCCAGGACTGATCGCACTCCTAGTACTTCGAGCATGGGAAGTCAGGCCTGGAACAGGTTCCCACTCAGAAGCCCACCCTCTGTAAAGATGCAAATATTCAAGAGTCACCTCAACACAGCTCTACTTGAAGACCCTCTGCAGGGGCTTCCAGACCTTTATGAACCACAATTAGACCATCTGGGAAGATCCTGTGCAAAGCACCAGAGAGCCTTAGGAACCTGGTGTGCAAAGACTCCTAGACCAAGCCTCAGGAGGGAAATGAAACTGGGTACATGGGTGCCGGTCCTTGCGTACTTCCTCCACAGCTAGAACACGTGCTGGGGCTTCCCAAACCCAGTCAGTCACTGGCTTCTGAAAGGGACAGGCCTGAACCTTCACAGCGGGTATGAAGCAACGAGCACACAGCTACTGTGTGTTCAGGCTGTTCTGTTACGGTGGTCAATCAGGAGGAAGAGGACAGGCTCCTCCACGGGGCACAGTCAAGACTTTGGTCACAGTACACAACAGGAAACTGAGGCCCAGAGGTGGCCGTGGGCCAGGAAGGTCGAGAGAGTACTCAAGTATCTCAGGTTTGGGAATTGCTGCCTTTGAAGCTACAGGGGAGATTTAAGTCAAGTTGACAATTGCTGAACAACTACAATAGGCCAGACACAGAGAGTTAAGTGCTCTTCAGCCCCACAGCCCACTGCAGTCTGCCTGGCAGGCTCCACAGCTCTGTTTTATCGATTAGGGAACAGAAGCTTGATGTGACTTACCCAAAGTCACCCAGGAAATGACAGATGTGGGTTTCATAATGACTCTATAATGCCGCCTGGGAGCATTCTGGGTGGCCCTGTTTTAAGAGCCTTGGGGGGCAGGGCAGGTAGGCAAGGGTGGGAGCAGGTAGGTCCTATCCAGTGAGTCTGAGGTACCCTGCAGATCCTGCCTCCCACAGATTTCAGAACTCTAACTGCTCTCAGTGACTCGTAGGCACAGCACTGCCCAACAGAACTTCCCACCATGCTGGGATGTTTGCTGGCTACACCATCTGTTATGGCAGCTACCAGCCCCAAGGGCAACTAAGAACTTGAAGTGTGGCTTGGCTACTGTGCTGAGGAACCGAAAACTCAACGTTATCTTGTTTTAACTAATGTATTTAAGTAGAGACATGTGCTGGATATGGTGGCTCATGCCAGAGGCCAGTCTGGGTTACAGAGTGAGACACGCTCTCAAAAAAAAAAAAAACCCCACAAATTAAAAAAAGTGAATAGTTAAATAGATGCATGTAGCTAGTAAGAGCGACACTGGTCTTGAAAGGTGGGAGGCCCCAGGAAAAGCAAGGACTCCTTACACTGTGTATCATACACTGAACTTGCCACTTGGATCTGGTCCAAGAACCCATGCTTCCCCTCCCTGCAACCCCTCCTTGGTTCCCCCTTCCCTGGCTTTTGTAACCTAGGCTGGCCTCAGATTCATGGCACTCCTCCTGCCTCATCTCCTGAGTGCTGAGATGACAGTTGTGTACCACCACACAGGACTTCAGACTTTTCATATCATACTCCCTGGTTGACCAGTCTGTGCCCTGGGCTAGTCATTTAACAAACATTTATTTATGAGGCACCCAGTATTGACATTCCTCGTAAATAACACATCTCCTGCCCGGCATGGTAGTGCAAGCCTTAGCCCAGCACTCAGGAGGCAGGCAGATCTCTGAGTTCAATGCCAGCCTAGTCTACATAGCCAGTTCCGGGACAGCTGAGGTCATAGGGAGACCCTGTCTCAAAAAAGACCAAAAACAAAACCAAAAAAAATAAACCCAAAAACCCCAATCACCCATCTCCCATCAGTCAAGCAAGGTGATACTATGTGGGTATGTGACCTCAAGCAGGCATGTCTAACCTTTTGACATTGTGAAACAACATTGCCACTACAAAGTTCAAGCTCAAGAACCCTGTAATTGAGTCATACATTCAAAAGTACAACAATCTCTTAATGTTTTAAGTAAGTTTAGGATGTTGGGCTGGGCTACATTCTTGACTATCCTCAGCCTAATGTGGAAGCATGAATCTCCATATGCTGAGGACCAGAGGCTTCCTTGGGGAAGAGGGTGGACATTTGACTTAGGCCTAGAACCAGCAGAATAGAGATGGAAGGAGGCTCAAACTGAGCAGATCATTGTATATGACAGATACATATGAAATGTTATATTGTATCCCATGGATCTGTACATTTACTATGTGTCAATTAGAAATAAACAGGAGGGCTGTGGTAGAGCTGAGTGTGAGAGAAGTACTTGCTTAGCATGTAAGAGAGACCAAGGGTTCAACCCCGAGCACTGCAAAGAAAAAGGAAGGAAAGAAGGTTGGCAAGCAAAGCAGACAGGCAGGTCCTGGGGGCTGTGTCTTCCTTGCTCTTTGAAACATGCTCCCCCCACCCCATTTTTTCAAAGTTCTTCCAAGTTCAAGTAGAGACTGAACCAGATGTAGAATTTTCTCTGTGAATCCACCAATCAGATTGACAACTCTTGAGGGGCTGACAGAGTTCTGCAAATCATGAGGTGTCTCTGACTCAGGAGACAGGGATTAAAGCCTGGGCACAAAGAGGGTGTGAGACTCAAAGCCTTGGGGGTGTTCCCTCTTACCTGTCCCCTGTAGCCCCAGTCTCAGGGAAATGTCCTCATTGCTTTAAAACCTCCAGGGTCTGTCTGGAACCCCTAGGGGCTCTATGTCCACAAACAGGGCCTACTCTTTTTTCCAGAAGAGTGCAGAGGGCTGCCTGGGGAGATCTGGACAAGTTCCATCAAGTTCCCAGGGCTCTTAGGAGGCACACAGTTGCGCACCCCCACCGCCATGATAACTACAAAACAGGAACTCTGTGAGCAGAGCGTGGGCTTTCCCACTGCAGTATGCCAACCTCTCCACTTCCATGCAGATTCCAGCCTGCAGCTCAGCAACAGCTCTGCTCCTGGAAACTGCATTAGTCCCAGGGGTCTTTGTGGCTCCAAAGTCTTCCATGGCTCCCCAATGCCCCAGGGGGAATAAAAATCTGTGCTCTGGGTGAGTTTCAACAGTGGGCCACTTAGCCCTGGAGATTCAGTCCACTCACCCCGTTCTTGAAATGCCACACCCACATACATGACATTTACTTTCCTGTTCACCCATTTCTGGGAAACTTCAGGCTGCTCCAGCCCCAAAGTCACTATTTCCTCTCCCTTCTACAGCTCTCCTGTGCATAGGTTTGTGTCATCAGAACCCTCAGTGGCCGCTCCCACAAGGTGACTTGATAAAGGTCATACACTAATGCTGCTCCCCACTACAGATATATCACTTGAGGGCTGGGCCGGAGGAGTGTGTTTCCCTGAAGTGTATCAGAAGAGCAAGGGGAGCTCAGCCCAGCCAAAAGTAACCACAAAGGAGCTGAATCCTTTGGGAATGGGGCCGTTCTGCCCAAGTCCCCCATTCCTCATGTATCAGCCCTGGGGAGGGACTCACCCCACATGGGCAAGGTTGCAGGAGAAGTCAAGCAGGATGATGAAGGCTCAGAGAAGGCCCTAGAGAAGCCCTCAAGAGTGGGCTCCTGGAAGAAGTCAAGGCCACAGCTGGGGTTACCGAGAGAGGAAAGAAACCTGCATCTCCAGAGCTGCCTGTGAGGCTGTCAGCAAGGCAGCTCATCTTTAGGATCCTCACATCCTGGGGATGGACAGGGCTTGGCTCAGCAATTCGCTTGGAGGGGTCCATAGCCCATGAGACTCTTAAGAAACAAGGACACTGTGGTAGGCCTCAGGGGCTCTGTCAACAGAGCTGTAACCTGGGAATGCAAAGATCCTATTACCCCCATCATTCTCCCCTAGATGGGCCCTGAGGATCCCCCCCTCTCAGGTGCAGAAAGCCACCCCTTCAGTCAGTCCAGGGCCTGAGGATACCGAGGCTATAGTGAGGCCTACTCCTGGGGAGGTGGGAGCCTTAGACCACAGGCAGACTAACCTCACTTGGCCGGAGGAGGAAAGAAAGCAGGGCCCAGTTAAAATGCTGGCAATGGGGAACCTGCAGCAGACCAGGTAAGGGAGGGCCCTCAATCCACGCCAGGTCTGCCCTGCTAAGATCCTGGTCCCCTGCCCTTAGGCAGTACTGTGAAGGAGCTCCCTGGGAAGCTGGATGTGCTTCGAGGTGGGGGCCTTGTTTTTCCCTGAGCATATTCCCTTGAGAGGCTGCTGCTGCTGCTGGAAGGCCCTGGAGAGTTTCCTAAGCAGCTGAGGCTTCTGGGGAGTGCCAGGGCAAGCATAGCCCAGTGGGCACACTGTAACACCAGGGATAGAAGGCCCTGGTAGGGGGACAGTTAAGAGGCATGTTATGCCTCTTGTCAAGTATCCAGACCTTCTTTCCCCTGCTAGGCTCAGCTGGTACTTCTCTCTCTGGGATGGCTCCAAGCAACTGGGCTACCTGCCCAGTGATGAGTCCCTTCCGTGTGGAGGAGTTGGCCTCTCCTGAGGGACCAAAGCTACATCCAGCAAGGTAAACACCTCCAGGGCCCACAGTGCCTCTCCCTTTCCTTCAGCCCTGCCAGCTCAGAACTGCCTGTTCCCAAGGACTGTTCGATCGATCGATAGATGACCTCACAAAGCCTGACGCCTGTCAGCACCACGACAGTCCTCAGGGAGGTCTGAGGTTGCTCCTGGGACCACTGTCTATCTATCGCCCCTGGCTGACCTCTGCTGTATGGCAGAGTGCTGGATGAGAGGCTGGAGACCTGGGGCTCACAGCTTCACTCAGGCAAAACTGGGAGCACCTGGTGGTCTATACCTGCCCTACATAGAGGTCACCATGATTCAAAATGTTAAAAATATGGAAAGCTCCATCTGACTGACAGGTCTACACTGTCACAAGGTGGGCTCACCCAGGTCTTCTAAGTTCTCATCCTTCTAGTCCAGCACTAACCAGTGGAACCTTTTGCTACCGTAAAGATGTCTTAGAATCCAAGCTGCCTAATAAAGTTGCTACTAGCCTTATGCGGCTATTGAGCATTTGAAGTGGGCTAGTGTCAATGAGAAAATGATTCTGGGTTGGGGATGTGGTTCAGTTAATGGCGTGCTTAGCTAGCATGTGCAAAGTTCTGGGTTTGAGGCTCAGCACCACATAAAACTGAGTGTGGTGTCACATGCCTGGAATCCCAGGACTCAGGAGTAAGAGGCAGGAAGAAAAAGAACAAAAAGGAACAGAACTTTTACTCTGAATAAGTTTACACTTAGAAGCAATTATATGTGTTCCTGTGGCTACCATACTGGAGGTAGTTTTCCATTCAGCTCTGCTATCCCACACTGGGGGTGACCCAGTAGAGGCCACTCAGGAAGCCTCCAAGTGGGACTCAAGCTAACTACCTCCAGGAACACTTCTCTCAGCCTGAGTACCTGACCTCATCCAAGGGACTCATCCCAGACTTTCCAGGGACTGAACATGGCTGAGTATTCAGTAGGTGCTCAACCCACATGGACTAGATCTGTGAGTGCTGTCTTCATCCCCCATGGGTTCTACACACACACGGACAGGGATCATTTTCTGCCCATGCAATCACTCAGCAGTCACCAAACATCTACTCCTTGCCAGGCAT
Organism: Eospalax fontanierii; assembly: GCA_035773235.1. Lineage (NCBI taxonomy): Eukaryota > Metazoa > Chordata > Mammalia > Rodentia > Spalacidae > Eospalax > Eospalax fontanierii. Next base: position 19,670,675 of record CM069540.1, read on the forward strand.
TGTGGTGCGCACTGGGGTGCACAGTGATAAGGGATTCATGGTCCTTAGAGAAGCTTGCCCACAGAAAGGCCTTGCTTGGTTTCCTGGAGCTAACACTGGAGCTTCTGATTCCTGAAGTGCACCTGGCCCTGTGAGGGGAAAGCACTCTGGGATGAGGGCGGCTGTGCAGGGCAGAGCAAGAGTAAGCAGCATTAGGAAGCAAGTCTCAAACTGTGCGGGCGGTTGCTTCCGGGACAGACTCAGATTCTCACCAAAGCTTAGCCGTTTGGTGGTTTCTCACTAAGGAAGTTTGGAGTAAAAATAGCTCTGAAGGGACTTGATTCCAGCTACTTACAGGGTAGTCAGTGCCTGGCTAAGACATTAGAAAAGGGGAACAGGCTTACCAGAAGCCATACAGACCTTAAACCTCACCACCCTACGTCCTTGGGTGCAGTGGAAGGAGATGAGCTTTAGATACAGAGCCATGGAAATGGAGGACTCTTGGCACACCATGAAGGGTCACCCTAATTTCTTGGCGATATGGTTCTGCTCACTCTTTGACTTGATTTCTGGTCCACTCTCACAGATGGGCAGTTGAGAGGCACTATGGCAACAACACCTTGCCAGCTGTCTCACAAACCTGCCCTCTTGGAAGAACCGCCTGCCATATCTAGGCCCACTGGCAGTTAATCTTGATGGTGGAGGACAGGGAACCTGGGCCCCACTGTAAGCACGGTGCTTTCCTAAGGCCATCTGCCTTCTCCTCATTCCAGAGCTGGCTTCCAGGTGAACCTGGGAACTGGGACTTATTGATGCCAGGGGCGCTGGGACTTCTGGCGACTGCTTCTTAGCCCCTGCAGTGTTCTGAGAGAGCTCTCTATAAGGTCTTGTACAAGAGCCTCACAGCCTGATGTCAACCACCCCAGAGAGGCCCCTTCCGGCTCTCTAGTGCAGACTGATCCTCCTTCTCCACCACCACTAGTCAGAAGTCTGCTGTGCACCCACCATCTCACGGAAGGGTGCCCTAAGCAATGGGAGCTGGGGATGTCCTCAGCATCAAAGCTGCATTCTGACAAAGGAACAGGCTTGAAGTTAAGACCCTAGGCCACTGCCTCCATCGAAGGCTCTGGGCTGAGTCTTGTTTCTGCAAAGGGAACCTTCCAGAACTGGAGCCTTGTAAAATGTCTGCTGTAGAACGCACACTTCACCTTCACGGAAGGGGCGTGGTGAGCACCCCGTCCGGTTGCCCACCTACACTAGTGCCCAGGGGAGAAACCAACGTCTCCACCGTGGGTGCACAAAATGGGCCCGGTTGCACGCCAGAGCCACTCTCGCAGCCAAGCCTCAGGCTGACACCATGCAGCACACGGAGCTACCCACAATGCACCGGCCCTCTTCTGTCACACACATGCACGCACACTCACCCCGTAGCCCGGAGGGAGCCGGGGCTGGCCCGCCGGCTCCCCGGCGCCGACCCCTCTAGCCCCACACTCACCTAGAAGTTGCACGGTCCGCGGTCCCGCCCTGGCTTCCCCGCAGGCTGAGGCCCGGCCCACGGCGGCCGCAGCGAGCGACTCCGGGCAGGGTTCAGCCCGCGCCGAACAAAGGCTGCGCGCAGGCAGCGGGCGCCGCCTGCATCCCCGCTCCGCGCCCGGGCGACGGCGGCGGCGGCGGCGCGGGGGCCCCGGCGCCCGCTCGCTCCGCGCTGCCCGCTCCGAGGGCGCTCCGGCTCCCGCGCTCCCGCTCGCTGCCGCCCGCCACCGCCGCCGTCCGGCTACCGCACCGCACACATCAATTATTCATCGCCCGTCTCCAGCTTCCCGGGCGAAGCCAATCACAGGCGGAGGCTCCGCTAATGGGGCCGCCGCCGCCGCCGAGGAGGCAGCCAGCCGCGCGCCCGGGCGCAAGCGACAGCCCTCGGGGGACGGGGATGGGGACCGGGGGCGCGCGGGGGGCGGGGGCGCGCGGCAGAAACTTCCCACGGCCCGCCGCGCAGCACGGTGCTCCCGAAGCCCGCGGGCGTGACCACCCAGCCGCGTGTGGCCGCGTGGGGCCGGGGGCTCCGGGGAAGCCGGGCGCGCCGCGGCGGGGGGAGGGGAGGGGAGGGAGGAGGAGGAGGCGGCGCGCGGGAGGACGGTGAAAGGCGAACAGCCCAGCCTCGGCGTCTCCGGGGAGCCCTTCCCCGCCCCGCGAGCCTCGCGTGCGCACCCCCGCCCCGCAGCCCGCCGCCCGCACTCACTCGCGCGCGCCGCGCTGCCCGCCGGCCCAGCCACTTCGCAGCGAGGGAGCGCGAGCGACTAGGGATCGCCCGCAGCTCACATTTCAAACTTGCACGCAGGGGTGGTGCCGGTGCACGCCGCCGGCGGAGCGAACGCACGACCCGACGAGTGGCGCACCGGCCTCCGGGCGGGGGCGGCGACCTGGCCCCCTGCCTCCCCCGCCTAGGCAATTAATTGCAGGCAACACTTGTGCGAGCGGGGTACGGGAGCGCTGTCGCCCGAGGGGCCCGCCGGGAAGGCGCTGGCGGTGGCTGACTTCGGGTGTCTCCCGCCCTCAAGTGAATCCTCCCAAGTGGTCATGCTAATGAGGGTCCGCGGCGGGGCGGGGGTGGCCCCGGGAGGGGGAGGGGCGGGGCAGGCTGGGGACACCCAGATTCATCTTCAGTTTAAAGGCTTTTCCGAACATGTTAGGAAGGGGGAGGGGGCAGAAAGGGTCCGCAGCTTGGCATCCTACTCCCCTGCCACAGGCACCCTGGTTGCCCCTGGGAGTCCCCGATCGTGGGGCTCGGAGCAAGGTGGACGGGCGCAGGTACTCTTTGGCTCCCCGACTTCGGGGAGTTCCTGCTCCCAGTAGCCGCTGGGGGCGGCCCGGGGGATGAGGGTGAGGGTGGTGACGGGGGTGGAGGTGGGGGTGGGGAGGGGGAAGCCGGAGAGGCTGCGGCACACAGCCCCGCCCCTGCTCCCGGAGCTGCCGCCTTCCTGACATTGCATCCTGTGGTGGCCGCGGCCTCTTCCTTCCAAGCCTGATCGTTGCAAGGGCTTCAGCCTTTCAGAGAAGCTCGCCCCTCCCACCCCTTTGCTTCTCAGGCACCCCAGGAAATCCATTTACTGAATGGCCCAAAGGCGTCTGTGCACCTCCCTCTTTTGAGGGTGCTACCCACCGCAACACCCGCCAGAGAAACACCGTATTTTATAGCCTCCCCTCCCCCAGTGAAAGTTGTTTGAATGCACGCTTAACTCTCCCAATCAGGAGGGTAAGAGAGGCTGGGTCACTCATCCCCAAGAAAAGCTACCAAATTCTCTGCATGGGTTTGGTGGACACTGCTCTCCTCGCCAGCATGAGGAACTGAACCCCCCATGCTCTTGAGGCGCTTCTCATTGGACGCCCCCCGCAACATTCAGTGTGAGCCGGTGACTTCCCCCTAAAACCTTCCTGCCTGTCCTGCTGCCCGCCACAGAAGTGGCGAGACAAATCACTTATCTAGAAATTATGTTCTCGTTCCTTGTTTGACATAAATCGTTAGCAGGCTCTAATCCCACCCACTGCCACTTGAAATATCACTTTCAGGATGGCATTTGGAAATGCAGTTGTCACGGGCTTTCCCTCTGAGGAGCTGGTTAAATGGATTAATTCCTACCTCATAACTTGCTGCCTTTTTGTACAAGAACCAGCTTCTGCGAATGAGATTAATTGGCATCTCCTTCCTGCAGGGACAACCTTGAGGCAGCCATGGGACAGTTGGTCTGCTCTGTATGCACTCTAGAAGGGGCTCACTCCCATCTCTGGGGTTATAATGGTTTCTCTGGGGACAGACAGTCACTGACACATTCGTTGGAGCCTTGAATCTCCACACAGCCCCACTAGGATTTGGGGCCCCAAGAAGCCAGGTGAAGACTCTCCCATCTTTCAGGCTTCAAACCACCAGGGCCACAACCTGCTTCTAAGCATTCGCAGCAGATAGGACCCGGCCCGTGCTAGGAGCAAACACCCAGACATATGCGCCTAAAACCTTGTTTCTTCTGTTACTCTGGCTTAACTGCAAGCCTCGATCATCTGGAATCCAAACACAAAAGTTGCCAAGTAATCAGAACAAGACCCCGGCCCCATCTTCCCTTCCCAAAGTTTTGTACAATGACTGTTTACAATTTTAATATGCTCCTTAATGCCTTCTGAGCCACCAAGGGGCCTTGGAGGATCGTTCTTGAGATATTTTACATGTGCGGGCAACATGAGGCCAGCCCTGTGCACTGAATTTAGAAACATCATTCTAGGTTGAGCCAGAATTCAAACTGGAACTGAGCAAAGTTGATACTCTAGGGACTGGGATTTGGTGACCCTACTTAGGAAACTATAAGGTGTCGGCCGGCCCCCTACTTCAGTGCTCCCCTCCCCCAGTTCTCTAAGGGATCCACCTAGGAAGAGGCTCCAGAATGGGGCCAGGTAAGTGATTAAGCAGGATTTCAGGATCTTCTCAGGTAAACGGAAAATCAAAATACTCTCTACTATCAAGTTTACATATTTAAGAAAACAAATTGTTTTCAAGCGTAGTTCGCACAGGAGGTTCCCTTACCCAAGCTGGCCCCTTTCACTTGCTAATTTCTAAGCCATCTGCCCCCCCTCCCCCCAACTCTCTTCAGATCCCTTCTTGGACCACTTGATTAACAGGCTGATTTCAGTAGTGCAATTTGGAGTCTTCAGAAATGCCCGCACATCACTCAGTTCCTCTTTCAGAAGAGCTTTCCCTACTTGCTCCAAGTTCCAACTCCACTTCTCTAACTTCCAAAGACCTGCTCAAAGGCCTGGGGCTGAGAGCCGCAGCTCCACCCCCGGACTTGCCTAGATAAGGATCTACAGCAAAGAGCGCAGACAAAGGCGCCCCGCGCCTCCGCTCAGAGGCACTCAGCAGCTCAGAGTGACCTCCACAAGGGGGGCGCAGCCCCAGGGGAATAACTTGGGAGGGAGAAGAAAGGAAGAAAAAGGACGAGCTGTAGCCCCCGAGCTGTGGCTCCTTGATGAATGCCCGCCAGGCTCCGGAGGCCTGCCGCAGGATCAATAGCGGGTGGCTTTGCTCTCGGGTGTTTGAACTCCCGCCGTGGGCACTAGTGAGGAGGAGCGGCCAATAAATCACGGGGCTGCAGCTGGGAAGGCCTGGCCGGCCGCGCCTGGAGGGCCTGACTCAAGAGAGGACGCTTTAATCCCACTGGGAACCCACTTCTGCAGGACCGCCGCCTGGGCAGAGGAGGGGCTTCTTCCAGTTCACTGAGGAGTCTGGGCCTCCTGGAATCGGTTCCCCTAGAAAATGAGCCAAGACACCAACCTGAGGTGTAGGTCACTGAGGGGTCAAAAGTGGCTCCAGGATGGGTCACCTAGGCTTTTTGTAGAGGGAGGCCTAAAGGTCCCGAGTCCACTCCTAAGGAAAGACGACCAGCCTACAAAGCCAAGCAGGTTGTGACCAGGGAGAGCAGAATGAGCCCAGAGGGGGGCAATTCTGGGCACTACTAGGTTCTGAGTACAGAGGCAGAGCAGAAGGCTCTCTAGAGCTCAGGCAGAGTTTGCTGATTCAGCAGGTCTGAACAAGGCTCTTGACGACTGGGATGCGGGCTGCGGTATTCAGCATGATGGTGGGGTGGACAGTGAGGCCCCAGCTAGGTGTCTATGTGAGGGTGACAGCAGTGAGCTGGCTGTGCACTTTGCTTAACTGATCCTTGAGATGCATGGAGGAGAAGGAAGTTCACAGAGGGACATACAAGCACACATTCAGAGAATAGGTCACAGGACATCAGGCACACAGTCAGCACAGAAGGAAGCCTCAAATGGCAGCAGGAGGTGTGAGACAACTCAGGGGTCCTGCCTCCAGGGACCTCTTCTAGGGTGTCTGCCTCCTTTTGAGTGGTCAGGACACAAAGACCAGGCCTTTGGATAATATTGCTCCCTCTCTCACTCTCCCTCCTTAGTGCTGGTCAGTCCCTCTCAGTCTTGAAGATGGTAGGTACAGGTGAGGTTTGGCTTTTGGTCAATGCAGGTGCCCCACAGGATCCCAAGAGCCTGTCCACACATAAGGACACAGAGGACCACCAGCAGCCTTCCCCTTCTGCCCTTTCTAATACAGAACTCATGGCCACTGAACTTGCTGGTTGCTGTGCAGGCAGGCTTCAGCCACCTCCCAAGTCTGAACAGTCAGCATCCTCATGGCCCTCTTTGGTTGGGGGGTTATTATTCATCATACAGAAAGTAAAACAGGTCCGAGAGGTTGACAATTTTGCAAAGGATTTAAGCTACTTGTCAGCCCCACTCTAAAGTCTGCACACTAAACATCTTACTTTCAGTGTGGGGCGTCAAGGTCCAGAAGTGCTGCTGCCTCCCTGGGCCACACAGTCACAGTTGTGACTAGAGGTCCTCTGTTGTCCCCAGCAAACCACATTACACATGTAGAAACAATTTGTTGCTTTTTAAAACCTAGCTGACATACATCTCACTCACTTAACACAGTGGGGCGGGGTGCTCTGCCTGAGACAGGTGTATGACGAGAACCTCTGTATCTCCCTCCTGCTGTCACTAGGCCCCATTCCCCTTCCTGGAATCACCCCTAGCACAGCTTCCTCATGCCAGACCCAGGCAGCTTTCTCAGAACCCTGCATTTGGCTTCTGCCCAAATCCTATAATCATTTCATTTTGAAAACAACACCATCCCCTGCCCCTCACCTCCACTCAGCATGTCCGAGAAGGCCTGTAATTTCCAGGTTATTGGACATCCAGGAAAGCTCCCTGCAAGGCTGGAGGTGGGAAGGGAGTGAAGGGGACTTGTGAGCTGGTTCAAAATGGCCCCGCAGGTGCCTTCAGTCTTGGGGAGTCACCGGTTAAACAGGCTGCAGTTGGATGGGTGTATGTGGATGGGGAGGCTGATAGGCAGGGGTGGGAGCTACCTCCAGGGTTGGAGTGGAAATTTCTGTGCTCTTTCTGAGGGGTTATGGAGGCAGGGGTTCAAAAATCAAGTATTAGATTAGCCAGTGGGGCTTTTGGGCCTCCACTCTTCTGGGCCTCCTCTGCCAAATGGGGTGAGACTACCCTTCAGCAGATCCTAGTGAAGACCAAAGAAGACAATCCATACATCGAGGCAGATTGAGAAGCCACGATATTGGGGCAAATTGGACACCCCCCACCCCAAAGTCCTAGTCCCAGGGACCTGTAAGGGCAACCCCGTTCGGAAACAGTCATTGCAGAAGATCAAACTGAGATGAGGTCATGAGTGTGGGCCGTTATCCAACATGACTGTGCCCTTGGGAAAACGGGACATTTCGATACAGGAGGCAAACATGAACATCCTCTGCAGGGAGGAGGAGGCTGGGGAAACTGAACAGCTTCATGACCCCAGCTAAGGAGCATCCAGCAGCTTGGAGAGGGTGGCCAGGGCTGTTCCTTCCCTGGGACCTTCATAGGATTTTGGCCTGGCTCCTACTTAGGTCTTAGGTCTTCTGGTCTTGGAAATTATGAGACAGTTAATGTGTGTATCATTATGGTGTCTGCTTTGGGGACTTTGCTAATGGCAGCCCAATCAACTAACACATAGATGATTCTTTTGAAATACAAGTCATAGTCTATCACATCTCCAGGGGCTCCAGCCAAGTCAGTCCCTATTATGACCCATGAGACCCTGTGGGCCAAGCTCCCTGTGGCCTGTCATTACTCTGATTTCATTTCTTCTTAGGAGCTTTGTTGAGCCTACTGCAACCTTGAGGGGACTTCCTGCTACAGAGACTAGTGTCTATCACCAGGCCTTTGCTAGGCTCAGGCCTCCACCTCCCGCAGGTTCTCCCTTTCCAGGGAGAACTTCTTCAACCACGCTGTCTCAAACCACAGTCCCCATCCCACTATGCCCCCCTCACCCGCCTCATCCTGGAACTCTTTCCTGTCTTAGCTTTACCACTTCAGTGTTTCAACTATTTATCTTGTTTAACACTGTCTCCCTGGCTAAAAGGCAAGCTCCACGTCAACTGGGACTTTTGTCTGGTATGAGTTGTGTTGACAGTATCTAAAATATGCCCCACAGATGCTTGATAAATATTCTCTGTATGAAAAAAACCAGGACCTGCTGCCTGAATGAAGGGATTGAAAGAAGGAAGGCATGAAAGCACACTGAGACTCCAAAGGTCTGCACAGCCCAGCTACCTGTGCCGTCTGACTGTCCAGGGACTGGGTCACCAGCCTTCTGTCTGGCAGAACACAGGCTGTTTCCTAGAGAGGAAGTCTGTTTGGACAGGAAGTTCTGGCTGGCTAACAAAGGGGCCAGGAAGTGGTGGGTGCACACCACATGAGCCAGGCTTCTAATGAATCTCTTCCCATTGATTTCTAGAGTTGCCTTTGAAGGGAAGGAACGTGGAGGCAGCTCAAATGACCATGCCTCTGTAGTCCCCGGGGGGTTTTATTGCTTCTCCCAGGACACAGTTCCTATGGGGGTTTCCAGATGGCTCCAAGCCAGGACCCACATAGTTTCCTGGAGTTGAAAATGCAATTTCCTTTCCTCCTGGAGCAATCTGTCTACCTGCACTACACCGCACCTTCCAATAATGTGCATGGCAGCCAGCAATCGCCCATTCTGTAAAGGATGAAAGTGAGGCTCAGGCAGGGAAAGGATGTGAAGTTACAATATGCGCTGGCCAGGCTGCAACTCAGGGCACACGCCACTCAGCAGTTCACCTTTCAAATGAGGAAGCCGAGAGTCAGGGAGGCAGGGGCTGCCTCCCATCAAACCGCAAATCAGTGGAGAACCTGGCTTGTTCTGGGACCCAAGTGGTTCTTACTAGCCCTGCACCTTTGCCCACTGTAGTGTCAAGGGCATGGTCTCCAAACTGTCAAGTTCTAGGCAAACGTGAGGGCTGCGTCCTCTGAAGAGCACTTGGGTATTAGCAGCCTCTTCTTCCCAGCAGACTGTGGGACTCAGACATGGAGAGTCTACCCTACTGTCCTTTCTATTCAAAGGAAGTTGGGAACCAGACCTGGGACCCTTCATCCACTTTCCTCATCTTCTGTGGGATCCAGGTGCCTCAAGAGTGTGGGTGGTGGTTGACTACCTTGTCACCCAGGTGTGTAAACTGAGGATGGGGGCACCCAGGGGCTCTGCCCTGGCAGACTTAGTTTCCAAATCCCTTTGCTGCTTGACATGCTAGAGAGGAGAGGAGAGGAGAGGGGAGGGGAGGGGAGGGGTGAGCTAAGTGGGGGAGCATGCCCCAACACCTCAGAGTGTTCTGGGCAGAAGTTTCAGATCTCCCCAAGCCCATGAGGTTTGCCAGGATCCATCACCTGGAGCTGCCGTCTCCTCTCTTTCGTCTGGAGTGAGATCCAGGTGCTTACTCCTTACCAGCCATGCTTCTGGCCCACAGTGGCCCAGGTGAGCCAGCAGCAGCTTCATCCTCTCCCCGGTTTGGTCCTGGGTGTCCCCCACTTCCAGGGAAGGGGGAGGTGCCTCTGGACATGAGCAGACAGGCCATGCAGGAATGTCTGTCTGGGGAAAATCTGAAGGTGGCCGCCAGGGCAGGGCAAGGAGTGGGAGGCCTGATGTTGAAATCGGGATCCTTGGAGCTCAAATGTGGGGAGGGAGCTCCTAGGGCCTGCCAGGGGATCAAGGGAGGGTCACCCTCCCTCTCTGGCCCTGGTTTCCCTCACCCTAGGGGAAGACATGTAGCGCATATGCTGGACCTCTCTTTGTGGCTGCAGCGGGTGGGGGGTACCAGCTCGCTTGGTCTGACTGGCTAAGCCCCAGGAAGTGTCCCCATTGGGTTGACCTTGCTTATCTCCTGGAAGGTGGCACTAGGCCAGGCACATCATTCTGTCATGGGAAGAAGTGGCTTCTAAAGTGGCAAATACAGTAGCTCCAGTCCTTTCCATTTCTTGGTGTTTATTTATAAAGGTTTATTTCTCGGTAGACTAGATGCTCCACAAAGGCAGGGACTCTTACCTGTTTTTGTTTACTGCCATATCCCTGGTGACTTTATAATCTGAACCCATAATAGGAACTCAATACATGCTTGCTGAATGACTAATGGAGAGCCACCAAGTTATTCGCTATACTTTTTACTTTCTATGTACTTTGTCTTTTACATTATTTTTAGGATTAGAAAAAAAAAAACATAAGTAACTTTCATTGTGGAATTAGTTAAATCTAAATTAAGACTTTTTTCCTGAAAGGTGCTACATACCATATTCACAACCAAACATGAAAACAAAACAACTCCACGTCACCAACTGGGTTTCAGAGGCCTGGTGGCACAGGGTGGGGTGTGCCAGCAGGCATGCTTAATATTACCTGCATTCCTTCCTAAGTAGCCTGCTTCCAACTCAGTGGACTTCTGTCCCAGCCTCCAAACTGTGTTTCCTACCTCTGGCCCCAGCTTCTTCCTCACATGCTTTGAAAAAGGCAAAGCTGATCAGGCTACTCCCTTGTTTAAAACCTTCCCTGGCTCCCGAGAGCTGCCAGGATCATGTCAGACTTCCAGCTTCCTAGACTGGCATTCAAGGCCTTGAAAAATGTGGTCCCTGGAAGTACCACACTGGTCTCTAGAAGAGTCTTTCCCATATCCTTGTCCTTGGTCGATCCTGTCTGATGTCTCCCACAGTGCCTGTGTATATACACATCCTTCTCTGCCTTCTTCATTGGCATTATTGCTCTCTCTACATGCCAGCCAACATGCTGGGCAGCAGTCAGGTCTCAGCTTGGAACTGGGAGGAAATCTGCAGGTCATGCAGGAGAGACACGGCAGCGGAGCCTGACCTCCTGCCCACTAAGCTCTGGGCTGTTCCAGGGGCACAAGAAGTCAGGAGTTCCTGCCAACAGCTCAGGCTGGGCTCCAAAAGAGAGCTCTGGGCCATTGTGGTGTGGGGACACTATAGCCTGAGTGCTGTGTCCCTCTAGAATTTCTCTGTTCTAGAATTATCTGATGTGAGGATTTTGTTTTTTGTTTTCGTTTTTTGAGACAGGGTCTCCAAGTAGCCCGAGCTGGACCAGAACTCCCTATGTAGATCAGGCATGCCTTGATCTCACAGAGATCCACCTCTCTGCCTCCTGAGTGCTAGAATTAAAGGCGTGGGCTACCACCATGCCTGGCATAGTGAAGATATTAAGAGGTGGGCCCTGTAGGAAGTAAGGAGATCATGAAGACTGGGACCCCAGAAATGGGTTGACCCTGATGAAGAGGCTGGGGAAGCTTTGTTGCCCCTCCCACTATGGGAGGATACAGGAAGACCCTCACCAGGCCCTGTATCTGCTGGTGTTTTGGTCTTAGAGCCCCCTCCTCTCTGACTCTGTAACATGAGCTGTAAATATCTATTGTTTGTAAATTATCCAGGCTGAAGTTTCTGTTATAGTATGTGAAACAGTGCCTACTCCCCGTTTCAGCGTCCCCAGCTGGGATGCAGGGCACTGCAGCCCTGGGATCTGAGCCATTGTTGCCAAAGGTTCTAGTACATAGGGAGCCTACGCCCACCTTGAGCCTCAGACAGACCTGGGAATGTGGTATGTAATTGAATTTGGCCTAATTAACTCATTGCACTGAGGAACAACCAGTACCGACAGAGCCCTGGGTGTTGGGGGTGGTAGAAAGCCAGGAGCCAAGAGGCAGTTCCAGATCCCCCCAGGTACCCATTGAGCCAGCATGGGCACCCACACCCTTAGAACCGTTAACCTCTCAGATGCTCAGAACTCCAGAGGCACTGTTCCTGTCATCTAAGAGGAGGAACCCAAGGCTCAGGAGATACATGTCGAATAGCAGTTAACACTGAGTCAAAAGTAGATTGGAATCCACATCTTTTTCACCGAGGGCCTTTGCACATGCTCTTCCCTCTGTCTGGGATACCCTTCCCCACCCACCTCTCGGGGCATCTTTGCTCTTTAAAACCTTCCAACAAGGTTTACTTCCTCAGCCAAGCTGTGAGGCCCTCACTGTCCTTTGTAGAGGTATCACTTTGATGTTGGGGCACTGTCAGGGAGCTCACTGCAAAGCAAGGATGGTATCATCCCCTTCCCATGCTCACACTATACCTACTGTGCCAGGTGCTCAGTATAGGGCCAGGCACACAGGGCTGTAAGGATGGGACGCCTCTTCTGTGAGGCCCAGACCTGGGAGCCTTTAGATATGAACTCCCACCTTTGGAAGGTGAGGAAGAGGATGAAGAGTATGGGTCTCCCACTTGCAAGGGCAGCCAGAACTGAATGAATCTAGACCTGGCCTGGGCGCCCCTCCCCCTGCTACAGAGGAACAGGTTAACTTAAGTACAGACCAGTTTTCCTGTCCAAAGGTGGACAGAAGTAGTCCAAGTCTGGTGAGGTGAGTCAGCAGCCTGCTGGCCCAGGTCAGAAGGCAGCCCTGCCCCCAGTTCTCCAGGCCTCCTCCTTTCTCCTAGGACATAGCCTGAGCTGGGACCCAGGTGTGCTGGGCTGGCACAGACTGCCTGGGTCTGAATTCTAGCCCTGCCATTTGCTAGTTGGGTGGCCTCCAACAAGTTACTCACGTCCCTGAGCCTCAGCTTCTTCAGAGTTTTGTACAGAGGAAAGGAGAAGCCATGTGCGTGTGTGCGTGAGTGCGTGCGTGCGTGTGTGTGTGTGCGTGCGCGCGCATGTGCACATGTTGCGTTTGCTCAGTATCTACGGCCGGGTGAGGTGACAGTCAAATCTAATTCTTTAATTGATTAGCCAATGCACAGGCTGAGCACCCCTTATCCAAAGTGCCTGGTGCCAAAGGTGTCTCAGATTTTTGGGTTGGGGGGTGGTAGTAAAATAGCTGCAGAGATATAGCTAGGGAAAGCAACCCAAGTATAACACCAAATTCATTTCTGTTGCATACACACCTTACACAAATAGTCTGAAGGAAGTCTTTTACAAAACAGTGCCCTTGTTTTTTTATAGACAGGGGCCTATTGTAGTTCAGGCCAGCCTTGCCTCAACTCAGTATGTTGCTGAGGATGATTTCCAATTCCTAGTTCTCTGCCTCTGCTGCTGGAGAACAGGGATTATAGGTTTGTGCCAGCATGGTTCGCCTTATGCGATGAGCCTCAAGACCCTCTGGACATATTTTATCATATGCCTTGCCATCTCCAGCAAGATACTGCCTTTCTGCCTGCCCTGCTCTGTCACCCAGGACCTCCTCTTCCCCAAGGGACTTTTCTTAGGCGTGGAAGATAGCATCCCATACCTATTCTGTCTCAGCATGCAAGGATGCAAATGAGGAACAGCTCACCCCTACACCACTGTTTCATTCTCCACACAACCCCAGGAAGGAGGGATGCTAAGTTCATTTAGCTAAAGCTCAGAGAGGTTTTGTTAATCCTCTAAACCCACACAGCAGTAGGAGCTGGTTGAGCTGGTGCATGACAGAACACATGTTGAACATGTGTGAGGCCCTGAATTCAACCTTCGGTACCAATAAGTAAATAGAGTTGTAACTTTTAAAAAGCAGGAGAACAGAAGGCAAGCTCTGGGAAGCCATGTCTATGAGATTTTCCCCAGATGAACTCTCCTTGTCTCATCAGTCACAGGTCCACTTTGTTACTGAAATCATTTAAGTTCAATGCCCGCGTAAGTCACTCAGAGCCAAGCCTCAACCACACTGGACTGATCAGCACATGGCCTTAAATAACAGGCGGTTGACAAGAAGAGAAGTAGAGTCCCAAACTCTAGCAATTCCAGGTAGGCCGTGGACATGGTTTCTTGCTGCTCACTGCACAAGGATGCACACTGCAGGCGCAAGTGCTCTGATCCCCAACACACTTCAGCTGAGATGCCATCTTCGTGTTACTGGCCTACGTAGGTTACATGAGAGTTCCAATAGAGCTACGGTGGATCTCTTCTTTTTCTTCAGCACAGTTTTCCATTTGAAACAGGAGACTCAGGTACAAAGCCCTGGCTCTGAAATCTTTCTCTGGGGACCACCAAGTAACCCCTGTTCACACAGGGGTCCATAAGGAAGTGCTTGGGTGTCCTCACTTGTATTTCACAGCAGCTTCCTCATGGAGCCAGTCTCCTGCTTCTGCAGGGGGAGGCTGAGTCCCTATCGTCCTTCACAAACTTGTATGCTCGGCCATGCGCCCTGGCATATCTGAGGGGGTGCATGACCACACAGGGCCTGGAGGTTTCCAGAAGGAAACTATACAGAGGGTTATATGCTGTGTGTCCCCTCCGTGGCCTGGGGCTACCGGGCGGTGCCAGCGCTAAATGGGAGTGGGGCATCCTAGAGTTGTGGTCCTGGGGCCTAGAACAAGAAGTCTCTGAAATGGTGACTGCAAGGTGGAGCAGAACTGAGCTAGCAGGACCAGGGTTGCAGAGAGCTGAGGTCCTCAGGGAACAGAGAAAGCAAAAGACCTGAGGAGAGTGGGAGGGGGAGAGGGACAAAGGGAGAAAGGGAGACAGAGAGTAAAAAGAGAGAGCTGGTTTGTTCAGCTCAGAAAGAGGCTTCAGGTCCAGGAACTGGGGCCTCCTATGGCAACTTGAACAAGAGGGCAGCACACTCCATAGTATAAAGATCTAGTTCTGTTCTTGACCCGGTCCCTCCCAAGTTGCAGGAGCCTGAACATGGGACTTGACTCCTCTGAGCCTCATTTTTCTTATCTAGAAAAGGAAAGGAACTCTCCCTTGTTAGTTGTTACGAGTAATGGTCAAGGGTGTGTCCCTGCCTGGTGAGGGTCTGGGAGCTCTTTAAGGGTACAGGCAGTCTTGGGGCACCTAGGCACTTATGCTGCAGGTGAGTGTAGCTTATTTTTGGCAGCAAGTTTCTGCTGACTGTAATTACGTGGCAGTTTGAAAGGCAGGCTCCTGATTCCAGCCCCCTCTCCAGTAATTCTTGTTTCCTGCCAGAGACAATAGTATCTCTTCATCCCAAACAGGTGAGACTGGGTCCTCTGGAATTCCTAGCAGGAGTCCAGCCCAGGGCCCTGTTCCTTAGCTGGCCAGCCCCAACAAGTCCTAGTTCCTGGGGAGTTTATGAGGCAGCATCTGTTAGTAACAGGCCATTGGCCTATCTCCTGCTATTTCTCTCTGGGCCTGGGCACAGTAAAGGCAACTGACAAGGCCAGGGTGGGCCTGCTTCCTTCCAGCCACCTGCCTGGCCACCACCCAGTCCCTAGAGAGGGAATTACTGCCTCAGAGCTTCCACTGCAAAACACAAACACCTGGTTGCCTGAGCAGCACCTCACCAGGGTGACACCATCCAGATGGTCCCTTGAGAGATAGCTGGGTTACCATGGAAACAGAATTGCTGCCACTCCAGCCTAGAGACCTGGATTCTAGATCTACTGGACCCCAAGCTTAGGGAAGTTGAGGCGATTTGCATAAGATCATGGGGCTAATAGGTTTCAAACCTGGACTACAAAGTCAGACTTCTTAAATAATCAATACTCTTATGTCCAGTGCTTTGGGAGACACCACCTTGTGCTGTACTTTGTCCTCATCAGTCTATGAAGCTGCAGGATGAGGCAAGAATCCTGGAGATGGCAGAGCTGGGCTGGCATATTGACGTGACCCCGCAGCCTGAGCTGGACACCTGCTTTGGAGTATCTCCACTCTGGTTTCCCACTCTGGGCTGCAACTCTCCTGAGTGTAGCCCTGACCTGGAAGCCACTGGAACCTGACTAGATTACTGGAAAAATGCAAAAGAGTAGGTCAGCATGCACTGTCTGAGTGTATGCTGACCTGGGCAGCTGAGCTGGACAAGAGGGCAGAGGTTTGTTTCCTCCTCCCCACGGGGACTGCTCTCAGGAAGGAAGGGAAGAGGAGGAGGCGAGGGACACTGATCCTGGACTCAGCCGGTCAGGGCCACCCCCTTCCTTCCCTACCTTCTTCTTTCTGCTCTTTAGCTCTCCCACCCATTCTGAGCTACCTTCTCACCGACCCCTCTGCCATGTTATCTGAGGGGTTTGAGTTATTTGTGGGTCAGCCTCTAAGCCCCTGAATGGGTTGGGTGGTTGTGAGGATCAGGCCCAGGGTTGACAAAATGCCCAGCGTCGGCACCAGGCAAGAAGCAGCTCAATAAACGTTACTTTGTCTCTCTCCCTCCTCCCAATCTTCAGTTCTGGGAAAGTTTGCTGGGAACACTGGGTTGAGACAGAGTCCTGGCCCAGGGCACAGACTGGGCACTGCTGGTCCTGTCCAACCTCCCTCAGCCAGCTCTCTAGTCTCTACTCTGCAGACCTCTTGCCTCCCAAGCTGGGACCAGCCTCCCCTTCATAAACAGAGGGATATGTTATGTGGAGACAACAGCCAAGAGCTTCAGGAAGATGCTGCTCCCCAGTCTGTAATGGGGTTTCATTTAGCTCCTGCCCCCATAGGGGTGGGTACAGCTGGCACTTAACTAGGCTGCAACTAATGCCAACAGGTCCCCCATTTTCCAGCTTTTGTGCTCTTCTCCAGGGATGCAAGGCATCCCAGGAGACCGAATGAGACATAGACACATCTCACCAGACACCAGGCCCTGTTCTAAGCACCACAGGCAGGCCAATCCTGTGACAATGGCACTATTAAGACCCTCTCCTATCAAATAAAGAGACCATGACACACAAAGGTTAGTGACTTTTCCAAGGTTACACGGCTGGGTGGGATTCAGAGCCAGGCAGGCTGCTCCTGAGCTTGCACATTTAATTACTATTCTTCTCTTTGAAATAGGTCAATGGTTTCTAGAAAGAGTTCTTGAAATCAATTGGTGCCAGCTGAGGCTCTTGGCTCTTCCTCATGGGGCCCTGAGTAGCGAGTGAGCTCAAAGATAGGACGGTGTTCAACCTACCAACAGAGACAAATCCCTGTCATATGTTTAATACCAAGACAGACAAGAAATTCAGGAGGTCTTGACAGTAATTACCATTTTTATTATTTATCATTAATTTACTTTGCTTTTCTGTTTGAGACAGGCACAAGCTACGTAGCCCAGGCTGGCCTTGAATTTGCAGTTTTCCAGTCAGCTCATATTCTCTGTTTGTCTTTGACATTTTATTTATTTATTTGTGTGTGGGTGCATGTATGCCATGGTGAGCAGTGATCAGAGGACAACCTGTAGAAGCTGGTTCTCTCCATCCACCACATAGGTTCTGAGGATGGAACTCAGGGCATTAGGCTTGATTAGTGTCTTTTTCTGAGCTATCTTGCCAGACCACTGCCTTTTTGCTTTTTATATATTTTTTTGTGTATGTACATGTATATATATGATGTGGGTGTGCATATGTAAGGGTGTGTGCATGTTACAACATGTGGGGTGTCAGAGGACAATCCTGGGTGTCAATCTTCACCTTCCACTCGCTGTGTAGTAGCCGAGGCTGGCCTCGAACTCCTGTTCCTCCTGCTTCCACTTTCCATGAGCTGGGATGATGGGCATTCACCACCATGCCCAGCAGATATTCTTGCTCGAATCACAATTCTGGCTCTTTGTAGCGAGGCTGCCCTGGTCACATTAGTTAACCTTTCTAAACCTCAGCTTGATCACCTGCTCCACGCAATGGATGTGAGCTGCTGGGATCTCAACGAGGGATGAGTGTTGCCTGCTGATCTAAGGTTTGCTGTGTTACGGCTGAAAGGGGATATAAACCAGATTTTCTCCTAATCCAGACGCCCTTTTCTGACCTGTCCTGGCCCTGTAAGTCTAAACAGGCAAGACAGATAATAACTGTTCTGCACTGAATCCTGTCTGTGTCTCCCAGAAGGTATTTACAAGGCTGCTGGCTTGCAACACTGGCTAAGAAAGTTCCATAACCAACTCCCAGCTTCCTGCTAAGCCCCTGCTCCATTTCACTCTCCAGTCCTGGAATCCCTCCTTGCAGGGTGAGAATGCTAAGCCCATATTAGAGCCAGAGTCTTGGCTTCCTTGATCCTCTTACCTGCTCTTTCCTCTTCAGTGTTTAATGGCTACAGATGGCTTTATTAAGCCAGACCTCCTCGGGGTACCCTGGGGTATCTGAGGGGACTGTTTTGGCAAGACCTCCTAAGGGTATCTTTGAGTTGGAAAGCTGGAAGTTAACATAGAAAGTCTCAGGAAGTTGACACTGGGGAGACAGTGTTATGGTCCTGTATCTCCAGAGGTGATTTTTGGCTACTTGGATCCCTTGCATCCTGCAGAGAAGCAGGAATGGACTTCTGCCCCTGCTTCTACTCTGCAAAGCCTCAGTTGTTTCCTCACAGTGAGTGTGAGCCTGCCTTGGGGATTCACGGGGCTAGGCCCAAAGGCTGGAGAAGGGCTGTGATAAGTGGAATATTTCTCTTGTCTCTCACCCATAGAATAGAAGCATTAATTTATTTCAAACCACAAGAGCATGGGCTCTCTGTGTTGTGTTTATATGCATCTGCAGCCCTGTGCTTACAGCAGAGTTGGCACCATAGTCCTATTATGTCTTGCCCTTAAAGCTCCTGCTTGGTATTTCTTACATTGAGAAACACTCACATACCTACCGCCTCTTTGCTCTGCCTGCATCCATGACATGGTGCAGACGCCTCAGACGGCAGAACTGAGGCTGGGTGGGACAAATTTCCCTGACTCCTGTATTCTCCATGGGATTAAAACTATTGTCTCTGACAGGATCACTAAGCACAGGTGAAATGATGTGACCTACAAGATGGCTTAGGTTGTCACTGATCCCAGTGAGAAAACCATTGCTCAATCCAGTCTTGGAGAGTGGCTTCCACTACTATTTTAACAGTTTCTGAATGTGGCAAGGGTGGCTGGTCCACCAGGTGGATAGGGATACACAGTTTCCTTTTACAATTCCCACATGGAAGTCGAAAGGAACAAAAGAAATCCTCAGCAATGCAATCCTAATGTGGCTGGACTAGACTCAGCAGAGGCAACGAGTAGAAATGTAGAAGACTACACATGGAGGGGTCTTGTGGCAGGCAGTGTGGGGGGGGGGCGGCTTATCTGCACACAGTGACACAGTGAAGTGTCTGCATCCTGGAAGGCTGACCTATCCCAGCCTTCACTCCAGACATCCAGTGACAGTGGCTAAGCAGCTCCTGCTCTGGGACTCCTGTCTGGGGAGAGTGTGCTCATCTGTCTACCAGAGTTCCAGGCAGGCTGAGTCCTAGGAACCCGCAGCAGATACCATGCTTAACAGGTATACTTCATGGGCCTTCCCTTCTGCCTCACACGCCTTTCTGGGACCCTCTGAAGAAGTGAAGTGCACTGGGGTCTGTGTCGTGGGAACTCATGTCAGACACGCACTGTTTAGCTGGAAGCCTCTAGTAGCTCAGCCTCCCCTACCGTGTACCTCCCCTGATCTGCACCCCTGTGCCTCACAGACTCTGGTGCCCATCAGGAGGCGGAGGGACTGAACTCTCAGCGATGAGGGCTCTGCGTTACCCACTAGGGTCACAGCCCCCAGATGCCTCCTACCGTGGGTTAGATGCCCTCCTCTCCCCTTCCCACTTTCCTCAGTTTGTCCAGATCTGAAAAGCAGACACCTGGCTGGGCCTCAGGCAGCTCTGTCCTTGCACAAGTCTCTGGGGGTGGGGTGTGGGGTAGCAATGAGCTAATCCTGCAGAGAGGCAGGAAGAGTAGCCTCCTGACAAGCAGAGGCCTGTCTCTTGGGGCTCTTGGGACACCCATACAGGCTGTCTGTGTAGGGAAACAGCTGAGCCAGCCAGGAACCAGGTTCTGTTCTCACCACCCCAACATCTCCAATGAGCTCTGAAGAAACTCAGGAGAATACACGGGAAAAAAAGAAAAGGGTCACATATCTACCTCCCTTGCAAAAGAGCCATCATTTGTAAGTCAACAGTTCGGGATAACCAATGCTTGTTTTCTGGGCCTAGTGCATGCATGCACGGAGAGCTCTTGCACCTGGTGGATCTTACTGGGCAGACCATTTGTTGCTGTTCTTAAAAAGCTGGTCTGATGACACTCTAGGCATTTCCACACAGTCCTTGTTTTTAGCGGCCACTGTGGCCATGGAGACGAGCAGCTCCTTTCCTGGGCTGGACGCTCACCCCACATCTGCCCACTCTGAATTCCTGGTTGGGTCTGTACCCTCCCCACTGTGTGTTCCTGGTACCCTGGGGGACCATCCTGCTGCCCTTCCCCCAATTCCTTAGTCTGAGAATGCTGAGTTCACAAGTCTCCTCCCACTATCCTTTCTCCAAGAGCAGAGCAAGGTCACCGGATCCCAGGCTGCATCCCTCAGGGAATGAGGGAGAGGGTGGAAACAGGGTCACTGCCCCAGGACAACCTGTCCCCTTTGGTCACTCATGGTCACTCAGAAGGAGGGATAACTTCCTAAGATCCAGATGTGATCCCCTTGAAAGCAAATTCTGCCTTCAGGACTAAGAGCCATGGACTGGGGTCTTTCAGTCACTCTCAGAGCCTCAGTTTCCTCCTCTGTAAATGCATGTGCTATTGCAGTAGACGATAGGAGGCCAGCACATGGATAAGTTTTGGCCACTACACTGATGTGATGGCTAGTCGATTCCCAGTGGATAGCAGTGAAATCTAGAGCCATTTCCAAGGGGATCTGGCCCGGGAGGGGTAGTAGAATGCTCTGCAGGAGGAAGGAAGCCAAGTCCTCTCCCACATCCTAGCTGAGGAGTTTCCACCACAGAAGAGGAGTGGGGGTAGTGTCCAAGAGAAAGTCTGTCCCTGGCCTTGAGAAGGTGCTCTAGCCTGTCAGGCGGCTGGTGTTTCAAGGGCAAGGTCTTGCCTGCCTGTTGTCTCTGGGGGAGCCGGCAGCAGTTAACAAATCCCCTGCAATTTGCACCCACCAATCCCGCCTGCTCACTGGGCGGCCAAGAGCTGTTTTTCACGCAGAGCTGCACACAGCTTTGTCTTAGAGAGACAGCTCTGGCGGGTGTCCCTGAATGAGGCCATTTGTCCTCCCTGCTGACGGAAAGGCGGTAGTGTGCTCTGCTGGGGTGGGCAGAGGCAGAGAGGAGGGAAAGGCTAGGGGGAGGGTGAAGGTGGAGGAAGGAGCCAAATGACCTCGGGAGATCAGGAGTGCCCCCATGGAAGGGTCTGAGACACCCCCCCCCCACACACATACACTTAAGTGGGGAACAAGAAGGCTTGGTCTTCACGACAGCTGGACACTGGCAGAAGGAGTCTTGGGTGGTAGAGGTGAAAACAACCTGTCTGGCCTTTGGTGCCTGTGTCCCATCCCAGTCCCCTGACAAAAGTGGGTGGGACACAAATGCCAGGGCCTTTGGGGTCAGAGTCTGAACCCTGGGACCACTGCACAAATTGCTATAGAAGCTCCCAGGACTCAGAGCTCCAGGGAGGGGCCCAGTGTCTCCCAAGCCACTTATCTAGGGATCACAGGACACAGGCAGAGAGAGAGGCTAGGCAGGGTCCTCCACTCTTGATTTTTTTTTTTAACCTCCAGGGCTGGCTGGGGCCCAGGACATGTCTCCACTGTGCTACCATGACCTGTTACCATCTCCCTTGGAGGTGATGGGTGAAATCAAGGAAATAGAGTGGACAGATGTTTGGGGACTTATAAGTCGGCAGGTGCTTGAGTTTCCATTCCTGACTCACGCTTGGGGAGCGGTGTGCTCAGAACAGAGGTCAGACACATGCATGTCCACAGAGCCAGCCTGGGGTAAGACCATTGGGAAGGGGTTGAGCACACGCTTGTCTGCAAGGGGTAACTCACTGAACTGCATCTGTCTTGGGAAAGCAGGGCCAAAGTTCCTACTCAAAGGAATTCAGACATTAACTTGACAGTGCCCCCCCTAACAGCAAATGCAGGGAGCTAACAGGCATTTTCTAAAATCATCCATTGGCTAGATGGCCACATCTATCTTCGGGCAGCACGGCTGTGCCCTTTGACTGACAAACACCCTCTGTCCCTAGAGAAGGTACCTCTCACCTGATCACTTGTCTGTGTTCTATGGTCCCTTCTCCAAACACCTGCTGGTACCTCTGCCAGGATGGCCCTGCTGTGGCCCTGTTGAATGCCAGGTGTCCACTCTGCCAATAGCACCTGAGAGCTTGCACCCATTACTGTGTCAGGGAGTGCTAGGAAAAGCGGCAGACACCCCAGGCTCTATCCAGCCCCACTGTAACTTAGAGTATGTTCTCCCTTCATCTGGTCCCTAGGCTTCCTATCCTCTGACAATCCCTGGTCTGTTATTTCAACATGCGCTGGCTGCTCAGAGGGTCAGCTGGGGCAACATAGGCCTATTCAAGCATAGACACAAGCAGAGTCATGCAGAGGGCTCTTGGGGACCTTGGACATGGCAACTGCCTGGTACTCAGTGCCCACATAGCCAGGGGAGGTGGAACCACTCAGTACCGAGGAGGCTGACATTTCAGTGCAGCCTGCCAAGTGGCTCGGGCTGGCATGCGGCAGTGGAGGGGGCTGCTGGGCATTGCTACAGTCTTGGAGGAGGGCTGAGGAGGCGTCAGGTGCTGGGGGCTGGGCAGGTGACCTTCTACACCAGGAGGGAGGAGGGGAGCAGCTGGCCCCTCAGGAGCCTCACGATGAGGATGCTGACTGCATGTGCGCAAGCGTGCTTCTGCTGCTGTGTGCGCGCAGAGGCTAAAGCCTGCAGCAGAACAAAGAGCTGGGGGCTGGGCATCCGAGGGCCCCACGTGGAGGCAGCTGCCTGGGCTGTAGTGTCTGGGCTGTGCTCATGCTCTGTGCTCTGTCTCTCTCCCACACGCGCCACACAGCGCTATCCCCAGGCCCGAGCCAGCTCACAGCCGCCACCGTGTGCTAACGGCCACCACCACACGCACAGCCCGGCTCTCTGCCAGCTCTCTTGACAAAGCACCTCTCTACATGGCATGATCTCATCCCATGGCCTCCTTGGGCCCCAGCCTGGACTCCTGACAGGAAAGACAGACGGCAGAGGGGTGGGAGAGGCCCCCATAAACACAGTCAGGCACAGCACACACACACACACACACACACACACACACACACACACTGCACAGCTACAGCCAAGCATACTTCCCAGCCCACACAGAGCTGTGCACACCCATAGGCCCATGTGCACAGAGACCCCTCCACATACATACCATACACACTCCACATGTATATACATACACACACTCAACACAGCTAGATACACCAGGGATGAGCATGCATATAAGCAGATGACCATGCACATACACAGAGCCACATACATACAATGCATACACATGTTACATATAGTCACACACAGAGTTGCATATAGAAATGCACACATACATAGCCAGATAGATATACCTGGCATGAACACACAGGCAGATGGCTGTGTACACACACAGAACCACATAACACAGTGTACACATGCATGTTATACACAGTCACACATTTCACATAGAGACACAGATACATACACAGTCACCTCACGCACATTCACACTCATGTACATGTACAGCCGCATGTATTCAACATAGAGATAAAGTCTGAGACACAGAGAAACCCAGAAAGGCACAGAACATCAAGGAGGCAAGATTTGGACAAGAACAGTAAGGAAGGGGCAGGCAGACAGACAGACAGCAGAAGCCCTCAGGGAGGAAGAACAGAGACAACTGCAAAGGCAAGCCAGACATAGCGGAGCCCAGACAGATGGGGATGGCAGGAGGGGGAGGCAGTGGCTCTGAGGACAAGGCTCCAGGACCAGGGTCTCCTGGGAGAATGGGAGAGCTGCACGTACCTGAAGGGCAGGGTTACATCAGGTCAGGCACCCACTCAACCACAGAGCCAAGGGGAGAGACTGGTGAGTGAATGTGTGTGTGTGCACGCGTGCACTTGGTAGGTAGAAGGGAGAGGTTGGGAATCACACTGGGGACAGACAATTGGACAACCACAGGTGGAAAAACAGCAACTACTGGTGCCCAGTATCAGGTACCAGCTGGACCTCTTCCTTGGCCTCAAATGCAGGGGAGGAGCCTGCTGAGTTCTCAAAGGGCAGCTGCTCTGCAGGTGGGCAAGCCTCTGGCCACAGCTGTAAGGCAGGCAAGATGACTGAGAGGGGCCCAGCCTGTGCCCAGCAAGCCCCTGCCTTTTCATGCAGAGGACACCTTGACGTCTCAAGGGCACACCTGGGAAAGGTGGTTAGAGCTGTTAGTGCTGACAGGTTTGACTCCTAACAAGGAAATTCCACTATAACAAAGATATAGGCATACCTGTGCCTCAGTGTTACCAGACGCTAAATGGGTATACTGAGCCCTTGCCTTAGGCCCAGCACAGGAAGGGGCTCTGTGCACTGTAGAGCTGTGTGTTGCTAGGGTGCAGACGAGGAAAGAAAGAAAAAACATCCGTTTCAGAAGTGATGCCAGAGTTGGTACTGGAGAGTGCAGGGTCCTGTCAGAGAGACCCTGTGCCAAGTGAAGGTGAGGTGGGATCTCAGAGAACACGAAGACCAACCAGTCTGGGGGTCAGCTGTGACAGACACAGTAGGCAGAATCCTTGGAAGAGGGTGACGTCTCTGACCTCAGGCAAGCCATAAGACCTCTCGGAACTTATGTCCTCATCCATAAATGCAGATAATAACATCCTGTGTCTCACAAAGCTGGAATCACTGCACTCCACAGAATTCAGGCATCTGCCAGCCGGGGAGGGGTTTAAGGGATGCAGCAGACAGGTCACGGAGGGGCCTGGGAGCCATCCTCCTGCAGCAGGAGCAGCCTGTCCTACTCTTTCCTCTCTGCCTATGCATTCTTTTTCTGCCTGTCTCCTTTGCTTTTTTTAAGTGTGTTAGGATGGAACCCAAGGCCTCACACACGCCAGGCAGGCGCTCTACTACTAAGCCACTTCAGACCCACCCCCCCACCGTGATCTGCTACCAGCTCATGTACCCACACGGATCCCTGCTGCATGCAATCTGTTCTCTGTGCTAATGGACAATTGTCACAACCTGAGAATTTAGACATCCTCCCATCACCTGAAGGACAGAGAACACAACCTTCAAGACAGGCCTGCAAGGTTCTACTGCTGCCAGCTTTACCAGCCTCCGTAAAGAACCTCGTCTGGGTTCTGATGCAAAGCCAGGATCTCCTCCCATCCCAGGACCTTTGCACAGACTGCTCCTTTCACCTGAGAATGTGCTTGTCCTTGGTTTCTTCACAGGCTCAAATCTTTCTCAACTTTTGGAAGATTCCCCTACCCAGCACGGTCTGTGCCTCCCCACCCTCACGGTACCCTTGACTCCTCCTTCAATGCATTTAGCAAAGCCTGGACTTATACTTTCAAGTATGTTCACATCCCTGCACACACACAGTCCTTATGAATGGGTGAATGAACAGATGGGGTGAAAGGGCCACTGTGCACGCTGACTCTGCAGCACCTAGCTATGGCTCCTCTCGGCGCAATCTAGCTATTTCTTCAACATCTTTGAGTCTCAGTTTCCACACCTGTACAATGAGGTAACAGAGCTTATGCCAAGAGATGGCTGCTGTGATGGAAAGAGACAATGGGTGACCTGCCTTTAGCACGGTGCCTGTGTTGGGGTGCGGAATATCTGAGAACCTCTAACGGCCCTGCAGTGCTGAGCCCCATCTGTAGGCCCCAGAGCCAGGAGGCTGAGCAGCTACTCCTTAGAGGCACCAGTTTCTTTCCCTACCTTCCAGTGTCCCCTGTGGAACTGCAGAGAGACACTTACCAGCAGACTTGGGAGTGAACTTGTCTCGGTTTGCAGCACACACGGCCAATAGTCTGTAGCCAAGGTCCAGGTCGAATCCTTGTTGGGCAGCCACTCTGCTGACAACCTGGCGGCAGGAGGGGAGGGAGTGCAGAGTGAGTCACAATCCCTACAGGGCTCTGAAGCTGAGCAGGGGAACATGCGCACTGCACACTGAAGCAGGTAAGGCAGTCAGGCTAAGGCAGGAGCCCAGGGCCTGGTGGAGTGGGGCTCCAGGGGCCTTGTTCAGTGGCTTTCAGGGCCACATGCTAGTCAGTCAACAGCGAGGATGTAGCTCCATTATCTCTAGGTGTCCCAATCAGGCTCTCTTCTTTACCCAATTCGTCTTCAAGTCCCACGCCCTAGGAATCTGCTTGCCTTCCAGCCCTCTCCCACCATTGCTGAGCTCCTGTCCCTACCTCTGCAGGCACTCACCACGCTTGCTGTTTCTAGGAATCAGCATACTCTGGGGGGTTCCTGGAGATGCCTTGCACCCCACACCATCCTGCATTAACACAGGCATTGGAGTAAAAGGGGCTTGGGAAATGCCTCCTGGCAGGGCTGCCCAATGGATGGTGAGGGCTCTTGGAACAGGTGAACACATGGTCCTGCAGACCATCACACCTTAGCCTAGAGATGTAGTCCCTGTACCACAGAGCTCAGCCTACAGTTGACTCCAACGCCATGCATATGGAGGTTAGAGTGAGCCCAAAGGTCCCAGCCATCAGAGAGATGGGTGTTTTGGAGGGTGCTTTGTGGAGCTGGAGTGCTGCTTTAGGGCCCAGGTGGGGTTCTGGAGGCTCTTGCCCATCTGGCTTTGTCCTAGCTCAACCTATTCCCACATGACCTGAGGCTGCCAGGTCTGCGCTGCCTACCCAGCTTCCTCATTCACTGTGGTAAGATCGAGCTTCCTTATTAAGAAGGAAGGAACTTGGACAGAGAAGTCTCGGTGGCAAGCAGCTGGGGTGGCCATGGCTGAGTGGGAAGCAGCCTTCCCAGACGCACTGATTCCTGCTACAAAGGAGGCTCAGTTCTTAAGTCTCTGAGAACCACCTGCCTAGAAGCCTTTGGGGGGACCTCAGGCTATAGTGGGTTTAGCCTGGCCCCGCCCCTAGAACTATCACATCAGCATTCCAGTATCTACAGTTCACCTCGGGCTGAAAAGGAGGGAGAACCAAGCCTGTGGGGCCAGTTCCTCTTTTCTTTCCTCCCTTTGCTTTTTCTTTTTTGAGACAGGGTCTCACTATGTAGCCCAGGCTAGCCTCCAACTTCGGGATCCTTTTAAATACTGAGATCACAGCTCTGTACCATCACATTTGGCTCTACTGCCTTATTTAAAGTGGAGAGGCACTGAAGGTCAGATGGGGTATCACAAGAGGATCAGAGAGGCCAGCAGAGTCCCTTTCCCAGGCCCACTAGTGCCTGCTGGAGCACAGCCCTGGCTCCTCTCCCTCCCTGTACCCTGTACAGGACTAGTGTCACCCAAGCTGGGAGGAAGTGGCCATTTTCACATTGAAGAGATTTGGGCCTTCTGTCCTTTCTCCTGGGAACCCCATGCAGGGCCAGTGGGAGGAAGAGGCCGTTTTCATGCTGGGATGTTTGCTTAGCTTCTTGATGCAAACAGAAGCCTTCCTTGTTCCCTGGCCTCTTTCCCACGGCTCTCTGCCCCTGTGTGTCTGACTGAGTCTCTAGTCACCCAGGCTGGGGCCTCCTCACTGCTGGTATCTCTGATTGTGTCCCAACTCAATCTGGCCTGAGGAGGTTTTCAGGTTTGTGGGCAGGCAGGCATTCCAGGGAGTAGGGAAGGTTCTGGGCTGTCTGAGCTGCGTTGCTTGTGATGCCCTCCCTCTCTAGCTGAACAGCCTAGGAGACACCAGGGAGCCCGGCCTCATAGCTTGGACTTGTTGCAGGGGCAGAGTGTTGATGCCATCAGTAGTATCAGAAATTACACACACCAGGGACCAGGGATGGGTGTGTGTAAGCATGTGTGTATTACACAGGCAGTGTGCCCACAGGACCCTTTTCAAGCCAATGAAGGGTTAAGGCCATAGCTCTCCACCTCCAGAGAGGCCCCTGGGCCCTGGGTCAGGAGCAGCAAGGCAAAGGTCTCATGCCTGGCTGATACTGGCCAATCTTGCTGCTCTGGTTTGGAAAAAAATCCTAGCTCAGTTGAGTAAGAGAAGCCTGGGGCTGTGAGCAGGCTGTAAGGGCTGTAGCCAGGGAGAGGGTGGATCTGATGCTGCCAAGTCTCTTGGGGCCTGGCATGTAGAAGGGTCCTTGGCACCAGCAATCTTTTGCTGCTGAAGAAGCTGAGGACCAGCAAGGATGGGGTTTTGCTCAAGATCACATGGCACAGAGAGCAAGCTGGAGCCTAGTGGTGCCAGAAAGTTTCATGTGCAGCCAAGACCCACTGAGCATGAGCCTCCAAGGAAGTCCTGTAAGGTGGGAGCCACTGGCCCTGTTGAAGAGGAGTGCTAGCTGAGCAACTTGTGTCTCAGAGAGACCTGGCTTACTCCAGTGAGCACAGCATTGTCTGTGAGGGTCCCAAAGACAAGGTGTCTGCCCTCGAATGGCTGCAGGCTGGTCTGGGGCTGGGCCCTTCAGCTGGGCCTGGCTGCCAGGCACCTAGAGGGGGCACAATGCAGGGTGTCCAGCAGAGGGAAACCAGTCAAGAAATGAGGTGGGAGGGACTAGCCTGAAGGGAGTATGTGGCTCTGTGGGGAGCCTACAGCTGGGGTGGCGGGGGCTGGTCCAAGCTGGAAAGCTCCCAGTCAGAACTGGGTCCTCCTACAGCTCTTTCTGACTGCCATCTTTCAAGGGAGCAAGGGGAGGTGGAGTCACAGTGGACCTGCCTGCTCTGTCCCATGCTGTGCAACTGAAAGCAACTTAACTTCTTTCATCTTAGATTCCTCCTCTCTAAGGTGTGAGGGTGTCCCCTTCTGCCAAGGTATACATAATGTGATCTGTCTCCATGGCTACACCATGGACCCCTTAGGGCAGAACCCTAATCTCACTTTGCAGCACTAGGGGTGGGCAGGTGCTTGTGGATGCTGTTGCTACCCATGCTCTGAAATCAGACAGGTGCCTGGGGCCTGCGTGTGCCCCTTCCCAGTCATCTTCCCTCACTGGGGCAGACAACCCACTCCCTAGGCCTCAGCTCCTTCACCTGTGAGATGGGAACAAAGGCCCCATGCCAGGATAGACTGAGTTCAGACAGGCCTCCGGGGCTCAGTTCAGGTGGCCTGAGGCCCAGAGCCTCACACTTGAATTGAGCCTGAGCAGCTTAGAAGTTGGTGGCAAAAGAACCCACGTCCATTTGCTGCCTGAGGCTGAGTGGTTTTTAATTTATATCCTCAAAGTAAGCCGATCCAGAGGAATTTGGAAGCAGCTTCCAGAGGTCATTCAGGGGATTGAGTCAACCTGCACAATCAGGCTCAACTGCCCTTGGCTAGGGAGGGACCTTGTCCTACCACCTCGCCCTGCCTTCGTCCTACCCTGTAGGCAGCACTGGGGTGAGGATGGTAACCCCTCCCCAGCCCAGCTGGAAGGCTCTCACTTGGAACCCATGAAGACAGAGACCAGGAAGGTAGTTGGAATGCAAACAGCAGCTTCCAGGGACCCTCCAGCGGCGGGCTCTCCACAGCTCCCAGGCCTGCTCAGCTGGGGACAGTGAGGAAGCAGTGTGGGGTTAAGGGCTCCTTCTGTTGGGAGGCAGGTTGGAGGGCGGAGGTAAACATAGGCTGTA
This sequence comes from Eospalax fontanierii, assembly GCA_035773235.1. Lineage (NCBI taxonomy): Eukaryota > Metazoa > Chordata > Mammalia > Rodentia > Spalacidae > Eospalax > Eospalax fontanierii. Next base: position 19,699,957 of record CM069540.1, read on the forward strand.
TTTGGGGGTGGGGCAGAGAGAGGGCCTCTTTCTGCATTGTCCTCTGCCTGGGAAGACATGCCTTCTCTGCCCAGGCAAATCAAGGGGTCTTCCTGGGAGAATCCCTAATCCAGGAAGCCCTCCATATCCCCTCATTCCCAGGACACCCCCTCCAGCAAGTCCTTACACAAGCATAGATTCTACTCCCCTGATTCCCACCCTTCCAGCCGGGGCCCTCTTCAAGCCCTCCAAAGGCCACTCCTGTGCTCAGTCTCTCTCGTACTTCCACAGCCAGACCTAGCCTCAGGGTCTTTGTGTTAGCTGCTGCTTCTGCCCGGGGTGTCTTCCCTTCATCCCTGTGACCTGCTCAGGGCCTCCTCGCCCCTCTCAGGGCTGTGGTTTCTGAACCTATCCCCCAGCATGTCTATAGTCACTTCCCCTGCTGTTAACTTGGTGTTTGTTGAACGAAGCAATGAACAACAAGGCCAAGGCAGGGCAGGTCCCGGTCCACCCAGCCTGGCCAGTGTTGATCTCCATGATATCCATGACTTAGATAGGGCCAAGCTTGGGACACTGTGCTAGGGGAGCACACCCGCCCGTCTGGTCACATATTGTACCTGCACCCCCTCTTTCTCCTACAGTTGCTGGCAGCTGGGGTGGGGGCTGTGGCTTGGAGAACATCTGGCTCTCTCCATGGGGCTTAGGCTGGACCCAGATCCCACAAAGAGGATTAGGCAGTTAGGAGGAGAGGGGAGCCTGAGGACTTGAAGGACAGGAAGACAGGGACATGCAGGTGGCCGGAGGGGACCAGATAGGGTCAGCTTCTGACAGAGGAGCCCTGGGAAGTGTTTCCGATGGCCTGGAGCATCCCCTCTGGGAGCAGACAGGCCTTAGCTAGAGCCCAGAGCACTTCTAAGGCTGGGTGGCTTTGGCAGTGAGTTCTGAGTCTCGGGGTCCTCCTCTATCAAATGGGCGGCACGAAGACTGGCCTCAAGTGGAGTCTAGAAAGCAGCATGTACCACAGGTAGCTCAGTCTTCCTCAAAACAGAACAGCCTGAGGTAGTCACCATTTCTCCTCTTCCAAGCTAGGGCCAAGCTTTTGGCCTCTCTCTAGTCTAGAGCCCTTTGAGAGATACCATTCCTTCCTGACCAGGCATCCCAGGCTTCCCTTCCATGCTCAGGACATCCAGGCTCCCCTCAGTGTTATCCACGTTCCCTTCGAAGCCCATTTCAGGCTTTCTGAGAGGCAGCTGCAAAGACCCTGCCCCATGATTCCCAACGAAGGCCACATGGCTAGGGGGCACTTACAAGCTTCCAGTCACTTTCAGGTGGTTTTCTATAGCCACTCTGGGAAATCTTGCCTTAAGCACTAGGTGTTGGCCTTGCCCAGTCTGGACTCTAGAACCTTACTTAGCTCTCTGGACCCCAGGGCCTTTTTGCACAAGCTGCTTTGAGGGCTGGGGATACTCTGGCTGCCTTCAGCTGCTTGGCAAGCTGCAGCATGTGTAAGTGCTTTTCTGTGGCTGGACCCACCTCCCAGGCAGTAAGGATTCATGACGCCATTGCCACTGACACATTGCTGCCCCTTCCTAGGAAATCAGGCTTGGGGAAGTTTTATTCATTTTGGACTTCCCAGGATTTGGCAGAGAGGACCACATGTGAGAAATGAGAGATCCATCAAGGACTATTTGGCCAGACAGATGAATGTACTAGGAGTTCGGTAAATGCTTTGGAATGGATGGATGAGTGACCAAAAGAGGAACTCAATAAAAGTTTAGTAAATGAAGGAATGAATGGCAGGAGAAAAAGAAGGCAGAGTCCTTCAAGAATCTAATTGCTTTGCTTCTGATGGAACACGGGTCCCTACGGCATACCTCTCATCAAGTGTGAGGAAGCCACATAACATGTGGGGACTCTGTCTCCTCATCAGACCCAGGGCAGGAATACACACAGGGCCAGCATGCAGTATGGACATCTGTCCCCCCAGATCTGGCACCCTGAAGACACCTGAACAGGACTTCCAGTCCCATATCAGCTCTTCCTGGTGCACGCAGTGGGGAGGTGGATACTCACCGTCAGGCAGCCCATGAGACTCTGCTCAAAGGGCCGCTGGAAAGCTCGTGGGTCTCCACACCAGTCCAGCAACTCCGTGGCAGCATTGTGGAAGTTGGCAGGATTCTGTAAGTGCTGAGGGTAAAGGGAAAAGGCTTGAGGTTACAGAAGGGTGGCTGACACTGGCAGCACGTGTTGGTCTGGGGCACAGAGAACCCTAGGTCTGGCCAGGGAGGAGACATAACCAAAGGGGGCAGAAGGCAGGCCAGGCCCTTGAGATTTCTCAGATGCCCTCTATACAAGGTCCAGCCCATGGAGCAGGATGAGACCAGTGGCTTATTTCAAAGATAAGACAACCAGGGCTAGTGAAGGCCAGAGTCATCAGATGTTCAAGGGTTTCCTGGACGCAGCTGGTTGGGGAGGGGTCCTGGCAGGATTTGGGAGGATGGTCTCCCTATTTGAAACCAGCTGGCCCTGGAGGCTCTTTACTGACTAACCGCATCTCACACCGCCTTCTCTCACTCTCTGTGCCTCAGCCCAGGCCCTCCCATAGCCTCAGCTTTCAGAAGATGCTCACCTATAGCTGTGTGAGTGGGTGGGGGACCCAACTGGGAAACAGGACCTGGCACATGGTATCTGGATTGCTGTCACAATGTGGTCTGCTGTGGATGGCTTAGTGCCCCCAGCTCCCAAGCACGTTGGGCTCCTTAGGCTCAGATTTTCCGTGTCCTTTGGGTCTACCTCCTTCTTCTGCTTTGGTGTTAGGGAGTCAGAATTCTAGAATTTTTAGATTCTACTTCAGGCTGGCAGACTGGAAGCATGGAGGGAGGAATGGATCCCTGAAGACACTTCATCCTTAACACAGACCCATGGCTCTCCAGGTTCTTGGCATTTTTGCATTGAGACCAAAAGGCAGAAGACCAGGGCCACAGGGCAGATTAGAGACTTAGAGGCACAGCTATAATTCAGGCCTGGCACTTGGCAAGGTAGTGGGTGTGGCTGTATCCTCCTGGGGGTCCCACAGGGCATCTCTAAGGGTATACTTACAGGAAACTAGTGGCTCAAAGACCCTGCTGTCTTCCTGCTAGGAGAGACAGTGGGATGACAATGGCTTAGATGGTCCCTCTAACCTCACCCTGTGGCATGAGTGAGTCTCACAGCCAACCCAGGGCAGGTCTTGGAGCTGTGTACCCCTTGGTGGGGCTCTGGGGTTACTCTTTCCCTACTTCCTACTGATCTAGGATGGTCTATTTATTTCTGGCTTCAGCTGCCTATCTGTAGAATGGGGGCAACAGACTGTGGCAAGGCCATGGGAATTCAGGTTCCTTGTACTTGGGGCTCCATGACTGTTGTCACTTACTGGTTCACACAAAGAAGAGTTTAAAAACAGTCAGGAGAAAGCGAACTCGAAACATCCCCCTCTGTGGAAAGACAGTCAGAGAAAGAAGTTGAGGGGAAAAGAGAGCAAGCAGGCAGTAACAGAGCCTTGTCATGGGGCTGGACGAGGATTAAACAAGAAGAGGCTGACACGGTCCTTCCAGAGCTCCGCGCAGGTGTTGTGCTCCCACGTGGGCCTGCCTTCGGTTTGCTATTGGTCTTCCCTGTAGTAGCCCAGCTGTGTGTGGCTCTCAGCCCTAGCTCAGTGCAAAGCTGTGGCTCCTTGTACTTGATCATCAAGAGACCTCTGCATACAAGCCATGCACGCAGGGTCATGCATAAACAGCCATGTACATACTACCTTGTATACATAGTCATGCATACGTGACAATGCCTTGGGAGAAGGTAGCTGCATGGCCTTGCCTCTGTCTTTGTGTTCTCTTCTAACTGTGCCTTTCAGGGGCCCTGGGCAACACCTGGACTCTGTGGGGAAAGCTGCAGCCCAGCAGCTCCTTCCGGCCCACACTTCTCAGTAACAAGGTGTTCTGTTTATTTACATGATGTCATGCCTGGTCAGCAACGTCAGCACGCCACTCTTTGGTGGCCACAGCAATGCCCTCTGGAGAGGCCAATCTAGATCACAGTCTTGTTCAGACCCTGGCTTTTACCAGACCGTTGTAGCTTGCCAGCCTGAAGTTCTTCCTCCTCTCCACAACAGCTGGCTTATTATGGGGTGCATCTCATGAGTGGAAAATATCAGCAAACCCTTAGCTGGGTGTTGCTGTGGCTCTGTGGCCTTGGCTGAGGCGCCTCCTCTCTGTGTCCTAGTTGCCTGTCTCAGCCCCAGTGTGGCTGAAGTATAAAGAAATAGTGTGTCTTGATGACACACGAAGTGCACACCTGGCCCAAATCTCTCCTCAGCCACAGAGCTGTGTGGCCCTGGGGACATTACTGAACCTCAGAGACCTCGTCTGTGAAGTGGGGTGGTGACAGCTTGCAGGGCAGCAGCCAAGTGCAGAAAGGATGTGTAGAAGAAGCTAGCTACACGGCAGGACCAGTCTGGCCAGCAGCAACTGCTGCTACTTCCCATGCACGCAAGGGCCTCGCTCTGGGGCCTGGATTCTCTCATGAGCTCCTTGAGGGAGAAACAACCTCACGGGCACCTCTAGACCCCTAGACTGGCACAAGGTGAGGTTTGAGAGGAGTGATAGATGGGTAGCAAACTATGCTAAGAACAGCCCCTCTACTGAGCAGAGTAGCCATCTGGCCCCTCAACGAGGGACGCCAGTGACATCGAGAGGAAAGGGGCCAGGGGAAGGGAAAGATGAATATTCTGGGATGGGAACACATTTTGAAGCACAGGCAGAGGCTCCCAGCTGTGGCTGTCCTAGACACCAATACCCCGTTCCCCAGGAAGCCTGTCCATCAATCCAATTGCTCAGGACAGGAGCTATACCCATTGCTACTGAGTCTGTGGCAGTGTCCAGACTAGGGCTGGCTCCTCTGGAGATGATGGATTCAGCTTATCAATCAAGCTGCCCACCAGTCTCTCTGTGAGTCCCACAATCTATCTATATGTCTGTCTACCCATCCAGAATGAACCCATCCATATATCTCCTTGCCCACCTGCCCATTCATCCAGTCACCACTTTATCCATCCCTTATCCATCCACTCATTCATCTAGAAGCCAATTTATCCAGTCAGTCACCCATTCATTCATCTATCCATCATCTATATCCACCCACTCATCAACAGCCCAGCCATATGTCGATCCACCCACTCACCCAGCATTCTCTTATGTATCCATCTATAGGTCCACCGTCCCCTGTACCCCCCTGAAATGCTAGCCTCCCTGCTGAGCACCAGGTAGGAATCTGCACACTTTGAGACGAGTGTGCCCTTATGCATCAGCTCTAGGGAGAAGCAGGATGGCTAAGCTTACTGAGTGCCCAAGAAGCTCCCGAGCTCAGGCATGGGTATGCAGATGCTCAGAAGGGTGACTAGAGCCTGAGGAGGCTATTGGGAACAATGAGTTCTCTACACGGTACTGAGATAAACAGGGTCTGAGCAGGTACCTTGTAAAGAGGGAGCTCTGGTTCTCCTAACCCTGAGGGGCTGAGGAGGAGGAAGGGCAACCAAGCAAGAGGCTGCAGAGAGTGGCCACAGGATGCTGGAACCCAGCAGGAGAGGTGGGAAGGCTGTGCTGGGGACGGAAGACGGGGACTCGGGCGTGATGACTTGCAAATCCGAGTTGGGTATTTCTCTGGAGGATTGCTCCGGCATGGGCTGAGGCAGTGAGGGGAACCCTGACTCCTGGTGATGCAGGGATGAGTAGAGAAGGAAAGTCTAGCAGACAGCAGGCCCAGGAGCTGTGTGCCTGGCACGTGGAGGGACCGGAGGCGGGGACAGCTTTTGCTGGGTGGGGGTTGCTGCAGGCAGAGCCATGGGCAGGAAAACTAGGTCAAAGGCAGGGTGGGGAGAGAGCCTTGTGAGCCAAGGAGTAGGTGATGGTAGGGCAGAGGGAGGTGTCATCTGGTTTCTAGTCTGTTACCCTAAGCAGAGGTGCATATTCAGTATTTGGGAGTTTATTCAAACTGGGCTCAATTTGTAGGGAGTCATCTCCAAAATCCTCTCAGGACCTAGCATGGGACGATGAGATGGTTCTGTCTGAGGCTGAGGTGAGGACAAATCCCTTATACCTACAGAGTAGTCTCAGTTGCACTGGAGGGTACCTTGGGGAGGCTTCATTGTCCTGGAGCTTAGGGAAGGAGGTAGGACCTCTGAGCTCTGTCAGGTTGGGGGCCCTCCCCACTACCAGGACACTGAGTACACTAGCTACCACTGTCATTAGTTACTACTGGTACCACTGACTGGGCACCTGCTGTGTACCAGGTCTGGGTTTCATACACCCTCCCAGGTAGACCTGTAGGCCCCGACGCATGGGGAAAATGAGGCTTGGAGAAACTGAGGCTTGCCTAGCCTGGTACGTGAGACCGGGAACTCAAGTCTGGGCTGCCCGGTACCAGAGGCCACGCTTCCCCCGACAGACTTCTTAGTCAGTGCAGACAGCTAGGTCCTCAGGTACAGCATCATTCCTAGACATCCCTAGGCATATCTAGTGATGGGTTCTCTGCCTTCCAACAACCCAGTCCAGAGGTGCTCATGGTGAACTCCTACTGGGGCTTGATGTGTGGGCAGGCTGGAGAAGGACCATGTTGCAAGACGTAGTGGTCCCAGCAACACTAAGGTTGTGTGACTTCAGATGACTCCAGTTCACTTTCTGTGGCTCAGTTTCCTTTCCTGTGAGAAGATTTCTTTCCCCAGAACCCTTTCTTCTCTTGCAACTTTCTGACAGGGATCTTGTGTAATTCAGGGTGGCCCTAGACTCAGTATGTAGCTGAAGGTGACCTTGAATTCCTGATTCTCTGCGCTTCTCTAATGCTGGGATCCCAGGACTCCAACACCACATCGAGCTTCTTCTCTTTGCTGTTGGTAAGCAGCTGGAGCAGAGGGCCTTGGGCACACAGGTCTGGGAAGGGAGGTGGCACCAGGGACTCACAATGTGAGGCACCTCACTGCCTGTGCGCAGTAGCTCAAAGCACAGGAGAGCCCAGAGTGAGAGCCCAGGAATGAGGTGGTACAAACATCTGAAGCCAGGTGTGTGTGATGCAGTGTTAGGCTGCCTCATGCCCACTCTCCCCTCTTCAGGCACCCATGAATGCTCTACTGTAGCACAGACCTACTGCCTGTCTGCACAGTGACACCCACCTGCTTGATGCACTGCAGACGGTCATTGGTCTGCTGGATGTGCCTGTCCATAGAATTCATTCTGGCCGTTTCACTGGGTTCTACCCGAGAGCCATGAACGTGGTCCAACCTGGGAAGAGAGAAGAAAGGGTGTTACTGGGTGGCTCCAGGCCCGACAACTTTGCATAGCCTCCCAGTTAACCTCCCACCTCAGCACTGGGAGGGGCCCTGAGTGTCCAGCTCGCCTTGTTCCTCACTTAGTCTGTAGGGCCACAGGGTGACACAGAGGCTCTGGAGGGGCTCTTTGGTATTCTCTGTGTGTGGCTCCTATGAGTTTAGGTGGGTGTGTCCCCCGGGAGGGAGTACACATGTAGACACACACAACAGAGGAAGCACATGTACACTCACACATCTGTACACTGGTTAAGCAGAGGGCAGTCCCAGCTCCAGAGTCCTGGTTCAAGGCTTAGGCCATTCTGTGGCTCTTTCCGTGTGACCCAGTACCTTCAATATACAAGCTCACTGTGGCAGATCTTCCTCTGCAGGCCTGTCCCCCTGTGTTCTCTGCAGGCCCCCCCGCCAGCTTCAGAGTTCTTTATGCTCTACAAACCATGCAGAGTGAAGGGGCTCTACTTCTTTCCTTTGCCTATCTGGGAAGTAGGGAGTGCAGGAAGTAGACCCACAACCAGTTTCTAGACGAGGACACTGAGGCTCAGATAGAGGAAGGGAACTGCTCCTGGCAGGCAGCCCATGCCACCTTTGTCGTACTGGACTTAGCAAAGCAGGCATGCAGATGTCCTAGGTGCCAGGGTACCCTTCAGAATGGGAAGGCTGGGGAAATTGGTAAAGGGGCTTCTTTCCCTGTGGGGGAGTGAAGCCTCCCTCAGTTTTATTAGAGAGCCCCAGGGACCCTCCACACATGGGACTCCCACGACAGCCAGACCCGAAGAAGACTGAAGTCACTTCCCCAGGCTCAGTATTGGGAATGAAGCCTCCCAAGGTGTGTGTTATCCAGGGAGCATGTTCATTGGATTAGAGGTTGGGCCATCTGGACCCAGAGATTCATGGCCCATGCCTGTGTAATCTCAGCATTCAGAAGGCTGAAGTAGGAAGAGCATCAGTTCAAGGCTACCCTGGAAGAGATTATCTCTAGAGGAAAAAAGAAAGACAGATAGACAGACCAAAAGAGACTCTTTCTCCAAGCTTGCATTCCCCCTAAGTCACCTACTAGGTGACAATCAACTGAACTCTTCCTACTGTCAAATGCTGGTCCAGGCCCTATGTACTGAGAAACACTGCAACAGTTCCATTCTGTGGGTGAGAAAATGAAGGTTCAATTTATAGTTGATCACATAAAAATCAGGTCCAGAATCCTGGTTTTCCTGTGACTGATGGAACAGGATCTGTGGAAGGGGAAGGGTCCCTGCTAGAGGCTGGGAACAGCTCCCTTGACACCCTCAGGGGTTCCCCCAAGCAGAGCTGTCTCCTCCAGAGTGCATCCGCACAGAGCCTCAGCCAGTACTCGGGTGGCCATCGTGGGACCAGGGATCAACCACAGGGGATGCAGGGGCGAGGGAGGGCTCAGAGCAGAAGCAACTCAGTAGCACTTTCTCTAGGGCTGTCTTAACTCCTGGCTGAAGGGGCTGTGAAGGACCAGTGCACTCCAGGCATGGGTAGATAATGGCAGCCAGGGTCCTCATAGAAAGTGTGGTTTCTGGGGCTGGAAAGATGTCTCAGCAGTTAAGAGAACTTGCTGCTCTTACAGAGGACCCAGATTCAGTTCCCAACACCCACATGGTGGCAAACAACCATTGGTAATGCCAGTTCCAGGGGATTCAATGTCTTCTTCTGGCCCCCTTCAATGGACACCAGATATGCATGTGGAACATTCAGGCAAACACACATAAAATCAAAGTAAATGAAAGGGGCGTGTTTTCTGGAGCTGGTCAGCACAAGGACACTGAGCCAAAGGAGCCCAGAAAAACAAAGCTAGACCAGCTCTCTGACTGGCTAAGGAGCTTGAAAGGAAGCACAAAGAAATCCCAGGTCTGGGTAGATGCACCCCACTCCATAAGCTAAAAACAACTAAGAAAAAAAGGCTGCCATGGCCCAAGAAACCAGCAGGGGGTGCTGTTGACAAACCTCAGCACCCCGAGGGCCAGAAACCTGCACTGTGAGGGTTTGGGGTCCTCTGGCCACCAAGTCCCACCACCAAGAAGAATCTTCTCCCAGGCTGGTCATGGCATTTTGTCTAGGACCGGAGACCCAGGTGGACCCTGAGACATGAATGGTCAATATAGTCAGCTATAGCCTGAGGGCACTTTGCACATTCACAGAAGCCTCCAGCAAACACCAAGAGTTGATCCCCCACCCACCCACCAACACTCTGTGGGTCCCAGAGCTGCATTTCTCCTTTGAGTTCTGGCAGGGCTGGCAGGGCTGTGGCTCTCACTTCAGGCGGCAAGCAGTAAAGAGATAGAACCATTCTAGATAAGGCTAGCCTCCATGGGGTCTCTGGATTCAGAGATCCACAGGACACCAGTGAGCAACCATGTCCTCAGCCTACTGGTCCAATTGACTTTGTTTGGGGGAACCTGAGGCCCACAAGGCCTGGGTCTGTCTAGATCTAGGTTCCAGATCAGGCTCTATCCTAGGGAATAAAAATGTGACCATTTGGGCTTTTAACACCTGAGACTCACAAAGTAGATAGGCAGCTGTCAAGAGTCACCACAGACTGTGGGTGTCTCTGTCTCTCTTTCTCTCTCTCTGTCTCTCTCTCTCTCTTTCTCTCTCTCTCTCACACACACACATACTCTCTTTCTCAGAGAGATGATCTCACAGACTCCTCAATGCCAGGATTACAAGTGTGAGCCACTACACCTCACCACCTTATGTTTCAATCTACAAAAGAGTAAGTGTCTGGTAAGCTGACATTCAGTACAGTTTTCTTTTTAATATTTATTTTTCCACAGAGGGTCTCCATATGTAGGGTCTCCTAGGTTGGCCTTGAGCTCATAATATTCCTGCTTCAGTCTCTTAAGGGCTGGGATCACAGGCATGTGCCACTATACCTAGCTGAGGTGACATTTTAAAACTACTGTGCTCATTGGTAGAAACTGAGGTTATGAACACCAGGAATGGATAGAAATGGAGTGTCTGAATTCCACAGGGCAAGGGGCAAGGCCTTGAGAGTTAAGGGTCCAGGCTCTGAGGAGGGTTGGCATAAGGTAAGAGATATGGGTACAGAGAGGACAGTCTGACTTCTGTACCTGCTGCGTCATCAGCAGGCCAGGCCTGAGGCACAGTTATTTTTCTCATTCCTTAAAGACTTGGAGAACTGAAGTGACTCACCCAAGGTCATATAACCAGGAATGCTGGGTTAAGCCCTCTGTCTTTCTAAGTATTAATGTGTTACTCTTCTCATGTTTAAGACTGGTGACTGGAGTCTCCTGGCTATCATCTCAAGCTGTGAATGGCCCCGCAAAGATGTCCTTGTTACGTTCAATGTGGCCAGAGCCAGTTGTTTCCAAGGCTACCTCAGGGTCCAAGCTCTTCACCTTGCCAGTGTGGGAAGTGGTGAGCATTTGGCAGCCAGCAGAGGTCGCCCCTCTGCCACAGAAGCGTGGCTCAGCTAGACTACTTTTGCCTCTGGGTGTCTGGACTCATTTAAACCTGTAGAAGTCCTTACAAATCTTTAGTGGCTGCAGCTCCAGCACCTACCCAGGCCCTGGCTTTGTTCCAACTAAGAACAGTGCCTGATAGCCTCTGCCATTCCTGCTGCCCATCTGCCTCTGGGTAGGTGTAAGGCTCTGTCAGAAGACCCTGAGTCAGCCTGAGGGTCAATGACGAGAGCCTGCTCCACCCTCCCACTGTGTGAAGAGGCCAAGACTCTGGACCTCGGTTTCTCCATTTGTAAATGAAGGACTGGGCTAGCCTGGCAGTCTGCCAAACTCCAGAATGTAAGGATTTCTGATTTCTGGTTGTCTGGAAAACTACCTCAGCAGGAATGGAGCACTGACTTTGAAACTCAAAGGCTGTCTTCAAGCTAGGGAGCCTGCAGCCTGGAAAACTCCACGAGAGCCACCTTTTCTAGATGGCCCGGCGTCCCAGACAGCACCCTCTCGAAGCTATATCCTCTCCTTTGTTTCTTGCTTGGGGGGCTTACAGCACGTACTGAAGTTTTTTAGTTGTTTTTTATTTATTATTTTTATTTTATGTGTATGAGTGTATTGCCTGCATGTATGTAAGTGCACCTGTATCCTGCAGTATCTGACCCTTGGAGGTGTCAGATGCCCTGGAACTAGAGTTATGGATGGTTGTTAGCCACCATGTGGGTGCTGGGAATTGAACCCAGGGCCTCTTCAAGAGCAGCCAGTGCTCTTAATTACTAAGCCATCTCTCCAGCCCCTGATGCATGAAAAAATATCTTATTTATTATTATTTTTTACTTTATGTGTATAGGTGCATTGCCTACATATGTGTAAGTGTTCCATGTTGTGCAATGCCCGAGGAGGTCAAAAGAGGTCATTGGATGCCCTGGAATTGGAGTTTAGATAGTTGTAAGCTGCCATGTGGGTGCTGGGAATTGAACACAGATCCTCTGCAAGAGCAGTCAGTGCCCTTAACTGCAGAGCCATCTCTCCAGACCCATATTGAAGTTTTTAAGTGGTGACATGGGGTTTGTCTGAGACCACTGGAAGTTGGTCTTGCTGGAATAGCCTTCTGTTTACACTTGTCACCCTCCACCCCCAGGAAAGCTCAGGTCAAGTTTGCCATTGGCTGTGCCTGGTGCGGAGACAGGCCCAGTGAGAGTTAGCTGCGGTTGTGCTCTGAGAATGGACTGCTGAGAGCTGAAGGGACCAACCTCTTCTGAGCACACCTGTGACAGGATGGAGTGGCCCAAGAGCTCAAATGGGCTGGTACCCTTTGGCTGTCCTACATAGGGCCCTGGGTGGGCTCTTCCCAGAACACAGGGACAGAGTATTCTTACTGTACCATGGGCACTGAGGTGACAGGCAACCATCTTGTTAACAGTGTTTTCTTTACTTTTCAGGCCTGACTAGTTAATCTGCACCAACCAGACACTTGTGCATCCAGGTAGAGATGTCTGTGTACTGCGTGTGTGCCTAAGTGCCACTCTGCACACATGGGCTGCTGCCCAGATGCACTAGAGCACGCACATCTCCTAACAGCTTGCACAGGCAAGTGGCGGATCCCTCGGGATCTGTGTGAGCAACAGTGTGCAGAAATAAGTCAATCACCACGCACATCTGCAGTTCGGGTCTCCTTTGGTGGGGGGAGGATCGGGGTCAGTGGATGGGGTGGGAAGTTCTAACCACAGCCTGAGCAGAGGTGCTATGCTCCAAGACAGAGCCAGGCCAGCCAGCTGGGGACTGCCTTGCTCACCTAGTGGAAAAGCCTAGGCTCCAGGGCACCATCCTGGGTAGCCCCTTCAGCAGCTTAGATTGACTGAGCCCAGATATGTGGCAAAACCATCAGCACCCTTCCCTGGCCTGGTCCCCCCTTCCCTGGCCTGGTCCCCGCTTCCTACCATTCTCAGTCCCCCACCTTGAGCTGCTGGCTATCTTCTCACCTGGGTTCTGAAGATACCACTACAACTTTGACTTGGCCCACCCACAGGTCAGAATGCCTGGTCTTCCCACTCATCACGAGTCAGCAAACTTGTCACACCCAAGTGGCAGCACTTGCTCTGCTCTTAGGCCCCCAACATTCTTAGCACGCACATCCATCCCAGTGGTGTCTTTGTATTTGTCCCCCCTTCAGCCGGGGTGTCTGACAGATATGGGTACTGAAATCTGATCTGGGACCAGTAACCCAGAAGACCGAAGGTGGATGTGTGGTCATTCCTAAGGTACTGAGAAGTGAAATCTCAGTGATTAACTCTAACCAGAGTCTCAGAACTGGGAAGTGTCATTCAATCAGGACAGGTTCTCAAGTAGTTACTGGAGTTCCAGAAGAATATGATGACTTCAGGTGGCCCATGGGCAACCCTTTTCCATTTTCATAATGAAATCTTGGGGCCAGGAAAATGACCGAGAATGAGTTCATGAGTGTTGTTTAATATGGAGTTAGCCAACAGCAGATCTAAGGTGGCTCAAAGGTCATTTTGAACATTGTCTTAGTCCAGGGTGGGTGGCATGGGGAGAAAGAGACCGTGGTTTAGGAAGCTCTGATGTAGACCATCACCTCCTCATCTTAAAGGGGAAGGTCTGGAAGCTCAGAGACTGCCTGGTAAGCAAAGGCGGGTGGAAAGCAGCAACTCTGTCTTTGGGGCTCTTCCCCAGGGGAGTCTGGAAGAAAGGCGGGTGACCAGGAGCTGAGGAGAATGAGGAGGAAGAGGCAGCTCAGGTCAGCTGCTGGGGACCAGCTGTTCCTGCTCAAGGCCAGGCAGTGAAGACAGGCCCTGGGTAGGCATGAGGCCTTGCACAGGGTGGGGCTCCGGTGGGTGGTGGGCTGAGAGCCAGACTTCCCTGGCTGTGGGGTGTGGGGAGGCCCTTTTACTTCCTGAGCCCGTGTCCTCCATGAGAAATGGGAAATCTCCCTTCCCCACTGGGCTAAGGAGCTGGGTGAGCAAAGACACTTAGGAGAGTATTCCAAAAGACCCACACCTGCTTCCTCTATGCGAGCAGAGAGAAGCATCCTGTGGCCTGGCCTCGTAAAGTCCACACCATCTGACCACTGACTCCAGATGTTTTGACTCCACTCTGGAGGTTTCCAGAAGGGTGGACCTGCTTCTCTCAATGGCGGGGTCTGCTAGCACCCACTCTTGTCCACAGGAGTCTCCACAGTCTATGCTGGTTGATGAGAAGTCAAAGTATAACCTCAGCCTTTGTGAGTGGGGGTCCTGAAGGTCAGCCCCACCCAGCTATGCCTGACAGCCTGCCCTGGGCCAAATGCTAATCTAGGGGAGTGGGCAACTGGAACACATCCCTGACAAAGGCCAGCCACTGTCCTACCCAGTGGACCAGGACTCCAGCTGCACAGATAGGCTGCCTCAGCAGCCCCTCAGTGCCCTCAAGTTGAAACTTCCTGCCTCCCCTCTGACCACACTCCAGGTCCCCGATTCTATCCCCATCAAAAGGCAAAGAAAGGCAAAGGCCTCAAAGGGTTTCTCTCGTTCAAGACAACCCCCACTCCAATAATTACTGAACCTATGAGTAACAAACACTAAGTTCTCTGTGTTACCTCAAGGCTTTCAACTCTACTGTGACTGACAGTCTAGTTACCAGAGTCCAGCTAGAGAGGAAACTGAGGCTCCAGAGACCCAGTGACTTGCTCAAGGCCACAGTGCTGAGAAATGGCGCCAGGATTCTGCCTCTGGTCTGACCACAAGAGCCCATGTTTCTGTACATCCCATTCTCCACAGAAGCACGGCAGGTCTTCATCAACTGGACACTTCCTTCCCAGTCCCACTGCCCAGAGCAAGGAAGTGACTATCACTGTTGCACAGCTCTGAGCTGACTGACGCTGTCCAGGCCGCCCTCCCTCTCAGGACAGCCTTGCTCACACAGAGGCCCTGACCCGGCTTTGCCTCAGGGCTCCGGTAGCTATTCCAAAGTTTCAGATGCCAGGAAGTGGGGAGGGGTGGGGCACTTACTCCAGGACACTGAGGGACAGGGAAGGAGGGAAGCTGGAGCCTTCTAGAAAGCAATTCCTACAGCTCCAGCTCTGTGTTTTGATTGTCTACTACCTCTGGATCCCCAAGTCTTCAAATCTACCGACTTGGCATCTGGGGAACTAAATGGGACACAGCCAACGGCATTTTCCAGAGAGGGTCTGACAGAGCTGAGAGTAGAACCATCCAGGGCAGACATGCCCAATCACTGCACTCTTCCTGCGGAATGAAGACGCGGCCCGCTGACTGTCTACCCACCTTCTGTTCACTCATTCTGGCCACCGGTGTGAGCTAAGGAAACCAGGACTTCCAAGGCACTCGTCTTTGTGCGTGTATGTGTATGTGTGTGTGTGTGGTGTGGGAGTGTGTATATGTGTGATGTGTGCATGTGTACAAGAGGGGTGATTATGTGTGTGGAGGCCCAAGGTCAACGTCTTTTCTTAATGGTTCTCCAGGTTTATTTGAGGCAGAATTTCTCACTGAACCTGAAGCTCATTGATTCTGCCAAGCTGGTGGCCAGTGAGTTTCAGGGATCTGCCTGTCTTCCTGCTGTACCAACGCTGAGGTTACAGGCTCATGCCACCATATTGGCTTTTACATGGGTTCTGGGGATCTGAGCTCAGGTCTTCATGATTACATGGTGGATGTGTTACTGACTGAGCCATCTTTCCAGCTTCAGGTGGCTCAGGGAGGCCAAGGCTTGGCCTGAGGCCATCGGGTAGACCACATGCTTACTTTCTGCCTTTGTGCTTTCCTGAAACCCAGAGTAGGCGCAAGCTTCTTTCTGGGTCGAGTCCCCTAGACGGAGGGACTACACAGCCAAGTAGCTATGTTCCAAGCAGTCACAAGATATCTTTATTATTCCACTTTGAAGATGGGAAAACTGAGGTTCAGCATGGGTGAGCAATTTCTTTCCTGGCCACACAGGGAGGCAAGGCTGCCTGGCAGAGCAGCGTCTTTATATTTTATTTTATTATTTTGAAATAGGGTCTAGTTACTGCATATTTCTAACAGGCCTGGAAATCACTATGTAGATCAATCTAGGCTGGAACTCACAGAGATCTGCCTGCTTCTGCCTCCCAAGTGCTGGGATTAGAGGCAGGCACCTTCCCATGCCAGGTTTTTACTTTATTTTTAACTTTGTGATATGTGTGGGTTTGTGCATGTGAGTGCATTGCCTGTGGAGGCCACAAGAGGGTGCTGGGAACCAAGATTGGGTCCTCTGCAAGAGCAGGTTGAGCTCTTAACTGTGGAGGCATCTCTCCAGCCCTCAGAGCAGCTTCTGTCAGCCTCTGCCTGTCCCTCCCCGTGTGGGACCTTGGCCTTTCCATTTACTAACTATGGATGCCTCCTTCTTTACTTAATTGTTATTAATTGTTGGATTTAAAAAAAAAATCTCAAAATTTGAAAAGAATTAAAAGGAAGAGATTTATTTGGGCTAAAAATAGCAGGTGGAAAATTGAAACAAAACACCATCCCCTGATTTAGATCTGGAGGGGACCCAGGGAAATGGTCAGACACATTCTAATAACACTCACAGCTGAGGAAACTGAGGCCTGGGTGAGGTGGGCACAGACAGAGAAGAGCCTTCAAAGGCTGAGTGGGCCCCACCCAGGCCTTGGAGCCCCAGCTGTCTGAGCATCTCACTCCCCCCAGCTCCTCGCATGTCGAGGCTGCCCTTGCAAGTGCCTACCTAGGCTGGGCTCCAGGCAGTCCACAGACAGCTGCCACAGTGGCTTGCCTGAGAGCTGCCAGGACCTCGGGTGGGGTAGGTGGGGTTGGGAACTATGAAACACTTATGTTCCGCCTGCAGAGCTGTGTGTCTCCAAGGTTCTGGGCGGAGCTTTTTAGCATCCCTGGCTGAGGCTGGTGATGGCCTCCCTCCCGCAGCCTTCTGTGTCTCCAGCTGGCTCTGACCCCCATCACATTGCCTAGCATGCATCTTGTCTGAGCTCAGGGTATCTCTGGGTCCGAGGGTCTCAGAAGACCAAGCTGCTGCTGTCTCAGAACAGGAGCCCTCCAGCAGGGCCTCTAAAGGCCACCTAAACGCACACTTCCTGCCTGACAGTGACAGAAGCCCCATCAGATGCTCTCTGTGGTTCACAGAGCACTCTGGTGCTCCGACCTTCTTGTCATCACCCATCTTAGATAGGCAGAGTGGCTCAGTCATAAGGGCACTAGGCCACTGGGTTCAAAGCCTGCCCCTGCTATCTGCTGGCTCCTGAGCCCACAACTCCTCTGTAAACCGGAAGCAGTGATGACAGCAGCCACCCAGGCTGCTGGGCTCATTCAGTGAATGAATGTGAAATTGGGTCTAGCCCTGAACATCAGCTCCATACAGGGGCCCTGGTCCTTATCTTCAATATCAGAGAAGGGAGGAAATGGCAGAGGTGCCTGCTCAGGGAGGCTTACCAGCTACTACTATGTATACTAAAAATTTTCAACCTGAAAAAGTCCTCAACAACTCTGGTTTCTTGGGTCACAGGCCATCGGGAGAACCTACTACTATTATTCTGCTAAATGCACATAGTATTAAACCAACTCCTAATGACTTATTGTTATACTCATAGATTAATGCATCTCTCAACTAATCACCAGATGGTGATAAATATCAAGAACCACAACTGGCCCACGTGCAGGGAATAAGAGGCTGCATCAGAGTGCTTACCCTGGAATAGAGTGCTTATCGATACCAAACTTCTGTCTCATAAGGCTCAGGAATCATTGTGGAAGGGGAGCAGGGAGATCGTAGGAGCCAGAGGTGGTGGAAGACCACGTGTTTTCCAGACAGCTGGGTAGTTACTCATAGGAACTCACAGCAATGCTGACAGCACGAACAAGTCTCACGTAAGCTCAAACCAGACAAAAATCCCCACACAGAAGTTGGGGAAATGGGTAAGAAACCCCAACCCTTGCTGAGGAACTATTGGCAAGTGATGGCAGCTCAGAGGGGGCAAGTCTGTTTTCTTTAAGGGTGTGATGCAGTGTAGGTTGGCCAGGCTCTAGTAGACGGACCTACAATGAAGGGCATTTTCAAACAGAAATATATATATAAACACACACACATGCGCACACACAACACATACACAGTACATAAAATCAGGTAGCGGGTAGTAACGGGTATGAAGACAGGAGAGGCTATGAATATGGTCAAAATATATTATATAAAATTTTCAGAAATTCAAATTAAGAACATTTAAAAAAACAACCTAGTTTTTAAGTCTCTTTACTAAGCTTTGCAGTAACGTCTTAAGAGAGTGGTTCCGTTTATAAAACAAGGCAAGGCCGTGTGTGGAGGGTAGACTGATGTGCTATTCCTCAGCATCCCTTTGGAAGGTGCCTCCACGGACAGCAGGGCCAGGCAGCGAGCCTTGCAGGAACCAGTGAGCATGGCAGAAAGGGGCCTGGGCAACCATGTGAGGCCTGTCCAGACAGGCAGTATCTGTGATGGAGACAGGAGTCCAGACAGGAGCCCTGCAGCCCTCAGGCAGGAAGAGGTCGGTGGCTGAGATGTCCCTGCAATCTGTTCACTGGAACCCAGTCCCCTGAGGTCACCCTGAAGGACAGAGGCCCTGGTCAGATGAGACAAAAGTTCCATGTTCTGTCCCGCTGGGGACATGGCCACCACATGTGGCCACAGGTCTGGCCTCGAACACTTGAAGTTTTCTACAAGTGCTGGATCACCAAATACCCCTTTCCTTGGGCACATTAGGAAACTCCAGTGTTCATGTCCCCAGAAATGATTTTTAGGAATGCTGACCTAAGAGGTGTGTCATCAAGGTGGGAAGGCAGGAGAGAGGCAGAGGGCACAGGAAAGCAGGCAGGCTGGGCCTCCAGGGATGGCAGAAAAGGCAAGGTAGGGGCAAGAGACTCCCTAGCTTCACACAAAAATGTGACCCCAAGGTGTCTCTGGGAAGAGCAGTTGAACCCTGAATTCTGGATCCAATACCAAGAAAGGCTTCATGAGAGCCTTGCCCCTCAGGGAGATCTATCAGCTCCCCTCCCTAGCAAGGCTGGCTTCCATTCCCAGCCACTTCCTGGGTGGAGGAGTGAGCTAGCTGAAGAGGGCACTACACAGTGTGTGTGTGAATGCCCCTCCTTCACCAATCTAGGCAAAGGGTACAGAAGTCAGGTGTGTCAGGCTGTGGCCCAGGTTGTCTGGACAGCCAGGGTTTTCTCCTCAAGGCCATGGGGGTGGCCACTCTACAGGCTCCAATCATAACTGTAAATAATAATAACAGGGACATCTGTCTTCCTCACACCACTCACCAGGCTCACACCACTCACCAGGCTCACACTTAACACTTCATGTGAGTTATAACAACACAGCCAAAGGCAGAATGATTCGTTGCGTCTACAGCTGGGAAAGAATGAACGTAAAATCTTCCCCAGAGTAGAAAATGGCAAGGCCAGGATTCGAACTCAGGTCTCTCAGCAACCATCCTGAAGTCCAATGATCTTCACAGGATCCCTGGGTCAGAGACCAGGACAACTGAGTCATAGGAACCCAGTCCAGGGTGGACACTTGGAAAGAGGTATTTATCCTCCATCTTTCTCAGTCTGGCAGGGAGGGGGCATCCCAAGCTCATCAATCCATGTGCAGCACTACGAATATACACTTTTCTTCTCTGGGTCTGTTTCCTTAGCTGCTGCACCCCCAGAAGCAAGGGTGCTCCACATGCATCTGGCCTATATTAAGGTAGGTCTCAGTGCCTGACCTTATGGCAACTGAGGCCCACAGAGGTTATGCAACTTGTCCAAGGACACACAGTGGGCAGGGGGCCAACTTACTTCAAGGGCCCTGGCGTAATCTGACAGCAGCAATGGCTGTGTCTACTTGCCTGGCACCAGCCTAGACCAAAAGGTAGAAGGATAAGGGGCTTCCTGCTCAGTTGGAGCCTGCACTGCCATGGGACTGACGTACTTAGCCCCTTGATTGTCCTCGGGGCAGATAGGGCTGGGTGAGATGATTTCTAAGAAATCTTCTAGTTTTAACATGTTGGCTAAGGCTGAGGGATGACAGAATTGAACAAATGAACATGGCACTTTCAACCTCTAGAAGCCTAAAAATACAAGCTTCCAGCCACCTGCTGGTCATGCCCTGCACAAGGCTGGGCTGAGGAGGAAGGGGTGCAACCAGGTCCCCAGGGCCAGGAAATGGGGTGGGAATGGAGGTAAGGCTCAAAGGCCACACTGGGGCCATTTTTGGCCAAGCCTGACTAGTCAACCCAGCAAGGTGCCATGGTCTTTCTTAAAGGAGAAGGTGCCGAAAGAAAACAGGACTCGCTAGTCATCCGATTTTAATTAACTTGCCCTGTGGCCTCGCATGATTCCTGGCTTCCGCTCGTTCTTCTGAAAATTCCAAAGTCTGTTTCTGACCTGTGATTTACTATTGCTGTATGTCTCTATAAGCAGTGTTTTAGCTTAAGTGGCAGTTGCATATTAATTACAAAGTTAATTATGTGCTGTGTAATCATGCTGTAATTCATTAGTTTACTCTACACTCTGAGAGCTTCACGCTAATAGCAAGAGCTGACAGGACTTCAGGAATCAACGAGAAAGATCCATGCGAATCCAGAATGGGGCTGCAAAGGCCTTGAGACTCTAAGATGCTTCCTTGGGCTCACAACACACTCACTCTCTCTCTCTCTCTCTCTCTCTCTCTCTCTCTCTCTCTCTCTCTCTCTGCTGGTTCTGTGGCCCACTCAGTGGTTCACGTGGTTACGTGGTTGGAGCACGGAGCTCTCAATGCCTAGCTGACAGGCACAGCTCCCAGAATGCACGCTGCCTACAATTGGAGTCTGCTGGGGATGGAGAAAAATCCAGCTGGGGCATGTTTGCTTTCCATGGACATTCAGGGACAGGAACAGGATTTGTTTAAAATTACTCACGGAACAGGGAGTCACTTGTAGGTGACAAATTAACTGCTCAGATCACCAAAACAAAGCAGTCCTGGGAGTGTAGGTCACCCTGGGGGTGTCAGGTCTCAGCAGAGGTTGGGGGTGGAGAGATCCAGGCCCCAGAGAGGGAGGGGTGTGGACCAAGGTCTCTTCATCTCTTTGTCCTCCTCTAGGGATGCCCAAGCTGGTCTCACCCTCTCTCTCTCTCTCTGCTTTGTTTAGACCCTCCCAATAAAGCACAGGGCACCGGACCATGCATTAAGATTCTCTTCTTAGAGAATCTGGTAACTTCAGTATAAGGCCAGGTCTATCTGTGACCTGGGTAGGTAGACCACAGGGTGGACAGGAATAGGGCACTGCTACCCAAAGTCTGCCAGCTCTAGAATTGTCCCAGGCTATTCTATAGACTACTCCCCTGATGTTATCAGCCATGGGAGAATCATCGTGACCCTCCAATAGCTTTTAAAACGCTATGTGAGTAAAGACAGGCCTGTCCTCCCCCTCTAGGGCTGCAAATCTGTAGGTCAGGTTTCAAATCCAGTTATAGGAGGGGGATACCAAGGCTGTGATCTGCCCCGGACATAGCGATCTGATGGCCGAGACCCTCTGTTTTCCAAATATAAACCTGCTAGTTTATTTTTGCTGACAGCTGAAGGGGAAGAATAAAGTGGAAGTCCTTTTCCCTCTGGCTCCAGTCAACAAGAGGAGAGAAAGACTTGGAGCCCCAGCTGGCATGGGAGGAAGATAAATAAGAAAAAACAAAACATGTCCTTGCACTACAATGGAATGTTTTAAAAAGAGAGGTAGGAAACACAAGGTCAGGGGCAGATCTCATTTTCTAGCATCGCAGTGAGCTTGGGGGAGGAGGTGGGATGCTATTGCCCAGTGCACTCAGGAGGAATGAGTTTTGCAGGGAACTCATTTTGGGGGAGTGCAGGGAGGAGGGACGCATCTTGGGACGCATCTTAACAGCCAAGGCCCTGTGGTTTCTTTTCCAAGGAACACACTGGTTTCCCCGGCAACTGAGAAGTCCAGCCTCCAAAGTTCTGACAGAGAGACTTGGTTTGGCCTGGGATGCTCCCGACAATTATCTGAGTCCAAGGCGTCACCGGCCTGGTCACCCCAGCAGTGAGCTGGGAAGGAGAAGTGTAAAAATGCCAGCTCTGCAAAAATATGGGTGCTGTTCCCCGTCTCCCCGCTGCGATTGTGCAAGCATCCACTCCCCAGATTCATCGCTTTCCAAGGCTTTATGGCTGAGCAGGTAAAAATGCCAGAAACAGCTTGGAAGCAAGCCTGTGTCTGACAGCACCCGCAGACCCCAGGAGGCAGTAAAGGCGTATGGGCAGGAGGCGGTGGGCCATCGAGGGCTGAGCTTCGTGCACGGCACATTTAAGAGCTGACACAGCCAATGCTGAGGACCTGGATGAGAGTAAGACCAGTCTGATTTTCCCTCTATCCACACTTGCCTAGGGCTGCTCCTAGATTTCCCAGATTTAAAGCTCATTTTCTCAGAGACAAATATTACAAGGTCTGGGCTTGAGCAGACGCCATCCGTGCATCAGGTGCTCCAGGGAGGGAGCCCGATGGCATTCACAGAGCACTTATCTGGCGGCCGCCACTGGGAGCTGGGCTAAGTGGTCCACATGCATTATCTCATTTAACATGCTCTCCAGATGCCTGGCATTGCAGGCACAATTACCCTTCACTGGAGGGAGTGGAGGGATTAAATGACCTGCCCAAGGCCACCCAGTAAGTGCACGGCACAGTGGTGACTCACACCTGCCCCTCTGCTGGGGCAGGATGGATACTGGGGCCAGTGTGGGGCCTGTGTGAAAGGGAGACGGATGTCCTGGAACTCCCCCTCAGCTCTGCTCCCCAGAGCCGTCCTCTGTCCTCTTAACATCTAGCACATTGTCCTCCCTCAGGATGACAGGCCACAGACAGAGCCACCTGGAAGCTCCAAAGCCAAGGCCCCAGGCCCTGAACTACCTTGAGGTCATCACAGCAATGGTGGACCCATCTAGAAGGGCCCATACTGCAGCCTTCATGGGTCATGGCCTAGCAACTGTGGTAGTAACTGTCCATTGCACAGTATGGGAGATGGAAGCTCAGACAGGACCAATTCACACAGCTAACTGAGGGACAGAGCTGAGGTCCAGACCCTTAAATGATGATGGTGATAGATGTGTGGTGTGTGTGTGTGTGTATGTATGTGTGTGTTTGTGTATGTATGTGTGTCTACTTATGTGGGGCACACATATGTGTGGAAGGAACAGGTCAATCTTGGATGCTATTCTTCCTCAGACACTACTTTGTTTTTTGAGACAAGGTCTTTCACTGGGACCTGTGGCTCACTGATAGGTTAGGCTGGCTGGCCAGCAAGTCCCAGGGATTCACCTTATCTTCCCCTCCCCAATGTTGGGATTATAACCATGTACCACCATGACTGCTGTTTACATGTGTGCTGGGGATCAAATTCACATCCTCATGCTTGCACCTTACTGACTGAGCCATCTCCCCAGCCACTGCAGCAGACTCTTTAGGGAGGCTGATGACAGCCAAGTCATCCCAAGCCCCTGTGTGTTCTGTCTTGTTTTAAGTATTAAAAAAAAATATATCTATATTTAGATATATATATATTTACTTATTATGTTATGTATATTGGTGTTATACCTGCATGTATGTAAGTGTACCCGCGTCATGCAATGCCCAAGGAGGACAGAAGAGGGTGCCAGATCCCCTAGAACTGCAGTTACAGTTGTTAGCTGCCATGTGGGTGCTGGGATTCGAACCCAGGTCCAACGAAAGAGCAGCCAGTGTTCTTAACTACTGAACCACTCTCCAGCTCCTGTTTTAACCATTTTATACATAGTATTTTATTTTATTCTTTCAACTATGCCATGAAGGTATATGCTATAATGAGTCCCCTTTCACAGATGGGGAAACTGAGGCAGGGAGCTTTGAAACCAACATGGTCAAGGGTACAGGACTAGTAAGATGCTGAGCCAAGAGTTGAATCAGAGCTCATACTGGTAATCCTGCCTATGTCTGAGCCTTGTGTTCTTGATTTTGGATTGCTCTGGGACCCTGTTAGGGTAGGCAGCACTCACAAGCTCTAGGTTTTTCCTTTATGGTGCTCCACTCCCTTAAGGAGTCCTTATTCTGCTCCAGAGAATATCAAATAGGGCCTAGACTCTTGTGTGTGCCCATGTGCACATGCCCATGTACTCCCAGGAGCCTCCAGCCTGTGCTCATGGAAGATGTACATGCCACTGATTTATAACCCTCAGAGAAAACAGAATTGCAAATCTCACTCACAAATCTCCCTTATCGAGGTACTTGCGACAGGCAGACATGTCGTGAATTCCCAAGAACAGGCAGGCCTCCCCTAGCCTTGGCTCCCTCCGGCTTCCTCCTCCCTGGGGCCTGGAAGGAACCATAGGTTGGCCCTGTGAGGTCCCTCTGGCTGTCAGTAGCTGGCCAGCTCAACCTGAAAGTGGTGGTCCATCAGAAACACTGGTTTCCTGTCGCCATAGCCTGGAAGAGTCCACAAGGGCCATGGCTGCTTGAAGCATGATGGTGCCCTGCTCCAGCCCTTGCTGCTCAGTGTGATCAGGGCCTGAAGTACTGACAGCAGCATGAGCAGGGATCCCCTGAGCACGCACCACACAGTCAGTCAGCAACACGTACCACACAGTCAGCCAGCACTACGGGGCCAGGTGCTCCAGCTCTTCTGAGGTGCTCTGGGGTCTCACATCCCATCACAAGTCTGACTAGAAAGCCAGTGTCAGACCCATTCATGCTGTCATGGGTTCCTCAAGTCACAAGCCCCTTGGGGTTCTCAGCACCTATCTACGGTATATATGCGCCTCCATAGCCTCCAGAGGGGCTGAGTCACCTCACAGGTGTTTAGCCCCACCCCAATTTGCATGTGGACCATTGGGAGATTTTTCTGACTATATCAAGTTCACCTTAGAGTAACCACAGAACAAAAGAGAAATCAAGCTTGAGGTCAGAGTAAGCCAGCCAGGCATAGGCTACTTGAGGAGTGGACAAGTAGAAGGCTGCCCACTGGGCACCAGGGGGTGGCCCAATCTTGGTTCTGTTCTACTCTGCTGTGTGGTGGGGCCTACCTGCTACCCTTTCTGGGTTTCGGTTTTTTGTGTGTGTATGTGTGCACAGATGTGTGCATACACGTGTGTGCACGCCCATGTGGAGGTCAGAGGACAACCTTGGGTGTCATTTCTCAGTCACTTCCCACCTTTTGTTTGAGACAGTCTCCTCAGTGGTCTGGAATTTCGCCAAGCAGACGGGCTGGCTGGCTAGCGAGCTCCAGGGATCCGCCTACCTCCATCGCTCATCTTCCCACAGCTGGGATTACAAAAGGACCACTGCACCGACTTTTTACAAGAATTCGGGGGATCCGAATTCAGGGCCTCATTCTTACATAGTGAGGGCTTTACTAACTGAGTCACCTTCCCAGCCAGAGTCTTGTCTTTTGAATCTGGAAAATCTGAAACTGGGTTTGTCTTTGAGATCATTGGGAGGATTAAATCATGAGTAAAAAGAGAGGTTGTGACCTTCAGGAGAGTGTGTGTGAGAGAGAGAGACAGACAGAGAGACAGAGAGAGAGACAAGAGACAGAGAGACACAGAGAGTTCTGGAATAGCTGCAGGAATCCCCAGCCTGACCCAAACACGACCACTTGAGCCCCCACCCCCATCCCCTTCCTGTGAGGTGTATTTCTCTGGCATTGTATCAGAGTCCTGGCTCCTCCTTCCCAAGACGCCCTGAGCCCCAAACCTATAATCCCGGCCTGGGAAAATGATAGGCTTGCCCAGCAGCCGCCCTCCGCAGGCCTGTGGGTGGGGAGCCAGGCGGTGGCCCCGGTGGTGGCTGGGAGGCGGACCTGGGATGTGCAGCCATGGTATCATGGGAGGTCACAGAGGGGTTGATGCTACAGGGACTGGAGACTGAGAATGGTGGAGAAAGGCCAGTTGATGGACAAGGCCTTGGGGTGAAGGTTCCAGGAAAGGCTCTTCAGCCTTGATCTGAGGCACAGAGAAAAGACCTCAGTCAACAAAGCCCAAGCGCAAGGCCCAGACTCTGAGGCAGGCTGGCCAGCCCTTGGGGACAAAGTCAAATGAACTGACCTGGTGCGTCCCACCATCCCTGGAAGGGCTGCATTTTAGAACAAGTCCCTGGGAAAGACTTGCAGCTTGCTTGGGAACCCTGGGTGGCCTCTCTATAGCCTTTCTGTTGTACATGCCCCACTTGCAGAAGGGCAAGGCAACTACAGGCCTTCCTCATCACCTGTCTCCTCAGAAGTATATGCCTACTTGTGGGTGAAGCCATGGACTGTCTCCCTTACTCTGGTTCAGAGAGGAGATTTAGTTCCAGATCATCTTTAAGGGTTCTTCCCACTGTAAAGGGCCATCAAAGTGCTGAGACCCAGGCTGAGAAGCTTCCCTGCAAACTGCCCTGCTAGGGGAACTGTCACTGCCCCTTGAGGAGGCTGACTCTGTATCCAGGGCCATGGGGTCTACAGTGGGGACGGAAGGCCTGGCTGGAAAAAAGACGTTTCACAAACCAGGTTGTGCTACACACTATGGTTCCTGGGGAAGTCATTTCCCCTCCTAGCCTGGTTTCTCACTAAAGCATAGCATGAGGCAGACACAGACAAGGGGGGAGAGTGCTTTAGGGAGGGGAGGGCAAGAGTAGACGCTGGGCTGTGAGAGCAGTGGGGTGTGCATGGGGCTGGGGCTGAGGGCAAGGTGTAGACTAGAGTGTGGGTCAACAGTGGGTTCCTCTGAGTGGTCTGTGTTGTTCTGTCAGAAGGACTGTCCTGTGGGCACACAGTCCCTCAAAGGAAGTCCTTGGTGGTACTCCCAGTGTCTGGTCACATGAAAGGGCATCTAAGGCTTCTTGATTAGGCAAAACGGCACAGGGTTTCCTCCAGATAGATGGCTGGAGTTCTGTCAGCAGGGCGTCCAGAGAAGGAAGGGGTGCAGCTGGCCCCCTGTGGGGTTAAGCGGCTTAGCACAGGGTGGCAGGATTGGGCTCTTACCTGGGTGTGGCTGTGGGTGGAGGAACAGGTACACCCAGGTTCTGTGGAGGAAGGACCCATAATGGGCATCAGGATTTTTGACTCTGGCAAGGTCAGGGTCAATGGATGACCTGGCTCCGAGAAGCCCTGCCTGGGACCTCCTCACACCTCCAGCAACACCCCTTGTCCTATTGGTATGTGGAGACCCAGCCTCCCAGGAGGGTTATGCTGGAGACCCTTCAAGGCATTGCCAGGTACACGAAGCCTGGCCTTTTGGGCGCTACTTCCAGCCGTGCCCCCAGAAGTCCCCCAGGCTGGTCTCTATTAGGGAGTGGGTCTGTTCACCCTCTCCTGGCTCTGTCTGTCTCCTGACCTGCAGAATGGCTCCAGGTCGGAGTCTGCCACAACCCAGGCACTCTTCCAGGAGAGAAATAAGCTTAGAAGGGAAGTCAAGAGAGGATGCTCCTGACTGCTTGGTCCCTCTCTTCATTCAAGGATGTTGACTGGAAGCCATGCAGGCCTCTTGAGAGGGCAGGTGGCACAAATGACAATTGTTCCTGTGGCCGGCCTGCCTGACGTGCCTGAGCACCCGCTGCCCGGCCCCCACTTGCCTTGGTCTCACCAGCCCCTTCCCTGCCCCCTCGCCGGCCTGAGATGGCTGTCGCCATGGCAACCCTGCTCATTCAATCCGAGGATAATGAAGCCAATGTGTTTTTCATTTCCATGAGCTGGAGTTCAGGAGCAGCATGGAGAGTGGGGGCTTCCCCTCCCACTCCCCCTTCCTAGGGAAGAGGCGGCAGGTGGGGCCTGACCAGCAGAGGGACAGACACCGGCTGCAGAGAAGGAGGCAAGCTTTGAAGTCACTGAGTTCTCAGTCCATCACAGCAGACATGTGACTGGGCAATGCCAGCTGGAATGACAGGCCCCTCTGCCAACAGTCAGAGAAGAGGTGGCTTGGTGCCATTGAGAGCAGGCAGAGTGTGGGAGCCAGGAAGAACAGGACTCCGCTTCTAGCTGTGTGACCTTGGGTTACTTTCTTCACCTCTCTGGTCACCAATCTCTTTTGGAGTCTTACCTCAGTGTCTAACCTTCTGTAGTCCCTAGGGATCCAGAGAGCCTATTTTCAAGGAGTCAAAAGGCTAATGGAAGGAAGTATTATACTTTGGGCTATAAAAAAAAAAAGGTTAACAAGTCAGACATAAGGCACAAGCCTGTAATACCAGCACTCAGAAGGCTGGAACAGGAAGAGTACAGAGAGCTGGAGGCTAGCTTAGGCTACGTAGTGAACATGAGTCCAGCCTGTATTACATAACAAGACTTCTCAAAACAAACAAACACCAGTCAACTAAGCAACTAAACAAACCTACCTTATCACCTACTCAAAACAAAGAAAAACAATATCGCCAGCAATTCTGATCTGCTGTCACCAATACTGTCTCTTTAGGCAGCTGCCGGAGAGATGGTGCACACGGTAGGTGCTTTATAAGCATGCGCTTCCCTCCTGTTCTCCCTCGAGGTCCAAGGCCTACACTACAGGGACAGCAGATGTTTAGGAAGTCTCCCTCAAGAGGTATCAGTCAGCTTTCCTGACACCTCACCTTCCTCTGGCTCTGGGCCTGCCCATTTCTCAGGAAGGGAAACTGAGGCCCGATCAAGGCTGGCCTGGGTGGCCGGCAGGCTGTATCTCAGGCTATGTCTGAGAGCTGGGGTCATGCAGGGGATCCATGGCCCACAGTTGCCACCCTTCAAGCCTTCCCAGCCTTCTGCAAGGCAGGAAGCCAAAAGCACTCCTGCAGAGCCTGGCCTGTCTCCCCCATAACTCAATCACCTTGGAGGCCAGTGGCCCTCCGCCTAACAGGGCTGTCAGACAAGGGGGAGGGAGAGGAAGTTTGCCAGGAGCCGGTGGGGGTAGGGAGGCCAAGGTGGAAAAATCTGAGCAGGGCTTGAAATATGAATAAATAAACCTGCTAGGAGAAAGACAGCCTCAATTCATCCTCCATAAACCTGTCTTAGGGCCACCAAGGATGCAGGTGGAGAAAGGGAGGTGGAGATGGCTCCTCCTGGGACCCCAGCTGCCCTCACAGTCCAGCTGGACTCTAGCCTGGTCTTGTGAGGGTCTTAAGGGGGGCGGTGGATGGGCTTATGGGGTTGACAAGGGGTGGGGTGGGACTATAGACAGCAGGAGGCCTTTCTTCGACTCTCCTATCATCTGTATACAGTAGGTACTCATTGTTGGCTTAAGGATCCAGTGAATAAAGGATTGTATGTTCGTGTCTGCAGTCAGTCAGCAGGCAGAGCTTGGTCATAGTCTAACAGGCTCCAGGAGGACCCATGGGAGTCCACTGCCCATTGTACAGGCAAGTTAAGAGTCACATGGCAGGGCAGAGCCACTTGGTCCCCAGCACCTGGGCCCAAATTAAGCCACTTTACCAGAAGGCACTGTGTAAGCAAGCATGCGAGCCAGTGTGTGTGTGTGTGTGTCTGTGTGTGTGTGTGTGTGTGTGTGTCTGTGTCTGTGTGTGTGTCTGTGCACGTGTGCGCATCTGTCTGTCTGTCTGCATCATCCCCAGTGGTACCATCCCAGGCAGTCTGGACAGGCGCAAGCTCACAGTCAAATGGGAGTGGTGCCCCGGCCCTTGCTTAGTCCCTCCATGGGACAGTGAAGAATTCTGGTTTCTAGGAACCAGAAAGTGAACCCAAAACCTGTTCATGACATAAGACCAAAAGAGAAGGAAAGTAAGTTAGAAAGCACTCAGAAAGAAATCCAGCCAAGTAGAATGAACTCCAGGGACAGCTTACGGTAGTTATTATTATTATTTTTTAACCTTTCAGCTCTCTGTGACTGGCTATAAGCAGTAGGTATTACTAAGAAAAACAGGACGTTATTAAAACTGAAAAATAAAGAGCTGGGCATGGTGGTACATACCTTTAACCCCAGGGAGGCAGAGGCAGGAGGACCTCTGTGAGTTTGAGGCCAGCCTGGTCTACATACTGAGTTCTAGGCCAGCTGAAGCTACATAATGAGACCTGTCTCAAAAACAACATCCAAAACAAAACACAAAATTGAAAAATAAGCAGTTGCTCCTTCCAAACACGCTTGTGCAAAATCCTCTTGTTTGTGGACTAAAGTAAAAAACAAAACAAAACTGAGGTCGCATCAGGTGGCAGCTTCAATGAGGTACGAATTTTATACAAAGACTCTTTCAGGCTGCAAGCCCTGAAACGTGCTTCTGGGAAGGAAGGGACCGGGTTGGCTCTCTGCTCTGTGACTCTGAGCATGCCCTGTACCTCTGTGTGTAACTCTGTTCTCTCCCTGCCCTTCTTACTTCATAGGTTGGATGTGAAGACTAAGGGCGTGTTAGAACTAAACTATAAAGATCAGGGAGCTTCTTGGATGAGTGGGCCACTGTTTGGGGCAGAGGGTGGTTGAGGTGCCTTCCAGGCAGGGCAGGCTAGTACACGGTACGGCAGGGAGGAGGAACCTGGCCCCGGCTCAGGAGGCCAGGGACCAGCTTTCAGCTGCTGTTTACTGTGGAAACACAGACTTGGAAAGGGTTCACTTTTCCACTGTTTTTGTGGCGCTGCTGCGGAGAGCTGGGCTTCCTGAGAGCAAGGCTGGCTTGCCAAGGCCACATGGAGCCCAGCCCTGTGCTGGCCTCCAGCAGGAAACACCATGTTTTCATTGCACAGGTCCCTGCTAGGCAGTGTGTGGAGAAGACTGAACTGCAGTTGGACAGTGGAGGTAAGGAAAGAGGACCCCTTTGGGGCATGCTCCCCTGGCAGCTCTACGCACAGGTGCCTAACACAATTCATATTTCATTCAGATGAGCACTCCAGACTACTTCACAGACCCCAGTCGCTGGTTTCCTGGCTCCCGCTTTGGCCATCCCATGGTCTTTCTAGGCAGTGAAGACGCAGAGGCCCAGATAAGTGGAGTATTCTCTATGCCACCAGACTGTTAGTGAAGACGAAATGACCTCAACGAACCAGGTCCTTTAGCAAAGTAAGCTTGTTCTACCACCCATAATGACAGCAATGCCAGAAGACCACCACACACTAACCAGTCACATCAGTGTCTAAGGACAAGATAAGGGCTCCAGTGTCTCCTGGGAGGATGCTCTGCTTTGGGTGAGATATCCCAGGTGGCTCAGATATTAGCTTCTCCCTCCTGTCTAGCTTGACCCTTGGCCTTAGCTCATGGACAGTGAGCTGAGGAAGAGACCACCCTCAGGAGGGCAAGTGCAGGCTGGAGCTGGGCACTTCCTGCAGGGAGGGACCCTTGGCCTTTTCAGACAAACCCTTCCCAGATCCGGCCTCAGTTACCTCCTGTCTGGAAGAGGTGTGATGGTTGCATCTTCAGAGCCCTGGACTCCCATTTGGCTTGGTTAATGGTCTGCACCATCCTATCACTCCATTTCTGATGAGCACTTTGACCATCTTAAGCTCCCCTGCCTTGGGCTTGGGTTTTAAAGGCCAGGCTTGCCAGGAGATGGCTCTGCTATAAAGTGGGGGTCTCCAACACAAATATCCTTCCCGCTGAAACTCAGGAAGAAATGGTTCTCACATCTTTCTACTGATCCAAATCGTCAGTGGTCCCCGTGTCTTCCTACGAGTCTCTCTGGAGCTACACCTGGGCGCTCAGGGCTGGGGGTGGCTTTGGCTTTGTTCCCAATGTTCCATGTTCTACCCTGTAGGGACGGGGGGCCCAGGCAGCACTGTGACTGACTCATCCTGGTTCAGCAGGCAGAGGGCAGAGTAAACTACTAGGGGATGCCAAGAAGGCTTCCATCTGGGGAGCTTACAGCAGGACCGGTTGCATGGGATGCCACCTTGACGTTCCTGACTCTGGGACTACATCTGCTAAGCCTGGCCCTGTAGGACTGGAGAAGGAGGTACTCTTCTTCCTAGTGTCTGGGCCCAGGTTCTCTGGAGACAGTCCTGGCATGACCTTGAAAGCACTCCCTGTCATCTTCGAGGTTGGCAACAGGGTCTTTGCCCCTACAAAGCATGAGGCAGCCCCCTGTGCTTAGGGTCAAAGTTGAGGGCTCAGTCTTGATAGTCAGGTAGGGCCAGTTCTAGCTCGGGGGCTCCTTCTTCCAGTGGGTATGTGACCATGGGTGGATTACTTAACCCCTCTGTTCCTTAATTTATAAATTTACTTTTGGTTTAGTTTTCTGAGACAGAGTCTGGCTATGTAGCCTAAGGTGGCCTCAAATGTGAGGTAATCCTCCCGCTTCAGTCTTATGAATGCTTGAATTGCAGGCGTGCACCACCAGGCTAGGCTTGATATAAACTTCTATAAATCTTAAATTAGATGGTGCATACGAAGTAACTGGAGCAAGTGTTAATTAATATAACTACTATTAAGGCTCCCTTAACACATACCGCACACTCGTAGGCAGTCATGTGCACACAGCACTGTAATGTAAGGATTAACAACAAAGACGGGGTCTTACACCCAGGCTCCCAGGCTCAGTGGCCTTGGCTAAAAGTCACCTGCTCTCACCATTTGCCAATCAAGATATAGTCTTAAAATTCTTTCCTCAGTCCCCTTTTATATGGTAGGTTGTTTTGATACTAGAATCACTGGGCCTGTGGTCTTTTATTTGTTCTCATAGGTGTCAGTGCCATCTCCTGGGCTTTCTCAGCCTGGCAGGCCTCTGGTAAAACAATCCTGAGGACTAGTCAGCCATTCCAGAAGATCTGGCAGATCTGGGAAAGTCATATTGTCTAGTCTGAGATAAAAACCCTTAAGTTCCAGCTGAGTCCCTTGTCTGACTCACCACCTCTCCAGCTGGTCCCATGTTCATTACCATTTAAACACCTGGATGGCCACACTGCCCAGGACTCAAGGCTGAAGACCACTTACTTCTGCTAAAAAAGGTTGGTTCCTGGGAAAGAGGTATTCTTAACTGATGGCAGGCATCTTTGCACTGAGCTAGGGAAGTCCTCGAAGGAGCTATATGATGACTAATAAAAAAGGTGGTTATTTATTTATTTATTTATTGGCAGTCTTGGGCAGCTCAGGCTGGCCTCAAAATCCACATGTACCTTTCACTTCCCCAATGATGGGATTATAGGTATATATCAGATAATGGTTTGGTGATACAAGTTTTTAAGTCTTTCCCCACATTCAGATTTGTGTTCACAAAGATGCACCTGGGCCTCACATTCTGTGTATCAGCACTGAGGCCTGGAGGAGATGATTCTAGCTTAGGGAGATGACTCTAACTTTGGGAGGACAGTGGTGTGGAGTTTAGGATCGAAGAGCCAGGTTCCTCCTTCCCTGATCCTTTCACAGCTGGACCCTTGCATGGTTTTCCTAACTTCTCTCTGCCTGTTTCCTCATCAATAAACCAGATATGGCAGGGGCTGTCAGAGTGAGGAGGGATGGTGTTATTACTGTTTGCATGGCTAATGAGTACTTCTTAGAGCCCCAGGACTCAGCTATACTATGCTCTTCAGTATAACAACAGTCATTTTCCTCTTTCCTAAAGTCTGCAGAGTGGGGTACCAAATGTTGTATACAAATTACCCCAAGGAGGCTGACACCAGTCTGCAGTCAGACACTAGGCCTCTTAGCAGGTACCACACTAGGTCTTCAGTAGAAGGATGCAGTGGCCTGGGAGGATCGCCCTGGAAGGCATCACTTACCCTTGGTTCTAATGAACTAAGCTGACCTGTCCTAGGGTCTGTCCCTGTCCCTGTCCCCAAGGTCTTGTTCCTTATCTCCTAGCTCAGCTGCTCCCTGGCCTGGGTTTTTAGTGGCTCTATAGATACGCTAATGCTTGTTCTGAACTCTATGCCACCAGCATTTATGCAGTGCCTACTGTATATCACTCTTTTGTACTATATATAATAGGCAGGTGGTTGATCATGTACCAAGTCTGAGCTGAGCCTGTCTCAGCTGCCTAGGGGACCCCCGGCAACTACTCCCCAAGAGAGGGCAAGTATGTGCCTGTCCCACCCTGAGACCCACCTGAAATCCTTGAGGGTTGAGTGTCAGTTGATCTGGATCATCCTGCCCCACGAAACCTCCTACAAGGCCACCTTCTCTTTCGATTTCAACATGTCTTGGGCCCCGTAGGCACCATGCATCACTAACTGCTTCTTCATGTAGCTCACACTGTGACCTAGGCTGTGAGCTCCCTGAGGGCTGACACAGCCATCCTCTTTTGTGATTCCCGTGAGATCTGAGCACAACCTACACAAACAGTGCTTGCTATACACTGTAGAGGGAGAGTGTGTATGTGTGGAAGGGGTGGGTGGTTGGCTGTGTGGAAGCCTGAAGGTAGCTCTGGGTCAGATACTGGGTTGTGGGCTGTGCTTCAGGAAGAAGCTATAGTTACCCATGAGGCCTCACACCCAAGGCTGGCTGTGCAAGCAAGATGCTAGCGGTCATAGGAGCTCTGGCCTCTCTTCTGAATGACAGTATAAGATATCGCCTCAGATGGAGGGGAGGCATGAAGGCTCTAGCACTGAATAATTCTCTCTCTGCACTAGACTTTCCAGCTCAGCCTTTCCATCTTGACTTATAAACTCCCCCAGCAACAGGAGGGACAAGAAGTGAGACCCTTTACCACAGTGCCTTTTGCACAGGCATTTCTGGAGACCTTCCATGAGGACTACCCGGTCTAGGCCCAAGGAAGAGGGTGTGGAGTAGAAGCAGGCTGCTGATGGGGCTAAGAGTATAGATCAAAGAAATCACAGAGTCTGAAGGCAGGTGAGCTCCAGGTTCAGTGAGACAACACTTGCCTCAAAAAATAAGACGGCTCTCATCAATGAAGTTCCCTCATGCAACAGCGGGCAACAAACACAAAGGACCACAAGTGGCCAAGCATAGAGAATAAGAGACTAGACCCCAGTGGATGAATGTGCACTGAAAGACATCAGGGGATATTAACCTGACTTGATAGGCCTTAACATAAATGACAGAATGCATGAGAGATCCAGTGGGGAGGAGGTGCTATGGGAGGGTGTCGATGGGGAAGGGTATAAAGACAATTAAGATTTTGTGTACGATATACAAAATTCAATTAAAAAAAAAAGATGGAATAAGTGGGGAGTGGGTGGGATGGTGAATGCCTTTATTCCCTGCACTCGGGAGGCAGAGGCAGATGGATCTCTGTGAATTCTAGGCCAGCTGGGGCTACAGGGAGACCCTGCCTCAACAATAACAACAGAACAAAGAAAAAAAAATATATGGAGAAGAAGATACTTGACATCAACTTCCGGCTTCTACCTGCATGCATGTGTACACACACACACACACACACACACACACACACACAAGAGGCTCAACTGCAAACCACAGAATTTAACTCTGACAGACAACCTGAATCTGCATTTAAACCAGTCTGAGGCAGTTCTACTGTGTTGGGGGTGAGCTTGGCAAGTGCTGCCACCATCCCCAAGCATAAGCCTAAACAGTCCTGTTCAGCAGTTCAGGAGAGGACTTGGGGGACCAGTGAATGACCACCTCAAGTGGCTGCTCGTGCCTGGGGGACAGGCATCCCTACAGAGACACAGGTCTTCAGTTCACAGAGGGTGTGTACTTCACAGCTCTTGCGGTAGGCAGAGGAGGAAGGAGAGGGGAGCCGAAGATAAAGTGCGCTGTCTGCTCACCCGGCTCCTCAGCGGTAGAACAGGGCCTCGAACCCTACATATTTGTCCCTAAAACTGCAAAACTTTAACCATGTGCCATGATGCATACTTTATCTCCCTGAATCAGGGGAAGAAAACACATAGTAAGTTCTCCAGTGAAAAAGGTATCCAAGCAGCCACTGGAGGTGTGGGATGACCTGTTTAGCCTTCTTAGAGGCAGAATGGGACAAGTCATGTTGCCTAAAGGATGCAAGGACGCCCACATTTTATCGATACAGAGGGATATGTCCTAGACTGAATCCATATCTGACCCATCAGAGTCCTCCAGGATGACTCCTTAGCTACCCTACGACTGCTGGGAACGGGAGCAGGGAGAGGGGGCGCACGGGAGACTGCGGAGAACAGGACTAGCTCCCGCTGGTGGGAAGGGCGGGGTAGGGCGGGGTACAGCGGCTGCCGTGAGGGAAATTCGGTGGAGAGGAGGCCACTCAGTGAGGACCATCTCCAGGTAGACCGTCCCACAGAGCAGAGTGGCCAGATGGCCGGGCACCACAGGAGCGACCCATGGAGGTGATAAAGCAGGGTTGCTCCCTTGGGCTCTGAATGAAGCCTCCAAAGATACCTTGGGAACATGGCAGAGGATGTGGGATATCTGTGAGGCAAGATAGGCTGCTTCCCAAACAAACGGCAGAGGATGAGGCATACTGGGCAAGAGAGACAAATGCAAGGGATGAGCCTCTGGAAGCCCACAGAGCCCCCACCCCCGAGGCCCTGCTGTCCACTGCCCAGTCCACTCTCAGGGGCAGAGCTTCCCTAGAAGCCAGGGTAAACGCACAGCACCGAGGCCACATCGAGCACCGCCTCTCCTCTCTCTGTACGGGCCGCCGATCAGACCTGAGACACCCGGGAAGCAGGAGCTGGGGGAGATGCGTGCTTCGTAGTACCAACACTGTTTCCTATCGACCCTACACACAGCCTCAGAACCCTTTTTTCTTTTTAAAAAGATTTATTCATTTTTATTTTATGTATATGAGTGCTTCTTGTATGTAGACACACCACGTGCATGTCTAGTGCCCAGAGAGGCCAGAAGAGGGCATCAGATCCCCTGGAACTAGAGTTCCAGATGGTTGTGAACTGCCACAGTCAGTGCTGGGAACCAAATCCAGGTCTTCTGCAAGTGCAGTAAAAATTCTTAAGCCTTGAGCCATATCTCCAGTTCCGCTTCAGAACTCTTCTTAACCCAGTCCTTCGAGTACTGAAAGAATTACAGACAGATGAAACCTTGCTGCCATGCCTGGGAGAAGCTAAGGACATATAGGCTAAGTGCCCGTGGCATATGTAACACCCTTTGGCACTGGTGTGCCAGGCACTCTGCTGAGGATATGGCTCAGAGCCTGAGCTAGGCCTGGTGACACATGTCAAATTCCAGGAGGCAGGAAGATGGCATGTTCAAGACCTGCCTGAACTACATAGCAAGTTTGAGGCCTGCCTGGCAAATTAGAAAGACCTCAAAATTTAAATTTAAAATATTTTATTTATTATTTTTTTATATTTATGTGTATGAGTGAATTGCCTGCATGTATGTAAGTGAATTCATGTCACATAATGCCCGTGGAGGTCAGAAGAGGGTGTCAGATCCCCCTGTAACTGAAGTTATGGGTGGTTGTGAGCTGCCATGTGGGTGCTGAGAATCAAACCTGGGTCCTTTGCAAGAGCAGCCAGTGCTCTTAAGCAGGGAGTCTCCAGCTCCTCAAAATTTAAATTAAACAAAAAAGTTTTTTTAAGGGCTAAGAGTATAGCTCAGGGGTAGAGTGCTTACCTACCAAGTGCAAAGCTCTGAGTTTAATCCCCACCACCTCAGAGGGGTAGATAGCAACAGCAGACAGCTGCCTTAAAGGAGCAGAGGCAAGGGAAGAAAAGGGTGAGGGTTTTCAACTTGGCACACCCTGAAGGTGGCGATAAGAAGCAGTCCCAAGGTAGCTCACAGACGGGGGACCCTGTACCCGAACCCTTCAATGACTCTCACCACCCACTGAGCAGAGGCAAGCAGGAGTGGCAGCAGAAATGGAGCGTGCAGCCAAGTACAGCCAGAGGGGCTTGTGGGAAACAAAGAAGAAAATCAGCTCCGTTGCCCGCCTGACCTGGGAGACACCCCGCCTCTGGAGAGGCCCTCGGACCGGCAGGGGCAGCCCCAGACTCCAGGGAGTGAGCTCTTTGCTGCCCTTCTTACTCTTAGAGTCTCCACTGTCACTGGTGTCCTCCAGACTCCAGGGATGGGACATCTTTACAGTCCGGACTGCTCGCCTGCAGTGAGAGGCAGGGAGGACGTGGGTGTCTCCTTTCCTGGGAGGCCAGGGCTTTACCTCTGAACCCTTGTTCGGAACCTGAGATAGACAAGGGGCAGAACCAGCACCACAGATCACTGTGGGTGATGGCTGCCTTGCTCTGGGCTGTTTGGGGCTGGGGGAATAGTCCCCATCACCAGAGACCACTGCAGAAGGTGGGATGGAACCCTCACATGGTCACCTATCTATTCACAGTGAGCTTCTATCCCATGCGTTACAGCCAGCCTCATCTACTTTCCGGCTCATGCTCTGTAAATTTTCCTTCCCCAGCCCTCCGTTCTACCACCAACTGCAAAATGAGGAAGCTGAACCCTGCCAGCCACCACTGGCTGCTGCACAGTCAAGAGCCTGGCCACACAGTGAGCGATGTGCGTACCTGTTGAGTACGCGCCAGATTTTGAAGACCTGAGATATAAAACATCTGCCCTGTGAACCCAACAGATGATCATTCCAATAGGTGATCAATGAGGAGCAATCTGATAGTTCCCATGCCCATGTGATGAGCACCTTCAGGAGTGCAAAGAGCTCACAGGAAGAAGGGCCTGGACTTCAGGGGGAGCAAGCACTCAGGGGCCCTGAGAGACAGAGGCCTTTTCCCACCTAACAGACGAGGCACTGTTTAAAGCAGGCATCTGAAGGGGCTAGTTTGCAGAATCTGGGAGGGGGCGCTACCCGCCAAGGACCCCAGGACAAGGCACAGTGAGATGTGAGAGGATGGAGCTTCAGCCCAAGGCACTGACTGGTAGAGGCTGGTCTGTGATGTAGTTTCAAAAGGAAGTAGTGGCCAGATGGTGGCAGCTACCATGCCAGGCTGAGTAGGCAGTGCACACAGCAGGCACTTCCAGGAAGATACCAAGATACCAGTCAGGGACTCTCCCAAGGACGAGCAGATCACTGACACCCCTGGGCCTGCAGTTCTCTGGGAGCCCACCCCTCAGCTCCCTTTCTCCTGGGAGAGGACAATTTATTTATTCATGAGCACACACATGCTCCCACCAGGCAGTCGGCTCCTACACATCTCACTTCTAATTATAGCAGGAATTTCATTAATGCTGCAGGGAAATGCCAGGTTTTCAATGGCCCTTCTACTAGGTGTGAGCCCCCTGTTTCCTTTCTGAGCTGGGAGATCTCCCTTCATCCCAAGTGGCCAGTACAGCAGGTCCAGGTCTCCAGAGAGGGAATGGCAGAGTCCTATAGCGAGCCACACATGCAGCACAGCCTCTGAGCGTCTGTGAGTATCGGTACTGCCGTGGATAACTCCAAAGACCAGGGAGGAGAAACAGGGCCAAGGGTGGCAGGTCAGGAGCCCAGGGCTCTGCAGAGCCTGCAGGTGATGGGAAGAGACACAAAGCAGTGGGCTGCTGGGTGCCCGGCAAGGAGTGGATCTGAGGGTAAAAGAGAGCAGAGGAGTTGAGGTGAGGAGGGCCTGGGCTCAGTGGGCTAGCCTGAGCAATGCAGGGAGAATAGCCATGCTAGGGAAGAAGAGGCCAAGGAGAAAAAGAGACAATGCAACGCTGAGAGGCAGAGAGAGTTAGGGACAGAACTATAGCACCATGTCTGTGGGGAGAGGGCATGTGAAGTCACACCAGATCTGACCAACAGATGAGGTTGGCCTGAGGCTTCATCTCTCAGATGCTGGCTGTCTATTCCGTGTTTGTTCTACTGAGCACACGGCCTGTCCACCCCAGTCTGGCCTTTCTCGCACCCTTCTCAGTGTCTGGTACTCGTAACAAGGGACCAGTTGGGGGCAACAGGGACTGCTGTGTTGGCTTCCTGCAAGCCCTCCCTGTCATGCTCCTGCTCAGACTCCAGAATGCTCCTGGACCCCAGTCCACAGCCTGAGTGTCCCAAGCACCCCCTACTCCAGGCTGCATACTTTATAGCAATGAGAAACACATTTACTCTTCAGGAAGCATCTTTCAAAAATGCTCCAGATGTTTCTTCACTGATGACAGCTCATAAAGATTCAAGATATTCCCTCAGGAAGCTATCTTTGGGGCAGCCCCAATGTGCCAGGCACTGGGACACACCCAGGGATGACCATTTAACGCACTTGTCTGCATCCACCTTTCACCTATTTTACAGGTTGTAAAACTGAGCCCAGAGGGAGGCGGTGACTTCTCACGATCACCTGGATGATGACCAAGAGCAAGGATTTCAGGCTGCTATCGGCACTGACCCTCTGCCAGCCACAGGAAGTAAGGAAGAGGCTGCCGGCTGCCCTCACCTGCTATTTCTAGGACACGGAGGTATTGATTGCCAACCCCACCTTGGAGTGCCTTTCTTTTCTTTCACCAGCAAAGGTTTCTGTCCTCACTTTTTTTTTTAAAGAATAAACTCAGAGCCATTCCCATGATTAATTACCAGCTGCCTAACACTCTGCCACTGGCAACTTCTGGAAAGGGAATGAATTACCTTGAAAAACATCCGAAAAGAGAACCCACCGTGAAGGAGAATCAGAAAGGTTACCTGGTAGTTTGCAGTGGAGTCCTATAGCTGAGCAGCGCAGGCCAGCAGGCCCCAGTGGAGAGGAGGCGTACACAGCCTGGGGGCCTCTGACCTCAGAGAACAGTGTCCGGTGCCATGCAAGCCTGGTCTCTGGTCTCTTAAGTCATCACCTGCTGCCTAATTTTTACAGACCTCGGTTCAAATCCTGACTCCATTACTTAGGACTCAATGGGTTTCTTAAGCACAAAGCCTCTGAGGAATGAGGTATTCTATAAACCTCCTCCAGGGACTGTTATGGTGAGAAGTGTGTATTCCAAGTGCATGGGCCAGGGACCAGGTGAACCAGTGCTCACAAAACTCGGGCATTTAAAAGTACTAGCAGATTCTATCCCAGCAGCACCATCCATTTCGATGGCACACTTGGTTTTGGTTGAGGACACTGGCTCTCACAGCAGGGAGGGGACACATCTACAATTTCTCTCTCTCTCTTTCTCTCTCTCTCTCTCACACACACACACACACACACACACACACACATCTGAGAAGCAGAGAGCTGGGGTTTTTGCCTTCCCCAGCTCACCTTGAGCTTGTCAGCCCCACTCCTGGGCCCCTGGAACACTGTACTCCACAGAGAAGCTTCAGGCATCTGGCTAGAGATCTCCTCTCTTCCTGGGTGGCTCAGGGCCATGGTACTTTGAGACAAAAGGCCATCGGCCAATGAGCATTTGTGTAAGGTTTCTTTCCTCTGGATTGTGAGCCGAAGAGTAAACAGAGATTACACAGGTCACCCTTTGGTACAGAGCCAGGTGTGATCAACCCTGAAATGCCCTCCTGTGATGAGACGCAGTTGTCAGGCCAGAATTCACATCTGGAGGTTTGGTCCCTGTGACTCTCAGGAGCTCCTTGAGGAACCCAAGCCCTCCAAAGGCCAGGTGGCCAGTTTGTGCTCACCCTGGTCTCAGAGGAAGGGGATGGTGAGGTGTGTGGAGAAATGGGCACCCTGGCACCCCTGAGATTGGTTGTGTGCTGCATCTACAAATCCTTCGTTATCCCATTCCCATTTGACAGACAGGTAAACCAAGCCACAGAACATTTGTATAAGGTTTCAGTGGACAAGTGCCAAGCTCCGGCTTTGCACCCAGCGGCGGCATCCTTGGTAGTGAGCACAACTCTCTGCCTTTCAGGCTTCCTCCAGAGGGGAACCTGTGTCCATGGTGTTCAGGATAACCAAGATACACACAGTGTCATTATGCCAAGCCTGGAGATGCTAGGCCTGTCTCCCAACACTTTTCTGCCATCATCCCAGATGCCACTGCAGAAAAACCAGGCCGGAAAGGCCATGGAGTACCAGCTAACCGGGAGCACTTAGGAACACGATGACACCCGAGCAAAGGTGGAGGCACCAGACCCCCACCACAAGGGCTGAGGGCTGAGTCAAAGGCACTGTGTGGCTGGGGCTAGCACGGCCCAGCCCTGGCGCACCCTTGCTTCCAGGAGCTGTAAGCGGAAGTGCTTACCTACCTCAGTGATCCGAGAGTCACCCAGTGTCTCTTCACAACTCAGCAGCTCACTCCAGCTCCATCCTCCTACAATGAGAAGAGGCGATCAGTGTGCTCAGCTCCTGCAGGGCCCACGATGCAGCTCCCGCTCCCACAGCTGACGGCCATGGGAAAGCATAGCAGGCAGGGCCAGCTGACAGATGGGAACTCCAGGGGCAAAGTGGGGTGGCGCAGGCAGACCCAGATCCCTGTCTTCTCAGACTTCACTCTCCCTGTTCAATGGGACATGCAGTCTCTCTTGAGGTTGCCCACAAGGGTGGGAGTGGGGGGTGCAAAACCCTGGCGTTCACTCATTCACTCAATAAACACTGCATCGCATCAGCACCCCTTATAATACTGGTTTCTACCTCAGAGAATACATTTATCAACCAAGAATGAAATGCTACAACTTTAAAAGTGATGTCCGACAAAAAGAACAAGTACACGGGGATGCCAGGCAGAGATTCAGGG
Source organism: Eospalax fontanierii (assembly GCA_035773235.1). Lineage (NCBI taxonomy): Eukaryota > Metazoa > Chordata > Mammalia > Rodentia > Spalacidae > Eospalax > Eospalax fontanierii. Next base: position 19,742,101 of record CM069540.1, read on the forward strand.
GGCAGAGTGGTCTCTTTAGGGAGGTGAAGTTGAAGTTCCTTTCCTTCAGAAAGGAAGGCCAAGATGCAGGGAACAGCATCTGGGCAGAGGGAACAGTATAAACAAAGATTCCAAGATGGTGGGAAAAAGAGCCTGGTGTACTAGAGGACTTGAGAGTGAGCAGTATGGTTCCTGGCAGAGATGAAGAGGTCAGAAGTGGGCAGGGTCAGTCATAAAACAGACAGGACCCTACTTCCAGTTTGGGAAGAGCCCCCTGGCTACTGAGGGAGGAGGGTTTGGATGGGTAGGATGAGGTAGGAAGATCAGGGGGGATGGGGTAGCATGCTGCTCCAGGGTCTGAGAAGGCAGAAAGCAGAGCAGCAGGCTCCCCTGGTAGCTAGGCTGGACATGGAGCAAGGTCATCCTTACTGGGTGGTCTCTGGCTGCCCATCCCTACACACCAGGAGCCCATGAGAAGCCAGGAGGCTCAGGTTCCAAATGCAGGTTCCAGTTGTAAAGGAGGCTCTGTGGTCAAAAGCAAGCACTGCACCTCCTTGAGTCAACATGGCTGCCTGAGACCTAGAAATGCTGGCTGCAGGGCTGTGCACTCCTCAGAGGAGGAGGCCTGGCTGATGGTGTGACACAGTGCCAGCCTGTGCCATGCATCTTCTACTCCTACTCTGGCCCTGGCCCCAGGCCCTGGTTATGTAGCAGGCCCAAATGCCAGAGAGATCCCCAAGCTCTGGGGCTTTGGGTGTAGGCTCTAATCAGAGCGACTCTGTTCAAACCCCATGCCCATTCTCTCTCTCTAAATGTGTGTTCCTGGGACAGTTTTTAAACTTCCCTCTCTATGTGTCTTCAATTGTCCCTCAGAGTGACACAGACCACATAAGGCAATGGATACGCAGTGTGGACTGTTACCTGCTAGTGGGGTGTGTAGGGGCCAATGCATGACTCTGTAGAGCAGAGTCCCAGAGTCCCAAGCCCCCAGTGACACCAGGCAAGTGAAGGGGTCACCTCTTGGCTCTGACAGTCCTACTCTGAGAACACAAACAGTCCTTAGATTCTGTGGCCCCAATGCTCCATTTCACAGAGGAGAAACTGAGGCCCTGGGTCATACATGGAGTAGCAACTGGACTAGGACCAGACAGGAAGAGTCCTCCTGCCTCCTGCTACCCACAACTGTGGCATTTCCCAATGGCGAGTTGGCTGGCAAAGGATGTGAACAAAGAGAAAATGATTATTTTGGCAGTAGAGATAGACATCAGAGCTAGAAAGGCCTTTCTCGCTGGTGGGCTTCATCTAGGCCTTATGGATCAATGCCTGCCAGGTCTGCCACTCAGGGTGTCTGGCTCTTGCTCGGGTACCTGACTCACAGTGTGCACACACATCTCTCTGTCCCTGACAGCTCTAGACCTTAGGTGTGGGCTTATGCAAAGGGACAGAGACCAGAGAGGTAAAGGAACCATTCAAGGTCACACAGAGGAATTTGAACTGTGGCCCCAGTCAGGGGTGTGAACCTATAGTAGATCTGAAGAGACAGGAGCAGGAGGCTGAGCATCTATTGAATCCCTACTGTGGGTTATGACGTCAGCATCATATTCTTCCTTTAAGTCTTGGAGAAATGCTATGAGGTGAGGCCCAGAGAAGTTCTGTAACTACCATACAGCTACTACAGAGTCAATAAGCACACTGCCTGGCCCCAAGAGTCACTCAGTAGCCTGCTCAGAGCTACACTGAGGCTCCTCTTCCTAGAGAAGGGGTTCAGGTACTAGGAGCCTATATGGGGTTGTGGATATGGATGAGGTATAGTACCTACCTAACCTGGCCCTGCTGGTGCCCTCTGCCATTGTTTCTAACCTGTGTAAGTAAGCCTGGTCACCTAGCAAAGTCAGGGACAGAAGGCAGGAGGTGACTTGTCCCTGGTTGCTCCCAGACAGAGCAGACCACAGGATAAACAGCAGGCTTGAGGGGCCCTGTTTTCTTCCTCAAAGGTCTTTGGTGTTGTGGAGAGCTGTGGGTGGTGGGAGTCCTCCTGTCTCCCAGGGGATGGGGACTCCTGACTACAGGAGGGTAAGACCCTAGCCACAAGCAGCTTCTCGTAGCAGCACAGAGGGCCAAGCAGAGTTACCCCATCTTGCTGAGCAGGATCCCGAGGTTCCAGAGGGGAATGTTCCTGGAGGTATCACAGCTGAAGAGCGGGTCTTGCACAAGGCAGAGATCACTTGGAGGGTGGGAACTGTCCCAAGACCAGTTCCCTCCATTGTGGCTACCTTACCACTATCTCTGCCTCCTCTGGGACCGCCAGAAAGAACCAAGGATAGTTTTGGTGGAGATCACAATATGAACTGGAGCCCTGGCCTGGTCTCTGTGGTTAGGAAGAGGTTTGAATCCTTGATTTGCTATTTACTGCTGGGTTGACCTTGAGCAAGTCATTCAGTCTCAGTTTCTAAATAAGGGATAATTTCTCCAGTACCCACTCACCCTCAGGGGAGGCTCCAGGCTGGTGTGGTAGCACTTGACCTGGTCTACAACCCTGAGGGCCAAACAAGGCCAGAGGTGCTCTCAAGGTGAGGAGAAAGAATGCAAAGAAAGGAGATTGGGAGGGGTGGGGGGTGGAACTGCTCAAGCCACAAGTGGCTAAGTGGTCTCAGACCCACCATCACACGGACACAGCCATTCCTGGTAGACCTGGTGTACATGAACCTGAATCAGCTCCAGTCACCCTGACCCTTGGTACCTTATCAGGATGAGGCAGCTTTCCTGCCCCCATTTTACAGATGACTGCTGAACTGGTACCTGAGCCTGGGGATCCCTTTGGACGAGGATCTCTACTCAAAAACCCCATGGAGCCAAGGATCTCCTGGGAGACCCACCTGGACACACATCCTGATATGACCCTAAGCCAAGGCCCCTGGTCTCTCCTGAGGCCAGGGCTGGCTCAGGAAGCAAGGCAAATATTTACCCCTGATGGTAATCCAAACCTTACTCTAAGCTCCGCCCTCTGCATTCCTGGAATACATGTTCCCTGACCTCACCCTCACTGAACTGAGTTATGGACTGGGAGAGAGCCTGGCTCCAGGGCTCCTGGGTCAGGGAGAGCCAAGGCTTGCTGGCTGGAAGACCAGAGCTGCTTCAAACCTCCTCGACCATGTGCCCACAGGGTACACTCCAGGCTGTTCTTGGAGAGCTGCACACGGGCAGGAGCTACCCTGTAGCCTGCCAGGGTCTTCTGGCCAGTAGCTGGCTTGCCGAGAGAGGGTTGTGGGCTAAGCTGTATATTAATGCCACTGGAGCCTAGGGTTCAGGGTTACTGACTCCATCTGGGAGCACACAAGGACACAGCAGACACAGAGACACAAAGCTATACAACCCCAACAGCTCTTGGTTCACCCTCGTGACAGTCTTGGGCTCCATTATACCAACCTGAAACTACCCACCTGAGGGTGGATGCCCTGTGGCAAAAATGATGCTGCCCCCTCGGCAGAGACACCACCCCATCTCCCTCCAAGGGATCTTTCCAGAGCTTCCAGAACATGTCGATGGCATTTCTTTTCTTTTCAACTCTTATATAATTACAGTTATTTGTATTTTGGGCAATGAGGGCCTCAGGGCAGGACCTGGCTGTCCCCATTCCAGGCTGGGTGGAGTCCTGCCCTGGGGCTCAGGGGAACCCACAGCATCTGGACTCTGCTCCACTTCACCCACCTCTAGGAGGTGACAGAGACAGGCTTAGTGGACTGGTTACATGGGGTGGGGACTCCTTCCTGGGTAGGGATGATGGGGAATCTTGAGGAGGCCTTGTGTCTGTCTAAGAACTGCTTAGAGCCGGACACCCAGCCCAGGGAAGGGGCAGGCAGCTGGCCTGTGGGGAGGCAGCCTGGGGAATCACCTACCGTTGGGCCCTTACAGCTAGCTGCCTGTGTACTGCCTCCCATCCCAAGGTCTGAGACATCCTATGTAAACTAGGGATTACACTCTGGAGTCACCAGGGACCCCAAAAGGGGGAAGCTGGAATAGGATGTCTGAGATTTGGTTCTCATTTTAAAAATGAGATTGCTGTCAACTAACTTCTAGGGCAGACTTGACTTCCTTCCTTCCTTCCCTCCCTCCCCCCACTCCTCATTTTCTTCCTTTGACAAAGGACCCCATGGTACAGGGATAGAGATCTAGTCCCTTCCAGGGCTGCCCCAAAGCAGGCCCAAGCAGTCTGGCAGGGTTGCTTGCTTCTTGGAGAGGGCCCCATCTCCTTCTCCTATGGATCCGCCACAGGCACCAGGCCGCTTCCAGATGCACACTGAGGGGCATTGGGGGCTCAGGAGGCTATGAGGGGTGTTTCTCTCCGTGCTAGTTGGTCCAAGAAACCCTAGAGATGCCACTACCCCCTCCCAGTTTTCAGGAGCCACAGCCTTGCTCAAAAGGGCACCTGGCTCAGGGTGACCAGGCTGGGCACCCCCACAACCACTTGTCACATTTAATGCCAAGGACCCAAAAGGAAATTTCATCTCTTGACTCTGTCCAATCTGCCTGGCCTCTCACTGCTCATCTGGGGCTGCTCTGGGGTGGATCGGGCAGGCTCAGGCCACAGTTAGAACCCAAGTCAGAATTGCTGTTGGGGTGGAGTAGGGAGCCAAGGGGCCCAATCCTGGCCCACATGGAAGCACCTGGTTTCTCCAGATCTTAGTTTCCTCATCAGATGCCAATACTGGCTTGAAGCCTGGATGAACTGGCTTCATATTCATAAATGGGACAGGAAGGTCAAGAGGCTTAAAGGCATGGGGCTGGGGAAGGCACATAGGATTGGCTGAGTACCTTATGTTCTCAATGACCCCCACCCTTGGGGACAGTCACGTTCCCCAGCAGGCATTCCTTGGGGACTCTGGTGATATGTGCCCGGAAGTGATGGCCAAAGCTCAAATTTTTAAATGCCAGACAAAGGAAAGCACTGTTCTTGCTAAAGCAAGGTGGTAGCACTAAACAAGGCCTGAACTTCACCCATGCCTGGACCAAATCCCAGCTCTGCAGTTTCCTCAGTGGTATACAGGAGGGATGTGTTACTGAGTGACCCAGCTGGGACATTCAGCTATTTACAGGTTCACCATCGCCTCTCCATGGACAGTCAGGGAGTCTTCAGGAGGGAGGGAAGATACTCATCACACCTCACCCTACAGCCTGTCCACAAACTCTTCATCAACTCAAACAGCACCTTACTTGGTTGGTGCTGGGGTTCAAGTCCAGCCTCTTGTCCCTCCCTGGGCCAGTTGCCTCCCATCCTAAGGTTTTAGTTTGCCAGCTGCCAAGGGAGACAGGTGATGCTTACCCAGTGCCCAGGTGACTAAAGAACTTGAGGATGGGGAGCGCTCAGCAGTGATGAGCAGAGCGGGGTGTCCCTACCTGCTTCATCATGCACGCCAGTACTGGCCAGGCCTACCCCCTGGGTAACATGGACACAGGCCTGGATAGAGACAATGTACCTCAGCCTCTCTACCTTCCTGCACTCATTATCAGTGTGATGCCAGCTCATTGGGCTCCAAGCCAGGCTGTACCCAGAGCAGGTTGCAGTTCCTGTTCTGGGGGGTGTTGACGACCCCCCCTTGTCAGGGTCTCATGCAGGCCTAAGGTGCCTTTATCAAAAGATTCTGAGATTTCCCCGAGAAGGGGCTTCTTTGAGAAGGAGGGGTTCTCAGCCCAGCAATTTGGCTGGATTCTCAGGATAGAGAGTGACCCCTCACCTGTTCATCCATCCTTATAACTGACAGAACACACCCGCTAGGGCCCTGGAGCTCAGCCTCTTCTTCATGCTGTTCTAGCAACCAGCACTAGGCTTACAGTTTGCATGTGTCCCCAAAGTCCATGTGTTAATGGCTTGGAGGTGGGGCCCTCAGGAGGTGATTAGGATTAAGTGAGGACATAAGGGTGGGGCTCTCATGATGGTATTAGTGGCCTTATAAGTACAGCTCTGTCTTGTCATGTGACACCTTCCACCACGTTAGGAAATCACACAAAGCCCCCAGCAAATGCAAACCCTATGTTCTTAGGCTCCCCAGCCTCCAGAATAATGTGCCAAATAAACTTCTATTCTTTCTAAATGACCTGGTCTCCAATATTTTGTTATAGCACGGGAACAGACCAAGGCAAGGAATCCTAGAATGTTAGCCGCACACATGAAGGAACAGAGATGGCTGCGGTGCTGTGGACTTCACATAAACCAAAAAGATGGGCAGTTGGCACTTGCATGGCACTTACTGCCCCAGCCCCAGTTGAAAGACAGTTTATCTACATGGGCCTACTGAGAGCACACTTGTCCTCTGAAAGCAATTCTATGAGGTGGCAATGCCCCTTACTGCCCACTGAGGCTCAGGGTCAGAAGCTCATTTGCTCGGTATCAGGAAACAGCAGAGCTGGACTCAACACAAGGTCTGGGCTCCATGAACTCTGGGTCCTGCTTTCCCAGGGAACCTGGGGGATAATGGAGAGAGCAGCCACGAGAGACCACCCAGACCAGAGCGGCCCAGCCTGCTGCAGGCTGCACCCAGGTCCCTGACTTTACTGTTTTGAAGTAGTTATCCCTCAAAGGTGCCACAGATCTTCCCTGGGCTCAGGGCTGAGAGCCTCGGCCTGCCAATGGTCATTCTTCCATTGGGAAATCAGCTCAGGGAGGGAGGACACCACTCCAGGTTCAGGGATCCTCAGGCCTGGAGCTAGGACTCCAGCATCTCTGTCCTGGTTGCTTTTGAAACAGTACTGTGTGTCCAGTGACACAGCCCTTGGGCCCAATGTGGGTGGGAGAGGGGAGGCAGCTGGCAGGGGAAGCCAGCCCAGCATGCAGTCTGATGACACACAGGCCTGGCAATTCCTGATTCACAACTAACCCATCCCATGTCTCCACCTATTGCCAGTGCTTCCTGGCTGCACCCAAAGGTCACTGCAGCCTGAGTTCCCTCCCTCCAGGAGCAGAGAGCGGAAGGAGCAATGGGCTCCACCAAGGCTAGGTGGGACACCCAAAGGAAGAAGTAGGGGCACGGTGCCAACATTGGCTCTGTCCAAATCAGCCTGGGACAAGTACCCCAGTCCACAGGAGGAACAGGCTGGACTGGGCCCCTGGAGCTGGCATCAACTCAAGTCAACTTCACTGCATGCCTCGTGACTTAGGGCACTGTGCTGGATGCACAGCCAGGCTTCTCAACTCAGCCACTCTCCCCAAGAACTCATGACTCCCCTCAGTCTAAGAACAGGGGCACCCTGCAACCTGTCACTTTTCCCTAAACATGTCTGCACCCTCCTCCCTGTGTATCTCTGTCCACGATAATCCAGCTCCTAGGAAGGTTCCAGGCCCCTTGGGCTGATTTGCAAGGATGGGCTATAGGGACCAGGCTATGTGTTCTCACATCTGTGGAACACTCTAGAACACTGTGACAATGGCTCCACAGGCCTAGTTGAGAGAGCTGGATCCTGAGGCTGAGAGAGAGATGTGTTGGAGGGAAAAGACTCTGAGACACTAGGGGAGATGCACACCTGTGTAAGGACTGCTGACCAGCTAGCCCAAGAGCTCACCTTGGTGCCCTTGTCTGCTTTAGCCCTTTTAATACAGACCTGGACCCACTTGCCTTGGAGTCCTAACTCTCTCCTTGTCTCTTTTGGGACCAAATACCCTGTACACACTGAGATGGGCAGGTGGCCATTCAGCCTGGGGAGGAGGACGGGTTGGCAGAATCTGCCCATAGTGACACCCCCGTTCTGGCTTCTACCCATAAACCCACTGACCTGGCACACCTGCCTGAGTGAGACAAGCCAAGTCTTGTTCCACCTGTTGGACTGGGAGATAGAAGGAAGAGGGGCACTCCTCCTTATCCCCAGGGACGTGCGAGGGGCTTCTGGGCGGTTACCCAAGCTTGGCTGTCCGTCCTCTGCTAAGAGCTTCACTTCACAGACTGCTTATGCTAGGTAGAGTTTCCACTTCTCCCTTGCTTTTCACAGATGAGACCCAGAGTGGGCAAGTGACTTTCCCTAGTGGACCAGCAAACCAGTGGCAGACCCTGGACCCAGAATCTGGGCCTCCAGTTCCCAGGTCTATTCCCTAAGTCTGTCCTGGTCAGTAACTGCCTAGAGGTAAGGGTGAAGGTGGGCACAGGTCAAGTCCCTCCACCTAAGGGACAGCCTGGGAGGAGTCGGGGCAGGTCAGGGGCAAGGCAGTCCTTCCTTTCTCAAGAGGGTAGGATTCCTGGTGGTGAGTCCCAGGGGACTAGAAGAAGCTCCATTTGGGAAGCTCGGGTGGGCCGAGATAGTACTTGGGTAGGGCTTCCTGTGGGGGTGACCCCAGGACAGACCAGGCTTCACTATGCCTCATCCCTGGCCCAGACCCAACCTCTCTCTGGCCCTGGCTTCCTGTCTCATCAACCCCACCCGGCCCAGGGGAGAGGGAGGGACTGAGAGGTTTTCTCAAGGACTGGGGCTTTCTGGGGGCAGGGTGGGCTAGGGAGCCTGGCGAGCTTGGCTGCCAATGGCCTCTGACCTCCAGGCCTCCGGCCCTTTGTTTTACAGGAGGCCATGAAATAAGTACCACTGGGTTTCTCCCCAGACACAACCTTGGACACGGCTGGGCAGTCTTAAAGAACTGGCCTTACCTGGGGATGACATGATCTCAGACTAGAGGCACAGTGTGTAGGGGAAGGCCAGTGGGGCAAGGGGGTGTCACCCATGCATACTGGGACCCTTGCAGGTCCGGGTACCCCCAGGTGACCCCAGCTCATTCTCTAGGCCTCAGAAGTTGGTGATGTACCTGCCTATGGGCTGTTACAATAAGAGACAAGCAGCTATTGGCCTGCCTCAGGGAGGAAAGACACAGTCCTCAGTCCATCCCTCACCTCTCGTGGCTCCTCATCTACTTAGAGGCACCTGCCTTGGGTCTCCCCAGGGCAAAGTGAGGGGCCTCCAGGCTGGCCCCTAGGCCCACCTTGACACAGGTTTCTCCTGTTCAGTGGCTGGAGAGACCAGGCCTCCCCTGGGACCCAGATCTCCAGTGCAGCCCAAGCACCTCCCCATCAAGGCATACCCAGTGGGCCTCCTGACTGATGGAAAGGTGCATCTGGTAAACTTTAGCAAACCGATGTGAGCCACATCCTGGCTACCAGTACTGGAAAGGAGGCTTTGTCCAGATTGCTAGGGCTTCTGTAGGCAAGAAGCCTGGGAGGGATTCAGAGATGCTGCAGGCTGAGAGTCTGTGGCCCTCACCACTGGGGCTGGACTTCAGACTGGCGTGAGGTGCAAACAGGCCTTTCCCTCCTAGAACCCAGGTAGCTATGGGGTCAGTCACACCCCAACTCTCAGCAGGAGCTGTGGGGTCAGTCACAGCTGCCTCTTCTAGCATGTCTCAGTTTTGAGGCTCCTTTGGTCCACCTGGGAGGCCACCACTGAATTAGCAATGAAGCTCCATTTCTGGGATGTGGATTTCCCAGAAGACAGGCCTGGCAGAAGATAGACATGGCTGCCAGGAAACGTTTGTCACAGGAAGGAAAGAGAAGAATCAACAAAGAATGGGATCGAGACATGAACATAGGTAGTTCACCAAACATGCCCCTCCACTGTCTCCAAAAGTGACTACAATTCTCCATCTACACCCCAAGATTGGTAAGCGTAGGTGAAGGACAAAGGTGGCCCATTCAGGGTGATTCCAGAGCTGCCAATCCTCCTGGAGGGTTCAGGGAAGGCTCCAGATGTCCAGAGGTCAGCTTGGCCTGCATATCTGCCCACCACTACACACAGCTGCTCTGGCTATACCTCCCTGGAGGAAAGAGGCTCATCCCCTAGAAACACTGCTCAGTCTTTGAGGAACCCATGTGTCTCACCTCTCCTGTGGGCAGGCTTCAGACCCCTGCACAGTGGTGAGTGCGGCAGAGACACTCAGGACAAGATCACAGGGAATGCTGTGGAAGGGGATTGATTCTGTTCCACCAACAGAAAGGAAACATGTCAAATATAGGGATCGCCAGAGATTCTAGAGACTCTGCACCTCCCCACAGCCCATCACATGCCACATAGTAGGTGCTTAAGGTGCATGTAGTGGCTTGTTGGATGCACGTGGGAAGCATAAGGCCAGAGCTCTACAGTATGCCACATGTTTAGGGCCACAACAGTTGAAGGTGGCATTCTTATATCACCCTCCCCCTGGCCCAGGATGTTGCCTTTTGGAATCCCAGATAGCAAGAGCTGCTAACCCCTGAGTGACAGCGCTGGGAGGATTTCTATGGTCAGATGGAGCAGGGGCGTACCAAGACCCTGGGAGACAGGGGTTTAGAGTGGGGCTGCCACCAGCCCAGCTTCTCCATTCCAAGGCCCAGGAACTCTGAGACCTCAGGGTTCAGGGCCCTCCACTGACCTACAGTCCCTGTCCTCTGTGCCCAGCTGCCTGTCATAGTCTCCTGAACTGCTTACTTAGACAAATGGGAGAAGAGAGAGCAGCCACGTGACAGTCAAGGTTCCCTCAGTCTCACATGCGTGTGTGCACACACACACAGCCACTCGCTGTGGGTCAGGTGGCCATGCGACCCAGCAGGGCAAGCTGGGCCAGCTCAGGTTTCTGAGTCTCTGAAGGGCAAGTGACTGGTATGCTCTTTGCAAACACTGGCTTTCTGCTTCCTGGACATGCTGGCTGAGAAGCCAGAGGAGTAGGAGACAAGGAGCACAGGACAAGGAGGGGCATACACCGGCCCAGATTTCTGTCTGGTGTTTTCCTTCCTCTCTCCCCACCCAGAGGTCAGATGCATGCCAGGAAGTCTTTCTGTGGCTGTCAGCAGCTCCCAAACAGCAGGGAGAAGCCCAGAGTTTGAGCTGAGGCTGGATTCAGGGAGAAGAGGACAGAATGCTAATTTCACAATTAGACTCTTCCTTGGCATGACTCTGGGATATCAGGGGTCAAGGAAGGCGTGAGCATCCGGTGCCACCTAGTAGGTATATCTCTGTCACTATGCTCTGCCTGGCAAGGTTCTGTGGGTTGGGGGGTCTTGGCAGCTTTTGTGGTATTATGTGAGGGTGTTCCCTGTCCTCCACATACCACCCCCAGAAGGCAGGCCTGTCCTCACAGGTCCAAGATTACATTGTGTTTCTGCCCCTGGTGGCAGCTGTGTGGTCGGTCCTGCAGTCAGTTTCCACCCACCCTGACTCAGGCCTGCCCTGGCTTTCAGGACCTAACAGCCCCCAAGACTTTATAGAAGCAAACCTGGGAGGCCAAAGAGAGGTGAGGGGCATGGCCAAGGGTCCCCAGATTAAAGGCTCCTCATGGCCCCCAACAAGGTCGCCTCATCTAACCTCATGTCTATGAAGACTCCTGTCATTCCGCTTCACAGATAGGGAGGAGGCATAGGAAAGCTGCTTATCAGTTAGAGGCAGAGGTGGAACTCGAACCCACAGAGTCTAGTACATGGAGTCCATGTTTCTCACTCAAGTCCTACGCTACAGCCTTGGAGCTGTTTTCTATGGTGACAGGCCAGGCCCTCACCTCACCACATTGCCAAGGCTAGGCCCTGGTTTCTACAGGGGTGCCCAGGATCCACACTCAACAGTCCATTTTCCCTTAGTATTGGGGACTCAGGAAGCAGACCCTACATGCATCTTGGGGGATACAGAGAGAACACTCAAGGAAGGGGATGATGCTGGGTGGGCTACACAAGGATAGAGAATACAGTAGAGCAAGACCAGGGTGGACACAGGACACAGGACATAGAGACCGGAAGACCGGGAGGGATGGGAAGAGAAGCAATAAGAGAAGGGAAGGGGGAGGGGGGGAGGGGGGGGAGGGAGGAGGGAGAGGAGGGGGTGGATGACACAAGACGGAGAGAAGAGGACAGCCGGGTGAGAGGGAGGGGAGAAGGAGGAAGAGGAAGTGGATGGGCGGGAGGAGAGCAGGTGGCAGAGTAAAGAGGAAAGGCAGGCAGGTCAGGGGGAGCTGGCCCCGAAAACTGCGAGGAACGCAAGCCCGCCCACCGAACATTAAATACCTAACAGGAGATGACAAATCAAATGGGAATTACTGCGGTAAAAACATAATTAGAAACTTGATTGAAGTTAAACAGAATTTACATAACACTGCAAATTAACTTTACATGGCAACTATTCACTGGGAAGGCAACGGAGAAGGCATTTCATTAGTGATCTATATTTGAAAATGGGCACAATGGAGCTTTGGGGTTCAGAACTGGTTGCCTTCAACAGGAGAGGGTGCCCAAAGCTGCTAGAGAATCCAGTGCAGCAGGTGCTATGGGCAGAGGTGGGCAGAGTCCATAGAAGAACTCTGCGCTTGTTCCTGGGGAGCAGGGCACCAGAGTACCGTCTGGTCCCCTAGTCCTTATAGTACACTCTGGTGCCCTACCTTATTGAGCACTGTGTGGTTTTGGGCAAGTGACTTGCCTTCTCTGGGCTTCGATTTCCTCGTGTATATAATGATAAGTCTAAGAGGTGGTTTATGTCTGGATATTTTAGGAGAACATGTGAGATGGTGCAGCTTGTTTTAAGCTTCTGGGCTTTGGGGTCACATGACTTGGGTTCAAATGGCCAGATTAGCTGTGGCATCTTACACACTGTCTTCTTGAGTCCTGATTTACCAATCTGTTCAATGGAGATAAGTCCAGCCCCGCCTGAGATCACGGAGGCAGGAGAGGATTAAGAGAGAGAGACAGGTGGAGGCAGGCTTAAAGAAAGTGAGTCTGTAGGCCTGGATTACTTGGTCATCCACAGTGCACACTAATTAGATTACCCGAAGCCTCCTGCCACTGATAGGACATGGGGCCTTGCAGTATCACAGCGGCCAAGGTTGGCTCCCTTAATTCCTGACGAAGAGTCACGGGGCGCCTCCCCTCACTCTGTCCCAAGGAGGAGAAGGTCACCTAGTCCTTACCCAGGCTGCATCCAATTCTTAGCCTGAGAAATATCAGGAACCTGTTTTGGTCCATAAACCACTATAACTGCCCATGTTGCCTTCTTGGCTCCCATGGCTTCTATGCATAATATCCAAAGCCCCTGTTACCCAGTCTCAGGCTTCAGGCAGGGCAGCTGTTCCTCTTTGCAAAGTTCCACTGTATTCTACCACGCTGAAAGGTTGTTTTAACCCCAGACTCAGCAGCACTTACAGTTCTTGGGAAATGGGGACTCTGTTGTCTCCTCTGCCCATGTGCCCTGAGGCACATGAGGGTGCTCAGAAAGTGCTGGTGGGTGTCAGAGTGGTCAGGAAGACCTCCTATATGAGGCTGCATCCTGAAGCAAGAGAGGTCCTGGGAGAGCGAAGAGAGCTCAAGGTGCTGGGTCCCACACACTGTCAGAATGGGCCAGTTGCAGCTCCCAAAGTCCCCCTGCCACAGGTAGCAAGGTGGCTCCCCAACCCTCACCAGCACTCCTACCCCCCCACCAGCACTCCTACCCCCCCACCAGCACTCCTACTCCCCCCACCAGCACCCTTACCCCTCCCCCACCTGCACCCCCACCCCCAGGTGCTCACGGCCAAAAGGGAGCGTCCAGGAGCTGACTTCCTGAGGGACCACTACTGCTCCTGAAGTTCTCACTGGCCCTGTCTTTCAGTAGACCTATCTTGGCCTAGGAGATACTACTGAGAGACGGAGACAGAGTTAGGGCAAGAAGAGAGTGCGATCACAGACACAGGTACACGGGACACCGTCAGTCCGCTGCCCAAGGCACAGAGTGCTGTGTCTGCTGAGAGGTAGCCCACACACTCCCACAGCCTGAGGAAGGCGGCTGTCTCTCTGAAGATCAAGGATCCTCTCCTGATCCTTGGGGGGCTGCTTTGCCCTTCCCCTGAGCTTCCTTCCTTTCTGGCCAGGGCCTGGCCCTCCCCACCTGTGCATCCTCTAGTCTCTCCTCCTTTTCCAAATAGTGCTTATATAATGAGGCCTCTGAGCCTTTGTGCATGTTCCCTGTGTATGCAGTGCCCTTCCCAGCTTTCCCCAAAACTTCTTCCTATCCACACCAAACCAGCTCTGCTCTCCTCTGCTTCCCTGGTTCCACCCTCCGGACACCCATTCCTGCGCCCCCCCCCCATCTGTGCTCCTCCCCAGGGCCAGATGGCTGTGACTCAGACTCAGACTCCTGGCCTGCACGATCCACACTCTTTCAGAGTGACCTCATCAGCTGCATAGCTTGCAACACCAGCTGCAAACAACTCCCAAGTTTGTATGTCCAGCCACACAGTGTCTCCTTCCAGACTAAGATAAGCTGCTTCCCCAGCTTGGCCTTCTGTAGCTCACAGGTAGGCAACTCTACCTATCTAGAGCTGACTGCCCACTGACGAGAGCCTCCCTCTGCTCTCCCAGCAGTCCAGGGGCTGAGAAAATGATCTCTCTTCTTCTCTGGCTTTGCCCCAAACCCACAAGCCTGGCCTGACTGTCCTTGTCCCACCTGAGGCCACCACAAGTCTGCAGGATTCCAGGAACATTAAGTCTTGACAATTGCTCACCTCTTCCCAGCACCCTCAGCTCTCCTGAATGGGCAACGAGCCTTCAGTAACTCCCTGCTGCCCGAGTGGACCCCTCCAACCTCTCTGACTCTCTCTACTATCCACCACTGAGCATCAGCCTCACCCTGCCCACTGCTAACTGCACTTGGGTCTACAAGCTCATCAAAGTCTTCCTTGACCACCCATCAGAGCACCTTCACCAAAGCTGCAGGCCCAGCTCCCTTCCTGCATGCATTTCATTTCATTTTTTAAAAAAATTATTTATCATTTTTATTTTATGTGTATGAGTATATTGCCTCCATGTATGTAAGTGCATTCGTGTCTTGCAATGCCTGTGGAGGTCAGAACAGGGTGTTGGATCACTTGGATGTGGAGTTGCAGATAGCTGTTAGTCTGCCATTTGGGTGCTGGGAATGGAAGCTGGGTCCTCTTCAAGAGCAGCCAGTGCTCACAACCGCTGAGCCATCTCTCCAGTCCTGCATTTCACTTCTTAAAACCCAGCTTCATGTCTACAAGATGGTTCAGCAGGTAAAGGGGCCTGCCACAAAGCCTGACAACTTGAGCATAATCCCAACCCCTAGAAATCACATGGTAGAAGAAGAGAACTGACATCCACAAGTGGTCCTCTGACGTGTACATATGCTGTGACACATGCGTGCCATCTCCCAAACAAACAAATAAATGTAAAAGTATTTTTTTGAAACCCACCATTGCCCAACACATGGTATCTTCATTTCTTAGGAATCGCTCTCCACGTCTACTTGTGAGAACAAAAATGCTAGAAAGGGAGAGCTGGTCTGATTTGCCTCATTATGCTCCCTCACCTCAAGAGCATCTGCCTACAAAACCAGCACATAGCCTTCCTCACCCCCCGGTGCAGTCAGATCCTGCTTGCAGTCTAGAGGATCATCACAAGGGTGTAAGAATGACTCTGGGACCCCAGTCTGCTGCTATTACACACTGTGCCCTTTGGGGAGTAGGGCTGGAGCTCCTCCTCCATAAGCCAGCCCTGGGACAAGGGTCAACAAATATTTGAGGAATGAATGAACTACTAAACGAATGGGTAGAGAGAAAGGTGGGGGGATGTATAGGTAACTGGGTATATGGATGGATGTGTGGATAGATGGATGAATGGATGGGTGGATGGATGGATGGGTGGGTGGATGGATGGATGGATGGGTGGATGGATTGATGGGTGGATGGATGGATGGGTGGATGGATGGATGGGTGGATGGATGGATAGATGGGTGGATGGATAGATGGGTGGATGGATGGATGGGTGGATGGATGGATGGGTGGATGGATGAATGGATGGGTGGATGGATGGGTGGGTGGATAGATGGGTGGATGGATAGATGGGTGGATGGATAGATGGGTGGATAGATGGGTAGGTGGATGGATGGATGGACAGTTTGGTAGGTGGATGGATTATGGACAGTTTGGTAGGTGGATGAGGTGAATGGATGAGTGGAAGGACATGTGGGTAGATACTGGGTGACTAGGTGGGTGGGTGGAGTGGATGAATATATGGGTGGAATGGTGAGTATGTGGCGGATGTTTGAATGTGTAGATGTACAAATGTGTTGATAGGTAGCTGGTAGCTGGATAGGCAAATGGACAGGCAGATAAATCAGTGGGCAGGTAGGTAGATGGATAGTAGAGCAAACAGATGAGTAGTTGAGTGGAAGGATGAATGGAAGAATGGAGAGCTATGTGGAAAGGGGAGTAGATGGATGATGGGTCAGGATGGAGGAGCCCCAGTATAGGCCCATAACAGACTGGTCATGGCACAAGTTCTCTGTAGAGGAAGGGTCAGAGCAGGACAGCGTAGTCTGAGTAAAAGTGCAGAGTCTGATGTCAAATGAGATGCAGTTGAGCTACTCTAGTGGAGCCAGAATCTGCTCTAGGACCCTCAGCAAGCCCATTAGTATCCCTAGCCTTTGTTCCAGAGTCCGATTATGCATTGAGTAATTCCTGTTCAAGGTTAGCAGGGAGATGACTTTGGAGTTTGAATGCTGTTACAGAGAAGTCAGCAGCCAGTTTTGGAGAAGCAGGTCTGGCTCGGTCCCTTAGACATTCCTTTTCTCTAGCCTGGTCTGGTCCTGCCAGCCTCAGGGCCATGTTATGCTACCTCCATGAGAGTGGGCCTCTGGCTACACTCTCAGAGTTCAAACTGAATTGGCTGTTAACAAGGCTCACCTCCAAAGAACAACCAGACTCAGCTGGTTCCTGGGACCTTGAGGGACTCTAAGTGGAGGACCAGAGCCTTCTATCCATTTTATAGACAGATAGTTGAAGGCAGGGGTTTATGGTAGGGTGGCATCACATAGGATTTACAGAGAAGCCCTGCATCAGGGCCAAGAGCAATGGGGAGCAAGGTGACCACCCTCAGCTTTGGCCCAGTCCCTCACTTTCCAACTCTGCCCCTGTGGGGTCTCAGATGGTAGTGTGGCCTGGCCATCAAGGCCTTGGGTTATGGGTTTACCTTTCTAGGTCTGCAGCTCAGTGACAAGTGGTGGCTTCTCTCACACCCCGTAGCATTGGTCTGCAGCCCTGGCCTCCTCCTCTTCCTCCTGGGTACACAGGGTGAAACAGGACATGTATGAGTAGCCCAGGACACAGACAGCCATCACTCCCATCCATCCCACTCCCTGACGCTGGGCAATCTCAGTGGCCTCTGAGCCACTTAGGCCTGCCTAGGATGCCTGAGTTATTGGAGCCTCTGTGCCCTCCCCAGCTACCAAGCCAACTCCTGAGTGGTTATTTTCAAACTCTACATATCTGTAAGCTTTACTTCTTCTGGGGCTCGGGGGCTTTGTGGTATTGTCTCTCTTCTTGATAAGAAAAGAAGAAGCCATTGCCTTCCTGTGCAGCCCCCAGGAAGGACCTCAGGAGAAGGTGGCAGGGTATTTTTAGACAGCATACAAAGCCCCAGCCTGGGCTCTTCTCTGTGCCCTGCCTGGCTTCGGGGAATTATCTCACATGGCTGGCCGCTTTGCACCCACAGCCTGCAACCTGCAGCCACTGCCAAGGCCACTCTTTGACCCCTGCCTGAATTCTTTCTTCATTGTGAACCACTCACCAGATCTCTGACGGGCACTTAGAGACAGGTGACACGTGCACACCTCCCAGGAAAACCTGGCCCTCCCGAGCAGTCACAGAGAGCTCTGCTTTGCCTGCAGCTGGAGGCCCAGAACCTGTTTGTTTGTTTATTTTTAAAAATTTTTTATGTATATATTGTATATGTGCATGTGCACATGGGTGCTAAGTACATGTCTACAAGTGCAGAAGCGAAGCCAGAGGTCAATGTCAGGAGTCTTCCTCAACCACTTTCCACCTTGTTTTTTGAGACAGGGTTTCTCAATGAACCAGTAGCTCACCAAATCGGCTAGAGTGGCTGCCACAGCGGCCCAGTGAACCCCGTTCCCACCTCTGAGGCACTGGAATTATAGGCACGTGCCACTGAGCCTAGCTTTCTCACAGATGTGGGGATCCAACTCAGGCCCTCATGCTTGTGTGGTAAGCACTTTACTGACGGAGCTATCTTCCCAGATCGCAGAATTAGCTTAAAGCAAAAGAGATCCCTGGTTTCCACTTATCTAGCATTCCCCAAACTTCAGGCCTTCTACACCCTTAGAAATCCCTTTACAGGAGTCACACCCTACCTAACAGCCATGTGACACAACTGATACTCCCCTTAACCTCCTTTTCAGTTCCAACAAGCATGGCTTTGTCCAAAGCAAACATAGCCATGAAAGAACTGATTTGACAAATAGGTACGCATTTCTAATATACTTTAATAAATATATAGCCAATGAAACAAAAATACATGTTCTTTCTGGTACTAATTTTAGAATCTTGTCACAGACTTCTAGAGTTTCCTGGGCCAAGTTCCTGCAAACTCACTAAAGTGAATCCATTCTGTTTGCAGGAAGGAAAAAAAAAGGCACGGAAGCGGGTTGGGGGGCTGACCGGGCCAAGTGTCAGGCCTAGGGGAGGAGCCTCACGTTCCAATTTTGCTATGACCATCTTAGTGGATGGCAGAAGGCCTCCTGAGAATGGGTGCCCAGAAGGAGGGAAGCAATGAAGAGGCCTGGGGTCTAATATGGCATCTTTTCCCAGCATTCCTTGGAGCTCTCTTCTCTACTCCATTGGACTCCTCTGAACTGCAGTGGCTGGCAGAGGCTAGCACATCATCCTCCCTTTGGGTCATACTGGGAGTGCAGATTCTACCACCTCAGTGCCTGCTCCTTGATCCTACAAAACCCTGGGCAGCCAGCAGGCCTCTATGGTTGTCAGTCTCCGGATGTATGCCCTGGGGACAGACCCTAATAGTGGCCTCCCAGTACTCAGGCCTTCGGCTCATAGGCTGGAGACTCTGGCTGGGCCCCACTGCTCCACTCCTGCTGAGAACAGGATGTGGGTGTCAGGAGGTGAGGAGAGTGTGGGGTCGAGTGGGGAGTGGCCTTGGGTCGGGACTTCCTGAAGCCAGATCGGTTTACCACAGTCAGTTGGGCTCTGGACCGCACAGCTGTGAGTTATAAATGTCCTTGTCAGAGGAGGGCCTGGAGGTCCTACTGCTGGTAGAGGCAGCAAGTGTCTGGAGTGCCTGCCTACGGGACTTCCCCAGCCAATGGCCCGTCCTCTAGTGGCTAGTCCCATGTGTCCAGCCCTCATGATCCCAGGCCTTCTTTACCAACCCCTCTGAGGAGAATGATGACACAGGGAGACTGATCCCATCTTCTGCCTGGGCCTCACCCTTCAGGTGAGAATCCCGTGGTCTCAGTGACCCAGGAGACACCCCCAGTCCAGACCTGGGCCCCAACCTAACACTAAACCCTGGGTTTGGCACACAGCCAGTCACCTCAATGACAACTGTCCAACTCAGTAACCTGCTTCCTACAGCCCAACGGTCTCCCAGTGCCCACACATCAAAGCATACACAGGGGAAAGAGGGTGAGGAAGGATCTCCGCCTACATGTGCTCTGCTCAGAAGAGCAGAGGCAGCAGCTCTGGTACCAGGCCTCTGTGTGCTGCACGTCCTGGGAGGAAATGTTCCTATGTCCCATTAGTCCTGTGGGCTGCCTGGAATTCTTAGGCTGGGGTCATGTTTGAGGACATGGTATGACCTGCATGCAGTTCAGGGGTCAGCCTTATACACAGCATGATGTCCATATCTGATTAGTTAGGTACTTCTAAACCTAACTGGGACGTGGAGGGGGGGCTGGTGGCCACTTCCTCCTGGGGCCACGGAGGAGGAAGACTGGTCATGGAGGCATAAATATAGACACACTGTATTGTTCAGGTCTACATGGCCAATTTTTGATGTTCTCTTGAAAAAATATTAAAAATTACAAATATAATATATATGTATATATTTAGAGAAATTACAACAAATTCCTGGAGTCTTATTGATCCAAACCTCCTTTTTCATGAGGCAACTTTAAACAATTTACCAAAAAAGGCTTACGGTGAAACGCTTCCATTTACAACCTGCTGCACACTTTTAACACTCCATAGCTCCCAGGGCCTCTAAACCCTCATTCAGCTCCCCTTAGTCCCTCTCTAATCATCATAACGGTAACAAAACCATTAATAGCATCTAACACTAAAGGATCTTTAGCTGAACTCTTCTAAATACTCTTTGTACCCATTTTAACAGATAAACATTCAGAGGCACAAAGAAAACAGCCTAAGGTCGCAGCTAGAAGGATATGAACCCAGACAGGTTGGAACTGTGCTATATCCAGCCTCAACAGTCCTCTTGGCTGCTGCTCTAACAGGCTGGAGAGTTCTCCCTTCCATAGAGACTTCAATAGCAGAAGTAACCGAGAACAGATGCTAAATACACCCATTCATTCATTCATTCATTCATTCATAAATTAAATCCTTTACTTACCCTACCTGGCACCCTACATCTCTATGCTGGGGTAGGCTGGGTTTTTTGCAGAGGTAGGGGTAGGCTTTGCCTCCATTTGTCAAGGATAGTTGGCAAGGACGGTGGTAGAAGAGGCCCTAGAGATGGGCTGGGCTGACCCCACAGGGCCCTTAGTGCAGTAGGGGGAAGGGGGTGCTCAAGGTCACCCAGCATGTTGTCCTGCTGCCTTCTGTCAAAGATAAGAGGTGGCTGGAGAGGAGTGGTGTGGAGCGGTGTCCAAGAGCCACAGGGACCAGCTTGCAACAATACTGAGCTCTTGTGAGGTTTGAGGTCAGTCTTCTGGAGGGCAGGGAGGGTTGCAGAGGCCTGGGCTGAGGAGATCAGATGCTGGTGGGAGAGACTAGCTAGTGGTTGAATGACAAGGAAAAGCAAGAGGAGGGGGAGGACGAGGAGGACGAGGAGGATGAGGAGGACGAGGAGGACGAGGAGGAGGAGGGAGAGGAGGAGGAGCCGGAGGAGGAGGAGGGGGAGGAGGGGGAAGAGGAGGAGGGGAAGGGGAGGAGAGGGAGGAGGAGGAGGAGCAGGAGGAGGATGAGGACGAGGAGAGGGAGGAGGAGGAGGGGGAAGAGGAGGAGGGGGAGGAAGAGGAAGAGGAGGGGAGAGGAGGAGGAGGAGGAGAAGGAGGAGGAGGAGCCACTCAGGCAGTGTCTTTCTTCTTCCCTTTTGCATCCCACCTGCTCCTAGGGCCTCCAGGTTTCCCCAGGACCACCAAAGGGCTAGTAAGTTGAGAATGCTTGGAGGCACTGGAGTCCCTTCCCACAGATAACATGTCAGACAATGTAAGGCCAGGACTTACAGCACACCATGACTGAGCACTGAGCCTCTGGGCCCCATCATCTCCTATTGGACGGATTCCGCAAGGAACATGCAGATGTGGAACCCTGGCTAGAAGCCTCCAGAACCTAGGGGGCTATCCAGCTCTTACCTGAGTCTACGGTACCAGCCTGGTGTCTTGAGACTGGCTATCAAGAGGACAGACAGCAGGGGGTCAGGCACGAGCTCTGCTCACATGGAGGATCCTGAACATGGAATGGCCCCAGGCAGGCAGCCAGCTCACAGGTCCTCCCACTACTTAAACTGCTTCCCCTAGGAGCTACTTATAGTTTACAGAATGGAGGAAAGTCCAGAAAGATCCAGGAGTACTGCCCAACCCTGGGATGGGTAGGGATACTTATAGACCAGGGATTGGCAGGCAAGGATCAGGTCTCAAATTCCCAATAAGCCAGGGCCCAACTCTGACCCGGTGGTCATCCCCACTCAGTCCCTCTTCCAGAATGTCTCATCCTCTGTCACCAAATATTGAAGCCCACCTGTGTTCCATCTTGATAATTTATGTATCATTATTTAAATCACTTTAAACCAATCGCTTTCATTTTACTTAGCCTCACCTAAAACACTATCATCTGACAAATCACAGGTCTCATATACTAATTGTGTGTGTGTGTTTGAATCCACATGAAAATAAATACATAATATTAAAATGTGAGATAAGCTCGGCACCTGTGTCCTGGTAGACCACCATGCAAGGCCTGGGTAGGGGGCAGGCCTGTCATGGGGAAGTCTCAGACCAGATGAGGAGTCTCCATCAGGCAGAGAGGCCTGGGGAACTAGGGCACAGACAGGGAGGGAGGGAGAGGAGGTGGAAATTTCTAGAAGGGTATATAGGCTCAGACAGGCTACCTTTTTCTTCCTTTGGACCTAGGGTTTGGGCCAAGAGTTCTCAGTCTATTTCCTGTAAAATGTTCAATACAGCACTCAGGATGAGTACTCAAGTGGGAGTCCACATACCCACAGTGGGGTCTGCCTCTTGCTGGGAGGTGTGGGCATCAATTTCCCCATCTGAATAGAAACGTGAGTCAGGGGTTCCTCTTAGCTCCATTAGTCAGACTGCAGCCTTAAGCACCCATGGTATATGGCACTCCCTTGGGCCCCGGACAAGCCTTCTACCCGCTCAGCTCTCCAACAACAGTCCACCAAGGGGCCTTCAGTGAATCTGGGTGCCAACGGAAGACAAGGCTATCCTGCGTGACAGCTATAAGATTAGACAATCAGCTAATCACCAGCAAATTCACATCCCATCTTTACATAGAACAAATATAGTATTTACGTAAAAGTTGTTAGGAGTTCCTCTCTTTTTAATTAGCAGAAATAAATGCAAAATGAATGGTAATTAGGCAGCTGATGGATTCTGTAGTACAATTACTCCTGCAGCAGTTGCCCCAGTCCTTAAACACAGTGCTCCCGGGAAGCAGGGGACCCTATTTATACACTTTATTTATAAAACAAAGTGAGCAGGAACAGAGGGCGCGGCCTGGCCCTGCTGGCTGGCAAGGGTCCTGGCTCTGGCAGGGCACAGGAGGGGAGGAGTCAGAGTGCCCAGCAGGGGGAGGAGCTGTGAAGGCACCACCAAGGCCTCGTGAATCTATTTCAGGCCTGGCATGTGTTTCCAGGAGCTGGGAAAGGACCTCTCCAGCAGGAAGTGGGCTACAGCAGCTGTTCTCAACGTCCTGGTTGTGTGTGTTCATGTTCTCTCTTTCTCTCTCTCTCTCTCTCTTCTGGTTGACTCATTTTTCCTACGCTGGCCCTGGCCTTTTACTACAACCTTCTTGTGTTGCCTCCTGAGGTATAGAGAAAAACAGAGTATTTTTCCTTTGCTTCTGGGGATCAAGAGAAACTAAATCCAGGAATAATGCTGTCAGTACAGTGGGAATAAGTTCCAGGTCAGAGAAGCATCCAACGCAGGGGAGGCCAGAGGAATAGTTCAAATGACCAGGTGGGAATTAGGTTTCCAGGGATGCATAGGAGTTTTCTGAGAAGCTGGGGATTAGCAAGTGGACCTACATGTGAAGAAGAACAGAAGTGAGATAGTGTGGCTACCCCACACTCCTGCGTGTACCGGAGAAGGGAGAAGGGAGAAGGGAGAAGTCTAACCCTGGAGCCACAGATAGGTCTGCATCGGAGGGAGGCTCAGCCTCTTTTCAGTCAGTTCTTTCCTGGTTCCCCTCCCCCATCCCACAGCCACAGAGGGCCAGGTGGACAGGCCATTAGAGGCAGCTGGTCCGGCTCAGCAGAGTGAACGCTGAGGAGCAGGAGGCTAACCTGATTACAGGAGCAGGAGTCTGTCTGCAGGGAGGGAGGCAGTCAGGGCGGCTGCTAGAGGGATGAGGGCCACAGGGCCAGCTTGGGGTCCTCAGTGAGGGTAGTCTCAAGAAGCCTGGGGTGCCCAAGCCCCTCCCATAGCCCAGCTCCATGCTTCAAGGTCAAGGCACAGGCAGCAGTTCCCTCCCCTGGGCTCCGGGCTCCAAACAAAAGACTGAACTGCAGGGGAGAGAGGCAGCAAACAGGCTGCAGCTCCATCTCTGGGAGTTTGTGGTAGGGTTATCAGCACTCTGAGGACCAGAGGCCAGGCAGGTTCACCACAGACCCTGTCACTCCTTCTTGTCTCCCACCAGCTCAGCTCACAAGCTCCTGGGGCGTGCTGCTGTGGGCAGCTGAGCCAGACACCTGCAAGGAGCCTGGGCTTGAGCAAACAGGAGCCCAGGATGAAGGAAGAGGCAGCAGAAGCTGGCAATGAGGGCTACCTCCTCGGCACCGTAACCGTCCCGGGGGAGAGTGGGGAGCCTGTGCAGCTCTCAGGGTCCACAGCACCTCCACCATGGCTGACAAGTGGCCTTTTCCCCTCCAACGAGGCCCCTCTATACTTCTCACAGGAGCTCAGAGAAGCAGTCGTTGAAGGGATCTGAGCGTCAAAGCCCTGGGTGGCAGCTCAGCAGTGGCTTTGAACACTGGACACTGGTGCACTTCCCAAATGGAAGCCCTCTCTCCTCTCCAGTGGGCAGCTCTCGGCTCTCCTGGATTTCCCTTCACAAAAGCAGTTCAAGTGGCTTTCTCTGGCAGCCTGGCCAGGTAGGGGGACAAGGTGTTCAGCTCTCCCTCTCAAGGAGCTTTGGACTTGAAGGGGAAGGTCAAGATCACATCTTGGGGTTTCTCTGCCTTGGGCCAAAATCAATAAAAATCTCCATGGTGACTGTCATCAGAGCTGGGGCAGGACCTGCCATGACATTCCTTCTACCCAGGGTGGCTCTAGGGTCTCCCTTGGCCTGCGACCTCAGCCCCAACAGCAGCTGAACGTGGGGTGGGGCCACAGCCCCAGGAAGCATGGGGGACCCACGCGCAACTGCCCAAGTGCCTCTCCAAAGACATGCTGGGTACCATTCATCAGCTGGTTTTCAGGGCTGCGAGAAATCAATGACATCTGTGCTGCAAACTCATCATTAGGATGGGAAAAACTCTGCAATGGAATTGATTTGTTTAAATATAATAACACAATTTAACAGAGGACTGTGGGGGTGGGGCAAGACCTCAGCAAACAAAACAGCCACACAGCTCAGAGAGTGGCTGGGGACCTGAGAGGAACAGACAGCGAATCACTTTCCATGGCGGCTGCTGAATCCCCTGGCCATCAGGTGGCTCAGATATGGCCTCAGCAGGCTGTGGGTGGACCCAGAAACCTTGTTGCCACTGCTGTTCTTGGAGTTGACTTTGCTTGAACATGAGTTCATCCCACAAACTGCCTTTAGGTCCTACACTGTAGTCCAGACACCTGTGAGGAAAAACAATTGAATCTCTGACCCAGATCCAAAGGTACCAGGTAGAGAAAGGCTGACAAAAAGACAACACAGAGCAGCAAGCACTGGGTCTTCTGGGGGTGTCAGGAGCCCTAGCACAGGTCAAAGGCAGAAATGACGGTAACATCAAAGAATGAGAAAAGGCCTGTTTGGAAAAATGACCATCAGCTCAAGGGTTAGGTACTTTTCTGTTCTGACAACATCATTCTTGCAGCATCCTAGGGCCCTGCACACACTTTACATGTATCAATTTTATTAATCCCGATAGCCTTTGATGGTGGAACTACCATATCTATGTGTCATACAAATGATACCACTGATGCTTACTAGTACTGCTGTGGCTACCTGAGGACACATGTCTACATTACCACAGGAGCCTACTCACTGACCGATGCACTCCTTTGTCCTCACTGAGACCAGACCTCCATGTGAGCTGGGCAGACAGGCAAGCTCTCACCCGAGAAGTTGGGCCTGAGTCTTACAGGGTGGTTTGGGGACAGAGTTCATGGTGGTGTCTGAGAAGGGTGTGGTGAGCACAGTAGGTGCCTTGATGTCCGAATTCTGGTTGCACTGCATCCAGGATGAGGCTGGGCATGAACTGGGAACAGAGGCGGGCCTACGCAAAGGTGCCATCCTTCCCATATAACCCAGGGCCTGGTAGTTAGAGGTCTTAGATGGCCTATAGTCTTCAGGAAAGGCCCAAATAGCTCTGGGATCTGGCTGATACAGGAAGAGCCTCAATTCCATCCTATAATTTGGCCTTTCTCCCTCGTGGCAGAGGGAAGCTGGGGAGACAGGGAAGGGAGGCCTGGCAGGAACAGGACGGTGAGAGGAACATAGCCCAGAGATGACTAAGGGGGAACAGGGGTGAGCGTCAAGTACATCCCAGGCTTCTACCATGGCCCTGTGAGGTGTGAAGACCCAGCCTCACACTTCCTCTATCGATAGAAATTGACCCAGGACCTCAGGGAGCATTGGCTCATCCTCTAGGAAGCCCTGGCCTGGGTTAGGGCACCACAGGCCAGCAGCTGCCTTGGTCTCTGCTCTGTCCCTTTGCTGACCTTTCTCCTTTGTCAACAGTGTGCTCTATCACTGCACCAGAAGGGCCCAGCCAGGACTGGGGGTGGGGGCTCCTTCTGCCTTCCCTCTTAAAAGGCTGCAGGAGTGCAGAGATGATAGGTCAGCGGGGAGAGGACGTGCTATACCAGTGTAAGGACCTGAGTCCAGCTCTTCAGAACCCAGGTAAATTCTGACGTGGTAGTGTGTGTTTCTAATTCTAGTTCTCCTATGGTGAGATGGGAGGCAGAAGCAGGAAAAACTTCAGGAGCTCATGGGTCAGCTCGCTGGCTTACACGGTGGCAGAAAAACCAAGAGAATCTGTCTCAAACAATATGAAAAGTGAGGCTGGACATTTGAGGTTGTACTCTAGTCTGTGCACTGTGTCATGGGAGGACCTGTGAACACACAGACACACACAGACAGACAGACAGACACACACACACACACACACACACACACACTAACAATGAAAGAAAAAGAGATTCCAGAGTCTTTAGAAGGCCAGGAGGAGAGCTACCAAGGCCCTCTGTGTAAACAGGGAAACTGAGACCTGATAAGCAGAAGCCTGGGATCCATCAGGCAGCTACCAGTGTGTAGCCTGGACAAAGAGCTGACCACTGACCAGCGTGCCCCAGAGCCCTCCTGAGGTCTGTGGGGAGAAGATCCACTGGAGGGGATTGTAGCTAGTGTGGGACCTAGGAAAGGGTGGCCAGCACCCAGCAAGGAACAGTCTGAGAGATGGGAAAGGCTGCGTCTACACAGAACCAGCAAGTACTCAAGCTGAGAGATATCCAAACAGACTTAAGAAAGGAGCCAGTCACGTGCCCTGAGTTGCTGAGAAGAAGGGTTTCTGGGATGCAGAACTCGCTGGGACTGAGAACTTGCAGGGCTGACAGTAGGTCAGTCTGAGGCAAGATGAGTTTTCGGTCATGCTGGCAAAGCTGATTCTGAATATGGCTTTCAGTTCCACCCATTTCCAACTGTGGGTGGTCTCTCTGTGCCTTTGTTTCCTCATCCAGAATGCAGAGTGTATAACAGGACCTTGTGTGGGGGGTTTAGAGGCTGAATTCAGTAGTGCATGTGCTGTGTTCAACAGCTGACACTAGTCACTCAACACAGCAGGTGGCCGCTGTCATTACCACCAACTGTGCTACCAGCCTTGCTCCTGCTACCGTGAGGACCGGCCGACATGTCCCGCATGCTGACCTGACCACACACTTCTGAGTATCGTGCACACGCTGATGACTGAGTCCTCGTTACTACTTGGGGTAAGGACCATTATCACTGTGTGGGATGAGGAAACTGAGGTACACTGAAATAGTCCCTGTGCCAGGCTCTCACACGGGCCAGTCTAAACCCTGGAAAACCACTTCTGTTTCCACTGGGCTGAGTCCAAAGCCAGCCAATCACTGGATGAAGGCCAGTGTCCACACGCTTCTGGTCACACTGACCCAGGGTAAGAACCAGACAAACACAGGGTAGACAGGCATGGCAGGCTATGCTGGGGGTGCACGGGAAGTAGGCAAGAGACCCTGACTTGGAGTTAAACCAAGCTGCCAATCCTTAGCCTATTCCAGAACGTTCCTTTCCTATCCAAGGATATCAATCTCATTTATTAGGTTCCCAGAGTAACTGTACAAGGAAAGCCAAGAGGGGTTCAGCTCCTGACCCAACCTTTTCTGCACTCTGCCTCCATGCATTCCTGCCACGCTCCAAGGTCAGGTGACACTGTCCAACTCAGAGATGGAAGGTTAGGGGTGAGAACGCACGCAGGCTGCACAAAAGCCCAAAGCCTGGCTCCTCTCCATCGCTGGTATGGAAGGATGGACAGGCAGTACCAGTGAGAGAGGTCACACTTGTCTAGGTCTAGTACAGGGCAAGGTGAGAGCCGATAACTCTGATGGGCCCCATCCCCTACTTGGAGCACAGGGATGGGAAGACCACTATAGACAGGAAGTACCCGCAGAGAGACAAGGGAAAAGAGGCAGGATTCAGGCAGGGCGTTTGCCTCACAACTGAAGGACATGGAGGCCTGGCAGAGAGAGACTCCTTCTCAGATTGTGAGGTACAGCCTAGTGCTACTCCAAGAAAAAGGTCACTGAGATGGGGAGCAGGTGTGGGCTGGGCTGGGCAGGGGCTCAGGGAAGCTAGTCCTCACTATTTTTAGTACCTTGATGCAAGAGGGTAAGGTCCTCCTCACCACCAGGTAAATGTCAGCAGCATGGGCAGTTGTGACCAATTAGAGCAGCTGGAGCCCAGGAGGGAAGAGAGCAAAGCCTTGCCTCCTGCAGGCCTCCAGCAGCTGCAGACTGTGGCCTCCCCAGTATATACACATTGCTCGCTTGGTCCCCAGAGGAGCCTGACAGGGGCAATGATCTTCAGCTTGATTTTGGCTTGGCTGTGTGACCCTGGCCAAATGTCCTGCCTTCTCTGACTCTAGTTTCCCTTTCTGGAACGGGGCCTTCACCCAGCTGGTTATTACAAGACTGACATGAGTCAGGGGTCAAAGACAGGCTTTGAGTTCAGGGAATTTTGCCTCCTTGCCTGTAGGATAGCTGTTGTAGGATTCCAGAAAGAATTCTGAGTTTCCTGCACAGGGACCTGGGCCATCCACGCCGGGACTGACGGGGCAGCTGTGCACACTGCTTGGGTGCGGGAGATTCGTACAGTCCCAGGGTCTTGGAGTCCAAAGAGCCTGTGGCTACAACCTGCTGATAGGAGAGGTGAGAGCAAGGCCACTTCATATCAATGAGGTTCTGCAAACAAACATGGAGTGAGGACCAGGGGAGGGACCCACTACAGGCACCCCAAAGGCCCACAGCATTGTAGCTGATTGGAATCTGGCAACACAGAGGGAGGCTCCCCAGGCACCTCATCTGCACCGAGTCCGTGCCACCTGCTACTGCTTGAGTGGACCACACATCCTGCTGCCAGCTTCTCAGGAGGCAGTTGGTTATAGGAAGGACAGGAGTTCCCAGTTCAGACCAAACCCAAACCCATTCTGGGGGCTGGATCCTTAGCTCACAGGTAAGATTACCCTAGGGGCCAGTTCCTGTTCTCCCTAGCTGGTCTAGGCTGGTAAGCTCCAGGAGTCTTAGGCCAGTCCTCACCAGCCAGGTGGAAAGAAGCTCTGGGTCCAGCGGGAGCTTCCATGGCCAGAGGCTCACTAAGCACCTAGAAAGACCTGTTCCTCAGAAAAAATCCCAGGCACAGCTCATGCTGTCTGAGGGAGGATGTTTCCACTCAAGTGCAGAGGTGGCTTCCTGATGTCAGGAAGATCAGGGGGGACCCAAGGGAAACTGAGGCACAGAAGCAGGACTTCAGAGAATCAGAAGCAAAGTACTAACTCCCTTTTCCCGGCATCTGGTCTTCTGGGGCACATTTGCCACCCTCCCCACCCCCCCTTGGCCCTCTACACAGCCCTTGGATCAGCCCTCACCCAGCTCTTCCTATGCTTTAGATGCTGGTGGTTCCGTGTATGGCCAGGCTCATTCTTCAGGCCCAGATGCAGCCCCACCTCCTCCAGGAAGCTCCTCACCCCAGGTAGCAGCGATGCCATTACAACAGCTTCCCAGACTGTAGGCCAGCTGGGCACTTGGCATCCCTCAGCAGAAGGGGCTGATGAGGACCACGGGCAGCCTCTGACCTCCTCAGTCTACTTTTCTGCCTCACCCTTGGCATCTTGGCAGCTCTCAGATCAGGCCTTGGAACAGGGCTGGGTGCCAGCTCCTGACCAGTGGGCCCGAGATCCTAGAGCTATCTGGGTAAGTGGGTCGGGGTTTGGGGAGATGTCACTAATGGGAAGACCACAGCAGAAGGCACTGATCAGTTTTCACAGAGCCAGGCTGAGGGCACCTGTGGGTGGGTCTTCACAGACACCTGGACTTCCCTGATCCCACTCTCTGCGGTCACAACTTCTAGTTGATTTTGCTTTTCTGTAAACACTGTGTTCCTGTCACCATTGCTACCAGTCCCCGCTGTCAGCATCACCCCTTCCCATACAACCAGAGCAGTTTAGGTGGGCAATGTACTTGGCTACAAGCCTGGATGAGCACCCTGTTGGGTAACTGAGTAAACCACTATCTCTGAGCCAAAGGCCTCCCTGTGCCACAGGGCATTGAGCCAAATGGCTTCTGAAGCCCAGTCCTTCAGAAGGGGATGTAGCTCTGTGGTGATTTTGGACACTGGTCGTCCTAGGGGCAGCTCCTTTCATGTAAGGTACATAGGGGCTTTGGATCCAAGGATGACGGGCACAGGCAGAAATCTACTCCGAGTGTGTGGCCTGGGTATGCCACTCATGGACAAGAGCAAGGTAAAACTCTAGGAGAAAGCTGCGTGCGTCAGCCTCAATGCGAAGAACCACTTACCGAACTGGTGGAATTCTTAATGGCCCTCATACCTGCAGAGAGACCCAGACCTGCCCTCCTTGGAAAAGATGCCACCTGCCTGAGCCATGACCTTCTGAATCTGCAAAGATAAAGCTGTGTATCCTTAGGCTGAGCCTCTCTGATTCTACCTTGTCCCTAAGTAATGTCTACTCCAAGTTTCTGAGCTGAGGTGAGGCCTTTATGGGGTGAGGAGGCAGCTGATGTGCAGAGGGTGGCGGAAGAGGGTGGCTTTGGCTTCCTCTGGGAGTGCCTGTGGGTGGGTGGGCTTTTCCTCCCAGTAGAGATGCTGGTGGCTGCAAGGCCAGTGAGGGCCCGAGTATCCGGCTACAAGAACAAACCACTCCTGACCCTATTCCTCCTGTCTGGGAGCTGAGGCACAGGCTGCTTTACCTCCAGCGTGAAGGCTGAGGATGGGTCTCTGGGACCTCAGGGAACTGCCTCTACTCCTACCACTGCATCAGGAAATCAGGCCAAGCAGGATGCCATCTCTGAGGCCTAATGGAAGATACTCAGGAGTTTCCATTAGGGGCCAAGAGAGGCAGATCTTCCTATGTTCAAGGAAGGCTGCAGAGATTCCAGGCAGACCTCTGAAGATCCCAGCTCTGTTTCCTCTCCTCCAGGCTGTCTTCTTGGCCTTCACCCCTATCTGCCTGGCACCCTCACTCTAGGTACTGCAGGCTCTTGAACTGCTGCCCTGGGCCCACATTCACTCAGCTACACAAGCACCATCGCATTTAGTGTCAGGGCCTAGCATAGCACCAGAGTTCAAGCAACATTCACCATCCACCCTGGCTAATCAGTCACTAGAGAATGCTCCAGTGCTTGTGAAAGCCAGTTTAACAGTGGGGAGAACATACGGTTTCAGAGGAAATCTGGGCTCCATCCCAGCTCCACCAATGGCTACATGACCCTGGGTAGGTCTCTTAGTCTCTCTGTGTTATGAGTTTCCTCGGCTGCTTAATAGGATGAGCCCAGCATCACTGAGTTGTTGATACCTTTAAGACTTCACCCTCTGGTTTTACAGAACAACAGCTCACGACTTATCCAAGGTCATGCAGCAAGTCTGGTGGAAAGGCGGCCCTGCCCTGCTGACCTATAGGGACAGGAATGAGCAGCAGGCT
Organism: Eospalax fontanierii; assembly: GCA_035773235.1. NCBI lineage: Eukaryota > Metazoa > Chordata > Mammalia > Rodentia > Spalacidae > Eospalax > Eospalax fontanierii. The sequence goes on from CM069540.1 coordinate 19,773,672, forward strand.
GTGGGGTAGTTTCAGCTCCAGGGGTGGGGGTAGGGAGGCAGAGTAGGCTGCAGAAGCTGATGGCAGAGAGGCAGCCAGGAGGCAACAAATTCTGGGCAGGGGCTGAGGCCTACATTCTCAGCTGGGCTGAGAACTGACAGGCATTTCACAGGCAGTCCTAGAAACCCAGCTCTGCATGACCTCGGGCTGGGCCTAGCACTCTGTGCGCTAGTCTAGCCCTCAAGGTCTCTGCAGGCAGCCTGAGCTATGCTTAACCCTGGAAGTGCACAGACTAGGACTGCCTGCTGGTTCACAGACAAGGCACCAAATCACACCCTGGGACCTGGGGACTAGCAAGAGCTGGCGTGTGATCCTTGACGTGTGGTTGTCCAGAGAGCATGCTTGGGATTGCCTCTCCAAACACCCAGATCCGTCCACCCTGTCCTTGATCCCTCCATCTTCTGCTCCTGTGTATCAGAGGCTAGGGTCAATTCTGTCACATGGCCTAGCTGCCACCTACCACCCTGCCACCTACCACTCATCCACAGGCCCTGCTGGTAGCAACAGTGACCTCATGACAACTCAGAGAGCAGATTCGAGAAGTCACTAGTCTGAGGCCACAAAGAAAGAAAGGTGAAGTAGAAACACCCCAAAGCTTGAGCCAGGTGTCTACATACTTAACCTGTAATGTTCTCTAGTTCATCCAGTGTGTGAGTGCCTTTAACCACAAGACAGCTTGTCACAGCTTGAAGGATACCCTCTCCTCTGCATCAGCTTCTGCAGCTGGGATAGCCAGGGACCGGCCTAGTGGGTGGCTCACCCAAGCTTTGGGGCTACACCCACCTGACTGCAGGAACCAGGCCGTATCCCCCACAGGGATGAGTGGGGAGTAGGGGCTGTCGTACAGGGCCAGGCCTCCAGGGCCCACCAGGTCATCTTTGACAAGCCAGCACCAGGAATATCTACTACATCGGGGATGGAGTTGAATTCCCACTAGGAAGAAAAGGCCACTTTTCAGGGGGTGCTCAGGTATGGCCCTGGAGGGACCTCATGTGACAGCCCAGGAGACTGGGTGGTGTTGAGCCTTAAGCGTCTGTTTTCCATTAGCTGATGAGGACAGTGACTTTCAAGGGGTCTGACAGGCTGTGAGAGTACTCTGCCCAGCACAGAGAGCTGAAAAAGGACTCAGCAGCACCAGCTGGAGGCACGGGGCACAGAAGGCTCCAGGCACCCACCTACAGGAGTAAGCTTGCCAAGCAGACAGAAATGGGTAAGCAGGGAGCAGTCTGGACAGGAGACTGCATTCCACTGGAGCCACACTGCTGTTGAGTCTTCTTTTCCCCTGTCGCTAGCCACACATGATGCCTAGCCTGGTGGACTTGAAAAAGACCAAAACCCAGGTTGCCAAGTTCAGCAGGGACAGAGGTAGAAAGCAGACAAGGAACTGTAGGGGAGGCTGGAAGAGCACACCTGACGGGAGCCTCCCATCTGACACTAATGCAGCCTCTTCCCAAATGCTTGGGACAAGCTAGACCTTGGGACCACAGGGCCTCCTGATGAGGAAGGAGGCCACCAGTAGTCATGTGACAGATGAGGCACAGCGGTGAAGGGATTCTGCACAAAGTCACCAGGCCTGTGCGTGGAGGAGACTGCATACCCACTTGATTGCTTCCACTCGATGCCATGACTCTAAGCACATCTGGCCTCGTGGGCTAAACATTGGCCCCCAAGCTTTAAAGGAACCTATTCTGTCATCGCCATCTTAAAATTCGTAAGGATTTATAGACAACTGACTTCGACTTTTACTTTTCAAGTGGTATAGCCTCAGTTTCCTCATCTGCAAAGTAAGCCTGAAATGGCGTCCATATGGAGGGAGCTAGCTCAGCCCTCATTTTGCCCAGAATCAGTACTTCTGAGGACACTCAACATCACACCCAAGAAGGAATGACAGAGTGGGGAGAACAGGACAGGGCTCAAGGGTGCCTAGATCAGAACTTGAATCCTGTGGCCTCATGCAAGGTACTTACTGCCCAAGAATCAGTTCCTTACCTGCACAATGGCAGCAGTGACAGCCACTCCCTCCAGGCCAGTTACGATGGGGAAATGGTTGGCACAGTACCTGTGTGCTGCTGAGTGCCCACAGGAGGACATTACTGTTACTATGACTGCTGTTATTTCTATCTACTAGATAGGAAGGCAGAGCCCTCAGCAGGAGGGACAAGGCTCCCAAGCCTACACAGGGCACTGACAATGGAAAAAAGTCACACATCCAAGTCCCAGTCACGCACACCTGTCCACGTCTCAATGGCAGATGCTCAGTGCCAACATGGCTAGCCCATCCACTCACCTGCCGAGGATTCTGCCAGTGGACTAGAACTCAAGGCTGCTGTGATGTCAGGCAAGGAGGCTGTGTGGAGGGAGGCGGTGAGCAGGCTCTATGCTGTCTAAGCACAATGGCCACAAGTCCTGCAAGAAACAGCAGAGGAGACAGTGAGCTCTAGGTTCAGGCCTGAAGGCTTCCCCCTCATCCCCTATCTGAAAAACGGAAGCCTAGAGGGAGAGAGGGACAGACTTCTAAACTTCAGACAGCTTGGGGTCTCTGCAGAAAGATAGCAGCAGTCACACTGCCATGCTGCCACCCCCGCCCCTTCACCAGCCGGCCTCCTGATCCCTAGCTCTCTGTCCCTTCTTCTCTGCCCTTCCAAACCCTAATAGTCTTGGAGCACCTGCTCAGATGTTTTGGGAGGCCCTCCTACCAAAGGGATTCTGACCACCCCCCTGTGGCCTCTGCTGGTTCTTAGCAGGTTTTAGGCCTACTTGATTGACCAGGCTAGATAGAAAGAGGACATTTGACTGAGGGTCAGGGTAGGGGTGGACACGGAGATGACACTGATACTTTCTCTGTTACTCTTTTTTATATTTTATTTATTATTTTTATTTTATGAGTATGAGTGCATTGCCTGCATGTGTGTAAGTGTGCCCATGTCATGCAAAGCCCACGGTCAGAGGAGGGCGTCAGATTCCCCTGGCACCGGAGTCATGAATGGTTGTTGGCTGCTATGTGGGTCCTGGGATTCAAACCTGGGTTCTCTGCAAGAGGTTCAGAGCCAGTGCTCTTAACTGCTGAATCTTCTCTCCAGTCCCCCTTTCTCTGTTATTCTACAAATGAGGAAACCGAGGCCCTGATAGGGATGCACTCCTCCAGGATTCCCTGGAGAGGCAAGGCCAAAAGTAGAACTTGTCTCCCGGCTTTGCCCACTGCCAGTGGAGCTGACATGGGGGCTATTGTGACAGTCTGCCCTCAGAGCTCTGCCCACAGACCCCTGACTGTTGAAGGCTAGGCCAGCCATGGAAGAAGGAAAGTCCCTACGGCTAGAAGTAGTGCTCCAGGGAAGAGCTCTCTTAGTTCCCCCAGCCTGGAGGCTTGGGCAGCATCTCCATAGTAGACACCCACTAATCCCCTCTACAACTGGTAGGCCTTTCCAAAACCCCCTTCTGGATCCTGAAACACTGCTGCTGGGGCATATACTCGTATTGCTGCTTTGGAGGCTATGAAAATAATCTGGTGGCCTAGGCCATGACCCAGCAAGTCCAGTTCCACAGAAACACACACACTAGTTCACCATCTGGGCCAGGCACAATAGCCCCAGAGGAAACCCTTTCCAAATGACCATCAGCTACAGAATGGACAAATGCATGCATCAGACGCATTCCCTCAAAGCATCCAGAGGGTGTGACCCACATCTATATCCATCAACACACATAAATCCCACCAACAGAACAGCTAGACACAGGAGAATACATACTTAGAAATCCATTTAGACCAAGGTCAAGAAGAGGTAAGGAGACTGGAGACCAGTAGTAGATCAAACACAGCCACAGTATCTGCTATCAAGGGATGATCTTCCTGGGCAGGCCTTTGGCCTTGCTTTGACCAAAAGGATTCAGCAAAAGTGGGTTTGCTAAGGCATAGAGATTAGGCCTCAAAAGGGTCTACTTTTTGGATCTTGACTCTCAAACAACCTTAAGGTCACAGTTAAAAGCATTTTTACTTCACTGCCAAGTGCAGCTTGAGGCCTTTACCTCAGGTGACTGTAGTCATATGAGCCCTAGAGAAACCAGGAGGGGAAGTGCCCAGCTGAAGTGGGGGCTTTTCCAGGCTACTTGTCATGAGGTACAACAGATAACTGAGAACAAGCCACTGAAAGTGAGAATCCTTTGTCCCTGGGGTCAGTGGTGTCTGGAAAGCACATGGGGCCTTCTAGGGGTTCGGGAATGTTGTGTTTCTTGGTAAAAAGGTAGTTACACAAACATGTTCACTTTGAGAGAACGTATCCAGCAACACATTAAGTTTAGACACTTTTCAGCATAGATTATAATGCTTGAACAGCAGCTGAAACCAAACAAGTTCTGAGGCTCCCGCCTGAGTGACAGGTCCAGCCTCTCCCTGGCCTGCCCTGCCGCTCCACCTCCCTCCTGCCCACACCCCTCAGCCGCCTCACCTCTGTGCCTAGGATGCACTTCCCCTGCCCATGATGCTGGGTGGCATCTCCTCTACGAAGGTTTCCCTGCCCCCTTTTGGGGACCTATGCATGCACAGCTCTGGGTAGAGGAGGCAGAACCTGCCTTGGGAAGGATTAAGTCTTTTTCTTCTGGCTCTGAAGACATCAAGCAGAGGCATGTCAGAGTTGGGTAGCCCATTCTGCCTCCTCTCTCCTAGGGTGGGGACCCCCACGGCGATCCTGTGCTGAAGATCAGTCTCCAGGGGGCTGGGGTCATACAGGAGGACACAGACCATAAGCCAGGACCAGACAGAGCAACACTCTTCCAGCATCAGTCTCCTCTTATAAAGACTGAAGGTGAGGCTGAACTTGGAGGTGCAGAGAGTTTCCACAGTGGAGGGATTTGTGGGGTTCCCTGTTTTGCAATAGATGATGACCCTGATAATGTGTGCCAACCCTCATAATTACCTATTAAAATAAGATCACAAGAACCTCGAAGAACAGAGGAAGAGGTGTGGAGTGAGGCAGGGACACCTACTCCTGGACAAACCCTTCAGTGTAGCCCTCCAGACCCAGCCTGCACATCCCCTGTGGGTAATTTAGGGCAAGGTCTCAGCTGCCCCTCCCAACACTAAGGCCTTGGCTCAGACTTCCCCTTAATGGGTCTCTTGTCCTCAGTTTCCAAGTTCCAGCTCTGTTCCAAATGCATGTGTGACTTCTGAGGAGCCGCTGCTCCATTTGAAATATCCACAAATTCAACCATCTCTGATACATCAGTTTTTGCTCTTCAGGAGGGGACATAAGCCACAATACGCCAAGGTGGTTGTGAGACCCACGTCTTTCTGTCTCACCCAGGGTCCCCACTGTGCCAGCATGTGTGGCAGCATGTTCCTGCATGTGTGGAGGTCGCGGGTGCAGTTTCAGTCCACTATTCACAGGCCACAGTGCCTGCTCCCCATCCCCTGCCTCAGATACCCTTTGTTAAGAAAGGAAGCTCCCTACCAAGCAGAGAGACCCAAGGGTGGCCTGGCTGGGTGGGGGAAGGATACCAGGCCCCTGGGGAGGTGGGTCGGTCTTGTGGTAGAGATAAGAGCCATATAAGAACAGCTGGGGAGGCCAGTGTCTGGGTCTAGTGGGGTTGAGAAGAGTGAGTATACTATCCTCAGAGGTATGCAAGCAGAAGGAGGGTCCCATGAGGCTGTGAGTGCTAGAGGCATCAGAAGCAAGCTGGATTTTGATTTCCTCAACTCTTCTGAGGTCCAAATCCCACGGATGATTGCAGAGCCCATAGCATCCCATCCTCTTCCCTGGAGATAATGTGGATCTGGAAGACAGCCTAGAAATTTAAGCTGTGAACAGGTCTTCTCAGGTGATCCTCGGCAACGGGAATGATGGGAAGAGCTAGTGGGCGACCTTCCAGGTCCCTCTTGGCCCAGAGATGATCAATCAGTTCTTCATCTCCTTCTCCTTCTTCCCAAACCCATCTAAAGATACCAGCCCTCCAGGTCAGAGGCCTGACCACATCATTAACAATTATTTAAAAGCTTTAGGAGGGGGGCAAGTATTGGGGGAGGGCACTCATCCCAAGGTAGTACCAACCCAGCCCCTTCCTAGCCCCTGAGCCCCTAGAACCACAAGCTTAGCATGGGGCGGGAGCAGGGAGTGACAGCTGTTCAGCTGCTGCTCGGTGAGGCCCCAGAAAAGCAATTATCTTACACTCTTAGCAGAAAGCACTGGCTTTTACCCACCCCTTCCTCCCTCTTCCTACACACACACACACACACACACACACACACACACACACACACACACACACACACGGACAGAGTCACCCAGGCCGAGAGGCTGCGGTGGCCGTATATGCTCCCTCCCAGCCTCCAGATTTCTCTGACTTGCTCCACCTCCATCCTCTGAGCATACTTCCAACACTTAAATCATTTAGCCCGCTAAACCGGAGACGGCAAAATGGGTGCTATTTCTTAAAAACATACAGAGAGCGTATTAAATTATTGATAGCCATTAAACAGGGGGAAAAAATTAAACAGCTCTCAGCCCTTATCAATCATTCATGCAGTTTCCACTGGGGTGTTTTCTGGAGTGATCACTCGGGCAGTCAGGGAGCTGGCTCCTGCCGGCAAAGAAGGCAGAGGCTGGAGAGAGGCCAGCAGAGGGGCGGCCCCAGCCCCCACCCCCCGCCACCACAGTCACGCTAGGCAGGGAGGTAAGGCTGTGGACTTACAAATGTGTCCCCTCCTCTGTTCCCCACACCATTAACAAAGACTCCAGTACTGCTTCTAGGAGCCTCTTAATTAAATCCAGCCTGCTTTTATTAGGCACCTACTATATATATCAGGCCTGCTGGATGCACAGAGAAACAAGCCTCAAGGCCCTGGGGGTTAATGGGAGAGCCCTTTGAAGGAAATCTGACTGTACTACATAGTGATGAAGTGGGAACTAGAGATCCATGGGGAGGCGACTCAGAGGAGAGGGGCCAGTCCATGCGTGTGTGTGTGTGTGTGTGTGTGTGTGTGTGTGTGTGTAGGAGGAGGGAGAAAGGGGTGGGTAAAAGCCAGTGCTTTCTGCTAGGAGGGTAAATTCTTGGATGGAGAGCAGAAAAGTGTCCTGAGGATAAATAGAAAGTGGCACTCAAAGGGGACATCCCAGGTAAAGGCTGAACAGAGCTAGCCTGCTTGGGTGGTAGTCACTGGCCAAGTGGGATATGAGCTTGGGTACAGAGGGCACAGTTAATGGTGACCTGGACCCTCCTCTAGGACCAGGCAGGAGGTCCAAGGCCACAAGGCCAGCACCTTCAGAGTAGGCAGGCAGAAGCTTGGGGCTCGCCCCAGCTGCCTGGGCCAGTAGCCCTGCCATCCTGATGTGGCAGATCCATTTCTTGGCTCTAATTCAGGACACCTAAGCCAGTGTGACGCAGGCTGGGAGGCTGTAGGCTCAAGGCCCTGCTGGGCTCAGCCACAGACAGCCCTCAGGAGACAGGCTCCCCACCGCTGCCTTGTTGTGCCAAGGACCCAAACACCAAGCCTGTAGGAGCCAGCAGATACCCGATACTGCCCCACCTCACAGGGACCATCCACAGTCAGAGGCCATGCGAGGATCCCAGGCAGAGCTGGGCTGCTCCGTCTCACCCTGTCCAGCCTGCCCAGCCTGCCCAGCCCTGCCCAGTACACAGTGGTCTCTGCCTTCTTGCGAGCCTTTCAAGGCTCTCCCTCGCTGGGAGTCAAGCTGCATCAGTGGAGGCCCTGCCAAGTGTGGATTGCACCCTCTCCGGAGCAAGCTGCTGTCTCGGGGAAACAGTCTGAGGAGAGCAGCTGTTTACTACCACGCTGAGGATTGTCAAGACATCACCAGGAGAAATTCAATCTGCAAAGTTGGGAGTGGCAAAGGATCCCCTCCCCAGATGCCCAGACCTCTGTCCAGGGAAGAGCAGCCTGGATCAAGTGGAACAACCTCTGGGTTGCAGGATTATGTGGAAGGGGAGGCACACAACTGAGTCCTACCTCGGCTCTGCCATGAGCACAGTAACAGATACACATTTGGGCTGAGGAAGACTATGTGGCTCCCATGGGACAGGAGTGACCGCCAGGCTGTCTGGCTGCAGCTGGCCAGGAACACGGAGTGCCTGACCCCAACCAACACTGCTGTTCTCATCTTAGGACTCAGAGTGACACCATCCATCCGCCCCGCCTCCCATGCCCCAGAGATGGCTCATGGCTCCTGTGCGTCTCTGTATGTCTCTGCTGCCCCTCGCCTGGGTTGCTATGTGTGACCCCTTCTCTATAATGCAGTTTTCAAGTTTTCACATAGGTACAAGGCCTCAAGCAGAGCCTGGGTGCAAGCTAGCACAGAGCAGACTGTCTAGCAAGGCCTGCTGACCAGGAGAATCAAGACCCAAAGGAGCAAATGATTCCACAACCCCAAACAAACACACCTGTCCTTGCTTCGGCTCCAGCTCTGGCTTCCCAGTGCCAGCACGTCTTGCTGCCAGATTTCCCAGTCTTCCACTCATTGGTGCATTCACAGTCTCAGAAACTCTCATATTCTCTATACCCGTCACACCGCAGTTAATCCACATCCCTGGACTCTCACGCCCCAGGGCCTTTGCATTTGACAGTGCTTTCTCTACTCAGCTAAACCCTGCTCTCTTCATTTGTAACTGCTGTATGCTTTATACATTACCCTAGACTAGATTCTGGTCACATCTATTCTCAGCTAAATGGGGGATACCATGAATGCAAACAGGGCTTCTTTTATCAGCACTTGGCACACAGGGTCAGAGGGGGCCTCTCACTTCCACTACACTCAAAACTGCCCACCTTAGTTCCCAGCCTACCGCCCAGAACCAGTTCTCCCTAATGGCTAACCTGCAAAGGTCCCACAGCAATTTTAAAATCCGTTCCCTGGAGAGTGTGTGAGAGGTTCTCAGCCAAGTGTAAGGAAACTGTATTCTTGGAGCTCCCAAGCCAAGGGAAGGGGCAGGCTCGGGAATTTCCGGGCAAATGCCAGCAGAAATTGGCCACAAACGAATCATTAACTTTCAAGTTGAGAGCTCAAGTGCTGGGGCCAAGGTTTCCGACTCCGGCCTGTGTGGGCCACTTGGCTTCATTTGGCTCAAGACTGAGGGCAGCCCTCCCCCAGCCCCCCTGCTAGCCATCTGCTTTACCCGGTGGCCTCTGTTTACCACGGGCTGAGGCCATCTGAGCCACAGAAGCCCTGGTGATGGGAGAGGGTACACCTTTCCCTCAAGAGCCACTCTAAATCTTTGCCCTCAGACCGTGCCCTCCTGGAACACTATCCTCTCTAGCTAGCCAAACTCTTTTTGTCCGTTGAGGTCTGGCTGTGGTCTAGCCTGCCTCCTACTCGTACCCCATGAACTCCCAAGTCCCCGCAGCCCTGGCTGTGTCTGTGAGGTCTTCTCCCTGAATTCGCCTGGGTGCCTAAGTTTTGTTTCTATCAGGGCGGGGGCTTTGTCTCTTCCTCTGCACCCCGGCTGAAACCACCTGGGACTTACAGGACCCAGGGTTCTATTAGAAGCCCACAGCTGAAAGCCCAGAGGTGGCAGTTGTTGGCCTGGTATGGGAGCTGAAACTCAGCCAGGTTCAGAGGGGAGGCTTCTTTTGGGGGACTTGGATCCAGCTGCCCTGTAGTCCAAGGGAGCAAATAAAGGTGACCTCGGGCCTCAAACAAGGGAACTGGTGGTGCCAGCACCAACAGCTTCCTTCCCTAATGTGCCATCCTACCAAGATGGAGGCTGCCTTACAAAGGCCTGGACTCTCTGTGGTTGGGCCTGGAGGACATGAAGTCCGGAAGAATGGATGAAACCTCACAAACAGGAGTCCGAACCCAACTCGATACTTCACTTGCCAAGCCCTCATTGGTCTTCCATTCTTGGTGCCACCTGTATGGGAGCAGGGCACTAAACAGAGTAAAGGACATGGATACCTTGTGTGGTCACCATGTATCACCACACATCAGCCCACACCCTTCCTCTACTGCGTGGAGAGACAGAGAGCACTAGCAGCATACCAGCTTGAAAAGTGGAACCCAAGGTTCACAGAGATTCATACGGAGCTAAAGAGGTTGTCTGTTGAGTCTGCAGGTAAGAGTGGCTGCCTGGGGATTCTGATCCAGGCCTACAGTCCCCGCTTGTTTCCCATACTCAGAGCAGTTACAAGTGCTGTGGGCATCACCTTGCCCTCTTCTAGAAGCTCTTTGCTCACCTGACCTTTAAAATAGCCCCGTGAGGTTTGGTGTGCTAATACAGATCTGTAACCCCAGCACACAGGAGGCAGAGGCAGAGGATTTCAAGTCTGAAGTCAGCCTGGGAAAATTACAGAGATTCTGATTGATTGATGTATTTATGTATTTATTTATTTGTCTGTGTTTATTTTATGCACACGAGAGCTTTGCCTGCATATGTATGTTGTAAGTGCACCATATGTATGAAATGCCCTGGGAGTCCAGATGAGGGTGCTGGAAACTGAACCCTGAAAGAGCAGCCAATGTTCTTAACCCCCGAGTCATCTTTCTAGTCCCTTATTGAGATTCTATTTCAAACTAAACTAAAACAGGGCTGGGGGTAGAGGTCAGAGTAGAGTGCTTGCCTAGCATGGTGAGGCCCTGGGTTATCTCTAGAACTACAAACACAACAAAACAAAACATAGGAAATACTCCAGGCACTGAGAATCTGATAAATGGAGAAGCCAACTGGGAAGGAGCTATTTATCTAGTAATCAGCAGCCGCCATCCTTACCTAATTTCATGAGGTAGCTGTCCTTAAAGCCCTAAGCAGATGGGGAGATGCTGGGGATGGGAGAGGCATCAGGAAATGTTCAGGGCCACGTGCTCCCAGCACAACCTGGGCTGGTGCCCTTGTCTGCCTGCTTTGGGACTTCGGTGACTCAGGGCTATCCCCATGACCTGGCCCACAGTGAGTGTGAGCTGGTGGGCACTGTGGGGAAAACAGAGATTGTCTGGGGGCGGGGGATGTCCCTCTCCCATGGCATCCATAGAAATGGGTAAAGGGCTCCAAGGATAGATGGGGCTACTGCTTCATCCTCCTACAGGGCTTCTGACATGGCCACTCTTCCCTGATGACAAAGGCAGAGTGTCTCATCCACCAACCTGTGTTCAGGCCAGGTGTATATACCACACTGGACTCTGTGTGTGTGTGTGTGTGTGTGTGTGTGTGTGTGTCTGTGTGTCTGTGTGATGTGCATATATGCACATGCATGCATACACATGGCCCTGTAAGGGTGAATGGCACCCATGGAAGGCAGGGTGAGTTGTCGGCTGTATGCATATATGTGTATATACAGAAGCATATCCTGTCATAACCCTGACATAGTCACACCTATTAAACATAGGTTTGCACAGATGATATACACACAACTGCTCCACAGGACCAGGAAATGTCCAGGGTGCTGGCAGACACACCAATAAGCCAGTGCGTTCATCTAAACGTGAGTCAAGAGCAGGGGATGTGAACAGCCTCTAGTATGCACACAGGCCATGATTCCACACATGGCCACTCAGGCACGGTCACATACATGCACATGTACACATGTACTCAGAGGGGTCCTGGGAGTGGCTAGACCCTGAAGATGAGCAAGGGGAGCAGGAGGCAGGCAGCCATCTACAGGAGCACATAGGATCCTTTGCGGCCACTGTGCTGAGGAGCTAGGCCTGTCCACAGCAGCCCTATAAATTAGGAAGCTGCCTGTCGCTGCTAGACTCAGCACTAAGGATGAAGTACTAGTGGCTGAGAGCGGGAGAGAGGAGAGATGCTGCAGTTGGCATACCTCACCCAGGGCCACCTCTCTACCTGCATCCAAGCTAGACCCCCTTTGCTGTGCTAGCTGGGAAGGCCCTTGTTCTGACTGTTCCTCCTCATTGCTCAATCAAGCCTCAGAGTGCATGCATTCCCCAGCACGGGGCACTGGTCTTTCATCCCAGTACGGGTACCCTTAGGACCTAGGCATATGAGAGCAATGAGGAGGGGAAGGGAGACCTTGCGTTTCTGGACTGGAACGCTGTAGGTTGTCACCAGACCCAGCATCTGAGCCTGGGACCCACAGTCAGCTCTACCTGGGGGGAGTTCCCTCTCCTGGCCTGTATCACTTCTCGTCTATAAAGTGGGGATGGGAACAGGGCCTCCGGGGCTGCTCAAGCTCAAGATCTGCTGCCGGGGAAAAGATTTCATGGACGCTGATTAATTATGACTATTAATAATACAGCCATCTGTATCTCATGGCAGAGCACAGATGATTAAAACCGGGCCCAGTGCCCCGGCGGCAAAATGAATGGGTCTCCGGATGGGCCAGCGTCACCACCAGCCTGAGAGCGGATCGGATCCATGACGACGGAGCACTGGGGAGGAGCTATTTGTACTGCTCAGACAAATGAGAGAGAGACAGCCAGGCAGGCAGACAGGCAGACAGACAGTGGGGACCTGCTCATCAGACGGTAAACACCAGACAGTCCCTGAGGCCAAGCCTCTGGGAAGGACTCTGCCCCAGGGAGAAGCCAGCTCTGCTCTTGTTCTTCTCCTCAGCTTTGCCCTGCCTCCTGGAGTCCCGAGCCTAGAACAGCACTGTGCTCTACCCAGAGAGGCTCCAGATGCTGCAGTGTGCCAGACCCGAACAGCCCTGTGATGGATATAAGCCACATTATTTTACGCCTCTGCCTGCTGTCCTCTCTACCCCTAGAGGCCTGCTCCAAGTTGCCTCCCTATACAGCATGAGCCTTTCTGACCCACTCCCCACAGAGGGACAACGGGTGCAGCTGCTGTCCCTCTGCACTGTGGGCTCAGGCCCTTTGGCCTTGGCATAAACCTCGATGCACTCTAGTGTTCGTGTGACTGCCTACTGACAAGACCACAAGCTGTTCCGGTTCAGTGCCCGTCCATTCTGCATGACAGGGGAGTGGACAACACTGGGGCCTCCAGACTCCAGTCTGTTGTGTATGCACTGCTAACCTGGGACCTCCACAACAGCTTATGCTGTTGATGGCCTGTTTGATGTATGAGGAAAGTGAGGAACAGAGAGACGAAAGGAAGTGAGTCAAATACAAACCAGGCCATTTGGTACCAGAGTTTTTACCCACTAGGCCACAAACACTCAAAGTCTTTTTGTTGTCGTTGTTTGATTTTTGGAGACATGGGTCTCTCTGTATTCCCAGCTGATCTGGAACTTTCTGTGTAGACCAGGTTGGCCTCAATCTCACAGAGATCTGCCTGCCTCTGCTTCCCAAGTCCTGGGATCAATGGCATGTGCCACCATGCCCAACTGATTCTGTCTTAAACATCTCTGGAGTGGGTGTCGTGACAGGCAGAGTGGTCCTGGAGACTTCTGAGCCATCACTGAGTGGACGGTGAAATGGTCAGGAGACAGGAGTCATGAGTGCAGGCCAGGTCTCTACACTCATTCCTGTGGGATCTTGAGCAAGTCACTTGCTGACCTTGGGCCTTATTTCTTCAGCTGTAAAGTGGCATGAACAGAACTAGTCCACACTGGCCAGGCACGAAAGCAATGGCGGAGGAAAGGCTCTGGAAAGAACGATAGGGCAGCTGGGCTTCCCTAACCACAGTGCAAATGCTGGTGGGGCCAGTCAAGAGCACTAGACAGTCATCTGAAACTAGGGCTACCCAGGAAAATCAGAGGTACTTGGTTGCATGGAAGCACATGGAGGTGAAGTGTTGTTTGCAAGCAGGGTGGAGGGCTCCCCAGCTCTGCCCATGTGTGGACCTCTGCAGTTCTTCCTAGTTGCGTGGTGATTCTTCTAGACTCTGGTCAACAGACTTCCTGGTTACCTACCTGGTATGGAGCCCCATGCATGGGAAACACATGGCTTCCTAAATTCAAGGTCCATGTGCAGACACTGGGTCAAGAGCTTCCCAAGAGCAGCTGCTAATTCCCAACAGGAGCTAGTAGGTTCGGACACTCAATAGCTAATAGCAGTGTTCAGGTATGGAGGGGCAATGGGTTCTCACCACAAGATCCCACTGCTAACTGCTCCCACCATCCTAATAGGCATCCTTAAAATAGTCTTCTTGAAATCAACGCACAACTTTTGTTTAAATGCATTTTTTTAATGTACAGTGGTATCTTAAATGTGAAATTAGCTGTGGTCACCATGTATACAAATTAAACATGAGAACAACCATACTATGGGCCCCTGGCAGCCTATCTCTGGTAGAAAGGGGCACCAGAAAGTATCTGGGCAACTGAAGGCTATCCTTGACACAGGTCAAGGGATAGAGGGGGAGGGGACAGGGGGTCTCTGTGGTCTTTATTAGTGCAGCAGTAAACACAGAACAGCCACCTTTGTCTAGCTTTGAGAAGGTGATGCAAGCTCACTGAGGCTCACAGGATCTGAGGGTTGGGGGCTAACAGCTCTCTGTTTGCAGTTGAGGAGGCTCAGAAACCAGAGTCCACTGGCCCAAGGTCAGTGGCCCACAGCAGTGAATGGCTGGGCCAGATTGACTGAGGCCTCCTGACTAAGCTCAAGGACTCCCTTCTCTGCTGGCACTGACGAGTTAGTGGCACACAGAGTTACTTAGGCAGAGCGGAGTCACCCTGACCCACCGTTGGTGTGGTAACAGCTTTTACACCTGAGGTTAACGATGGTGATTTAAGAGGTTATTTGTCTTAATTTTCAGGAATCAGCTTCTTGCGGAGGAGATAACTAACATGTCAAGCCTGGGAAGCTCGTCTTTTAGAAAATATTTATAGCGTTTCGAGACAGTTTGGTGGCAAGTAGATTCAACATCTGCTCTTTTCCTCACTTTCTGCCACAGCACAAACCCAGAGCAGTGAACAAACACACACACACAGAGACACACACACACACACACCATGATACACACACCACCACCACATACAACACACACAGACACAGAGACACATATATGCAGAACACACACACAAACAGAAACACATAGTACACAGACACACGTTTCACCTCACACACACACACAAAAACACAGACATACACATATACTACCACACACACACAGACACAACACAGAGATGCAACACAGACACAATACATACAGACAAATACACACACAAACCCTCTAATAGAATACACACACCCATACACCTGCCACACACACTCCACAGACACATACACACACATACCCTGACACACAGACATAAACACACAGCCACACCCCACACACATACACCCTGACACACAGATACACACCCACACTCACCCTGATACAGAGATACTCCTCAAAGTCACTGAGGTTCCAGGCCTCCTTGTTGGGTTTGGAAGAAATCTCAGACTTGGGACTGTGGCTCTCACGGGAATCCCAACAGCAAAGGAACCCGCGCCCCTCACACACACATACACTTGGGTTCTCGCTGCCATGTAGAGTGAGGAGAAAAGGCGCCACTAGGCATCTGAGCTGGGTGAGGGCTGGGCACCCACTGGGGAAGTTTACCAACCTCCATAAATTACATGACCACAGCAAACCTTTGATACAGTAAGAGCTGGATCATCCAAGGGTCGGGGCAGCGAGGAGCTGTCTGGCCTCTCCCCCAACCGCCTGCTTTATCACACATTTACCTACTCACTAAGGCTTTGCCAGGTCCAGCCTCCCGGCCTCGACTCACAACACAATCCCCTTAGTCCCAAAGTTCTGTTTCCCACATGAGACCCTGAGAACCTTCTACCCATCCTAGAACCCCAGGTGGAAACTCCAAGGCTCAGAAAGGGAGGGAACATGTCCAAGAGCACCATGCTGGCAGCACAGGACACAGGGAATAGGGTCTGCTGAGAAAAGCCCCCAAACACTGGCTGTTTCCTCTGGCTTCCAAGTCCCATGGGTACACAAGAGGAAGCTGCTTCATCACAGTAGGTCACCCCAGCTGAGAACAGAGCTCAGCAGTGATACTCAGGGCCTGGGGCCAGCAGAAAGTGAACAGTGTTCCATGCCGGGGGCTAGAACCTCCAGAGCACGCCAGGTCTATGCTTGTGGGCGGGCCTCCCCCATTCTGCATGCTGGCGGTAGACCTGGCCCACTGCAGCCCAGCCCTACCCAGCCCGCTCATCCTTCAAGCCAAGCTCCAGTCCCAGATGCCCTGGAGCAAACTCCAGGTCAGGCCTGCCCACACAGCCCCAAGGGGCTGGCAGAGCACCGCAGGCAGTGGGGCCTGTCAGTCTGGGGCCTGGTGTGATCCATCAGCCACCCTGCTGGGATGTCACATGGCAAACCAGTGAGTGACCACGGCCCCACCCCTCATGTATCTGCCACTTCTCCCTCCTCCTCCATGGTCCCTTCTGGATCAACTGCCCCTCACTCTGCAGCCCGGACCTGAGAAGCAAGGGTCAAGCCACTATCTTTGACTCTGAAGCTGCCCTCGACTGAGTTAGTCGCCACCTGCCACTTCCTCAGCAGGCTTTCCCAGTGTGCTCACCTGCCCCCTGCCCACCACTTCCTTTTCTGACAGAAGGGCAATATTCCTTCACTGGCTCCCATGCTCACTTCTCTCCTCTTCCTTGCAGCAGTAAAACTTGTCCTGTTTGAGGCCTCCACTCTGTGTGCTTCTGGTCCCTGCTCACTTCATTTTATGTATTTCCCTCCATTGCTGCTCACTTTAAAGGTGCCTTCAGATACCAAGTAAATTCCTGCCTCAGGGCCTTTGCACTTGTCCTTTGCTCTGAGACTCCCTATTCCCACTGTGGCTAGCTCTATGGTTTCTCAAGGGAGCCTTCCCTGGCTGCCTCCAGGCATTCTGTAACAGCACTCAATACCAATCCTGTATTGCATATCCTGCAAGCTGATTTTGTATGGATTTACTCTACGCTCCAAGGTCCCGCCCCATCTCTGTCCAATGATGACAGCTCAGGAGCATTGGCACCTAGTCAGGCTGGTCTCTGGCATGGTGTCCAGAGGCTAGGCCAAGCAGCTGGCACAAAATGGCAGCTCAGCATTTGCTGGAGGAGCAAGTGGGTGAACAATCACAGCCATCCTTGCCAGCAGGTGGGAAAAGCTGCCACTTCTGGGATGAGGATGCTGAGAACTGAGAATGGCCACACCTGCCTGGAGTCTGCGAGGAAGAGCAGAGCCCAGGCCTCCTGAGGTCCAGCCAGACAGAGGGGCACCTGGCCCTGAGGAAAAGCCAGGACATCGGGTGGCTTCCTCATCTCCTAGGAGGCTTTAATGCCACACATCTTGTCTCTCTAAGCAAGCTAGCCTCAGCTTCAGCCTGGCTGGACCTCAGGCATCCCTGTGAGGACCCCTGCCTGAGCCTGCCTGGTTCGTTCCCTCAGCAGGCCCAGCAACCCTCAAGCCTTCCCTGAGCCAATGAGGAGGGCCAGGAGCAAGAGAGACCTGCTGTCCCGGGGTTGGGCGGGGCAAGGGGGCCAAGCCAAATTCGGGTCATGCTGCTGCACCCACAGCCCAGTGAGGACTAAAAATAACCATGTGTACACTTGCAGAGCTGGGACTCTGCCTCTTGGTCAGTTTGGGTTTGGGGACTTTACTACCGTCACAGGAGGACAGGTCCAAGCCAGACCAGGCCAGGGCTTCCTAGGCAGGTGGCTATGACTGTTTTTAGGATGGGTAAAGATATGCTGAAGAGATGCATGGCCCTGCATGGGAAGTGGGTTTTGATGGTCAGGAGAGTCAGCCAGATCCTGAGGCACCTGGGGGCCCAGCCAGTTTATTCTGAAAAGGGTCGAAGGGAGTCTGGGAGGAAGGTAGGAGTCTAATTTGCAGTGTGGCTAGGGCAGGCCACTTGCCCTCTCTGGCCCTTAGCTATCTCACTCATTGTGCCAACGACGGGTAATGGACACCTGCTCCTCACAGGGCATGCTCAAGTGCAGAGGGCCAGCCACCCACGGCATGGTGTGCATTTTGGCAGCAGGGAGCTGCGTGAGAAATGGGGCCATGTCTGAGCCCCACAACAGCCTCTGTGCTAGATGCTGGCACACCTGCCAGGACAGCTGTCACCCAATTCTGTGCTCTCCCTGCCCTGGTATAGCCTGAACTTTAACACTCAAGGGGCAGGTGGTGGACCTGCCTAGAGAGGACTTCTCCCAGTGCATAGCTGACTCTATGACCCTGGGCACTATACAGAATCACACAAACTGGTCACAGTCCCACAAGCACCGATGTCCCCCAGAAGCATCCAAGGGTAGAGGATGTCAGGTCCAGACACAGCAGCCCAGAGCTTCCATCTCTGACTTGGCTGACTCTTTGCTTCTAGAACCTTGCCTCTCGGACAATAAATATGTCCCCTGACGTCTGTCCCTTAGCTTGTTGTTCCTGATGCCTCTCAGGCCCACTCCTCAATTTCTGGCCTGGGAATCTCCCTCAATGTCCTTTTCCCCAGCATTGCCTACAATGTGTACCTCTCTCCATTAGACAGTCTGTAGCTCCGTAGGTCTCCCTTCCCCTCTCACCCCAACAACACAGGGCTTTACAGGAAGGCATGTGCAAGTGTCTGCTGAATCCCTCTCCAGGGAAGAGCTCCCTCCTCTCTACCTGCTCCAGTCCAGTGCACACCCCACAGTCCCTCCAAGCCTTGGAGAGTCTTCTGCCTGGAGTCAGCCCTGCCTTTACTCCAGAGGCTCTGCTCATCTTAGGGCTCCCTGGAGGCAGAGGCTCTGTGCTCCTCAAACCTGCAGCTCTCTTCCAAGGCATCTGCACAGCTGTGCTGAGAGCAGCTCAGCAGTGGCACAATTAACAAGCCTCAGGGTTTGTGTGCTAGGCCTCAGACCCTCACTCCTAGACCACTGCAGGGCTCAGAGGCCCATGAGAAGGGCTCTCAAGCTGCTACTACATGGCTCTGAAAACTGGATCTGAGGACATCACTCCTCACCCGACTTCTCAAACACACAGCTGGTGTTCAGGGACCCTACGATGCATGCAGGCCCTGGGGAGCTCTGTGGCTGTGCTTCCCCCTCATGTAGGTTGACGCCTGCTCCAGCCCCTGTCTGCTGAGCAGCCAGGACATCCTTTGGCAGCTCAAAGATCTCCTCTAGGAAGCCCTCCCTGAATATCCTTCTCCAGCAGCTCGCCCTTAGAGGATCCCCTCTGACAGGGCTCACTAGGCCTGGTAGGCCTGGCATATCAGGGGTTCCGTGGCAGAAGGCAACTCTCTTCTTAGTTCTCCTCACAACCCTGGGGTCCCTGTGTTCTGGTTTCCAGAGTCAGTGGCTTCAGAGGAGAGGAGGCCTCTTAGGGCCTGCTTCTGATTCCTATGCAGGGTGTGACAAGAAGATTCATGGTCGAGACTCACTCTGGGGTCACTATTCACTAGCCATGTGGCTTCCACTGGCTCACTGCCTGTACTTCTACCATCTCCATCTAAATCCCAGAAGTCCCTTGAGGAGCCTACCTGGTCCTTGGTCACAAGACTTCTCCAGGTTTTGGGGGAGCCTGAACCCCTTTGTGTTTCTCCCTCATAATTAGCTCCTTGCTGGCAATTGTGACCTCAGGGCTCAGGGTTCAGAAGGGATCTGAACCCTTATTCCTGTCTCCTCTCTACTTTGACACTCAGCTTTGGAGTCACCTGGCCTCAAATCCCAGCTCTGTTTCTGACCTCACAGGTGGGCTTGGATGTTGTACAAGTACATTCATCCATGTTTAGTCACAAGAGTCAAAGAATGTATTGCTGCCATTCTACCCCCATTTAACAGATGAAGAAACTGAGGCACAGAGGGGCCTTTGTTCAAGGTTGCCCAATTGGTAAACACAAGAGTTGGGATTTGGGGGCCAACAGACTGGCTCCAGATCACATGGATCAATCATCATGTTACCTTCATCCACGTCTGCTACCCTCATTCCCATGTACCCAGGCCCAGTCTAGTCTAATTCTGTACTTCCCATAGAGTCCAGTGTTTACCTAGAGTTCCATGCCTGGGCCCACACAAGCTTCCCCTATCTCACAGGCTCTACTCCTGGTCTGCCCACATACTTCCAGCCCAGCTCTGACCCCCACCCATACCCCTAAGCTCAAGCCTAGGGCTTCCCTTGGGACACCTGACTCCCCCAAGACAGGGTCTCACTCAAAGCCGATAAGTAGCTAAGTGACTCAGGGACCAGTCTAGATGCCTCCAGTGATGCCTGCTGGTGTTGGTCTAAGAAGCTCTGGGTAGCAGGTCCCAGGGAAGGACCTCAGAAGGATATGGAGGGCTCCTACAACAGCTCCTTTTCCCCATGCAAATGGGGGGCACAGTCAGTATCTGAGCAGTCCATGGAGAAGGGTCATGCAGACCACATATGTAGCGTTCACAAAAGCCCAAAGTGACAGAAATTGATAAAAACTTCAGCGCACCACTGACACCCCATATATCAAAGGCCCCAAATCTCATTCTCTGCTTGCCTCCAATTTCTATCAGAGCTTGCCAGCTGCACATTTATTGAGAAGTTTGTGATCTGACAGGCACTGTATTACCAACATTAATGATGCATCGGTCTCTAGAACTACTGGGGAAACAGTCCAATTGATTTCATTATCATCTTGAGTTCTCCACATTTCATTCCAGGCAGCTCACTACCACAGTCTGAGCAGGGACCAAGTCAATAAATAAAGGTATGGGGCCAAGCAACCCAGGATGGAGAACCCACACTTACACACAGACCCTGAGCAACCTCCCTGGCGCATTCAAGCCTTTTCCTCCCTCTGTGACAGGGGGAGGGCCTCGGACACAGCAGGTGCAATTCGTCAGGAGGATGGATCAAGATCCAGGGCAGGCCTCCCATTCATGCTTTGAAGATGGAGGTGGCCTTCAGGAAGTAGAAATAGCCAATGAAATCATCTTCATGTGCCCCTTAGCTGGGGCAAGAAGCTGGCCCCACGTGGAACCCACCAGCAGCTGTGGGTCACATCCCCACCTTGATTCACCTCCAACAGCTACTGACTCCACTGGCTCTCTGGGGACAAATGAAGATGAAAATGGAGATGACGATGCCTGTCTCATTTCCAGTTACTTTGGCCCTTACCCACGGTCCCCACTCACACAGGCCTTCTTTCAGCGCTCACCCTTTCCCCACACTGTTACAGCCCACGTCCATCATCACATCCCACCCAGACCACTGCCCAGAATTTCCCAATAGGCACCTGTTTCTTTGCCGGTAATTTGTAAAAAGTGTAGTGGTTGGTTTGTTACTCAAGCTTTCCCTTTGGCTCCCCAGAGACAGGGGTCTTAACTGTTCTGGTCGCCACCATTTTGACCCCAGAGCCTATCAGAGAACTGGTATCATCAATCTCATGCCCCTGACCATCCCTGAAAACAGTAAATTTGGACCAGGAAGTGCTGGAAAAAATACCTCGTAGTTTCAGAGCTGAGTTGTCTCTCCCAGCAGCTGGAAGCTAGGTAAAGCATTCCCACATCTAACTTACATTGGAGACTTTATCCCCTCACTCCCTTCCAGACCCTCTTCAACATTCAGCTTCCTACAGGAACATTCTAGGTACTAGGGTCAATGAGCAGCCAAAGGCTTGAGATCAGGCCAGGAGCTGGTTTCAAATCCTGACCCTATCACTTAAGCAAAACATTTGGCACAAAGTTCTGCCAAATACCTGCTCTGTAAAATGGGTGTCAGAGACTCATAGGTTTAGCAGTAGGAAGGACGGGCCTCCAGGACCCATGAGCAGTACAGACCTTGGTGCTGCTGTCTGCGGATGCTTCAAATTGACCATGAACGGTGAGATCAGGGACGCTGACGGCCCCAGGAGATGGAGACCCCAAAATGGCTTGGGCCCATGAAAACTAGTCTCTGAGAGAGAAAGACTTATCCCTGTGTGAAAAGAAGCTCGAGGTGTCTTCATGGCCATGACAGCTTTGGCCAGTGAGTTACAGGCCCTGTGATGGTGAGGTTCAGCACAACAGGTGACGATGAAATCTGTATTTAGCACAGGGTAAGAAAGACAAATGTCAAATGTCCCTGTAGCTACCCTGTAGAGCTGCTGGACGTTGGAAGGCCCAGGTGGCTAGGCGGGGACTGGCCTGGGCAGGCTTCAGGGTCAGCTCTGCTGGAGGACCCCCATGGGGATGCAAGCTTGTGGGCACAGCCCTGGGCCTGGTGGGGCTGTCTCCAAACCATGGGTATTAGAGTTATTATTATTATTTAGTGCTATCTGGAATTAAATCAGAACATTTGACTTAATAGATAGTGTTCTGACTTGAAAATAGGGTTTTTCTCTGAAATAAATATTACTGACATAATTTATTTATGAGCATTTACCATGAGGCTGGCTCTATGCTGAGCACTAAGCACACATTATTGTATTTCATCCTCCTAACAACTCCATTGTCCCCATGAAACAGGGATGCTGAGTGCCCAAAGTCCCACAAGTGGGAGGTGCACTGTGAATTGAAGGTGATCTAGGACCAGAGCTTCTGTACTGTGTGGTGCCCAGATGTCCCACCTGCATTCATCCCATCCCAGTGTGTGTGTGTGTGTGCGTGTGTGGTGGGATACATGTTCATGTGTGTATATGCATGTCTGTGAGTGCGCTTATGGTGGCCAGAGGTCAACCTTGGGTGTTGCTCCACAGGTTGCTCAGGACTTGTCAAGGACTTTGATTTTTGAAAATTTTTATTATTATTATGGGCGGTGAGCAGGTATGCCATGTCAGAGGACAACTTTATAGAGTGGGTTCTCTCTTTCCACCTTTACATGGGCTCCAGGACTCAAACTCAGGTTGCCAAGCTTCTCAAGCAAGTACCTTCACCCACTGAACAAACTCTCCAGCCCAACGACCTTGAATTTGTGTATGTGAGACAAGATCTCTCACTGTGACCTAGAGCTTTAAACAATTGGGTTAGCCTGCCTGGCCAGAGCTCCAGGATTCCTCCTGTCTCCCACTCCCCGGCACTGGGATTCCAAGCATGCACAACCACACCCAGCTTTTCACGTGAGTACAGATCCTCATGTTTGGGCAAGAAGCACTTTACCAACTGAGTGATCTTGCCAGCCCAGACAGTTTCTGAGGAGGACACTATATTCAGCCCAGGAAGGCCTTGGGTATGTACCAAATCACCCACCCAGCTGGCAGGGCCAGGACATCTGCTGCAGCCACTGTGGGCTTCTTGATGCATTTTCAAAAGAACCTAGGGAGAGACAGTACCCACTCTGCAGTCAAGAGCACAGAGCTCAGAAAGAGATGAGCTGGTGGTGGGGCATTGGAGAACTGGGCTCTTCCTGATGGCTCTGGAGACTGGTAACTACCGTGCAGCTGGTGACTCCTCATTCCTGGGACGCAGCTCAAGTACCCCCTCAGGGTTGCAAGGAGGGTGGAAGCTACCTATCTCCAGCCCTCATGGCCCAGGTCAGTATCAGCACCTTTCGTGCACTAAGCCACAGACTCAGTAAACAGGTCCGGCTGCAGCTGGACTCACTCAGCTGGCTTGCGCTAGGGAAGCTGGTCCAAAGACGGGTTCCTTGGCATCTCAATGGTTCTCTCTTACTCAAGCAGGCTTTTCTGTCCACAGAACAGCTGTGATGTACAGAACGGGTTGTGGTGTCAATATGAGTCTAGCATTGTTCAGCTGGGGACAGACAATGCCCTCGACAGATTGTTTATTTATAAATCCACCCAGAGTTCACTTGGTCTTTTGGTGCAGCTTCTCTCCCCAAATGCAAATTAAGTTGCCTTTTCCTATAAGTCAAATGGGTTTGGTCAAGCTCATAAAAATCATCCTGAAAGTGTTATCTCCCCAAGACAGAAAGTCCTCAGCCCCACTCCTCCTAGAAAGAGGAATATGCCCCGGCTGCTTGAAGCTACCCTAGGAACCAGGGGCAGGGCAGCAGAAGACAGGTTTCTGAGCCCCCAACCTGTATTCAAATCCTGCCACGGACACTGTGTCTCGTGTCACAGCCATAATCTCTCCACAACATCATACTTTTAAGCCTGTGTATCAAATGGGGGTATGGCAGTTGCTCCCTTACCATTCCCTGGAGAATTAAATGAGATAATCACAGAAACTGTGTGGCATAGTACAGGGAGACTTAGAGTCCGGGATGTAGTAGTGGCTAGGACTAAAAAATAAAGTAAAATAAAATAACTTATCACTGACCAGAACCTGGCCTGTCACACATCTGCTTCTTGCCAGGCAGTTTCAGAATGTGCCATCCTCTTGGCCTCAGTTTCTTACACCATTCAGTCTCCTATTGACTGGTAGTTCAAGCCCTCAACTGCCAGCATTATAATCAAATGGCTTTGGGGTTGCTGTTTTCTGGGCTCTCCCCCCTACTCTGGGATCTTTTATCAGAAAAACAAAATTTCTTCTAAAAAACAGAACAGGATAGAACAAACCCTAGCCCTAAACCCATCTTACAGGAAGGCAAGCTACCTGCAGGTCCCTGTACCTGGAGTCTAGGCCCAATAGCACTAGAGGTATGTGCTTTGTATCAGGCCTGTTGAGGGATGACAAGGACTGCGTAAGGGCATATCATTGGCTAGACTCATAAGAGCCTCCAAATACTGTATAGAAAAAGCAAACAAACACAAAATGGCCTTAGAAGTCACCAGAGACCAAGAAGTACACATGGGAATCTCTGGGCCGAGATTCCAGGGCTCCAGAGCAGGTGTTGCAAGACTGCCATGATAAATGGGTCTGCCAAGTGACTGGAGCCCTGCCCATAGAGAGAGACCCCTAACCTTCCACTGTGGTCTTAGGGCACGCTCACCTAGAGCCAGGGGAGGCAGGGTGTTGGCATGGACCCATTTACCAAGGGGAACACTGTTGTCTGGAACAAGATCACATGGTTTACTGGTAACAGAACCCAGATCCCTGAGCCCGGGCCTCCAACCTGGAGACCCTAGGGAGGTTGTCAGCCGCGAAATGGCCTGTATGGCAGCTCTGTGTGGTAGACAGGAAGAAACATAGTGATGTCTGTTCACAAGACTACTCCATTCCTTCCTTTCACTCCTCATTGTACCCCAGATCAGGCCAGAAAAACTCTCCCCTGCCTCTGAGGGAAAGGCCATCCTCTAGCTCCACCCGTCGGCCCTCACACCCAGCACAGGGCTGCAGGTTATTGCTGAAGGTGCCCTTGGGACTCTGTAATTAACAGAAACCCAGACTCTTCCCCAAGTCATAGCAGCTCCCTGCCTCACATTAATCTCCTAAAATCTGCTCAGCCCCTGCCCTCCCTGCTGAGCCAACCCCTCTACTCCAGGTCACAACTCACCCCTCCTCACCACCTGGGCTGCTAACCAGAGGTTTACAGTTACTCCCTTAAAGTCCACGGGTGCTGGCTGTGCTGTCTGAAGAACCCCACATGCACCCCTCCCCTTCCTTCATGCCCTCCAGTAGTTATCTTTCCTCCCTCATCTTGTTTTGCTCCAGTAGAAGCCTCTCCATCTTTCTGTTACACACTCCTTCTTGCAGGTGGTCCTCTCTGACCACTCTGGCCCATGCTCCTCTCACTCTGTGGAACCTCTTAGCCGCCACCTCCACAGCACAGAGCCTAACTCATTTTCTCTGTTCTATCTAGTAATCAAGGTTTAGTGTTCCACTTACACTGTGAAACTAAGGTTGGGCCCTCCGAGGATTCATCTGTCCATCTTTCATTCAAGAAATTGCCATAGCTGTGCCTTGTGCTAAGGGAGACAGAAGACAAGCCTAGAAGCCAATGCCGATGAGACGGATAGAGGAATGAAGGTGACAGAGTGGGTGTCCACTGTATCCCAGCACAGGACCCCATGCCATGGAGAAGCTCAAGTTGGTCTTCTGGTGGAGTGACACTATGTTAGGGTTCAAGACAAAGAAGCTCAGGCACATGTAGGCCCTAAGGTGGGGGGGCATTTTTGGCAACTGGGCAGAGGCATCATTGGGTACAGCAAGGTCCAGGAAGCCTCAGCCTGGGCAACGCCAACTATCCCCATGGTAGCAAGAATACCAAGGCTATCCAGGGATACACAAGCCTCAGCTCCAACCATGGTGGTAACCTACGGGTGGGCCATCTTCTGCTTTCTGTTCTTCCTTGGGCCTCTCCAGATGGACTGGTGATGGGAGATGCTCGGATGCACACTGCTGGCTCACAGCCTAGCAGCTCGGCCCCTCTCAGCAGCTCCCCAACGCTTTCATTGTTCTCAGAGCTTCTCTGGGGCAGGGCACAGACTTATGGAGGAATAAATAAATGGGATCCTACATGCCAGAGTGGCATTTCCAACCACATATCTACTTCTAGCTGTCTCCAGTGGGGTCCCAGGCCCGCTACCCACCTCCCAGGGGACAGAAGGGTCTTCTCCAGGTCCAAGCATCAACTCCACTCCAATGTAAAATTCCTGTGGGTCTGGAGCAATCACTTCACAGCCCCTGGAGATGGCCAGGTAGGCCTGGGTACTGGGGACAGCTCCTCCATTTCAGGAACCCATGCTCCCTGGCCATCATCCCCACCCCCACCCCTATCACTGCAGGGGCAATGGAAAAAGTGGGTGTTGAAGGAACTGGACATGAGCCCCTAGCTTCTAGCATGTTCCCTTTGTAAGTAGGAGCAGCTAACTGAAGGATCACGCACTGTGCCCAGGTCTCATCTGCAGTCTGACTGTGCTGAAGAAACCGTGGCAGGGATGGACCCCAGAGCAATGGAGGTCCCTCTGGCAGACAGAGGAAGAAGAAGGCAGGACAGGGCTAGGTTGGCCCTCCTTGACTGAAGAAACCTTAAAAGCTGGTAAAAGGCTTAACCCTGCATAATGACTTACAAAGTGACAAGTAAAATAGATTTACCATGACAGCTTGAAAGGGGAACCACAGAAATAAAATTACACTCCAGTTCGTCCTGGCTCTCTGCAACCTGTCTCTCCACCCCGAAAACCAGGAACTGCAGTGACCCACACAGGCACCAGCACAGGAAGGCAGAGTAGTGGCCAGGGGGCGGGAAGAAGAACCGAGACAAGGCAGGGGCTGGTACCAGGTGCAGCTGAGGTTGGGGTGGGGCTCCTGTCCTCCACGTGATGAGCTCCTAGCCCTCCAAGCCAAGTCTCCATTGTACTGACAAACACATCTTACTGACACACCTGTGTGCAGATACACAAAGCACATCCTTCACCATGTCTGCCGGGCCCACCACCCCCAGTTTCTAAACGTCTCCTGTCAGGTCTCACAAGAGTGATCCCAGGGCATTCCCAACTATGAGAAACCTTGGGCTCTGGCACTGCTTGCTCTGCCATGCAACAGGGAGCCCCACACTGGTCCACACAACAGGAGAAGAAAATGGAGAAGGCTAGATCACCTTAGCAAGTTCCTCTTGGGGAAGGCAAGTGAGCTCAAGAACCAGGTAGCAGCCTGCTGTCTGCCTGCACAGGAGTCCCGAATCTAACTGTTCAAGTGTTAAGAGCTATGGAGCAGGACGACTCTGCTCCAGTGGGTGAAGGCAGAGTGATCCAAGAAGTTCTGCTCCTGTCACGGACCACAGAAGCTCTCCCAAGAGCAACAGACCCATCCATTTCTCCCAGGGCAAGCGGCTGAGGCACAAGCTGGTAACTACGCCTGGAACATTACTCAAGAGCACCAACAGACAGACAAGATGGAAAGTCACGCCAGAGAAATGGCTTTGCAGGTAAAGAAAGGTACTTGCCACCAAGCCTGACATCTTGAGTTCAATCCCTGGGACCCATATAGTAGAAAAAAAAGAATTGACTTCTGCAAGTTCTCTGACCTCTACATGCACACACACACACACACACACACACACACACACACACACACACACACGCACGCACGCGAAGTAGACAGGAGGACTCATGCCAGGAGAAAAACCTAGATTTGCCTACTCCAGTAGCTGACAGACCTGGAACAGCTCTTCCCTACTTCCAACTCCACTTCCAACTCCACTTCCAACTCTGATACGTGGGTGATACCTCCCTGTGCAGAGGCTGCTGCTTGAGGAGCAAGACCCCAGCATACTCTGCCTGGAGCCACAGTGTCTCGGGGACAGGAGAGCCCCCTTGGGTAACTGTAGACTAGAATATGTCTGCAGTGGGGACACGGGTAGCTCTGGGGTCAGACTTGACTTACTTAACCAACAAGGGGCTTGTCGCCTACCCATCCACCCAGGGTCTAGGAGCAGCTGGCAGAGAAGATGGCAATAATAGGAAGGACAGCAATCGGACGCTGATCAGGAACCCCAGGCTTCCTGCAGCTTGTGCCCTGCACTGTAACGACTGACAGGGCCAAGTATAGCAAAGGGTATAGGCCTACCCTGCCACCCTGCACTGCCACCCAGCAACTCTCACCTCTGTGAAATGAAATGTCACCCTGTGCCTTTAACTGACAGAGCCTCAGACGTGCCCAGGCAGGCCTGGACACTGTGTTTACCCAACAGAAAGTGGCCCTCCCTCTGCCCTCCCCAGAGCTGGCAAGCCAGGGCCATTTGCCACAGACTCGCCTGGTGTGTAGGCTGCCTATGAGGCCTCAGTCTGTGGCCCTGCCCAGGGTCTTGCCCAAGAGGCCCTGCAGCCTGACCAGGCTGCTGTGACTGAGCTAGTTCTCTAAGGAAGCTGATCTGAGCTGGGGCAGGAGGAGTAAGACAGGGGCAGCTGACTCAGGTATCTTCAGACCCGACCACTTTTCATAAAACGGCCTACGCCTGGAGGCACTTGGAGATTGGACCTGGTCCTCTGCTCCAACTGGGAAGGAGAAGGTCAAGGAAACACGGAAGGGTCAGGCCACGCACAGCGGTCAGCTGCGATGCCAGAACTGAAGGAGTTCAGTCCTTCCTCGGGCCAAGTTCGCCTAGAAGGGAGTCCAAATGCGTAGATGTGTATTCCAAACCGCAAAACCCACCAGCCCTATGTCAAGGGTGGCGTCATTTATTATTCACCGTGCAGGGAGCGTTCTGGAATGCTTGCTAGATGCCAGACGTGGTGCTGGGTGTTGGCGAGTCAGAGCTGAAGGTGGCGGCCATCCTGCCCACCAGGGCTGCAACAGGAGTCAGCAAACAGTGCCTGGGGAACTAGGGCAACGGGAGACTGTACACTTGACCTGGCTGGTCTAGTAGAGCAGACTGAGGCTTGAGTAGGCTTTGTAGGATGCCTAGGAGTTCTCTAGGCAGAAAGCACAGGGGGCAAAGTGGGCAAAGCACAGAGGAGTCAAAGTGTGGCTGGGGTCAGATAACAAGGGGCCCTAGAGGCCTGGCCTTCGATGTGGGGAGGGGTGGGAACAGCCGCGGGCGGGAAAAGGCTATATGGAAGTTACCATAGAAGGATCCAGAAATATTCAGAAGGTGGAGTGGGTCGCTCCCTGACTATGTCCTCCCACAAGCCAGGCTCTGGGGACAGAAGTACAATGTCACGGTTGCAGTCCTAGGGTGGCACCAAGGTGACTTCCAAGCTTCAGCCAGAGCAGTGAGGAAATGACAGGCCTGATCCTTACAGTGACTTATGAAAATTAGAACAAAGACTTCCCTCCCCTCAAAGCATGTGACCACATTTGCCAGGATATTTCATAAATATATGATGTGTGGGGACTGCAACATGAATACCACCTCATGTGCACTGAGTAACGTTCACTACCACACAGTCATCCCAGTACACACACTGCCACAGAGCAAGCCAGGAGAAGAAGGGCTGGAGGCCCGGGGCTCAGGCAGGTAGAAAGAACAGATAAAATCTGGACAATGAGGTTAAGGAAAAGAAAAAGAAAACTTAAAGAACAGCCAAAGCAGAGTGTTTACTAACCCTTCCTGCTTTTTTTTTTTTGCATAAGAAATCTAAATAAAATGAGATATGTATTTATTTATTATATGTGATCCAAAAGAGAAAAAAGTAGCTGCTCAGACAAGCTAACTAAAACCAAAGCCAGAAAGCACCGGTTTGATAGCTAGAAACTGGCCAAAGGTAAAGAAAACCAGTTCTGGTCTCAGACCTTCCAAAAAAGACGATTTTTAAAGAGAGGATCCTGAATGTCGAGCAAAAGCCTCATGGACAAACAGTGTCTAGGGGGACACATCTCGAAGCAGGAGAAGGCAGAAGGGCTGGCAGGGCCCCAAGGAGACAACTGGAGGCATCTAGAGGTCTTTCAGGTAAGGAGAGGTCGGAGGCTCTGTCTCTTACTGCCTACTTATGAAAATCTGGCATCTGCAAATGTGTACAAAACACTTAACAAAATAAAGAACCGAGGCACTGGGGAGATAGCTCAGTGGGTTAAGGACCCAAGTTTGATCCCCCAAAAGCCATGTAAAAAAAGCTGGCGCACTTGTCATTCCAGCACTGGTTAAGCTGGGGCTTGCACACACCTTTAAGCACTTGGGAGGCAGAAGCAGCCGAGTCTCTGAGAGTTCGGGGCCAACCTGGTCTACATGGCAAGTTCCAGGCCAGTCAAAGCTACATAATGAGACTCTGTCTCAAAAAACAAACAAGATGGGCCTGGCTAGAGGGCTCAGTGAGAAAAGGCTCTTACTACACAAGCCTGGCAACCTGAGTTCGATCCTTGGAGCTAATGTAAAGGTAGAAGGAGAAAAGAGACTCCAAAGCTCTCTCACCCTCTGACCTCCACATACACACTGTAGCACAAGTGCCCCACCCCCCTGCACCCTTCACATGCACAAACACAGAAAAAGGATGGCACCTGAGGAACACACCTGAGATTGCCCTCTGGCCTCTAAATGCAAGTGCGTGCGCAAACACACACACACACACACACACACACACACACACACACACACACACACACACACACACCTCCACCTAGTAAAGTGATAATCTCCTAGGGGAGGTGAGGTCCAATTTGAAACCCAGGGGAGGGGTCTAATGTCAAAACTCCACCTACCCTGCAGACAAAAGGGCTGCTTTGTCAGGCATGGCCAGCACTGAGCCCCAAAGCACCTGCCCATGAGGTTACAGGGGAGGCAGTGGTCAGGCTGCCTCACGACTCCAAGTGATGAGACAGAGAAAGGAAAGAGTGAGAATACACTGCCAACCACTGGGTCCCACAACTGAAAACGGGGACAGGCCAGAGGGCGGCAGTACAAGGTACCTCGTAGAAGGCAAAGCTGGCAGTGTCCAGCAGAGGCAAAGGCCATGCTGACCCAAGCTGGCTCAGGCCATCCTCAGAGAAGGTGACCCAGGGCCTGTGCCAGTTTAGACTAGAGTCCGCTGGCCTGGTTCCCCCGTGCCCCAACCCCCTGTGCTCCACCCACTGCCCACTGCTAGCCTGGCCACCAGGACTCCCCTCTTTGTGCCTCTGTAGTCACAGGAATGGAGGTGCAGTCGAGAGCAACCAGGCTACGAAGACCTGTATCTAGATGAAGGTACATCTTGTAAGGGAAATATGAACGAAGTGAGAAAACTGAGGCAGAAGAAATCAAAGGGCCTGAGGTCACATGGAAAGATATGAGCCACAGGGATCTGGTAATTTAAGGCAATGAGCCAAGCAATCCCAATGTCTCCACCTATCTGAAGGGTAAACTGAGGTTCACAGATGGCTTCGAGTTAGGAAGAACCCTGGAATGATGATCCTGGGTCCATCCTGGAGACAAGACAAAGTTGCCTTCTTTGACCCCAGTCTTAAGTTCAGGAAGTTGCTACACTTCCTTGTTTCCATAGTAACCAGCTACTGCTCTAGGGATACACTGAAATGTTTTGTTACCTCCTCCTCTATGCCGGCCCAGGGCCAGGCTGTGAGGACACTGGCCTGGCGGAAGGAGCGGGTATGAAAGGAGACACAGTCCCAGACCCAGGATGATCCTTGGCAACTAAGTGGGGGGAGAGGGGAGGGGAAGGGTGGGGAAGGAGCTTTGAGCTAGCCTCTTAGAGTGAGAGTTCACCAAACTTGAGGGAATGGTACATGCCGAGGACTTGAAGGTAACCTGCACTTAGAAAAACTATGGTGTGCCAGGTGAGCCTGGTGGCTGAGGGCTGTGACCCCAGCTACTTGGGAGATTGAGACAAGACGATGGAAAGTTCAAAGTCCACCTGGACTATAGAGTAAATTCAAGGTTGGTCTGGATGACTTAGGAGAGACAGAGAGAGGGAGAGGGAGAGGGAGAGAGAGAGAAAGAGAACACTCTGGATCTGATTGCCACTCTGGAATACTCCATATGTAGTGGGGCATTCCTACGATTCTAACACTTGGAAAGTGGCAGCTGGAAGATCAGGAATTCAAGGTCATCCTCAGCTACACAGTAAGTTCCAGGCCAGGCTACATGAGACCCTGTCTTTTAAAATAAAAGGAAGAAAGAAGAGTGAGTGGGAGGGCTGGACATGAAGTCACCGGCAGAGCGCTTGCCCCGCAGATGAGAAGCCCTGGGATCAACCCCTAGAACTAGAAAGGAAAGACGGGAGGGAGGAGGAGATGGAGGGCTGAAGGGAGAGAACTGGTACCAGAGTACAGAAGGCACAGGGGGTGAAGGGTTGAGAGAGTAATGGAAAGGAAGGTGTGAATCAGGGTGCCTGCGACACTTTCCCACACTTCTGTTCTTTAAGAGTTTGGGGGTCATCATGACAGAACAGAACTAGCAAGACAGGCCAGAAGCATGAGAGGCAAAGGGGTCGGGCCCTCAGGTCCCCCACAGCCCTCAGCCTGCACTGCAGAGGTGGCCAAGCATTCCCAAGCGTCTCAGTGAACTTGCCCAGTGTATCTAGGGTTTGACGCTCTTCACTGCCTCCAGCAGTGACCTTGATGCAACAGTAATCATGATTTGGGTTACCTAACCTGGGTGGGGGTGTAGTGAGAGAGTGCCCTGGGAAGTGTGATGTCCCGGATTCCATCCCCAGCGTACACACACACACACACACACACACACATACACACACGAGATAAAGAACACCATTAGCTGTTTTCTGCTGCCACACTTGTCCCTTCCAGTCTCTTCTCAAGTGCCCCAACCAGAGAGACCTTGTGTTTAAAATCCTCCAGTGGTTTCCTCATCCTGGAGCACCAGCAGCACTTACTGTACTCATAAGAGCCGTCCGTTTCCTGGTCCTTGGTTACCTGCTGGCTGGCATTTCTTGGTTGCTCCTTCCCTCATCTATCCAGCCATACCGGCCTCCCTGTCTTTCCTAGAGTATGTCATACACATGCCTGCAAAGGGCTTTTGCTCACGCCAAGCTTCACCCCTGCCACTTCCCTAGCATACCTGCTTAGAAGAGCATTTCCTAGCCATCCCATCCATAGATGCTCTCCATCCCCACCCACTTTCCTCCACCTGTTTTTCTTCTAAGTACTTATTATAACTCATGACATCACTGAGTTGTTCACTGGCTGATTGTCTCATCTTCCTGAATGCAAGAAAGGATTGTCAAGTTCAAGACTGTACCCTGGACCTGTCATCATGCCTGACAGGTGCTCAACAAGCATGATGAATGAAATGTGAGCCCACCTTTCCTGGAAAGCCAGGCTGGGAGAAATCTAAAGGGTCCTGGGTACCACCTTCCCCAAGAGCAAAGCATGGGGACTAGACACAAGTCACAGCCTAGTTCTCAGACACAACTCTCCATGCTCCCCAACCCTCATGGGGAAGCAGGGTTGACCCAAGGGCTGGAGGCACCCTAAGCCACATCAGAGTTGCTGCTCAACCTATGGTCCCTCATTCTGTGTGTACGGGTCCAGGTGGGAAGAGGCCAGTCTCAGGGAGTGAAACACAGAGACAGGGGAAGGACAGGTCCACTAGGGTAGAAGTACTCAGCATCTGGCCCTCACTGCTTCCCTTCTATAGACATCAGTTCCTAACTGAAAAATGGGAATATGGGGAGTGAGATAGGCAGGATGCCCTGATCCCCTAGCCTGGCTATCCATGGGTCTTGGGAGGGGTCATGCCTGCTGGAACACAGTCACAAATCCAAGCTGTGGTCCAGGCCAGAGCAAAATCTCATGACCTGCTAGTCTAGACACATGGGCAAAGAATTTCAAAGGAGAACATTTCCTGGGGCCCTGACTCTACTCAAAGTGATAGTTGGCAAAATACAAGACAGCCCTGTATGAGTTGAGAAATGTCCTGCTACAGGACAATAGCTATAGGTGGGCCATCCTGGGGGAGTAGTTGCCCCAGAGATCACAAAGAATAAAGGCCTGTGTGCCTGCCCCAGGTCCCACAGCTCTGGGGAACAGAGCCAGAGGCACAAGTCCCAGCGCTTTGTGAGATGAGGTGGAAGTCCCAGGCTAGGGCAAGCAGACACTGGGCGTTGGGATACCTGGGTTGCAACTGAAATTCCAGCTCAACTAGGCACCTGTCCCTCTGGTGTCAGACTCAGCTACTAAATGAGGGGTTGGCTTGGTCTGAGCTGATATTATTATCACTGCACATGGTAAAAACACACCATTCTATGACGCAGTGACACAGCACAGTGTGCAACATGAGCAGGTCCTCCCATCTGATGATACTGCCAATAGCCCCCAAGGGATGGTGCAGCAGGAAGCAAGCCAGGAGTTCTGCCTCCAAACCCAGTGTTTCTTGCAGTGCACCACAGGCTTGGGACCTGAAGATGCTTGGATGCAGTGCACCTGGACGAATGACTAGGGGAAGGCAAGCCAGGTTCAGCAAGTTACCAGTGGGAGGCAGGCTGTGGAGAAGCACTTCTCAGTCCTATTCCCTCACCTCCCTGAGTGGGGATCCACCTCTAGCGGTGGACTCACATGCTAAGAAGGGCCCAGAAGACAAACCACCTTCTAAAACTACCCAGCACAGGACCCTGCTTGATCAACAGATCCTAGTCACTCTATTTCCCTTGTGCCTTGGCAGTCCATCTTGATGCCTCCCTAATCTACTTCCACATCCCAGGAAGTAAGCGCATCATTTCCCCATGGAGCTGGATGTATTCAAGGTTCCCAGATACAAAGAAAGCAAAGAGGCCCAGGAAGAGAAGAAAGCTGCCTCCTCCAGGGAGCCCACTCTGACTCTCAGGCCTTGGACACAGTTGTGGGAGAAGTCACTGGTGATACAATTCTGCTGTGCAGTAATGGAGGGAGTCCTGAATTCTACAAGATTCTGGGATGATATCTGGATCTCGGGTGCCTTCTTGGGCTCTATGTAACATGGAAGTGCCCGGGTGGAAGGGCAGTGGGGAGAATCTCATCCCTAGGGGGAGATGCAAGGCCACCCACAACACTGCAAGGATGTCATACACCAGAGCATAGATTGGTAGAACACGCATCAAAGGAGGTAGCTGCCAAGGTCATTTGAGGACTTGGGAACCAAAGGTCCCAAGAATACTGGAAATAGAGGTGTGTGGAGCCCGTGGGTGGCACAGATCATGCTGCCTGGGCACCTCTGGGGAGCAGACAAAGAGGGAGCCTATCCAAGACAGAAAGCCCAAGAATTCTGGAGCCCACAAGGAGCCCAAGCCCTGAAGCAGGCCTACTCTTGTGTAAAGGAAAGGGGAACAGCTAGGCTAACAAGGCATGGCAGAGATGTGGAGTCGCCAGGGGCTGGGTGGGGCACTGAAGGCCATTCTTCTACAAGGGATCAATAGAGCTCCACAGGCTCTCATCAACACAAAACTAGAATTCTCCTTTGAATTTTCCAATCCTCTCATAGGATCTGAAGCACAGTGAGGTCCTGGAGCTCCAGGGACCCAGGCACATTGAGGGGGGAGGCTGATGGCCAATAGCACCCCCTCCCTGACAGCCACAAAGTTTCCTGAAAGCCAGAAACATAAAGACTATAAGCCAAGGAGGTGATGTGGCCTAACTGCAGTGGCAGATGGGGGTCCCAGCCTTCCTCAGGGCCCTGCAAGATAGGCCCAGAGAAGGCCTTTCAGTGAGTCATGGCAGCCAGACCTTCTAAGGACTGAATGACCGTCTTGACAGTGCCAGGGTCTCCAGCCCCAGGAGGAGATGCTAACTCAGGCAAGACCCACAGGCACCCAAGATAGCTTCAGCCAGCTTGACAGTAATCTCCAGTGCCTTTCCAACACACAGCACAACATACACAGCAGTAGATGGGACTGTTTCCTACTGCACTCTGCTGCCCCAAAGGGGGCCACCCCTGCCTACCATCACCCTCCATACACTGGGACCACTTGGCACCTGGGGCATTGTGTCCCAGAGAACCTCTACTGTTAGGGACCTTGGTCAAATTCCTTCTCTTCCTTTGATCTCAGTTTCCTCACCAGTAAAATGTCAAGCTGAAAGAGAAGCAGCGCTTGGAAAGACAATGTCCTCTGACTAGAGAGGTCACTGAGCTGGAACGTAGCCAGGAGGAGAGCGACAGGCCAACCCGAGCCACTACTCTCACTGGTAGGCGACACCATTCCTGTGGGCCACGTCTCCAAGAGTGCCCACAAGCAGGAGTGGCCCGCAGCTGCAGGGGGTCCACACTTCTTTGGGACACAGCAGAGGTCCTACTTCTCTGCTAAATTGGTCTTAGGCCGATAAGGTAGAAGGAAGTTAGGCACAACTTCCAAGAAAGCAGGCTCTAATGAGGGGCCGTTTGTGTGTGTGAATGCCGTCCTGGCCCTTCCTATGAGAAACCCTGGAAGGTGAATCCAAATTAAACCTCACTGGACCCAGCCATGGATGGTCCAGGGATTTCCCAGCATGCTCCTGGGGATCTTCAGTAGTTATTCTGTACAAGAAAGAACATGGTGGGGGCGGGGACCCCAGGATGAGGTAAAGTGTTTTTTACCAGAAGATTTTTCTCACAAGCAAACCAAGTGGAGGTTGATAGTGCTACTCTGAGGACCCACGTGAAGACACCATGTCTTCTTAGCTCTCAATTTCGATAGATAAGGAAACTGAGGGTCAGAGGAATCCGTGACTAGCCTAAGGTTCCACCCTCTGTCCCTCTTCAGAGAGGCACTGTGCAGTACTCCGCAGGTGCCAAGCCCTGGTCCATACCAGGCCTTTTTATCACAGGAGTAAAAGCCAGAAGGGAAGTTACATCATCATCTGCATCAGTCTGCAGGAGGGAAAGTGAGGTTCTCATATGGGAAGCTGGGTGAATTCTGCCTTTTCAACACTCATGGGTAACAGGCCTCCCAGGTGGATTGAATTAAGATGTCCTTGGGTTATTACTGGTAGCCTCTAAGAGAAGAGGCTCTCTTGCTTCAGAAAGCTCTGTGGACAATGAATTAGAAAGCTTTGGTTGGTCCTGAGGCCACTTGACCTTGAGCAACCAGTACACTGGAGGTTAGGCTATGGGAGGACACTTTTAAAATGACTAAGGCTACTGCTGTTCCTTAAGCACTTACTATATGCCAGGCATATAGTAAGCACACTCCAGTTTCTCAGCCTATGGGGAAGGTAGTATGTTAGTGATTGTTAGAGCGTTAATAAATCTTTTACAGATGTGGAGGCCAAGGTCAGAGACATAAAACATAAATTGCCTGAAGTCTTAGAGCTCACAAAGGGTGGAGCTGAGAGTTAACTCCAGGCAGCCAAAGAAAAGATTAAAACAGAGGTAGGGAGATAGATGACTCAGTCCCTAAAGTACTACTTGTCATACAAGCACGAGGACCCAAGTTCAATCCCCAGAACCCAAGTAAAAAGCCAAGTGTGGTAGTGTGGTCTTATAATCCCAGCACGAGGGAGGCAGAGACAGGAGGACCTCTGAGGCTCACTGGTCCACCAGCCTGGCCTAATGTGTGAAACTTCCAGGTCCTGGTAAGAGATTCTGTCTAAAAAAGTCAAGGTTGTAGGGCTGGAGAGATGGCTCAGCGGTTAAGAGCATTGGTGGCTCATGCAGAGGACCCGGGTTCAGTCCCCAGCACCCACATGGCAGCTCACAACTGTCTGCAACTCCAGTTCCAGGGAACTCAACGCCCTCTTCTGGCCTCCACAGACATTGCACGCACACATAAGAAAATAAAAGTAAACTTTAAAACATTTTTTAAAAGATGGATGATCCACAGTGAGTTCTAGGCTGGTTGGGGTTACAGGGAGACAACTGCTTCAATAAAGACCAAAAAAAAAAAAACTGTGTAACTGCCTGAGGAACAATACCTGAGGTTGACCTCTGACCTCCACACACATCTGCACAGGTGAGGGGGAGGGAGAGGAGGAGGGAAGAAGCCGGAGACAAAGGTGTTCACAGAATGGTATTAGGACATTGTGATGTGAGCTTCTGGAACTGGTTTCAAGGATGGGAAAATAGGGACATCAGTGGTCCACTGATTCCCCTACCCAGGACACCCCTCTCCAGCTCCTTTGCTGCAACACCCTGCAGTAGGACAGTCACCTCGTTGTTCAACCTTCACGGCTTTGGGCTTAGGTTTCCCCTACCTGCCATCCCTTCAGGCAGAGACCCTGAAGGGCCCCTTGTGCTTGCAAACTCCAGGAGAAAACTTCAGGACTTTTTCCAGAGAGTTCCCAGTTCTGTTGGTCTCTCAGGGAGGCTTGCTGGCTGTTGGAATGGTGTGCTAAACTTCCCAGTCCGGTTCAAGGTCCATCCAGAGAGGCAGGGTTGGAACAGGAGCAGGATAGGAGCCTTGGGGACAGGGCAAGATCCAAACACTCACACTCAGAGCCCAGTCCTCCTTTCTTCCTGCAGCTGTCACCTGGGCCTGACACAAATGACCCTCAGGGTGGAGCAAGAAGTTTCTTGCTCTATTTCCTTGTCCACAGAGGACACGACAGCAGGCAAGCAAGCCATCAGCCATATAAACTGAAAGTCAGCATGAAAGAGATTGGGAGGCGGAGCAGGCAGAAGAGGGCTTGGCAGATGAAACCTTGGACCTTCTCTGGAAGAACTCAGTTTTGACTTCACTCACAGCTGCATGGAAGTCAACTTGTAAACATATACACATGGGTATCCACACACTGAGACACACATACTTCAAAAGGTCTGTGGACTACCCCTAAAATGAGCTCAGAGGCCAGCCCCATCCATCCTCCTTGCGAAGAGCTTCTATTTAGTTGGGCTGAAGACTGGCTAGGAGACTGGGCCTGGCCAACTGTAGATGTCCAATAAATGTCTAACGAACTCATGAGCTGGCAGACAGAGCCTGGGTGTCAGGCTCAGTTAGGTCCTGTGCACGGCTGACCTTGGATGAAACTAATCATTGTTTTCCAAGATTGAGTTTCCTGTGATAGAAAGACAGGTAGCTGCCTAATTCTATATAGGCCTAGGAGTTCATAGCCCAGTGTAGGGAGGTTCTGAAGTAGAAGGCAGATGCTCCCAGGCATCTATCCCCAATGCTCCAGAGCTAAGAGGACAGCCTGGGATTGCTGGGGGTCAGGGAGAAGCTCCAGGTAGGGCAGGGGTTCTGCAGACCACATAGCCATCCCTATCCGAGTGCAATTTTCATTCAAGTCAGAGACCATGAAAGAATTTTGGACAAAGGAGCCACTGAAAGTATAAAGGAGTTACAATCTGACACGGTTTCCCCATTTGTGGCCTGCGTGGAACTGGACTGGAAGAGGGTTTGGGAAAGACTAGTGGACAAAAGGGGTGGAGCTTGGCCATATTGGAAAGCAAGGAAGGCAATCAAGCAGAGGTGAGCATGTGGGCACATATGCATGCATATGCAAGAGGAGGAGATGGTGGTATATGTAACCACCAGTCAGGAAACAGACTTAAGGACAAGAAAGACCCCTCAAACCCTGTCCCTGGAGGCAAGTGTCTCAGGACAGTTCAAAGTCCCTCAGAATTCCAAATCTGCTCTAAAGCCCCCAAAGACAAGCCACCTAGCTATTGAAGCCCTTCACCCGTCCTTGTCCCTCTGCAGTCTCAGTTTCCCCACTGGTCCTGACAAGGGTTTATGCTGGGAGATCTTGTAGGACCACATCTGTTCTGACATCTTAGGGTATTGAAATGCTATTTTAAAAAAGCACACACCTCCTATGTGGCCTCAGCCCCCTACCCTGGAGACCTTGGAAGGCACTCCCTGTCCCCAGCTGGCTGTCTAGGACTGAGGCTGGGCACAGTGGAGTCCCTGCACCGTCTGTCCTCAACAGCCTGCTACGGCTGAAACCTTGAAGTGGTTACAATTACAGCCCAGCTAACAGGATTAGGGGAGCGTTGAAATCTAAGAAATCTAATTAGCTCAGACACCCCAGCCTCCCCCAGCACAATCCTGTAGTAACCCTGGCAGCTGGGCCTGATGGGAGGGGCAGGCTCCGAGCCCTTGGGGCCACACTCATTACCTGCACAGGTGTGCCAGGCCAGGGCAGGCTAGGCTTCCTGGGGAAGTGCCAGTTAGCCTGCCCAGCTCAATCCCACAAGCTTCAGCTTTGTCAAAGGGTCGCACTTAGCTGGGATCCAGATGACCAGGTGCATGAGTGCTGGCCACTAGGCAACAGAACCTAGGGGCCCCACAGGGCGGCTACCCTACATAGCCTGGGGACTGACTCAGCCAGAGGAGGGGCGGTCTGAGTCACCTTCTGTATCTATAGAAACCATAGCAGCCCAGAGACAGTCTTGCTTCCTGCTCCAGGCCAAGCTGGGCTGAAGCTGATGCACACAAACGCCCAGGCAGACAGCATCTGAGGCTCCAGCTAAATGACAAACGATTCTGGGCCAGAAAAAAAATGAGACACAGCTGCTGGGGGCGTAGACCATGTGCTGCCAGATGCAGGGAGGCCCACCTGCAACCCTTCCTGAGAACAACTGCTGCTTAACCTCGTCCCATCACCTCACCCCTATTCCTGGAGTTGCGTCCTGGCTTAGCCTCAGTCTCCTGACCCCTCTGAGCCTTGGTTTTCTTCTCTGTTAAATGGAAGTAATTCCATACAGTAGCTAGGTAACACTGCTGTTACTGGGGGTCAAACAAATTTGGAGACTGCTTCTGGATCAACCAAGTACCATGCAAAGGAGGGGGCTGTGGCCACTCCCATCCTCACGTGTGCTTGGCAAGCAGCCAATGGCTGGTGGGTAATTATTGATTTGGGCTGGTCTTCCTGTCCTTGCTGGACAAGGGCTCCTGAGAGTATCTCACACACTTCCAGGTCTCGGGGTCACTGTCTTCACTCTGTGGACTTTCACTAAGCACATCATTCCTGGGTTTCCGACCTGACCCCATCCTCATTATGCAACCCCTTCCAGGTCATGCCCAATCCAAGGAAAGAAAATGCTAAGAGGCCAGCCTAGCACCCAAGGGCCAATGACAGGGTTCCCCTGGGGTTGACTGTTCCCCCCTCCTAAGGGGCCAGTGCCAGCAGGTTAGCAACAGCTATTGGAAGAGAATTCCCCAATACACATGTTATCAGGACTTAAACTACATGATCTTTAAGGAAAAATGAATCTGTGGCTGGAAAAGGCCTCAGCATCTTAATCCCAAAGTCAGGATCAGGAGATATGACTCTCCAGAAGGTGCTCAATTCAGCATGTAACTCAGGGCTAGGTACTGAGTACGGAGGCTTCTGGGAGGTGAATACCCTGTCACAGGAAACTTGTAAGCTGAGGCTGAGCAGTCAGCTCTCCGGGAGGTAAGTGTGGATGGCAATTTCTGAGCAATGCTTCTGGCACTCTCTACCCTCAATCTAGCCCCATTGTGATCTGTCCACTCTGCATTGGAGCCTGCCTAGCCTGCAGAGGACCTATGCCTAGAACTGATGTGTCCACATCTGTTCATTCTCCCTGCAACCATGTGGGATGATAGGAGCTCTGTGCTTGAACTCATTTTACAGATCAGGAAACTGAGACCCAGCAGTGTCAACCTCCAGGTTCACAGCAGCTAGCA
Source organism: Eospalax fontanierii (assembly GCA_035773235.1). NCBI lineage: Eukaryota > Metazoa > Chordata > Mammalia > Rodentia > Spalacidae > Eospalax > Eospalax fontanierii. The sequence continues at coordinate 19,815,193 of CM069540.1, forward strand.
GGCCACTGTCTCCTAACATATTTCATCTCCCCTTCTCTAGAGTCTGTGGTAGGATTGCTGTGTACTCTTCTCTCCAGAGGAAGGGCCTAACCTCAGTCTCACTGCTGGAGCTCTCAGCCCAGGCTTTAAACACTCAGGCAGGCTGCCGCCACCCCAGCCTCAGGGGCTCTTCAGGACAAAGATCTTTCCAGAGAGTGCCTAGGCAGAGGCCATGGTATCCTGCTGAGAGGATCCAGCAGTCACCAGAAGAAACTGCAGCCTTAGGGTCAGGGTCAGGGGTAATTAGGGCAGTGGCCTTTGTTGTCTACACAAAACCTAAGGAACCTCATAAAGATGCAGCGGAGACAGGAGCCTGGCAAGGGCTCATGGGAGCAGTTATGAATGGAAATGTATGGGACCCGTCACAGCCTGGCAGGGACCTACTTCCTGATTTCCTGCTGGCATCCCACAGATGCTTCCCAAAATGAACTTGGTGCCCAGATTCCTTACATGGACATCTTCCTCTGACATCTCTGGTCAAAGACACACAGTGGACCCAGGTCCAGAGCAGAGAAGTCAGAATCTGAACTTCCTTCCCAGGCAGGCCTTCTTGCACAGACTCCCAGGACACATGCTGACCTCCCTGCCTTCCTTATCTACACCCCTCAAGGAAAAATGAGAAATGTTTTCTCAACTGGGTCCTTTTTGTGATTTTCTGGAATACATCAACCTGTGGACACCTGTGCTATGTTGGGCCATCTGAATGGGGGATCAGGGATGGAGATGTGGGATTTTTGTGGCTAGGGACGTCTCTCTCTGTCTCTGTCTCTCTCTGTGTCACACACACACACACACACACACACACACACACACACACACACAGCAAAGAGAGAGGGAGAAAGGAGGAGGAACTTCAGTTTTAGAGCCAAACCCCAGCTTCTGGGCCTTTCTTTATTTGCCCCTGGGTCCTCCCTCCTCCCTTCCTTAGGAGGAAAAAGGACATTTTGTCCCCACAAAGAAGCCAGCAGCCCTTTTCTGCATAGACAAGGGTATTTATTCAAAGTTTTTCATAAGTCCAGTCCCCTCTCTGTGAGCAGTACTCTGAAAATCTCAAACCCAGTCCAAGCCAGAGAAACTCCATAGCTCCTCCTCCAGCCACAGCCACTGAGCTCCCAAGTCTCAGCTTCTGATTCATATGTGAAAACTATAGCTCAGAACCCTGTGACTTGGGACCAGAAGATGCTCTGTCTTAGGGGGGCAAACAAAACTATCAAAATCATAAAACTCAGGGAAAAACACAAAATCCCTCCAAAGGCTCTCCTGGCCCCAAAGCCACACGCGCTCCTAGGCAGACGGGGCTTTCAATGTGCCTTTTGTTTGATGCTGGTGTTTCGACATCCTCAACTTGAAGAGGGAAAGGTCAGCACAAAGCTCCCGGGTATTCACAAACCCTCTCGCCTCCGCACAGGGGCCAGGGAACTGAAAGCAAGGGGCTAGGAATTCCCCCTGCTTTGGACCCCCTCAAAAACCAGCAGGGTAAGAGGGGCCAGGAGCTTGCTCCTTCATCAGAACTTCCCGAAGAGCTCACAGGCAACTTTTCCATTCCTGCCACCATGCAAACCCTGGGAGGCAGGCTTGAATTCACCAGCAGCCGGCTTCTTCAGCCCCAACCACCATCCCTTTATCTGTACCTTCAAAAAAAAAAAAAAAAAAAACAATAATAAGCAAACTCAGGCACCTCTGGGAACAGCCTCTGGCCTCCTGCCCTGCCCGGTGTAACCAGCCTGTCCTCACACCCACGAGGGAGGGGGAAGGAGGAGACTGCACTAGTTAACCCTCTGGTCTACCAGGCCTACTTCCCAGGTTGCAGCAGAGACAAACTGTTGCTCAAGAAAACCCTTGGCACCAGGAAGGAGCTCCAGCCCATGACTCTACGCAGCGGCCAAGCCAGGGGTTTCCACAAGCGCTGCCCACTGACCGCCCTTGTAAATCTCCCAGGTTGAGCCCACTGCCCATGCCCTGCTCGGGGCTGTTCCCTCAGGGGGCTTCAAACGTCCCTGGCAGCGTAGAGGAGGGAAAGGCTGGCCGAGCGGTGCCCTCACCCCGCCAGCCCAGCCGCCAGCTTCTTGGAGATCTCAGAGAGAACATTTGTTTGGGCTGCCAAGTTAAATCTTCCTCCCTCATGTCAGGGCATTGGAAAAGCAGTCAGGGGAGAGGGGAAGGGGGAGAGCGGGGGAAGGAGCCGCGGGAGGGAGGGAGGGAGTCAGAGAACGATCCAGGCGGGCAGGCTCGAGCCCCAGTTACTCCAGCACTGCCCGCCCAGGCAGCCGCGGCTCCCCGGGCAGATGTGGCCCGTGCTCCAGGCATCGAAGCAGGGATCTGGCCTCCAGACTCCCTGGGTCGGGTGCGGGGATGCCAGGCATCTTACCCCCGGGCTCTGGGAGAGGCCCTCGCCCAGCTCTCGGCTGGAGGCACGAGGTGGAACTGGAAAGGCGGAGGAGGGAAAAGTTTGCGGCAGGTAGAGGTGTAGGGCGGGGTGGCCCCAACGAGCTGCAGTCCCCCGGGGAGGGTGGGGGGCCCGGGCCGGCAGTCCTGGCGCGCTCCCGTCCGCTCGCCCTCCCGCCCCGGTTGTTTACATTCCTGGAGTGTCTTTTAAACCCGGGGCTGTGGCCGGCTCCCGGCCTTCTCCGGCGGCTCCGGGGCAGTCTCCCGTGAAAATCCGCTGGCGCACAATGGCCGGGAGAGGGGGCTGCCCCTCGCCCGCGCCCCCACCGCTCCGGGGCGGGGAGCCTGCCCTCTGCACCGCGCCCTCTCCCCGCCCGGCCGGCTTCCTGGACAGATGTCCCCGGCCAGGGGGCGACGCGCGCCCGCAGCCTGCGCCCCAGACACCGAGGCCGCGCTCGCCACTGTTTTCTTCTCAGCTCAGACGTCAGGAATGTGAAACAAGCTTTTAAAGCCTCCCTCTACCATCCCGACCCTAGTTTCAGCCCCGGCCGGGCCCCTCAACCTCCGCCCGGGTCGGCCTCCCACTCCGCCGGGGCCACCGCCGCCGGAGACAGAGAGGAAGAAAGAACACGGGGAAATTACTTTCGTATTTGCAACGCGCGCGCGCACACATAGACACATCTCCCCTCTGCGCTCGCCTCCCGTCTGGGGCAGCCCGAGCCAGGCGTTGGCCTGAAAGCCCCATTCGGCTTGCAAAGCTCTAACTAGAAATCCCCAACACACTCATTTCGGGGTGACCTGCTCCAGCCGCGCACCGTGTTTCCCTGGGCCATTCGGCTCCCAAAACAACTTAACCGCGCCCCCACCTCCCATTTACAAAAGTGTATGTTCTCCGTTGAAATTCGGATGCACAACTTAACACCACCACCCCTGGCCACCCTGAAATCTGGCGCCTTCCCCGCGGTTCTCCACGGACACAGGCGCACAACTTCTCATCTTTCCAAAGGAGGCGAAGGGAGACGCAAGCCGGTCCTTCCCCGCCCGCCTCCGAATCCGTGTCCGGCCCGGCCCCCGTGTGTTCCGAACGGGGGCTGGAGGAGCGTCGGTAGGAGGCGGGCACCGATCCGCGCGCACACGACCGCACTGGCGCCCAGCACACCCGACCATTCCCGGCCCCCGCGCTCAGCCCCAGCCGCTCCGCGCAGCCGGGGGCTAGCTGGCCGCCAGGGCCTCGGTTCCCGGCCGCCGAAGGCAGCGCACCGAGCCCGCGCCGCTGGCCCCTCTCGCCCGGCCGGAGCTGACCCTTTAAAGGGAAAACCCTAACATAGCACCCGGCGCTCGCACCCCGACGAACCGCGGCCAGCGGGTGGAAGCCTTGGTGCTAACGGGCGCCTGGCTCAGTCCCCAAACTTACCCGGCGCTGCGAGCACCGCTGCCACCACTGGAGGACGCGCCGCCGCCGCCGCCGCCGCCGGGTTGGGCTGGCTGGAGCCGGGAGGAGCGCAGCGAGGGTGCGGAGATCCGCTCGGCTCCGACTCCGGCTCCAGCGCCTCGCTGGCCCGGGCTGGGGTCACCGCGCTGCGCCGGCGCTGCTCGCTCGCTCGGCCGCCGGGTCGCTGCTCGCTCCGCCGGCCGCTCGCTCTCCCGGGCGCCTGCCGCCGCCGCCGCTCGCTTTTTTAATGTCCACAGACAGTGAAAAGGAACTCGGCGTTAGGGGGTGAGTAAGTGAATCAACTCGCCCGGAGCCGAGCAAGTTGAAGTGTCAGATTACATTGGCTATTCTATTTCCAAAGGGCCCCGCGCCGCCGGCCACTCGCAAAAGCCGGCACGGAATTTCGGCGGGAGCGGAGCCCCACTGCCGCCTGCGCTCTGCTCAGCCTGCCTTGGCTAGCTCTCTGCGCACTCGACGCGCTCTCTCTTTCTTTCTCTTTTCTTTCCCCCTCGCTCTCTCCTTTCCCTCTTTTCCTCTCTTTTCTTCCCCGGCCCCTTCTCTGCCATGCAAGTGATGGGCTCCGTGACACACACACACACACACACACACGCCCCTGGTTTACTCTCCTCCCTCCTTCTCTACCCTCCCTTCACTACTCCTAATCGCCCCCACCTTTCCTCTTTCATCCCATAAGTTTGGAGAACAGGAGAAGGCTGAGTCTAGGAAAGGACCGCAATGGTAAGACCAAAATCACTGGCCCGCAGGCGTTCCCACTCCCCGCCCCTGTCCTTTGGCAGTGTACTGCGGCCGCGGGCGCTATCAAGGTATCCGAATTGGGGGTAATCGAGTGGCTAACCAGAGATATCCAAAGCCTATCCTAGAGACTTTGGGATTGTTCCTAAAGCCCTAAGACCCTCATCTTCACCACCTAGGGTGACGTCAGGGGAGGCGAAAGCGAGCCTCCCTGGAAGGCTGAGTGGGAGCGAGGGGTGAATAGCGCACCTCACGTCCACTACACCCCTCAAAGTCCTGAGATGCCAGAATGCCCCGAAACCTGGGAGCGCCTGGGGCGCCGCGCACCGGCACAGGGGAAACCGGGAGAACCCTGCCCAGTTCCCTGCCAAGGACTGGGCATTGCCCCTGTGGTGGCGAAGAGCACTCACGAAGCACAGTTAGGTGTGCCCACTCGCGGGGGTTCCCCCCGCAGATCCGCCCCCGAGCGCATCCAAGTGCGCACTCCGTTTGGCTCACGTCCATTGCCACTCACACAGAAACTCCTACACAAACGGCATACGCATTTGCGCCCACCCTCAGCACCGCACGCGCGCTGCCCCCACACATAAACACGCTTGCACACACTCACTCTTTCCATCCCAGATACGCTCGCGCACACAGACTCACAAACAATTCTATGTACGCTTAAAAAACAAAACACGCAGCATTCCCTTATGTATTTACGTTCACATACAAACACACCCACACCTCCCGCTCTTCCACATTCTTTCCTCAAAAGTCCCCTCCTGGTTAGAGGCACCCTAGTCCTAATTCCAATCAGTGTCCGGGTTAGACACCCGCGCGGGCACGCACTCCCCTTCGGGACAGGCGAGGGGCGGGGGTTTGGGCCAGAGCCCGCTTCGGAATCCAGGTGTAGCGGCTGTTCCGCACTCCGTGTTTTGCAGGCTACCGCGGTGTCGGAGGCAGGCGAGGAAGGGAGCTGGAATAACAAAGGCAAGTTGGGGAGAGCGCAAGGGGGCGCAGCCCTAGCCGGGCCGCGGGGGGAGCCCTACACTGCGGGGTCGTCGGAGGCTGCAGGGTCGCCTGCTCCTAGAGCCGGAGGTGGGGAGGAAAGGTGGGGGATGAGGGGCGGGGCCGCAGCGTGACGTCAGAGAACAATGACACCGCTGGGGGCGGGCTGGGGCGGGGGTCTCCCCGGGGGCCTGGGGCGGGCGGAAGAAGTCCAGGCCGTGCCAGGGCCGTTGCTTGATTGACGAGGTCCGCATGGGAGCGCAGACGTGCCAAGCGGTCTCGCGAGTAGCTGACTGAGCCTCTAGGGCGCTATCAGAGCAGACCCTGGGCCAATAGGGGGAGCAGGCCGGAGTGCTCCCCGACCACAGGCCCCTATTTTAGAACATCCTTCTGAGGGCTGCCCTGACCTCGGCTTGAACTCCGTCAGGGCCAGAGAGATCACTCCTTCCACGACCAAAACAGAAGGCAAAATGCATTTGCCAGCTTTGAATTCATTCTCAAGGCTCAGATGGTCTGGCAGCCGTGAACTGAGCTTGGAATTCCTGAGGGCACAGGGAGGTGGGGTGGGGATACTGGGTGCTGGAAAACGACTTAATTTTCCCGGGGCACATTTTGCCTCCTGCTGCCATTGGGTCCGGTGAAAAGCACTCCTTTCCAGCCTCAGTACAGGAACCTGTCAAGGGGAATGGACTATTAGCACCCTGCTCCCGACCCACCCACAGGTGGCAGTGAGCATCCCTGGGGAGGGTGAGCGGCATGAAATCACTTCCAGACCTCTAGAGACATCAGGGAGGCCTGGTCCCAAAGCATTCTTGTGGAAAGGAGCCTCCCCACTCCCACCTTTGGGTGGCCCAGGTTAGGGAAGTGGGTAGCCTGAGAAATCCTAGAAGGCCTGACTTGAAAGGTGAGAATTCAGCTTGCTGAATGAGGCTTCAGCTGTCCTGCCCTCAGCCACTTACACCTGGAAAGCCACCTACACCCCCAGCTGCAAAGCCCCTGCCAGAGTTTCTGAGTGTTTAAAGACCTGGAATGCAAGAATCCAGCCCCAGCCAACACCTGAGCCAGTTCCTGTTGGCTTGTTCACCCAGGTCAGGGCACCTGAGGCCTCTCAACCTCTCCAAACTCTTCCAAAAGTAACCAGAGCTGACTGCCTCTAAAAGTGGAAGATATGGTGACCTTGTCGGTGAATAGTCATGTTCAAAAGTTCCTGTCCAGAAGCCCCCACCTCCTCTTTTAGTTTTTTAATTTAAAAAATTTTTGTTTAATATTTTTTAAATTATATGTATGAGTGTTTTGCCTGCATATATGTAAGTGCACCACATACATGCAATGCCATGCAGAGGCCAGAAGAGGGTGTCAAAATCACTGGAAGTAGAGTTACAGACAGTTGTTAGCTGCCATGTGGGTGCTGGAAATTGAATCTGGGTCCTCTGGGAGAACAGCAAGTGTTCTTAACTGTTGAGTCATCTCTCTAACCCTTAAATATTTTTGTGCTTATTATTTTTATTTTATGTGTATGAGTGTATTGCTTGCATGTAGGTAAGTGCACCTGTGTCATGCAATGCCCACAGAGGTCAGAAGAGGGTATTGGATCCCCTGTAACTGGAGTCACAGACAGTGGTTAGTCACCCTGTGGGTTCTAGGAATTGAACCTTGGTCCTCTGCAAGAGCAGTCAGTGCTCTTAACTGCTAAGCCATCTCTCCAGTCCCCACCCCCTCTTTTTAAAAAATATTGTATTAATTTATTGGGGGGGTGTTGTTTGTGGAGGTCTAGGATAGTTTGCAGGAATCTGTTCTCTCATTCCACACAATGTGGATCCTGGGAATTGAACTCAGATCATCAGGCTTGGTGGCAAGCACCTTTACCCTATGAACCATATTGCCGGTCCTCTATCCCCTCTTTCTAGCCAGTATTTACATCTGAAAACTGGGAAGTGACTGCAGAGGGCAGAGGAACCTAGCAAGACAGCCCCAGTAGCACAGAGGCTGTGCTGTTTTCCATCTTCCCAGCCCACCAAGCATTGTGCAAGTCTGGGAAACTCTGCCTACACAGAATTGTGTAGGTAGACCCCAAGTATTGGGACTCCTAGGCCATAGATGTCTCTGTTCTTCTGCCTAGGAGGTAACTAAGCATGTTGGCTTTCTCTGGAGTCTTGGAAGAAATTGGGACTTATTTAGTCCCTACTGTGTGCTAGATAAGGACATCTTGGGTATTAATGTATTATCTGCAGTTAAGGACACTACTATCCTCTCCAAAGGAAAGTGGATTGTAAATGCTGTCCCTAGGTTTAGGTCAGGGTATAAACTCAGGCATAGTTGCTTGCTGGCTGGAACCCCCAGCTCTGGTCTTATTCAGAGATTCTGTGTGGCCCTAGGCAAGGTGCTTTCCCTCTATAGGCCCTCAGTAAGCTAAGGTCTCAAAGCAGTAGTCAGGCCTTGCTGAGGCCAGTGCCCTGAGTTCCTAGTCTCAGCCTCAGCAGGAAGCCTGGGGTTGAAGTATAGAAGTAGAAGGTGTACCCTGCCCAGTCACTGAAGATTCACATATCCCTTGGCTTGAGAGACAGCTTCACTGCCCACCAGAGTGTGCATTGTGCAATGTAGGCTCAGCTACTCAGCCATCTTCCCAGCAGACTTATTTAAACACCTGTAGTTTTTCCTGACCTAATGGAGCCATCAAGAAGAGAGTCCCAGCTTAGGCCTGGTCTTGAGCTGGGGTCCCAAGAAACAGGAAGTCCAAGGGCCAGGAGGAAGGCAGTAGTAGGAGGCTTGAGCACCTTGAGGATGCAGAATATCCATCTATGCGTGCTACAGAGAGTATGACCTCTGGACCAGGCAGCTGGCAGTGTGCTGAGATGGAGACAGGCATGCACAGGACAGTTCCCATCTCTCCACTCCTGGAGCCAGGAGGTATGCAAATTAATTAGTGCTACTGACACAGGAGGAAAATCCAACTCATCGCTCCCAGGAGCCAGGCTCTTTGGAAAGTCCTTTCTTTCCATGTCTCCAGCCAAGGGTCTCCAGTCCAAGGGAAGAGCACAGACGTTTGGTGGCTACTAGGGGGTGTGCAATGGGTGAGGTTCCAGTGTGGCTGCACCCTGTTGTGGAGAATGGGGTCCTGCACTCATCTCATTGCCAGGTACAATATAGATGAGATGACCTTCCAAGTACTCTGGGGAAGACTCAGCCACCTGCCATTGATCTCTGTTTAGAGCCCTTCCTGACCAGTGACTAATAGGAATGCATTTAGTCTTCACCTATGGTTGGACCAGGAGGCTTTGGGCCCCACCCAACTCTGAACCTGTGTCTCTTGGGGATAGATGCTTAATCTAGCACAGAGGGCCTATGCCTTCTAGCAGCCTGAACCTCCGCTGCTGTGCCCCTCACCAGACTCCTGAATTCCATCCAGATTTCCCTCCCTTCTCTGAGCCTCAGGAAACTGATGTACCTGGAAGAAGATGTGGCCATTTAGGACCTGACATCTTTTTATTGTTTTTTTGTTGTTGTTGTTTTGGCGTGAGGAGGTTTGAGACACAGTCTTGCTATGTAGCCCAGGCCAGCCTCAAACTCATTCTGTAACCCAGGCTACATCAGCCTTCTGCATCAGCTTCCTGAGCGCTGGGATTACAGGTATGAGCCACCACACCCAGCATAGGGTCTGTTATCCAGTCACATCTTGCGCACATGCTGTCTCGAATCCTCTGAGTCTCACAATGGCACTTCTATGAGTGACTAAGCTGAGCTTATTGAGGGAAGAGGTCCTGTTCCATGTGCCACATGGCTGGGAAGAGCAGAAGCAGCATGAGAGGTGGGTGGTCTCCTGCAGCACCCTCCCCCCAGCACCAGAGGTCCGCCAGCTCTCAGGCTGGGGCCCGGTGTATGAAGGACAGCTGGGAGACTGGACCCAGCAGAGGGAGGAGCAGGGTTCTTTCTGCCCCACCTTTGCCCTGCAGTAGTTTTCAGATGTGGCATTGCCAATATGCCGCCTTCTCACACCCTCTCATCCTGCCTGCCCTGTCTTTATACTGGGTGGCTCCCAGGAGTACCAGCATCATATACGTACTCCTTCTTGACCACCTTTACACAGGCTTCTCCAGCCTCAGGAGCCACCTACCACACCAGCCAAGCTGTCTACCTCATCTGTATCCCTGTATGCTACCAGCCTTGCCTCCTGAGCAGTGGACCATAGCGACTACCCGTTAAGTTCCTGCTATGGGCCAGACCTTGAGTAGCCCGTGCCCTTGAACTCTCAGCGTCACCTGAGCTGAGAATTATTACTAACCACCCTGTTTTACAGATAAGGAAACTAAGGCTTGGGGAAGCGCAGTTGCAGTGAAAGACTTCGTGGTTGGAAGCTTATTTAGTACCCAGTCTCCTCCATCTCAGAAGAAGACTGGGTCACTGCTCCATCCTATCACTCAGTAAGCTGATGAGAAATTAAGTGCAGCTAGGGCACACATGCGCAGACCAGGCTCCCAGGAGGACCGCCCATATCAGTTGCCTCTCTAAAAGTCTAGGGAAAGAAAAGCACTAGCATTGAACAGGGGTGAAAAGCAGGCTATGTAGAGACTGTAGGAAAATGGACCAGAGTGATGCATAAACTTGCTGAAGGTCACACAGCAAGGATAGGAGAGCATTGAGGCTTCCACAGTGACAGGACCTTCCTGCATCTTGCAGCTTGCCTTGGGACCCCTGCAACTGTGCTCTTTTTGAAGGTCACACAGTCCCAGATGCCTCGATGGTACTGAGGTGTTCAGTGAGTGGCTCTGGTCCTTCTCCCCTCCTTAATCAGAATGAAAGAAGAAGAAAGAAAGAAATTCAAGCATTGTTCTCTACTGCAGATGGTGCCAACCAGAATCCTGTCACAGAGGATCGGGCAGGAGCCGACTGCCCGGGGGCCTGACTGCTGACAGAGGGCCTTTCTATGTTGTTTCCCACTGGGGGGTCCTGGCTGGCACCCCCACCTGCTTTCTTGACTCCATTCTGAGACCCTGTAGCCTTTACCCCTTTTGCAAATATCGGATGCCATTTGGCAGGGCTAGATGAGCACAGCCATGCTCATGCTTTTCTTACTAATCCACCTGGAAACCTCAGTCTGCAAGGGGAAATCTGGACCCCATCCTGGCAGGCAGGCCCATACCCTCCCAGAAGAGGACTGCAGGTGCCTGTCGGGGGCTTCACATAAGTTTCTTGTTCATGATGTAACCTGGAACACTTGTTTCATTCCAGAGTGAGCACAGGAGGCTTTTCTACCTGCCCATCTCTGCAGGGGTGGAAGACTGGAGACCAGGAAGGAGCACGTGGAACAGTTCTCTGCAGCGACAGTCACCTATTTACCCTTTGGTTTTCAGAAAGGAATTCCCTAGACTCCCTGACCATCTCCTTTTGCTCTCCCTCACTCCTCTTTTGAGAGCTCCATCTTGCACCTTGAACCCTGGCTCCCCAGGCCCTGAGTGAATCTGATTCAGATTACCCCAACCATCGGCCCTGTGAGAACATGTGGACCCTGCTGCCAGAGCAACTTTTCAAGCTCCTTCCCTCACCTGTGGAAATCGTGCTTTTGAGTTTGTAAAAAGCACTTTCGGTCTCCTGTAAATGCTACAACAGCAGGAAGCAGGTAGACTGCACAAATCTACTTTGTAGAGGAAGAAAAAATGGGATTCAAGAGGCTTGGTGGTTTGGCCTAGATCATGGTGAGGGAGGGTGCTGCCAAGATTTGGATTCTGATCATTTGATTCCTTGTCACCCAACAGGAATGAGAACCCAGGTAATGATGTCTCAGAGGATGACATTCCTGGTCCCCAGAGGCTACTAGGAAACAGGGTTTCAGACACATTGATGACTCTGTCAACAAACAGTTATTGGCTACAAGTTGAGTGCCAGGCACAGAACTAGGCACTGGGGATCCAACAAGGAAGATACAGGCCATGCTAAAACCACACAGCTGATGTTCTGATGGAGGAAATATGCCAACCAAGCCCTGTACAGAAAGATTCCTATTCCCAGAGGTTCATCCCATAAGTCCCGAGAAAGGGCCCTGGATCCAGGAGCTGGAGGCATGGGTCTAGTTTCCTGATATGACCCCCTCATGGCTGTGTAGCACTGGACAAGATTTTCTACCTGTGACATTTGTAAGCACAAAGTTTCTCCCACAGTTTCTAGGTCCCTGCCTGACCCCCACCTTTTGGGTCAAGTAGTTAATGATTTCTTGGTGTGAGTAATTATCCTGATACAGTATTTTCTTAAATCCGACTTTTCATGGGCACTTGGAGTCAGAGACAGGTTTCGAGGATCACCTGACTTGAACCTGCACAGAGCAAGAACACCACAGACTCATTTCTCCCAGGAAGTGACTCTCTTTACTTGTACCCTTCTGGAGACAGCACGCCTGCTCCTTCACGGAGCAGACCTCTGACCAGAGGTGTGCTGGTAAATGTTTAACATCCTGGTGTCCAGAGTGGGGAAAACCTGATTCGTAATATCTGTTGATTTCCATAGTGTAAATACTTCTGCCATGGCCATCCCGGAGCTGCCTGCTGAGCAGCCAGCTCACACACTGGTGAAAGTCTAACAGCCAACTCTCCTGAGCCAGTTCAAGCAGGCTGCAGCACACTGTTGCCCCACAGAGAGTCCTGGTCTTGCTTTACTTACTGGAAAGTTCTGGTATTGAGTAAAATACCTCACATCTGAGAGGGGGAGATCCCAGGCTGCGCCAAGTGGGGATGGTATAGCCACCTCCTTCTCTGCTCTCCTTTCTACCTCCTTTCTTTCCTTCCTTCCTCTCTTCCTTTCACAAATATTTATTGGGCTCCGTGACGCCATGGTGCTAAGTACTCTGGCTACACAGACCATATCTTAGCTCCCCCTCCCCCCAGGCTCCGCCTACTCTGCCTGTCCATCTCTTAGGCCCCTCTCCAACTGACACTGGCTCTCCCCAGTGTGTTGACTACCACCCTTTCTCTTCCTGCCTTGAGCAGGCTGCCGCCCTCTCAAACCTCCCAGAGCCTTTATCGCCCCCATTTGACACTTATCACTTTCTACCTCGGATTACAGCTATTTGTGTACACGGCTTATCTCCCTGCCAGACAGAGAGGCAGCTCGGGCTGTTGAAAGTGTGGACTTTGGAGCCCTGTGATCTGGTCCTCCATCCTAGCCCTGCCACTAGGGATGTGAGCCCTCAGGAGCTTACTCCACCTTTGGGAGCCTCAGTTTCATTATCTGTAAAGCAGGCCTGGTGATAACTTCTCGCAGGATGGTTTTGGCCATTCGGTGGGATTAGAACTGCAGCCCCCTTTTCCGGTTCCTGTGTGGACTTCCATCCTCTTCCGGATAAACATTGTGCCAATGCCTCTTCGTAGTCTAATAGTAATAAGAGCAAGCATGTTATTTAGTATTTAGCAATACTAAATACAGAATCTTAGTGTAAGAATCTACATATGCAGGTGCATTATCCTCACAACAAGGGTGGGACTTTGGAACTATGCTATTATTTCCATTAACAGCTGACAGTGTGCTGGATGAGGTATTGTATACCTATAATCCCAGCATTCTAGAAGCTGAGGCAGGATGATCATCAAGAATTTGATGCTAGCCTAGGTGAGACCCAATAAATCAGTCAGTCAATAACAACATAGTGTGAGGCACAGACAAGTATTTAAATAATAAGCCCAAGGCCACATAGATAATGAATGAAAGAGCTGAGATTTGAATCTAGGACAGTCTACACCAGAGTCACAGCTGTTAAACTTGACACTATTTAGCAGTGTTGTAAGTGCTCCTGGTGGCTTATAGAGTCTGGGGGTGAGGGGTTGTTCATGATGTTCCCAGCCTTTGTACACCCTTACCCTGACCTCGAAGTAAGAGTAGGGTGATAGGAGGGTCTGCCCCCTGAGACCTCCCAAAAGGCAGTTAGCACTCAGGAGAGGAATACCTCCAGGTTCTTGGCCCAGGGACCTTAAAAGCCACTGATGGATAAGGCAACGGGAGGACATTCATTGAAGGTGGCATCTATGGTCGTCTTTGACAAATGAGGATCTGGACCAGAGTGGACAGGCGGAGGAGCACAGGCCGAGGGGGCAGATATCTGCATCTGTCGGTGGTCAGGCTCACACCGCCACACAGCCTGGTGGGTAGAGAGCAGAGGCTGTGTTGTAGGACAGGGACAACCCATGAGCTTCAGAAGGCAATGAAGAACAAAGATGACTGGGCTGCGCTGGGTCAGGCTCACACTGTGCTTCTCTAATAAGAGCAGCCCTGAATTCAGCTCATCTGTCCACTTCTTTGAGCCTCAGTTTGTCCTGTATAGTGAACAAGAAGAATGAGCCTTGGAGCCAGCTGAAGGATGATGGTGGTGGGCAGTGGGAGCCAGAAACTTCTGGGCAATAAGTGGTGAGAAGTCATTGGAGAGAGAGATGGGATAGGGTTAGAGGAGCCCAGTGTGCCTGGCTCGGGGTAGGGTACCAGGTCTGCTCAGTCTTCCCTGCCACATGCCCTGTTCTCTGTCACCACAGGCTGCCCAGCTCTGCTGGCATGTGCAGAGACCGCTCCATGCTGAACCCTGTTCCTCCCACCAACTCAGGACAGCCCAGGCGTGTTCCCTGCAAGCAAGACGGAGTGCACTGAAGAGTTCGGGATGAACGTTATTCTAGAGCCTCAACCACACTATGAGTACTCTTGTTTTAAATAAGGAAACGGAGGCAAGGAAAGGTTAAGCCAAGTGCTCACCCAGAGGTTCTGTGGCAGGGAAGATGGAGTCCAAAGGACGGGGAGAGCCTGTGCAGTCCCATGCATTATCCCCACACGAATGAAAGGAGATTCTGAGAACTGGCCATTCAAATGCCCTTCTAGAAGCTTCTGTATGGAAAATTGTACAGTTTGGAGCCCCCTTTCCTTTCTCATTTCAGAGCTCTCAGGCAGCTTCAGGACCTTACCCTCTGCCTACCCATGTGCCTTTATGTCCACACACTGAGCTTTCCAAGACTCTCTAAAGCACATACAAGGCCCACAGTTATATACAATCAAGGCACTACCTATCCAGCTGCAGAGGTGTGAATGTGTAAGGCCTTACGCCCTGTAGATTCATATAGTCACATGCAGGAAGCCATATACCTATACCCCATGCCCAGAAATGATATATACCCCAGTGACACTACAGGATCTGTAGACACACTGTGCACCCTAAGGCCCCATGTTCGGGCTCCAGCCTCTGTAGCTGTCCCTGAGTGCAGACAATTCCATTTTGAGCTTCTTAAACCAGTAGCCTAGGATTACTTGCTCAGTGACTCCCCTTCCTTTCTAAGTCTGCCCAAATCACTGCCCCTGCCCAGCCTCCCATAAGACCTGGGCCTCAGGTGTGTGACAGAGCCTCAGAATGGAAAATGACCATTATCCCAACCCAGGCAGGTTCCCTGGGCCACTGGAGGAACTGCAGAAGGAAGAAGGTTGAATTAAACCTGGCTCTCATCCTTGGGGGAGGGGAGAGGTCTCTTTGATGCTAATCTCTTCTGCCTTTGATGTACTCTCTCCCAGCCCCTGCCCAATTTGAGCCTGAGCCCTGTGATGCACTGGGTTAAGATTAGGGCTGCCCTGGGTGAGGCCAGGCAGATTGAACCCAGCAGATTAGGGTTTTGTCTCTGGAGAGGGATCTGGGGATCAGAGCCCTGGTTCCTTACCTGGCTTATGTACTACATCCTCTTTTGCCAGAACTTTCTCACTTGCTTTCCCTCTCCAGGACTGATCCTCTTTTCTCTAGGAGGTCTCTGGTGGTCCCATACCACACAGGAATCCGGTGCATGCTTGGGACAAGGACCAGAGGCTCTGGCCTATAGGCAGCAGAGCTGGGCTATAAGCTCAGGTCTTCTAGATTCCAGTCCCGCCAGATCTCCATGGAGGATCTTTGATCAAGTTATTTATTTTTTAATATCTTTCTGTTTTATATGTATGAACCTGCATGTATGTAAGTGCACCAGTATGACGCAATGCCTGCGGAAAGCTGAAGAAGGCATCAATTTCCCGTGGAACTGGAGTTACAGATGGTTGTTGGCTACCATGTGGGTGCTGGGAATCAAACTCTGGTCCTCTGCAAGAGCAGCCAGTACTCTTAACCACTGAGCCCTTCTCTTCAGTCCCTGATCAGGTTATTTTTCAAAGTCAACATTCATGGAGGGTTCCTACAGGCCAGGGGGTGCTTGAACGTAATCAGTCTCTTACAGTCCTCTCAGCACCTGTGCTAGGTCGGCCTACAGGGAGACAAAGTCTTCCAAAGAGCTGTGTAAGTGGTGATCTGACCAAACGCAGGACAGAAGCTGACCAGTACCTCTGAGTATATAGAAGGGACACCACCGTCCTGGTGGCTGTGTGCAGCCCATGCAAAGAATGGACTGGCTTTCTGTGCTTGCCTACCTTCCTGTCCACGTCCAGCCTTATTCTGGAATCCATGTACACAGTGGTGCTAGGAAGACAGTCCCGGCCTCCACACTGCTGCAGAGCGGGTATGGCGCACTTTGAAGGTGCGTCTCAGGGGCTCTTAGACAACTCTCAGCCAACCCGGCCTTGCAACAGCCCCGTAAACCTTAGCATATATACAATTAAAATTTTATTACATTATATTTCCTACATATAAAAAAAGACTTCATGAGCTATGAAAAACACCACAATGAAAGCTTCTGACCACTATGCTTAAGAATTGGGTCACCCGGGCACTGAGGAAGATCTGCCTCTCTTGGCCCGCTACTTTCCAGAGTCACTGCTCTAAATAGAATCATTACTTCCTTTTTTCATAACAAATAATTTCAGCACATGAGTGCGGGATGCCTGGGCTAACTGCAACTTTGAGACATTGCGCTGGATTCTGCAGTACCAGAGGATGTGCCTTTTTTAAGGGAAAGGGGGAGCTTCTAGGATCAGCCTGTAGCCTTGTGTACTCTTTCTCTGCAAGCCACTCAGAACCTCATTCGGCCCCCTGCAAATGCTCTGAAACGGGACACTTCTTGGCAGCAGCTGGTAGCTGGGCATTCCTCAAGCTGTGCTACTGAGTGTTGGCCTGGGCAGTGCCTTCCGCCTGTAGGGTCTCTTCTTTCCTCATGCAGGGCACCTGGCCTCTTCCCACTTCAGCTCCAAAGTTTCATTCTGAGGAGTTTTTCCTTGGCAGATCTTCCTTCCTGTGCCCTGTCAGGGTCTTTGGGTGCCCCACCTTCTCTCAGGGCACATGCTAGTGGCTAGTACCCAGATTCCAGGTGAGTTGAGCATTGAACCTGAAGCAGACATTCCTAGAGTGACTCAGATAAAATCAGAGTACAAGTGACCCAGATGGAAGTCCCTGTGTGCAGGGGCTTCCAAAGACAGCCTGCTTCAAGGACAGTCTGGCCTGTGGACTGGGAGACAAATCTCAGGACCGCTCCAAGGGCTGGAGGTCTGTGCTACTCACCTGCTTGGGTGGATGTCTAAGTCAGTGGGCATGTCCACAAGTAGGTATGGTTGTCTTAGAGTACATATGCATGTGGATATGTGTGTGTGTGTGTGTGTGTGTGTGTGTGTGCGTGCATGTAAACATGACCCTAAGTTCACAGGTATGACAAACATACAGGGGGCTTTATTCTCTTCATGGACTGACGTGTTTGATTTCTGGACGACCTGAACTTCAGAGGTTTTGGACAGAGCAGCATGTAGGAAGCTCCCCTTGAGGGGATGGGTTGACCATTCACTGTCATCCTGGGTTCCTACCTGCCAGCCCTAACAGCATCCAGAACCACAGCCTCTATCTCCCAGGTAGAGTGCCTGAGGGTCAGCAGTAGGGCCAGAACTGTGAGTCCAGCAGCTAGGGGACTAGTTCATGGTTACCACCTGAGGGCAGGTCCCTGCCTGAACCCCACTTCCAGAAGGATACTGGTAGCTGGAGGGCCCAGAATCCCCACTTCTCTCTTGCTTTCTTAGGCCTAAGCTGTGCTTTTACACCCGGGGCATGTCCTGAGTCCCGTAGGAGGGTGCCACAGGTGTAGACAGCAGCAGGGATGCAGGACAGCCTCGAGCAGATGGAGACTAGATAGAGTAGAACAGTACCATCAGATGATGTCTGACCTGGGAACCAGGCCACCTCTGCCTTGGTGTACATGTGCGCACATGCATACACAGGCACGGATATGCGTATGTGTGCACGCCCAGAGAAGATATAAGAACTAAAGACACACACAGTCAAAGCCTGCCCTGGTACTCAGGCTGTCCCCAAAGATAACCTTCAGCTGCAGTCCCCACTGCAACTGAGTGTCACCTGTGGTGTTTGGGGGAGATGAACTTCGGCATGACCCCTGGGTCTATTTCGGGCCTCCTCTCCAGGTGGCATGGTGACATGGGCTATTAGTATGGCCATGGTGGCTGGCAGACTCCTGTCTTTTCTTCCATTGTCTAAAGGCCACCTAGAAGGCCTGTGTGGAAGCCTCTCCTCTGATGTGAGGTTGACTCTGTGTCTCGGCCAACCTGTGTCTAGGCAGGGTCTCTGCCTATGGACTCTGACAGCCTGGCAGAACCCACGACTCCTGACTTCCAGCTATGACACTTTGTTTCCCCAAAAGCTGGTTTCACACCTGTATAGACAGGGTGGCCACTACCTTAGTGATACTTAAAGATGATCACACCAGCCTAGGCAGAGAGTCAAGAAACACAGTTGGGATACTCTGAATCTTGAAGGTCCCATGCCTGGTGGAAGCCATTGGGTTCAGGCCACCAACACCACAGGATATGGGCTGTCCTGGTAGTCCCAAGAGAGCCAGATTCCTGTCTCATTGTTGCCTTATGAGCTGAGAGCCTTAAACATGTTCTTGCTCCCTCTGGCTGTAGCTGTCTCCATATCAACAGAGACACCAACTCAAGGGTCATGTGAGATAAGAGCAGCTGATGGGCTTAGGAAGTCACAAGCCCATGCCCCTTCAGGGTACACTGGAGCCCAGGACACTCAGCTTCCAGTGAATGAGCTCTGCATGCTCCCACAGTGGGAGACTGAGTAGTCTGGGGGACCCATTTCTTAGCCCATCAGACCCTAGCTGCCTGTGATGAATGGGCTCCCATGGAGGGGGCACCTAGGTCCCTTTGAAGCTTCAAGCCTATACTGCAAGGGCAAAGGCAACCTGTTTTCAAAGCGGCTCCTCTGGCTCTTAATTACCCTTCCTCACCCATAGGTGGAATTTCCACTCAGCGAGCTGAAGAAAGGCACCCACGCAGCTGGCTGCCACACATCTGCACCCGCAGGGATTGGGCTTCCCTGCCTGCCTTTATGTAGCCTCTAGTGCCTCGGTGGCAGCCCGGCTCAGGTTTCTGATTTTAATGATTTCCTGAATTCATTCCATTTCCTACCTCGGGGAAAGGAGGAGAGGCGATCCTCTTGGAAATTCACATAATTGCTTTTATTTGATTTTTATTAAAATGCATTCAGGAATAATGTGATTGCCCCCGTTATTATGTTGTTCATCAATCCTGCTCTGGGAATCTGCAGTGAAAAAAGTGGGTGCAGGAGTCTGTAGTATACCCCACAGTGGCTGGGGGCTCTTCTGCCCCGGGGGAGTCACAGCCTACCTCTGGGGCTCCCACAGTTCCTGGCTGGAGAGATGGGTCTACTACATGCTCTGCGTATATTCCCAGTGTTCCCCAACCTCAGCCCTCTCCTGCTCCCTACCTCCCTACCTTGCAAACAGAGTCAGAGGCAGGACCTAAAGCTGGGGACCTGCTGGCTTCCCTCACAGGCTTCCAGTTCCCTGAACATTTGACCTGTTTCCTGCCACAGCCTTTTGCTTTGGGTTCTTAGCATGCAGAGTAAAGAACCAGGTATCTCATGCCGGCCCAGTGCAGTCCTTAATCCACTTGATGTGGTTAGAAGCTGGGGGAGTTGCTTTGCCTTTCCCAGCCTCAGTTTATTGATGAACTGGCAGGAACACAGCCAAGTGCAGTGGGGTACTTCTATGATCCCTGCACTGGGGAGACTGAGGCAGGAGGATCTCAAGTTCATTGCCTATCTGAGCTACATAGGGAAACCCTGTCTCAGAAAGGCAGAAGCCAGCTAACAGGAACTTCCTTAGCAAAGTGAGGAAATTAAATGACCAGACAGTGAGTGCCATGGGCGTAAAGCTCCCACGGCTGTGCATCAGGGGACAGTGCTTTGTGGCCCTGCCTTGCAGAGGACGGAGGAGCTGGACAAGCACTGAAGGAAAGAAGCACAGACTGG